>CM028131.1:365640000-366890000 GCA_016271365.2 Neoceratodus forsteri | reverse complement strand
ATGTTGAGTCAACAAAGGCCTTCCTCTATTACCACTAACTGAACTACTGTATATATGTATAATATATATATATATATATATATATATATATTTATATAGCCTGAGAGAGAGAGAGAGAGGTTAGGAAAGCGAGTGAGAAGAGACAGAGTTAGAAAACTAATTTGATGGAATTTTGTTTTAAATGTATTTTACCTGGATATCCAACTGAAAAGCCTTTACTTTGCATTGGGGTCTGCTTATACCTAGTTGTAGAGAGAAGAGGACTGATGTACTGGAGAGTCAAGTGGCTTTCTCGATGCCTCATGGTGATTTCAGTGTCTTTGTTGGTTTTTACAATTTTCATCTGCTTTATAGTTAAGCTCTTACCACTTGACCCCACCACCTTGCCTAGTGGAATAAGGCATTTGGCCAAAATGTTGGAAATCTTCCACTGTTGAAGTTGTAGCATTAGTAGGGCCATAGTTCAGCTGAGAAGCAGTAAAAAGTAGAAACAAGGAAATGGAAAGGAAAGAATTCCAGTTCCAACCCTACAAAGATATAGCAGAATCAACTGTCCCAGAAGGAGAAAGGTCAGGAAGGGAGACAGGGGAGGAGCAGCAGCTCTGTCTCAAGCTGTGTAGCCAGAGCATCTGCAGTAGAAGGTGTCTGAATAGAAACCTTACTAGAAACATCTTCTTGTGGCCCCAAGCTAGGGAAGGAGGAGGAAGGAAGACAGGAGAAAGAGTATCCCCAAGTAATAGATTAAAATAGCTGAACAGTAGGCTGGGTTTCTAGTCAAAGGAAGGCAGTAGACCTGCTGGGAAAATCACTTTAGCTGCTGCTGGAAAAAGATTATGTCACTCAGTAGTAGAATACATTTTTAGAGACTTGGCCAAAGCAGACCTTGAGGCAAGAAAAAATGTAGAACTAGTGGTTGCTACTTGGGCCTGTGGTGGGCTAAAGTTGGAAGGCCAGCACAAAAAAATGAATCGTCTGCCGTTAGTGGCAACCCAATGTGGTGTGAACAATTGAGCATGTCAAATAAAAGTAACAGAAAGTAGAAAATATAAACAATTATAAACCATTAAAACTATTTATTTTAGAGTCAACATACCCATATTCTGCATGCCAGATTACCCCTACAATCTCACACCTGTACATTTATAATACAATCCTAGGCTAAAAAGTTAAACAGAAACAGAACATTACACACAGAGAAAAAGACTCTGGGCTTGATTTCCAAACGTTCTGATGAAGGCTTTATGGCAGATATTCTGCCACAGTGGTGGGACTGGAAATACGCACCAATGTTTACATGCGGTTTCTTAATATTTATGCACTTTTGCAACAGTTTCCTCACACTGTAGCAAAAACATGGAAATATAGAAATTGTTGACAGAAAAGGCCCACTTGGCACATACAGTTTGCCCATATCCCTGCCAATTCTGTCTCTACAGACCCTAGCTGGTTTCTGTCGACCCCCCTAACTCCCTGCCTATTTTCCAACATTCCCTTATATCTAGTAATTTCATGTTTGAAGCCCCACACTATTTTCACTCCCACCAACTCTGCTGACAGACTGTTCTAGGTGGCTGCCACTCTTTCAGTGAAGCAGTACTTCCTCATATCCCTCTTATACATCCCCCCTACAGCTGCATTGCATTCCCTCTTGTCCTGCTGCATGTCCTCATTTGAAATGGATTGCCCTCCTGTACCCTGTTCACTGCTTTGAGGTACTGTAGGTCTCTATAATGCCCCCTCTCCCTCCTCTCTTCTAGGGTGTACATGTTGAGATTCCTCAGTTTCTCCTTCTAGGGCTTTTGACGTAACCCCTGCATCATTATAGTCACCCTCATGTGGACTGGCTCCACCTTGTCTCTGTCCTTTCTGAGATGTGGCCTCCAGAACTGGACACAGTACCCCAGGTGGAGTCTCAGCAGTGAGCGATGCGGTAGTATCACCTCCATTCTACTGCTAGTGATACCTCTCTGTATGCTCCCCAGCATTCCACCACCACTGGCTGGTCACAGTGAGGTCATTAGATATGATGACCCCTCCAGGCCGGCCCAGTAGTGCTGAGGGTTGAGGCACTGGATGCCACACCTTGCCTCACGCCAGTGACCCAGGTTCAGGAGCGAGCTTGGGCCACAGGGGGATGGCAGGGGCTGGTGAGGATTGTGTGCATGTTAGGCTGCTCTCCTCCCTGGGGGAGGAGAGGTTGGGGATCACCTGGCATGCCAGCGGCTTCTTGTGGAGACCACGGGAGCTGTAGCATGCTCGACTGCACATAATCAGCATGCCCTGATGCAGGCAGGGGTTGCCATGCACCAGGCATCAGGGATGTCCACACGCATAGGATGGGGAGAGATCACCAGAACAAGGAAAAGCCTGGTCTGCAGGGTAGGCAGTGGCACCTGCCTCCATGCTTACGGTCGGGTCCATCCTGCCTTGCCTTCCAGGTTCCTCTGCCCGAGTCCTCTCCCTTGTAGGAGTCTGACTATAAAATGCAGCCAAGAGGAGGGGCAGCCCAACCCCAGAGGGGTTAAGGTGGGGGGTGTTTATCATGGATAGAGGAGGAGGAGGAAGAGAGGAGGCACAGGTAGGAGGACTTCAGGCAGGGCAGGAGCAGGCAGGATGCCTGAGAGAGACCCCCCAGACTGCGACCGGAGGGAAACAGATTGGTAAAAAAAAAAAAAAAGATTTGATAACCCCAAGGTCTCTGTTCTGCTTAATGACTATCAGTACCTATCTCCCTTACTTCATACTCAGCTCCTGGGCTTCCATGTCCAAGGTATGTGATTTTGCAATTTTTGCAATTGAATCCCAGCTGCTATACCCTTGACCACCCCTCTAGTTTTCTGTGGTCCCCACTCATTCTCATCAACCCCTCATGGGTATCAACCCTATTACAGATTTTGGTCTCATCTTTGAAAAGGCTTCCCTTCCCTTCCAATTCTTCTGCAATGACAATTATGAAGACATTGAAGAGGATCTATCCTAGTACTAAGCCCTGTGGCACCCTGCTGGTTACCCATCCCTTATCAGAGTGAGTGCCATTTACCATCACCCTTTGTTGCCTATCCATTAACCAGCTTTTTATTCAGTTTATCACTTTGGATCCAACCCCTAGACTGCCCAATGTCTTTATCAGTCTCATATGTAGCGCAGTGTTGAAGGCGTTGCTGCAGTTCAAATAGGCAACGTCCACAACCCTTTCTTAATTTATTTCCCTGGTCAACAAGTCAAAGAAATCAATCAGATTCATCTGGCGTGACCTCCCTGATCTACCCCTTGCCCTGTGAATCCATGCTGCCTTTGATCTTGTAACCCGATGGATTCAAGATACCACACTAGCCTTTCTTTTAACAGTCTTTCCATTAGTTTCCCCACCCCTGATGGGGACTCACTGGCATACCATTGCTAGCCTCCTTCCTGCTGCCACTGTTATGGAGTGGGACTATGTCTGCTCTCCTCCTGTCCTCTGGAACCACTCCTGTTTCCAGTGAGTTGCTGAATAAGGTCATCAGTGGTGCAGCAAGCACCTCACTGAGTTCCTGTAACAGCCTAATGGAGGAGATTAAAGCTAAATTGAGGAAAATAAAAGTCAACACATCTCCTGGCCCTGATAATCTACTCCTCTGTTTCTTGAAAGAAATCAAAACATGGTTAATCAAACCCCTACATAAACTATTGAATGTCCCTTAACGCTTGGGGATGCCTTGTGATTGGAGACTAGCCATAGTGGTGCCAATATATAAAAAGGGGGACCATGGTAACTCTGCAAATTACCGACCCATTAGTCTGACCAGCATTCCAGAGAAGGCCATGGAGCCCATCATCAACGACAGATTAGAGAATGATCATATAATAATAAATTGTCCAGACTACACTCAACATGGATTTAAGCATCAGTGGTCTTGTTTGACCACAAACCTAGTATTCTATGAGAAAGTAAGCGGTCTCTTGGATGACAAAAGGCCCATAGATATTATCTACTTGGACCTCTGTAAAGCTTTGGCAATATCCCCCATAATATACTGCTTTATAAGATGCAGAAATTGGGTATAAATAACATGCACATCAATTGGGTCAACTCTTCACTAAACAAAAGATCTCAAGTTGTAAGAATAAAGGGTCACACCTCTGATAGAGGCCATGTGATGATTGGGTACCACAGGGGTCTGTATTTGGCCCTGCAGTATTTTCAGTATTCACCTTAGACCTCAGTAGAAATTTAAATATTTTGCCATCAAATTTGCTGATAATACAAAACTAGTATAAGATGTCAGTACTTATCAAGGGATTACTAGCCTCATTAAGGATATTGCAGAACTAGAACACTGGGTGGACAAAAAATGGTATGGCATTCAATGCCAGTAAATGTGTTTTAATGCACTTAGGAGAGACACATCCAAATTGTACATATTCACTGGCCAGTATAGACCTTAAATGAGAGAACAGCAAAAAAGATTTGGGCATTCTAATCACTAAAGACCTTAAGTTTAGTAAGCATTGTACAGTGGTAACAACAAAAGCCAAGATCATTGGCTGCATAAAATGGTCTAGTACCATTAGAAATAGGGCCTGTTTAATGTCATTATACAGAGCTTACATCTGGCCACACCTGGACTACTACTGCTCTTCTCTATGGAATCTAAGTAGAGACATTAATAAACTGGTGGTGGTGGGGGGGGGGTTCAGAGTAGAATCACTAGCATGATTAATGGCCTACAACATAGAAACTATGATGATAGGATGAGACAACTAAACCTCTATTCTTTGGAACTAAGACGAACAAGAGGTGATCTGTTGCTGATGTTTAAAATTTCAAAGGATACTCCATTAATGACTGATCTGGGACTTATATTTAACAGAAGGGGAATTTCACTTAAAAGCCACAACTTTCAACTTATTCTAACTAACTCAAAGATAAACAACAGAAGAAGCTATTTCATCCAGAGAATCATACCACTGTGGAATGCCCAGAGGTGTGGCAGAGGTAGATTCTCTGACAGTGTTTAAAACAAGTCTAGACTGGTACTTGAATCATTAAATAGGATGGATCTAATCCCATTCATGGGAGAGGTACATATATGGGCTAATGCCTACTGTACATTTATTCTTTCCTAGTATGAACCATAGAAGCCTTGGGTGCTGTATCCCATCTGCTCCCATGTCCTTGTCTACATTCAGATTTTCAAGTCACTGCAGGACTCTTTCCTCTAAAATTGGACTTGGCCCCCTGCCTCCCAGTGTTTCTGCTGCTTCTTGGTGGTTTGCCCCCCTCTCCTTCAACTGTGAAGACTGAGCACAAGTACATGTACAGGATATCTGCTTTTTCCTGATCCCCCTCTGCTGTCCTCCTTATCCTCGCTATCCCTCCCCTTGCCTTCTTCTTCTTGCTTAGGTACCTGAAGAAAGTCTTGTCCTCCTTTGCTACACTTTGGTTATGCTTTCCTCTGTTTGGGCCTTTGCTATCCTCACTACCTTAGTTGCTTCCCTCTGTTTTATCTGCTACACCACGCTGTCCTCATCCCTCTGCATTTCTTTGTAGTTCCTGAATTCCGCCCTTTTTTCTTTGCCTTAATGGCCACTTCCCTAGAGTACATAATTCTCTTCTTGCTTTTGCTTTTGCTCTGTTCCTTAATGCAGAGGCTGGCTGCCTTCTCTATGCCTTCCCTTAATTTTCTCCATTGTTCTTCTACCCTTCCCCAGCAATCCTCCCCTGCTGGGCTGCTTCTGAGGCAGTCTTCAATTTCTTTAAAATCTACCCTGCTATAGTTCAGAACTGTCATCTTTGTGTGATTTGTGATTGGGCTCTGCACCTATCCAAATTTTGAACCACAATGTAGACTGATCACTGGGTACTCAGAGGACAATCTGACTGTGATGTCTGCAATACTGTCTGATGATGCTGATGCATGTGTCATGTTTATCATATGAGTTATTTTTTGTGAATTACTTACCACACTTGTGCAATTGTTTTGACCAACTTTAATGTGGCAAAACAGTTTTGCCACAAGTGGGCTGATAAAGCAGCAGCAGTGGCTAAAAATCCAGCCCCAAAAGACCATCAAGTCTGCCATGATAACATTAGTGTTGTGCGAAACTGAAAACTTTCACTCCACGAAATATTGCAAGTAATCCGCACATTTCATGAAATATTTCACAGAGCGAAATGTGAAATTTCAACCCCTCCCAAAGTGAGCAAAATTTTGCCCACAAACCAGTGAAATTTGCTACTCACGGGCAAAATTTTGCCACTTGCGCGTGTAATTTCACCTCCCATGGGCTAAATTTAATGTTGTCAGTGGCCAAAGTTCTCCCTGGTGTCTAGTGGTCCCCCAGCCCCCCAGCCACTCACTGGCCCAAATTATTCTCCCTGGTGTCTAGTGGTCCCCCCCGGCTGATCACTGGCCATAACTGAATAAAGCCCTCCCCAGTTTACCTGGCTCCCTCATGTCCTTTTAAAAAAAAAAAAGGAAACCCACACTCCCTGGTGTCTAGTGGTCCCCCCTCCCCACCGCTGCTCACCAGCCCAAATTATTTTCCCTGGTGTCTAGTGGTCCTCCCAGCAAATCACCAGACATAATTGAATTAAGCCCCAGTTCACCTGGCTACCTCATTTCCTTTTGTTAAAAAAAAAATTAATCAGACCCACACTCCTTGGTGTCTAGTTGCCCCCACCCCCCCTGTCATCATGACCTAGCACCACCCCACTCCCCCACAGTACCCTGATCAGGCCACTGGCACAGCTCTCCACTCACCTCCATGGCTGGCAGCCCAACTGAGCACTTCCATAAATGAGTGCGTGCTCTAGGTACAAGCATTGGTTCATTTGTTGGGCGCTCAGTCGAACTGCCTGGCCGTGGAGAATGAGAATGAGCTGTGCTGGGCATGAATGGGAGTACCTGAGGAGAGTGGGTGGGTGCCCTTGATGACAGGGAGACAAGTCCACTGAGACACCAGAGAATGGGGACTGAATTTTTTTAGGATTGAGGGTCAGGGAAAATAATGAGTGAACTGGGGTGGGGGCTTGATTTATTCACTTAATGGCCAGGTGATTGGCTGGGGAGGGGGCAGTGTTGAGTAAGTTACTTTTTCTATTACTTTCTATTACGTTTGGAAACTTGTTCCAAGAAGCTCTGTGCAGTCACTGGCAAGGATGGATAAGTACTAGAAAAAGTAATACACCTTACAATTATAGTTACTTATTTATTTTTATACAAAACAATACAAACATAATGCATAACTATAAGTGATTACATTTTTTGAAAGTAATAGGTTAGTTACTAGTTACTTTCAAATAAATGTAATCATTTACAGTTACGTATTTCTTTTGAATAAAAAGACATAAGTAATTGTAACTGTAAGGTGTATTACATTTCAGTACTTCTCCATCCTTGCTGATGACTGCACAACTACGATGCTTCCAAAAGTAATAGAAAGTAATAGTAAAGTAACTTACCCAACACTGGGGGTGGGGTGGGACCACTAGACACCAGGGATAATTTTTTTTTTCTAAATGTGGGCTGGTGAGCAGCCCAGGGTGCGGAGGAGGGGGACCAATAGGTACCAGCATTTGGCCACAATTTCGCGAAACATTTCATGTGGCGAAATTGCCAGTTTGGCTGCAATTTCATTGGCAAAATTTTATTTCACTGCATCTCTAGATACTGTATGATGGTATGACTTATGTGAAACAAGACCAAAAAGCTGATTCTGGGGAATTAATGATCAGTTGAGGGGATGGGTGGCCTTCCTCTATCCAGTTGTTAATCCAAGGAAATGACTGGTTTGAAGGGTGTTATTACAATTAAAAGTCTAGGCTCTGTAACACTTTTCAGTTTTACAGTTACATTTACTTACTTTTCTTTTGTTAGCTGTGCCATGAATGTACAGCTCGAGTATGTAAACACTGTGTGCCAAACAGCATCAGCTGGCAGCTGGATCAGTCATTTCTAAGATGTTAATGACCATTCTAGTAGCCAATCAGAAGCTTTGCTAGGCTCAATAATATTAAATTAGATTTATAATCTGAATTAATCATCCCACATAGTCTTCTCTGTCTTCTACTGCTGATCAGAAGTAGCCCAGAGGTTGAAAGATGTCATAAGCCTCCCCTGAGAATGCACCCCTGAGCTCATCAAAGTAATATGCTCAGCAGATAACACACATACAACTGCTTCCATATTGATTTGACATTTTCCCTGTAGCTCCACGACAATTTTCCTGCGTTTTCTTGTAGATTACATTACAGTACTACAAATAAAAGCCCAATTGCTGCATTTTCCCATATAACGAATACAAGTTTATAGGAAGGATTTTTTAATAAGTTGCTCATTTCCCTGTAAAATATAGAAATCCTTGCAGATCTGGGAACCCTGAAGTACTTTTATTCAAATGTAAATCTTATTATTTAGGTGAATACTGTAAAAATATCTTAATCATTTTAATGATGATTTGTTTAAAAAGATATAAAATATTATTACTGCCAACTGCGCCTCTTCAGTTGATACAGTGCTCTCTAGCTAGGTACCAAAATACTAGATACCAGAATATAATTTTGGCCCTAGAAACATTTTCAGAATATCTGTTTAAATGCTACATTGTTTGGTTCTATATACATAGAAAATGAAAGAGTGTGAAATAAAAATATCTCCACAGATGCAATCTATTTATATTTTCAAATGCATGACAATATTAGAATCCTAAAGATGACTGACATGCATGAATGCTATTTTTGTATCTAGTTTATTGCTGATGGATCTATTTTGGGATGCCAGACTCCTCAAAATAGGCTGAGCAGGGAGCAGTGTTCTGTGACATTTGAAACTTGACCTTTGAGAACAACTGCTTCTTTTATCACTCAGCCCCTGAAAGAACTTTTAACAGTTTTTTGATTTATATGGTGTCAAAAGGTTATACTGAATAAAGGTGGTACTGTACATTTAACAATCAAATGAAGTTTTTATGTTAGTCTAAAATTTGCTGCTGCAACTCTCCACAGCTGTTTTACAATTAACATAAAAGAACTGTAGTTTATAGAGGAGTCTGTATATAAATGTTTCATATCTATCTATCTATCTATCTATCTATCTATCTATCTATCTATCTATCTATCTATTGAATACCTAATGGGTTGCAGTGGAATAACATATTTATATATTCACTAGTGAGTGTCAAGATCCACCATAACTCACGAGCAGTGTAGTTATGAAAGTCTTAACATTCATGATTAGAGATAAATGTGTTATTCCAGTGCAGCTCATTTTGTATTTGATATACACCGCACTATTCTAATTGTTTTACTTTTTTACCTTGCTTTAGCTTCTTTTTCCATTGTAAATGCTCTATCTGATTCATTGTTCTCTGTGTTCTATTTCCAGATTCTAAATGGAAAAAAATCTTTAAGTTACAGTAGTAACACATATTCTAAGTGTAATAACATGTGATCTAAGTGAAAATAGATACAGTATTTATCCCCAAATAACATAATTTATTTACCACATGTATTCACCACTATTGTTATTTAAAATTGTATTAAGCGGGTGAGAACTCAAGGCCAAGCATTGTCCATTTTTCAATGGGATCAGGAAAAAAAGACAGCAAAAGCACAAATACACACAATAATGCATAATAAATGGAGAAAATCAACTAAAACATTTACAGAAACAATTAGAGATTATTGCTATTTATAAAATGGGTGAGTGAAAAATCAGTAAAATTGCTGTCTCAGGATTGGATGAAACATACCACATGACTGCATTATCCTACAGTGTCTACATGTCTGCACTTCTTTCTGTTTTTCAGTACCCTCCAAACAGTTTGGTCATTTTGTAAGACAGATAATCCACTACAGGGTGTTCGCTTGTGCTCTGTTATTAGGGCTGTGCGAATACCGAATATTACTTTCTGAATACCATGACTAATAGGCTATCCGAATATTCAGAACTGAATACCGAATAGTCCACTATTTGGCTGGTATTCAGTATTCGACCATGCACAAGAAAAAAAAAGCCATTCCCATCCTTCTGGCCAACATTAAATAAATATTTTAGCCCTGGTGCCTTGTGGTCCCACCCCACCCCAGCCAATCCCCAGTTGAAATTGAAGAATCCCCCCCTCTCCAAGACCCTCAGCAATACACCCCTGTTCCACATCCCCAAATGTGTGAAAATAAAACAATTCCCTAATTTCCCTGGTGTCTAGTGGACCCCCAACCCTGTTAGGAAATGCCTTCCACCCCTCTCCCCCCACACTCACAACCCCGAGCAGGCCACTGGCACAGCCCTCCACTCACCTCCACGGCCTGCAGCCTGACTGAGTTTTCAGTGAATGAGTGTGTGCTTGTAAAAGCAAGTGTTCATTCATTGAAAACTCAGGCGAGCTGCCGGCAATGGAGGTGGGTGGAGGGTTGTGCTGAGTGGCCCATGGGGTCTTGAGTGGGGGGAAGGGTGGGAGGCACTTCTGACAGGGCGGGGTCCACTAGACACCAGAGAAATCAGGAATTTTTAAATTTTTATACATTTGGGGATGGGGGACGGGGATAATGCTGGGAGTCTGGCAGGAGTGGAGGGATTCTTTATTTTGGGCCGGTGATCAGCCAGGGGGTGGGGTGGGACCACTAGACACCAGGGATGAAAACATTTATTTAATGCTGGGCAGGAGAGGGGTGCTCTTTTATTTTTAAATACCCCCCCTTCCAGACATCCGAATAAGGAATACTGAATAACGAATATTTCGGCACTGAATAACGAATATTTGGCCGAATATTTGAAGAAAGGAATTTGCACAGCCCTATCTGATATATACATGCCTATTCTTTGACCATTTTGAACAAAACCAAAGACATGGCTCAATAGAGCGAAGCCCTCTGAGCAAAACCCATCCATGTTTTACTTCAGGGGTCACTCCTGAGCCGAGATATTTGAGTTTTTCCAACTGGAACCTTAAAACAAGATGGCAGCTATTGCGATCAAAGAAATCTTTAGGTCAAAGATTCTTTGACCACAAGCCTGCAAATTCTTTGATTGTGAGGAGGGACCACATGTCCAAATCCCCATTCTTTACTAACATACTAAAATGCCAGCAGAATAGGCCTAACGGTCTTTTGTGTCTGCTCATTTGGTCAGCCCCAACCCTGGAAGCTGACCTTACTGCCCCCCTCACCCTCTCTGGCTTCTCCCTTCCCAGTCCCGAATATTCCCATTTCACAGGACTTTTCTTCCAGAACCCTTCCCCTGTACCTTTCCCACCCCATCTTGAACCCTTCCACCGTCTCTGCCTCCACCAGCCCCCTGGGCAGTGCATTCCATGGCTCCACCACCCTCTCAATGAAGTAGCACCTCCTCCATTCTCCCCTGAATCTCCCTCCCCTCCAACTTCCACCCATGCCCTCTAGTTGCTCCCCTCCTTCCTTGGGAGCACCCTGACTGCTCCTCCCCTATTTAACCCTTTCATGTACCTGAAGACCTCTATCATGTCCCCCTGGTTCCTTCTCTCTTCCAATGTGTACATATTTAGCTCTTCGAGCCTCTCCCCATATGTCCTGTCCCCCAAGCCCCAGATCATTTTGGTTGCCCTCCTCTGGACCCTCTCCAGGAGTTCAATGTCCCTCTTTGAGTGTGGTCTCCAAAACTGCACTCAGGACTTAAGGTGCAGCCTCACCAAGCAGTTATACAGAGGGAGTATTACGTCCCCTCCTTCTGGAGGTGATCCCCCTAGCGATGCATCCCAGCATCCTGTTGGCCTTGGCTGCTGCCCTCCTACAAGTCCCATAGTTGTTCATCTTGACATCCACCACCACCCCCAGGTCTCTTTCAGCCATTGAGCCTTGTAGCATCCCCCCCCCCCAGGGTGTACACTTGGCCCAGGTTTCTGGCTTCCAGATGCAGTACCTTGCATTTCCCTGCATTGAACCGCAGCTTCCACTTTCTAGACCACCTTTCCAGAGCCTCCAGGTACTTTTCCTGCATTGAACCTCAGCTTCCACTTTCTAGACCACTTTTCCAGAGCCTCCAGGTTTTTGTTCACAAAACAACCATATAAATTTTCCCATTGACTTATAATTGGGAACTTAAAACTGCAATAACTTTTGAATGGATTAATATTTTTTCACAGAATGAAAAGTGGCATATCCGTTGACTTAATCTATTTCAGATGAGCCAACTCACAGAGTGGCATGCCACACAACAGCTGCACAGTGCCACAGACAAAATCCCCAGAACTGCCCACATAACTAGCGAAAAGTGGATTTTTCAGTGTTTTGGTGCACAAACACCATAAGTCCAACTGAACCGAAATTTGGCAAATCAAGAAATCTACTTTGCCCCACCATACGTACTAAATTTCATGCAAATCCATTGAACGGATCCACAATTATTAATGTGCAAAATTTTGAGTTTAACATAGAAGTGGCTTCATACCCCTAAATATAGGGTTGTGAACACACCCCTATAATACATATATATATATGCATATATGTATATATATATATATATATATTTTTTTTTTTCTTTTCTTTGCAAAAACCTATTTTAATGCAACATTTAGGGTTCAGGCTAAAATGACAAAAGTAGGGAAATGTGATTTTAGGGGTTCCAACCCTAAAACCCCAATGCTGCCCCTAAAGCAAATCGGGGTGTAGTCTACTTAGAAGTTGTCAACCATAAAGCTCACCCCATTAGGTGTGTATATTTCTGGAGAGTATTGACTAAGGTGAGCTTTAGGGTTGATAACTCTAAAGCCACATTTCCCTCTAAAACCACATTTCCCTACTTTTGTTGTTTAGCCTGAACCCTAAATGTTGCCTTAATAGAGGTTTTTGCAAAGAATGTCCTTACTTTTTGAAATAGAATAATGGTATTATAATGTATGGTAGAATGTTGTTAACTCAAAAAAAATCATCATTTCCCAGTGTTGTTAACCCATCAATGTGAAGTTTCATCCTTATAAAACCATTGATGGTACGTCACATCGATGGGTTAACAACTGGGAACAGTCTGCACATATGCACACATTTTTTCTCTCAGGAACCGGCGTATGCATGCAGCAGTGATGGAATGACCAAAGGGCCCGGCAATGACTTATTTGAAAAGAAAGGAGCCATCTTCAATCTTTCTTGGGACCATACACTATAAAAAATAATGTATGGTCCCTCTATCAGCAACCGGTTATTATTAACCATCTTGAGGTTACCATGGTGATGTAAACCTCTCAAGCTGCACTCTCGAGGTTTACATGGTCACCCTGGTGACCTCTCAACGGTTAATAGACCAGTTACCAATAGAGGACCACACATTATCTTCTATCTTATTTTCCAGTGGAGGGCCCTGCGCACCCATGCATCCAAGCTTCTTGAGATAGTGTAATCGTATCCGTAGTTGTCTGAGCACAGGGCCCTCTTTCTTGTTCGCTCCCATTCCTCCATAGAGGCATATATGTATGCTTATTGGGAAACACAGGGCCATTATTAGTTGTATGGAGTGCTGCTATCTGTCCTTATTTTTATGTTTGGACTTGGAAGCAAGTACTGCAGGTGTGAGGTGTTATTCACACAGTCACTTACTAATATATCCTTTCCTGATATACTCCCAGAGAAAAGTAAACCTTTGAAGAAGCATATAAAAATGCCTGCTAAGAGACGGTCCAGTACAGGGAAACATGCCAGGGAGGATGAGGCAGGTAAGAAGTCTGCTGAGGAGGGTACAACTTCAGTTCCACTTCCCCAAAGCACACCTATGTCTACGTCAGTATCTTCTATCACTTTGGGCTCTGGTGGCATGGTAGGTACCAGCAAAGGAGTTGTTCGAAGTACTGGCATACATGTGTTTCAGTTTTTTTCAGCCAGAACTGTTGCTTCCATGCTGGTGGGGGATGATAGTAAGAAGAAGGGAGACAATGTCACCAGCACAGAAACTGTGGTCCAGGAGGATGGTGATAAATCTGTCTGTGTGACTGTCCCAGGAACTGTTCTTGCTGGAGTTGATGGAGGTGATAGTGTTCAACCGGAGTCTGATAATCCTAGAGATATGGATAGTCAGCCCCCTGAGGAGATGGTTGTAAAGAAAGATACAGGAGCCTTGCAAGAAGACAGTGATAGGGAGGAGGAGGATGCTGATGACAGCGACTGGGACGATCCCTCATGGGAGCCTGAGTTTAAAAAGGTCAAGGGTGATGTAGACCATGTACATGCACAGTCTGTGGGTCAGGCTGTCACCAAGCCAATCAGCAGCACTGCTCCAAACAGTCAAGTCACCCCCACCTCCCAAAATGAGTAGTCTTATGGAAGTGATGAAAGCAGCCCAAAAAGCACAAACTTCATCGCCTATTTCTCAGCCCTCCCAGTCCCAGCAGCATGTTAAGTCCACAGATCAAAAGTCCCTAGTTTGGGACTTTTATGTGCTTGCTCCAGTTGATGAGATCATAGCGATATGTCAACTGTGTCAAGCATGTGTTAGGGAAAAAAGGGAAGTCACATAGGCACCGGTGGCCAGCATGCACACCTGAAAAATAAGCACCCGCTGCATACATACATAGATACATAGATACATAGACAGTGTAGGCAGTGCACTGGCAGCAACACTAGAAGGACGCTAGATCTGTTGGTGGGATGTCACTCAGCAAGTTAAATGTAACTGAGAGCAGTTCAATACAGCATGAGGAGGGAGGGCAGACTGGATCAGTGATCGTGCAGGAGGAGAATGAGCAATACTTTGCTCTCTTGTGTAGTGGGAATAGCAGTGCAGGCACCACTGACGTGACTCAGAAAAGTACACCCAAAATCAAACAAAATAACTGGCTTCATGCAGTCAGCACATACCCAAGAGTCTGTTATTACTCTTAAAAGAACAACATTGGTGCCTCAAGTACTGCATTCTAATTGAACAGCCCCAAAGATGCAGCCCACACTGAAGACTGTCCTTGAGTGGCACTCAAAGTACACCCCAATCATGCTGCTGCATGCAAGTTAAATGCTGCCACCGCTGAAATGCTGGCCATCAAACTGTTGCCGTTCTCATTCATGGAGAATGTTGGTTTCCGCAGGTTGATGGCCCGTGCCTATTCCAAATGCAAGGTTCCATCGCAAACCTATTTCTCTAGAGCTGCACGGTAGAGTTGCAGATTCCATAAGACATGCCAAGGATGCGGACTTCCTTTGGTAACCGTGCTATTGCATATGCCCTTCCCTCCATTTGGAACCAATTACAAACTGTACTGAAACTAACTATCGCAGTTTCAATAAACTTCTACAAATCGCTAAGTTCAGCCAAAATAAAAGACACCTGTAACTGTCATTAAGTCTCTTCCTTCCCCGTGTGTGTCATATTTATCCACTGGTAAGGTATAATTGCTTTGTCATAATTACTTTCCCTTCCCCTTCTACTCTGGCTTTATCTATGTTATGCTCCACTGCTACTCTATCAAATCACCCTCCCCCTCATATCAGTTGCAGTCTGTTGTTTGTTCTAGCTGCCAAAATATATGTATTGCACACACCAGTTATCATGTTTCATATATCAGTATGCAACCTGTAAGTCGCTTCCCTGTCTCATATCAATGTTTACCACCTGTGGTCACCCTATGTGGTACCCTTGTATGTATATCCAGCCTGTATCATGTAACGAGCACTTCATGTATATACTGTTATTACCTATCTGTGTTTGTACTTTAAGTGTTTATGTCACAGGACCGCCTTGTGAATGAGCTTGCTCGATGGAGTTTTCCTGCAATAAACTTGAACTTGAACTAAACTTGAACATGCAATGAAGCATCCTGTGTCAGAATATATCCATCTCAGCATGGCTATGTGGACCAGTGGACAAACAGCTGTAAGCTTGTATCTATGCATAACGGCACACTCGGCACAGGTACCTGGTGTGGTAGCTGATGCTGAGCCTGGCAAAACCTGCCTGAAGCAAAATTGTGGTTGTAGCAACACCCCTGGAATTTGGTGGCATGCAGCCCTGAGTATGTGAAGTGTTACTGGTTCTCACACCGATGAGAAAATGCTTACTGTTCTACTGGATGAGATTGATGAGTGGCTGAACACACAGTCAGTAACAGCAGGATTTATCACAAGTGATAATGGCTCCAATGTAGTGAAGTGTAATGGCGATGGTAGTCATTTCAGGGTGTCCTGCCTGGCACACTTCCTTAATCTCATTGTGCAACAGTTTCTAAACTATGCAGACATTAAGGAAACTGTGACTGTCACCTATCACATCTGTGTGCACTTCACCCATTCTGCAAAGGCCCGTGACCATCTATGTGAGCTGTGGCACAATAACCATCTTCCTCAGCACTGTATGAAGCTTGATGTTGTGACCAGGTGGAACTCCACGCTGTACATGATTGACTAGCTGTATGAACAGTATAAGGCTGTTTCAGAATACTTGCTGCTGCACACCACCTGGGACAGTGCTGGAGTGTCCATTGCTCTAACAACAGAGCAGTGGCGCGAAATGGATGGGCTAATATGCATTCTCCATCCATTCGAGCATGCTACACAGCCAGTGAGTTGGGACACTGCCTGTATAAATCAATCCTTACCCCTCATATGTGTGCTGAGGCAGACACTGGTGAATGTCTGACACCAGATGGAGGCAAGTGGGGATCATAGTAGTTGTGATCTAATGGATCACATGCTACATGTGCCGGACAGCAATGCACACATTTCCAGCATTTTACAGTCAGAAGAATTTGTCATTACTACAATGATTGATCCACACTACAAACAAGGCCTGCCTTCTATAACTGAAGGAGGTCGTCAGCAACTGCAAAAGTTGACTGAGAACGTCATTAAATGGGTATCTGGTGTAGAGATGAAAAAGGCACACAAGACATGCAATGCACAGAAAACAGGTGTTGCTACCACCACCAGCAGCTCACAAGCAACCCAATCAGACAAAATGGTCAAGGTACAGCATAAAACTGCAGGTACTCCCATTTGGGATGTTCTCTATCAGGTGGGAGTTGAGCATCTGGAAGAACAAGAGGAGGAGACAGATGAAGCAGCCAGACTCAGGGCAGCAGAACAAATGGTGGAGGCCTTCATGGAGGACACAAAGCAGCTTGCCATTACTGATGAGCTGTTGCAGTACTGGAGCAGCAAAGTGACTGATTGGCCAGCACTAACATCAGTTGCTGTGAAATACCTGAACTGCCCATCATGCAGTGTCAGTGTGGAACTAGTGTTTAGTTCAGCTGGGGCCATTGTGCATGACTGTAGTACCAATTTGTCACCCAATAATGTGTCCATGCTAACATTCATCAAAATGAATGAAAGGCACATTCTGTATAACACAGTGATGTCAACGGTGTTGCCACACAAACTGTGTCTCGGTAATGATGATGATAATCCAGATATCACCCTGCTAAAGCTTCCACCAGCAGCGAGGTGGATGAAGCAGTAATGCTGAGACAATTTCCACCTGGTGACAACTCCAGTCTTGAAGACTGTGAGGGCTGTTTCCTGGAGGATGTGACAGCGGAAGTAGAACAAGGCTGAAGTTACTAGTTGGAATCCCTCCCAACCACTGTCAGCTCAGTATAGTGTTTGAAATTATTTTTATACATTTATCATTGGATTGCTGATGGTTGTGTTATTATCTGCTGTTAGCCTGTTAATCAGTTTAATTTGATCACCTTTGCTCTAAACTGTTTAGTCCCCACACTATATTAAGGCAGCAGCCAAGTTACCATAACCATAAACATTTTGCATTATTACAGTAATAATGTTCTTGTGCCAAAAATATTGAGATAAACATTTTACTTTTCACTTCCACTAACCCCATCCTGAGGCAGGATATGTTGTCTTGAAGCCTGTAAAAGTGCCCACACTGGTAGTGGCGGCTACCACACCTGCCCTGTCCTGACAACTGCCACGCCCATGCACACCATGCAACAAATGAAATATTTTCTGCCACGTACTATCTGCGACATGTTAAGGAACCCTCCTAGTACAAGTACAGTATGAACGTAGCGTGTTCATTCAACTGCTAACACCAGCTGAGATTTTGCAAAATCATGAACATTGGTGGCCCTCTTTAATGACGTGAGTCATGAATTGTAAAACAATCATAAAAGAAAGGCTTAACTACATGCAAATTCCCAAAAAAGGGTAATTACATTAAGTATTACCATAGTACTTGTACAGAAACAGTGCTGATCCCTATGGGGAAGGTGTTTTCTGCCTGCAGTTTGGCTTTTAAATATTCCTATTTACTCCAGCTCTCCTAACTCACATGTCAATAGACACTGGCTCCCTCCACACCAATAATTTCTATACTAAACACCATCTCCACCAACCATTTACATATATACATCTGCGCTAGATTTATTGTTTAATCATTAATAAAACCAGTGGCCTACATTGCTGTTCAAGCAACCTGCTCTGTCTTTCACACACCAGCTCCTGAAGGGTCTTGATGATGTTGTGCTTTTTATTTCTAAAAATAAGTAAAAAGCAAAAAAAAAACAGCACAGAGTGAACTGGTATCAAATTTGAATGAAGCATAAATAGAAGGTGTCCACAACTAAAGTGCAAAGCAATGCAGAGTAGTGACCAACAGTGACTCGACTACTTTTGATCGGGGGCTTTCTCAAGAGTCCACTCTTGAGAAAGCTCCAGAGCGAAACCAGTTGAGTCACTGTGGGTCTCTACTCTGCACTGCTTTTCACTTTAGTTGTGGACACCTTCTATGTAAGTTTATTTATGCTTCAGTAAAGTTTGATACCCGTTCACCCTGTGCTGTCTTTTTTGCTTTTACATGCATCGTTTTAGCCTAGCACGAGTGAGTCAGAAATGGAGCAGTGTTTCTGTGTACTGCTTTTTATTTCTGTGCTAGGTGCTGGTTAACTAGGATCTGCATCTTATCCAGTAGGTAGGGAAATGGGCAGACTGGGTGGGCCAAGCGGTCCTCATCTGCCGTCAAATTCTATGTTTCTATGTTTCTATGTATGGCTCCCATAGCCTCCGGGATTGGGCAGCTTTTAAACATAACTTGCCTTGCCTTGATGTGGTCATCTCACAGACACGGGATGATGAAAATTCAACAGAGGAAAATGACCTAAACAGGAAACATGACGAATACTCATTCATCCGCATACCCAGTGTTAGCAAGCCAATTGCAAGTAGAAAAAAAAATATCCACACACACACTTACCTTACCTAGTCAATGTAAACTGCTGAAATTTTCCCCAGAAGGAACATGCAGTGCACATGAAAGATAGCAGGAGCAGGCATCCTTATTCCCCTAAAAGCACTGCATATCTGGAAATAAGATAAAAAGAAGAACAAAGTTTGATGATTGGTACAAGTATGAAACATGAAGAAATACTTACCTCAGGGACTGACTGTGAAACTGGGACCGTTCTACATGAAGTGCCGATGTCTGATCAGCAGCAGCAGGAGGAGTGAAAGGTAACACATGCACCAGCACTGGAATTCCTGGATATTGGCAATGCATATAGAACACAGTTATTGCCAAAGTCAGACATCTGGACTGCAGTAACCCCACTTCCCCATCAATGAAAAATGAAATACTTACCTTCGGTATTGGGGAATGTGGTGCATTCAAACATCCAAATCCTGGCTAGATGAATCTTCCTTGGCCTGGCATCATGATGTAATCCTCTGTCAACTGGAAAAAAAATGGAAAAGCAGTACAAACATATTAGACCTCAACAGGCCACAATGCCAACCCACCCCCACACATCTCTTGCACAGAAAAAAATGAAATACATAGAAATATCCCTGTGTGCAGCAGCAGCAGTATGTCTGTGAGGATGATCCATCAATACTATACCAGTCAAAACATTACTTGATGGCAAGTTGGCAACCAGTCAGAGGAGCAGCAGGCAGCAAGCTACAACACCCCAAAATCTCATTCCCTCCATGCCATACAAGTTACAACCACAGCGTCACCACAGCCAAACAGGACAGCATTGGCAAATGAATATTATAGATTAATCTCAATTGTGAAACAAGCAGCAAGAGACAGAAATTGTGACTAACAGCATTTTTTAGAAGGAATACATTTTCTCACCACGGCCCCACGGCCACCACTTGCCATGCTGGCAGATTCATACTTGCCACAATAATTGTGTCTCCCATCTATCACAATTTTGTCATGTTACATTGCTGAACTTCTAAGGCCTGTTCTGCACAGCAGCTAGCAGCAATAAGATTCATCCTGAAATCATTTGTAAACGATGGACAAAGCAACATTTTTTGTCTGGGTGGTGGAGGGGCACTATATAACACCATGACTGAGAGCAGATTTATGTATGAGTTTCATCCTACTTTTTTCCTGTCATATTTCTCATCTTATCAGGCCCACTCTGCACAGCATGGTGGCAAGAGGATGCATTAAACTGTGGCCCAAGTACACATTTTGGACCGGGTGGTGGAGCACTATAAAACATCATGACTGGAGGGAAGGGACCCCAAGTTAACATTTGTGTCAAGCCCAGGGGACACGTGTTGTCTTAAGTACAAAAAACATATGGGGCCCGATTCTAGAAGTGTGGTGCAAGTTGCCACCGAATGCAACTTGTGCCACCCTTACCTGTGACATTAATCCTGCTCCCTATTTTAGCAGGGCAGTGTCATTGCAGCTAAGTCCTGCGACTTGTGACATGTGGCCAGGTACGCCGAACTGTGGGCATACCTGGCGAGCATGTCACAAACCGCAACAGCAGGGTGGCGCGGTCAACCCTCCCCCCCCATGCCCTGACCCCTTAGTCACCAACCACAATTGCAGTGGATAGGTAGCCTGGGGTCTAGTGCCCCAGAACTGTTTAATAAAAAGTACAGTCCTGTATTCCTGGTTGTCTAGTGGCCCTCCCCAACTGTATATTAATAGAAATGAATCCCTGTTGCCCTGGAAGTCTAGTGCCCCCAAATATAAAAACTAATCCCCCATTGCCCTGGTAGTCTAGTGGCCCCATCCAAACTGTACATAAATAATGAAAGAAACCCTGTTTCCCTGGTAGTCTAGTGGCTCCCACCTCCCCACTCAGCCATGCCAGCCACCAGCACCCCCACCCATCCCAGCTGTCATTGGCATAGCCCCCCTCTCACCTCCATGGCCAGCTGCTGGCTGGAGTGCCATTATGGCACTGCACAGATGCACTCAGAAATTAATTTCTGAGTGCATCTGTGCAGCATTATTGTACTCCAGTCCGGCAGCTGGGCCGTGGAGGTGAGAGGAGGGCTGTGCCAATCACTGGCTGGGGAAGGGTAGGGGGTGCTGGGTGGGCTGGCACAACTGGATGGGGGGGGTGGTGGGCCACTAGCCTACCAGAGAAATTAGAATTTGTTTTTTTATTTATGTATAGTTCGGGGGAGTGGCCACTAGACTACCAGGGCAATGGGGATTTGTTATTTTATTTATGTACAGTTCGGGGGAGGGGCCACTAGACTACCAGGGCAATGGGGATTCATTATTTTAATTATGTACAGTTGGGGGGCCACTAGACTACCAGGGCTAGATAATTGCCGGGCGACTGGTGGTTCGGGGCACGGGTGGAGGGATGGCAGCACCGCCCTGTGGGGCTCTTGCCAATGGCTGTTTCAGGGGGCTAGGGGTATAGGTAGCTCTGTGGGGCCCACTGGGGTGTGCTGGTCATGGGGGGGAGGGAAACTGTGCACTGTCCTCCGGACAACCAATGGGTCTACAGGACCCCTGGGGGTGTCTGTAAGTTATACCAGCTAAATGCTGGTATAACTTACATTGCTGAATCTCCTCCAGAAGTTCTTGTAGAATCCTGATGTGAGCACTTTATGGCTGCCCTTCTAGAATGGGGCACAACTGCTGCCGTAAACCCCCTAGTCCCATGTCGCAGGGGGTTTATGCGGTGTAACTGCTGTTTGGCGCAAGCAGCCTACGCCATGTTGCAGGCCACTATGTAGAATCATGCATGTTGCAACTGCTGGCGTAAGTTGCTACATGTGCCATTCTACTTGGCACAACTGCAGTTACGCCAAGCGTAACCCTTCTAGAATCGGGCCCACAGTATGTATATTTAACTACTCAATAAAATTGCTTATGTTTATACGATTGTTGTGTATGTCTTCAGACTGCTGCTGCTGATGCACACAGCCACAACAACTGCCGCAACATCACTTAGCTTGGAGAAAAAAATTGTTCATAGGAACAAATCACAATACTTGACATTTGTGGATAGGAGGAGGAAATATATAAAGAAGGAGTAACACAAAACAAAAAAGAAAAGTACAGTGTTTATGAGTACGCTGACTGACAGTAGCACACAACGGAGGACATGCTGGATTAGAGCAAGGGTTTTCATTTGAGAGGGGAATAGTAAATTACTGAAAAAGGAAAAAGATTGAATGCTATAGGGAGGGAGAATAAACATTATATAATTACTGGTCACAATTTTTTCTCACAGAGAAACCGAGTTGTAATTTGCCGTTATAACTACCTCAGCTAGTTATAACGGCAAACACGCGCCACCTCTGTCTAGACTGGTCAGCAATTCTTTCCATAGGCTGAACCAGTTATAATTTCAAACACGCGCCACTTCAATCAAACTAGAGCCATAATCCTGATTGGCTCTCCTCTTCTCATGGGCGGGCTAAACACTCAACAAACATGGCGGCTCGTCGTCCCGCTTACAGAGGAGCTGCCACAGATGAGCCGTCACACCAGATATCGCTTTTTTTTATTTCCCAAAGCTTCTTATCTGGTTGATCCTGATGTCCATAACCTGTACAGCCTGAGCAATTCCTCCGAAACAGAGCACCGCACTGGAACGGCTCCGAAGCGTTTAACAGAGGTAAGCGCTGTTGTACCAAGTCAAAGTAAAACAAGCAAAGCATGAAGAAACAGTTGTAAAAAAGAAAAACATGCCTAACAAAGAACAATCTGTTTTTCCTAATAAAGATGCTGTGTGTGTGTGTGTGTGTGTGTGTGTGTGTGTGTGTGACAGTCTGTGTGACTGTGTGTGTGTGTGCGTGTGTGTGTCAGTGAATCACAGACAAGCAGCATCAATGTGGGAAAAAATTGCTGACCAGCAATTATAAAAAATAAAGTAATAGGCAGGTGGTTATTTATGAGAATTTTACACAAACCCTCGGTGTGGGATGCCTATATAAACCCCTCGGGCTTCGCCCTCGGGGTTTATGGGGCATCCCACACCTCGGGTGTGTGTAAAATTCTCATAATAACCACCTGCCTATACATTACTCTCTATATAACACATGAAACTGCTGGACAAAGACATGTGATTATAAGACAAGAAAAAGAAACAAGAGGATATAGAAGAGGAAGAGGACAGAAAATATTTTTTGGTTTTTTTCTTTTACTTTTTTTTCTTATTTTTAGGGGGTGAAGATGAGAAGAGTGACACTAACAAAGGGCAGGAAAAAGTAAAGAAAAAAAATTTGACTGCTGCCTGCCTCACCGACTAATATAAACTTACATGGCACCGGCACCCTGCCCCGATTCTGAACTGCCACCACCACCAACACCCTGCAACTCCACCAGGAGTTCCAATACTTTCTATTGGCCATCAATAAGTTTTCTCATGTCCACCCTAGCCTCCTGGTAGAACTGTTCAAACTCTGTGCACGGAGCTTGCCCTTCTCTGTGCACAGCCACCAGGTCTTCATGGCTGACTGTCACCTGACCAGTTGGGGCAGTTGCAGGCTGTGCAGGGTCATCACCATGATGGTGGCGGTGCCGGCAGCTGTGGGGTAATGGTGCTGCTGCTGCCTCCTGCTGCTGTTTCCTGGTGCAGCGCCTCCTTCGAGGCTGATGCCGACTGCCTTCCTACTGCTGGCCTCCTTTCCCTTCCATCTGATCTCCCCCACTAGTGCTGCTTTCCGTTGCTGCCACCTCTTGCTGTTTTTGGAGATACTCTACAGGGTGGTGGTGCTCCAGATGGCTCCTCTGGCCACCAGTTCCAAGGTGTGCCCCTTTCTTCCCCCTTCTTACAGATCTGCCTCAAAAGTTACAGATCACAATACTATCATCTGCAGTGTTTATGGTGAAGATGCACCACACAGGTGACACTCTTGGGTGGTGGTGGGGCCACCACCAGCTGATGTCCTGGGGTCCACAACATCATACTCCTGCTGGGGGTGGTGGAGGCACATTCTTTTGCTGGGGGCAGTGGTATCCTGCTGCTGCTGGGTGGTGGGGGACACATGCTCCTGCTGTTGTTGGTGGGGCTCAACGGGATCCTGCTGCTGCTGGGTGGTTGGGGGCACATGCTCCAAATGCTGCTGCGGTGGGGGCAATAGGCCTATACTGCAGCTGGGGGGTGGGGGCCAAATGCTTCTGCTGGTGGGGGCAATTGGATCCTGCTGCTGGGGTTGGGGCACATGCTCCTGCTGGGGGGGCGTACTTAAATTTCCATCTGTCAAGGTGAACACTGGATTCTGCCTTCTTGCCAGTCCCCTTGCCCTACCTTTCCCATCCATTATCCCTCAAAAACAAAGTTTTCTTAACAGAAAACTACAAAACAACTGAAAAAGAAAGAAGGAGAGAAAGTGAGGGACACACACACACACACACATTCACATGCACACATTTTAGAACCTTTATTTGCACATTGCTTCCTGTGTTAAATTTTAGAGTGGATGGTGGGTGAACGTTTGTTTGTTTATAAATTTTTCTATTTATTGAATTTTGTTAACCAGGTGGGCTCACTGAGACAGTTGTCCCTTTTTCAGGAACAACCCAGAGTTAATTACATTTACCAAATAAGCCACTCATTAATTGCAACGTTCTTACAGAAATTTAAACAATCAATTAAGAAGGGGGCATATAATACAATTTATTTGTCTCTAAGGCCTATTCATAACAGATATATTAGGCATGGTGTGTGATGCTCGGATTATAAGCCAGCTGAAAGAAGTTAGGTCTTGAGAAAAGGTTGTGTTCAGCAGATGTGGGGCCAAATTCTTTATTGCAATTTTTACATCAGCAAATGTGGCCTAAAGCGCATTCTATTTGCCAAAATAGAAATTTGCTTTACTGAGAACAAAGTATCTGCTCCAGGGTTCAGAGACCCACCAGCATATATGTTAGTATTTTAATCTGGGTGCCTAGATGTTACAGTGCACAGACATTGTTTCCACACACTAATGGCTATGACTGAATATGTGTGGCACCTGAAGAAAGGATCCCCCCGCTACTCACCACATATCTTTTTTGCTGCCACTGGCCATTGAGCATTGCTCACCTTGTGTCCCTCTATGTCCTCCATGGTAGTCTAGTGGGCCCACAATCCAAAGGGATAAACTCTCTTGTCCGTGTTAGTCTAGTATCTCCCCCCTCCCTAGCCTTTCACGACCAGTTCTGTCCCTTACTAAGCCAGTCCCACACTGGTCTTGGCACCCTGTCAGAAGTGCACAGTACTCCAACAACCCCGCACTGCTAGCTTTTTGGGCACTAGTAGCAAGTGAAAAAGCAGCACTGGAAATGGGGAGGGACTCAATAAACTGGAGAGTCCAAAAAAAAAGAATTAAAAACCAGCACCTACCCCATAATTCCCAGGCCCTAGAAAAAGCATTGCATTTGACATGAAGCAGTAAGGGCAGGCGATTTACTAACATATTATCTGCCAGCAGATTAGGCCTTACGGTCTATCAAGTCTGCTCGAACCTCAGATCCCTAGTTGGGTGCCGAGGCCCTCCCCTCCCTTGTGTTCCAGAAACCCCTATCATCCATCCCCACCCCCCGGGACAGGCCATCATCTGATACATCCACTTTCTGTGTCTGTCCCACCTCTTGAAGCCCTCCACTGTGGATCTCTGAACCAGCTCGCCAGGCAGTGCATTCCAAGGGTCCACCACCCTCTCAGTGAAAAACCTCCTCCTCTTTTCCCCCTCACCCTTCCACCTTCCAACTTCAAACCATGCCCTCTGGTGATACCTCCCTGCTTTAGTCTAAAGATACCCTCCATGTTTACCCTATTTATTCCCTTGAGGTACTTGAAGACCTCAATCATGTCCCCCTGTCTCTCTCTCCTCTCCTCCAATGAAAACAGGCAGAGCCCCTCAAGTCTGTCCTCATACGTCAAATCCCCTAGCCCTCGTATCATCTTAGTTGCCCTCCTCTGTACCCTCTCCAGGAGCTGTATGTCCCTCTTCAAGTGTGGTCTCCAGTACTGTACACAGTACTCAAGGTGTGGTCTAACCAGTCCATTGTACAGCGGCAGAATCACTTCCTTGCTCCTAGAGGTGATCTCCCTCGATGCATCCCAACATCCTGTTTGCCTTGCTAGCCTCTCCTGCACTACTCAGAGTTATTCATACATGCATCCACCATGACCCCTAGGTCTTTTTCCCCTATTGA
This sequence comes from Neoceratodus forsteri, assembly GCA_016271365.2. Lineage (NCBI taxonomy): Eukaryota > Metazoa > Chordata > Ceratodontiformes > Ceratodontidae > Neoceratodus > Neoceratodus forsteri. The sequence goes on along the minus strand of CM028131.1, from coordinate 366,863,688 downwards.
GGCCTCCAGCGCCTCCCCTCCCAGGGCATACCTGTGTTTAGGGTTTCCCCGCCCAAGATGCAACACCTTGCACTTGGTGATATTGAAATTTAATTTACACGTGATAGCCCAGCTTTCCAGGGTGTCCAGGTCCCCTTGCAGGGCCAACCTCCCCTCTTCTCCCTCAACTACTGCTCCCATCTTGGAGTCATCCGCGAAGAGACTCATTTCACACCCTATACCCTCCCTCATGTCCGATATGTGTGCATTAAACAGGATCAGACCCAGGACCGAGCCCTGCGGTACCCCACTACCAACCTCTCTAGGGTTCGAGAGCTCCCCACAGATCACTACTCTCTGGGTGCGTCCAGCTAGCCAGTTTTCAATCCATCTGACCATCAAAGGGCCTACTCCTAACCCCATCAGTTTATCCACCAGACCATTGTGGGGGACAGAGTCAAATGCCTTGCTGAAGTCCAAGAATAATACATCCACAGACTTTCCCCTGTCCAGTTCTGATGTTACCCATTCGTAGAACCCCACAAGATTGGTTTGACATGATCTACCTGGCACAAACCCATGTTGCCTACTATCCAGACCTCCCACCTCCTCCAAGTACACCCCCAATGGTTCCTTTAGTATACTCTTCATTAATTTTCCCACCACCGAGGTCAAACTGATGGGTCTATAGTTACCTAGTACTTCCCTCGACCCCCCTTTATGGATTGGCACCAGTGTGCCTCTTGCCAATCCCTAGGTACCCTTCCTGTCTCAAGTGACCTGTTGAAGAGCTCCGCCAGGGGTGCAGCCAGTATGTCCGCCAATTCCCATAGTACTCTTGGATGAATGCCATCCGGCCCAGGAGATTTGTCTTTCTTTAGGGCCTTGAGGGCTAACCACACCCTTTTGGTGGAGATAGCATCATCCGTCCCCTCCACCTTACTGGCCTTTTTATCCTTATCCAGATGTGACACCCTGGGTACCTCTCCTCCCTCTTGCTCCATTTCTGTTGCTCCCCTGATCCCACTCACTGCCGCTTCTATCCCCATCGTGCCTTGCTTTGTAGATATCCCATCCCCTCCTAGTGAACACAGAGGCAAGAGTACTGGTTAAATACCTCTGCCTGGTCGCCTCTTCCACCCACCCTCCTTCTGATCTCAACCTGCTGAGATGGCCCATAGTTTTTCTGCTCTCCAATGTACCGGAAGAACCCTTCCTCCATGTATCCTCTAAGCGCCGCTGTTTCTTATTGACTTTGCTCCCTCACCATCCGGTGACTTTTCTAGATGCAAGATGGTACATTTCCTTATCCCTATCCCTCTTGTTGTTTTATATTTTTGTAGGCCGCCTTCTTTCTCTGACCGCTACCTGTACCTCACTGGACCACCAGCATGGTTTATGTGACCTTGCTCCCTTACGCTTCAACTTAGCGCAGATCCTGACTGCCTCATGAAGTCCCTGTTTTATGACCTCCATCTCTTCCACACTTGCCATTGATGTAATCCCTTCAAGTGATCCTTGAGAATATTTCCCATGCCCACAAAGTCTGCCCCCTGAAGTCCACTGCCAGTGTCTAGATCTCCCCTCCCCCATGCTTATTTGAAAAACAGACAGTATTGTGGTCGCTCCCAGTCAGGGGGTCCTCTACAACCAGATCCGTTACCAGATCCCCATCTGCCAGAACCACGTCCAGGACATGCCCCTCCCTTGTGGGCTCCATCACATGCTGTGTTAAGAACACATCCTGGAAGCCATCCAGCAGCCTCTGCTCCTTGGCCACCTTAGAGGACATGGTTCCCCAGTTTGTACCTGGCATATTAAGGTCCCCCATAAACACCACTCCTTCCCCTTTTGGTCTACACTGGGCAATGATGTTGCCCAGCAAACCATCCTCTAGAACATCACTCATCCCAGGGGGCCTATATACTACACCCAGCTTGACCTTATCTCCTGCTGGGGATCGTAAGGTGACCCATAAGGCCTCCACGTTTCCCTCTGCCTCTTCTACCCTAGCAATTTCTGTCATCTCTAATGAACATAGCCACTCCACCCCTTCTTCCCTCTTTTCTATCCTTCCTAAGCATAGTGTACCCCCACACTTTTAGGTCCCAGTCATGGTTTGTGTTGGCCCACGTCTCCGTGACCGCCGCCATATCCACCCCACCCCCCGAACAGCATGGCCTGGAACTCTGGCAACTCGTTTCCCAAGCTCCTGGCATTTACTAACACCAACTCCCACCCCTTATCCCTGATCCCCTTTGTCAAACCCCACCCAAGTTCCTTATACTTCCATTCTCCTCTATACTCCTCCTGTAGCCTCCACCGCACTCTGTTTCCCCCCCTCCCCCTTGGGTTTGACTACTCCCTCATCTGGAGGAGAGGGCTTCTGGTCAGTCCCTCCCTTATCCCTCCCCTCACAAGTTTAAACCCCACCTTCTCGAATGTAGTCAGCCATCCCCTGTTTAAGGACTTCCTTCCCTAATGGGGCAAGATGAAGTCTGTCCTTGGCATACAGTCCCTTATCCTCCCAAACTCCTTTCCAGTTCCCTAACACCCCCAACCCACTTTTTTGCTTGATTTGTTTGCTTACTACTTTTTCTGCCAGCATGCTTGCACTTCAGTGAAAAATTGCGCCATTTGTACATAGAACCTGGGAATTAGTATATGTTTTTTACTAAGCAGGACAAAACTGGTTCACAGCTGAAAATGGAGTGTGCTGTAAGTGCTTATGCTATCAGATTCTCATGTGCAATGTCCATACAGTGGGAGGTGTAAGTGCTGTTTTTCTTATCTTTTCTATTTTGAAAAGAAAAGTCAGTATAGCAGTGTGTTTAAGGGCACTGAACTGCAAGCCTGGAGATCTAGGTTTGAATCCCATCATTCCCCACTTGTATACTGTGTGATCATACCTGGACACAAGCTCCAGGTTAGTGTGCCTCTCATGATTAAACAGTTTCTGCATCTCCCCTATATTTGGCAGCTATTCCTAAAGAGCTGCATAGAGTACACTGACTGTGAGTGGGACTGCATGTCATTTGCATGCAAACTCTGCCCCCTTTACATGCACCAGCACACTTTGATGAACACTGGTGCAGTGGGCTCTGTTGCACCATCTGAGCATAGCTCGAGGGGGTCACAAAGACGGGACAGTTTCCAGTGATTTAGTGCAGTTCCTTAGGTCTGAGAATTGGGCCTACAGTTTCTGTGGAAAGCCTACTGAAATAAGCCAAGGCTGCAAAACTGAAAACTTTACCACATATGGTGTTGTGTTAAGTTAGATGAACTATAAGTAGGAAGGCTGCTGAAGGTTTAGGATGGCCCTCTGTTCTTGCCTGTTGGTCCCCCCAACTGGAACTGATACTGGGGAATGGGTGTTGAAGAGGAGCAGTGAGCAGATGTTTCTTCAGTGCTCCAAGTGCCTGACTAGTGGCTCTGTTTCACCACAGAAAAGAAACACTAATGTGCTTGAAGATGGAAACTTCCCTAACTTCCAACCAGACTGCAGTTACATTTTCACCATACCACACATCAGCCCTGAGGGGGCTAATACTAATTAATAAAAAACAAGTATTCTCAGAAAGAAGCACAGTAAAATAAGTAACTTTTGAAATACTGCACCTTGAACAACATCATTGTCCCCATCTTGGAGACCTCTGACCTCAGGATGAGCCAATCAGAAGGCAGGTTGTCACCGGGAAGACTGTCAGGAGCATCATGGGATACATTGTGGCAGTGTGTTTTGGCACCTTCAGCAACACCAATCTTGTCTTGTAGTGCTCCTTTTAATGACTGGCAGCTGATATGGACAAGGAGGAAGTAATAAGCTTAGGACTAGTGCTAAAATGTCTCCAAAGCAAGGAGGAGTTTCACATAGTCCAGTTCAGTCTTATGGTGGAGACAGAACTGCCTAAGCATAAGGAAGGAGCTGAGGTCCTGCTTGGATTCAGACCAGAGGTTTGCTGTTTTGCTGCCCGAGCCTGCTGAAGTTCAACCCAAACTCAGTGGTGACAACTGCTGAAAGATAGCTGGCTGCAGAGAATTACCAGAAACCACTGCTGAAGCTTAGAGTTAGGAGGATTGCAACCTTCCATCTCTGCTGGTGTAACTGAGGGAAGGGTAAGGTTAGGGAGCTTTGGCTCTGGGGCCTTGGTACCCCAACTACATGTGTACTAGAGGACAGAGGCATGGAAGTGCCATCATATCTAGGCCTCACTTGGAATTTTACATGCTCTTTTGACTGTTGAAATGGAGCTGATCAGAAAGCAGGCGCTAACCTGACTACTATAAAAGGGGCCTACTTCCTGTTGCATCATTGGTGTTAGGCCACACCTGAAGCCCATTCTAACCACTGGAGAGATGTTCAGGTGTTCCCACATAACCATTGAGGCTGTGGACATCCAGACACATGATTATATGGCAATGGTTGCTAATGACCAATCAACGAGGAGAACTGCTGTACCTCTTACTCTGCAAACAGCCAGCTGAGAGGAAAATTAGCCTTTTTTTAGCATTAGAGAGAATTCTCCTCCCCATGCAGTTCATGCTTGCTACCTTTTTTACACTTTCTTAATCTGCTGCAAGTAGCACTGCTGTCTTGTTGCATTGGTACTTACTGTTTGGCAGAAAGTGGGAGCGATGTTGCAGAGCTATGGAGCCACAGAGCAGCTGAGGCTTTTTGGTTGAGGACTTGGTGATCTTGTCTGTGGTGCCAGTATCTCCACCAGAAGAACAGATGTTGTGTGCTGGAGTTAGTTGGGCTAGGTCTGCATGGAGGAGTGGCGTGACTGCCCGGAACATGCTCTACATGGAGAAAGGGACTTAGGAGCATGGTCGGAGCTGCATGGGTGAAAGGAACAACAGCCCAGACTGACCTGACTCACAAGGAGAGATTCTGTGTCTGGCTGCATAACAAGAGGCATGACTGGTGCCCTAGAGCCCATTTGTGACTGGCGGCTAACTGCTTATTGGTATTCAGTATTAAATGTGGGCTATCACAGTTGCCTAGTACTGGATCTTAGTGAGGGGTTTTGGTTTCCTCTTCCTCCTTCAGGAACTCTCTGACAAAGGCTGGTAAAACTGAGGACTCCATGCCAAAGTGTCTGACCCCTGGGTGGTGAGAGAACCCTTATGTTCAGTTTTCTTACATTCAGCTGCACTGAGTTTTTTCTAGGTTAACAGCAAGAATGCTACCTAGAACATTCGGCAATATACAGTATGTCATAATTTGGTACGAGGCTGGGACTTTGTTTACTAAAATAATCTATTGGAATCTGTGTTGTATCATCTGCTTAAATTGCCTGCACCCCAAACTGCACATTCTTTTATGGATTCTCTTGCTTAATTTAAATTTCAAACATGGCATTGGGGGGAAAAAAGCACTCCTGGTTCCCACTCTCCCTGCTGTGAGAAACTTGCTCAGTTTTGTTCAAAATCAATACAACACAAGGTACATGACCAGAAATGCCCTCTCTGTATCCTACCACTGAACAAGCCATGTGCTCCTTCACCATCAGGGCCCTGCAATGCCTAAATGATTTACTGGATTCCTTGTTGAGCCTCCCCAAATTATCACTTTTCAAGAGGGGGCTAAGAAAGGCTCTCGCACTTAGCCCCAGCTGCAACTGTTACAGCTGATCCCTTCTTATCCCATTTGCCCTAACTGATCTGTTCCTGACAATGCTCCTTCAAACAGCCCTTGCCACTACTATTTTGTATTTGCTAACTTTTATACATTATTGTATCTTCAACAATGCTCATTTGTGTGCTGCCTAAGATTATGTCTTTAATGTTATGTCTTTGTTTTTTTAATTCTCTCTTTATAATCTGCAATCTGCTTATGGCATGGAACCTTTGTAAATGAGCACTTGTGCTCAAAGGTGTAACTCTGAATTTACAAATAAATTCAAAAATAACATTTAATTTTTTGCAGAGAGTGAGTGGGTTTTGCATGGGTGGTTAGAATACTGTTGAATACTGGGTGTGTAGGTAGAAAACTGTCAGTGTATTAGTTTTAGAGTGCATGTGAGTTGTGAATGGTTAGGATAATTGGGATTTCTACAGGTGTGTTTATGGGTTAATAGTGAGCAATGTGAGATTTATGGTTTTATTGTGTAGGAGGGTTTTTAGCTGGTGGCAGTATGTGTTTAGATTTTCAAGTCACCAGGCTTAGTTACTCCCTGTTCCAGCTGCTTGGCTTCTGCCCCTTCAATGCCCTCCATGCCAGCAGTGTTATATACGAGCTGCAAGGAGGTATGTATCTTAAAGAGGTAGGACAGTAGGCAGTGGGATACTAATGAGGGGGCACCACAGGGCTGGTGTGGACCAGGAGGCACCCAGGGGCAAAGTGGGCCCTAGAGAGAGGCCAGACATGGTTGGTGCCTATACACAGGGCTCCCACTGGACTGACTAGGCAGGTAGCCAATAGGCCAGTAGCCTCCATTTAAACAAAACTGTCATTATGGCAGATTTAATGTCTTGTTCTTTGTTTGATCTGGCTTGCAACCTAGAGACCTGGCTAAGTGATGATGCCGGTCCAGTCTTGGAAGTGGCAGTCCCAGATGGATTATCTGTGTTTTCCTGCCAATCAGTGATCGCTGGGGGCATTTGTTTACATCCAAGCTGAACTTCACTGTGCACCCAGTGAGAGAAATGTTGTCATCTGAATGCATGACCATGCATAGGGGTTCAGGTGCAGGTTGCAGTATCTTTCTTGTTTACTGGCCTCTGGGGCATGAGAAGGTTTTCCTGCAGGAAATTTTGGGCTTGGTGACCTAGAGGATATTGGGGTCATCCAGATGGTTGATTCTGGATGATTTCAATGCCTGGATTGATGATGAACTCTGGCAGTTTGCTTAGGATTTCATCAGTTGATGGAGTTACTGAGCCTAGCTCAAGTAGTTACTTCTGCAACCCACCAACTTGGACATATTTTGGACTTTGTCTCCTCACTGGGGCTTAAGATTAACAACCTGGCAATTGATGTGGTTAGTTGGTCAGATGTGAAGTTCTCATTCAGGGGCCCCTTCATAGTCCATACCCAGTAGAGATGTTTCACTACCTCCCTTTAAAGAGGTTGTCACCAGAAGGACTCCAGGTAGCAGTGCATCTCTCGGGCATGATGGCTGCTTGTGGAACTGACTATTATAGTATGCACTGCAAGCCCATTGGTCCACAGTGTGGACCAATGGGCTTGCAGCTGTTACTGTAAGCTGTCATTTGGCAGGCAGCTGCAGAAGTATGCAGGTGGGTTTGTTGCTGCTCCCCGATGACATGGGTAGGTGGGCAGGGGGTCCTGTATGGGTGGGGGGTGTGCCACTGGATTACCAGAGATGTATTGCCATCAGTTTTACAGGGCAATCGGGTGTTCTAGGAGTGATGGGGGTTCCACTAGACTACCAGGAATTATTAAACATTTATTTTCAGCAATTGGAGCTATGGGAGGGGTGGGGGGTTCCACTAGACTACCAGGAATTGTTCAATGTTTATTTCTCACTGATTGGGGCTATGGTAGAGGTAGGTGGGTGCCACTAGACTACCAGAGAATTGTTCAACTGCTATTTCTCAGTGATTGGGGCTATTGGGAGGGAGGGGGGAATGCCACTAGACCCCCTCTGGCAGCACCGCTTGCTGTGGAAGGCTCCATGCACATTTCGCTGGTCTGCCCTGCACAACACATGCAAATGGGGCCACAATGAAATGCAAATGGCCCCATTTGCACCTTGCATGTATTATGGCCCCATTTGCACACTGCTAGCTGAATATCAGGAATTTGCACACAGCGTAACTCTGTTGCGCTGGTGCAGTTCCCATTACTGGTATTCAGTTCTGTCAGGTGGGATGCGCCTGTGCATCGTATTTGCGCAGTGCGCATTGCATGATATATTCAGAGGATATGCGCCATGGCTAATCTCTTTTGAATATATCCCTTAGTTACACCAGCACAACTCAGTTGCACTGCACCACCAAAATGCGCCATCACCAGGTGCAATTCTGAATATTGGGGACTTTGTATAAAAATGTTAAAAAAAACACAATGTCATACTGTATGTAAAAGTTCAAACTCAATTAAAATACATTAAACTGGATTTATCTTATTTTCTCATATCGAAGCAGCCAGTTTCACCAGCAAGTTGTGACTTCAGTTGGAGAGTGGATCTATGTCATGGGACATATTCAGGTGAGTGAGGGTGTGTGGGGTGCTCACAGTAGTATGCAGATTGGTTTGTCATCACTATCGCCACTGCAAACAAGTAGCACACGTTGCTCCCAGTTAAAAACATCTTTATTAATAAAAAAACAGCACTGCAGCCTTGAGAAAGTGCTAATTTCAACTGCAAAAATGTTTGTCGTTTTTCCTGGAGGGGTGTCCTGTACCTGCACTACTGTTTTTTTATCAGTTAAGAAATTTTTAACTGGGAGCAACGTGTGCAACCTGTTTGCAGTGGTGATAGAGATGCTGAAGCAATCTGCCTACTACTGTGAGTAATCTATTTGTTTGGCTCCTTTCCTAGTTGCCCTGTAGCTGCATCCATGCCTTGTTCACAGTGTGTGTGTGGGGAGGTGTGTGGTGTGGGGGGTGCTTTGATGATCTGCAATGGACCATTTTCTTTTCTAAATTTTATTTTGTATAAAATAAATAAAAAACTCAATGAGGGACTCTGTTTTTATTTGCAGCTTAACCCTAGTTGACACTGGGGCTCAGCATAGAAACATAGAAACATAGAAACATAGAATTTGACGGCAGATAAGGACCGCTTGGCCCACCCAGTCTGCCCATTTCCCTGCCTACTGGATAAGCTGCAGATCCTAGTTAACCAGCAGCCTACTTTTTCCTACCCCCATCCCCTAGAATTGCCTTATGACTGTCCCATGCATGCTTGAATTCCACCATTGTTTTTGACTCCAGTGTTGGGATACAGTTCAGTGGCACACGGCACCCCAGTGCTGTCATATATTGGGGAAGGTGGGTGACCAACCTGGAAGGAAGGGGGTCAACAGAAGAAGTACCGGGGTGGGCATGCGATCTGTTTATTTTATATAACATGAAGAAATTTACATTGGGAAGGGGGCAGGCAACCTGGAGGGGAGTGGGGTGGGAAAGCTGTATCAGTGGTGGGCACCATAGTCCATATTTACTGTTATAACATGCATATCGGAGATGAATGGGGAGAGCTGGCTAAGCTGAGAGGGGGAGGGAATATAAAATAATAAAAAAATAGATACAGAGATAGATAGATAGACAGACAGTCAGACAGTCAGACAGACAGAGATGAAAGAGAGAGTGAGAAAGCTTGATCTGGCGATTGCCAACTTACTGATCCCACTCAAGCTGGCAGCACTATTCCAACTGTGGCTGCACAATCCAAGAAAGTTCTACTATTCTCATACATAGTATGTGGATGAATAGCTACTCTCACTAAGCTGGGTACCCTGGGCTTTGAGGTGCCCAGAAAAGGTATTTCTGGCCCTTTTTTTCAAAAACAAACTAGCAGAATCTAGCTAAACAGGTCCATTGAGTGAGGTTCAGGCGCTTTTTTTAAATTGTAAGTATTTTCCATGATTTTTTAGTTCAAGGGGAAAAAATCAAGTTGACATCCATTATGACCTGAAAATGTTCTGGGGAAGGGGGGATTGTGAGAAGCAAGTGGTGATAAAGAAAAGCTCTTGTGACTCCAAATTTATTTGGGTCTGAGCAGAGGGTTATCCAAAACTCTAATAAGCATCCTCAGAAAAAAAACATTGAAGTTCTTATAACTCTGAAGCCATTCAATATTTTTTCATCAAACATTTGAAAGGCACTACTGTGAAAGTTTTGGGAAACAAATTCTGTTCTATCTAGGCTGCAGATGAGACCAGAAAAAAAGTGTATTAAGCTTATGAAAAAATTCAGACATTAATGTAAAAACAACATATGCGGATCTCAGGAACTACACAATCTGCTTCGCAAAACTTTCTATACACTGAGACCTTGCCTCCTAGACTGTGCATGCCAAATTAGGGGCAATTTCGTTGAAAGCCACAAAAGTTATTAAGGTACTTATTGAAATATTGATATACATTTTATGTACTAATATACAATACTTACATGTTTTGCATATCAATATACTAACATACTAAAATACCAGCAGAATAGGCCTAACGGTCTTTCGCATCTGCTTGTTTGGTCAGCCCCCACCCTGGGAGCTGACCTTGCTGCCCCCCTCGCCTTCTCTGGCTTCTCCCTTCCCAGTTCTGGATATTCTTGCCGCATTGGATTTTGCTTCCAGAACTCTTCCCCTGTGCCTGTCTCACCCCCTCTTGAACCCCTCCACCATCTCTGCCTCCACCAGCCCCTGGGCAGCGCACTCCATGGCTCCACCACCCTCTCAGTGAAGTAGCACCTCCTCCTTTCTCCCCTGAAGCTTTCCCCCTCCAGCTTCCACCCATGCCCTCTAGTTGCTCCCTCCTCCTTACTTCGAAGCACCCTGACTGCTCCTCCCCTATTTACCCCCTTCATGTACCTGAAAACCTCTATCATGTCCTCCCAGTCCCTTCTCTCTTCCAATGTGTACATATTTAGCTCTTCAAGCCTCTCCCCATAAATCCTGTCCCCCAAGCCCCAAATCATTTTGGTTGCCCTCCTCTGGACCCTCTCCAGGAGTTGTGTGGCCTCCAAAACTGCACTCAGTACTCGAGGTGCGACCTCACCAAGCAGTTATACAGAGGGAGTATAACTTCCCTCCTTCTGGAGGTGATCCCCCTAGCGATGCATCCCAGCATCCTGTTGGGCTTGGCTGCTGCCCTCCTACAAGTATCTGAGTTGTTCATCTTGACATCCACCACCACCCCCAGGTTCCTCTCAGTCATGGAGACTTGTAGCATCCCCCCCCCAGGGTGTACACTTGGCCCGGGTTTCTGGCCCCCAGGTGCAGTACCTTGCATTTCCCTGCATTGAACCTCAGCTTCCACAAAATGAATGGCGGTTTGAAAAATTATTTTTATGAAATCTTTTTTTTTCTCTCTGAGAAACATAGAAACATAGACTTTGATGGCAGATAAGGGCCCTTTGGCCCACCTAGTCTGCCTATTTTCCTACCTACAGGATAGATCACAGATCCTAGTTAACCAACAGCCTATTTCTTCCTACCCCCCCAACAAGAATTGCCTTATGTCTGTCTCATGCATTCTTGAATTCTCCGACAGTTTTAAACCCCACAACCTCCTCAGGAAGGCTGTTCCATGCATCCACTACCCTCTCTGTGAAAAAATACTTCCTCGCATTGCCCATGAACTGCTCCCCCATCTTTAAATTGTGTTCCCTTGTTCTTGCGCAGCTCTTTTTCTGAAAGATGCTACCCTCTTGGACTTTGTTGATTCCACTGAGTTACTAAAAAGTTTCTATCATGTCTCCCCTCTCCCTCCTTTCCTCAAGGGTATACATATTAAGCTCCTTTAGTATTTCCTCATACGGCATCTCTTGCAGACCCTGCACCATTTTAGTTGCCCTCCTCTGGACTGCCTCTATCCTGTCTATATCCTTGCAGAGATGAGGTCTCCAGAACTGGATGCAGTACTCGAGTTGGGATCTCACCAACAGTCTGTACAGAGGGATAACAACTTCTTGTTTTCTGCTTGTGATGCCTCTCCCTATGCATCCCAGTATACCCCCAGCCCTCCCTACTGCCTTCTCATATTGCTTGTTAACCTTAAGGTCATCTGATATGATTACCCCCAGGTCCCTTTCCTTTTTTGTTGTTGTTACTACCCCCCCCCATTGTGTAATCTTCCCCCGGGTTCTTGTTTCCCAGGTGCATTATTTTGCACTTCTTTGCATTGAATCCTAGCTGCCATACTTTTGACCATTCCTCCAACCTTGTCAAGTCCTTCTCATCCTTTCCATGCCTCCTTGTGTATCAACCCTGTTGCAGATCTTTGTGTCATCAGCAAAGAGGCATACTTTTCTTTCCAGTCCCTCTGCAGTGTCACTTGTAAAGACATTAAAAAGGACCGGACCCAGTACTGAACCCTGCGGTACCCCACTAGTAACCCTTCTTTCTTTAGAGTGGATTCCATTTACAATTACCTTCTGTGTCCTTTTGTCCAGCCAATGTTTTACCCAGGCTACCACCCTGGGACCCACTCCCAGGCTAGTTAATTTGACCATTAATCTTTTGTGTGGGACTGTGTCAAATGCCTTGCTAAAGTTTAGGTAGACCATGTTCACAGCCCTCCCTGGTCTACTACTTTGGTCACCCAGTCAAAGAAATCAATTAGATTCGTCTGACATGACCTTCCCGCTGTGAACCCATGCTGCCTTGGGTCCTGTGTCCCACTGGCCTCTAGGTACTCAACAATTCTTTCGTTCAGAAGTGACTCCATCACTTTCCTTACCACAGAGGTCAAACTGACAGATCTGTAGTTTCCTGTCTCTGTCTTGGTCCCACTTTTGTAAAGGGGAATCACATCTGCCTTCCTCCAGTTCTCGGGTACCACACCATTCTCCCATGATTTATTAAAAAGAGTAGTCAGTGGTTTCTCAGGTTCCCCCTTAATTCTTTTAGAATTCTGGGGTGAATTTCATCAGGCCCCATTGTTTTGTCCACCTTCAGTTTTAGGAGTTCTTGCAGAACCCTTTCTTCTGTGAAAGACTGGGATCGACCCCCCTATCAAGAGTGCTTCTGTTAATTGGATTAGGCACTTCCCCCTCCTCTTTTGTGAATACTGAGCAGAAATATTCATTCAGTAGCCCTGCTTTTTCACTGTCCCCCTCTGCCCACCCACTGTTCATTCTATTCAGCCTCACTATCCCTCCCTTTGTCTTTCTATGCTCTCTCATATACCTGTAAAAGGTTTTATCCCCCTTCTTAACTGAGTTGGCTATCTTTTCCCAGTTTGGGCCTTTGCTATTCTGACTTCCTTCCCTGCTTCCTTCTGCCTTAACTGGTACAGCTGTCTGTCCTGCTCCTTCTGTGTTTCCTTATACTTCCTGAATGCTATCTTTTTCTCCCTGACTTTCCCAGCCACCTCTTTTGAGAACCATAATGGCTTTTTATTTCATTTTGATTTGCTTATTTGCTTCACACAAAGGCTTGTTGCCTCTGTGATGGCAGTTTTGATGATTCCCCATTGTTGCTCCACCCTCCCTCTAGTCTATTTGCTAGTGCTTTTCTGAGGCAGTCTCCCATCTTGCCAAAGTCAGCCCTCCTGGAGTCCAGTACCCTCACTTTTGTATGGCTTGACTCTGTAGCTGAGTTTAACGTGAACCACACTGTTTGATGGTCAGTTGTTCTCAGATGGCAACCCATCTGTAGCTGAGTATAATGTAAGTTTTGCTTTCATTTCAGCCTACTGTATATCATGAGGAACTGAGCTGTCTTAAACCTTCCATTACATCATCTTATATGTTTAATTATGTTGCGGATACTTCAGTCTTCTCTCTAGCAACACTTGACCTTCCTTCCCTTTGCAGGCTTCACCTGCTAATGAATCAGAAGATAATAAAGGTGATACCACTAAAACCCCAAGTTAGTAAGACTCTTGGCTTGTAGGTTGAAAAAATGTACTCATTGCCAGCAGTTCCTCATACTTGTGATCTAATAACAGATCCTTTGAGATACTGTACAGCTGACCTTTTTGTTTCTTTCTAAGTTGGCCTTTATTTGGATCATAAGGCAAACATGAATAAAGACGGGCTTCCGATAATGTAGCCTGGCTGATAGCTGCTTGATTGGTGAGCTCCCATCCCTGGCAGCACTAAACCCCATTTAACTTTGTTTTTTGCTTTCGGCATCACTAACCACAATTAAAGGGAGGGGTTGCATTGCATAGAATGAAACCATCTCAAAATATTTTTAATGTTTTTCTGGTGGATAAAGGCAGATCAGTGGCAGACATGTCGGACTCTGCCCAATCCTGTACTGGGCCACACATCTCTTTACAGACCTACACAGAGGGGCAGTGCTATATTAGGGAAACAGAGTGAGGTATGAGAGGATCAAAGCATTGCAAATCAAGGGGCTAAAGGTGAGTCATGGGGCAAGAGGGGAAACTGGGATAATGAGACTGAAAAGTTGGGTAAAGTGGAACTTAAGCCCCAGAGTGGACTAAGAGCAAGGGAAGTACAGGGGGGGATGGAGAGTGAGAGGACAGGAGGGGAGGTTAACATAGTTTGCACATTCAGTGGGGACAAGATGGTTGATGACCAAGTGAGGGTGGATGCACCCACAGTGGAGCAGCCCACTGTGGGGGAAAAGGAAAGCCTGAAGGGAAAGATAGACTAGGGGGTGATCGTGGGCAGGGAAGGTTTTGTAATACAGCAGGGGACAAATGCAGGATGGTGGGACAGCAGAGAAGGAATTCTATCAGTAGGAGGCTGAGGGGGAGGAGCGTGTCATGATTTTAGGAGACTGCATCCTGAAGGGGAATAGTTGTGGGAGGAGGAACTCTGGCAGTGGCAGCAAGAAGGTTGAATGCATGCCTTGCATGACAGCAGAGAGGGTGGGGGCTATATTACCAAATTGTGTGGGGCAGGGGTGGCCACACAATGTAATCCACTTGCGTACCAATGACCTAGTTGGCTGCAAGGTACAGGTAGTGCAGGATAGGTTCTTGGATCTGGACAGGATCTGCAGAGGCTTGGACAAAATGGTAACCTTCTCGGAGGTGTTGCCAGTCCCAAAAACAAACACAGTTCGAAAGGCAAGGATTGTAGAGTTTAACACATGGCTAAGGGGGTGGTGTGCAGAAAATGGCTTTGGTCTGATGAGGACATGGGATAACAAGGAACTTTATGCAACGGACAGGTTGCATTTGAGTAAGGAAGGCACAGGGGTACTGAAGGGCAAGCTGGAAAGCTATTTAAGGGACAAATTTAATTTAAACTGAATGGGGGAGGAGGCAGTGGAGAGCAAGAATCTCAGCACCAGTCAGGGCTGCCCTAGGGCCTCCCCACTTAGACAAACTAACAACAAACAGGGATATACAGGGAGAAGAGAGGAGGGAGGGGGGGAGAGAAGGACAATACAAACGGGAGCAAAGAGGACCAGGGGATGCATTGGAGGGCAGTGGTACTTAATGCAATGAGCCTGGGTAATAAGGTAGCAGACTTACAGGCATTACTAGCAGATGGTAAGGTTGATAAAGCTGCCATTACAGAAACATGGGCAACCCAGTACCACGAATGGGATCCAGAGATCCCAGTTTGCCAACAGCACAGGAAGAACAGGGCTAAAGGAAGAAGTGGGGGAGTGGCCTTGTATATAAGGGAAGGGACAGAGTATGGTAGAAAGGAGGGCATGCAGAAGCCCTATGAGTATACTACAGCACAGTGGGGGTAAATGTATCTCAGTTGGCATGGTCTACTTATGACCTTCACAGGACATGGACTTGGACAGGGAACTAGGAGAGCAGATGAGAAGGGTGGGGCCAAGGGTAACGTTACAATCCTAGGTGACTTCAATCTGCCAGGGGTGGACTGGAACACCCCGGCTACCACCTACAGAAGGGAGCAGGTTCTCCTTGATGCCATGCAGGACAGTTTTCTAATTAAGAGAGTCAAGGAACCAACTAGGGACTGTGACATATTGGATCTGGTGTTGACTAATGGGGAACATGTCCAGGAGGTGTAGGTGAGTGGACTTCCTGCAGGGAGCAAAGAGAGGTCGGTGTGGTTTTCCGTGTTCATGGGGAGGGAGGCAACCAAAACTAAAATGAAGGTGGTGGACTTCAGGAGGCAGACTTCAGAAAAATGGGGAGCATAGTGGGTGAGCATCTGGCAAGGATCCAACCTGAGATGAACATGGACCAAAAAGTGGTCCATCATCAAGTCAGGGCTCATAGAGGCCACCAATACCTTTACTATGGCTCAAAGGAAAGGAGCCAGAACCAGAGGCCAAGCTGGCTCAACAGAAAGGTGGAAGAAAAGGTAAGGGGCAAGAGGGAGGCCTTCCTGAAGTACAAATGCACAGCAAGTAAGAAGACAGGGTGATCTATGTGGAGAGATTCCAAGAAGTGGGCAGTGAGGTCCGGGTGGCCAAAGCCTAGAAAGAACTGAGGCTGGCTCAGGGGATCAAGAGAGGGAAGAAGGACTTCTTCCACTATATTAGAGAGAAAAGGAGTAGAAAGTAAAAGATATTCAGGATCAAGCGGAAGGGAAAGTGGGTGGAGAAGAGTGAGGAAAAGGCAGAGGCACTCAACAAGTACTTCTGCTCTGTCTTCACCAGGGAATCTAGTGGGTCTATGCCAAAGGGAAAGACTGGGAGGCCATAAGGGTGGGGTAAGGAGTATAAAGGGGGAGATAGAAGCAGGCAGAGTTCTAAGAGGACTAAGGGAACTGCAGGTGGACAAGGCTCTAGGCCCTGATGAAATACATCCTAGGGTTCTGAGAGAACTGGCACAGATAATGGCAGCTCCATTGGCCAACCTATTTAACACCTCACTGAAGGAGGGGAGGGTCCCACAGGACTGGAGGACAGCCCATGTGGTGCCAATCTATTAGAGTGGCCTTAGAGATGAGCCAGAAAGCTATAGGCCAGTCAGTTTAACCTCCATTGTGGGTAAGTAAATGGAGTCTATACTAAAGAAAAGGCTCCTGGCCTTCCTTGAGAATAATGGTCTACAGGATGACAGGCAGCACGGGTTTGTCAGGGGGAGGTCATGCCAATCTAACTTGGTTGACTTCTTCAACTGGATTACAAGGGCCTTGGACAAAGGGCAGGCAGTGGACGTGTCGTACCTCAACTTCAGTAAGGCATTTGATTCAGTGCCTCACGGGTGACTGATCAGCAAACTAATGGACCTGGGAGTTGGGGAAAAAATACTTAGGTGGATAAAGAGATGGCTGGGAGGCAGAAACCAAAGGGTGGTGGTGGGAGTAATTATCCAACCCTATGCCCATGATTAGTGGTGTCCTACAGGGCCCAGTGCTTGGGCCTGTGCTATTCAATGTGTTCATTGTTGACATAGCAAAGGGTGTCAAAAGTAAAATCTGTATATTTGCAGATGACACTAAGCTTTGCGGGAGAGTGGACACCAAAGAGGGGAGACAGGACCTGAGAAATGACCTGGCTAAACTGGAAAAGTGGTCGGGTATCTGGTAGCTGGATTTTAATGCCAAGAAGTGCTAGGTGATGCACAAAGGAGCAAGAAACCCAAAAGCCAGTTACTGGTTGTGGGGGAATTAAGGTGACGATATTGGAGGAGGAGGAAAAATACCTGGGGATTATGGTCAGGGGGGGACATGATGCACACAGCACAATGCAGAAGAGCAGTAGCCAGACAAACAAAATGCTGGGCTGCATAGCCAGGGGGAACACCTCTAGGTGGGAGGACATCATTCTTCCACTGTACAGGTCATTGGCGAGACCACACCTGGAGTACAGTGTACAGTTCTGGTGTCCCTACCTGAAGAAGGATATCTAACCTCTGGAGGGGATACAGAGGAGGGCAACCAAAATGGTCCATGGCAGAGGGACAGAACGCATGAGGTGAGACTGAGGACACTGAACATGTATTCCCTGGAGAAGAAGAGGGAGAGAGGGAACATGATTGAGACTTTCAAATACCTAAAAACCATGAACAGAGTCAGCATTGAAGGAGTCTTCACACTATGCAAGGATGGTAAGACAAGGGGTCATGACCTGCAACTGGTAGGAGGCAGATTCAGGAAGGAAATGAGTATGTATTTCTTTACTGAGAGGGTGGAGAAGGGATTGAACAAGCTATCACAGGAGGTGGTGGTGGCAAAGACAGTGGACAGCTTCAAAATAGGTTGGTACAGTATCAAAAGCAGCATTAGGACAGCAGGGATTGTGAGAGAGACAAAAAAGAGCAAACCGGCTGCACTGCCTGCACTGAAAACTGAAACAGGAGTACATAAAAGCAAAAAGTCAGAATTAAGCAGCAGGAAAGTTTTTATTCCATGAGAGCCCTGGTGAGTCTCAAACCCTCGGTGCTACGCATATGAACATGACGCTTTGTCAGGAGGAGGGAGAGACGTAGGGGAGATGGGGGAGGGGCACCTTCCAGCTGTATAATCGAGCAGACTCATTAGACCACGTGGCCTGTTTCTGCAGGCAACTTCATATGTTTGTAACCCCTAGGCAGCACTACTCCTAGAATTACACCTCTGCCTACTACCTACGAGATAGGCTGGGGGGTTTGGGTTCTTAATCTTACATTAGGTTCTAAACAATTGCACAGTGCCTCCACTCAGAGTTTACTTTTAACATGGGCTAGATGTTACCTGGTATAACCCCCTGAGATGTTATACTACCCACAACTACCACCAACCAACCCAAAACTTGACCCATTTTTCAGTTCCCCACATTTCAGACATTGTGTAAATTAAAGACTCTAATAATATGCTCACGCACTATGATTTGCAAAAAAGCAGTAATAACAAGATTTGTTTAGGGGACATAGAAATTAGGGAGAAACAGGAGGAGTAGAGGTTATGCAGTTCAAAATTTACAAATGTACACAACTTTGGTTGTTTGTGCTGGTGAACCCCCAGCTGGGTGGCTACTAAATTAACAGAAAAGGAATCATTGTTCACCAACCAGAAATGATACCCTGAGCATTGGTTATCTAAGCTGCTGACTAATCAGATGCTACACAGTAATTCATTCCCACCACTGGTACCAGTTCTCAGATACAGTTAAACCCCACAGTCTCACACTATACCCTGGGTACCCAGATACCAAAGTCCTGGACTGTTTCAGGCCTCATGAAAGCTGCAGCTGATTGCATTGGCCGGCTTTGATTTAAGAGGAAGGGGCTAACTTGGAAGGCAAATCAACAATGACTGTTGATCCTTATCAGAGGTGCAGGGGTTGCCCTGCTTTTGGTAGAGTAGCAGGGGAGGCCCTGCTTGTTGCAGAAGAGCAGGGATTGCTCTGCATGTCGCAGACTGAACATTTCAGAAAAGGCAACTATATGGGTTATCTTGTCTAGATCTTGGATTTGCAATCCTGAATATTCAGCATATATATATATATATATATATATATATATATATATATATTTATATATATATATATATATATATTGTAGTAACATCCAATACATTCATATACCAAGTCATCTCTAACGCATCTATATTCTTAGACTCAAGTCAAACAAGGTGGAAAACTGTCATTTCCAGGGTTTAAGCACAGCCTCAGTTAACTCGAGGGTCTCATGTTGCTTGATGTGGCAATGCGGCTATGGCTGGCTGCTCCACAGGACAATCTTGACCGAATAGTGGGTACAGGTGAATATCAGCACATTTATATGATTTTTCCTGATTGCACACTGTCTTGGCTCTCTGGGGTACCCCCCAAAACAGCTGCAATCTACATAACACAGTCCCAAAGATCCACCTGTGCTGAGCCAGTCAGGGCAGCAGGCAAGGTGAGAACTGAAGAACTACTAAAATTGAACAGTCACTTACGGACAAGGTGGCCCAGATTAATTACTCTTGCTTTCTCTCACTTAAGTAGGTACAGGACATGTTGGCCCATAGTTACTTAGCTTTCTTTCTTAGCATTAGAATAGTTAGAAGGGCATGACAGCCCATGGGTTTAACTTCCTGTATCTCTTCCTTGCACCAGGGGGTACAAGGGTACTCACTCAGGTCCTCCACAGACGATCCTCATTACAGAAGGCTCCTGGCATCTTCAGTCTTCTCACAACTGAGGTTCTATTCATCGCTCTCACTGCTGCTTGATGTCATCTGGTTTCAATCCACATCTTTCCTCGACGTGGAAGGGAGGGCTAGCACCTGGAGGACATTCTGGCAACCTCCAGGCTAGCAGTTCCAACAGACTACATTACTTTAACTTTAACTAAATTAATAGGCAAACCCTCTCCAGGTTAGAGAGGATTAATTTAAGGAGGCAGTTTAGTGCAGTGGTTTAAGGCTCTGAGCTGCAAATCTGATGACATCCAGCAGACCAGACCTGGGTTTGAATCCCACAGCTTCCACTTACATACTGTGTGACCCTGAGCAAGTCACTTAACTTTCCTGTGCTCTCAGGTTGCTCCTGTAAAAAAGCTTTCTGCTTAGTGTGCTACTTCTGGTTAAACAACAACAAAAAAAAAAAGGATCTTCCAGGCTTGGCAGCATGGCATGGGCCTGAGCCCCCGCCCCTGTGGCAAAATGCTTGGCAACACTGTCTCTTATAGGGCTTTCCTGAGGCTCCTGATTGGCTGTGGTTTTTGGTTGTAGGCCCTCCGATTGGCTGGAGGACCTGCCAATCACAGAAATTAATAATGCATGAACCTCACTTGATGCACTGTTGGTCTGCTGTTTTGACTCCTAGAATTAGGTCCCTGTAAGCCCCCATGAGCACTTGGCATTTACCGATAAGCTTGGTGAATGTCCCGCAAGTTCTGGCTTTATTTTATTGGCTTTCTGATTGTCCTTGACTGCTTGCAATGGCTGCTTAACCCACTGTCCCCTTAGCGGCATAGGCACAGTCCTGAATTAAAGTGCTGGTTCAGTTAGGAATAATTAGATATTTGCCCCAATGCCCCACAGTCCTTTAGCCCTGGTTGTATACTTGCTGTCGCTGTACAGATCAAAGAATTTGCTCAGTCCATTTTCCTTTTGCTGCTGCCTATATTTAAGGATGCCTTGCAGCAGCAGACAGGCTGTCACTTTTCTGAGTCCCCCCTACATATTGTCACTGAGCCAGCAGTGAACAGATGGCTTGCAGCAGTTCTGGCACCAAAACACATCTCTAACAGTGAGGCAGTGGCAGCCATTTTAAGGGTCCCAATACATACAAACTGGGGGGAGGTCCATGCTGGTTTGTCACGTGGTGTACAGTACAATCCCATTGGTGCCTCCATTGTATAACCCCTAGGCAGTGCTGCTCCTAGCATTACACCCCTCAGCCTATCTCATAGGTAGCAGACAGGGGTGTAACTCAAGGAGTAGCACCGCCTAGGGGTTACACAATGCAGCCAAGAATAATTATTCGCCCTAGTGCCCCACAGTCTTTTAGCCCTTGTTGTATATTTGCTGTTGCTGTAAAGATCAAGGAATTTGCTCAGTTTGTTTTCCTGTCACTGCTGCCTATATTTAAAGACACCTTGCAGCAGAAGACAGGCTGTCACTTTTCTGAGTCCCAACATTCTTCCTGGTGCAGCCAGGAGCAGTATTTTAATTAAACACTTCCCCTCCTTGCACAGTAAATTCTCCAAACATGCATTGCAGCAGTTACAATCTTTATTTAAAACAAAACATTTATTTTTTTCTTTCTCCCGGCCATAGCCAAGAACAAGTTGCCTCGAGGGCAGACAAACCCTTATGAATATTTAAATATGATTGGGTCTCCTGCTCATGAATATTAATGATCCCCGATCAGATCACCTCGTGGAACTCCTTTAATTTTCAGGGAGCTGCCTCTCAGTGGCCTGTCCGTGGTCACCAGGGTACCACTTAGCTGATGGGGACCCCGGAACTGACGGACTGCTCCCCGGTTTAACCGCAAAATGAAGCGGTTGTAGATTAAAGGTGCTGCTCATGACTACGTGATACCCACTGCCCCGAGGGCAGAACTACAAGCAGGTGATCATGGTGGTGGTGTTTTTTCCGAGCCCCACAGGGCTGGATTAGGGCTTGAGCTGCTTGCGGGGGCACCAGGGGCAGAAAACAACGCAGGCTGGGTCGGGAGATGCCTGGTAGAGTGCAGAAGGAAAGAGCTGCATGGAGGCAGGTAAGCCCCCATTTGGCAGGGTGGGGTTACATTCTCCCGTGACAACAGACCTTGGCATCTGCACCAGGAATGTGCCAAGCCTGGCACACTTGAGTACTATCCAACAATTTGCGAATATACCAACTTTAAAACATCTGTCTCATCTAGGTATATGGCTTCCTATCTAGCACTGGTTAGCACAACATCCTATTCTAGACAAAAGTTTCCTGTTCTAAACAGAAAACATTTCTTAAACTTTGAGAGCATTAAGCTGATGTTGCATAATAAAGGGGACAGTAATAAAACAAGATTTTAAACTGCAGAAAATATTTTCATTGCAATTCTACTTTTGGCCACTGGAGAATCCCCCCTACATATTGTCATGAGCCAGCAGTGAACAGATGGCTTGCAGCAATTCTGGCACCAAAATACATCTCTAACAGCGAGTAGGTGGCAGCTATTTTGAGGGTCCCAATACATACAAAATGGAAGGTGGGGCCCATACTAGTTTGACGTGTGGTGCACGGTACAATCCCAGCAGTGCCTCCATTGTGTAACCACTAGTCATGCAATACAATCCCAGCAGTGCCTCCACTGTGTAACCCCTAGGTGGCTCTACCCCTAGAGTTACACCCCTCAGCCTATCTAGTAGGTAGTAGGCAGGGGTGTAACTCAAGGAATAGCTCCACCTAGGGATTACACAATGCAGCCAAGAATAATTAGATATTCGCCCCAATGCCCCACAGTCCTTTAGCCATGGTTGTATACTTGCTGTCACTGTACAGATCAAGGAATTTGCTCAGTCCATTTTCCTGTCGCTGCTGCCTATATTTAAAGATGCCTTGCAGCAGCAGACAGGCTGTCACTTTTCTGAGTCCCAACATTCTACCTGGTGCAGCCAGGAGCAGTATTTTAATTAAACACTTCCCCCCTTGCACAGTAAATTCCCCAAACATGCATTACAGCAGTTACAATCTTTATTTAAAACAAAACATTTTTTTTTTCTCCCGGCTGTAGCAGAGAACATGTAGTAGTAGTAGTAGTAGTAGTAGTAGTAGTAGTAGTAAAATATTTTTATTCATAAAAATGAATAAAGGATAAACTCGATTGAGCATAGCTCATTTTCAACAAGGTCCCACACAATAAAATACAATATATAAAAGGAAAATGTTACAGCAACATACAACACTGATTTTTCATAAAATACAGAAATACAAACAATTATAACATGTTTAACAAGAACAGCATTGCCTTTTTTGTTGTGAACTGATTTGACACCAATGTTGAATCAGAGACCAAACATTTTTTACATTAGACAAGAGCAAAGACTCAGGGATTTCATTCCAACTCATAGCCCCTCTATAATATAAAGACTGTCATCCAATACCCAAATTACAACTAGGCAGTTCCAAACTAGATACTTTACAATTTCTCGGTGAGGCAAATTTGTCCCTATATATATATCAGATTTTCTACCACATACTGCTGATACTTCCCCTGCAATCCTTTATAAATAAAAGCTAACAAGTGTTCATGGTTATGTTCATAAAGCATTGACTACTTTAACTGATCATAAAGCAAACATCTGTGAGTTAGTCTAGAGCAGTGGTTCTCAAATGGTGAGGCCAGCCTCCCAAGGGAGGCCCCAGCTTGTTCCAGGGGAGGCCCGATCAAATCTGAGAATGTACAGTATTTAAATTTTAAGTTTTGGCTGTTTTGTGTGAAAGGATAAAACTAATTAAATATGGATAATTGCAGGTGAGATTCTTTACTTATCCACAAATTTGTGACCAGGAAGTCCCCATTGAGCCAAAGCATGTTTATAGGTGTGTATGTATATGTCAATTAATGCCTGGGGGAGGCATGCTGAGCCAAGGCTTGTTTCTACAATAGGTATTTATATGCAAATTAGTGACTTAGAAAGGCACAGTGATCTGATGCATGTTTTTAGGTGTGACCTGAGATAAGGGTACAGGAAGTTACCTAACTGCAGGGTAAGGGGGAGAGATGAAGTGGCTAGGTTGGTTGTTCCAGACAGAGAGGAAACAGAGTAACAAGAGCTCAAGTGTCAGAAAAGTGGGTGACAAGTATAACCTGTGGTGCCACGTCAGGGTAAAACAATAAGATGAATAAAAACAGAATATACTCAGTTAACTTTATTAGTTTCACTTTATTCCTGGTGTGCTGTGCAAAGTAGAATTTATTTTTTTCTGTGGGGAGGGCCAAGATTTTTTTCCAAATTTGAGGGAGGCTCGAAATCTTTTTCATGGCTTGGGGGAGGCTCACTATCAAAAAGTGTGAGAACTAATGGTCTAGAGGCACCTAAAACATGCTGCCCTGAGGGCAGACAGATTCTTATGAATATTTAAATATGATCGGGGGCTCCTGGTTATGAATATTAATGAGCCCCAATCAGTTCACCTACTGGAACTCCTTTAATTTTAAGGGAGTGGCCTGTCAACAGCCAGTCCATAGTCACCAGGTCCCACTTAGCTGATGGGGATCCTGGGACCGATGGACTGCTCCCCGGGTTTAACTGCAAAATGAAGCAGTTGTAGATGAAAGTGCCACTCGTGCCTACGCAATAGCCACTGCCCTGAGAGCAGAACTACAAGCAGGTGACCGCGGTGGTGTTTTTTTCGAGCCCCACAGGGCTGGATTAGGGCTTGGGCTGCTTGCGAGGGCACCAGGGGCAGAACAAAATGCAGGCTCTGTTGGGAGATGACTGGGAGACAGCAGAAGGACAGAGCTACATGGAGGCAGGTAAGCCCCCATTTGGAAGGGGGGTTACATGTTCATATGTTCGTATGTTCTTAAAATCAAAGACTACAAATTAAATGCCATTCTAAGTGAGCTTAAGGCATTCTGGGATGAGTTTAAAGATACCTTCACATCTTTTTTGATTTGACTTAGATTCTCTCAATGTACGGATCATGGAAACAGAGCAACAAAGTATTGAAATGGACTGGTGCTTAGCCAAGGTGTATTCTACCCTATTACAGCTTGTGGAGTCGCAGGCTGAGACCTCAGACTGCCAGGAAGATACAGAGAGTTAGGAGCTCTGTGAGAATATTAGGATTTATAGCCTCTCAGAGAATTCAGAGGGCCCTGATATGGTCAATTTTATAGAGGGATTTATAGCTTCTCAAAGAATTCAGAGGGCCCTGATATGGTCAATTTTATAGATGCCTTCCTGCACACAGTGCTTTCCTCAGATGCTGACTGCCAGCTGGAAATCAAATGTACTCAAAGGGCACTGGGCCATAAACCATGCTCACATACAGATAGGCCATGCTGCATCTTGGTTCACTTAATAAATATGCCACAAAAGAAGAGGTTTTGCAGAAAGCTTGGCAGCAGAAAACTATGTTCTGTGGGACTATCAAAGTTTGTCTTGATAATGATTATGCCCACCAACCGTGCAACGGCATCAAGATTATATGCCATTTCTACAGATTTTTAGAAAGCACAATTAAAGTTTAAAACTCTGTACCCCTCCAGTCTAATGGTGTAAAATCCCACCACCCTAAAAAACGTATACTACAGTGAAGCACAAGATCTGGCAGTTGAGGGCAATCCATTGATGATTAACTGTCCTCAGCATACAGGAAGCAGAAACTGCCCCTCACAGAGAAGGTACAGTGAACCAATGATGAAAACATGCCCAATAGACTCTAGCAACAACAGTCAGCTGCAGGTCATGTGAGGGTGCTTGGAAACAACCTGAGTGCAATGCTAAACATCCTTTTAAAAAATTATATTTCCCAAGTAAGTGATGCGTCCTGTTTTTTTTGTGGGGAGGGGACAGGATGAGACACAAAACCATAGGATCTCCTTTCTGACGTCTCGCTTCTGCCACCCATCATAGGAATCCCTAGACCCCATTATAACAAATACACCATGTGGAGGCCTCTGTCTTCCTGACTACTGAGGAGCTGGTGGGGCCTGAGGATGCAGGCCTACCTGCAACTTTAGATGCAGCCTAGGAGGGTTGGGACTCCAGTTATATTCTGGTATATCCAGAACGAGGTGGATGCTTATGTGTACGTTCTGGGTGGGCAGAGGGACAGCTGGGCCAGTTAAAATAGCATTACACCTTTGCAGATGGTTATACTAGCTTACTTTTCATGGCCCTAGAATTGTTTCTCATAAGTGAATAGATTGCATCAGGCCTTGCCCACAGGGAGTGGATCCACCCCCACCAAACTCCCATCACTAATATTCTATGCTAGATTTCTATTTTATTAGTTCTGAACACACTGACTTGATGGCAGATGTATGCATAGATACCATTCTGTTATCAGACCATGCTCTGATATTCCTCACCCTGATGAGCCCAGAAGAGGAGAAGCAAACTCTATGGCATTTTAACCCCTCCCTCTTACTGGACCCAGAATTCAAGTCCCTCATGGGGGAACCTATCCCATGGATTATCCAAAAAAAATGAGGGTCAAAGTACCTCTCCAGCAGTCCTAAAGAACCTGGTAAAGATGGTGCTCTGTAAAGAAGTTGTAGCTTATACCTTCTGTAGAGAGCACCAGAGAGCGGAGCAACTGCAGCATCTGCAAGACATGCAGCAGTTCTTACAACTAGTGCATATGCAAGGGGATGCTTCTCTCATAGACCAAATCAAGATCACCCAAGCCAAAATACAAGAATCTTAATATATAATATAGAGCAAAAACACATGTCTACCAGTATCACTTAACTTGATAGACACTCAAATGGGGCAAATCTTTAGCCATTCTCAGGATTTACTGCAATCACTGCAACTGTAATATATACCTCCCTATGTATATGATGGAACAAATGCTTAATCAGTTCTTTGAGGACCTTTGTCTCCCCAAATTAATGGTGGAGCAACAAGACTCCCTATTACACCCAATTTCCTCCCAGGAACTGGTTCTAGGCATTAAAGCAAAATGGTAAAAGTCTGGGCCCAGATGGATATGGGGCAGAATTTTATAAGGTGTACTTAGAGTTAATACTTAATCTACTCCTGAAAACACACTGAGGGCAGCCTATCCACAGCTCCTTGTCCTAATGCATGGCATTGTGCCATTATATCTGTTTGTACTGCAGTTTGGGGGTACTTTAATTAATTTATTGGGCTGGTTAATTTACCGGGATACCAGATGGCTCATAACTGTACCAAATAACGGCTTCAGGGACCAGGGCAGATTGGGGGTTAATCTAGTGTACATGCCTGATTTCAGTAGTCAAGAATGCTGATAGATATTGCTTCACAGTAGCCGAGGCTAAGCAGAGTGCTCTAGCCCAGTGCAGATTTGGGGTTGTTCTAGTGTGCTTGCATAAGTTTAGGTTTGCATTAGCCAACTGTCTCTGAGTCATATTACACTCCTTCCCAGTGCTGAGTTCCCTCCCATGCTTACCTCCTCTTAACATCTTTGTTCTCCCCCCTTCCTCCTCAGATGCTTCAGGGACCAGGAACACAACTGCAGCCAGAGGGTATAACACTCCCCTTGCTCACCAGATGGTCCAGATTGTGCAGGTGGGAGCACTGGACTTGACATTCAGTGCCATTTTGGAAGCAGGCCCACACACATAGCAGCGCACTACTCGTTAGTCCTTACCCACCCAATCCACTCAGGGGTGGTGCTACTTTTATGCTGCAGAAACAATCGGCCCCCCCCCCCATCCCCTATTTTCAAACATGAGTTGGACTCTCCCATGCACCACCCTGCAGTAACATAGCTGGTCCTCCCCACAGCCCCAGTGGAAACATTGTAACCTAAATGGCAGCACACACCACCACCCCTACACTTCCAGGTTTCAATGTTTTTATTGTTCAGCAATCAAGCCTTTACAACATACTAAGCACATAAAATTATATAAAAAAAAAAAGAGAAAGAAAGAAAAAAAAAGAAAGAAAAAAAATATTAAACCTAATATTACATTTAAAATTTTAACACATAAAAATCCATGAACAAATTAATTGTCATAGGCAGAGAGACGTTTTCCTTTTTGCTTCAACCCCTGATAAAAAAAAAAACTTGAAACCATTTTAGCCTCCTCCAATGTCTGAGGGTGAAGAAGTATGAATAAAATATCATATTTTGCATTCACATATTTAATAAGGAAATCATTTAACAGATTAAACCGCGGGATTTTATATGAAGGGCACTGTACCGTAATATGATAAAGATCTTCTTGAAAACCCTTGTTACATCTGCAAAACTCCAAACCTAAATTGGGTGGAGTCATCTTATTAAAAAAAGCATATTTAGAACAGATGAATCCCAGTCTTGCCCAAGTAATCATTTTTCTTTCTAACAGGGTCAGCCCAAGAGTAAGATATTTCTCTTTAAATACATCAATTTTATTTTGAGCTAACCATCTGGCCTGAAGTTGAGCTCTGAGGAGCTCCATTTGCTTATCATGGGCAAGCCTAAGTATTTTCTTTTTGACATACTCCTTAAACACATAAGATATTGATTTTGATTTCTCCCAATCTGTCCAAAGATGAAGCATATTAACACTGCCC
The DNA here is from genome assembly GCA_016271365.2 of Neoceratodus forsteri. NCBI lineage: Eukaryota > Metazoa > Chordata > Ceratodontiformes > Ceratodontidae > Neoceratodus > Neoceratodus forsteri. The sequence continues at coordinate 366,835,545 of CM028131.1, read as the reverse complement.
AAAATACTTTGAATATTTTTGACCCAAGGAGACCTAAAATTCTGTTTGTGCCAAGATAATTTTTCTCTAAGGCATAGTAGAGGCATAATATTTGTCTGTTGATTAATAATTTTGATCCAGTAACTCATGAGACGTATATCAATTATTGTAACAATAGGTACTCTACCCAATTCAGCCCTAGCTATAACATTAGAAGTGGCAAGTGGAACCTGCAATAAAGATTTATAGTAGAGAGAAAGTGGGATCTCCAACCATGAAGGGACATTGTTGTTCCAGACCTCTGCACCATACAAAAGAATAGAACTAATTTTGGCCTCACCGGCTATCAATGCCGGCGAGACCAAATATCCTGCATATTTCCTAGCAAAACGTAAAGAGAGCCCTAACAATCAGTTTTGCCCTTATCACTTGTCCTCTCCAGTGCTCTATCCAATTTCTATTCGAAGCAAACTTCACCCCCAAATATATATAAGAGGATACCACTTCAATAAGTTTGTTATTTAAATAAATCCTTGGTTTAATTTGATGTCCCTGTAAGGGTGCAAAAATCAGCAGCTTAGTTTTTTTTCATATTTATTAATAAGTCCAAATGTTTGCATTTAGAGCAAAATTGATTTATTTTATTTTGTAAACCTTGAGCAGATACAGCAAAAATAATCAAATCATCTGCATAGGTCAGACAATGTACTGGGATATTCTTAATTTTTGGGGAATCAAGAATATCTATATCTTTATAAGTCAGAAGGGCATCAATATACAAATTAAAAAGAAGGGGGGCCAAAGGACATCCCTGTTTAACTCCCAAAGTTGTACTGAAATAGTCAGAAATGTTGCCCTTATTATCATATCTAATAGCCGATGTTGTGTGAGAATATAACCTAATAATGGGGGGCTAATAAATTTAATGGTACGTGTCTATTTAATAATATCTCCCATAACTTGGCTCTATTAACTGAGTCAAATGCTGCAGAAAAGTCTACAAACACAGCATACAGCTTCATTTTATGAAATGATCTGTATTTTTCTATCAGATGGGCTAAGATGTAAATATTATCTATTGTAGAACAATCCTTACGAAAACCTGCTTGAAACATCGATAAAGGGGAGTTTGCAGTTATCCAATCTTGTAATTTATGTAATATTATTTTAGCAAAGATTTTCCACTAATGTCAATAAGACTGATTGGGTGATAATTAGATGGCAAATGAAGTTGGCCCTTTTATGGATTGAACTATTATATTTCTTGTCCAAGATAATGGAATAAATCTCTCTTTTAAACAAATATTGAAAAAATTAGTAAAAAAAACTACCCAATAATTCAAGTGCCCCTTGTAAATTTCTCCTGGTATCAAATCGGGTCCAGGTGCTTTATTATTTGATAAATTCACAATGGCTTCTTCCACCTCTCCAAATCGTTGGTAGAATGTCTATTAAATAGTAGACTATAATAAGATATCCAAGTTTCCTTGGGGATATATATGGGAAGTCAAGAATTCTGATCAGCTGTCCCCTTGGACACCAAAGCCCAAAAAAAAGCTTAATATCACCCTCCTCAATAACTGGGTACATAACGCCCCATTGTTTTTCAGTAAATTCTCTTTTTTTCTGACAGAGAAATTCCTTGTACTCCCTTCGCATTTTATTTAAATTTATAATCACCATCTTACTCTGATATTTTTTTTGTCTGCCTGATGGCCCTCATCAAATTTCTTTTCTCTCTCTTACAATGCCCATCAAACCAGGACGCTAACTGGGACTTAACACTATTAGCTGAGTAAATCAGTGTCTTAATCTGTTGATACCCTATGTTTAATAATTCACTGATCCTTTCACCTTTGGAGCCATTATGTACTTGCTGAAATAACTCGACAAAAATAGAAGATTATAAAAGGTTCCAAACTCCTTGCATCAACTCATTATTCAATCTTAACTTTTTTTTCCCACTAATCTCAATATCTGCCAAGGGCTTATTGGGGGAGGAATGACACTGTCAGAAATCCTAAAATCCAGCAAAATTACTGCATGATCGCTTTCTGTTCTCATAGCCACATATAATCTCCTGTAGAAATTATAACTAAAAGGAGAGCATAATATAAGATCAATTACGCTCTTACCAACTGGAGAGAAAAAAGTGCAATCACCCCGATGATCCCCTTCTAATCCCCCATTAAGAATCAAGAAATTATTCTCTGTGATAAAAGTACTAAAACGTCTCCCTGCCTCATTTACAATCATGTCAGTTGTATTTCTTTTTTCCAAATCTGCCATATATAATAGTTCTTGTAACAATGATAAATTATCGAACTCGGCTATCCTAGTGTTAAAATCCCCAACTAAAAGGACAGTATCTATCCAAGTTGACTGTATCATTAAATCTATTTCCATTGGTAATTTGGACCAAAAATCATATGTAGAGTAAGTGTGAAAACATGGTAGAATGTAAATGTTAACAATCAGAACCATACAAAGGTCCCAGTTAACCACTACCATAAGGATCTTGGGAGTTGGAGAGTAACTTTTGATTACCCTTAATCCTTCCCTAATTTTGATCATTGTAACCAGACCTCCTTTGTTCCTCCCATGTTTTTTCCCTTTAATTGCTTGCACAAAACTAGTTTCCTATCCATTCAGGAAAGGAGATGTTAAAACCCGTGTCTCCTGGAAAATAATCACTTCATGTCATGAAATAAAAGCAACCCACTGCGGATCCACAAACTTATTATGGAGTCCTGCTATAGTCCAATTAAGGACATTATAACCAGGGTTACTTTCTGACCCCCCTTCCTACTCTAATGAGGACTCATTACTTTGTATTTCCAAAAAACTTAGTCAAGGTTGCATGGCTCTAGATTGACCTGATGTCTCCCACTCATTCAATTCCACCATGTAAATACCCACCTCATCCAACACATGTCTATTTTCAAAAAGTAATACTAACAATTGTGCAGAACCAATAATACAGTTAATCTGAGTACCCTCTTTAACATTCCAAACTCTATTCACCTCCACAAATTCTTCTGGAAGTATATGGGTTTTGATAATAGCTGATAAAATCATAGATACATAGATACATAGACAGTGTCGGCAGATAAGGGCCTATGGCCCACCTAGTCTGCCCATCTGAGCTTGTAAGTTCAGTTTATTTTCCTAGAAGTCTGTTGCCCCTTACCCCTGACCTCCAGAATTCCTTTATGTCTATCCCATGCATTCTTAAATCCCGTGATTGTTTCAGCCCCCACCACTTCCTCTGGCAGGGTGTTCCACTTGTCCACCACCGTTCTGTGAAGAAATTCTTTCTCATGTTTCCTCTGGATCGTCCTCCCTCCAACTTCATCCCACGCCTCTAGTCCTGGAACATCTTTTGCATAAAAATAGTGTTTTCCTGCACCCTGTTCCTCCCTGTAAGATACTTGTATGTCTCTATCATATCCCCTCTCTCCCTCCTCTCCTCCAGGGAGTACATGTTCAGTTCCTTCAACCTGTCTTCATAGGACATGTGATGCAATCCATGCACCATCTTTGTTGCCCTCCTCTGAACCTTCTCTACCCTGTCTATGTCCTTATGTAGGTATGCTCTCCAGAACTGTACACTGTACTCCAGGTGGGGCCTCACTAGTGTCTTGTATAGCGAATTATGACCTCCCTTTTCCTGCTGGTGATGCCCCTGCCTATACATCCCAGCATCCTATTTGCTTTACCTGCTGCCTTGTCACACTGTTTCCCTACCTTGGGTCATCAGAGATGATAACCCCAAGATCCCTTTCCTGCTTGGTGCATGCTATATCCTCACCCCCCAACTGATATATTGTGCCAGGGTTTTTGTGCCCCATATGCATTATTTTGCACTTCTTTGCATTGAATTTCAACTGCCAAACCCCTGACCATTCTTCAAGTTTCTGAAGGTCGCATCTCATTCTGTCTACACCCTCTGGTGTGTCTACTCTGTTACAGACCTTTGTGTCATCAGCAAACAGTGAAATTCTGCATTCTAGGCCCTGCTCAATGTCACCGATGAAGATGTTGAATAGGACCGGTCCCAGCACTGATCCCTGTGGTACCCTACTGGTCACTCTTCCCTCTGTGGAGTGACAGCCATTTACCACCACCCTCTGTGTCCTGCCACCCAGCCAGTTACCTACCCACCACACTACTGTCCTGCCCACACCCATATTCCCCAGTTTGTGTAATAAGCTATGTGGCACAGTGTCAAATGCCTTGCTGAAGTCCAGATAGACCATGTCCACTGCCCTCCCCTGATCCACCTCCCTAGTCACCCAGTCAAAAAATTCAACGAGGTTGGTCTGACATGACTTCCCCCTGGTGAAACCATGCTGCCTTGGGTCCTGAAGTCCATTGACAACCAGATGTTCCACCAATCTCTCCTTCAGTAGTGCTTCCATAATCTTCCCCACTTCCGAGGTGAGGCTGACTGGTCTGTAGTTCCTGCTTCCTGTTTGTTCCACTTTTGTATAAAGGGACTACATCTGCTGTCCTCCAGTCTTTGGGTACCTCCCTGTTTCCAGTGATCGGCTAAACAGGATAGCCAGAGGTTCAGCCACCACCTCTCTTAGTTCTTTAAGGACCCTGGGGTGCACCCTATCTGGACCCATTGTTTTATCAACTCTTATTACTTCCAGTTCCTTCAGGACCCTTCCTCGTGTAAAGGGACTTGTGTCCATTTCTGCACCATTCTCACCCCTTGTACTCCCTTCAGACCCATTACCCTCCTCTTCCTCAGTAAAGACTGATCAGAAATACCTATTCAATATGTCAGCTTTACTGTTGTCATCCTCCACACGGCCCCCATCCTCCCCCTTCAGTCTCACTATCCCTCCCTTTGTCTTTCTTTTTCACTTATGTACCTGTAAAGGTTTGTCCCTCTACCCACTGATTTTGCAATGTGCTCTTCTGTCTGACTTTGGCTTCCCTTACTGACCTCCCTGCCTCCCTTTGCTTCTTCTGGTACTTCTCCCTATCCCCTTCTGCCTGTGTCTTTTTGTATTGCCTGAATGCAATCTTTTTGGCTTTCACTTTCTTTGCCACCTCTTTGGAAAACCATAATGGTCTCCTCTTCCTTTTCCTCTTGCTAACCTGCTTAATGCATAATTCTGTTGTTCTTGTAATCCCCATTTTAAATAATGCCCACTGTTCCTCAACCCCTGATTCCTGTCCCATTCCCCTTAATGCCTCTTTCAATTATCTCCCCATTTTCCCAAAGGCTGCCCCCCTAAAATCCAGGATACGTGTTTTTGCATGATTTGGTTCTGCTCTTTCTGTGATTTCAAACCACAATGACTGGTGGTCACTGTTTCCCAGGTGCTCCCCCACTGTTACCCCCATCACACTGTCCCTGTTTGTGACAAGGTCCAGTATTGCCTTCTGCCGAGTTGGTTCCATGACCAGTTGCTTGAGGAAGGCACCCTGAAGAGTCCAGGATAAATCTGCTCCTAGTTGATGCTGCTGCTGGGTTGCTCCAGTCCACGTCTGGAATATTGAAGTCTCCAACCAGTACTACCTCACCCTTGTCTGCCATCCTTTGGATGGCTAGCATCAGCTCCCTATCTGTTTCTTCCTCCTGGACTGGTGGTCTATAGACCACACCTGTGCGGATGGCTGTCCCCATTTTCCTTTCCTGCTTAACCCACAGTATCTCTCCCCCATTTTGTTCCACCTGGATCTCTGTGGCCCTTATGTCATTTTTCACATACAGTGCCACTCCTCCTCCGTTCCACAATAATGATGGTAAATTAGTAGCAGTTTCTCCCTCCAATATATCCAGCCCAAAAATAGAGATCATTGAGGTTTCACGGGAAACTCCAAACTCCCAATTCAGTGTTACAAGAGTAGTTTTGAATATATCATATGTTAACATGTTTCCTATTTTTGCCCTATTATAAACATTTTTCCAAATTGTTGACCAGGTCACTGGTGTTGATAACAGTAATCCCAAAGAGTCTACCAGGCCTTGCTTAACCCAGACCAATTTTGTCATATCCATGTTAGGGAGCATAAAGTAAACTGAATTAGTAGGGTTGGAAGTATCCCTAGTCACCATAATAAGAGCCTCTGCAACTGTTGGTAACCCTAATTCTGCTCTCAACATATGGGCTATCAGGCTGGTTAGGGTTGCAGTAGATTGATAGTGTTTAAAATACAGCTTATCTAATTTAAAAACTACTTCTTTCCCTGTACAAATTAAATTATATGCTTCTAGGTCATACCCCTTGGGGTTACTATCCTCCTTGGCCAACATGAGATTTGGGCAAAGATCTTTATTAGACTGATCTACCTTAATTAAATTCTCCTTAGAATTTGTTTTTTGTTTCGCAATGTAATCACCCTCCCCCTTTTCTTGATCTTTTATAAGTGTCCCATCCACAAGTATAGATTTGTTTTTTTGGTCAGGATTCTTCCTTGTATCTCTCTGTACCTCTCCTATCCTAATGGTACCTGTAATCCCAATTTAATTAGTCTTTTCATCCTTAATGTTTAATTCATCTTTCTGTTTTCCTAAGTTAGGAGTCTGAGTAAGTCCCACAGGCCCAAGCTTTTTCTTCCCCCCTTTTTTCTTACTTACTCCACCCCTCTTTTTGCCCTTTTTGCCTTTTGAGGGCTCTTGAACATTTAGGGGAGAAAATGACAAATATGCCTAGATCTGTGAACTTTCTTTTCCCCCAATAATTGTGAAATTTGTTGTTCTAAAGCAGCAAACTTCACAGCACAAAAACTAGAAAGAGTTTCCAAGGCTGTCTTAATACCATTATATGCCTCCAATAGAACAACATTAGACATTACTGGATGTGCAAGAGCCTTAATGGTATATTTCGATATAGTATCCGGACACTGAACTAAAAAATCTTTATCTAAATGGGTCTCCTGGACCTCTTTGTCCATTTTTGGAAAAAACTCTTCAGACGCATCATTAAGGGATGAATACACCATTTCTTTAGATTCGATATTGCAGACCCCTACCTCACTGGAGATCTCTAATGGACTAAATAACTTTATTCCTGAGGGAAAGCATGAAATACCATCATCTTTATCTATATAATCTCCTTGCCCAGACATGCATTGCTGACTTGTTTCTACCTCCCCCATCCACTCATCTTGTCTAAAAACCTGGGAATGATCCGCTATATTTGTTTTTTTTCCCAAAAGTGGTACAATCATAACCTCCAATATTGGAAGCCATATGTGTGCTGTTCATTTTTGGAACGTCCTGAAAAATATTATTAGGGGCTTTAGGAAGGTTTTTTTTTTAGAAATCAGTGATTTTCCCTTGGGATGGAATTTTAACACCAGTCTCTAAGTTACTTATTACTTCCAAGTCCGGAGTTATATTCTTATTGCCAAAAGAGGATAAATGTTTAAATTCCTCAAATTCCCTGTTAGTCCCATCGCTGCCACTAAATTAATTCTTCAATGAATTAATCAAAGTCTCTTGATTTGTATTATTCGGACTGTTCTTATCCCAGCTCTTAGCCATCGGGAATTTGATTTCTTCCATTAAATTCTGAATTATCTCCAGCTAAATCTGATCTGCATTCCTCATTCATAAACTCCTTAAAGGAGTGAGGTAAGTAGGATACTACGGGACTTTCTACCAAATCCTTAGGGGTCGAAGCCGTGATGACCAATTCCTGCGTAAAAACACAGCAATTGCCTTTTTTATTCTTTTTTGGATTTATCCTTTGCTTCCCTTTAGTTGCCCCTTTAACAGTTTTGTTTACCATCTTACCACTTCAAGTATACATATAAGGAGAGAAGAGAAAAAAGAAAATCAAATCCTAACTCAAAAAAAGGGACTGAAAAGGAGTCAGATGACAGGTTATCTAAACAGCTAAATCTTCCACGAGCATCACTCCTTAAATCTGTAGAAAGCTTTCCCACCCAAAAACAACCAGACCCACCAGTTAAAACCAAAAAATACAAAACCAAATAAACAATAAAACCTATTTAAAATGAGGTCCCTCTCTTTTATGGGTACATATTCCTATGCAAAATCTACTCCGAGTGGCGCTCGCGCCACTCACGCCGAGCTATGCGTGGGCGCGATGTTTAAATGCTGCAGCAAACCCTCCCACAGAGGCAAACCTGCTATATTATTGCTCACCCCTGAGCTGAAATTACATGCAGGTAAATGGCCTCTTGCACACACCTGGGTAATCCCCTCAGTTCAGCAGAGCAGCAAGATGAAACAAATCAGAGCAGTTTCAGTTACAAAGTCACACAAATGCTGCACTCACAGTCATTTTCAAGCTGCCAAACTGTTCCAAAAACACAGATCTCTTGGATAGCTGCTGCTCAAAGTATATTGCACAAGTGTCCCAGTGGAAATAAAAGGCTCCCCTACACTAATTACCTGAGGCCCAACACCATGTATGTTTCTTACCAGGCAACACACCCCTTGCTAATCTAACTATTTCACCATTTATACCCTAATTGACCAGGATGGATCTTGCTAAGCATGGATATATGTAGCTTTGTGTGGAGGCTGTGGGACTTGAACCTATGACTGCAACTGCCCCACATGCATGTAATTCAACACTGTGCCTCTGTGCTATACTGCCACAGAAGTTACTGGTGAGATAATGTATTAGCACTCCTCTAACGGACACACCCTGTTCAACGTACATCCTCCAACCACTAGAGGTCACCCTGAGATACTCTTCCAGCAATCATCGCTGTTTGCCTAACACTATAGTAACCAGAGCATTCCAAGCATGCCAACTTACACAAAACTCCTTCTCTCTCTAGCTGCTCTGCTCCCATTGCTGAGTACCACAACATCGTGTCATGAGAACATTAACAATCTACCATTACCTGAACACACATAATAAAGGCCCACAAACACAATTTAGACACCTTAAGTACAGCCTGTCCAACATGCTAAGTCACAGCAGCCATTATAACTCCCCTCCCCCAGGCTACCACTTTTTTTCCTACACTTACCATGCTGCCACTTATTGGATTGCAGCACTGGGTATGTACACACGGCCTCCGGTGTGTATATGCCCAAAACTGGCACTGTCACAACACTGATGTGCATACTGAAAGACACATACCACTTGTGAACTTCGGAAAGTGGTATTGTTGCTTCTGCTAATGTCAGGCAACATCCACCACAACCCAGACCGACCCCACGCTACACACTCTCATCACCCCATCAATGGACATCAAGAATAGTGTCTCTAAATATCTGTAGCCTTCTAGCAAAATTTACCCAACTGGAAGCCTGGGTAGGTCTGACCAAACCAGGCATCATTTCACTTACTGAGACATGGCTAACCCCTAAAATCCTGGACAATGAAATAACACTCTAGAGCTACTCTTTCTACAGGCAGGACAGGGTAGGGAGATGTGGTGGAGGATGTCTGCAATACATATGCACAGACCCACAGGCCCAAAAGGTGCCTCTGACATGCCCCACCAATGAATGCGAAGGGCTAGTCCTTGGGAGACTTCAGTACCTGGCTATGTGCTGTTCAGAAGAGACCGAGGTGCAAAAAGGGTGGAGGGGTGGAGTGGCCCTTTATGTCAATGAAAATATCAAAGCTACAGAAATTCAGAATACACATAAGGAGCCAGAAGAACTGTAGGGTCACCCTGGAAACAGGAAATGGGACAGCCATACGAACTGGGGTTGTGTACAGGCCTCCAGACCAGGGATAGGACATGGACACATTACTTTTTTTTTATTGTAGTAGATTTTATTGACTTTTGGTTTTTTGATAAGCATGGCATTACAGAAAATATGTATCCAGCTCAGACAGTAGTATACATAAGAGTTATATCTTGACATAAATGTTATAATTCCCAAAGCTAGTTTAAGCTAACATCATATTTAGAAACAACATATTACAATATATGGAATTAGTCATAACTGCACACTCAAATGCTTACAACTTCTATGAGTAGAAGCTAAAGGGGGGGATTTGCAGGAGTGGGGGGGAGTTCGCAAAGTTAAGAATGCAAATACAGATCCCATTTAGAGTAATAGTGATGTAGGTTTCCCCCCTGTACATAAGTTAATCGTTCAAAGATAGACAATCTTGCAAGGGCCACATGCCAAGTCTTCTTGTAGGTAAGACCATCTGGCGTCAGTGTAGAAGTAACAAGCGTTTAGCTTCTAAAAGGGCTGAAAGGGTCCAATCTTGGAGAGGTTTAGGGAGATATAATAGTGAGGCAGTATCCCCCAATAATAGTTTGGGATCTTGCAGGGTCACAGGGGTATTAAGTACTTTAGAAAGATACGAGGCAATCGTGTTCCAAAAGCTTGTGAGGTGGGGCCATGTCCAGAGGATATGCAAAAGATGGGCATTGGGCTGTGAACATCACCAGAAATTTACATGATTAAGCAGGCCTCGAGCTTGAAAAACTGCTGGCGTACAATACCAAAGCACTAGGATTTTTAATTGAAGGAAATTTCTTTTTGTGTTTCTACATACCCGATGTGCATCTTCAAGGTAAAGATCTCATTGGTTCTGTGAGATAGGGGATGCCAAATAGGCTTCCCAGCGTTGCTTACTTGTCAATGTGGCAAGAGGCTGTGCATCTCTCCAGGTAGCATAAAAAATGCCCGAGAAGACCCTTAGAGATAGGGTGTTTGTGCAGAGTATTCAACCATTTCTAGGGTGCACCGAAAGACTGGTTGACTAGAAGATGCTGTATAATAGTACGAATCTGGAGATAACACCAAAAATCTTTTTGTGGAAGGGAGATTTTTATTTGGGGTTGTGCAAAGGACAGGATGTGCCTCATTCCCTGTGAGCATATGTCCTGAACTACTTGTATTCCATGCTTTTGCCATGAGGGCCAATAAAATGTGGCACCATCGATTTGAAATAGACTATTCTGCCAAGGGGGCATATCAAAGTTGGGGACCACTTCTGTTTCAACATATATGTTTTAAGTTTAAGGATTTTCCATGCTTTGATAGTACTGCAAATCATGGGGGGTAAGAAAAGTGGCCGGGGGTATTTGAACAGAAGAAGAGAAAACAGGGAAGCACCTCCTGCCATGTCTGATTCTAATTGTACCCAGGCCAGAGGGCCCATTGGATTGGGTGTAAACCATTTGGTTGCAAGTGCTGCCATACATGCTAGATGGTAACCCAGAAACCAGGGGACATCTAGGCCACCCCGCAACCAATGTGCTCATATTTTTTGTTTACTCCACCTAGGGGGTTTATTAACCCATAAGAAGGCTGAGACTCAATGCTCTATCAGAGTGAACAATTTAGGAGAGAAGGAGATGGGCAGATTATTAAAGAGGTAGAGTAGGTGGGGAAACAGCAACATACAAATGGCTGCCACACATCCAGGGAGAGAGATCTGCAGTTTACGCTATCTCTCAATCTCTGTTACAGTGTGAGTAGAGGGGAAAAGTTAACAGATCCAAGTGCAGACCAGTTGGCGGGACGATGTATACCCAAGTAGATAAAGCCTTGCACTGTCCATGTGAGGTTAGTACCTTTTTGGCACATATTGGTACACCCTGAATTAAAGGGAGCTACTGCTGTTTTTTTATGATTGACCTGAAGGCTAGATAGGGTAGAAAAATCCTCTAACACTTTAAGGGCAGCAGGGACCGACTAGGTGGGGTTGGACAAGGTCAATAGGAGATCATCTACATATGCTACAGCCACGTATGAATGCTCTGCAACTCGTATACCATGGATCTGTGAGGATGAAATCAAGACCCGTATCAGCGGGTCTAAAGCTTCTAGGAAAAGAAGAGGGGAAAGGGGGCAACCTTGCCTCATACCTCTATTAAGTGAGAAGGGGGGGAAATGTCACTGTTAGTTAAAATGCGTGCTGTAGGAGAGCAATAAAGTGTCTGGATCCATTTCTGAAATTGGTACCCAAAACTATACCTATTAAGTACTTCGTGGAGATATTGCCATTCTATAGAGTCAAATGATTTTGAGAAGTCTATGGCCATAGCTGCCATAGGAAGTGCCCACCTAGTTGCAAACCATTTAAGATTAAGTAACAGCCTGGTATTGTTTGTTCCCGACTTGCCTTGCATAAAACCTGCTTGTACAGAATGGATGATAGGCGGGAGGAGAGGCGACATTCTTGTAGCTAATGCTTTGGCTAAAATTTTAGTGTCAACTGGTAATATTGATATTGGCCTATAATTGGCGCAGTCCAAGGGGTCAGGTGATTTTTAAGGGAGTAGAGTAACCAATGCATCATGCATTGAGATTGGGAGAGATCCAGCAGTGTGGGAGGCTTACACTCCAGCTTAAGGGGTTGCAAGATATCAAGTCCCATGGTCTGGTAAAGCTCCATGGACATTCCATCTGGTCCTGGGGCTTTCCCCAGGGCCATATGTGAAAGTGCAGTATGGAGCTCCTCACAAGTGAGGGGGGCATCAAGGAGAGCTACTTGATCTGGGGCGAGGACTGATAGAGGGGTCTGTTGTACAAAGGTAGATAAATCTTGAGAGAGTTGATTACCTGTAATGGGCATCTGGGATTGGTATAAAGTTTCATAAAGCTTTTTCATGACATCATTAATGCTTTGTGGACTTGAAATGATAATGCCCGATGAGGAGCAAAGGGGATGGATTCTGGTTGCAGCCCGTTGTTGGCATAGCCGAAAGGCAAGGAGTTTGCCGGTCTTCTCACCACTGTCCCAATATGCATATTTGGACCCTAGCAGAAGCCACTCTGCTTTGTGATGGAGAATGAGATTAATCTGATATTTTAGCCCTATAATTTGTCAGTGCAGAGCACTATCTCCTTTAGCCGACGGGGATCTCTTAAAGTGTTGTTCTAGCATTTGTAGGTCTGTTTGCAGTTTAGCTAGTTGTGATCTATGGGCCTTGTCTCGAGCTGCTGAGAAGGAGATAATATGGCCTCGGATCACTGCCTTAAATGCTTCCCAGACAGTTGTGTGGTCAACTCTACACTCTGAATTTAGGGCAAAATAATCTTTTGTTGCTTGTATAAGCATGGGGCAAAAGTTGGGGTCCCTAAAAAGAAGGAGGTTACAGCACCATCTAACCTGGCAGGGAGGGCTATTGGGGGGAGTAGGAGATTTAGATAGGAGCATGATCCAGAATGAGAATTGAACCAATCGATGAACCTGTTATACCCTGGGCAACCACATCACTGACTATCCTAGGTAGTGGGGAAGATCATGGAAGCACTACTGAAGGAGAGATTGGTGGAACACGTGGTTGTTAATGGACTGCAGGATCCAAGGCAGCATGGTTTCACCAGGGAGAGGTCATGTTAGACCAACCTCACTGAATTTTTGGACTGGGTGACTAGGGAGGTGGATCAGAGGAGGGCAGTGGACATGGCCTATCTGTACTTTAGCACGGCCTTTGACACTGTGCCACATAGAAGACTATTACACAAACTAGGGAATATGGGTGTGGGCAGGACAGTAGTGTGGTGGGTAGGTAACTGGCTGGGTGGCAGGACACAGAGGGTGGTGGTAAATGGCTGTCACTCCACAGAGGGAAAAGTGACCAGTGAGGTACCACAGGGATCAGTGCTGGGACCGGTCCTATTCAACATCTTCATCAGTGACATTGCGCAGGACCTAAAAAGCAGAATTTCACTGTTTGCTGATGACACAAAGCTCTGTAACAGAGTAGACACACCACAGGGTGTAGACAGAATGAGAAGGGACCTGCAAAAACTTGAAGAATGGTCAGGGGTTTGGCAGTTTAAATTCAATGCAAAGAAGTGCAAGATAATGCATATGGGGCACAAAAACCCTGGCACAATATATCAGTTGGGGGGTGAGGATATAGCATGCACCAATCAGGAAGGGATCTTGGAGTTATCATCTCTGATGACCTCAAGGTAGGGAAACAGTGTGACAAGGCAGCAGGTAAAGCAAATAGGATGCTGGGATGCATAGGCAGGGGCATCACCAGCAGGAAATTGGAGGTCATGATTCCACTATACAAGACACTAGTGAGGCCCCACCAGGAGTACAGTGTACAGTTTTGGAGACCTTACCTACGTAAGGACATAGGGTAGAGAAGGCTCAGAGGAGGGCAACAAAGATTGTACATGGATTGCATCACTAATCAAATAAGGACAGGTTGAAGGAATTGAATATGTACTCCCTGGCGGAGAGGAGAGAGAGAGAGGGAACGTGATAGAGACATACAAGTATTTTACAGGGAGGAACAGAGTACAAGAATACACTATTTTTAAGTGAAAAAGATGTTCCAGGACTAGAGGGCATGGGATGAAGTTGGTGGGAGGATGATTCAGAGGAAATATGAGGAAGAATTTCTTCACAGAACGGGTGGTGGACAAGTAGAACACCCTGCCTGAGGAAGTGGTGGGGGCTGAAACAATCACGGGATTTAAGAATGCATGGGATAGACATAAAGGATTTCTGGAGGTCAGGGGTAAGGGGCAACAGAGTTCTAGGAAAACATAAACTGAAGTTACAAACTCAAATGGGCAGACTAGGTGAGCCATAGGCCCTTATCTGCCGACACTGTCTATGTATCTATGTATCCAGAAGTCTATATGACTATGGGAACTGTGGGGGGCAGAATAGAAGGTGTAATCTCAATCTGAAGGATGATCCCTTCGCCATACATCAATAAGGGCCCATTCCTACATCATGTCCTGCAGTGACTGCCTACCTTTGGGTGTAACATGAGGGGTGGGATAGGATTTGTCCAGAAAAATGTCATTGACCATGTTGAAATCCCCACCGAGTACTATTGGAATAGGTGCTTCAGCAGGATTTAAGGCCGAGATAGCATGGCTGATTTCAGGGAAAAAGTCCACATGATCCTAGATTTGGGGCATATATATTACCCAACAACATGGTATTCCCTGGAGAGGAGATCTTAGCCAGTACCCTTTGTCCCTGAGTGTCTTTCCTAACATTTTCCACTTTCCACAGGGAAGCCTGCCTAAAGAGAATAGCAACCCCTTTGGTCTTAATAGCTGCGGAACTAGCCACCATTTCCCCAACCCAGAATTTCTTGAGCCATGAAATGGTGCGGGATAAAAGATGTGTTTCTTGTAGCAATGCAATCTCCGCATGGAGGAAACGCAGATGTTGCAATAACTTTGTGTACTTAATTGGATGATTCAGTCCTTTTACATTCCAGGACACCCAACAGGCTGCACTTGGTATCAAAACATCTGCTGCCATAGCCCCAAAAAAGGAATAGATAGGTGTACTTACTGCAAGCGAATAAGGGGGAAGAGATGAACTCACCCAAGATATTGTGGGACCACAGTACACAAACCAGTACTAATCAGGCATAACATAAAGGCAACAGGCCCTATATGAGTCTTCGACCTTAACTATGGGGAAGGCACCACACGGGTGAACGCCTTGCCACATCATGGGGAAATGGAGGGAGTGAACTCTTGCTGGAAAGGCAACTATAATCTATGTGTGAAATAACTTATCACATAGATTCAGCTGAGCAAAAACAAAGGGGGTAGAGTACAATGGGAGCCGGGAGGTGCCCCTGAGTAGGTCTAAAGAGGACATAAACTAGAGAAAAGTTAGTCCCATAAGGAACAATATAGCAATCATCAGGTGACCAGTCCTTCGACCTGCTCAGGGTTTGCCCGAGTTAGGGCGCTAGAGTTCAAAGTAGTGTTCACAACTGCAGCAGCATAAGTAAGTAGTCCAGGCTTGACTGGGGTAGTCTCATCAAGCACTTTTACCAATGAGGCATTTGGAAAGTCTGCCCAGTCCACTGAATATGTGGTATCCATGTCTTGCAAATCGGTATCCTCTGACATCAAGGCAGAAGCAGTATCTTCCCTGCTTATCTTCACAGGAGGAACTGCAGGACACTTGCTGGGTGAATTCTGCAGTCCACTTCTGGCACATTGGCGAGACCTGGTAAAGGTGCCTGAGTCTCTCTGAGGAAGAGAAGGTAGTGAAGTCTGCACTGGATTTATTATTGTCACTGGGCTAGATAGCTTCGGTGAGGAGCCCATTAGCAGTGGGGGACCAGAATGGGTTAGGACTAAGTTGTCTGGTACATTAGGTAAAATGGTCCCCGGAGCCCCTACATGTGAAGAACTGTTCCCAGCAGATTTATCAACAGTCGATGGTTCCCACAGCTTTCTGGGAAATGCAGTACGGAACTGTAGGAAGGGCCAAAGCTTTGCTCGCTGGCATTCTAACTCCTTCGGGTGATCTACAATCACTTCTCTCCCCTCCTTAGAGACCTGAAGCTTGGTGAGATTCTTGAATTTAAATTTAAAGTTATTTTGGTATAAGAAACATTTTAAAGGTCCAAAAGCTCTTCTCTTTGCTGCCATTTCCTGGGCAAAATCCTGGTAGATTGAGATCTGTGCACCTTGCCAACAGAGTACCTCAACATCCCTGGCTGCTCGAATGATCCGCTCTTTTGTAGAACAGCGGAGTAGGTAGGTGACTACTGGTACTGGTGTACCTGCTAATTTATTAGGCCGAATGGTTACATGGTGTGTCCGCTCCACCTCTACTGGCCCCCTCCAGTGGTCTCCTAGCATAAGGGGGAGACGTTCATTAAGAAATGTTTCCATTGACTTGACCTTCAAACCCTTCAGGCAATCCGATGATTCTTAAATTATTGCGCCTACTCCTATTTTCCTGGTCTACAACTCTCTCCCAAAGGACAGCCAGGTGTTCTTCTTGTTGATGTAGGCGCTGCCACATTTGTTGCTGCTGAAGCTCACACGCTTCCATTCTTTGCTCAGAAACGTTCATACAGTTCTGGAGGTAACGGACCTCAGTAACTGTGCCTGTTAGAGTCAGATTAATATCTTCTATGCGTAAAAGAATGGTTTCCAGCATCTTAGTTATATATTGGAGAAGAGCCCTCGACAGAGGATTGGTGCAGTATCCCAGATGCTGTAGGCTCAGGAGGCTTAGAAGCTAACATATTGGGCAGTGAGCAGTAGATGTAGGAGACAGGGGTTGTTTAGTGCCCATACTGAGTCTGTGCTTACCCAATGAACAGGCCAGAGACCAGATGGCCATCTGCGGGAGCTGTAGCTTGTGGAAGAGGCCTAGCTAGGCCAAAGTCATGATAGGAGATGGCGCTGCAATCCATGATTAAAACCTTTTAATTGCTCACAAAGGAAGGCGCTGCTTGATGGTGGGGTTAAGCCCATGAGTTAAATTGCATTTTGGGGAAAAAACTCCACAGGATCGCAGCGGCTAAGACTAGATAGGGCTCAGGCAGACGAAAGCTTGCTAGTTAAGCTGCCATCATGTTGGTGGCTAGACCATGCCTCCCCGACATAGACACATTACTCCCAGCAGCCGTGATCCCCCCATTTATATATAGCCCAGAAATACGGCGCTTTGTCTACTCTTATTTTGTTAATAAACTACCTCAACTTGTAGGCCTGGCACTGCGTATTCACAAGATGACCCTAAAAAGTGCCCTATCCAGGATCTCCATTATCCTACTGCTACTTATGGGCAATATACACCCCAATCCTGGCCCTTCTACCCCCACCCCATGCCTATCAATGGAATCCAAAGGGCTACAGCTGGCCGCCATAAACATATGTAGCCTCCAAAAGAATCTTGCCCCACTCCACTGCCTCCACAACCCCTATGCACTAGCTATAACCGAAACATGACTAACCCAGAATACCCCAGACTCTGCAGCCTACATACTGGGCTATACAGTGTTCAGATCAGACAGACTGGATAGGCAATGTGGAGGAAGTGCGCTGTACCTTTGGGACCATCTACGAGGTCTTAAAATTCCTACAATGAACCCAGTGGCGGGTGCACAGTCCCTCACCCTTAAGATAGCAGTTGGCAACTCAGGTAAATCTCTCTACCTAATGTCAGTCTACATACCTTCTCTCAACCAAAAGGAGGCTTTCTCATCCATCTTAAATATCATCGCCCAGCTACGGAAAAACCCAGAAATCATTGTCCTAGGTGATTTCAACACTAACTGGCTTGTCCCCAAACATCATCCATCAGGGATGCAGCCGCAGCCCAAAATCTAACACAAATGCTCCTTACCCCTACCAGAGTAAACCACCACATGGGCACCAGTTCCCTCATTGATCTCATCTTCACGAACCATCCTGAGTGCTTACAGGATGTCCAGGTCCTCCCAGACTCACTCAGTGATCACTACCCTGTTAACTGCCACTGGTCGAATAGCATCTCATGCACATATCCCGCCAAGTTCCTTGGAAAGACAAGGCAGAGTGGTGACTCTCTCGATGCAAAACTGCTCTCCTTAACCCTGGATTCAGTCCTAGCACCCCTAACAAAAATACTCAACATGCCCCAGTGCCTAGAACAGTTCCCTACACTATGGAAAAGGGCAGTTATCACTCCAGTTCAGAAAAATGGTGACCGTTCCTCTAGTAGTAATTATAGGCCCATTTCCATACTTCCTCCCCTCTCTAAAGCACTGGAAAAATAGCTGCAGATAAACTTACTGACTATTTAGACTCGCACCATCTACTGTGCCAGCAGCAGCATGGCTTTAGGAAAGGGCACAACACAACTACTGCCCTGCTTGAGTTTACCTCCTTTTTCCATGATGCCCTTGACCAGGGAGCCCTGGCTGGATCTGTCTATATTGATCTGTCCAAGGCTTTTGAAACTGTCAATCACAGTATGCTGATTAACTCCCTCCTCTCTGTTGGTGTATGCCAAGAGACAGCTGACTAGTTCTCCAACTATGTCCATGGCCGTACCCAGCAAGTTAAAAAAAATAGCACCCTTTCTACTAGCCTCCCAGTCCGGTCGGGTGTCCCACAAGGGTCCATCCTTGGCCCAATCCTTTTCTCCCTATACCTAAACTCCCTCCCTCTGGCCTCCTCTGGGTGCCTGCTCCTTTATGCCAATGATGCTGTGATCTTTAGCAGGCACCCAGAACCTACCCAGCTCCAACAATTCTTGCAGGGCTCCTTCACAGAAATAGAATCATGGCTCTCCTCCCACAAACTTGTCCTCAACTACAAATAAATGAAGGTCATGCTATTCACCCACCCTCAACATAAACACAACATGACCACACTATCCATACTGAATTTCCAGGGTATCACACTAGAATCAGTTGCCAGTTTTAAATATCATGGGGTCACCCTAGACTAGGCCCTTACCTTCCATGAGCATATAGCATGACCTTGCTCTGCAACAACATTAGAATAGGTCTCCTGTATAAATATAGGCCCTATCGCCCTCCTGATGCCCTCCATTTAGCCATCTGTAGCTCCATCCTTTCCCTGGTAGACTATGGCATAGTCATATATGGTGCCACTTCCGACACTGCCCTGACCAGCATTAAGCGTACCTTAACAAAGCCTGCAAACTGGTCATAGGCTACGATCACCTCACGCATACCTGTGATCTCTATCAACAGTCATCATGGCTAAACTTTCAGGGGCACCTACTCTATCAGACCTGCTAATTGGTCAAAAAAATTCAACTATGGCAAGCTTCCCTTGGCTGTCTCTCGCTCCTCCAGACATGCTTGCCAACGAGGGCCACAAGACACTCTGTTGCCACTGCCTTTTGCATCCATTTTGCAAAGACCACTGCCATCCAAAGGTCCTTTTGCTATAGGGCACCACTCTGGATGAACTCCCTCCCTCCCTAATACTGCCCTATCTATTCCCAGGCTGGGGCCTTTTAAATCTGAGCTATGTACCCACATTATGTCCAGCTCCAACTGTGAGTGCAGATAAAGTCATCTAGCAATAGTTAAGTTCCATTGCTAAATTTACTCTGATTCTAATTTATGATTCACAGTTACACACCTTCGGTGTTTGCTCTGTATATGTATTATACATTTTGTCTCTGTACTTAGTCACTGTATTTATCATACTCTATTTATCCACATTCAATGTATGACGTGGAGCCTTTGTAACTGAGTCTCTGACTAAAAGGGTTGTAATTCCAAGACTTTATATAAATAAATAAAATAAAAGAAGATATACAAAACATGACAGCTAAAGGGGAGGTTCTGATAATGGGAGACTTCAACAGGCCAGATACAGATTGCTCAATACCAGCAGGAACATCTGCCAAAACTAGACACATGGTGGATTCTCTGCAGGGAGAGGGCCTCAAACAACTGGTACAACAATCCACAGGAGACAGGGCTATCCTAGATCTAGTACTGACTAACAGGGAAAGGATCACGGATCTCCAGGTAGAAGATCACCTGGGGGCCAGTGACCATCACATGATATGGTTCAATTTGGCCACTAGAACTAAATCATCCCATTCCAAGGCAAAAGTATGGGACTTCAGAGTAGCCGACTTTGATAAAATTGCTAACAGAGTTAAGCTAGCCCTGGCAGAAAGAAATACAGGTGAGGGGGTACAGGAAAGTGGGAAAGCATTAAGGATGCAATACGTGAAGCAACATCCCATTGTGTTAGAGAGAAAAGGAAGTGCAAAAGAAGAAGGAAACCACTTTGGTTCTCAAAAAAAGTAGCAGAAAAGGTCAGAGCCAAAAGGCTGGCCTTGAGGAAATATAAGGGAATGCAGCAGGATGAATATTGGGAGGCATACCAAACTTCCCTAAGGGAAGCAGGGAAGGCAGTAAGGTAGACGAAGGCCCAAACCGAGGAAACACTAGCACAAACAGTAAAAGAAGGTGACAAGACTTTCTATAGATACATTAGTGAAAGGAGAAAGTCCAAAGGGGGTATTGCTAAGATCAAAGGGGATAAGGGGGCATGTCAGGAGGAGGACCATGTAAAAGCATCTATCCTAAATAGATACTTCTGCTCAGTATTTACTGAAGAGAAGGTAGGCAGGCCCCACAGCTCAGCACCATGGACACAGGGAGAAGGGAGGTGTGCACTAGTCTCTTCACAAAAGAAAGGGTCCTACAAGAGCTCGATAAGCTCAAGGTGGACAAGGCAATGGGACCTGATTGCATACATTCCAGGGTACTAAAGGAGCTAAGGGTGGAACTAGCAGAGCCATTATCAGAACTGTTTAGTAAGTCTCTGAGAACAGGAGAGGTCCCAGAAGACTGGAGAAGGGCTCATGTGATCCTGCTCCTCAAGAGTGGGAGCACGGTGGAGGCAGGGAACTACAGACCTGTCAGTCTTACCTCAGTAGTGGGCAAGATTATGGAGGCACTTCTTAAGGAAAGGATAGTGCAACACCTGGAATCCATAGGAGCACAGGATCCAAGACAGCATGGGTTTACAAAAGGAAGGTCCTGTCAAACTAATCTCATAGATTTCTTTGACTGGGTAACCAGAGTGGGGGACCAAGGGGGAGCAGTTGATGTTGCCTACCTTGACTTCTGCAAAACTTTCAATACTGTTCCACAGAGAAGATTGATTAATAAGCTGGGTAGGTTCGGAGTGGGTCAGAAGTTGGTCAACTGGGTGGCCAACTGGTTGACGGGCAGAAAACAGAGAGTGGTGGTAAATGGTATACAGTCAGAAGAGATGCAAGTCACAAGTGGGGTACCTCAGGGATCAGTCTTGGGGCCAGTACTCTTCAATATCTTCATCAGTGACATTGCAGATGGACTGGAGGGTAAGGTTTGTCTGTTTGCAGATGACATCAAGATATGCAACAAAGTAGATGATCCAGATGGGATGGGCAGAATGAGAAGAGATCTGGATAAACTAGTAAAATTGTTGGAAGAGTGGCAGCTGGGGTTTAAGGCAAAGAAATGCAAGATCATGCACATAGGGAAGAGAAACTCTGAAGACACCTACAGGCTGGGAGGGGAGTTGCTGGCAGTTACAAGGGAAGAAAGAGACTTGGGCATCATCATCAGTGATGACCTGAAATCATCCAAGCAGACCACTAAAGCAGCAGGTAAGGCTGGGGTGATGTTGGGGTGTATTAGTAGGGGTATCACAAGTCAGAAGAGGGCAGTAATTATCCCTCTTATAAGACACTGGTTAGGCCCCATCTGGAGTACTGCGTGCAGTACTAGAAGCCACACCTTCATAAGGGCATTAACCAAATTGAGGCAGTCCAGAGAAGGGCAACCAAAATGGTGCAGGAACTGCATCAGAAAACATATGAGGACAGATTAACGGAGCTCAATATGTATACCCTAGAGCGAAGGAGGGAGGGAGAGAGAGGTGATATGATCGAAACATTCAAACACCTTAAGGACATTAACAAGGTGAAAGGGTCTAACATGTTTCAATATCAGAAAAATAGCAGGACAAGAGGACACAGCATGAGATTAGATAGAGACCGAATAAGGGGTAATGTGAGGAAGTTCTTTTTCACAGAAAGGGTGGTTGATGCACGGAACAGCCTACCTCAGGAAGTGGTGGATATGAATACAGTGCAGGGCTTCAAACAGGCATGGGATAGGCATAAGGGAGCAATACAGATGAGTATGAATAGATAGGCCATTGACAGAGCAAAGGCTGATGGCATATTCACAAGGTAGAAAAAGAAACGGGCAGACTGGATGGGTCTTGTGGTCCTTATCTGATGTCAACTTCTCTGTTTCTATGTTTCTATGTTTCTATGTTAAGAATGCTTCAAGTAGGTCTAGAGGCATTCTCACAATACTACCATGAAACTGGCACCAACCATGAGACCTTGGTAACCGGGCACTTCAACACTGACTGGTGCACAAGCACCAGCAACTCCTGTAGGGACTGCCTGTTGGGTAATGCATGAACACTCAATAGAAGCTTTCAGGCAGCACTTGGAACAATTGGATTGGAGCTACATGGACTCTACTCCTGACATTGCTAAGGCACTGGATGTAAGGAAGTACTTCTTCACAGAAAGAGTGGTGAATTCCTGGAACAGCCTTGAACAGCCTTCCAGTGGAGGTAGTGGGTGTGAAAACAGTGGTGGGGTTCACAAATGCATGGGATAAACATAAGGATATCATAGTAGAAAGGATGGGGGATGGAGAAAGAGCTGTAGATCAGGCATGGTCTGTGGTAATAGTGTAGGTAGTGAGAAATGGGCAGACTGGATGGGCCAAGCAGTGCTTATCTGCCATCAAATTCTAGGTTTCTATGGATATACCTTGTTCAGAGAGATATACCCTAATCAGGCTGAACAAAGACATCA
This sequence comes from Neoceratodus forsteri, assembly GCA_016271365.2. NCBI lineage: Eukaryota > Metazoa > Chordata > Ceratodontiformes > Ceratodontidae > Neoceratodus > Neoceratodus forsteri. Next base: position 366,812,530 of record CM028131.1, on the reverse strand, counting down.
TTAATTAGCCACCAGGTTTTTCTCCAACATTTTTCCTCTACCATATCTCATGGTGAGGGCGGTGCATCTGACAGCCTCACACAGCTACAGCTTTCCCTGTGGCAGGAGAAAGCTCCCTGGCCAAGCAACAGGGGTCACCGTGTTAGAGAAACCTGCTGCCAACCCTCCCTGACCAAAATGCACTGCCATGAGTCAGCTGTTTCAGCCCTGGCCTGCTTCCCAACATGAATTCCCCAGCTTATTTCCAAACCTGGGTAGTCAGTATAGCAGCATAACGTTCTGCTGCTGGGCCATGGGGGTGGCCTGAAAGCCTAATATTTAGGGTCAATGAACCTAACAGAATTGGTGATATTCCATTCTCTAGTTTTAGAGTTATAGGTGCTTAAAATTCTGCTGTTTACATAACTCTGAAAATAGATCATGTGATATGATTACGCCTAGATCTGTTTCCTGCTTTGTTTATTCTAATTTGACTCCTCCTCCTAGAAGGGTTTCTGTGTCTGGATTACTCTTCCCTATATGCATGAATGGGCACTTTTTAACATTGAAATTTAGTTGCCATGTGTGTGACCAACTTTCTAGCTTTCTAAGGTCTTCTCTCATCTTTTCCACTCCACTGGGAGTGTCCACCCTATTGCATATCTTTGTGTCGTCTGTGAAAAGACTCACTTTGCCTTCCAGACCCTCAGATATGTCGCTGATAAAAATATTGAAATGTATGGGGCCCGGTACCGATCCCTGTGGTACACTGCTAGTCACCTCCCTTTCTTTTGATAGGGAGGCATTTACAACTACCCTCTGTGTTCTTCCTTTTAGCCAACTCTCTATCTAGTCTATAACCTTTTGACCCACCCCCATGCTTCCCAGTTTATTTAATAACCTTCTGTGTGGGACCAAATGAAAGACTTGCTGAAGTCTTGGTAAACCATGTCCACAGCACCACCCTGGCCCACTACTCGGGTCACCCAGTTGAAGAAGTTGATAAGATTTGTCTGGTATGACCTCCCAGCAGTGAACCCATGCTGTCTTTGGTCTAATCTTCCATTACCATTGAGAAAGAATACAGTTCTTTCCTTGAGTTGTGCTTTCATTGTTTTGCCCACAATTGAGGTGAGGCTAACTGGACGGTAGCTGCCAGCACTCTCCTTGCTAATATTTTTGTGAAGTGGGACAACTGTGGCCTTCCTCCAGTCCTCTGGTACCTCTCCACATTCCAAAGATAGGTCGACTAGCCTGGTCAGGGGATCTGCCAGTTCATTCATTAGCTGTTTCAGTAATCTTTTTTTTTTTATTTTTTTTATTTAGTTGTTTAACCAGGTATAGCACACTAAGCTGAAAGCTTTTTTACAGGAGCGACCTGGGAGCACAAGTTCATCTTGGATGAACATCGTCCTGTCCCATAGCCTTGTTCACTTTAAGCTTTTCTAGTTCCTTCAGGACTCTTTCTTGTGTAAAAGGTTCCAAATAAATTCCACTGCTGCTTGTAATTTTTTCTGGCATGGGTGGTCCACTCCCTTCCTCTTCTTTGGTGAAAACCGAGCAAAAGTATCTGTTGAGGATTTCAGCTTTTTCTTTATCATCCTCCATGTGCCTGCCATCTTCCCAAGCCAGTCTGAGTATGCCTCCACTCTTCTTCCATTTGTTGCTGATGTGTCTGAAGAAGGTTTTGCCTCCCTTTTTGACCCTCTGACTAGCTTCTCCTCAGTTGCTGCTTTGGCTGCTCTGATTAGCTTGCCTGCTTCCTTTTATTTCTCATTGTATGCTTTCATGTCCCTTTCACAGCCCGTATCCTTGTATTTTTGACGGCAGTTTGCTTCCCCCTGACCTTGGTGGCCAAGTCCTTTGAAAACCAGAGGGGTTTCCTTCTTTTCTTTGCTTTGCTCACTTTTCATATACATTGGCTAGAGACATGCTGTAAAGCTGTTTTGAGAATGGTCCAGTATTCATCTACTCCTCCCACTTGAGTTATGTTGGCTTGGCTGTGTGTGAGCACCTTTTCCATTTTGGTGAAATCTGCTTGCCTAAAGTCCAGTTCTTTTTCTGTTTTTATTTGAATCCATACCATGTGATGGTCGCTGGACCCCAGGTGGCTCCAAAATTCTACCCCAGAGATGCAATCACCATTGGTGAGTAACAGGTCAAGGACAGCATCCCCCCAGTGGGTTCCTTCAGGAGTTGCTTCAGGCCCGAGAGACGTAGAGTCTCAAGGGAGTCTCTGCTCCTAGAAGAGGCTGCTGTATGGGTGCTCCAGTTTATATCGGGTCAGTTAAAAGCGCTGACCACTATCACTTTCTCTTTAGCTCTCATTTTGAATATGTTTTCTAGAATCTCCTTGTCCCCCTGTTTCCCGATCACTGGGGTCTGTGCACCACCCCCACCTGAGCAGCCATCCCCTACTGAGTTCCAGTGTAACCCAAAGTGTTTTGACTTCAGAATGTGTGCCTGTCCAGCTCTGGTATGCATTTCTTTCTCTGTGGCACTTCTGTCAGTGAGGGGAAGAGGATTAAATTAAAGTCCTCACCCAGCAGTAGGGAACATGTGAGGGTGGGGCAATAGCTCCCAGTGTGCTAGATATCTCGTGAAAGTATTTGAGGTCATTGTGATTCAGGGCATAGATGTTACAAAGTAGTGTAGGCCTGTAGGGGTTGAACAAAATACCATTTACCTATCTACCCAGGGGGTCAGCACATAGGGCAGTTACTGACCATTGCAGGGTCTTGTAAAGAAGTATTACCATCCCACGTTTTCTAGAAGGGACACACGAGTGAAACTCCTGCCCCACCCAGTCCCTAACAAGGCAGACATGGTCATTTTTAGTTAGTTTGGTTTCCTGGAAGAAGGGTACTTTGGATCTCATCTTTTTTTAAATGAGAAAGGATCATCTTACTTTGCACATGGGTATTAAGCCCCCTGACATTCCAGGTATGGCAAACCATATCATCCATAATCAATTTCAGAAGGGGCTATAAATAGCCTTTGGTATGAGAAAAAAATTGTGATGAGGTCCCAAGGCCTTCGTGCAGGATTAAACCAGTGATGTTAATCAGCTTCACTTTTGTAGGAAAATACCTTATGCTCATTTAAGGGATGACATACATTCATTAATTGTCATCTTACTGAATGAGCACCCATCAATAATTCCTTAGCCCCTAGCATCAAAACATTAATCTTTAACACAGACAATGCAACAAAAACAAGACAACTATATAGATTAACCCATAGGGGCTGCTTTACGGCAATGTCCTGGCAATCGACCAGAGGCACAAAGGACCTCGTGGCTGGCCTGACTCCCCTGGGAGGCACGGGGAAGGAGGGAAAGCAGCCCCTTGGCCTATGGTATACTCTCACTATCGATTGTCCAACCCTACATAATAGGTCTGATGATGTGAGGAGTAGCTGAGATAACATTACCAGGAGTGGGGGGAGTATGAAACGATCCTATGGGTGCTTATACCCTCCTTAATATGATGTGAGGATATGGACATTGTGCTGACAGTTTTTCTTGCATCCTGGTCCAGGCATCTTTGTATTTTGCTGCAGGTTGCCTGTGAACTCTATTTGGGGAGGGGGGGGGCTAGAGATCTACCTGTTCACTCGAGCTTGGTGAGCGGTGAGATCACATCATCTCCAGAGGCTCCTGAAGCCCCCGTGTATGTTGGGGGAGTATAGCCCAGCTGCAGCCCTAGGGGGAGGCCCTCTATTTGGGCTTGATATGCTGTGGCTGTGGTAGCATCCCTTTCCCTCAATTTGTGTTGGTACTGAAGCTGGGGGAGGAGTTAGGGGGAGGTGCTACAAGCTGGGAGGCTATTGCATGTTATGTCATATACGAGACCTGTGTAATGGGTGTGAACCACAGCATTTCATAAAGGTAGGCTCCCCTAGCATACGGGTGAGGACTGTCACTGAACATTTTTCATTTTATTAGCATACAAAGCGCTCCACCCCTTCAAGCATTTAGGAGGCATGCAGTTCACCTATAGGCTCTCTGCAGCATTTTGTGCAGGTCTAGGACTGTTAGTACAAGAGCAGAGCTCCACAATTAGGGTTTTATGAGTGATGCTTCATTTGTTACAAGGGTAGCCATCGGGGAGGGCTGGGTCTGACAGTGTTACCGGTACCCTACTAAACGAGGAGGGAGAGGAGGGAGTAGTGACACCTAGGCCGGTGCTTTCAAGGCCTATGACAGCCTTGCTGGTATCAGTTGCAACCCTTGTATTCCCTCCCCCCAGCCCCATCTAAATCTCCACCCTTGGCCCCAAGAATTAACAAATCACCACTTATCAGACTTAATGTCCTCAGCCGATCACATCTGCAACTATAAAAAATGTCTCGGTCAGTTGTGAGTTGGCAGGCAGGATGAGCGGCTCTGGCTTCTGTGGATGTACTGCTGCACAGGTATCTCTAGCGGCATCCTCACACTACGTTGGGAGGCTTCTCTCAACAGACAAGGCCCAGGACTCATTCAGATCGGGAAGAATTCTGTTGTGTTCCGGTGAGATAGTGCCTAACTCCATCTCAGCAGGGGGATTGAGGGATGCAGAATCCAGGGCAACAAATCTGTTCTTGGAAGGGTACGGGCTGAGAATCTGTTCAGAGTCCTCATCTTGCTGCTCATTTACTCAGTAGGGGCTTCTGATCTTGTCTGGTCACCTGGGTAGTTGCACTTGCTATGTCTGGAGTTCTGTTGGTGCTTCTTGGATTGGGTTGTCAGTGCCCCTGGGTTGTTTTGCTCCTCAGTCCGTGTCACTGGTGATTTTCTGGTGTGCCAATCCTTGCTCTCATTGGGGGTTTGAGCCCTTCCCACTGCTGCTTGCCTGTCATTATTCCCAATGTTCGCTTCGCAGCTCCTCACCTCCTGGGGCCAGGTATGGTGGATGTAATCCATAAGTGTCTGGGGTCCCAAAAACCAGAGGACTACCATTAACTATGATCCACTTAGAGTCTAGATACCGAAGTGAGAATGAAAGTCCCAATTTATATAGGAGGTGTCTGGCTTCTGTATATTCCTTTCTCTTATCAGATAGCTCCAGGAGTAGTCTTGGAAGAGTAGAAGTCAGTTCCCTCTCCACTCCAGTGTGCCCAGTTCATGCGCTCTGGTCTGATCACTTCCTTTTCAGTGAAATTGTGGAAGCTGGCCAGTATGGGAATTGGTATGTTGCCAAGCTTGGACTGGGGTTGTAGCTATCTGTGCTCCCTTTCGATTGTGAGCCAGGTGTCGGTGGGCAGCTTTAAAATGTGGGGAAGTTCCTATTTGAGAAAGTTTGCCACATTTCCTTGCTCCGCTCCTTCCAGAATCCCAAAGAGTTGCACATTGTTGTGATGGCTACTGTTTTCTATGTCATCCACCTTAGATTGGAGGGCCCTGATGGCATGGGCCTGCCACCGTATGGTAGCTAAGGGTTCCCCTATAGCTGTTTCCTGAGAGGCAGCTTTCCATTATGCGTGGAAAATGCGGACATCCAGCTGGTGAAGTGCCAGGGCTACTTTTTTTTAAGGCAATCATCACCTCTACCATCTGCTGCATAAGTGCAGTGAACATTTTGCTCACTGCTGCTGAGTCCATGTCAGTGCTGTTGCAGGCTGCCATGCAGTCGCCAGTCGGGAGAAGGTAAAAGTTGTATTTTCAGTTAAAGAAGGGCTAGCGGTTTATGAAATATATCCCCAGGTGCACTCCAGGTGCTCAGCTTGTGGAGATCCCAACCAAACTAAACTACCAGTCCAGAAATGGCACCCTACTGGACTGGGTTCTTTCCAACCAACCAGAGCATTTGTCTGCTATCACTGTTCTTCTGGACGGACTTAGTGACCACTCCGCCGTCATATGCTGCTGGTCCAACAAGTACTGCAAACCCCCTGCCAGGACTGATTCATGGTCACCTTGAGCAGCTAAAAACTGAACTTCAGAATCAGGACTGAACAGTAGTATATACCACAAACAATGTCGATACAGCGCTTGACCAATTCATCAGTCATTTCAACACGGTCTGTGATAGGCATGCACCTTTAAAACCAGGAGAGTAAAGGGGACCTACAACCCTTGGATCACTCCAGATCTTATCAAACTCCTAAAAGCTAGGGATCACCTGTAGTACAAAGTGCAGGCCTCAGGAACCGAATCCAATATTCAAAACTACAGAAGGGCTAGAAATGAGCGCACCAGTGCAATCCGGTTGGCCAAAAGACAGTACTACAAGGATGCCCTCTCAAATAGCTGGAATAACAGCAAGTCGTTCTGGAAAAATATCCATGATATCACAGGGAAAGACCCTAGGACTACCCCCAACATGCTGAATCTTGATGGAACCCCAACCATGGAGCCAAAAATCACTGCTGATGCATTCAATAGGACGTTCTCTGACCTAAGCAGATTTCTACCCCCAGACTATTTCAACAGTGTCTGAACAGGTAGAAACCAGGTGAACCAAGCCCCACCACTTGACCACCCACCATTCTATTTCAAAGCTGCCTCTGAAGGCGAAGCAAGGCGATACCTCCAGAAAGTACTTGGGGAAATCAAGGCACAGTGGGGATTCCCTAGATATTAAATTCATAAACTTTGCACTTGATGAAGTTCTTGTACCCGTTACTAAAATAATCAACCTGTCTCTCAGTCTCTCACAGTTCCCAAAATGCTGGAAATCTGCCATGGTCACCCCAGTGCATAAGAGTGGTGACCGTGCACTTCTTGGAAATTACCTCCCAATTTCAGTCCTCCCCCCACTCTCTAAAGCCCTGGAGTGCATTGTGGCTGATCAACTCATGGAATACCTGGAGCAATATCAACTGCAATGCACCCAACAGCATGGGTTTCAGCATGGACATAGTACTGTCACAGCCTTACTACACTTTATGGGATCCATCCATAACTCACAGGAACAAGGGCTCTTGGTTGGGGCAACTTTTATAAACCTAACCAAGGCCTTTGATACTGTTAATCACACACTGTTTATTGAACAACTTACCAGCATCGGACTTTCCCCAGACACCTCCGCTTGGTTCTCTAGTTACCTAAACAACCGGTCACAACAAGTGAACGTTAGAGGTGCTCGCTCTGAAAGCAGGCCAATTTGCTCCGGGGACCCACAAGGTTCCATCCTGAGCCCACTATTATTTAGCATCTTTGTAAATAAGCTCCCAAACTCTTGCAATGGCCAAGTATTTCTTTATGCGGATGATGCCATTATTTTCACGAGTCACTCACAATCAAAGCAACTTCAGGACCAGCTCCAGCAAGGTTTCACATCTGCTAAAAAATGGTTTACTAACCAGAAGTTTATCTTAAACTACAAAAAAACTAAGACTATGATGTTCACCTGTATTCACAGCAAGCACAGAAACTTTCCGCTCACCATCATCAATGTCGAGGGATCACTCCTAGAGCTAGTACAACAATTTAAGTACCTGGGTATAACTATTGACTCTACCTTGTCCTACACCCAGCACATCGACAACACCTCAAAGGCAATAAACAGAAGAATAGGTATGCTTTACAGACACAAACACAACCTGACCCCAGACGCTTTGCACCTTGCCATTCATACCCCTGTTATCCCACTTGCTGACTGCGGCATCACCATATTCAGATCAGCTATGGACACAGCCCTCCGGCTCATCAAAACAGCCTTAAATAAAGCATGCCATCTTCTCACTGGTGCTTACAGAATGACCCACATATGTGATCTTTACTCCCAGGACAACTGGCTACAATTTGACAGCTAGCTTAGATTTGAAACCTGTCTGATTGCTGAAAAAGTCAGCCTTGGTATGATGCCACCCAGCGTCCAAGCCCTTCTAACTCCTCCGTTAAACCAGTGAGCTCCAAAAAACTCCTCCAGCTAGATGTTCAGAACCCCATGGTGCTGTACTGCACTAGGACAGCATGCTTTTGCAAACAGAACCAAGCACTGGAGCAATTCTCTGCAATCTGATATATTAAATACAACCACGCTGGGTTCCTTCAAACATTTGCTATGACAGCGCCTAGTCGCTGAGGCTACCTGTGACTGCTACCACTAAGACTGCCTACCTGCTCCATACATGCACCTTATGTCTCACATTCTACCTGCATTACACTACTGTACTATTACCCTTTCAACACTGACTCTCTGCTACCCCTCCTCCACTTATCCCCACCTCTCCCTTTCCTCCCATGTCCTTCTCTCTCACCTACCTCCTTCCCCTTCCCTCGTCCACCTCCCCACTCCACTTTTGACCTGTTATACCTTCCTGTCCTTAGTATGCTAGCTATTACCTGACTCAGGCATACCTTGTACACTGACTCTGTTGTTTATATGAATTGTACTGTCTGTTAGGAGCATATTCATTAAAACCCCTTGTCTCTGTCCTTTACCTATCCCAATGTGTCTAGTCCCATCTCAGTTCTAATCTGTAATTTTTCAGTGAACCTATGGCTTTTGCTGTATTCTACCTAGATGTATTCAGGCCTGGTGACACTTGCAATGTACCTGTTATTGTATTTGTTATCATGATGATGTTTTTCTTTTGATGTGGAACCTATGTAAAGAGCTGTTGCTCAAAGGTATAAATCCAAGACTTCAATAAATAAATAAATATTTAGTTACGCAGCCAGAGTCCTTTAGTTTGGTGCTCAGGATCTTAAGACAGGGTGTATTTATGAATTATATTCCCCGATAGTGCACTCTGCAAACCTAAGTAGCCATCTTGCTGCGCAGTCAAGTCACACACCCCCAGAGGGCCATTTATAACAAGTTGGGCCCCCTTCCTGACCAAGGATCCACAATCTTGGGGGGGTGGCAGTAAAAGTCCAATCTAGTTCAGTCTGTCCCTCCTCACTAATCTATATGGGGTGTCTCCATAGATTTCAGTACAATCATCTTATTTCAGTTTGCTTAGAGTCATCAAAGACACAGTCTGTTCTACCCTCCCACTCATAGACATCAGATGACTCTGTAGAAGAAGGTGGGCTGTGGATCATGGAGGGGAGATCAACTGATGTAGCTGGAATTTTAAATTTCCTTTGCCAACCTCCCCCCCCCAAAAAAAATATGGATTGAAGGTCAGACATGGGGGAGAGACTTATTTTAAATGGTGCTGAGGCCTCAGGGATGTCAGGTTGTGGAGTTTAATTTCTTTGAAGCACATTGGTGACTGCTGGTACAGTGTCTGGAGTCTAACAATTAAAAAAAACAACAACAAATTTGTGTATGGGAGAAAGAGAAGGTGGGCAGAGGGCATTAAATGATAGGGCTCTGGGGGCGGAGATGGCCATGGTACTAGCCCTAGCCACCTGGGATGGAGAGGGGATTTTGTTTTTCAAGTTTTTTTAGTCTCCGCAAACATTGTTTCCTGACTGCCCCTGAATACAGAAAAATACTCAGTTCTCAGATCCATGTACCTCATTATTTCTGGTATTTGGGAATTAATATGCATTATTTGTGCAACCCAATCCACTGGGGCAGGAGTAGAAGTATCATGCCTTTGTTAGGCAGTTAAATTTGCTCCAGCAATCTCAAAATATGTAGCAAATGCACAGCTGGCCTGTCGGCACAGTGGGAAGGCATCCGCTAGCGACATTGACATCCCCAGTTTGGGAATGGACCAGGGAATCAGAGGGCTGGCTGGGCAGAGAAAGCCTGAGCACCCGAGTGGCAGCTCTCCTTCTCCAGGGGCGGGGGAAAGGGGGGAGCATTTGGTACATTAGTGGTCCCTGTTGGAGGCTGGGAGATCCACAGAGACTGGTGCCACACAAGACGGGAGGCTGGATGGACGTCAGGCATGCCCGTCAACATCATTGCATGTCCTGCGCCCAGGGGAAAGCAGCATATATAAAAAATCCAGCCCCACTCATGATGCCTCTGCCTCTGCTACCGCTCCTGCCAAGACTCATGTCTGCTGGGGGGATGTTTCCGCTCCCATGATCCCACCCTGGGAGGTAAGCCAGTGCTACAAGAACATGTTCCTTGGGGAGAGGGCACCCACCTGGCAGCCCCACACAGCGGGGTAGGCCTGACTATGGCAGGCAGCATGTGAGGCAGGGGGCTGAAGTGTCAGCCTGGTATGGGAAGGGGTAGGGATACCGGGCAAAAAAAAAGTTTTGCAAATGCAACGTTACCAATTATTTATGGTTATGAGCTTTGGTGCTGTTTAAATTATTTTAAAAACAGGGCCAGTGCAGAGTACGCATGCCTTTAGTGTTATTGCAGATGTCTATAAATTTGCAGACTCAGTACAGAGTTTTCATCACAAAAGAGATCCCTCCTCCAGTTGTTTAGTTTCTGTTTCAAATAATAAATGGTACTTATTAGCTATTGCTTAAATCGCTCTCAAGTAAGGGTTAAATTGGGCAGGAATCCACCAGAGCTTGGTCACCCCACTTTTTTCAAAATTGCATAAGTTCCCTCACCTATGTCATCTATCCCCATTTCATATTATAGGAGAATTCTGGCATCTAGAGATGACAGCTACTGTGACTACAAATCTAGAGGTGAGAATGCTCCTACATAAACATTGTCAGTGTATCCAGTGCTTCCAAGTCCATCCACATGTCCAACCCAAAAAGAGCTGATTTAAACTAGCCAGCACTCTTCTCTCTATGTATCCCATCATCCATCCCTACCACCATCAAGCAGGGCTCCAATTCAAGATACTGTATTTGCAGGTACAAATGACTCCTTTACAGCTGCAAATTAGCATCTGGTGCTCCCTTTGTTTAGTGTCTTGCCTGTTTCTTTTTTTTTTTTTTTTTGTAATTGTTGTTTTTTGACCCGGAACATAACAATTAGTTGTGATAGCTTGTTTTTAGGTGCATCCTGTGGGTTGGATTACATGGGGCTGGTTTACTGACAAGAGGAATGTTGCCCAGGACACTAGGGGAACTTCTCCTACTCTTTCTGTAGGGGGAACCTCTGATGTTTCAGCATGCTGCCAAGATGGCATCTGCTGGTGAACTGGAGAAGCGGATGGAGGACGTGGAGGCAGAGGAGCAGGTCTCCCCTTCTACCTCAGCAAAGCTAGGGACTAAATGATTCATGGAAGAATCAAAGGAACCAAAGGATACTAAGAGAGTGCTGAACATTACCCAGGACCAAACAGAGGTGACAACTGGTGGAGAAAGGAATAATAATGATATGACTATTGCAGCACAAGCACCTTTGACCACTATGGCACTTCAGGAAAAAAATCTTGTACGAAGAACAATACCTTTTGCGGAGACAGCATTTGCAGGAACAGCTACTTCTTTTGCAGAAATCCACAGTGTCAATTACGGCTGCAAATGTCAAAGATGCCCAGCTGACCAGTGATGCAGTATCATCAAAGGTGCCACCTGATATTGAACTGATAAGGTTGCATGCACATCATTCTACAGAACAGCAAATAACTACAATGAGCTCGTACAAAAGCTTTATGGCGGAAGAAGAATTGTAGGCTACAGCACCACCAAAGGACTTACCTCCAGGTTGGTTTCCATCGGGAATGGCGCATACAAGCCCCTTGGGACTTGGCCTTGGATGTAACTGGCCTGCTGCTACAGTGACTCTGGGAGAGGACAGATGGTCTGTGAAAGAAACACTAAAGGCTGCAGGTTGGGAAAACGTAGAGGGACGATGGATTGCAGGATCATCGCCCATAAGAATGCCAAAGGCACAGGACTTTCTTTCACAAGGTACATATCCCAGCTCTAATTTACAAGAGAACCAAGTGTTTCAGCCAAATACAGTCCCTAGTGCAGAAGGAGGACTGCCTGAAGTACCTCCAGAATTTCACCTCACACAAAACCCTATACTAGTTCTAAACAATGCTCAGCAAAATAACACCTCTGTGAGTGTAGATGATACCAGGGAAAATGATATTGACAGAACTGTTATTATGCAAGGGACACAATCAGATGAATTACCTCCTTCATCTTTTTCTCAAAGATGGAGTACCCCACAACAGTTTTCAAATCAAGGAGCATCTAGGCTGCATGCCTCCCTATTTCATAGCCCAATACAGATCATCTAGGCTGCATGCCTCCCTATTTCATAGCCCAATACAATCAGCTAAAAGGCACAATGTGGTGTGCCTAAGATATATGGGAGGCATAGAAGAGTCCTCTGATAGGATATTTGTAGCAAAAGTATTGTTAAAGGACTCAATTAAATTTTTTGCTAATGCAATATATGCATTAATACATGTGTCAGGAGAGATGCATTCTGTTGTTAGTTTTAAAACAACCAGTGGTTTGGAGCGCTTTTGAGTGAAATACAATACACTTAAAAAATCCCCTTTATGCCTGGCCTGGTGGCGCTAAGGGTTTAGGCGCTGGACGCCACACCTCATGCTATGCCGGCAACCCGTGTTTGGGTCGGCAAGGGAAGAGAAGAATCGAGTGTCCAGAGGACTGCTCTCCTTCTCATGGGAGGGTAAGGGAGCTGGCCTCAGTGTCACTCGCCCCCTGGTGGAGTCTGGGGACACAGCACCATGCCAGAAATTGGGTGGAGTTGGGGCAGACACTTGCCTAGGCGTTAGCATCATTGCACACTCCCAGCTCCAAGGGGACTCCATTGAAAAAACTCTGCCGGCCTCTGTGTATGAGCGGGGCTCGGTGCCTGACCCTCCAGCAACCTTCAGTTCAGCCTTGGCGGCCCCATTGGGGGGGCATCCCTGGGTGAGGTGACGGGTCGCCGAGTTCAGGGCGAGCCCACTCGTGGGGCTAGGGGTGCTGGCAGAAAAAAGCATAGTATGATGAAAAAAAATATCCCCTTTATGGTCCCTGTTTTCAGCCATACCACTTAGCAAACCAGCCCAGAAAAACATCATGGTCCTTTTTAGGAATGCAGATGTCAGTGTCAATGATTTAGTATATTGGCTAAAGAAAAAATGCAGTTTTGGGAGAACAAAGCTATTTTTGACTCAGAAAGCATTTAAATGGGGGGCTGGACAGTTAAAGTACTTCTACAATCTACAGATACTGGCATTCAGCATCTGCCAAATAGTTTATTTCTGGGTAGGAACTGGGGTGTACGATACTACCCAGGCCAACCAAGGGCTTGTTACAAATGTGGGTCGGCCACACATCTGAGTAGCATATGTGACAAGGTCAAATGCTCTCTGTGCAATGAAACTGGTCATATAAGTATACACTGTGATAAGGCAGGGCTATGTGACTCTTGTGAGAAATCTGGGTATACTTTTTCAAATTGCCAGTGGGGCATCCACAACATCCCTGGGCAGACAGATGGGGCAGAGCAGTGCTCATATGTCACACTTGAGCAAAGGAGCAGGATGCTGGAAAAGAAAAAAATGACAACTCCAGTCAACCCTGACACAGTGCGGAAAATAGCAAATTATAGTCCCATCCTGAGCCCAGATCTGCAACCTGAATTCCCCCCTTCCCCCCACAGAGTTGCCAACAGATAAACCACTAGACACTAATGACCCAGTACCCTGGCCTGATGCTGCAGAAACAACTCCGCTGACTGTGGAGCAGGATGACCCCACTAGAAGAGAAAAATAAAGATGCTGAGATTTCTTGTACAGCCATGTCCCTTCCCCCAAACCTAATACATGAAAAAAGGGTCATGAGATTCAGGATGAGACAGACAGGGGACCTCCCTAACCCCAAACTGCAAAAAACTGATAGAATACCTTTGCAAAATAAATTTGACATATTTCAAAGTCCTTTGCAAGATTCTGATGAGTCAGATAGCTCCTCACTGGTATCATCACAACCTGAAGCCACTACAGACTCAGAAGTTATGACGGATGTAGATTCTCACAAAAGAAAAGCTAAAGAAAACTGGAAACATATAGAAAGCACCAGCAGTCGGGAAAATCCTAGGTGACACCATTACACAGGATTGAATGTGCTCAACACTTAATATAAGTACCCTACATGTTAACAGTATTAAGAAGCCTGACAAAAGGAATGCTGTTTTCTCCCTACTGCAACACTCTCATAATAAAGCAATCTTTCTCCCAAGATGTCCGTTTCCACTCTCTGCAGGAAACTTTTACAGCACATAAAGCCTGGCATCAGAGAACTTCCTTTTGGTCATTTGGTCAAGAAATCTGCTCAGGAGTAGGTATATTATTTAAAATACTAGAAGTGACTGTTATTAAACTTATTGACCTAATTCCAGGGAGGGCAGTAATTGTAGACACCAAAATTCAACACTCACTAATGCGTTTTATTAACCTGTATGCACCACAAACAACAGAGAGAACTGAAGTATTAAAAGTTGATAAAACCCTATCTTTTTTCCTCTCACCAAGTAGTTTTTTGGGGGGACTTCAACTGTGCTTTGTCAAAGCAAGACAAAAGTCATCACACAGAAACAAAAAACATTTTTGTGACTCATTTGTTGAAATCACTAACCACCACTGCCAGACTAAAAGACACATGTTTGGCCCTATGCACGACTGGGCCGTGCAGCATGCAGCTGTGTTTAGAGCCCGTGCATAGGCCAGTGCTTCAGCCCAGCATGCACGCCACAAGCCCACAGCATGCATAGCAGGTGTGTAGCTGGCATGCAGTGGGAGTATGGAAAGCTCTGCAGTTGCTCCATGGTGCATGTACCCGGGGGCATGGCCGCAAACCACAGTGCATAGGCAATGGCTATGCACCTGAACAAAGCAATGTACGATGGGAAAGTTGTGTAAACTACACCTTGGGCAGCAGTGGCATAATGGTGCATGGACCACCACTGCCACACCAGCATTAGCATGTGGTACATGCCATGAGGTGGCCTGCCTGGCCCAGAGCATGCCAGGGCACAGCCATGCATGGACAGATATGAATAGTATTGGTCATGCGTGGCCACGTAAACCCAAGTAGCATGGCATCATTTGTTGGTCCGAGCTCCGCCAGGCAAGTGGTAGCACCTGTGACAAAGGGCACACATGACAGCCAGATGTGCTGGGGTCAGGGGATCCACACCCATGTTGTGGTCTGAGAGGGATGGGGCGTGTGTGGCACAATAGTCCTGTAGGAGCAACCGCAAGCACCAATGTCACTGTGGCATCATGGGGACAGTGGTGTGCTGCCCAAGATGGGAACCTGTGTGATAGCTCAGGCCTGCACCATGCCACAAATGGACCACCCATGTCCAGCCCACCTCCCCCTATATGGTCATGCCCCCACCCCCAATCCCCTGGATATGCAATGCCCCCTCCTCCAGAGACAATGAAGACACAGGTGCAATTGTATAACATGTTTAACAGGCAGCTTCAGGGGTACACATCAGGCAAAAGCAGACCCACCCTACCAACATACTGCAGTAAAACAGCCTCCCTCTCACATGGCCCGGAACTTAGATGGTCTGCACCTGTCCCCTCCCGATGGCCCTTGCCAGGGCCAAGGACTGGTTGGGCTTGAGCTGCTGCTGTCCTCCTCCTCCTCCTCCACCTCCTTTGCTGGCCAGTTCCTCCCAGTGAATCACAGCAGCAATCATCATACTGGACACCTATAGCAATGTAAGGCAAAGGAACACACATTAGGACACATGTACAGGCAACCAAACACCCCTGGCTGAGGCAGCCACCGTGTACCTATGGGTGATGGGACATAGACCTCCCAGACCTTGTAGCCCATATCCTCGTAGAAGAGGTCTGGGACTACACACTTCAATGTCATATACAAGGGACACTCCTCCCTGTACTTACAATTCTAATTCGGGGGTTCAGATGTAACATTTCACCCCATCCGGCTCACCTGCATGGTCAGCTCCAGCAGAGTGGCCCTCTCACACTGGTCTTGGGGAGGACAATGGGCATACAGCATCAGTTATCGGACTGTGCCTATACACCCACACACCCTACCACAGGCAGCCTGGAGGGCAGGCAACAGGATACCCACCTTGTCAAACCCCCTCATGTGCCACAGGTCCTCGTAGCCCCAGGCATCAGTATAGTCCTCCTCAGACACCTGCCAAAGATGCTGGAAGAACATTGCTTTCAGTTCAATCATTACACCACTATCGCTCACTGCATGTGGCACCCTCCACAGAACAGTCTTGCCATCCTGCAGGCACATGTCACTGTCACATGCGTGGGTGGAGCATGGTGCCACATGGCCCTGCCCCTTAAAGGTGTACACAGTGCACAGCGACAGTACATAGAAGGCCATTGTGCATGGTGCATTGTCCAACAGGAAGCAGTAACGGTGGTGCAGGATATACCCTGGGGCACTACTGCACGTCCACCTCATTGCTGACCTAGCAGAAAGGAGATGGAGGAGAGGCCCACAGCCACGGGCGTTCCACACCCACATCGACATGGTGTCATGGCGGGACATGCACTGTATTGAGAAGTTCTGGTTCCCATGGGACACCATAGTGCAACTGTGTGACAGCATCCATGACAGTCACCTCACAGACACACAGGTCACAGGCCATGTCCGTGGAGCAAAGGGACCGTGCACCCTGGCATACTATATGATAGGATCCTTCCAGCGAGGGACAGGTGACACCATGAGGGTAAGTCAGTCATCTGTGCCCCAGGCCTTTGCACAGGTGATGGGCGCCTGTCTTGAGCTTGTGGGGGAGCACATCCCCTTTCCCACTGTGGCTGCCTACATCAGAATGACAAAGGCGACATTCTATACCATGCATGGGATGCTTAATGTGTGTGATGCCATCGATGGCACACACCTTGCCATCCTGATGCCCGCAGTGCACGAGGAGGCATATCACAACTGCAATGGGTTTCACAACATTAATTGCCAGGTCGTGTGTGACACATGGGCCGTGTGCATCAAGTACCCCCTAGCTCCTCACACGATTCATACATTCTGGACTCATTAGGCCTAGATGTAATGATGCTTGCCAGTCTGTTGGACAGGTGGTTGGTTGGTGAGTAGCACTCCTCTGCAGGAGTATACATGCACCCGCATTGCCAGCTTTCACAGCACTGACACATTGTGTTCCCTCCTTGCAGGCAACAGTGGCAGTCCACTACAACCATACCTAATGACATGTATCCTTGTTTCTGGCACACCAGCTGAGGAGACATACAACACAGTGCACAGATGGACCAGCAGAATTGTTGAGAGGATCATAGGCCAACTGAAGATGCAGTTCAGGTGCCTGGACCATACAGGGGAGAGCTATGTCCCCCGCCAAGGTCTGCAAGGTGTCCATGGTGTGTGCTATGCTGCACAACATTGCTAAGTGCGGCAACGTGCCCATGCCATGAATGAACTCTGGGATCATGAGAATGTCAATGTGCCTGGCCAGGAGCTATGGATGGTTGGTGGCTGTGCAGCAAGGCAGGCACTCATTGATGGCACGTTCTGCTGTAGGGTCAGAGCACACTGCTTGGCAGTACTGTGGCACAGGCATGTCATTCTGCCAGCACAGGATGGCATGGCCATGCTTCCAAGACACCTGTGCCCCCCCATGGTGGGGTTGTGTGCACAGGCTAGTGTAATGTGTGTCCTGTGGGGGTTGGGGGTGCACAATGATGACACCAGCTACTGAGTGCACCATGGTGTGGGTGGGTGGGTGGATGGGAGTGGGACATGCCCGGCATGCCTGGAGTGTGATGCTCGTCATGTTCTTTTTTTTTTGCAACTCTATTTATGCCCCTCCTGGCATCTGTCAGTTGTCCCACTCGAATTCTGCCTCCACTGCCTGCCTGAACTCCTCATCTCGATGGAGAAATCAGTTGCTGTGCCCCCCTTCCCCCACCCCACTCGTGGAAAAGCAGGGACCATGGAGAGTCAAGTCAGGGGTTGGAACTGGCACTGGGCATGTGAGCTTCAGCCACTGGGGTCCAGCATCACCTCCTCAGAAGCTGGGAGTTTTCCTGCTTTCTGGTGTTTCCCCCATCAATGCAGGATGTGCAGTGCTGTCCAGCATGTGGCATGCACGATCCCGCATATGCCCACAGGATGGCCGCCCAATGTCATCCCCTTCATGATCCCTGACTGCAATGCACCCAGTCTCCCCTAGGTGCTACTAGTGTCATGGGACAATGACTCCCTTCCTCCCAGGAGAGAAGAGGAGAGCAGTTGGTCAGGTGCTCAATCCTCTCCTTCCCTGCTGACCCTTGGCTCCCTGGACTCGTTCCTGAACCTGGGTTGCCAGCATGGCACGAGATAAGGTGGATGCCTCAGCCCTCAGCACCACCAGATCTACTGGATGCTCATCATGTTTTTTTTGTGTGTGTGGCATTCATATGGTGCCGGCGGCTGTGTGTGTGTTGGGGGGGGGGTGCGGATGTGTGTGTGGAGATGATGTCATTGATTGGTACACTATGGCTCATGGCTAACCAGTACTGTTGCCATCAGGTTTACCCCAGTAGCCATGCAGATGTTCAGCTCCCTAGTTATCTACACAGCACCCATGGCCATGCTACTGACTGGCCCCTGCATACGCATGAGGACTGCTCTGTTCCAGTGGTGTCCATGGCTGCTCCAAATGACTCGTTCTGTCGGCCGCCATCCTCCACTGTGACCTCCCATCCCTCCCTCCTGGTACAGCACGCATGGGCATTGTCAACAGAGTCTCTACAGTGTGCTGGCATGCTGCCATGGGTGGGGTGTGTACCATGTGGGGGGTGTGCTCACCATCACTTGCCGGTCAGGGCATGAGGATGGTGGTGACCACTGTGTGCTGGTGTTGGTCATGGTTGCCTGTGTGTGCATCCCTGTGCTTATGCATGCCAGGGTTGATCGCTTCTGTCCCTGAATGTCCTCCAGTGCCATGGCACACCTCAGGATGGCCATGTACATGTCCTGTGCCACCTCCATATGGGCCTCCAAGGTGGTGGTGTTGTGCCTTTGCGCATCCAGCCAGTCCTGCTTAAGCTGCTGCAGCATACGGTACAGGCTCTTCATGTAGCTATGTGCCCTTGCCACATGGTGGCGTCTTGTCTGTCAGGTAGATGGTCACTCATCCCCACTGTCCTCGCTGCATGTGTGTGAGGCTCCATCAGGTGTGGCACAGCAAGTGTCGGTGCTGTCTGCCCTGCCATCACTCACTGCAAATGGCCCACCTGGCAACGCTGTCATGGAGGCTCTTGTGTCCATGGCACATACAAGTAGGGCGCTGAACCCTGCTGCTGTCTTGCTCCCCGACACCGTGTCCTCCTCATGTGGTGCAATGGTGCTGATCTCATTGCTGTCTGTCTCTACCTGGGTCTCCGCCTCCAGCTCTGCACCTGTTGTGAGACAATGGGCAGGTTACAGGGTCATGCTCCTGTCATGGGATTGCCCCAGCCCCCCCAAAGGGTGTGCATATGTACCTGAGGGCTTTGGTTGGTGGTTGCCAGTCACAGGTTGCAGCTGGGCCATGGTCATGGCTGGTGCATCCCTGGTGTACACTGCACCCCTCTGGGCTTTGCTGACACCACCTGTAGGTGCAAAGCAGCAAGGTTAATGCAGCCATGGTGCATTTAGCCTGTGTATCACCACATGATGAGTGGCCCTTCCTGCCATGGTGTCCACACCAGCCTTCTCACCATGGACAGTCATGTCAGTAAGTGTCTTGGCCACCAGCTGCTCCAGGGGCATCAGTTGGGTGTCACTGCTCAGTGGTCCCCCACCCATGTCATGCCATGCCCTCGTGCCGGTGGCAACCTTTTTATTCACCACCTCCCACAGGTCATGCCACTTGTGTTTAATGGCTGTGAGTGTTCTGGCCTTGGCACTTGTGGTGTTGACACCTGCCTGTATGTCTAGATACAGCATGGCCTTCACCTGGGGGAGGGGAGTTGTCAGGGCCTGTGCACCATACAGGTGGCTGTAATTCTGCCTAATGTCGGTTACCATGGCAGCCACCTAAGAAGTTAAGTGCCTGTGGGCACCCTCCACTGCATGTGCAGACCTATCCACATCCACATTCCCCCCGGCCCACAACCCCATCACCTCCACCCTCTCTCTGCGGACTGCACTCTGTACCATCCCATAGGTGCACCATTGGTTGCTCCGCACTCTGCTGCGTGCCATTCACAGCCATGGCACTGCATGGGGGGGGTGTTCCATTGCCTTATATGGCATGGTCAAGGGGTGTTCCCGCTTAGCCCAGCACTGCTCTGTCTGCCTGCATGTTATGCTATGTGGCCTTCCTGGCCTCGCCTCCTGTATGTGCATGGCATGTGTTGCCATTGGCAAATGTCATTTACCACAGGGGTCCTGCACACCGCGTAGCAGTGTGGCACTCTTATGTCAGTTGCCAGCATACATTATGCACTTTCATGCATAACCACCATCATGCACAATCAGGACTACACACTCCAACTTTCCGCAATGTAAATCTAGCTACCAGGATAGATTTTATTTTTATATTCAAGCATATTATGACTGAACAGGCAATGGTTATGCCTGTTGAGTTCACAGACCATAACCTACTAAGAATATATATTGGACAGGCTAACCTCATAAAAAAGGCCCAGGCACATGGAAGTTGAATTCATCCCATTTAAGAAAGGAAGAAATAATTTTGGCTATCCATCAGTTTGTAGTAGCTAGTAAAACAGCTCCATCTTATATGATGACCCCATTACATGGTAGCAGGACACTAAACACAACCTAATCAAACTAATAAAATCATTTAGTAAAGCTATATATACTGATAGTTACTTACAAATATATTAAGAACAGGCATCATTTGCAACAGCTGTTATTGTATTGATATGAAACCAAGCATGATTATTCTAAACAGGTTAACAATCTTAACAAGCATTTGTCAATGCCGAATGTTTGCTTGCTGGCATTGGCAGTGGTAGTGTAGAAGTTATAGAGCTGCGTAATAGGAATGGCAGTGAAGTATTGAACTGAAGCCAACCCCACCACCACCCTGCAGAGAGTGACAGGCATTGGGGTGTGCGTTTGGGTCATCAGGCATATCGGCCACGCAATTTCACCACACCCCACCCTGCAGACACTGACAAGTGCCACGGTGTTCCTTGTGGTCTTTGGCCCTTATGCGCACCCCATTTCATTAGGAAATATGGTGAGATGGGTGCGATATAGGAGAATGGGGTGAACTTTGGGGCTGAAGAGTCCAAGGCATACCTCGATGCCTCTCAGTGACTGCAGGGTGTGGAATGGTATGAGCATCACAGGCAAGAATCCCAAGGCACACCCCTGATTCCTGTCATTCTCTATAGGGTTGGGCGTTATAGTTGAAAACCCTAATACCTCAGGCATTCATTGGTATTTTCACTCCAAATTTTCAACATGTTTGTTTTGTGACCCCACCTCATGAACAGGGGGAATATCAGTTTGTTAGCCGAAAGCTGCTTATGCACAGTGACTATGGCATTTAGCACCACAGGTGCAAAAATATTCCGAACAGGATGTAAAAAATTACAGCTGTACTCTTTCGTGGGGAGGTGTAAAAAATGGCTATGTTGCAAATGTGTAGTAAAAATATTTAAAAAAATGGTGAAGTCACGAGCGTACATAGAAACTGTGCAACGCACAACCGTAATATAATTAGGTTGGGGATTTCTTACAGCAGATTGTCAACTCAGGCATTTTGGTGCCTCCGATCATGAACAGTGTCACTGTGATTTCCTTTATCTGTGCCGAACAATGATTTCCCACAGTGTCCATGCATCTCTGCACTGAAAGTGTGAAAACACACTTCGACCATGTTGTGAAAAATGGCAGCTGTACTGTTCATAAGGAAGTGTGGAAAAATGCCACTGGTGAAAATCTGGACTGAAAATATTACAAAGTCATGAACTAACGAGGGTGCATGGAAACTGTGCAATGCTCACTCGTAACACAGTCATTTCATGGACTTTTGTCACCAAATTTTCAGCATAGCCATTTTAAGACCTCTGCTCATGAACAGTGTAACTGTGATTTTCTTAATCTGTCCTAAACATTGCTTCGACACCAACAGCACCATTATGCTACATGTGTGAAAACACATTTTGGGCGACATATGAAAAATTGCAGCTGTACTGTTCATAAGGAAGTTTAATAAAATGGACATGTTGAAAATCTGGAGTGAAAATATTAAATTTGCAAACTTACGAGCATGCATAGTAACTGTAGCATACGCTCGTAAAAGTCATTTTAGGAATTTTTCACCAAATTTTCAACATAGCATTTTAAGACGTCTGCTCATGAACAGTGTCACTGTGATTTTCTTAATTTGTCCGTACATTGATTTCGCATGACCGACTGCGCCATTCATTGTAGCTACATGGGCAGAAACACGTTTAGGTGAGATGTGAAAATGACAGCTGTACTACTCATAAGAAGGTGTGGTACAATGGCAATGTTGAAAATCTGGAGTGAAAATATTGAAAATTTGCAAACTAATGGCGTGCGTAGGAACTGTACAACGCGCGCTAAGTAAAACAATCATTTTTTTGAATTTTTTCACCAAATTTTCAACATAGCCATTTTAACACCTCACCTCATGAACAGTGTCACTGTGATTTTCTTAATTTGTCCCATACATTGATCTCACACACCAACTGCGCCATTGTGCGCTACATGGGCGGAAACACGTTTTGGGTGAGATGTGAAAAATGACAGCTGTACTGCTCATAAGAAGGTGTGGTAAAATGGCAATGTTGAAAATCTGGAGTGAAAATATTGAAAATTCACGACCTTACGAGCGTGCGTAGGAACTGCGCAATGCACGCTCGTAAAACAGTCATTTTTAGGACTTTTTTCACCAAATTTTCAACATAGCCATTTTAAGATGCCTGCTCATGAACTGTGTCACTGTGATTTTCTTAATTTGTCCTGTACATTGATTTCTTTCACCGACTGCGCCATTAGTCGCTACATGGGTAAACACATTTTAGGTGAGATGTGAAAATGACAGCTGTACTATTCATAAGAAGGTGTGGTAAAATGGCAATGTTGAAAATCTGGGTAAATATTGAAAATTCACGAACCTACGAGCCTGCGTAGGAACTGCGCATCGCATGCTCGTAAAACAGTCATTTTTGAGAATTTTGGCACCAAATTTTCAACATGGGGTTTTTGAGACCCCTTCTCATGATTGATGTCACTGTCATGGCATTATTCAGGCCTGAAGGGTGATTTTGCAGTCACTGCACAGTCACTGCGCGAAATCACCCTTCGGGCCCGAATAACGCCATGACACTGAATCATTTATGAGAAGGGGTCCCAAAAACCCCATGTTGAAAATTTGATACCAAAATTCCCAAAAATTCCTGAGATATGCAATAAAGTTGAACCCTTCTATTTATCCCATTATACAGCTTACGGCATTTCCTCAGTTGTGATGCTGCTGAAGAAGCGCAGGCGTGTTCCAGTCCACGAAGATCGTTGCGCTAAGCTCCAGAGGTAAGTATTGGGGTGAGGGGGTGTGGGGAGGCTGGATGCGCAGTGGGTGGGTGCGGGTTGTGGGAGGGAGTCGGGAGGCCGCTGAGACAGTTTTCGTTTTCAGGTAAACATAAAAAAAAATGACATGGGACCATTTTCCACGTTGGGGTGGGCTCCCAGCATGGCACTCAGTATGCGGGGGGAGGACAGTGCAACCCGACAGGGGATTAGGCACCCGTCCTATATGATTGGTTGCCACGCTGGTGGGCACCCAGCGTGGCATTTCAGAAAGCCTTTGGGGGAAGGTGGGATGTAGCAGCAGCTGACGGGATTGGGCACCCGATTGGCTATACAGTGCGTGCGTGCGGGGGCGCGCACGCCTGCGGGCGTCTGTGGGGGAGCTGCGCATGAGCAGCCTTATCTTATCGCTGCTCACTCAAGCGTAGCTCCCCCTTTCAACTGTATGCCACTGCATTTTGGAGCATGTCATAGACAGCTCCAAAATGCATTGGCTTACAGGGGCTATGCCTGCCAGCACACTGACTGAATTGGAGGAGGAGGTGACACACCTCCGAAATCTCCGATGATGGCACTATGTTTCTTGCACATGCGTGCAAGCAAACATAAAAAGGATTTAAAAGAGTATCATACTCAAAAGGCAAAAAGCCTACAACAGCAGCAGCAACAGTTTGGTACACAGGGGAAAGGCATGGTGTGCCCCTATGAAAGCTGCTCAAATAGAATAAATAAAAAGGTGATGGAAAATGTATTAGATGAACAAAATGTGAGCAAAACACCAATGAAAGTTTAATGAATGTGGTTACAGATTACTCTAGGGCAATGTATGACCCACTGACCACTACTAAAACAGATTTTGAAGAATCTTTTCAGGTTATAGCTATACCTAACCTCCATGAAACCATAGTACATAGTCTCAGGCAAGAAATTCAAGTAGCCGAAACTCAAATGGCAATTTCCACACTAAAGAAAGGAACTGCACCTTGTTTTGATGGACTCCCAAATGAAATATATAAATTAATAGGCTCAGAAATTGCATTGGAACTAACCTTAGTATACAGTCCCATTCTGCAATCCAAGACATTGCCCCTTTATATGAACATGCACATTCTGATATATTTACATAAGAAAGTTAACAGACAGCAATTACAAAACTGGAGGCCCATCAGTTTGTTAAACATGGATGTCAAAATTCTGTCCAAAATTATTGCCGACAGATTATTAAAAAGAGCTCAGCGTCTTCTTACAAAAGAACAATCTTGTTCTGTACAAGGTCAGAAAATTTCAGACCATCTTATCTTGTTAGGGGAAACAGTAACAAGAGGTAACAATGGTACTTTGAATGGCTTTCTATTCTCTTTAGATCAGTGCAAGGCTTTTGACAGTATCAATCACATATCTTTATGGTATACACTACAATCTTATCATAACCCAAGCAATATAATAGACTGGATTAAATGCCTCTATGCCACCACTATGGTGGCTCCAATGGTGAAGGGCTGGAAAGGTCCCATAATCAGTATTAAAACAGGAGTGAGATGAGGATGTCCACTCAGTCCTATATTGTATGTATTCTTCATAGACCCACTACTGAGAATGCTGAATTCATCACCTTTGTCAATGCCCTATAAAATGACCAGTGGACTCTCCCTTATACTGTAGTTGCCAATGCAAATGATGTCAGTATCATGGTACAAAATGATGACTCAATAAAACAAGCAATAAACATATGTAGGTAGTTTTTTGGGTGCAACCTTAAACATTGCAAAATGTGCGGGTAGAAATCGAAACACATCCCAAAGGTTGCCTACGCAGATTGCATGAATCCCTGTTCAAACAGAACCTATAACTATTCTGGGAATAACCTTTGGGAATGGGAATTTGGGTGTCTCAAACTGGGAGCAGAAAACTGAATAAGGTAGGCAAAAAGTTGCACAATGGAACAAGCGGAAATGAGGAAGGAAAAAAGGGTTTACTTAATTTAAACTTTCTTGATTCCCCTATTTTTGCATATTAGTTATCCCCCCTCAAAAAGCCTGATAACCACACTCCTTAATGTCTTTTTCCAGGTGTTATGGGGCTCCCGCCTCAACCCTGTTAAAAGACAAATCACAAACCTAAGTTTGTGGGGGGGGGGACCATAAAATAACTTTTTCAAGACTTGTTTTGCAATCAATTTTTATTTTATTTACTCTGCCCTGACATCAGGGCAGAGTAAATAAAAAAAGAATTGATTACAAAACAAGTCTTGAAAAAAAATTTTTCTGGGTCCCCCCCACGAA
This sequence comes from Neoceratodus forsteri, assembly GCA_016271365.2. NCBI lineage: Eukaryota > Metazoa > Chordata > Ceratodontiformes > Ceratodontidae > Neoceratodus > Neoceratodus forsteri. Next base: position 366,787,009 of record CM028131.1, on the reverse strand, counting down.
CTCAGCTGACCACTTTCAGCCCTCTAATGGGGGGCACAAAACCTTCCAAACATCCCACTTCCCATGGACTAGGAACTTTTTTCTTACTCCAGTAAATTACATATTTACCCTTAAAATGTGGAGACCTTAATATGGTAAACCCGACCGTCTTTTTTAACAGCATTTTTTTATGTCCTACCTGAAACCTCTTCTGGTGAACTTAGAGATAGGATGGGAACCATGGGTATTCACGAGTTGCAAATTATGGTTCCAACAATGGGAAATGAGAACTGTAAAAACTGTAAAGAATACACCAAATCTACTCTTTTTTATGAGTGAAACTTTTTTGAGGTTAAAACAATGGCAAGTAACGAGCCAAATGATTTGCACGCTTCATAGGAAAACTTTATATAACCATATTTTGGAACATACATGTACAGTAACTAACATGTTCTCTCACTGTCCACCAATATGTAACACATCACTGCAAGAATTTCTGTTAAACTCAAGCATACCATCATACATGTGGGATGTCCATTGGTTTAGCTGCCATGGAAAACTGAACGTGAAATCAGATCATAAACACAAAAAAATAGAATGATTCTGTAGCAGGCCCCTATGTATAACAGGGATAGAAACAACACATCTACTTTTCAAATGCTCTTATATTCTTGGTTGTGGGGAATTAGTGGCAAAAGGGAAGGGGGTTACTGGGGGACACAGCAGGAAGCTGGAGGGCCTCATGCTGCCCTCCTCTGGACAGGATGGAAGCTGTCCAGAGGAGGGCAACTAAAATGGTGCAGGGTCTGCACCGGAAAACATATGAAGAGAGACTAAAGGTGCTTAATATGTATAGCCTCGAGGAAAGGAGGGAGAGGGGGGACATGATAGAAACTTTTAAGTACCTCAAGGGAATCAACAAAGTCCAAGAGGGTAGCATCTTTCAAAAAAAGAGGTGTGCAAGAACAAGGGGGCACAATTTGAAGACGGGGAGCAGCTCAGAGGTAATGTAAGGAAGTATTTTTTCACAGAGAGGGTTGTGGATGCATGGAATGGCCTTCTGGAGGAGGTTGTGGAGTCAAAAACAGTGGTTGAATTCAAGCATGCATGGGACAGTCATAAGGCAATTCTAGGGGTTGGGGGTAGAAAGAAGTAGGCTGCTGGTTAACTAGGATCTGCAGTTTATCCATTAGGTAGGGAAATGGGCAGACTGGGTGGGCCAAGCAGTCCTTATCTGCCATCAAATTCTGTTTCTATGTTTCAATGAGGGGGTAGACTGAAGAGGTTACTAAGGAGAAACTATTTCACAGAAAGGTTGGTTGCAGAGTGGAATAGGCTACCTGAAGAGCTGATCTCATAAAAGACAGTGTGCACCTTCAAAAGAGGATGAGATAGAGTCAGGAGTAAAATAAGTACAAGAGAGACCCGCCTAGGAGAGGAAGGGGGGCAGGGAGGGAGTAGCTGTGTTATAGACCACAAGCTGAACAATCAAGCAGATGTGATAGACTGACATGACTTTTTCGGCTGGCTTCCTTCATAAAAGAGTGGTCAGAACCACACTTAACAAAAGTCACCCATGAAAAATCATGTATGGACAGTTTTCCCAAAAGTACAAAAAATGGAACAAAAGCACTTTGCAATTAATATTTACTATTATTAAATGGCATACATAGAATATCAGATGTCTGTTTACGTTACAACTAAAACAGGGCTCATACCAAGACCTTCTAAGGAAGGTAATGGGGGATATTGGGAAAGTTTATTTTGAAGAAACTAACATCTGACACAGACAGGAATTAAATAAAACATGGATAAACCTCCCATGGATAACTACCTCTGACGTACTGATGACTTAAATTTAGTTCCCTGCTGACCTAGGTACAGTAGGCAGACATTCTCATTGCAAAATGGGTTGAAAATACTGAAATAATTTAAAATGAGCTGTGTTCCTGTTAAGTGTTTTGATAGTTCAAAGCCTAGGCCTGGTGTTTAGTCTTAATTTCCTTTTTTACACATGTGTTTGAGGAATAATAACGATACCTATACTACAGAAAGTTACAGTATTTGAATCATGAGAAGTATCATGTGATGTAGACTGATTTATATTGTCTGTTTCTTTTGTATCACTCTGTTTCTTAATAAAATTCCCTTATTCCTATGGTAACTGCCTTTGGATGTAATTTCCACCTTGACAGCCACCACAGATGGGCAGAAGGGATCTCGGTTTAATGTCTGCTAAGAAGGATGGCACCTCAACAAATCAGATCCCACCTTCTTGAGTGCTGCCGTACAGTGTTAGTTCTGGGTATCTGCCAGTGTTCCTGGTGTGAGACTAGAACCCATGACCTTCAGATTTTTCAGCCCCCAGAGGTGAGCATACAGACTTCTGAACTACTGACACTGCAAAAATGTACCCTAAAAATGAGGTTGATGTAGGTGTCCAGTGGTTACATGAGGGGTATGGCACAGTCACTGAGAAGAGATAAGAGATTTTTCATGTGTGGGGGCTGGTGGTACTAGAAATGGGTGCCTGCTGCTATCTGTTGTATTTGAATGTGGGCAGTAATTGTAAGCCAGCAACAGGGATGGGCTCACGCTGCCAGCTCCAGTAAGTAACATGGGAGGGTGGTGGCAGTGTTCATTGTATACTAATATTAAGGCTAGGGTACTGGTGCACACTGATTTTTTGGGGAGAAGGGATTTGTGTATCTACACCAGGGATGGACTATTGGTGCCTTACTGATCTTGAGGGGGGTTTGTAAATTATCACCTTGAATGGCGCCCTGTACTCGACTGATCTTTGGGGGATGGGCCTTGTTTACTGGTACTGAGAATGGGTTTCTGCTGCAGATTGTGTGCTGTCACTGGACAGGGGATGACATGCAGGAACAGTCATTAAATTGGTGTAGTTTTTCAGTTACTGGGGATGAAATCCCAGTGTTTAACTTTAATTTTTTTGGGGGGCAGTAGGCAGTTTTCTGGCACAAGGAAAAGTGCTGGACCTATTGATGGGATTGGGTAGGATAACATTCTGGATAACAGATTTTTTTTTATATTGTGTGGGGATGTGATTTCACTGTGGATGGGAATCAGGCAGGCCCATATTAAGGTTACTAGGGGCCCTAGACCCAAGAAAAATCTGGGCCCGATACACATAGCAACCCTCCCCACACACACACACACACACACACACGCACACAGTTCCATGCCCCCTTAGTCAAAAGCCTTTTATTCCCTTTTTATATCATTAGTGAACTGAGATTTTTTTTAGATTACACGCCCACTGTGTTTGTGATTGTGAACTAATTTGTCAACTTTAGAACATTTGCAAGTATTTCCCTTTCTTACTTGCTTGCTGATCCCCAGCATGTGTGTGTTTGAGGGATCCATCGACATATTTATATACTGCTTCAGACTCCAAGTTTCTACTATTTTAATTATCTATTATACAAAAAATAAAGAACCCATGAGTGGCAGTACACAAACAAGTTTGCTCACCATCATTTTTGAGCAATCAGAACACCAAACAAAATAATTGAAAGGCTTGCCTGTAATTCAGTTGCCAAGCAACCAGCCGCTCCCACTTCCTGAGCTATATAAGCAGTTCCTCTCAGCCTCACTGTGAAGCATTTTGTCTTGCAGCTGGAGGTTATGTTGGTTTGTTTTCTGAGCTGGCTGGGACCTAACCCCCCCTGCTGTTTCTGTGTGTCTCTGCTGGACTTCAGTGTTTGTTTTCCTGCTTCTGGTTTGTATCTTTCCTCCGGCTCTATGCTTCCCTGTTTTGTTTCTTGTTTTGCTGTGTTTTGGTTTCCTCTTTTGGGGGGGCTTTATTTTTAAAACTCCTAGCTTACTGCTACTACAGAGCTCATTCTGCTTGCTTTCAGTTACAACTCTCAATTTACTGCTCTGCAACTGCAAACCTACTCAGAGCTCATGCTACTGCTTTCAGTTACCTACAACGTCAGCCACTGCTGCTGACTGTTTACTTTAATTACTATTGTACCCAGTGCCTGTGTTTTAACACTGTACTCATTTAACTACTGCTGTATAGGCCCACTTGCTTCCTGCTGCTACATTGTTTACACCCATTCCTATTCTACCTTGTTTACTCTGAGGTTAGCTGAAGCTCTTGCTGAGGCTTTTAAACTAGCTTTTATATCGGCATGTGGTTCTCGGCCTTTCATCGCTTTCTTGTTTGTCCTATGGTGGGGACTGGGAGGTGTTTTGGGGGGTTGTGGCCTATGTGGTTAATTACATTTGTTCTAAATCCTGTCTTTGCCACCGAAAATCCTCAGAGTTTGTCACCTTGATCTGGCTATTTTGTCTGGCTGGTTTGCCCCTACCTCAGTGCTGTTTACTTGCTATATAGTTGTTATGCAGGTCCACCTATTACTACTACTACTGCTTACTGACCTATCAGGTCCCCACTTGTTTACGCAACCATTGCTGCTTGCTTACGCAAACCATTGCTTTATACCTAGTGCCATCCCCTCTGCTTCACCTGGGATTCTACTGCTCTCAATCTGCATCTGACCTTGCAAGGTCTCAGCACTCAGTGCTTCTTACAATCTCAGCACACCGTGCTCCTTCAGCTCACCAGCTTTACAGCTCTCAATCAATTCTGGGGCATGCCAGCCATTCTAATCTGGTGCAGGTTCCTGCAGCTGACAGTCTTGCTCTGCATTTAGTCCACATCATCGAGCGTGTCCATCTTGGGATGGAATCCTTCTTACCTGGCCTATAGCTGGGAATGTCCTCACCCTGGGCTTGGCTTTAGCTGTCTGCTACGCAACAGCAGCTCCTGGTGAAGAATTTAAGACTAGCGGTGAAGGGTGGTTACGACGCTCTCCTTTGGCTCTGGTGTTCCACTATAACGGTTGGCCATTGACTTTAGTGGTTTCCCTAGCAAGGCACCTTCACCGCATTCTCCTCACGACTGCCTCTGGTTCACCTGGTTTGATTTAGGGCGGGTAGGCCAGGTGAGTGCCTCAGCAGTTGTTGCTCTCCTCCTGCGCCTTGGATGCTCGTATTGTTGCAGAGTTCTCTCAACCTTCCAAGACGTTTCCCGCTAGAGGGTTTGAGTGAGAGCCTTCCTCCAAATTGGAATATTTTCCACCTCCCTTTAATTGGGTTTTCCAAATTGCAGCTGCAGAGCCATCACTAAATACATTTTCCGAAGCCTGGAGCAAAGGTGACCTAGGCCTTGGATCCCCAGAGATTTTCTCCTCATAGGGTTTTTTTTCTCTCCTCCATTGCCTCAGGTCATAACACTTAGAATAGTTTTCTCCTAGTTTCCTTAGGTAGGTTCTGTTGTTTGATGGAGGTGGAGGATGTCCTGCCATTCCCTCTCTCCTTAGGGGATCCCATTCTCTCAATGCAAGCCATCATTATTCTTCTCTACTACTATGTTCCAGTTACTGCTTCTATGTCACTGTTACTGCTTGCTCATACTCATCATGTTGCCTCCTTTGAGGATGATACTACATTTCTTTTGGGGATTCCTAAAGTACCCTTAGCCACAGGAACTGTCCCGTGGCACCTCTAGGGGCAGAACCTTCTCTGAGAGTTCCTTGCTTCGTACCCCTACAGGGTGGTAATTCCTCTGGAATAGAGAGTGCGAATGGTCACAACCAAAACTAACACAGTTACACAAGCATAACACTATACTGGCTGTGTAGCTCAGTGAATTGAAAGGCTTGCCTGTAATTCAGTGGCCAAGCAGCCAGCCACTCCCACTTCCTGAGCTATATAAGCAGTTCCTCTCAGCCTCACTGTGAAGCATTTTGTCTTTGCCCCCACCATCCTCCCCTCCTCCTCCAGCGGCAGCGCTCTCTTCTTAGGGGGATTCCTAAGGCACCTTTAGTCATTGGAACTGTCCATTGGCACTCTCTAGGGGCAGAACCTTCTTCAAGAGTTCTCCTTTGCTTGTACCCCTACAGGGTGGTAATTCCTCTGGAATAGAGAGTGCGAACGGCCACAACCAAAACTAACACAGTTACACAAGCATAACACTATACTGGCTGCGTAGGTCAGTGAAATACATCACACCAATAAACTACAATCAACAACATAGGAATTGCTGTCACCGAAAACAACCAGACAACTCCAAGGTTACTTTTTTATTTAATTCTCATATGTATCCCTTGGTTTCAGCTACATGTCGATGCAATTGTTGCTATATGAGAAAAACATAAGAAGCTATAGCCATGTAACAAATACACAAATTAAGGAAAATGTAATTTAAAAAAATGCAGCACAGCAATAGCTCTCAGTCTGCAGCTTGGGAATGTCAGCCATCAAAAACGAACAGTTCCAAAGCTGACATTTTTAAATTCTTGTAACAATTTCCTGGTTTCAGCCACATAACAATGCTAAGGTGGCTGTATGGAGCTGAAGCCAGTGGATCAATGTAAGAATTTTGAAGTGCAGTCTCTAGTTCAGTTGCCAAATGTGGATGATTTTAGTATAACCAATGTCATCCCTGTTATTGAAATATCTCTTAAATTAGTATAATCTTTGGTCTGTGATCTCGGGATTTACGGAGTGCATTGACTGTTTTTAAACTGTCAAACATTAAACCATTACTTACTACTTACAATGATCTCTGCTGTAAGGGTCAAACATTACTGTGTTTGTGGTATCACTTATAATGGATTGCATGTTCGGTGAGAGCTAAGGCTTGCCACAGTAGCCTAATAATGTGGATCACTGGCATCATGGACTGCACCCCTGCCTCTGCACCTACAGGCCCTCCCTGTCCCACTGACATTCTGACTTTTGGCCCTCTCAGCTCCTGTCCAATTCCTAGTCTGCACCTCTCATCCTATCATCTAGTTTTTAACCTCCATTGCCCACAGTCCTGCTCTGACCCACGGTGATGAATTAAGCAATTTTCCAAGTTGTTCTTTCCAGATCCAACTTTTTTTTTTGTCAGTTCTTTTGCAATCCTGGTCACCGACTACTGGGGCATCTCTCTGGTGGGGACCCACCTGAACCCCTACATGACTGCGGAATCAGGTGCTGGTCCCCCCTCTCCCACCAGCCCATACTGGAGGAGGTGGGGACCATGGAGAGTCAAGTTGGATCAGGACCGGCATGGATGTTTGGCCTTGGTCATTCGAGCCTTGCCGTCACCTCCCCAGCAGCTGGGGTTTTGCTCCTTAGTTACACCCTCGAGGCACAGATGTGCAATGAAGTCTGCACACAGAGGAAGCAGATCTCCCCCTTCCACTGATGTCCGCCGTCACCTCGCCCCATCTGCAGCCCAGCTCCTTGTAGTGCCCTCTGGTCTCCACCTGGAGCCATTACAGAGCAGGGAACCCCCCCAACAACCCACCTCAGGAGAGGAGAGCAGTCATACAGATGCTCAATTCTTTTCTCCCCCGCCGACCCCCAGGCACCCAGAGTCTGCTCCTGGATTCGGGGAGCTGGCATGGCACAAGGTGGGGCATCCAGCACTTCAACCCTCAGCTCCACCAGGCCAGCCGTAAATCCAACTTACCCTGTGGTAGTCCCCCATCCTCCGTCTCAGTCAGTTTATTCCAGACCTGACTTGTTCTTTCTACGGCATGGTTATTTGTTTTCCTCACTGGACAAAAGGCACTGGGAGCTTTGAAATTCATGCACACCTTGTGTGGCCTGTATTTTATTTTAATAGTCCAACAAGTGGGGCTAGCCTTCCCTAAACAAAAAGGTAAGTGTAAAGTCTTACTATATATGGAAGTAAACATTATAGTGGCATGGTCGCTCCAAAATATTTAGGGTTGAACTGGGATTTCTATGTTAAACCTGAAATTTTGCACTTTAATATCTTTGCCATCATTCAATGGATTTACATGATATTTTGCATGCTGAGTATCCTGTGGTACATCTCTGGATGTGCCAAGTATTGTTCTGGTCAGATGTGTGGTTTCCAAGATGTGGATAGTGACATAAGTGATTTTTTTGTTGGATTTTTTTCCATTGGTTTGAATGTGATTTTCTTTTAATTTATCTACCACCCAGATGGCTCAGAATTTTTTTTATTTTATTTTATTTTAGTCTTTGGTAACCGGGTAAGGCCCACTAGGTACAAGTGCCTGTTTTCAGGGGCGATCTGGGAGCACTGGGCAGTTAAGTGATTTGCTCAGAGTCACACAGTATGCAAGTGGAGGTTGTGAGAATCAAACCCAGGTCTGGTCTCCTAGATATACCAAGCTCATTGACAGCTCATTACTCTGACATCTTCAGGGTAGAAAGGGGATGACCCACAGATGTGCCTTTTGCTGGTTTAGTGAAAAAATATTAATCCATTCCAAAGTTATTTTATGTAAAATTGTTTGTAAATTGGTTGTGTACATGCTCTGTAAGTATCTCAAAATAGCTATATGAAATGAAAAAAATAATTCCTTGTTTGTATTGACGTCATCCTTTTTCATTTCAGGGAAATCCTTTTTCATTTGGCCACCATCTTGTTTTGTGTTTTTCCCAAAAATTTTAATTGAAACACCATATAACTGAGGTTGTGAGGAGCTACCAAGACATGTAGCTTACTTATTGGGACCCCCGTAGCTGCATTCTGCTCTTAACTGTTCCAGGAATACCCCTCAAATATTGTTTTTTGATGTTTATAAATCCTTTTTCGTATCACATGATATAAACAAAGATTCTTTTTTCGTATCATGAGTGATGAAAAAGGATTAATTTTTGTGATGGAAAACTGCTTTCCCTGCTGTGTAGTGGCAGCCCTGCTGAAGTAAAATGGTTTCCCAGAGGCTGTAGTCTTAATTGAAAGCAATGGAAAATGAATTAACTGCTCTGAGTTACTCCCACTGGATACAAGCATGCAAATTTATGAAAGAAAGTAGACTATTGGCCAATCCAGTTATTGCCCCGACAATACAGAGGGAGTAACCAGTAACCATGTTCCTCTCGTGGTATGTACCTGTTTGAGATTGCAAGCAGAAACAAAGTCAACTGAGACTTTGATAAAATTATTCACTCCTATCGGTGCAGATAATCAGATTTTAACGAAAAAAAACCCACAATGTCTCCTTAACATTTAGGGTTGAGGCTACAGCATCAAAAGTAGGAAAATGTGGCTTTAGGGTTTCCAACCCTAAAACTCCAATGCCACCCCTAAAGCGAATTGGGGTGGAGTCTTCCTAGGGATTGTCAACCCTAAAGCTCACCCCTTTAGATGTGTATGTTTCTGGAGTGTATAGAATCAGGTGAGCTTTAGGGTTGTATATTTTCTGGATTGGCAATTTGGGGGGGTTGGGGGCTACTAGACTGCCAGGGAGTTGTACTTCAAGTGTACACTTTCAAGACTGACAATTAGGGGGATGGAGGCCATTAAACCACCCGGGAGTGAGACTTATGTTTGTACATCTTAAACTGCTGATCAGGGGGTGGTGGGTAGGGTGGGGGGACACTATTAGCTGGGACTGACAGCTCTTGCTGTCCATCTGTGACCCAGTGCTCGACTGGGGAGAGTTGGGTGTTTGTATACCACTGTGTGCTGTCATAAGGGTATGGTTTTAAAAGTGCTTAACAGCACTACAACAACAGCTGTTTAACACTTTTAAAACCACTGAATTTACCACTTTTCTCTTTATGCAATAGGGATCTCTCAATTACTTGGGCACTGCAATATATTGTATTCTTCACTTATGCATTGTCCACTATGTGGCATGTGCCTGGGGCACAGAATATGGTCCCCAGCCCATCTAATAGTGCACAGCATGGTTAGTGCATCTCTGATATGTTTACTAATGCACTAACCTTCTGAACATGGTGCCCAGAACCTTTTTCTCTTAGAATTTTGCCCCTGCTGCTTATACTGTATCTGTCCTGAAGCCATATTCCTCTGCTTAGGACATCATGACTTCTGGGCAGATATAAGCAGCAGGAAAAAATGACATCTAAGGGAAATGACAAGATTGCATTCAAATGTTGATAGATACAGAATGAAATGACAAAAATTAAAATTGTTTAAAACATTTTCTGGGATTGAGTTTGCTAATGACAACTGTCAGTGGTTTGCAGAAATCCAGACAACTCTAAGAAAAGCCCAGGAAATATAAGCAGGCAGAGAGAAAAGGAGGAAATAAAATTTAAGTGACTAGTTCAGTAACATTATGAGTAAGTAGTGATGATGGAAAGCCCAAGCTGAATCTTCAAGGTCAGAGCACTGGGGCTGGGTTTTCAAAGAAGCTTGGAAAATGGGCATTTGCTGCAATAACAGAGTGGAAGGGGAAGCTTCCCATGCACAAGCACAGATTCATCCTATGCTGTTTTCATAGGAGGAGCCATTTTGCAACTGTTTCCACAATTTACAGCAGCTTGTTTACATATTTTCTATGCAGCTAGACCAAACTGCTGTGCCTAATATTACCAGGTGTAGCATACCTCCACATTAGCACCAACCATGAAATTGCCTCCCATGCACATGGAATACTGATAATAAAATTTCCACCAGTGTGAAGACTATATCTCCACACCGGGGAGTTGTGTATAGAGACTTTGTCCCTGGTCTATGTCCGGCCCTTTGAAAATTGGTCCCCTGGACTCTAACTACTAAGCTACACAGCCCCTCAATCAATACATTCTGTAGATAATGTTGCTTTCTCATTTTTATAACATTATTTTTAATAAGAAAAAAAATCTGATCAACTAGGACAAAGAATTAAATCTGTACTTAACTGGCAATAAATGCTCTGTTTTCATTAATTTTCAAATTAACTAGTGAAGCAGTGGAGAACATCCCTCTCCCTGGAGAAACATGTTCAAATGTAGTTACCGCTTCTTTACATTCCTTATTGGGAGTCACATTTAAAGTGCATGGCTACACTTTTTTTTGTAGTCTACAATGACCGTGTTTTTATCCTTTCTGTTTCATTTATTGTCTGTCTGTATTTGTTGGCATGTTTTGGCCTCAGGTCATCTTTGAAATAATAGCCTATATCCAGTTATAAACAACCAAAAAACTCTGGCATTGAGTCCTAATTTTTCAAAAACAAGTAGCACGCAGCCAACACTGGAACTCAGTTGACTCACTGTCCTCGCTATTAAATTTCTTTTATTATGGTCCATATAAAACTTAATCTACTAAATACTTTAGGGATAGATAATGAGGCAACGCATCCCATGGAGCCAATATTATCAGTGTAAAACTGGTCTGGCCTGTGTCCATGTGCCAGAACAGCTCAGCCTCATCTTGCTGTTCTCACATGTAAAGAACATGTGCAAGACCACTCTCATATTGAAATGAGTACCGATGTGGAAAGTAATAGCATACAGCAACTATGCTTTGCTTGTCTAGCAAAGTTATTCTGGAGAAAAAAAGCTAATAAGAAATGGCCAACCTAATAAATAGAGGCATTGATAACAGAGTATACTACTGGATAACATTTAATATTAAGTAGTTTCTGTTTTCTAAACCAGAATTTAGCTACCAGCCATAACTGTTAGAAACATTTAAACTTTGTCTTTATAAAGGCTAGCAACATGCAGTGTTAGAGGCATATTATAATTTAACAATTAAGGACAGAGCAAGCTGAACGCTGGCTGCTCCACATAGATATAAAAACATTCCATGCACATTTTTCTTAAATTTTGCAGGGGTGCTGCTGGTGCAAAGTATGTAGCAGAATAAACAAGATCCAGTACACCCATCCACCAAATACTGCTCAAAACAACCTGTAAATCATAAAAAAAACAAAAAACTTTTAACATAGTTTGCAGGCTTCTTTGAGCAGCATTTGGAAAAGGGGGCACTGGATCTTGTTTGTAGATGTGTTATTATTTTTATTGTTATTATAACAACTAAACTACAATGGATTCTCAGCTAAAAACTGGTATAGTGGTATTGGCATAGGCTGTGAAGACAGTCACTGATCCTCCCTCCAGGCCATAGGAAGAGTGTAGCTGTTGCAGCCGCAGTCACAGGAGATATGGGGGAGCCATAAAGGGGAGAAAAAGAATATTGAAAACAACTAGCATAGTATTGCTTGCAATTATGTGCTACAGAAGATCTCCTGAAAATTGATTTCTTTGTTAGCCTTTACTAGATAATTCTCATAACTGCTTTAAACCTTTCAGCATGAGAGCTGACATTGGCTTGTAGCATCTTAAAATACCAAAGACTCTTAATTGATCTATAAACTCATAAACTAAGATGAACATATTTTGATGCCAAGGAATTTCACAAGCATTAGAATTTCCTGGATACAGGGTAGTTTTGAATGTTATCTTTCGTAATCATGTTAATGCTAACATCTATAAAAACAAAGAAAAACATTCTTGGCATTATAGTCATTGAAAGTAGCACTAACTCTCAACAGAAAAAAAAAATCTGTTCAGTTCATGAGGCTTAAAGATTTAAAATACTGATATCTGCCACTGAGGTGTCTCGACTGAAGTGGTTTATCTGTTGTTAATACGTTAGCAGGGATAATAAGGTAATAAATCTGTTGTAATCCTTACAAAATTACAATCTTCAATCGACATGCATCAGTGGTGCACTTGTGATGCTCATGTAAGTCCCTTGGATAAGGAACCAATAACACTAGGTAAAACCTTTATTTGTAAAGGAAAAGAAAAGAAAAAAAACATTACGGCCATAGCCTATTAGGGTGATCATATATGCCATCAAATAATGTAAAATCTGCTCACAGAGAGACTCAGATGGAAAACATCAAGAAAATCTTCACCTTAAACAGAAGGTATTCTACTTGAGTGGAGGACTGGTAGTTTTTTTTTTTTTCTTTTTCCAAAGCAGATTAAATATGTCTGTAATTTTTACCTGACTTTGCTTTAATTTCTTTCTGCTTTAGTAAAAATACCTTAATTAGCTGGTTAGCTGAACCATTCACTCTCTTCTCTGATAACAAAATGCAAATACCAGGAGAACATCCTTTAACATTTTACAATGATATTAAGATATATATGCAAATATTTATGTTTTCTATTCCAAGATAGCCTCAGTGAGCACAAATGATCTGTTAGATTGCCACTTTCCTCCTGTCTTGGAAAACAGGTGGTCTTCCTCGACACTACCTCCTCCCTGATCTTTTAGCCATACTGTCCCTCTGTTTGTCTATCTATTTTCACTTATATACATATAAAATGTTTTATCCCCCTCTTTTACTGATTTGGCAATCTTTTCCTCTGTTTGCACCTTTATGATCCAAGCTGCCTTCTCTGCCTCCCTTTGCTTCTCTTGGTAGCTCTTCCTATTTTCCTCCTTCTGTGTTATTTTGTACCTTCCAAATGCCATATTTTTTGCCTTCACCTTTTCTGCTACCTCCTTAGAGAAACATACTGGTCTCTTTTTTTCTCTTGCCTTTGCTGACCTGCCTGAAAGAGATTTGTAGCCTTTTTAGTGCCCTCTTTTATTATTGCACACTGTTCCTCTACTCCCCCAATTTCCCCCAAGCCTGCTAGGTTGTCCCACAGGCATTTTCCTATTTTATTGAATTTGACTTTCCTGAAGTCCAGGACTCTCATCGTCATGTGTTTTGATTCTGATCCAGTTTTATAACAAACCACACCATACAGTGGTCACTGTTCCCGGTGATCACCCACTGAGACATCTGTGACACTATCTCCATTCATCAGTATCAGGTCTAGTAATGCCCCCTCCTGAGTTGACTCCATAATCAGTTGCCTGAGGAACACCCCCTGTGGGGAGTCCAGGATGTTCCTATTCCTGGTTGAGGGAAGGGAATGTGGGTAGAGGGTGACAGTGAAAAAGCAGGGATACTGAATGAATATTTTTGCTCAGTATTCACAAAAGAAGAGGAGGGGGAGGTACCTAAACCAAACAAGAGAAACACTCTAAAGATGGGGGTTGATACCAGTCCATTTACAGAAGAAAGGGTTCTGAAAGAACTAATAAAATTGAAGGTGGACAAAGCAATGGGGCCTGATGGGATTCAACCAAGAATTCTAAAAGAACTAAGGGTAGAACTAGTGACACCGCTGACTACTCTCTTTAACAAATCATGGGAGAATGGGGTGGTACCTGAGGACTGGAGGAGGGCAGATGTGATTCCTCTTCACAAAAGTGGGAGCAGGACAGATGCAGGAAACTACAGACCAGTTAGTTTGACCTCAGTGGTAGGGAAAATGATGGAATCACTTCTGAAGGAAAGAATTGTTGAGTACCTAGAGGCCAGTGGGGCACAGGACCCAAGGCAGCATGGATTCACGATGGGAAGGTCATATCAGATGAATCTAATAGATTTCTTTGACTGGGTGACCAAAGTAGTAGACCAGGGAGGGGCTGTGGACATGGCCTACCTAGATTTTAGCAAGGCATTTGATACAGTCCCACATAAAAGATTAATACACAAGTTAGCCAGCCTTGGAGTGGGTCCCAAGGTGGTAGCCTGGATAAAAAATTGGCTAGACAATAGGACGCAAAGGGTAGTAGTAAATGGAGTGCACAGTGAAGAAAGGAGGGTTACTAGCTGGGTACCACAGGGTTCACTACTGAGACCGGTCCTTTTTAATGTCTTTATAAGTGACACTGCAGAAGAACTGGAAGGAAAAGTATGTCTCTTTGCAGATGACACAAAGATCTGCAACAGGGTTGATACACAGGATGGAGTGGAAAGGATGAGAAGGGATTTGGCAAGGTTGGAGGAATGGTCAAATGTATGGCAGCTCAGATTCAATGCAAAGAAGTGCAAGGTAATGCACATGGGAAACAAAAACCCAGGGGAAGCATACACAATGGGGGGTGAGATACTGACAACAGTAAAAATGGAAAGGGGCCTGGGGGTAATTATATCAGATGACCTAAAGGTGGTCAAGAAATGTGAGAAGGCAGTAAGGAAGGCTGGGGGGACACTGGGATGCATAGGAAGAGGCATCAATAGTAGAAAACAGGAAGTTGTTATCCCTCTGTACAGACAGTTGGTGAGACCCCATCTGGAGTACTGTGTGTAGTTCTGGAGACCCCATCTCTGCAAAGACATAGAGTGGAGGCTGTCCAGAGGAGGGCAACCAAAATGGTGCAGGGTCTGCACCAGAAGACATATGAAGAAAGACTAAAGGAGCTTATTATGTATACCCTTGAGGAAAGAAGGGAGAGAGGGGACATGATAGAAACTTTCAAGTACCTCAAGGGAATCAACAAAGTCCAAGAGGGTAGCATCTTTCAGAAAAAGAGATGTGCAAGAACAAGGGGGCACACTTTGAAGATAGAGGGGGGACGGCTCAGAGGTAATGTGAGAAAGTATTTTTTCACAGAGAGGGTTGTGGATGCATGGAACAGCCTCCCTGAGGAGGTTGTGGAGTCAAGAACAGTGGAGGAATTCAAGAATGCATGGGACAGACATAAGGAAGTTCTAGTGGGGGGTTGGAGGAAGTAAGCTGTTGGTTAACCAGGATCTGCTGCTTATCTGTTAGGTAGGAAAATGGGCAGACTAGGTGGGCCAAGCAGTCCTTATCTGCCGTCAAATTCTATATTTCTATGTTTCTGGTTGATGCTGCAGCAGGGAGGCTTCAATCCACATCCGTTAGATTGAAGTCTCCTACTAGCAGTACCTCTCCCCTGCAAGCCATCCTTTGGATTGCTACCATCATTTCTGTATCCACCTCTTCCTCCTGAGCTGGTGGTCTGTAGATCACTCCTGTGCAGATAGCTGCTCCAGTCCTCCTCTCCAGAGTGACCCACAGTACCTCTTCCCCTCCCTGCTCTCCCTGTATTTCAGTGATCTTTATGTTGTGTCTTGCATAAAGAGCCACTCCTCTCCCTTTTCTGCCTACCCTGTCCCTCCTGAACAGAGTGTACCCTGGAATGGCCACTTCAAAGTCCTGGCTTTCATTGCACCAGGTCTCTGTGATAGCTACCAAGTCCAGGCCTGCCTCTGCCATGGTAGCCTCTAGGTGGACAATCTTGTTGCCTAGATTTCGAGCATTTGCACACATAGCTCTCCAGGTTGTGTCATCACCCTCCCCCCCTTTTTCACTTTTGACCACTATTATTTTGCCCACTATATATTTCAGCTATATTCATTTCTTCTACCCCCTGGCTTTTATTTTTGTTTGCTACCTTTATTGGTTTTTCTCCCTTATCCTTCTTGTTGTTAGCCTTATGAACCTTTTGGGGGAAGGACAGTTTTTGTCTCCTTGCCTCCTTCCACCTCCCCACTTGGCTAGTTTAAATGGTTGCCAATTAAGCATCTAAACTGGTCACTAATGGCTATTGTCCCCTCCCTGGATGGATGCAGGCCATTAACCTTGTACAGGCCCTCATCCCTCCAGGTGAGTCCCCAGTCCCCAGTGAAGCCAAAAACATCCTCTCTGCACCAGCTCCTGAACCATGCATTGAAGTCCCTGGTGTGGCAATTCCAACCCTCCCCATTGCCGTAGACAGGCAGCGCCTCCAAGAAGGTCTTGGAGCTTGCTACCTACCAAGGCCCCTCCACAACCCCCTGAACTCCTCCTGCACTTCTATCCTTTCCTCATCCCTAGCCAGATCATTTTTCCCCAGATGGACTGTGACATCCGGCTCCCCCCTCCTTGCTATTGCCCTAGTGATCCTTTGGATCTGCTCTCCATCCCTCTGAGCTGTGCCTCCGGGCAGGTACTTAACCTCCCTCTCCACCTCGCTACCTATCCCTAAATCCGAGGTGTTGGTTTCAAAAAATTCCACAGTCCTTTCCTTCAGTGTTATTTCCATTAACTTTCCAACCACTGATGTCAGGCTGATTGACCTGTAATTGCCAGCTTCCTCCCAGCTACCACGTTTTTGAAGTGAGACTACCTCTGCCCTCCTGCAGTCCTTCAGAACCACTCCTGTTTTAAGTGAGTTGTTAAATAGGACAATCAGAGGGGCAGCCAGTACCTCCCTGAGCTCCTTTAATACCCTTAGATGCACCATGCCTCATCCCATTGCTTTGCCTACTTTCAGATTAGCAAGTCCCTTCAGGACACTGTCCTCTAAAAGATACTAGTATCCACCTCCCCCTGCAAAGTTCATGTTACCTTTTTGCTGTCTCTCCCCTTCCCCTTCCTCTGTGAATACTGAGCAGAAGCATTCATTCAAAATGTATTTTTTGGCCAGGTGTCACTGAGGGCTAAGGTGCTGGATGCCACACCTCACGCTATGCCAGCGACCTGGGTTCAGGAATGGACTCAAGCTGCCGGCTGTCAGATGGGGGGAAGAGGATTGAGCATCCCAATGGATGCTCTTCTCCTCCAAGGGTGGGTTACCAGGTAGCACAAAGAACCCGTAGCTCCTCTGCCTGTGAAAGCATGGGCAGTAGGGGCACATGGCTCTCCAGAATTGGGGGAGGGAGGATGCTGTTGGTTGCTTGACGAAAGCATGCGTCAGCACGTCATTCATCTGGACCAATGTCCTCGTACCAGCCTCTTCAGGAGATAGGTAGAAAATTGGGAGAAAACTACATGCACCACTGGCCGTAATAAGCATAGAAACATAGAAACATAGAATTTGACGGCAGATAAGGACCGCTTGGCCCACCCAGTCTGCCCATTTCCCTACCTAATGGATAAGCTGCAGATCCTAGTTAACCAGCAGAGTACTTCTTTCTACCCCCACCCCCTAGAACTGCCTTATGACTGTCCCATGCATGCTTGGATTCAACCACTGTTTTTGACTCTACAACTTCCTCCGGAAGGCTGTTCCATGCATCCACAACCCTCTCTGTGAAAAAATACTTCCTTACATTACCTCTGAGTCCCCCCATCTTCAAATTGTGCCCCCTTGTTCTTGCACACCTCTTGTTTTGAAAGATGCTACCCTCTTGGACTTTGTTGATTCCCTTGAGGTACTTGAAAGTTTCTGTCATGTCCCCCCTCTCCCTCCTTTCCTCGAGGCTATACATATTAAGCTCCTTTAGTCTCTTTTCACATGTCTTCCGGTGCAGACCCTGCACCATTTTAGTTGCCCTCCTCTGGACAGCTTCCATCTTGCCTATGTCCTTGCGGAGATTGGGTCTCCAGAACTGCACACAGTACTCCAGATGGGGTCTCACCAGTTGTTTGTACAGAGGGATAACAACTTCCTGTTTTCTACTGGTGATGCCTCTCCTTATGCATCCCAGTATCTCCACAGCCCTCCTTACTGCACTCTCACATTGCTTGCCCACCTTTAAGTCATCTGATATGACTACCCCCAGGTCCCTTTCCATTTTTGCTGTTGTTAGTATCTCACCCCCCATTGTGTACTCTTCCCCTGGGTTTTGTTTCCCATGTGCATTACCTTGCACTTCTTAGCATTAAATCTAAGCTGCCATACATTTGACCATTCCTCTAACCTTGCCAAGTCCCTTCTCATCCTTTCCACCCCACCTGTGCATCAACTCTGTCGCAGATCTTTGTGTCATCTGCAAAGAGACATATTTTCCTTCCAGTCCTCTGCAATGTAGTTATAAAGACATTGAAAAGGACTGGTCCTATCTGAACCCTGTGGCACCCCACTAGTAACCCCCTTTCTTCAGAGTGGACTCCATTTACTATTACCCTCTGTGTTCTATTCTCCAGCCAATTCTTTACCCAGGCTATCATCTTGGGACCCACTCCCAGGCTGGCTAACTTGTATATTAATCTTTAGTGGGACTGAGTCAAATGCCTTGCTAAAGTCTAGGTAGGCCATGTCCACAGCCCCTCCCTGATCTACTACTTTGGTCACCCAGTCAAAGAAATCTATTAGATTCATCTGGCATGACCTTCCCACTGTGAATCCATGCTGCCTTGGGTCCTGTGCCCCTTTGGCCTCTAGGTACTCAACAATTCTTTCCTTCAGAAGTGATTCCATCATTTTCCCTATCACTGAGGTTAAACTAACAGGTCCGTAGTTTCCTGCTTCTGCCCTGCTCCCACTTTTGTGAAGGGGGATCACATCTGCCCTCCTCCAGTCCTCAGGTACCACTCCATCCTCCCATAAGCAATATGAAACTAGGGGGATCCTGGTGGCAGGACCTGGTGGATGGAATAGAAGGGGGTAACGAGGCCATCTCTGAAGCTGAGGAGCAGGGCAAGAAAAAAAAATGTCTGCGTTTTCCTGGTTCCCCTCTGTATGGTCTCCTGCTTCCCTTTTTAACCTTACAATCCCTCCCTTGATCATCTTCTTTTCACTTATGTACCTAAGAAATGTCTTTCCCACTTTTGTTACTGCCTGGGCTATTCCCTCTTCAGTTTGCACCTTCGTACTCCTTACTGCTTTCTCTGCTTCCCCCTGTTTCCCTGATACACCTCCAAATCCTCTTCCCTCTGTGTCTCCTTATACTTTCTGAATGCAACCCCTTTAACCTTTACCTTTTCTGCCACCTCTATAAAAAACCAAATCAGTCCATTTTTCCTCTTGCTTTTGCTCACTTGTTTGACTCAGAGGTTTGTTGCCTTCACTATGCCCCCTTTTAACTTTCCCCACTGTCCCCCTCCCCAGTTCATCACTGACTGCAAGGTCATCCCTGAGCCATACACCCATATTTGTAAAATCTGCCCTCCTGAAGTCCAGGACCATTGCCAGTGTGTGTGTGTGGATCAATTCTGCAACCGTCCTTATGCTGAACCGTACTGTACTGTGATCACTGGTTCCCAGGTGGTCTCCCATCTTGACATTTGCCACACTGTCTCTGTTAGTGAATACCAGGTCCAGTATGTCCCAGTTATGAGTGGGTAGACTGACTAGTTGTGTAAGGAATGCCCCCTGAAGGGAGTCTAAGCTGCCCTTTCTTCTATGTGCCAAGAAGTCCCGTACTGACAGATATATGTCCTTTCTTCTAGCTAAATCCACAGCTGGGAGGCTCCAATCTACAGCTGGCAAACTGAAGTCCCCAAACAACAGATCTCCCCCTTTTCTACCATTTTTCCTATGGCTTCCACCAATAGCTTGTTTAACTCTTTCATTTGTACCAGAGGGCTGTGCATCACACTGGCATGAATAGTGGCTCCATTTCCCATCTCCAGGGTGATCCACAGTACTTTTGCTGCCACCTGTATTCCCTGCATCTCCATTGCTTTTATGCTTTCCCTCACATAAAGCACCACACCACCTCCTTTGCTTCCCATCCTGTCTTACTGAACAGAGTATAGCCTGGTATGGCCATGCCCCAGTCATGTCTTTCGGTGCACCATGACTGGGTCATGGCCACTATATCCAGGTAGACCTCTGCCATGATGGCCACTAGATCTAGAATCTTATTTCCTTGACTTCTAGCATTCACACACATAGCCTTTCAGATTTTATTAGCACTCTGTGTCCTTTTTCCTTTTGTCTACTCTCCTTCCACCACTCTCCTATCAGTGTTAAAGCCCACCCAGCTGAAGAAAGTGGTAGATGCAGGACCCCACAGGAAATGGGATGTTGCATTTTGGCATGGGTATCCTGGGTAAACAAGCTGTAGAAAGAAAAACACTTCTCTTGTGACTAAGGTGAGCTAGCATGCAAAAGATACAACTCCGTGACCTTATGTTGCAACTGATGTTCGGAACCACCAAGGAATACTGCTGACACTCCAGGAAAACCAAATTAGAAAGAGTGCATATTTACTGGTAATTATTCCAATAAAAAAGAAAAAAAAATATGCTGACCCAATCTGGGGAAAAAGCACCTTACAAGACTGATTAAAAAGGAAAGGCTAAAACAGAATAAAAAGTTATAACATGTTTACCACAATATACCCTGTTACTTTAACCCATTACTTTCAATAACTTCGTATAGTCTGAATTATCCATAGCTTAACCTGACACAAAATGGCTTCCTAGGTGAAAATGAGTTAAAAATCATTTTTGCAGACATTTCTGCATATGGTTAATACAGCTTGAATTCAAGTCCCTGTGTCATGATTAGAATTTCCTGAAAATATCATGTTGTTTTGTTTTATGGTTTTCTTTAAATCAGCATTGTTAACTTGCTCTACCGTGGCTGAAAACAGGGCAGTTATTTCTGTCTCTCTCAGTCAGGCTTGGAGAGCAATAACATCATTTTGGAGTACTGTAGCTTGCTGTTTTAGATTCCCAATCACAGTAGGCTATAGAGTTAATGGTTTGCTCTCCAGGTTTCTTATGAACTCAGTCTGTGTTTGTGTTTAGATAGATTAGCTTAAAATCTATCATTCTCTTCTTATAAAAGTTGATCATTTGAGTTTCAGTAATGAACTGAAGTAGTGGACATCTTTCTCTGTGAGAGATCAGCTTGCCTGTATCACAGCTCTCAGTTCTTTCACATCAAAATTGTGATTGTTTTTAACTATATAACACAAAACAAAAAAAAGCTATGTTTCTGGCATCCTATTGGTCAGCGCTGTGAGTGTACATCAGCAAAATTGATAATTGTAGATATACACTGGCCCTAATGGCGATCGCCTGTCCGCGATCACCTTTATCATATAGAACCATCTAAATACAAACCACAGACTAAGTTTGTAAGAAACCTGGTGAGTAAACTAGTAACTCTACAACTTGCTGTGATTGGGAATCTGAAGCAGCAAGCTACAGTACTCCAAAATGATGTCCTCATTCTCCAAGCCTGAGGGAGAGAGACAGAAATAATTCTGCTGTTTTCAGACACTGTAGAGCAAGTTAACAAATGGTGATTTAAAGAAAACCACAAAATCAAACAGCATAACATTTTCAGGAAACTCTAATCATGACACAGGGACTGGAATTCAAGCCTTATTAATATGCAAAAACCTTTGCACATGATTTTTAAGGTGGAGCATCTACAGTAGTTTGCAAGAAGGTCCTAGTAGTGCTATGTGAAATTAAAATTTCATTGGTGGAATTTCAGCAAAATGCAGTTTGGCAACTTTTGCAAAACTGGAGCTTAGAACCACATAATGAATGTATGTATTGCTGACTGGATGTATTAAAATTGTGAACAGGAATCCTGCAGAGCTGATCTCTTTGTTATCTATAGAACTGCAGAATAATTACATGCATTGTCAACTGATGCATTCCAGTTGCAGACTAGAATTCTGTTTGTGAGTAACATTCCAAAATTCTACCAGAAAATTTTGCAGAAGGGGGTGAAAATTCACAAAACACATTCAAAGGATTTGGATATCGCTGAGGTCAGAATTTTGTGAAATTTTGCAAAATGTTTGTGAAATCAGAATTTACACATTCTGCCCAGCACTAGTACTAGGCAAACAAATAGCATGGACAAAGGTTCACATGTAGAGTTATATGATTAATAAAGCAAAATACAAATTAAACAGAAATGTAAGCTATTAGACACATTGTTGTATAATATGTAAATGCGTTACATGTGGTAGGTACTGCAAATGCAAAGTTCCTCCCTAAACTGGGTGCACTCAACTAAAACAAATTTTGCATCTCTCTCCATGCCCATTGTAAGATCCTGCTCAGAACAATCCTTCCTGAATTTCATTATGGCATGCGGTTCCCAGTATCACCTCCAAATTCACTCTGGCCAGACTGGACCATCCTGTATTGCTCTTCTGTTACTTTAACACCCAGTTGGCCTTCAGTACTCACCACTACTACTTATATTCCAACCTATCTCACCCCTTCCTGATGGTTAGGTGCCTCCTCCACAGAATCTCTTTCATCTTTAAGTTCTGATGCAGTGCACTCCCGTGTTACCTCATTTCACCATTCTACTTCTCCCCTCCACCTACTCCTTCAGGAGCACTGACACACACACTTTCTAATCCCCAGTCATTTCAAAACATCTGTTGGGTAGGCTATCTTCTCCTCCAAACTTTCTCACCTCTAGAATAACCTCTGCTCCCCACCTCTCATCCACACCTTTCTAATACATGCTGAAAGATCAGCTCCATGAGTTCATGACATGCTACTGTACATAGTTCAATTTCATCTATCATATCATGCAGTTAGTTTTATGTACTGTATGTTTGCAGATGCATGCCAATCATAATGTATTACCTTCTTACAGTAGTCATGTGGATTGCTCATGTTATTTTGTCTGAAAATAGCAATGAGCACCTACTTCATGTAGTGTGTGCTGTCATAGTGCAGTCTCCTTAGGGAAGTGCATGACCCAAATAGTAATTCCCAAATAACCATAGTAATGGGGTATATGGTACTCAGGATCGCATATAGAGTACTTTGCACTATTTGTGACTATTAACAAATACCAAGAAACATAAAAACATAATAAAAAAAAAGCCTAACTCACTCCAGGTGACCACCCAGTCATTTCTCGCCATCCAACCTCATCCCCATCATCCCCCAAATAATTAAAAAAAATTCCAGCTCTGGGCACTGGGTGAAGAGCCAACAATGTTTTTATAAGTATTCCTCTTAGCTGACCCAGTGGCATGGAGGGATGAGGCATCACGCTTTACCGCCTACCACAGCAGTGACCCATGTTCATGTGCAGATACAGATTGCTGGGGGCTGGTTTGGGAGGAGGAGAGGACTTTGTGTACAGAGGATGGCTCTCCTCTTCTGGGGAGGGTGATTTGGCAGTCCTGCCCCAGGTGGAGGTCTCAGGGTATGACAGGTTGGGGATGCAAAAAGAAGGGAAGGTGCTGCTGGACTCTGCATCGTGCACATGCCTCCATGTACCCATGTTGGCATGTCACACCCCAGCAATTGGGAAGGAAGGGAGAAAATGGAGGAGAAAACCTCCCAGGCAGCAGGATAATTGGCTGACCCTCTGCAGACCCTGCATCGGTGGCCGGGCACACCACAATCCTTGGGCTGAGGCCGAAAGTGCAGGTAAGCTCAGAGAAGCTGGGTAACAGGGCTTGGGGCAGGGGGTTTGGTCAAGAAAGGGGCCACCAGGGAGCATGTGGGGCTAAAATACAATATATAACAAAAATAAAAGTATCCCTTCTATCTACTTCAACCCTCCATCTTCCCAGATAGTCATATTTTATTGTTCGGTCACCCTTTTTGCCACCAATCAATGATTTCAGGGAGTGGGGGTAATACAGTAAATGTTAAATCCCAGTTAACTCAACCCCCCCCATTGTAAGGCACTAGAGGCAGTGGAGTGAACAGACACATGACTGGGAGGATGGAAGGAGGAGTGGAGTGGTGAACATCATAGATGAGTTACAAAATAACCCCAGGGCAAATGTCCTGAGGCATGGGTTATCCCAGAGGATATTGGCCTTACAGCCAAATTTTAAAGAAAACACAATTGCACATACCCCAATAATGCAAAGCATCATGGGAAACATATGCAAATCCCCATGAGAGAATTTGGACTGACTCAACTTTAAGCAGAATTGCATGGTGCCGGAAGGCTCACAGTACGATCAGCAAAGGCTAAGAACAGCAGACACATACATGCGTTTCATTCTCAATTGGACTCATCAGTGTGCCATATCTGTGTCTTAGCCCTGGGGGAGAGAGAGCCAGCCACCTCTTAAGGGGGAATGTTATTTGTTTGGGCCATGGGTAGCCCAAAACAGAGAAGGTAAAGAACTACAAAAGAACCCCAGAGCAAATTCCCTGATGCATGGGTTATCCCGGAGAATATTGGCCTTACAGTCAAATTTTAAAGAAACCACAATTGCAGATACCCCAATAATGCAAAGCATCATGGAAAACATATGCAAATCCCCATGAAAGAATTTGGACTGGCTCAACTTTAAGCAGAATTGCATTGTGCTGGAAGGCCTCACTGTGCAATCAGCAAAGGCTAAGAACAGCAGACACATACATGTGTTTCGTCCTCTGCTTAAAGTTGAGCCAGTCCAAATTCTCTCTTGGGGATTTGCATATGTTTCCCATGATGCTTTGCATTATTGGAGAATGTATTTTCTTTGTCATAGATGAATATGGAGTATCTTGGAGAGGACAAATACTAGACAAGCATTGAGGAAAAGGTACTCGTATACCTCAAATGTTCTTATTCCACATTGTTGTTACACCCTACACTATATTCTTTGTCTTCTATTGTGCTTTGTACTTTTTATCTCTATGTGTACCCTTTTCTCCGATTTTTGCTTTCTCTCTTTTATCCACCCCCCACCCCACCCTCACTTCTTGCTGCATCTGGAGATAAGATTTGGTTCAGTGCAGTTTCTTGGCAAAAACCTCTAAATAAAACTATATTAAAATAATGGTATGGGCCATGCTGAAATGCTTATAAAGCCTAAATGTATATAGGTGTAGTGATGGGGCACCCTTTACATTTAAAAGGAAAGTCCTCCTGCTGGAAGATGCACAGTACAAGTATATTGTTTTGTATGGGATTAATTGATCCTTGACATAACTAGAATCTCTGTGACATTCAAATAAATGGAATAGATATCATTACTTCAACAGCCTTTTCTTTTCATGCTAAATACTGTTCGTATTCCTGTAGAGCAGACTTAGCTTCTGCTGTTTGGCATGAGTACGGTCAACACATAATGTACAAAGGAAAGTCATTTACCAATCCCCAGACACTTGTATATGTGTCTGACAAAAGTTATTGTAGCCTGAGGCTGCAGAGAGTTTGCTACTTATTAGAGGATAACATACTGTAATGTTGGCCTTTGTGCTCTTTAAGCTGAGCGCATTCTAAAAAAGTCACTTCTATTGCATATCCTATTTTTCAATATATGAAATGAGGAAGTAGCTGTGTTGACAACAGTGTTAACTGTTATATAAGTGGACTCTGGAGTTTGATGAAGTAGCAGGAAGATGATTAACAAATAGGGAGACAAGACACAGTCCTAAAATTGAGCCTTGCAGGACCGCTAATGACAGGCTACTGAATTTTTTTTTTACTTAGGTCACCCCTTAACATAATAGAACTATAAGCCACAGACAAATGCAAGCCAAGCTCAAATATTGTCCCTCTGCCAGTGTATAGCAACATGAAAGTATCTTCCTAACAGCTGATTGATGAGCTATATACAGTAAAACAAATTGAAATAAATACTGTTTTTTAAAAAGTTAATATATTAGGATCAAAGTGTTGCTTGTGAATATTTATGATGATTTAGTTTGGATATTTTATTCAAAATGGTATTTCAACCAAAAATCAACCTTTCCCCCCTTTTCTCTGGCCAACCCCTCTCTGCACAGTCAACCCAGCCCAATCACCCTGGCATTCCTAGGGATATACCCCACCTCCTTGTTCCCCTGGAGCTTACTCCCTCTGGTGGGGTTGGCAGGGTTCCCCAACTCTTGCCATGGAATGGATCCAGTCCATAGGTGGTGACTGGGAGCAAGATTTAGGATCTGTGAGTGGCCAACATCATCCCACCAGTCAGGGCATTTCCATATTTGCTGTCCCAGTACCCTCTAGGATATTAATGGCTTGGGTGTGCAAGCATGCACTTCATGTGAGCATGCGTGGTGTGGTGACAGTCAATATCCTCCCACACATTCACTGTTTTGACTGCACTGACACCTGTGGTCACTCAAATGGCATCATGGCAGTAGAGCTGGCTGCCCTCCCTCTCAGTAAAAGGAGAGCGTCCTCTGGGACACTCAGTACTCCTCCCTGGCCAGCCCCCAATAACTGGGGTATGTTCCCTGAGCTCAAGTTTCAGGTGTTGCAAGCTGTAGTGCATTGTAAGCTAGCTATAGTGCTACCACTGTGCTGATTGGTCTAAAAGCAACTTTTTAATGTTTGAAACTTTAGTGCCGGACTAAACAATTTAGCAACACAATTCTCTTTTTATCCCTGCTTTGCTTCCAAGTCTTTTTGGTGAGAACACCTTTCACTGGATTTCAAACCTATTTTTGCTGAAGTATCAGCTCAGTTTTAAAGTTTTGTCAGCTGACACCATGCCTGGATAGATTTATTCCTCTATCTCATATGCACTGTACTTCCTCTGCATATACTGTACTCCCCATTATTGCTGACACAGCAGCCAGGCCAGGAAAGTTACACAATAGTAGATCCCTAGGGGAATTCCTCATACTCCCTGCCCTAAGGACAGTCCCCTTCCTTGGGGCTTTTGGACTATGAGGGTGATCCTCTCCACTCTAGTGTAGAGAAGGTGGTTAGACCATCACAGCCCTATCTGGCTTGGTGATAGCCTTTTCATCTGCTAAAATGTCTGCCATTTTCTCCCTCTTCCCTACTTCTCTTCTCTCACATTTGCCAGCACCATGACATGCACATCCAAGGTACACCTTCCTCCGGCTTGCAACAGGAGCTTCCATTTTTTCCCAAAGGCCATTTTTGGAAAACTGCTGTAGGAAGTGCTATGCAAGCAGGTGTCTTGCCTTCCCTTTCCTGGTAACAGACAGCACAACCTCCATAGTCCTTCCAGAGCTCCACTTGACCAGACTCTGAGGTTAGGCTTACAACATGGAACAGGGTCCTGTATATGATAGCACAACATGCTACTGTTGGTACCATGAGCCTTGCTGAACAATCATTATTTTTTTAATTATTATTCCATTTGTGCTCTGGCACCTTAACCATCCCTTGGCCCCTCTCAAGCCTGTGCTGAGGCCCAATTCTATCACCTCACCCTTTCTCAGGAATCACTGTCCCCCACATGGCCCCTGTGGCCCCCCAGTGCATTCCTTGGGCTGGGATAGGTTTCTTGAAAAAAATGATCTGGTCATCTGGGAATTCCCAGGTCACTGAGTGCAGAGTCTGTGGGTGCTGGAGGGCTACCATGCTGCATGACTGTTGCTTATTTCCATGAGTTTATGTTCTCCCCCTGAGGACATCTGATGCTGGAACATCATGTCCTGCACACACATTCCTGACACTACTGAAGATGACATCCCTTAAGTGCAGTCCCCACTGCACCAAACCCTGCAAACAGGAAGTGGTGTAGTAGCAGGGATCTCATACCTCCTGTAATACACAAGCATTCACTGGGACTTGATGACCCAGGCTCACTCTCAGACCTGGGTTCCCAGCATCACAAATGGTAGTGCTACCACTGCACAATTACAATTGTTGACTTTGAAGTATTTAGTAATCCTGCTTTGTTGCTTCTGAGGAGTGCTGGTGCTTTCTTCTTGACAAAGTTGTGAGTTAGCTCTATCCATTAAGCATCATAAATTTGCTATGCAGATTTAATGCATGTCCATGAGTAGCACACCCCAAGGGGTTTATAGGGGGAAGAGTGTGTCAAATGAATCTGATCAACTTCTTTGACTGGGTTGCATAGACAGTAGACATGGGACAAGCGGTAGACATCCTATATCTTGATTTCAGCAAGGCCTTTGACTCTGTACCCCACAAGAAGTTGATCAGAAAGTTGGCAGATCTCAGTATTGGGGAGAAGATGACCACACTGGTAGGAAACTGGCAGAGGGATAGAACCCAGAGGCTGGTAGTGGGGGGAGAGTTATCTGGCACCAGGGAGGTCACCAATGGAGCTCCACAGGGCTCAGAACTGGGACTGGTGTTGTTCAGTGTCTTCATCAATGATATTGGGGATGGCATTAAGGGTAAAATGTGCCTTTTCACAGATGACACCAAGGTCTGTGGGAGGGTGGACGCAGCTGAAAGGACACAGGACCTACAGGACAATCTGAAAAAGCTTGAGAGGTGGTCTGGGATCTGGCAGCATGACTTCAATGCCAAGTAATGCAAAGTTATACATATTGAAGCCAAAAATCCCAGGGCAGAGTACTACCTGGAAGGAGTCTGGGTATCTCCAATGGAGGAGGGGACAAACCTGGTCACTAGTAACCTGAAGCACACCATGCAGTGAAAGAAAGCAACAGTAAGGGCAAACAAGATGTTGGGCTGTATAGCTAGAGGGATCAAAAGTAGGACAGAGGAGGTTATACTGTCCTTGAACAGGTCACTAGTAAGGGCACATCTAGAGTATGGAGTTTGGTATTGGTGCCCCCAACTCAAAAAGGACATTAAACTGCTGGGGACAATCCAGAGGAGGGCTACAAAGATGATTGCAGGTCAGCAGGGTAGGGCATACAAAGAGAGGTTGAGGGTGCTGAACATATACTCCTAGGAGGATGAGGTGGAACTTGATTGAGACCTTCAATTACTTGAAAAGGGTAAATAGGTGGATATGGAGGGTATCTCTAAGCTATGTAGCTGCCATAACACAGTCTTAAGCTGGGGGCGGGTTTAGGAGGGAGGTTGGGATGCACTTCTTCATGGAGAAGGTGGTGGCCAGTTGGAATGTGCTGCCTGAGGAGGTTGTCTTATTGAAAACAGTGGGCAGCTTCAAAAGAGGCTGGGATGGACATGGGGGGAGGTAATGGTCAAGGGTTGGGAGGATGGAAAGGATGAGAGGAGTGGGGAGTGGGGTGGCAGGGTCAGTAGCTCAGGCTGAGGACCCTGCAATATGAACAGACTAGATAGATAAAATTGCCTTCCTCTGCTGACTTCTTCTTTTGTTCATATGATGAAGCCGCAGAGAGAGGTAAAGTGCAATAGGTGTTAGACCATTCACCTGTGGTGCACAATAAAGCACTTAGCTACCAGCTGTGGCATTTGCATTTGTAATGGATTTTATGCTGATGGTGCCTGTTTGTTGTTACATACCTGCACCACCAGTTTGTGCCATCTGTAAGTCCATGAGCAGCAGCCTGTGGTCTAACTGATGCTTTCACTGAATTCTCCTGTCCAACATGCCAATGCTGGAATTGCAGACCAGTCTCCTACTTACATACTTCTACTACCCAGTCCTACCCCACCTCACTGCCATCCTCATCTGCCAATTTTCATAGACAATCTACCACCCATGTCCACCACTGTCCATTCCAACCCAAACTCACAATACTATCTCCTGATCAGTACAAAAAAAGTTAATCTTTCCTCCCACATATCTCACTGTCCATTATCCCCATTCCCCATCTCCCAGTCTTTTTAAATTTCAGTCAGCCTCAAATTAGTATAGAGAAAAACTTCATAATGACATATGACCTTGGACTATGTTAGGGTGTCACAGGTAGAATGGATAGATCATTTGGTCTTTTTCTGCTGTCATTGTCAATGTTTCTACATTTCTGACCACCTGTAGTCCAGTCCCAAGCCCTGTCAAACCAATCGAACTTCTGTGCCTGTCATACTGTCCAGTACAAGCCAAATATATCCTGATGAATCCCAGTAGAAAATGCCCAGCACATCTTCATTCCAAACCTCCAAGCATTACAAACAGTCTAGTTGTATGTGATGGGGGAGTAGCACAAGGCCCCTGTGATAGGGCAATGGACTGGTGGCTTCTCAGGGGATAATCACAGGCAGAAATATGGGAACACCAGTTTAAATGAAAAACAAAGTAGCTTTGCTTCTGCCAAACAAAAATGGCTTACAGTCCACTTAACAGAAGTCTCTAGCAGAACAGTTTTGTTTAACTCCAGCCTGCAGTCTCCCAGTTCCTGACCTCTCTATCTCTTGAAGCCCCTTTTAACGGGGCTCAGGTGTGTTCCATTCATCTTGGAGTCAGAAGGCACACCTTGTGTGAGCAGTGTAGGTAGTGGGTCTTAAAGGGCTAATCCTAAAACATGCAGTATTTGGTTCAAATCCCCCTTGGCTCCTAAGAACACCTTTATTGTGTGGGGTTTATGGATGTAGGGAACACACACCATATTGGATGCTTCCCCCTCTGAGGCATACCAAAGGCATACTCAGTAATGGTCACCAGAGACTCCCCCTTCCTGGAAAACAAAATCAGCATTTCTATGAAGTGTGCTTGCCTGGTGACATACTTCAAAGAAGAAGGGCTACAGAGTGAAAATCAACAGGTGACTCAGGAATTAGAATCCCTTGTGGCATGCATCCATTTAAGAGGGATATGATCCAATGATCTGTGACCAGGGTGACTTGTCATCCCCCCAAAAAAGTAGCAAAAGGCCACAACTGCCCATTTCTCTGCTAGGTATTCCTTCTTCAGTGTGACATAGTGTTTTTGGTCTTTCTACTTGTGACACCCTAACATACTCCAAGGTTTTTCATTTAAACTGGTGAGACAGCAGAGACACAAGGGAAAGCAGGGGAGCAGGAGCTGAAAACAAGACTTGCCCAGGCTTGCCCACCCACAAAGCCTTTAAATTCTGACAAATCCAACAAACTAGGAAGACAGCTGAGAAGCAAGGGAAAGGAAGAGTGCAGCAAATGATTCTGTTTTTTACAGGGAATATTTTCTGTGAAATTGTTGTGCAGGATGTCTTGCTGAAGGGAAGGAAAGCACTCACCAGGGTGGTGGGTCAGAGCTGTAGCTGATTTTTTCTGGAGAAAATGGGCTTAGCCCCTCCCACCCTGCCCCTCATCTCACCCACTCCAAGGGTGTCATTTTCTTTATACCAGTGGTTCTGACATCATTTCCATAAAAGGGCAAAGGGCATACACCTGTCATATCCTTAACTGCTCAGCACATTGTGTAGGGGTTAAACACATGCACAAGCTTGCACACATTGAAAAAAAATAAGCAAGAAGGGAGGGAGACATGTGGGGAGTGGTGCAATGCACTTGCTGTGGGGAAGCAGTCTTCTTGGAGATGTTCTGGAGGCTGCGATGTTGCCCTATTTGCAGAAACCTCTCTGGTTTGAGGGAAGAGGTTGCCCATCTCCAGGCCAACCCAGCAAGGATTGGGGAACTCTGCCCCACCCAGGCACCACCAGGGCCACTACTGTTGCCTCAAAGGTTGCCAAGACATAGGAGCAGTTGGACCACAGTGGGATCAGGGATGGTGAGGGTGGTGGAACAGGGGCACATCCCTCCAGCTGTACCACTCCACAATTCATACACCATTGGCAGAGTGTGGTTCCTCTATGGAGGCACCCACAGTGGAGTCCTAAGAGAATGCTGGGGACCTCCAAAAAGGAGACCCACAGGAGGGTGGTATGGGACTCCACAGGGGAAGGAAACAATTCCTGGTGGGGGACTCAATCATTAGGGGATAGGACTGGGGGAGGGAGGGAAGGGGAGAGGGAGTTAAGGTTCCTGCCCGGAGCCATGGCTGGGAGGGGCAGGAAATGAATCCTCAGGATCGGGGAGCAGCAGCATGGGAGAGGGAGCTGGATGTCATTGTCCACATAGGAACAAATGACCTGGCTGAGAATGGGATCAGAGCAGTACAGGAGGGGTTTGTGGAGTTGAGGAGGTGCCTTAGACAAGTAGCACACACGGTAACCTTCTCGGAGGTGCTGCCTGTCTATGGCATGGATGAGGCTAGGGTACTCCACACCATGGGATTCAATGAATGGTTGAAAAACTGGTGCTGAGCTCAGGGTTTTGGCTTCATTGGGGACTGGGGTTTTACCTGGAGGGATGCAGGCCTATACTGGTGCGATGGTCTGCATCTGTCCAGGAAGGGAACCAGGATCCTAAGTGATAGATTTAAATGCTTCATTGGAAAGTATTTAAACTAGCCAAGGGCAGGGAGTCATTGTAAAGGAGCAGGGAAATCCCAGCCCCCCCACACAAAACAGGGTAGTTATCAAGGTAAACTTGAAGGCAGAAAAGTCAATAGGGAGCAGGACAGGGATAAATGGAGAAAAAGGCAGTAAGGACAGGGAGGGGGCTAAAAGGGGTGAGGCCATCAAAAAATGGATGGTGTTGAGTACCAATGCCCATAATCTAGGTAACAAGCTCCCTGAACTAGCAGTCTTGATGAAAGAGGAATGCTTGGATATTGTGACAGTCACAGAAACATGGTACACAGTGAACCATGACTGGGATGTCAACATACCAGGGTGACCTAAAGGTGGGTAAGCAATGTGAAAAGTCGGCAAGGAGAGCCAGGGGGATACTGGGATGCATAGGAAGGGGCATCACAAGTAGAAAAATGGAAGTGGTTATCCCTCTATACGACAGTTGGTGAGACCCCATCTGGAGTACTGTGTGCAGTTTTGGAGACCTCATCTACGCAAGGACATAGACAGGATGGAAGCAGTCCAGAGGAGGGCAACTAAAATGGTGCAAGATCTGCAGCAGAAACCATATGAAGAGAGACTGAGAGAGCTTAATATGTATACTCTTGATGAAAGGAGGGACAAGGGGGACATGATAGAAATGTTCAAGTACCTCAAGGAAATCAACAAAGTCCAGGAAGGTAGCATCTTAAAAAAAGAGATGTGTAAGAACAAGGGGGCACAATTTAAAGATAGAGGGGGGACAGCTCAGGGGTAATGTGAGGAAATTTTTTCATGGAGAGAGTGGTGGATACATGGAACAGCCTTCCTGAGGAGGTCGTTGGGTCTAAAAGAGTGGGGGAATTCAAACGTGCATGGGACAGACACAAGGCAATTATAGTGGGGGGTTGCAGGAAGTAGGCTGTTGGTTAACTAGAATCTGCAGCTTATCCAGTAGGTAGGGAAATGGGCAGACTGGGTGGGCAAAGTGGTCCTTATCTGCCGTCAAAGTCTATGTTTCTATATTTCTATGTTACACAATCTATAGGAGGGACAGGGAGGGTAAAAGAGGAGGAGGAGTAGCTCTCTACATAAGGAAAGGGATCAAAGCAATGGAACTAAAGGGTAAACAGGGAGGAGAGGAGGCACTTGGGCCATCCTGGAGACAGGAAATGGCACCACAATTTGCACGGGGGTTGTATTCAGGCCCCATCTCAGGGGGAGGAACTGGACAAGGAAATGATAGAAAGCATCCTTAGAATGGCAGAAAAAGGGGAGATATTGTTAATGGAGGATCTGAATATGCCAGATGTCAACTGGAGCACCTTTGCTGCAGCCACATCAAAGAGCAGGGTCCTTCTTGATGCCCTACAGGGGGCATACCTCAGACAACTAGTGTTGGAACCCACATGGGAAGGAGCAATATTGGACCTGGGGGGTACTTTCAAATGGTATACCATGATGATAGCAACCGCATATGGGCGACTGTCATAACGGTGACGGATATGACGGTGCTATCATCGTGGGCAAATATAGGGGGACAGCAAACGCTATGACCATGAAGTTAGGGTGGGTGACAGGAAGGGATGGTGGGTGACAGGATGTGGAGGGATGGGGAACAGGGATGTGACCCTGTGGTAAGCCTGCATCTGCCGAGCCAACCATGTGGTGTGGTGGGTAGGGTGGTTGGCTCAGATGGAGCAGGCCCTGAGTTCGGGACTGGGGGAGGGTGTTCATTCTGTGCTTACCACAGCTGAGGAACTTAGATTTTTTTGAATCGGATGTGTCTCCTCCCGACATGTGCCCCTTTGGAGTTGAGAATCTTTATTTAAGGGGGTGCGGGGAGTTTAGCCTTTTTCTGTATTATCACGAAAATATTTTTGTGATAATGCACGAATAATAGCTATCGCCTTTGTGCAGTTGCTATTATCACATAGAACCTTTCAAATGGGGATGGAGAGAGGATCTCAGATTTAGAAGTGGGTAGCCATCTGGGAAAAAGCGATCACCAAACAGTGTGGTTCACGATAAACACAGCCATAGAGTCAAGCCATACAAAAGCTAGGGTATTGGACTTTAGGTGAGCTGAGTTTGCCAAAATGGGAGAGTACCTCACAAAAGCACTAGCAAACAGACAAGAAGGAGGGGTGGGGGAACAATGGGGAAAAATCAAAACTGCCATCACAGAGGCAACAAGCCTTTATGTAAAGCAAATAAAACTAAATGAAGGAGAAAACCACTATGGTCCTCAAAAGAGGTGGCAGGAAAGGTTAGGGAGCAAAATGCAACATTCATGAAGTATAAGGAGACACAGAAGGAGCAGGACAAAGAACTGTATCACTTAAAGCAGAAGGAAGCAGGGACGGCAGTCAGAATAGCAAAGGCCCAAACTGAGGAAAAAATAGCTAACTCAGTTAAGAAGGGGGATAAAACCTTTTATAGGTATATTAGGGAGCAAAGGAAGACCAAGGAAGGGATAGTGAGGCTTAATAAATGGGAGGTTGTGGGAAGAGGGTGCCAGTGAAAAAGCAGTGATGCTGAACAGATACTTCTGCTTAGTATTCACAAAAGAAGATGAGGGGGAGTTACCTAAAGCAAACAATATAAGCACTCTGGATAGGGGGGGTCAATACCAATCCATTCACAAAAGAAAGGGTCCTGAAAGAACTCCTAAAACTGAAGGTAGACAAAGCAATGAGGCCTGATGGGATTCACCACAGAATTCTAAAAGAACTAAGGAGAGAACTAGTGACACCACTGACTACCCTTTTTAACAAATCATGGGCGGATGGTGTGGTACCTGAGGATTGGAAGAGGGCATATGTGATTCCCCTTCACAAAAGTTGGAGCAAGGCAGAAGCAGGAAACTATTGACCTGTTAGTTTGACCTCAGTGGTAGGGAAGATGATGGAATCACTTCTGAAAGAAAGAATTGTTGAGTACATAGAGGCCAGCAGGACACGGGACCCAAGGCAATATGGATTCACAGCAGGAAGGTCATGTTAGACAAATCTAATAGATTTCTTTGACTGGGTGACCCAAGTAGTAAACCAGGGAGGGGCTGTGGGTGTGGCCTACCTAGACTTTAGCAAGGCATTTGACACAGTCCCACACAAAAGATTAGTAAACAAGTTAGACAGCCTGGGAGTGGGTCCCAGGGTGGTAATCTGGGTAAAACACTGTCTGGAGAACAGGACGTAGAGGGTAATAGTAAACGGAATCCACTCTGAAGAAAGGATGATTACTAGTGGTGTACCACAGGGTTTTGTACTGGGTCCGGTTCTTTTTAATGTCATTATAGATGACATTGTGGAGGGACTGGAAGGAAAAATATACCTCTTTGCAGACAACACAAAGAACTGCAACAGGGTAGATATACAAGGGGGGAGTGGAAAGGATGAGAACGGACTTGGCAAGGTTGGAGGAATGGTCAAGAGTCTGGCAGCTTAGATTCAATGCAAAGAAGTGCAAAGAAATGCAACTGGAAACAAAACCCAGGGGCAGAGTACACAATGAGGGGGGAGATATTAACAACAACAAAAATGGAAAGGGACCTGGGATAGTCATAGCAGATGACCTAAAGGTAGGCAAACAATGTAAGAAGACAGTAAGGTGGGCTGGGGGAATACTGGGATGCATAAGGAGAGGCATCACCTGTAGAAAACAGGAAGTTGTTATCCTTCTGTACAGACAGTTGGTGAGACCCCATCTGGAGTATTGCATGCAGTTCTGGAGAACCCATCTCCACAAGGACATAGACAGGATGGAGGCAGTCCAGAGGAGGGCAAATACAATGGTGCAAGGTCAGCACAAGAGCCATACGAAGAGAGACTGAAGGAGCTTAATATGTATACCCTTGAGGAAAGGAGGGAGAAGGGGAGACATGATAGGAACTTTCAAGTACCTCAAGGGAATCAACAAAATCCAAGAGGGTAGCATCATTCAGAGAAAGAGATGTGCAAGAGCAAGGGGGCACAATTTGAAGATAGAGGGGGGATGACTCTGGGGCAATGTGAGGAAGTATTGTTTTATGGAGAGGGTCGTGAATGGATGGAACAGACTTCCAGAGGGGGTTGTGGGGTCAAAAACAGTTGGGGAATTCAAGAATGCATGGGACAGACATAATGCAATTCTAGAAGGGGATAGGAAGAAGTAGGCTGTTGGATAACTAGGATCTGCAGCTTATCCAATAGGTAGGGAAATGGGCAGACTAGGTGGGGCAAGCGGCCCTTATCTGCCATCAAAGTCTATGTTTCTATGTTTTTATGTTCCTGAGGAAAAATCTTCCAGACAATAGAGTTTGGGGTGAATTCCATTCTCATAATCTTGGGAAAGGATATCTCCAACTCCACTTCAGAGGCATCAGTGTACAAAATAATGTGGTGGTGAAATCCAGAATCTGATAACAGGCCTCTCACATTGTGCACTTTTAATGGTCTTAAATGCAGTTTGACACTTGGGGGTCCAAAAGACATTATTTGATTCAACCCTCATAGTCATTTCAGACAGTGGGGCAGTGATAGTCAAATTCTGGAATGAACTGGTGTTAATATCCACAAATCCAAGAAAGGGCCTAAACTGTGTCATCATAGTCTGTACAGCGCAGTCTGCTACAGCCTTTATTTTACCAGCAACTGGCAATATGCAGCTATTTTATCCATATTGTTCCTGCCACCTGAGGCCACATTTTACAGCATCAGTAGAAGGACTTGCTTGGACTGATTGTAGAACTGTAGCCATATTCTGCAAATGGCTGACCCAATCAGGGCTAACTATGAAATTATCTTTCTATGTCATCACAAATAGCCCATGTAGGTGGAGAATGCTGTCCATCATCCATTGGACTATAGCTGGAGCTCCATTCAACCCAAAGCAAAGCATTGTAAAATGATATAGAGCCAAATGGAGTGACAAAGGTAGTTTTCTCATAAGACTCATGAGTTAATGGAATTTGCCAATACCCCTTCATCATGTCCAGGGTACAAATGTGCTGGACTATTCCCAACTGGTCAAAAAGTGTGTCCATCCATGGCATAGGGTATGTGTCAAACTTTGACGTGGTACTGACTTTCCTGAAGCTTATACAAAACTAAGTGAACCTGTCCATCTTTGGGACTAAAATAATGAGGCTGTACTATTCACTCAGGGATTCCTTAATGAATTCCGACAACAACGTAGACTAGACTTTCTCCTGTCCTGTCTCTCAGATTCTTTCTGGGACTACATACAGCTGCTGGTGGATTGAGACATATAACTCAGTGTTTATAGGTTGCATACCTACTAGGTTCTCTACCAGCCTTTGTGCTTGTTGCATTTGGGTGGTGTAGAGTCAGTTGTCTATTTGAACAGCACTTGGTTCATTTATAATTTCAGAGCAAATTTTAGTTTTCCATCCTCAGTGTCCACTCAGTTCCTTTATAATTTTAGGGCCAAAGTACAGTTTTCCATCCTTAATGTCTTCATCAGATGTCTGCTTGTGGCCCCATTCTTTTCTTTCAGGGTCAATGAGAATTAACTCCTGGTCTTTTCAGTTTCCTCAAGAAGTGAAGATGTTACATTTGCTTTTTCTTTTACTTTTCTGGTTGCAATGTTTCATAATCAACTGGTCCTTCCTTCCTGAGTAGTTCATACAGTCCTTGCCACTTGGCTAGGAGCTTGCTCTCTGAGCTTGGCAATGGAAGTTATACTCTATTTCGGGGCTTGAACTTTCCAGGATCTGGCCCCTTGGTTTTAGTGACCTGTCTGAGAATGCTGTGCTTCTAGTAAATTGTTTTTGGTCAATCTGCCAGTCATGTCCAGTCTTGTTCTCATGTGCAGTATACATTAAAGAAGATTACTTACATTACGTGCCAGCTCTTTTCACATCTTTTTTACAAGATCCAACATTCATCAGGTTTGTCATAAGTAGAACAGTTCAAAGGGTGAGAATCCCATGGTGCATCTTGGCCCTTCCCAGATTAAAAACATCAAATAAGGCAGTGTTGGAATTACAGGGGAGCTTGCCAGGGCTCTGCCCTGGTAACTCTGAAGAGAGCACCAGTAGCTCACACATCACTGCCTATGACTTATAATGGGAAGGGGGCTCAATTTTAAGATATGACCTTTATGCCCCCACAGCTCCCAAAGCTCATAAAATGTTATTCCAACACTAATAAGGTAACAGTTCATCCCCAGCTTTACCTTAGCTGACCCAGATTTGCACAACATGTTGTTTAGCAACTTAAAAAAGCGTTTAACTAGGCCTCCCATCTGAGGGTGGTATACTGAAGTCTTAAAGGACTTAACATTCGGTAAAACATGCATGTCCCACATATATTTTGAAACAGAATTGCTTTCCTGATCACTGAGAATCTGTTTTAGCTGGCCATCATGGGGAAAACACCTTTATTAACTCTTGGCTCACTGACCGGACCATACTAGAAGATAGGATTATAGCCTCTGGGTATCGGGTGGCATAGCCCATTATAAGCAATATACAACGATACTCACCTGCACTTTTTACCAAGGACTCCACCATATACATCCCAGTTCTCTTGAATGGAGTGTCTATTATAGGCATAGGAATCAAAAAGGGCAATTTTTTTCATTTCTGGGAGCTACAAACTGACACTGGGCAAGATGCACAAACATCTGCTATTTCCTTCCACATGCCTGCTCAAAAAAAATTAGCTAGTATGTGCACCTTAATTTTTTTCCTGCCTAAACAGCCTGCAGAAGGGCGGGTATAGGCCAA
This sequence comes from Neoceratodus forsteri, assembly GCA_016271365.2. NCBI lineage: Eukaryota > Metazoa > Chordata > Ceratodontiformes > Ceratodontidae > Neoceratodus > Neoceratodus forsteri. The sequence continues at coordinate 366,748,107 of CM028131.1, read as the reverse complement.
TATTAAACCCCCCTTCCGGCAGATTAAAGAAGCAATAATTGATATCGTAATGTCCCTGTTTGTGCCTCAGGTTCTACTCTGTACAAAATGTTTTTCAGTTCAAACCTGAGAATACATTGTCATTTTTGTTCATCTATCACAATACCCTTTACCAAAGCTAAAGTCTGATAGGCATTTTTATGTTTGCCTTGTGTACATGTACAGCAAACATTTTGTTAGGAGAGTGGGTTCTGAGAGGTGTGACGCTATCAGTCCAATGCAGAATGGTTTGCAAGGGGATGTCCGTGTCAAGTCATATCAATCATCAGCCAGGCTGATCATGACACTGTTCTGGAATGCAGGGGGGAAGCCTTGTGTAGTTCAAAGGAGAGAGGCAACCCAATCATAGGGCAGCTGTTTCCCTTGATCTACATAATACCACCCAGCAAGCACAGATGATCTGTCATGATTAGCCTGCTGAAAACTGCCCCTCTCTTGTTTTTTTTTATTGTTTTTGAATTACACCTCTAAAAGAGAAAACTGTCCGTTGATGTCTATTAGAAACATAGAAACATAGACTTGGACAGGAGATAAGGACCATTTGACCCACCCAGTCTGCCCATTTCCCTACCTACTGCATAAGCTGCAGATTCTAGTTAACCAACAGCCTACTTCCTGTCACCCCCCCACTACAATTGCCTTATGTCTGTCCCATGCATGTTTGAATTCCCCCACTATTTTAGACCCAACGACCTCCCCAGGAAGGTGGTTCCATGCATCCACCACTCTCTCCTGAAAAACAATTTCCTCACATTACCCCTGAACCCGTCCCCCTCTATCTTTAAATCGTGCCCTTGTTCTTACACATCTCTTTTTCTGAAAGATGCTACCCTCCTGGACTTTGTTGATTCCCTTCAGGCACTTGAACATTTCTATCATAGAAACATAGAAACATAGAATTTGATGGCAGATAAGGACTGCTTGGCCCACCCAGTCTGCCCATTTCCCTACCTGATGGATAAGCTGCAGATCCTAGTTAACCAGCAGCCTACTTCTTCCTACCCCCACCCCCTAGAATTGCCTTATGACTGTCCCATGCATGCTTGAATTCCACCACTGTTTTTGACTCTACAACCTTCTCTGGAAGGCTGTTCCATACATCCACAACCCTCTCTGTGAAAAATACTTCCTTAAATTACCTCTGAGCTGTCTCTTCTGTCTTCAAATTGTACCCCTTGTTCTTGCTACACCTCTTTTTTTGAAAGATGCTTCCTGCCTTGGACTTTGTTGATTCCCTTGAGGTAGCTTGAAAGTTTCTATCATGTCCCCTCTCCTCCTTTCTCGAGGCTATACATATTAAGCCTCCTAAGTCTCTTCATATGTCTTCTCGTGCAGACCCTGCACAATTTTAGTTGTCTCCTCCTGACAGCTTCCATCCTGTCTATGTTCTTGCGGAGATTGGGTTTCCAGAACTGCACGCAGTACTCAGATGGGGTCTCACTAGCTGTCTGTACAGAGGGATAATAACTTCCTGTTTTCTACTGGTGATGCCTCCTTATGCATCCCAGTATCCCCAGCCCTCCTTGCTGCCCTCTCACATTGATTGCCCATTTTTAGGTCATCTGATATGACTACCCCCAGGTCCCTTTCCATTTTTGTTGTTAGTATCTCACCCCCCATTGTGTACTCTTCCCCCGGGTTTTTGTTTCCCAGGTGCATTACCTTGCACTTTTTAGCATTGAATCTAATCTGCCATACATTTGACCATTCCTCTAACCTTGCCAAGACCCTTCTCATCCTTTCCACTCCACCTTGTGCATCAACTCTGTTGCAGATCTTTGTGTCATCTGCAAAGAGACATACTTTTCCTTCCAGTCCCTCTGCAATGTCAGCTTATAAAGACATTGAAGAGGACCAGTCCTAATACTGAACCCTCGTTGTACCCACTACTAACCCCTTTTTTCAGATGGACTCCATTTACTATTACTTCTGTGTCCTATTCTTCAGCCATTTCTTTCCCAGGCTGTCATCTTGGGACCCACTCCCAGGCTGGTTAACTTGTATATTAATCTTTTGTGTGGGACTGTGTCAAATGCTCTTGCCAAAGTCTAGGTAGGCCATGTCCACAGCCCCTCCCTGATCTACTACTTTGGTCACCCAGTCAAAGAAATCTATCAGATTTGTCTGGCATGACCTTCCCACTGTGAATCCATGCTGCCTGGGTCCTGTGCCCCTCTGGCCTCTAGATACTCAGCAATTCTTTCCTTCAGAGTGATTCCATCATTTTCCTACCACTGAGGTTAAACTAACAGGTCTGTAGTTTCCTGCTTCTGCCTTGCTCCCCCTTTTTGAAGGGGAATCACATCTGCCCTCCTCAGTCCTCGGTACTACCCCATCCTCCATGATTTGTTAAAGAGGGTAGTCAGCTCATGGCGACCCGTGTTGAGGGAACGGGCATGGGTTGCCATGGTCGGCGGGAGGAGATGGATTGAGCTATCCAAGGACTGCTCTCCATCCGCCGGGAGGGGGATTTGGGCGGCAGGGCTTGCCTGACCCCTAGCAGAGGTTGGGGGTCAAAGCAGCACATAGCTGCAAGCGTGGGGTGGGTGACGTGGCGGACGCGATTTGGCACGCATGGGAGCAGCGGCACCCAGTCACTGGCATCATTGCACGCCATGACCACCGGAGGAAAACAGCGAAAAAGTGAGCCCGCAGCACTGAGTTGTTCCTCCCGTGGTGCCGTTCCTGGAAGGGCGCCTCCTGGCATGGATCCGTTGGGGTGGGTGATGAGGCTCCCACCACCCTGCCACAAAGGGTAAGTCACAGGGTGCACAAGGGAAGGGGTCTGATGTCCGGGGATGGTGCTGGGGGGAACAACGGAGGAGTGGTTGTAGCCAGAGCTCTGGAGGAGAGAAAAATAATACCCCCCCAAAAAAAGAGGATAGTGAGTGGTGTCACTAGTTCTACCCTTAGTTCTTTTAGAATTCTGGGGTGAATCCCATCAGGCCCCATTGCCTTGTCCACCTTCAGTTTTAAGAGTTCTTTCAGAACCCTTTCTTCTGTAAATGGGCTCTTATCAACTTCTGTATCCAGAGTGTTTCTACTGTTTGTTTTAGGTACCTCCCCCTTTTCCTTTGTAAATACTGAGCAAAAATATTTGTTTAGTATCTCTGCCTTTCACAGTCACCCTCTGCCCACCCTCCTCCCTTTATTAAGCCTCACTATCCCTCCTTGGTCTTCCTTCACTCCCTGATGTACCTATAAAGGTTTTATCTCCCTTCTTAACTGAGTTGGCTATCTTTTCCTCGGTTTGGGCCTTTGCTGTTCTGACTGCCTTCTCAGCTTTCTTTGCTTTAACTGATACAGTTCTCTGTCCTGTTCCTTCTGTGATTCCTTGTACTTCCTGAATGCTTTCTTTTTTCTTGAACCTTCCTGCCACTTCCTTTGAGAACCATAGTGGTTTCTTACCTCATTTATTTTGTTTATTTGCTTTACACAAAGGCTTGTTACTCTGTGATGGCAGTTTTTATTATTCCCCATTGTTCTTCCAATTCTCCTTCCTGCCCATTTGCTAGTGCAGTTCTCAGGGCACTCACCATTTTGACAAAGTCAGCCTCCCAAAATCCAGTACCTTTTGTATTTGTATGGCTTGACTCTATTGCTGTGTTTATTGTGAACCATACTGTTCTATGGTCACTAGTTCCCAGATGGCTACCCAGTTCTACATCTGTGATCCTCTCTTCATCTCCATTTTAGAGAACCAGGTCTAAGATTGCGCCCTCTCGAGTGGGGTCCAATATTAGTTGTCCCCCCGTCCCTCCTTTCATCAAGGGTATACATATTAAGCTCTCTCAGTCTCTCTTTATATGGTTTTTGCTGCATACCCTGCACCATTTTAGTTGCCCTCTTCTGGACTGCTTCCATCCTGTCTATGTCCTTGCATAGATGAGGTCTCCAAAACTGCACACAGTACTCCAGATGGGGTCTCATCAACTGTCTGTACAGAGGGATAACCACTTCCTTTTTCTACTTGTGATGCCCCTTCCTATGCATCCCAGTATCCCCTGGCTCTTACTGACTTCTCACATTGCTTACCAAACTTTAGATCATCTGATATGACTCACCCAGGTTCCTTTCCATTTTTGTTGTTGTTAGTACCCCCTGCTATTGTGTACTCTTCTCCTGGGTTTTGTTCCCAGGTGCATTACGTTGTACTTCTTTGCATTGAATCTAAGCTGCCATATGTTTGACCATTCCTCCAACCTTGCCAAGTCCCTTCTCATCCTTTCTACTCCGTCTTGTGTATCAACTCTGTTACAAATCTTTGTGTCATCTGCAAAGAGGCATACCACTCCCTCCAGACCCTCTGCAATGTACCCTATAAAGATGTTAAAGGGGACTGGACCCAGTACTGAGCCCTGAGGTACTCCACTAGTGACCCCCTTTCTTCAGAATGTGTTCCGTTCACTATTACCTTCTGTGTCCTGTTTTGCAGCCCATTTGCTACCCAGGCTACCACCCTGGGACCCACTCCCAGGCTGGCTAACTTGATTATTAATGTTTTGTGCGGGACTGTGTCAAATGCCTTGCTAAAACCAGGTAGGCCAGATCACAGCCTCTCGGTCAATTACTTTGGTCACCCAGTCAAAGAAATCTATTAGATTCATCTGACATGACCTTCCTGCTGTAAATCCATGCTGCTTTGGGTCCTATGCCCCACTGTCCTCTAAGTACTCAACAATTCTTTCTTTCAGAATTGATTCCATCATTTTCCCTACCACTGAGGTCAAACTTTCAGATCTGTAGTTTCCTGCTTCTGCCTTGCTCCCACTTTTGTGAAGGGGAATCACATCTACCCTCCCCCAGTCCTCAGGTACCACCCCATCCTCCCATGACTTGTTAAAAAGTGTGGTCAGTGGTATCACTAGATCCTCCCTTAGTTCTTTTAGGATTCTGGGGTGAATCCCGTCAGGCCCCATTGCTTTGTCCACCTTGAGTTTTGAGTTCTTTCAGGACTCTTTCTTCTGTAAATGGACTGATGTCAACCCCCCAACCCAGAGTGCTTCTATTGTCTGGTTTAAGTAACTCCTCCTTATCTTCTTTTGTGAATACTGAGCAAAAGTATTTATTCAGTATCTCTGCCTTTTCACTGTCTCCTTTTGCCCACCTCCCCTCTCCCTTATTAATCTTCATTATTCCTCCCTTAACCTTTCTATGCTCCCTAATGTACCTATAAAAGGTTTTATCCCCCTTCTTAACTGAATTGGCTATTTTTTCCTCAGTTTGGACTTTTGCTATTCTGACTGCCTTCCCCTCTTCTTTCTGCTTTAATTGATACAGTTCCCTGTCGTGCTCCTTCTGTGATTCCTTATACTTTTTGAATGTAGCCTTTTTCTCCTTAACCTTCCCTGCCACTTCTTTTGAGAACCATGGTGTTTTTTTTACTCCGCTTTGTTTTCTTTATCTGTTTCACACAAAGGCTTGTTGCCTCTATGATGGCAGTTTTTATTTTTCTCAATTGTTCTTCCACCCCTCCTTTCTATTACTGTCGCAATGTAACTGCCCCCCTTAGCCCAACCCACGCATGTTAATATTCTGGCATGAGGATGCCAAATCCCTTATGCTGGCTGCTATCCCCAGTCCTGCCTGTTTTGATTTAGCAACACCAAGAAACCACACCCAGTGCTGCTAAACATAGCACTGACACTGTGGGTGCCCAATCCCCAGTGTTACCACCTGAAATAAAGAAAACTACATATACCCTGGAAAACAAAAAAACCTCCACTGATGTCTGCTGTTGCTGCCACCATTACTGTCCCCCCACCCAACACTTCTACTCAGCACCCACCCCCCAAGCCCTTACTTGTCTACTGGGGTTCCAACACTGTAATCCTCTCTGGACCATAGGTATGTCTTCACTTTTCAATGTTGGACCACAAACTGAGGAAATGAGGTATGTGGCTCAATGTATTTCAATGGGGTTTTGAACTTGTCATCATAACTTGGTCACTTCTGAATATTTTTGCCCCAAATTTTCAATATGTCTTTTTCAGGACCTAACCTCATGAACAGTAGCAGTGAAATTAGGCAAATCTGTCCTGAAAGGTGATTTTGTAGTTGCTGCACAAAATCACCTTTTGGGCAGGATTTGAGCAATTTCTCTGCCCTTGTTCATGAAGTGGGTCATATAAAGGCTATGCGGAACTTTTGTGGTAAAAATATTTAAAAACCAAAAAAGTTATGAGTCTATGCTGAAATTTATGAATGCAGGCTCATAACTTTGGTAATTTTCAATATTTTCATCCCAAATGTTCAACATAGCCATTTCTTCACAGTACCTCATGGATCTATGTGATAATGGTGATAGCACATTGCTGAAAAAATATTTTGGTGATATACTCCCCTGCGCAAAACAAAACAGCACCAGGGAGTTGAGATTTTTCATTTTATGGGGGGGCTGCACCCCCACACACACACCCTGTGGGGGGTGCTTCACCCCTGCACCTCCCTACTTAAGGATTCTCAACTCCTGGGGGATGCATGTCGAAGGGTTGCAAAGTGGCAAAAAATTAGGGCCGGGCACAATAAAAAGTACCTACACCCAGACCCAAACCCAGCACCATTTCCACCGCAGCCCTGAACCCACCCACCATGCCATGGAAGCAGCTAGGCAGTTTGCTATGGTGCCCCCCAAAACCCCTCTGTCCCCTCCCACCCCACACTCAGCATGCTATCCCCTCCAAGTGCATAGGCATGTAGCAACAGGATGTCGCTATTTTGCGCACCCCCCTATCCAGTTGCCCACCTTTCCCAGTTGCCCCAATGACAGGTGCTGCGATTAAGTTGTCCTTTTGGTAGGTGCCCAATCGTGATCACCAAAGTCATGGGATACCATACCTCATGAATGTGACAGTTGTCATTGTTCAAATCCTGGCCAAAATGTGTTTTCACACTTGTGGTGCAAAATCATCTTTTGGGCAGGATTTGAACATTTTCTCTGCCTTTGTTCATGAAGTGGGTTCATAAGAAGGCTGTGTGGGTGTGGGTTCATACAAAGGCTATGTTGAAAATGCAGGTTAAAAAATATGAGAAAACAACAGAGTTATGAATCTGCACTGCAATTTTTCAATGCATACTTGTAACTGTGGTAATTTTCAATATTTTGACCCCAGCTTTCCAACATAGACATTTTTTCACACCACCTCATGAATGTTATTTCTCAAACCCTACCCAAAATGTGTTTAAACACTTGTTGTGCAAAATGACATTTCAGCCATTGTTATATAAATGACACCTGTCATGCTCAGAAGGAGTGGTCATAAAAAGATTATGTTGAAAATTTGGGGTAGAAATGTGAAAAACAAACTATGTTATGACTCAGGAAACAAACTGTTCCAACATTTACTCAGTTTATTTTTTGCAGATTTTGGCCCGTAATGTTCGGTATATCTCGTGTGTTACCCCACCTCCTGAACAATGCAGGTCTTATTTTTAAATCCCCTCTGAAACTTGTTTCTACAGTAACATAGCAAAACCACCTTTTGGTTGGGATTTAAAAATTCCACCTGTCTTAATCATAACGTCAGGTCATAAAAAGACTTTTGGAGTCAAAATGTGGGAGCCCACTTAAAAGTAGACGTTGCCTTTCAGCTGCCTTATTCTCGGTAATTACAATTTAACAATGTATAAAAGCAGGACACCACTGAAAATAGGACATTGCATCTCATCTGGTCAATTCTGGGTAAATATATAGTAAATATGTGTGCAAACAAGACCCGCTACAACAGCAATACCAGCGTCGAACATTCGACATTGACCAATGCTTGTTAAATACCTCATCATTATTTTGTTCAGATATTATATTGGCTGAGTTTTGGAAAAAGATCTGAGTTGATGCCTCCTCATCTGAGTCACTTTGAACCTGGGTCCATGAAGCCCCCAACCACTACAATTTCAGCAGAGGGATTATTTCCATTTTCTTTATCTGTTTCTGTCCTTTGTACTTTCTGAGCTTCCCTTCTGGGCTGTATAGTTCAGAACAACTGAAGGGAAATATATGTTCCTTTCCCTCCTGCTTCCGGGTCTCCTCATGGCACACCTTGTTTGTATTGCTCTTTGGGAGGGTACAGAAACCTTTTGAATGATAGCCCAAAACCACTGGTCAAGGTGAGTTTTTTGAAAATCCCACCTTTACTAGTCTTACTCTTCCCCTCCCCATATTTTTCCTTCTCTTTGTAAATAACTTCTTGACTACTAGCTCTCTTCCTTCTCAACCTTGTTGCTGACCATCCACAGTTGTTTTGCCAATTACCAACCCTGACCTTCCTTCTGTCAGTCTTTCTTATGTTTGAATATTCCTCACATTCCTCTCTATATAACCTTACTATCTTGTTAACCCTTTCACTCCACAGGTCGGGCCTGTGGTTTCTGCACTTATTATATATCTTACTGCCATTATCTGTATAATGCTTGCTATTATCTTTTATTGTTTCTACCCATTGTATTTTTGTAGCACTGCTGTACTTTTCCTCTATTTGTATTATTGTACCCATGATGCTGTTGTTCAACTGTTCTCTTTTTGTTGTACTCTCCCGGGTTGTGCCTGAAAATAGTCATTTTATGGCTAGTGCACCTACCCGGTTAACAAAAACTAAATAAATAAAAATAAATAAATACCCATTTGATCACCTGCAACTATGCTGGGGCTGTTTGGTACTTGCAGGTATCTTCATGGACACAAGCAGTACGTATGGGAACTCTCCAATGCCCAAAGTTGGGGCTTTCCACTGATTCTTTAATCAGTGTTTACACACAACCTTAATTTAATAGAGCCAAAATCAGTTGATCCCTACTTGTACTGAGAATGTTTATGTATTTATGACCTGGGAATCAGTACTGTAGATGGTAGCAATGCATTCTACAAAACACAGTGACAAAACATATGGATATTCTCCATCTTATCACTAAGAAAATGCACAACACTAGTATCAAGCATATTACCCCCCCACACACACTTTTGGATGACTGGAAATTGAAGTCTTGGGATTAGTCATTTTAAATGAAACCCTGTGTTTCCTTAGTTTGGGAGCATGCTTAATCCTACCCCAATATCCCTTCTCCATTGGGGTTCTTCCTTTTGAGGTATTAGCTGAGGTTTATCAGGGTTACCACTCTTTTTTGTGTCTCTGGTCTTTTGGCTACCAGGCACTTGACTTTGATGGCAGCGGCCACAGTGATCTGTCCATAGTGGCTTATCCAGTCATGTACCTGATCCAGAAAAATGTTGCAGTACAATTTGTACACAATTAGGTCAAGAATGTCTTCTTTTCCTGTTTAGCATATACCTTTGGCTTTAGCCACTGGGTAGCCAAGTCTTTTAGTTTTTTTCACTGCCTCTCTAGGTTGGGTCCCTAACATGAAGCTCAAGGTGTGAAGTTCCTCAGGTAATTCTCTTTGGTAACTTTGACCCTAACAAGGATAGCCAACTTTACCTTTGCAGTCCCTGGAAACATTATCATCCAGGTTCCTGTAGATAACATGTGCTTCTCTGGTCAGGTAATGTGTTATGTGGGTGGCCCACACTTTCTCGTGGCCAGGCAGCTTTACTTGGGACTCACTCAAAAGTCATATGATAAGCCTTTTGACTGTTCCTAGGCCCCATTTTTGTTACCAGTGGCTGGGGTCCCATCTTGTTGGTGTTGTGCTTGTGTTGTTGTGCATGTGCTGTTGATCTCTCTGGACCTGCAATTGTGCTTGCTGTTGGTCTCTCTGGGCTGGCAGTTTTGCCTGCTATGCCATCCAGTCTATCTGGACTTGAGCCTGTATGCAAGCTATTGGTCACTCTGGGCCTTCAGTTATGTCTGCTGTTGGTCTTTCTCAGCCTGCAATTGTTCCTGGTGGGTTGTCCCAGGATTTGGGCTTGGTGTGCCTGCATCATGTTCCTGGTAGGCTAGCTGATCCACTAGCTGTTTCATAAATTGGGTTATTTCCATCTTACCCCTATTTGAACAAGAAGGACTTATATCCAAACTCTAAAGCTGGTCACATGTGACAGGGCAGAGGATTAATCAGAAATACAGAGACATTAGTTAAAATGAAAAATAAAATAACTACTTCAGCTAAAAACTACTCTAGCTTACAGTTAATTTAACAGTAGTTTCTTGTAGAACAGTTCTGTTTAACTCCAGCCTGCAGTGTCTGCAGTCTTTCCAGCCCTCTCTCTTTCTCTGTTTTCTGGCCCCCCTTGATTATGGGACTCAAGTGTGCCTCTGTAACACCTCCCCCAGATTGAGAAGGCACACCTTGCTCAGGCAGTGCATGTTTTGGATCTTAAAGGGCCAACACTAAAACATGCAGTATTTGGTTTGAACTCCCCCCCCCCCATTTCCTTCTAAGACATGTACTGTGGGGGTTTGATGGGTTTAGTGAATATACACCCCCTCATTGCCCCTTGTTCCACAAAGAAAGAGAGAGAGAGAGAGACCGTTACAAAATAAAATTGTATTGTGATTCTAATGTACTGTGAGTGGAGTGGAATCTGATCATTTACAGGCAGTAAGTATCAGCTGTGCTTGGGAAACAACACAAAAAGTTTAGTGAAAGCTTACCACTTTAATTTAAAATTGTGATGGTTGAAGGGTATTCATATAGTAGTTTGATATTAAAATTATTAAATCAGACTGTTTTGTTAACATATGAGTTGCAAATAAAACAAAACATTTTGATGAAATGCAAACTGAAAACTGAAATAGTGTTAGAATCAACATTTCAACCATATAGTCAGATTTTTCAGGAATTATTAATAGAGAGTAAGGAAGCAGCAAAGCGCAGTGGTTTAAGGCTCAGAGTTGCAAACCTGGAGACCTGGGTTTGAATTCCACACTTGCACACTGTGTGACCCTAAGCAAGTCACTTAACTTCCTTGTGCTCCAAAGTTGCACCCGTATACAAGCTTCCAGCTTAGTGTGTCTCTCCTGGTAAAAAAGAAAACAATAAACAAACTTGGTGTACTTTTTTTCTAACTGATAATTGAATAGCAGTGTCAGTGGCTTTGTACATTACATGCTCGCCTCTAGGGGTAAAAAGATTGGATGGTCATTAGTTTTAGTCCCATACCCCAACCTTTGATTAATAACCAATACTGACACTGTAATGTGGCATGGGGGGACCACACTTTAGATGTGTTTGGGAGGGGTGCTGCACTGCTGAGGTGCCATCCTAAGGATGAGAGGTTAATTCAAAGTCCCTTTCTCCCATCACTGGTGGATGCCAATGTGGAAATGAAAGATCTCATGGCACTTATCATAACAGTGAGCACGTTTCCAACATATCCTAGTCAGCAAGTCCCTCCTCCCCATCAGTGAAACAGGTTCATGTAACCCACCCTCAGGATGCACCTGGGAATGAACTGTCACATCTCAATGCATCATTCCTGGACAAAAATTTCAACAACAAAAAAAAATATAAATAAATAAAATCTTTCTAGTTGTTAAGTCTATCATCTAAAACTGACGCCACATAATAACATTTCCACTTTCATCAGCACTTACATTTTTTTTGCACTATTTATTTATCTCCCTACCTGCCCTGGAGCTGCCTCTCCTTCAAGCTGCCATAGTCCCATACATTCCCCCTACTATCCCCCTTCTGACCACCTACCTCACATTTGCAGCCTTTCACAGGGTAGCTCGGTGTAGCCCTTCACCAGATGGGTGCCCATTCCTCCGAGGGGGAAGGCACCGGCGGGAGGAACCAGCACACTATTTCTCTTGGCCATGGGAGCTGCTAAGGTATTCTGTGGCTCTCAATGAGTCTTCAGAGGTACCTGGGACTGGCAGCTGTCATCTGGCTAACTTCTGGAATGGTTTTTCCACTGCTCTTGTTCCCCCTTTGCGTCGCTTCTAGCAGTGCCTCCAATCTCCATTGGGGGCTGCTGCGTGAGTGAGGACAGTCCCTAACCTACCCCAGGATAGGAGAGCAGTCCATCGGATGCTCAATCCTATCCTCCCCCTGCTGACCCCTGACAACCTGAGTCCATTCCCGAACCCAGGTTGCTGGCGTGGGTCAAGGTAAGACACCAGTGCCTTAACCCTCTAAGCCACTGGGCCGGCTAGCACTTAAAATTTTAATAAATGTTTTATTGTCATATGGCTACAAACTAGTCTGCCAATATTTTTAATATTGTTTTCACTGCTGCTGTTTACTTTTGTTAATCTGCATTGCCTGTAAGATTTGTATAGTCATTAATAAATAAATCTGTATTGTCTCCCATGCCTGTATATATTACTTAAATAATCCATAGTTTAGCATACTTTTTTTTGTTGTCTACACAGCACATGATCTAGGATTTCTTAATGTTGAAAACACAGGAAATCTAAAATGAGTACTTCCATTTACATGAAGAGAAATAAATAATTAAAGTTATTCTAAGGGGGCAGCTCAGTAGCAGTTTCATTGTAATAGAATGGCTAAAATCAGACCTACTTCTTCTTGTGAGTTGATACCAAATTAGACTGTGCTGTTTATAAATGGACATTTGCAACAGTTTGTTTCTATATAGCTAGAATCAAGACAATGAACTACAGAGAAAAGCTAATAATGACCATAGCGTAGTTTAAGTTTAGGGAGAACAAGCAGTATTTATATTTAGATCCCTGGAGGAAAATGTGGTACAAAAACTTTGTTACTGGGCACTGCAAAATAACACAGTGGAATGAAAACAAGACTGTTGTGTTAGTGATATATGGGCGATGCAGAATTCCTGTTGTGATTAAATTGCAGAAATGTGAAGTCTGTCTGAACTAGAGTTGTTTGAAGTGATTGTCGATCTGAGCAATCAAAGGATGGCCTAGTCTCAACCAATTAGAACTTTAGCATGCCTAATTAGTTTATAAAGTCCACGCTGAGTTTTAAAACTGACAGTATTTCAGTGGGCTCAGGAAGATTACATGGGACCCTTCTAAAAGTATTCCAGGACTAAACTGAAGGAGTGACAATTACTGAACAATATCACAAAATGCCACATTTAACTGACTGCACATATTACCAGGTGAGAGCCTCTAACACTTGCAAAGGTTTATTGACGCTTTTATGTCATGGTGGTGAACTACAAACTGTTGTTTTAAGAAGCTGTTTTTGCTTAAGTTATTAATATTTTGCATTTTTTATTTTAAGAGCTCTTGAGTGGCAAGTGGTAGCCTAATTAATCTCTGTCCATATATAAAAGTAGATCCTTACTGAACATTTAAACCATTCCACCTTTTTCTATTCTAGGCAGGTTCATTTGGTTCATGCAAACAATAACATCAAGTGAAAGTTGTAGTAAATTTTTGAACTGTAGAACTGGATCACACCAATGGACAAAAGAGTGAAAAAACAATTGTCAATACCGTTTGCCTGAACAGCCATCTATGCCAAAATCCTGAATTCTGTTCAACATAAGTGATTTTCTGAACAAGCCAAGGGTACTGGAAACAGTTTCAGAATTCTTAATTATATACTGACAAGTAGGAGGATGTGGTGTTCAGATGTTTAATGTGAGATGATGGGATTTTCGTTATGTTCACACCTCATGCATGTGGAAGAATGACTATATTACATGATGCTGTCAAGTTCTGAACAACCCCCCCCCCCCCAAGTTCAGGACTGTCAGGCCCATTAACTCTTTGGAGCCTAGACAGGTATCTCTGTACTAGGAGAAGCAATGGATTTATCCATTGTTAGACTCCAAATGGTTGTGTTGTTGAGGATTTTGAACAATAAAGTTAACAGTTTATGTAACTGCTTTAAAAGAAACTAAACTTAAGTATACCTCTGCACTGTGTTGTCAGCTAAATAGTGTGTTTATTAATGAACTGCTTGGTTTATTAACTTGCCCATTTTTATTCAGCAGGGTCCATATGGGGTGGTGTTTTAAATAGTCTTCAGTCAAATGTATTTTCTCAATGCTTTTACATACAGCTTCAAGTCTCACCGTAGAAGCTTATTTACCATACTGTACTTATGATCTTTCTGCCTTAAAACAGAGAAATAAAATACAGTGTAATGTAGCTTCACAAAATATGTTACTTTGATGCAAATGTGAGTACCTTGCAATGGTAATCACTGATATTTTATCAGGTAATGACCTCTACCTTATTAAAGTGATTGTTAAACAAGTTTTTGTAATGTACACAGGTTCAAGCACATTTGGAAAATCCAACCAAATACCATATACAGCAAACCCAAAGACAACAAGTAAAGCCCTACTTCTCACTAGGCACCAAGCTACCCAACCAGAGCCTCTCGTTCTCCCATTCACAGCTCTCTCAGCATGTGGGATCAGCAGCAGTCCTGAGGAATGGGCACATGCCTCCTATTAGTGAAAATGGCACACTAGACAGTCCACTGACACTACTAACTCTGGGAAGCACTCATGAAAATGAGGTAGGTCAATGGGACACATTTTTAAATATTTGTGCATCAGCTTTTGGAAAACGGCATACATTTAATCAATATGTAGTACTAGTAAATACATTTTATTTAAAGCATCAGAAAGAACAGATTGAACTTGCACTCATATACAAAGGGTTCCCATATTTAAAAGATGTTATGACAATACAATATAATACAATACAATATATATACATTACTGTGATTTTGATACAGTACATTCAGTACAGATAGAGTAACATGAAATATTGGGCATTTGGATTTATTGACTTAGAAATGAGAGACTTGATGTATGAAAACGAAACAAATCATAGTGCAGCATGATTGTTACAGCAGTGTATTGCTTTTGTTGCTTTAAACATGAGTATCTTATCAGGGAATTAGTGTCCCATGCAGTCACAAATCATGTGCCCATTTTCTAGTTCAATGAGTCAGTGTTATGCAACTTCCGACAAGTATGCCCCAGTCCAAATAAGTTAGCAGCCACATCTGAGTCTTTCAAACCTGCTACGCTTGCAGTGACAAGTAACTCTGATGCCAGCTCCGAGCCAGAGAGTTTCTTTGAATATAGGCAGAGCTAATATTTTTTACAATGTGATAAATTTGTTTCCAATGTTTGGACATCCATTTTGCCAGTGCAAAAGCCCAAACATAGGCTGTTATAATGCCACAAATCATCCATACGCTGAGCTTAAATTACTAAATATGTTCAGCTTAAACTAGTGCACTCACTACATCTTGTTGCCATGTGGGAGGCCTAGCTTCAGGAGTACCCTGGGGTCTTTCACCCGTTTAGTTATTGGAGGGCAGAGATGTTATGGATATGGTGACACACACTCTTGGAAGGATGGATTACAGCATGCCACTGTATCCTCTCTCTCCGTCATACAGTGGTGCTCAACATCAGGCTCAATCAGGACTAAAGATATTTGGATATTGCTGTCAGGATGTCCTCAATTGCAGCTAATGAAGTTGCTTGCTGTCACTTGGTGTCATTGTTTTTAAATTATAAAGATGTCCATCACCATCTGCAGGGTTGTTGAAGAGTCAGCAGATGACAAAAACAGTGACAAGGCATATTTTATTTTTATGATGCCCTATCATGAAAGTTCAGAGTGCCTTACAGGTGAACTAAATAAATAAGCAATCAGAGCTGAAAATAAATGTAACAATAAATACAACTAGTATTCATGAAACAGACCTGTAGGCTAGTTCAGATCTCCACTGAGAGGGCAGTAAGAACATGTGGTGCTAATGAATTCCATAACAGGAAGGCAGCCACCAAAATTGTCCTGTCCCTCAAAATGATTTAGCCATCACTGTAGGACAACCAGGAAACCCACTTAGTTGGAGCAGAGAGGGTGTATGAGGACATATAAGGGGAATATTTTTTTCAGGTACCCTTGGCCCAAACTATATTTGGCCTTGTAAGGCAACAAGCCAATCTTAAAACGTATGCACCACCATATAGGCAGCTAGTGTATGTTGCACAGAACCAGCATGATATATTCCCTCCAAGAGGTCTCAGTAATCAGCTGAGCTGCTGTGCGACAGCTATCCAGACTACCCTAAGTGAGGATCATTGCAGTAGTCCATTCTAGCAGGGCCACATTAACTTACATGGCACCTATAGGCTGGAAACTTCATGTACCCACTCTGCAAGAAGTTTGCCCCTCAGTGCTCATAAGTAAATGATGAGAGAAAACGAAAACCTGCAGATACTACAAGTATCTGTATCTGAGAAACTAACAGAAATGCCTCATGGATGATATTACAAATCAACAGATGAAAATCTTCACCAACTTTTAGATGTTCTGGAACTCTGTAAATCAGGTGATGAACAAGACACAAAGACTTACTATTCAGAGGCTGATGCAAAACGGCATGGAGGTTACTCTCTGCCTATAGAAATGACAGCTCTTCTATATCAGAAATTTAGTGTCCTCCACAGCTACAAAGCTCTGTTAAAGGCCCAACCATGGGCCACGTTGATGGCCCAGGGGCTGCACACTGTGCTGTCATGCAGGTGAACCAGGCTTGGGCGCGCACTTGGGTTGCAGAGTCTGGAGGCATGGTTTAGTCCAGGAGATATTATTTTATTTTAAAAAGTCACTACCAACTACAGCTGGCACATGGTGTTTTAGTTTAAGCTTGCAGTCCATAATGACCCCTTAGATTCTCAACCCTATCCACAGCTCTGAGTGTAGTACCATTAAGGGATGGTATGATGTTATCATCACTCGTCATTGCTGAGCTGAAAGAACCTGTTCCAACAAGCAACACATCTGTTTTCCCTGGGTTACAGTTCAGCCAGTTGGAGGCCAGCCAGTCACTGATTTCATGAAGATGACTCATCACCAAGTCCACATTATCCACATTAGGTGCACAAGACAGGCAAAGCTGGATATCATCAGATTAGCAATGAAACTCCAGACAAGAGAGTCTGATGAACTCACCCAATGCCAGCACGTATACATCAAACAACATGGGGTGAGGATCATACCTGCAGCACTCCACAATCAAGCACAGCTATGCCAGAAAGGGAAATATGCAGAACAATCTACTGTGCCCTTCCAGTGAGGTAGGAGTCAGACCACTACAACATGGTACCACTGAGTCCTAAATAGTGCCTTAGGCAATTCAGCAATACCCTATAGTTCATGGTGTCAAACATCGATCAGAGATATTCAAGAAGGACCAAGATGGATTGTTACCCTCTGTCCCCCCAATAAGATAATTTTAAATTGTAATGAGGGCAGTTGCAGTGCTGTTTTGAAGTCCACATCCTGACTGCAGAGGCAAGGTAAGGCAAGGCAGGGCAAATTTTATTTTTATGGCGCCACATCCCAGAGGCTCTGGGTGCCTAACAGAATAAATGATATGAACAGTGCAGTGAAAAACAGCAACAACAGAGGTTCATAGATGTAATTTTTTTTCCAGGTGAAAGTCCAGCTTCATCACCACTACTTACTTGACTACCTTTCCCAAAAAGGGAAGGTTCAAGACAGGCCTGTAACTCAAAAGAATATCAGGATCCAACAATAACTTTTTTAGGAGAAGTTTCACCCTCCACCTCCTTTTCAGCATGGTTGGAAATTCTTCCTCCTTCAAGGAGCACCTAATAATCACAGTCGTGCTAGGAGCTGGGGTCTCTTAGCCACTCAGGAGCAAATAAGTAGTGCCTGTGTCTGATATGCAGTAAGTGGGGCATAGCCCCAAAACCACAAGGAACACCGCATCCACTAAAACTGTCCCAATCTCCCCCCAGTTTGGCATATTACACAAGCCCATCCTTGACTGGACACTGTCAGCCTAAGACAGGCCACTTTGGAAATCTCAGCCCTGGCACAGTATACCTTGGAAATGATGAGCTGATTGAACTCTGTATAAATTTCTGCAGAAAATACTCTTCTAGACAGGTTACAGGGTGGATTAAGAAACATGTCCACAGTGTAAAAAGAGCCAAGCAGGTTAGTTCTTCCCTGCAGCAATCACCCTTGACAGGAATCCTGTTTTTTTTTCAGGGTGATTGGCCACAGGTACTCATTCTAATGAGGTCTCAGCGCTAACCTATCTTCCAGCAACTGAGACCTCCAACAAGAATGCATCAACCTCCATCTCTTAGTCTTCAACCTCTTAGCTCATCACAGTTCCATGCTGAGCTGCAGCAGGAAGTCAGGGGACAGCCAAGACAGGGTGCCAGGGAGTCTAAAGCACATGTAAGAGCTGTGTTATAGCTCTCCCCATCTTTCTCAGCTCCCACAACACAATCTGTTACCATGCTTGAGACATCCAATACTACTAAGAGTTTGCAAGACTCAAGACTGTACTTAGGATGGGTATTGGGCCAACACCACAGTGGGGGGGGGGTAACCCCACAAAGAAACTGGGCATGGCATGACAGTCTGACCAAATGACTGGATCATCCTTGATGTTTCAAATGTCAAGACCCAACAAGAAGGCCACATCCAAGCTAAGGCCATCTCGGTAAGAACCAGAGGCAATAGCCTGTGCAAGGCTCAGTGATATCATCAAGTGGAGCAACTGTTGTTCAGAATTCAAGGCTTCATCCTTGATCCAGGCATTGAAATCCCCTAACACATGAAGACTGGGGTGTCCAGGACTAAGTTGGCCATAAAGTCCACCAGTTCCCACAGGAATTCCTATTCCCCAGGGGATGGTACATGAGAATGATCCTTCTGCTTTTACCTGGCTCACACCTAGCAGTCACACAGTCAAATGTAGTTGCCCCATGGGGTATGCTGTGAGCCCCAGTGCAGATCTAAAACAGATGGCTACCCCACAACCATGTGCCCCTGCCTCAGGCAATGCACCACCCAATACCCAGCCACAATAGAGGCCTCAAGTACTAGGCCAGTGTCCCCACCCGGCAGGGTTTCAGTGATGCAAACTAGGTCATCAAAGGAGTATGCAGTGAATCCTTTCACAAATTTTATTCCTCAGCAATCTTATGTTACATAGAACTGCCAAAGGGGAGGAGCAGGGTGAGCTGGACTACTCAGCACCTGACTGTTGACACTAGTCAGAGTCCTTGGGATCAAAATCAGACAGAAAGATCCCCTATTTTGGTTCTGGATCTTGCCAAGCATCTCTTTGTCTTCACACACTCAATCCAACCCTCCACAACATCAGCAGTCAGACAAAATATGTGCCTATGGTTACAAGCATGGAGGATCCCTAGCCCCCTGCAGTGGTTATGAACAACTGACAATGAAGCAAATGTGTACACTTTAAAAGGCTGTAACTGTCACAGCTGGTCTTGGGAATAGCTGTGCTTAAAATAGCTTCCACAAAACCACATAATGACTATAGTAATACAACTTAAAACCCATGAGTTCATCACCCCTCCACCCACTTACCCCACTTTAAAATAAAGAAAAACACCTCCCATTTTCACATACACGTCATATTCACAAGAATGCCCTTACAATACATACACTCCATATTCACGCAGACACTGTACAAGTAACAAAATGAAACACACTCATACTCACTGCGACACACTCAAATATTATCAAGCAACAATATACAGTATAAAACTGGCATAGGTTGAGTGCTTAAAATTAAGCGGGTATCAAAGTGTAATACAACAGAGTCTTTCATGGTCCAGAATATGGTAATGAGTCTGTCTCCAAACAGATATCTACTCACAAAACAAATCATTTCAAAATGTGAATAAAAGTCACTTCAATCTGTCAATTATTCAGTGTAAATATCACCTGCTGCCAACAGGTGAACAATGCCGTCAGAAAATGTCTTCTTGCCCCTATTGCCCTTACTCATTGTCTAGCAGGGAATCCAAAGACCACAACCCCCCCACCAAGTCCTCTCTCACCAGGCCAGGAGCCCTAACTTAAGAGGAGATGTCATTGGCTACTTCCAGGTCACCACTCTCCTATCATGGTGTCCAAGTACTGACAGAACAGACCCACACCAGATGTGTTGAAACAAGGGCTTTACTGAGTGCCAGAAATCCCAAATAGGCCAGCAGAGAACTCACACACTGCACATGCTGTCTAGGCAGCTCTGATTTAGCAAATACTTCTACAGAGCATTGAAACAAACACTACTTTTCTGAATCCATGGACCAACTGGTTCCTTCCAGGCTACAGGTCGAGATCTCATGCTCACACAGATCTTCCCTTGGGGAGAAAGGTTGCGCCATCAAAATTTATAGAAGCCCACCTCTCTGATGTCCTTCAGCAAAAAACAGAGAGGGACAGTCTTTGATGCCATATGCCCAGTGCTCATCTGTACACACTGAGTGACTGTCTATGTTATCCACTGAACACAGCACCCTGGAGTGTGTAATTGTACTTATAAAAAGGCCTCTTACTTTAAAAAAAAAGTTGCTTAGAAAAGGCAGCACCATGTGTTTGTGAATATGTGTAGGCATGGCAAGTGACCTGGTTCATCCAATCAGAGAGCTGTATTTGTGGTGGCCTTCTTAACCCATTAAAAAACAACATATTTTTTACTATCCCTTTGAATTCAAAAGCTAAGGATTGTTTGCTCTTGGGACTGGAATACTTTGTCTGCATCAAATCTTTTTAAAATGTGAAACAAATGTGCTCAGTATTGGAAGCATTGTTTTGAAGTTGAATTTACATGAACAGTAGCACACAGTACATGTCTTAAACATGTAATCCTACCTTTTTGGCTGCCAGTACAGATGCATCACATATTATACTGTAGTACTGTACCTAGTAAGCAATTCCGGGAGTTGCAATAACAAAGCATTTACAGTACTTTCAAATGTTTTCTTTGATCAGATGGATGATGTTATTGAAGATATAATTAGTCTGGAATCCAGTTTCAAGGACGAAGGTCTGGGATGTGTAGAGTCTGCAATGCTGATGCAAAGTACAGTAAGTACTATGGAGCATAACTTCAACTGTACTTGATATTGATAGAAGAAGAAATGAAGAGGGCTTGCCAGATGATACAGTTTCTAGGGAAGCCACTTGCCATGCCATAGAGCTGTATTCATGTTCCATCCCATTGTCACCGCTGTTGACTGTTATTGGATGCAGAGTAGCATCTCAGATGACGTACTCCATTTTGGAGATAGAGGATCACATGCTACACTGTATTCCATGTTCAGGCGGCCAGTGCAGATTTCAGCACAAAGCTTTAGAGCAGGGGCGGGGATGAAGCTATGGGTCTGAGTATGGGTCAGAGAGAAGGAAATTAATGTTCAGTTTTACAATGCAAAAAGAATGACTTTCATATTGATTGGGTTTTATAAGCGCCAACATGAGTTGGCACCATGTAGAAATATAGTTCTTTAATTATATTTAAATTCTTAAGTAATGCTCAAGTTAAAGGGCTATGGTATAAAAAATGAATTTCACAATTTAAAACAGGCATCCACAGAATTAAACTGTTTCACAAACTATTCATTAATAATGTCAGCATGAATATAGAAGATAAAAAAGGAATGGAGTGTGGCACTTGCTCATGCACAAACAAAAATAAGGTACAGTACTCATCCAAGGTATTATATATCTCAAGTCCTTTACAATACCTTTCTGAAAGTGCTAGTGCAGTAGTGCAAATAAAAATTAGCAGCGACACAAAAAAATGGTGTTGTAGTGGCCCCAACAACCATCAACTACCAGATGGTACTTTGCATGATGATTGCCATCATCTTACTGACGTTTCTGCTGAGATCAGATAGTTGTAGTTACAGAAGTGATAGAAGGACATTTGACATGCAATCCAATACTGTGCTTTTGAATTCATATCATTAATAACTGGATAAAAACAAGTAACTCCAGGATTCTTAGCCAAGCACTGTCAAGGGAACCAAACCTTCCCAGAGTAGCTCAAATGAGAGCAACAATGCCAGATGCATAGACTCATACAGAATATAAATGAGGCCAGACTCGTGTATCCAGTCAAGAAGCAATAATACGCAGCAGAGACAAGGCCGTATTGATATATATATTAAGGAATATAATGTTTCACCAGTGTTAAAATGCATTGTTGATTAGGATCTAAGACAGCAACAAATTGAACACAGACATTAGTGGACTGGAATAGTGAGAAACTGCTTGAGTTACCTGTCAGTGAGCCACAGGGCATAGATTTGAAATAGATTTTGTCTTTTAAACATGCTAATGTTGCTCCCCTTTGGACAAATATGAAAATGAGCAAACTGAAAACAATATATAATGTTTATCTGAGGTTAGTATTTATTTATTTATTCGCTTGCTTTTGTTAACCGGGTGAGCACGCTAGACAGCCATGTGCCTATTTTCAGGTGCGACCCGGGGAGAGTTACAGGTAAGACTTCATACAGGGATAATTACTTCATACAGGAGTAAATTGAGGCGGCATTAGGAATACATAGGAAGGTAGATACATATAAATACTTTGTACACAAACAAACAGGCAATTCAGTCCAGACCGCTGGGTCCTCAGGCATCCATTGATCAGTTGAGGAACAGCGAAGAGCATGTAAGAAATACACTGGCAGTTACAGGGCTAGCTCTAGGGCAAAGTTGGCACAAAGTTCCTACTCGAGGAGACAAGAAACAAAGCTAAAATAACAGGCAGTTCAAGGCTGACTCTAGGACAAGGTTGGCATGGTGCATTAGAGTAGGAAGGGTAACTACAATTGGCAGATCATTTGGAATTTGAAAACAAAGTTTACTGAGAATCTGGTAGTGCCATCTCCCTCAAGGGATCATATGCATGGTCAGTCTCACAGGCAGACTGGCTAGAGCATAAAATCTTCTTCTGCTGGAACATTTCGTGTGTTTCTATGGTATTAAGTTGTCCATTCAGAACTGCTGACTGTGTTAATTGGAAGGACAATTCTGTGCATCTCTACCTGCAATCTATATTCGTCATCTGGGTTAGATCAACTCCTTGGCATCTAAAACTTTTAAAAGTGATAATGCAGGCTTGTTCTAAGTTTTGGAATTTCCATCAGATCTAGTTATTTATCATTGTCTTCCATGTGAAGTTTATTACCTGCAGATCCCTTATTCCATCAAGAAAAAATGTGTTATCTGGTAGAGAGATTCACATTTTTATGGTTTCATAGTGAGAACTATGCAATGTATTGCTAACAAGAGGCAAGGGAGCAGGGCAGAGAGAAACAGGAGCTGACATTCATTACCTTCTTCTTCCACAGATTAGTTTCATCACCTCATTGGTATGCATGAAATCCCTGCTCTTTTTGTGCCTGTCTGTGCTCCCTTTCTCCATCCTTCATCCTACCAGATCCAATTTATACATGAATGGTTGCAGCACCTGTTTCTGTGTCACCTCTGCAGTGCGATGAATGCTGCTGGACTACACACAATATTTAACATAGCAAGGGAAAGTAGCAGTGATGAAAGAACAATTCTACCATCAACTAATGTAGATCTGATGCAACAGAAACCTTTAATTTACCCCATATATGTACCAAGAGAACAGACAGTGGTGAAGACAATGAGATAAGCACAAATGGCTCCAAGTTAGATAGGTATGCAGAGAGTGCCAAAGTGAACTGAAACCTTTTCAACTGAGGTTGGTCAATTAGAAGTGTAATTGCAGCATGCCAGCTCCCACTCAAGGAAGTGTACCTATTCAAGACCATAATACAGGGGTAGCTGGGCCAGTGAGAATACAATGCAGTAATGATGCAGTACATCACAAAATGCTGCAGTATGCTGCAGGGAACCATGTATTTGAAAGGCAATTAAGCCCTTTTTTACTGCAGTATTTTGTGATATGTCCTTAATGCAAGTTACTACATTGCATCATCATTGTGGCTGGCTCTTCTGTAATTGCACTGCTTTGCATCAAAACAGATGAATGAAAAATGGAAGCAGAGCAAAACCCAGTTTAACCTGTTGCTGAACACCATATACTCATTTCTGATATCTTATGAACATTGCTCTTACACTAATGCTACTGCTGTTTCCTCAGGGTAACAGTGAATATGTGGCTCTGGTGATATCTGGGCCTGAACTTGCTGGTTCCCAAATCTGTGATCTCACTAGTAGACAACTCTAATACCATCCCTCTGTCACATTTTTAAGGCTGTTTAGTAATGCTTAAAGGGATGCTGTCAACACCATTAGGCCTCAAAGTGTCTCTAGTTAAAAAAAAACATGTTTTGATTGTTTACATTCTGTAGAGATTGGTAATGTAGTTGTTGACTTGATCCTGAATTCATTTTTCTTTTTAATAGTGCAAAAAGAATGCCAATATATTGCTTTTACCACATAAAAATGTGTTTGTTTACAGTCCATGATCAACTCACATTGCATCTTTCTTGGACTTGAGAACACCCACAACACATTATACCCACTCTTGATGCTGAAGGAGGAGAGAAAACTATTGCATTATAAGTGGTTGCACTGCTTATGGGTGTTTCTAATGTTCAGGAAGTATGCAATGAGAGTAGATCAAGGATTCAAAACAAAACAAGACTCAGTTTAATTACATCATTTCCATGTATTTCAGTTCTGCCAAAAAAAGGCTGCATGCCAAACTAGGCACTCTATACAGAAATAATGGATATATCCCACTGCCAGCTGCCATGCACTGATCCAGAAAATAATCCTCCCCATATTTGACTACAGTGGTGTAGTCTATAGTGCTGCTCCCAAATCTTCCCTATCTAGGCTGGACTCTCTTCTATTTCTTCTGCTGTTTTGCTCTTGTCTACCATCTCTGCACCCATCACTGCAACCTCTCCCAGTCTCTCTCCCTCCCCTCCCTAACAGACAGGAATCTTATCCACTGCACCTCCTTTCTTGCTAAATTCTTGTTTAACTCTCTCCCCTCATACCTCTTCTCTTCCATTTCCCTCAAACCACCTTCCTCCCACTCCCTTAGAAATGAAGACTCCAGAACCTTAACCCATCCACACAGGTCCTCCTCAGCAGGCCAGTCAGATTTTTCCTTCCACTTCCCCAAAATATGGAACTCCCTACCCCAGCCTGTGTGGCACACGACCTCCCCTAAAAGCCTCACCTCCCTCCCTCCTAAGGGACCAGTTTCCCCTCTGCCTGTAACTGTACTTAAACTGTGCCAGCCTCGACCTTCCTTCATTGCTTCTATTCTCATTCACCTGGTTGGCACTTATTCAGTATTCAGTGTTAATTCCTACGCACTTTGATATGATAAGAATATTTTGCTCATAATGTCTGTTGTGCTTTTTATTTGTCTATAGTTTGCTTTACTTACTATTATTCACTGTTTACTGTATCTCTTATTCTATACTGTATGTATTTTTATTTCTGTAATTTTAACATTGTAGCCTCCTTTGTACCTTTACTGTTTATCCCTATCCCCGCTCCCCCATGATGCATCTGGAAATGAGCATTTCACTGCTCAGTATGCCTTTCCTGGTAAAACATTGACATAAATAAATAAATAAAGGAAGCAGCCAAAACAACCAGCAACCTCAATGAAGTTTAGAGAAGGTACACAATTATAAAATATGGGGTTTTAACTAGAACTTATATGATGCAAAAAGGGCTGATGGCATCCCTTTAAAGTAGACAGTAATGGAAATGGGAGGAAACCCTGGGGAACTCAGTTCTAGGAATGAATATAAAAGCCTGACTCAGTTCTAGGAATAAAATGAGGGAGGGTCTCTTCTGTGTAAAATGTATACCCCTAAAGGCATAAAACTGCCTAAATAAAAGGTTCAAATGCAACATACTCTAAAGCGAAGACATATATCCCGAGACCCCTGTCAGATATGTTCCATACCAGATCAAAGCTGATGGGTTCCCTCAATGAATTCTTTCCATTTCCAACACTGAAAACAGACTTCTTGTTAGTGGTTCACTGGAGAAGGTGAACTTTGCTGTTTTAACCTTCTGAGGAAAAAGTCAGTGGGGTGCCTACCACATCACAGCTGTAATGCAATACTATAAATTGCTTAAGACCTATACCACTGCAGACTAGCTGCCTGGCCCTCTCTACCCCCATTTCAAGTAGCTCTTGGAGAGTAGCTGAATACATACCCCAAAAACCTTTTCCATGCTCTCCAGTAAGTATGGGATTTTTACATAGAGAATAATGCATATGTAGGTGTGTGATATGCAGTTTTTTACACACCCAAGGTGTGTGATAATATATAAACCTCGAGGAAAGCTCAAGAGTTATATATATCACACACCAAGGGTGTGTAAAAAGAACTGCAAATAACACACCTTCATATGTGTTATTTTTTATAATAACTGGTGTTAAGTAAACAAAACTCAGAGTCTTAGCATTATGTGCTTCTTGCATTGCTGATTTGACCTCTGTATGGGCTCCATGGCATGCTGGTTGTTTTAAAGGTTAGGTGAAGGTTCAACAGCTTCTCCATTGTTAAAAGTTAAAATAAAACTGTGAACAGAAACATTTTCTGAGTCGGTAAGTGCCTTAGCATGGGACACACAAACTGGCACGAGATAGTTAAAGTCGTATCAACTTGCAGGTTGATATGACTTTGCCATATCAACTTGCTGGTTAATATGACTTTTTGCTGGTCTCAAAAACAGGTTGATATTGGGGGTCACCAGTTATTATATCACATTAATACAACAAGTAAATTACAAATTAACCACACCTTATTCTATACTTCTTATCTAGCTAATGCGTTAGCAACCATATTGGCTCTGACCAGAGTTTAATATTAGTTGGAAGAGTATACACCTATCCATTACATGTTCCTGTTTTAGTTATGTGCTACTAATCAGCACAGATAAATCGACCTATTTAGAATATTCAATAAATGTTTTAAACCGTAAGATAATGCCTTCTGTATTACTTGAAGTTTTGTATATCATAACTGATATATTTAGGTGTATGACCTGTTTTCAAGGTTGTGCTGTGGGGTCTGAAAACTGCTGTAGAGCAGTTACATTTCAGTTACATTATAGAGCAAAAGCACACAAAGCTATTCAAACAGCTTGGTCACAGCAAAGGATGTGTTGTACTGTGCTGCATATACATATTTACATAATATACAATGACAGGAAAACAATACGGGTCTCTAATTGGTCAGTGGCCACCTTGAACAGGGATGTTATGACAGTACAACGTCACTGTATCAAAGTCAGAAACACCTGATCACACAAAAAAAGAATATGAATCACTCCATCCTGTCCCCCAGCCCCCCACCCCAGCCTGACATTATCCTTCTTATAACGGTCAGTTGTCCGCT
Source organism: Neoceratodus forsteri (assembly GCA_016271365.2). Lineage (NCBI taxonomy): Eukaryota > Metazoa > Chordata > Ceratodontiformes > Ceratodontidae > Neoceratodus > Neoceratodus forsteri. The sequence continues at coordinate 366,721,010 of CM028131.1, read as the reverse complement.
CGTCAGCCACAACACTGAAAACACACAAACCCTAAACTTTGACTACCCACTGTATGAAAAAACTTGATGGCAGCCCAAATCATGTTTTTATTTTTTTTAATTCCTACTGTGAATGGCTTTAAATGTCACTGCTATCTTGAAGATGCAGTTAACATAGACACATGCTCAGCTTTTCTGACAAACTCATTCCGCTCCTTCTTTGTGGATCTGCCAAAAAAAAGCCAAACACATTTTACCAGTCCTAGGGCAAGTAGTGGGACTGGACCAGCCAGCATCTTTCTGTTTCTTTCCTTGACATATACTGATCGTGATCAGTATAACCTAAACTGCAGTGCAGATGAGATTCTGACTCACCCAGTAGTCTTCAGCTAAAGCACATTTCTCCTACTCCCAGTCTCCCTCATAACTGCCACCATTTTATTTATTTACTTAAAAGTTTTACCAGGAAGCTGGCCCAGTGGTGTGGAAGGCTAAAGCAGTGATGTTTTACCTTCTGCCATGCTGGCAACCCATGTTCAAAGTGAGAGCAGGTCACCAGGGGTTGGCCAGGGCTGGAGAGGATTGAGCGTCTGGATGACAGCTCTCCTCTCCCAAGGAGAGTGGAGAACAGAGACCTGCACCTGCCTGATACCTAGCAGTGGCTAGGTGTTGGCACACCAGATCCTGTAGAGTGGGACACTTAGGCAGAGCAGTCTACTGGCATGCAGAGTGCGGATGCGCATGTGGCTGTGCCATTGTCGGCTTGTACAATCTCCTTCACAGAAAAGTGGAAAACAGCAGTCTGGGTTAAGCAATATGATGACCGTCCACCACTGGCACTTCCCCAGAAAAGGCATCTCCTGACACTGGATCTGGTTGTGGTAGGGGCTCACCACCACCACCCTGCCATGGAGCATAACCCATGGGAGTTCAAGGTAGGTCAGATAACTGAAAACAAGGATGAACGCTACTGTAATTCACATGATAATTAGCAAACAATAACTGCCTTTAGTTTATTAAACACAGTTATAAAATGGGGCAACAGTTTCGTGGCTTTCACCATTTCTTCGGGCCCATACAACAGTGTTGATCTGTCTACTAAAACTATATTCTTTGATCTCACATCCTGTAAGTTTATTCCATCTCTTTCTTTTCTCCTACATCCAGGGAGACACTGAGACCTCTGCAGCCACATTGTCTGGCAGATTAAGTCAAGTCCCAAGAAAGTGGAGACAGCAAGTTTCTATGAGTAAACTTGGGAGGTGAAAAGAAAGAGGTGGAATAAACTTACAGGATGTGAGATGAATGAATATAGTTTTAGTAGACGGATCAACACTGCTGTATGGACCTGAGGAAGTGGTAGAAGCCACAAAACTGTTGCTCCATTTTATAAGTATGTTTAATACAATAAAAGCAGTTATTGTTTGCTAATTATCATGTGACTTGCAGTGGAGTTCATCCTTGTTTTCAGTTATCTGAGTTTTGTGTTGTCAATACAGTATAGGATGACCCAAGTACAGAACTGACATACAAGAATTAAGGCATCCAAATCACCCATATCTTTTGCAGAGTTCAAGGTAGGTGCCTGAAGTTTTGGGTCTGGGGCTGGGTGGACGGCAAGAGGAAGGTCAACTAGACCTGGGATACCAGTAAGTAAAGTTTCACCAGAAAGGCATACCGATCAGGAATGCTCATTGAAACTTGACCGAAAGTATTGGTCACAGACTAACACGCCACCTCTTGCAAACAGGAAGAGAGACGTGTGTGTGTGTGTGGGGAGGGCAGCCATTCACAAAGACAGAGCCATTCATTTTTTTTTAATTAAATGTACTTTATTTAAATTTCACTCAAAGCAATGTTACATACTCTCTCGAGAAAATGCAATAGTACATAGAGAGATATCTCTGATTCCATTTTTCGTGTCAATTCTTACAGCTCAACAGGTAATGGAGGGATTGACTAAAGTAGAAGAAAAAAGGAGCAACACAAAACACACCCAAATCACCTATCCCATCCCTCCCCCTCTAACCCCCCAGCCAAGTGCAAAATCTGGCAGGCTAAGCTCAGTTCTGTCTCCGTCCATTCAATATAAAGGGGGAAAAGGTAAGAATATACAGTAAAGGTGAGGGCAGCATTTCTTAGGGATTCCAGATTGCCAGTGCAACATCAAGTGGGCCCCACTGGTCTAAATAAGCATATCCCCTATGTCTCATATAAGCAATGTGTTTTTCTAGCTGTAGTGCCAATAACATTCCTCTATACCATTCTGCGATCGAGGGTGTTTGACCCTCCTTCCAGTGCCTCACTATTATCAGTTTAACATTGGCTGCCACCAAAGCAATATGGGCTCTTCGCCGTGCTGGTGTTCCAAGGGGAAACAGATGTACTAAGCAGGCTTCTGGGGTAAGCAATGGCTGCAACCCAAGGAGGGGATCTATCCCTTTCACTACAGCTTGCCAAAGGGGCTGAATTTTTGGACAAGTCCAAAGCATATGGAACAATGTGCCCTCCTCCCCCTGGCACCTTGTACATAGAGGTGAGGGGGTTAGCCCACACTTATACGACTTTGTTGGCATATAGTATAAATTATGCATTATATTAAACTGGACCATCCGGAGCCTATCCTGCTTAACAATTCTATAACACTCTTGCCAAATTCTCCTCCACACGCCAATATCCTGTGTCAGTTGTAGTTCCTGCACCCAATGGTAGCATACGCCCTTGGGTAAATATGGATCTAATGTTTGCAGTTTTTTTATACACCCCGGATACAGAATGGGGTTGGGATGCCACCTGAATTAACATCTGTACCTCTGGATCTTCTACTCTTTTGCCTATTATAGTCCCTGTAAAAGTCAGAATTGCTTGCTTAACTTGGATATACTTGAATTTATGAGAGTCTGGTATCTTGTAGTGAGACTGGAGATAGGAGAATGGGGCTAACTCCCCTTGCTGAAAAAAATCTTTTAACCGGAACTCTTTCAATGGGGCCCAAAAGGATGGTGGAATAGGCTTCCCTCCTATTTTAAAATGAGAGTTACCTATAATTGGCTGCTGAAGCAATTGGTGCCAGTTTAAGGAAAAGTGACGTTGCATTTGATGAATTGCTGTAAGTGACCATCCTATTGGAGTATTTCGAAGTTGTTTGGGAATGTAGGAGGGCACAGCATACAAGAAGGCGAATAGTGTATATTGGTGTCTGGCTACTAAATATTTTTCTATCTCCACCCATAAAGGCACATATCTGCCTGCATCTGACAAAGCATCGGCTTGCAACCAGAATGCCATCTTACTCAGATGTTGAGCACAATAGTAAGTAAAAAAGGAAGGGACTGCTAACCCACCCTGTAGTTTGGGAGCCGTTAACTTATAATATGCTCTCTGAGTTTGCTTTCCCTTCCATATAAATGTGTTTAGCATTTTCTGTACTTTAATAAACCAACTTTTGGGGAGATAACAACCTATCATTCCCAAGGGGTGTAAGATACGGGGCTGACTATTCACTTTTACCATACTAATTCTACCCCATAGGGAAAGGGGTAAAGACTCCCACCGATCCAGGTCGGCTTTCAGGGTTTGTATCAGGGAACATTGAGCCATTCATTTACCAGCAGCACCACCTACTGGCCAAAATGAAACTGCTTCCTCCATATACCACCACATTGATAAATGAAATGAAAATATGTTTTAAAAATTATTTTTTTAATTATTAAAAAAAATATAAATGAGCCATTGTTTATGAGCAATAATGCACTCCAGAGTGTGTGTCATGCTGGGACAATGTCACTTCTGGGGTGTTGGGCAGATTTGGCATGTGGCCTTGTGCCCAACCACCCACGCATGACATTATCTCAGCATGACATGCACCCTGTCATGCATTATTGCCTAATTCACAGATTGGTCAGAAGAGTTGGGGATATTTTGGCCATAGTAATGTGCTAGATATCCATGCTGATGACTTGTGATTATGAATGTTAAGTCAGTTGATCATGTAGTAGCAAACAGATCAGGCAGAGAGTGTTTTCATTTTTTTTTAATTCTTTAGTTACGTGGTAAGGCCCACTAGGCACAAGTGCCTGTTTTCAGGAACAAACCAGGAGCACTGGGAAGGGAGGTTAAGTGACTTGCACAGTATACAAGTGAGGGCTGTGGGAATCAAACCAAGGTCTGCTGAATGTACCACACTCATTCACAGCTCATTACTCTGAACTGTAAGCTATACTGCCAGTTCTGTTTGAGCTAGACATTCCAGTTTCTGCCCATAACCATTTGCCCTGTAGGTAGGGATGCTCAGATGGTATCCACCGATCACTAGGTGCATTGAGAAGAATCCTGTGTTATTGTTTTTCCAGTATAATGCAACTGAGGTTCAGCATCTTGTTTTCAGTGAAGACTTGCTTCTTCTCAAATTTGCAACTTGCATGAATTAAGTACAATGAGGTTAAATGAATTCTTCAGGGTCACTGGCTATACCTCTGGATCCCAGTTCTGTGTTTTAGCCACTGGACCACACTGACCTCCCATAGGTGGTTATTATAATAGACACTTACCTTATTCATATTAGCCAAGCATACTACCAGCTACTATTCACTCATCCAGTAGAGTGAATGGTATGACTAGATATCACTTTCTCATCTAAAAAACAATTATCTGATCTGAACTTTTAAATACAGACAGTCATGGAACAGGTATTTTGATCAAGTCATAACAGTCTGGTTCAACTAATTTTATATAAAAAAATATAAGGATATTCTTAAAATAGTAGAAAATGTAGTAGTAGCAATAATATGGCCACCATCAAGTGGATGCCAAACTGTGTGTATAGTTCATGATCTAAAATACTAATCCTAGTGTTTAGCAAAACAGCATACAGTACTGCAAACTTTTGGTCAGGAAAATTCTACATGATAGCAATAGAAACATAGAACATAGAAACATAGAATTTGATGGCAGATAAGGACCGCTTAGCCCACCTAGTCTGCCCATTTCCTTACCTAATGGATAAGCTGCAGATCCTAGTTAGCCAACAGCCTACTTCCTCCTATCCCCCACTATAATTGCCTTATGTTTATCCAATGCATTCCTGAATTCCCCCACTGTTTTTGCCCCCCACGACCTCCTCAGGAAGGCTGTTCCATGTATGTACAACTCTCTCTGTGAAAAAAATACTGCCTCACGTTACCTCTTAACCGTCCCCCCTCTATCTTCAAATTGTGTCCCCTTGTTCTTGTACATCTCTTTTTCTGAAAGATGCTACTGTGTTGGACTTTGTTGATTCCCTTGAGGTACTTGAAAGTTTCTATCATGTCCCCCCTCTCCTTCCTTTCCCCGATCGTATACACATTAAGCTCTTTTAGTCTCTCTTCGTATAGCTTCTGGTGCAGACCCTGAATCATTTTAGTTGCCCTCCTCTGGACAGCCTCCATCCTGTCTATGTCTTTGCAGGAGATGGGGTATCCAGAATGTATTCTCAAACAGCATTGATGTATAGTCCATGATGTTTCACTTATTGTGTTAATTTGTCAGCTTCCTCAGAGGCAGGTTTGCTTAACTTGTGAAAAGAAAATATCAGTTGCTGTTTTGAAGTGCTGCAACACACTGTGGACTTAATCAATTGTTCCATCTGGTTCAGCTGATGTATAAGGACCCGCATAAATGCAAAAGTGCCAAGTCAGATCATAAACTCCAAGTACAATCTTCAACTATCTTCAAAAACCGCGATCCAAAATAAATTGTCCATGTATGTTGATTTGGGATTCAGTCCTATCCAGCAGCAAAGCTACTCCCTTCATGGGAGAAGAGACCCACTAGGACTTGTAACCACCCACGTTGTACTAACAAAAGACTGAAATGTATACTTAATCTAAGCTGATCAGGACAGAAGTGATAAAATGGGGCATATAATTTTGTTTAATAGAGTGAAATATGTTTTAAAAAATGAAACTTATGGGTAAATAAAGGTCAATTACTGCATTACATGTACTACACTAAATGTACAAAAATAAGAGTATGTATAATCACAAGAATGCACAAGGTATGACATCATCCCTTAATTGAAACAGTTGCCGCTGCCAGCCAAATATCAACCAAAGACTATACAGACCATCAGCGTAGGAACATGAATGATTTCATTTGGAACCTCATGGCATTTCTTCAGAAAAAAAATGCTGGAAATTATTAGCTCTGCACCTTTTCTAGTTCAACATACTTTATGGTCAGGTCATCAAGTTAAGTATCCTACAACATCTGACATTATTGGATTGGCAGGGCAATAAGGATAAAGTGCAGAATGTAACAACTAGTTATTATCCATTAAAATACTTGTCTTAACATTTGCTTTGAAGCTGCTGGTATTCAATTATTATAGGGGTGATAATCCCTAAATGCATAATTATTGTAGAGACATTGGACAATTAATAGTTTGCAAAAAGGAACAAAGAAAAATCTTATAACTAGCATTTAATATTCATAAAAAAATAAGGTTGGACATATATCAGTACTGAAAGATTTGTATACTAAGTTGAGATGAATGTCATACAGTAGTGCAATGTCACAAAACTCATTGCATGGTATGTCTAATGTATTCTTATTGTAATAACAGAGATTGATGATATGTTACTTGAATTCATGTGCATTACGTAAATTAAAATAAAATCACTTGGCATTTTTCAAAAGCCTATATATTTATAAAGGGGGTCCTGGGAACAGGCCTGACTAAACATTAACAATCACATTTGCTGAACTGGGCTTAAAAGGCTAAATGGGACAGAAGAGAATGTTTTTGTGAATTACACTGTAGATGAGATTAGGCTTAAAGTCCAAGGAAGAGTCAAAGTTCAGCTTCTTACAAGTGGTAAAGCTAAAAACATTTCACTTGACTATTTTGTCTTGGATTTGAGAAAAGAAGCAAGATGAAGGAAAAATCCAAAGCAATTGCCATAGTGGAATTTGTAGAGACACAAAAAATTAAGCTGGTAAGCCAAATTAGAGATTTTAATTTGTATGCTACAGTACTAATACTTTAAACTTAATTTATGTCACATCTTATAAAATAGTCACTAAACCAATAAACACTGATAATTTTGTTGCAGTAGTGGAGTTTAAAAGGTAGCTTCATTATAAGAAAGACATGTTTTAAAGATTTTAAGAAAAGTACAGATTGTTTTGAAGGAGATGAATTTGTTTTTATATGTGTTGTTATTAGAGTTTAGTTTCCTAATGGATAGTCACTTAAATGCTTTGATGGACAGCATTTAAATTATAATATAATGTCTATGAGTGAAACACAGTAAAATGAAATCCTATTACATTACATCAGACTGAAGTCCCTTTCATTATGACACACCACATCTGAGCATGCAATCTTCTTATCTCTCATGGGCAGCTTAAAACTGATAATGGGGTATGTTAAATAATCCTACATTTGAATATGTAGCAGAGAAGATTCAAAGGCATATTATAACTACATATATTTTTGGAATTCCCTTTCTATATTGGCTTAACCATAGACCAACTTCTTTTTAAATATAATATGACTTAATTTCTAATTGATCTGAGCAGACAGTGGAACAACTAATAACACACGTAGCAAAACGTACAATATTAAAAACCTTTGCTAGATTTTTTGAGACCCTTTAACTTCATGTTAGCTATAGGTTATAGAGTAACTACAGAAACTCCAGTGAAAGAGAATCACTGCTGCTTTTGAGAGAGAGCATTTTGATTTTTACTGCTGATCAGCTTTGTACTTGTGGAACTCATGTGCAGGTAGGACAGTGAATTAAGTAAATGAAATTCTGAAATGTATGCTTGTAGCCAAAAGCAAGGTTGTTCTGTCATATACATTGTACTTAGCTGGACATGTTTACACTCAATGGGTGAATTTAGAAATGTCATAGAGGGCTACAGATTTAGTTGAATCTGAAGAGATGAATGGTCTGATTTCAAGTAAATCTATGCAATAAAAAGGATGGGTGGGTAGTTTCTAACCCAACCGTGCCTAGATTCACCATTGCTCACCTTCTTAAACAATCATTTCCACAGGTTATGTATTTGTTTATTTATTTAAACTTTGGTAACCAGTAAAGGCACACTGAGCCAGTGCTGATTTACAGGTGTGACCTGGGGAAGGGGGAAAAACCCCAAAAGGGAACAAAAACCAAAAATGAAAGTAACATAAAAAAAAATTACATCTGGTACATATACAGTAGTCAAAGTGCATATTCATGAGAGCAGTTCTTAGGTACAGATATACAAATACCAAGGGAAATGTTACATAATAACAAACAGCTGAAATTCAGAGAACAAATTGAATAGAGCAGTACATACAATTCAAGCAAGGAAGATGCACTAGGATGGTGTGCTACTTCTGAGTTCCTGATTTGTAGTTGCAGGAGAGAAACGTGCACTCATCCCTGTATGAAGGACTTCACAAAGCAATTTCCTTAGATTTTACACCTGGGTACAGATATTCAAACTGCGCCAGGCTGTGGCGCAAGCCTGGGTGCAGCTCAACTTGGCTGTGCAGGGATGTTGACTGGGTGATATTCAACAGAGCTGCATCATGGCTCAGCAGCATTGAATATCGCACCCTGGCCACCCACAGTGCGCATGGCACAGTAGCACTGCACCAGCGCCAGTGGCCAGAGTGGAGCATGGGGATGTGCTAGCACAAGTTTCATTGTGCAAGGCACAGCAACCGCTATATTCAAAACTTGACATGCAAATGGGGCCATAATGTATGCAAGGTGCACATGGGGTGATTTGCATGTCATTATGGCCCCATTTGCATGCAGGAGCACTGATTCCCGACGACTTGTGCCTGGCGCCCTGCCAGGCAGTAGCCGTCGGGGACCGACGCCACCTGCAGCATAGCAATGTGCCCCACAGCCCTATCGCAGGCTAAGTAAATAAAAGATAAACCTATATCCCTGGTGATCCAGTGGACAGCTGCCCGCCCGATCGTGGGTTAAGTAAATAAAAGATAAACCTCAATCCCTGGTGGTCCAGTGGACCGCTGTCCACCTGATCGCGGGCTGAATTAAAATAAAAAGTAACCCCAATCCCTGGTGGTCCAGTGGACCCCCCTCCCTACCTGCCCACTGATCCCCATGGCCCTGCTCCCCCCTTGGTCAGTGGTGGGTGGCAGCACCCAACCCGCCTGCTGCCCGCCCGCCCGCCAACTGGCACCGTCCCGGTCAGGGCTGTATCATGGTGGTCCTGAGTGTGAGCCAATGGGCGTGCAGTGATACCTATACTACACATTCCAGATAAGTCTCTGGAAGGATGTAGACAGAGTAGAGTTGGTCCAGAGGAGAGCAACTAAAATGATGTAGAATCTTCATCAAAAGCCCTACATGGAGAGAATAAAGAACCTCAATATGTATACCCTGGAACAGAGGAGGGAGAGGAAGGATATGATAGAGACCTTTAAATACCTCACAGGGGTAAATAAGGTACAGGACAGAAGTATTTTTAAGAAGAGAAGGTGCTCAAGAACAAGAGGACATGCTATGAAGCTGGGGGGTAGATTTAGGAGAGATTTGAAGAAGTATTTCTTCACAGAAAGAGTGTTGTGTTCTGGAACAGCTTTTCAGTGGAGGTGATTGGCTAAAAACAGTGGTGGGGTTCAAGAATGCATGGGGTAAGCACAACAGAATCATAATGGAAAGGAAGGGGGGAGGCAGAAAGAGCTTTTAGATTGGGTACAGTCTGCGGCAATAGTGTAGATGGTGAGGAAAGAGCAGACTGGATGGGCCAAACAGTCCTTATCTGTCATCAAATTCTATGTTTCTATGTTTATTCTGATTTGCTTTTTTGACAGCATGATGTCATGAGAACCCCATGGTGGCAGAATAGTGCCATGCTATACAAACACATAAAGACATAGACAATGACAGCAGAAAAAGACAGACAGTCCATCTAGTCTTGCTGGTTAATATGACTTTTTGCTTGTCTCAAAAACAGGTTGATATCAGGGGTCACCAGTTATTATATTACATTAATACAACAAGTAAATTACAAATTAACCACACCTTATTCTATACTTCTTATCTAGCTAATGCGTTAGCAACCATATTGGCTCTGACCAGAGTTTAATATTAGTTGGAAGAGTATACACCTATCCATTACATGTTCCTGTTTTAGTTATGTGCTACTAATCAGCACAGATAAATCAACCTATTTAGAATATTCAATAAATGTTTTAAACTGTAAGATAATGCCTTCTGTATTACTTGAAGTTTTGTATATCATAACTGATGTATTTAGTTGTATGACCTGTTTTCAAGGTTGTGCTGTGGGGTCTGAAAACTGCTGTAGAGTTGTTACATTTCAGTTACATTATAGAGCAAAAGCACACAAAGCTAGTCAAACAGCTTGGTCACAGCAAAGGATGTGTTGTACTGTGCTGCATATACATATTTACATGACATACAATGACAAGAAAACAATACGGGTCTCTGATTGGTCAGTGGCCACCTTGAACAGTGATGTTATGACCCCCTTCCCCACCCACCCACTGATCCCCATGGCCCGATCGTGGGCTAAGTAAATAAAAGATAAACCTATATCCCTGGTGGTCCAGTGGACCTGTCCACCCAATGAGGCTGAAATAAAGTAAGAGACACCTATTATCCCTAGTGGTCCAGTGGACCCCCCCCTCACCGCCCTCTGATCCCCCACCGCCCTGCTCCCCTGGTCAGTAAAAGGTGAGCAGCTTCCACCTGCCTGCTGCCCACCGCCGCCTGACTGACACCATCACGGTAGGGCTGCCGTGGTCACAGTGTGAGCCAATGGGCGTGCTCCTGCCGTACTACACATTCTGGATATGTGAATGGATCCATTCACATATCTAGAATAATAATAATATGACATGGGCTACACCATTGTCTCACACTGTGGACCAATGAGTACATAACCAGCGGTGTCGGTTGGTGGGCAGACGGGGGCTGGTGATGGTGCTGCCACTGACCTGGGAGGCGGGCAATGAGAGATCGATGGGCGAGTGGCCACTGAACCACAAGGAATCATGTCTCTACAGCAACCAACGACATGAACAGGCACACAGACACCAGAAGAATCACCATATTTAATTCAGCCGTGATGGCGGCTCAAATCCACTGAACCACCAGGGATATAAGTTTATTCATTTATTTACCCAGCCTGATCAGGCGGGCAGCAGTCCACTGGACCACCAGGAATGTAGCCTTATTTTTTATTTACCTAGCCCATGATTGGGAGGGCAGCAGTCCACTGGATCACCAGGGATATAGGTTTATCTTTTATTTACTTAGCCTGTGATTGGGCAGGCAGCGGTCCACTGGACCACCAGGAATTTATGTTTATCTTTTATTTACTTAGCCTGCGATCAGGTGGGCAGCGGTCCACTGGACCACCAGGGATATAGGATTAATTCTTTCTTTTACTGATGCCCTTAATCGGGCATGGGAAGCGCCACCATGGGTTGCAGCAGAAGACTCGGGTGGTCACTACAGGTGACAGCTGCGTGTTGCACCTACCAATGTAGCAGCTCACCTGTGAGTGGCCACCATTGTTTTTTTTTTTGATCAACTTTGTGCTGGTGCAGGTAGAGGCTGCGCAGATGGCTCCACACATCCCGGGCTGAATATCGGGGCTGTGCGGATTATGCATGGCGTACCCCCCTACCTGCACCTATATACATTACTGATGTGCTCTGGTGCGTCAGATTTATGTCACTTACTTTTCCTTTTGAATATCCGCTGGAAAGATCAGTGAGTTGTATGGTATGAAAACACTGCTCACCATAGAGCAACTTATTCAATATCTGGCCCTTATTTATTGCAACCATATATGAAGGTATCCAAACAACAAAATCAGGATACAAGGCTATGCAGAGCCCTGTCTCACGTTTCACCTCTCCCTGGAGGCTTCTTCAGATGATACCTTCATATATGGCTGCAATAAATAAGATGTTCTGTACTACAACTACAAAAGAGAGCAGTACATAATTCCAACTGTGCAATATACAATAAACATAGGCAAGAGCAGGAATCAAAAGAGGGTCAAAACACCTGACTTGCTAGAGCTAAGGCAGGGAAAGACTAGTGGCAATAGCATGAAGCTGGTGGTTCACTTCAGAGCAGGCACTGGAATGTGATGAGTGAGGTGACAAGTTGGAGGGTGGGTGAGAGTGTGTTCCAAAGGGAGGGTAGATGGAAGGAGGAAGCAGATTGACCTGCCGTGGAATGAGGGCAAGAAAGAGAGAAGAAACAGGTTACCCGGGAGCAGTGTGGGTAGGGTGGGAGGGGCTGGTTGGGGATAGGAGAAATAGGAAGGCAGTAGTCCAAACCAGTATTTGGCAATGAAAGCTAAGGAGTGTGACTGATGGTGGTGGAATGGGCGGGGATAGGAAGTGACGAGCAGAGGCAACAATGGTGAGTGCGGAATGGGGAGTTTGAAGCAAAATGACAAAAGGAATTTAGGAGGGTGTCAAGTCTGGCTAGAGAGGATGCTGGGGTGGTACCGTAGATTGCCCGCATCGTCCAGCATAGGGAGGATGGTTTTAGTGACTAATTCATGATGCACAAAAAGAGAAAGGCAATCCTTATTAGGTAATATTTGTTTGACAAGAAGTCCAGGAATATAACCTTCCATAAGTACAGCTATAGCATAGCTGATTAAAACATTATCTTTGTAAGATTATTTAAATAAGACAAGTCTTAATATTTTCATGCTTTTAGGCCATTTTTTACCCATTGTGAGCCTGGAAACAATCTATTGAATAGTTTTGTATGCCACAATATTAAAGCATTGCATTCTCATTCCATCGAGGGAAAAAAACAAGAATTCCTGTTGTGATTGTCATTTTAACATATGCAGTCAGTATTTTGTTTAAAGAAGACCGTTACAAGAATGTGTTGAAACTGTTAAAGTTTGATAATGTGGGCTTACTGTCACCCATGTATTGTTTGTAAAGTACAGTAGCTGCTCAAAGTTGTTTATTTATTTATTTATTCAAATGATTCATCAGGAAGGCATGCTGAGCCAAAGAGCTCATTTCCAGAAGCGTCCTGAGGGGATGGGGATGTAGAGCACATCAATACAGACAAGCACAGTAAATGCACTTGGTACACAATGAAATGTGCAGTTTACATAGTTAATACATTAGCAGTGCTAATCACAAGAAGTGCAATAGGTCCAATACCGAAATAAATATGCAATTAACACATTTGGTACAATGAAAAAGACATAATGTAGATTTGAACAATAGAAGATGCTGTGCAATAGGTACTTAACAGGGCAACACATGTAAGGACAAGAATGGGCATCTAAATCACAACTGGTAAATAAAGAAATTGGCAGCTAGCAAGGTTAAGCTGTGACAGTAGCCGTGCAGTAGGTACGCTGTGTGTTGGGCAGTAAGTAGTATGGACAGTGACATAGAGGAGGTGAGGGTAGTAGACTGTACACTAATTCAAGGAAGCAACTCTATGGGTAGCAGACAGAGCAATTAATTAGATGTAGCCAAGTATTAGGACATATATAATATGTGTGAAAACATATACAATAATATCGAGTTGCAGGGAGGAGACTATAAAGAGTAGGGCAGCTTAGATGATCAAATGAAAAGCAGAGGATAATTGCCTGAGCTGATTGGGGCAGTTAGAGACTATGTCTAGGTAATCCTGGTCATGGAAGCCTATACAAAGGCTTAGGATTGGGGGTGTCAGGAGCAACTGGGGGGTGAAAGGATGATGGGAATTGGCAAGAACAGGTAGGTTTTGTGAAATTTTTTAGAAGGGAGAAGTGGGAGTAGGAAGAAGTGGCATTACAGATGGAGGCAGGGTGGGTGTTCCATATTTTAGGACAGTGGAAGGAGAAAGCTGATTGACTGGAGGAGGTAGAATAGTGGGAGCTCAACAAAGACTGCAAGTCAGAATTATGGAGGGAATAAGTGCATTGGGGGGTGGCATTGGGGGTTGTTATGTCTCTGTAGTAAACCAGTTGGACTACTGTCAGGTAATATTTGACTTTTAATAAAAATGTTTAATTACAACCATGAACTAACTACTTTCCCAAAATGGGACATAACCTGCATTAATTTTTCTTTCATGTAATGTGAGGTACTTTGTTAAGAAGCATGGTGTCCTATTTTGAAAAGCAGCTAAGATACCTGATAACATTTAATATTTAATGTGCCCACAAGTACAATACAACACAAAAATGAGAAAAACCTGGGCTCTGGCACAGGGGAAATCTAAACAGAAGATAGACGAATAGAAAGCTGCCAGGAGATGAAGGCCTTGCAGTCTCTCAATTTGCCTCATGAGTTGTGCATTCTATGCAGAATGATGATTACCGACCTCCCCTCTCCCCTGCCCTCCCTGCTTCTGTGACCAACCCATTTTGCCTATCCATTCTCCCTTTGCAGCTCTCCACAGTTTTTACACAGACTAGTGTTTCAGGCAGGTTGTTTTTCCCCTGATAGCTCTCTCTGTAAAGTAATATTTCTTCACATCCCTTTAGAATGCCCCCTCCCGACATGAGTTTCTTATTAATCCCCCCTGGTATTTATATTGCCTGTATGACTGAACAGCCCTCTGGAGTTCACTTTGTTACTACCCTGCACGTATGTTAATGTTCCGGTCATGCCCCCACTCCCTCCTGGCATCCAATGAGTACATGTTGAGGCCTACTAATCTTTGCTCATATGTTCTCCCTTCCTGCCACAGGATACTTTCATCTGCCCGCCTCTTCACTGTCTCCAGCTTAGTGATGTCCTTTCTTAGGTGAGGGTTCCAGAATTGTACACAGTGCTGCAAATTTAATATGAGATTTTTCTCATTGCAGGGGAAGATAAGATGGCTAGATAGTATGACAAAAAGCTGCAGCTTTCCTTTTAGTTCTATTTTGAGCTTTAGACAAAACATTGTAAAATACAAGGAATAAACCTTGGTCCCAGTTACAATATTGAGCCCCAGCTCCTCCGTGTGTTTCACGGTTGGTATGTGTGTGGATCATTCTGTTCTCTTTGTCAGTAACACAGGGGATCCCTTGGACTTTATATCTGAAAATATGGACATATGCACCTTGCATTGCACATAACTATAATGTTGTGTAAAAAGGGATGTGGATCTGAATGTTGGCAATTTAAAAAATGTTTATGATAATCTTTTTAATTTATCACCTTCACCATTTGGACTGTATCAATTATTATGTCTTTACCATAACCATATTTTACATAGTTGCAATAAATAAATGCAGTAATTAAGTAAACTATGTCTCACCAGGGCACGTAAGAATGGGTCACAGACCCATGTAATGTAACGCTGGAGCTTCACTGCGCTGTTGCACCATACAAGACCAGAACATAGTTATTGGCAATTGATGTGATAAACAGTTCAAGCCTTTCGAAACTAGTGAAACAATATGTTCCTTGATACTAAGTTCTTTAAAGCCCAAGTTAAGTTAAAAAAAAAACACACTACTGCTTCTGAGGAAGCAATCATCTAAGCAGATTTTCTTTACTGAGCTGGTATCATTTGTGACCATATTTAAAAGCTTCTAGTGTCAGCTCAAAGCAATTTTTACCAGGATTTGTATTCATGTGCACCGGTTTAATTGGCTACAGGGATTTGATAACATCTGTGAATGTCAAGGAAGCAGTGCTAAAGAGCAGGAATAAAATCCGATGAGCTATTTTCACACCCAAGTGCAAGAACACAGCATTTTTCAAATGTTTTCTGATCATTTCAGCATCTCATAGCATTAATATTAGACTGCCATTTAAAGCAGGCAGACCAACGTATGAAATCAATGGATTAGAAACCAGTAAATGCCCTGTACTGATGCTGCCTCCTCCTCAAGGTGCTGTATATTAGAAACATAGAAACATAGAAACATACGGCAGATAAGGACCGCTAGGCCCATCTAGTCTGCCCATTTCCCTACCTACAGGATAGGCCACAGATCCTAGTTAACCAACAGCCTATTTCTTCCTACCACCCACAAGAATTGCCTTATGTCTGTCCCATGCATTCTTGAATTCTCCCACAGTTTTAGACCCCATAACCTCCTCAGGAAGGCTGTTCCATGCATCCACTACCCTCTCTGTGAAATAATACTTCCTCACATTGCCCCTGAACCACCTTCCTTCTATCTTTAAATTGTGTCCCCTTGTTCTTGCAAGTCTCTTTTTCTGAAAGATGCTACCTCTTGGACTTTGTTGATTCCACTGAGGTACTTAAAGTTTCTATCATGTCCACCCTCTCCTTCTTTCCTCAAGGGTATACATATTAAGCTCCTTTAGTCTCTCCTCCATCGGCTTCTATTGCAGACCCTGCACCATTTTAGTTGCCTCCTCTGGACTGCCTCTATCCTGTCTATGTCCTTGCAGAGATGGGGTCTCCAGAACTGGACACAGTACTCAGATGGGGTCTCACCAACTGTCTGTACAGAGGGATAACAACTTCCTGTTTTCTGCTGATGATGCTCTCCCTATACATCCCAGTATACCCCAGCCCTCCTACTGCCTTCTCACATTGCTTGCTAACCTTAAGGTCATCTGATATGATTACTCCCCAGGTCCTTTCTTTTTGTTGTTGTTACTACCTCCCCACCATTGTGTATTCTTCCCTGGGTTCTTGTTTCCCAGGTGCATTATTTGCACTTCTTTGCATTGAATCCTAGCTGCCATACTTCTGACCATTCCTCCAACCTTGCCAAGTCCCTTTTCATCCTTTCCAAGCCTCCTTGTTTATCAACCCTGTTGCAGATCTTTGTGTCATCTGCAAAAAGGCATACTTTTCCTTCCAGTCCCTCTGCAATGTCACTGATGAAGACATTAAAAAGGACTGGACCCAATACTGAACCCTGCGGTACCCCACTAGTAACCCCCCTTTCTTCACTGTGGACTCCATTTACAATTACCTTCTGTGTCCTGTTGTCCAGCCAATGTTTTACCCAGGCTACCACCCTGGGTCCCACTCTCAGGCTGGTTAATTTGACTATTAATCTTTGTGTGGGACTGTGTCAAATGCCTTGCTAAAGTCTAGGTAGGCCATGTCCACAGTCCTCCCCTGGTCTACTACTTTGGTCACCCAGTCAAAGAAATCTATTAGATTCGTCTGACCGACCTTCCTGCTGTGAACCCATGCTGCTTGGGTCCTGTGCTCCACTGGCCTCTAGGTACTCGGACTATTCTTTCCTTCAGAAGTGACTCCATCACTTTCCCTACCACAGAGGTCAGACTGACAGGTCTGTAGTTTGCTGCCTCTGTCTTGGACCCACTTTGTGAAGGGGAATCACATCCGCCTTCCTCCAGTCCTCGGGTACCACACCATCTTCCCATGATTTATTAAAGATAGCCAGTGGTATCACTAGTTCCTCCCTTAATTCTTTTAGAATTCTGGGTGAATTCCATCAGGACCCATTGCTTTGTCCACCTTCAGTTTAGGAGTTGTTGCAGAACCCTTTCTTCTGTGAAAGGACTGGGATCAACCCCCTATCAAGAGTGCTTCTGTTAATTGGATTAGGCACTTCCCCTCCTCTTTTGTGAATACTGAGCAGAAATATTCATTCAGTATTCCTGCTTTTCTCACTGTCCCCTCTGCCCACCCACCGTTTCATTCTATTCAGCCTCACTATCCCTCCTTTGTCTTTCTACGCTCATGATGTACCTATAAAGGTTTTATCCCCTTCTTAACTGAGTTGGCTATCTTTTCCTCAGTTTGGACCTTTGCTATTCTGACTTCCTCCTGCTTCCTTCTGCCTTAACTGGTACAGCTGTCTGTCCTGCTCTTCTGTGTTTCCATATACTTCCGAATGCCTCTTTTCTTCCTGACTTTCACAGCCACCTCTTTTGAGAACCATAGTGGCTTTTCTTTCATTTTGATTTGTTCATTTGCTTCACACAAAAGCTTGTTGCCTCTGTGATGGCAGTTTTGATAATTCTTCATTGTTGCTCCACACTCCTTCTAGCCTGTTTGCTAGTGCTTTTCTAGGCACTCTCCCATCTTGCCAAAGTCAGCCCTCCTAAAGTCCAGTACCCTCACTTTTATGGCTTGACTCTGTAGCTGAGTTTAACGTGAACCACACTGTTTGATGGTCACTTGTCCCCAGATGGCAACCCACTTCTAGATCCGAGATCCTCTCACTGCCCCGTTTGAGATAACGAGGTCTAAGATTGCTCCTCACGAGTGGGTTCTGAAACTAGCTGTCTAATGCCTGCCACCTGTAGGGCATCAAGAATAGCCCTGCTCTTGGATGTGGCTGCAGCAAATGTGCTCCAGTTAACATCTGGCATATTCAGGTCCCCATCAACAGTATCTCCCTTTCTCTGCCATTCTAAGAATGCCTTCATCATGTCCTTGTCCATCCTTCCCCTGACATAGGGGTCTGTACACAACCCCTGTGCAGATTGTGGTGCCCTTTCCAGTCTCCAAGGTGTCCCACAGTGCCTCCTCTCCTCCTGTTTACTCTTTGTTCAGTTGCTTTATCCCTTCCTTTACCTAGAGAGCTACTCCTCCCCCTCTTCTCCCCTGCCTGTCTCTCCTGTAGGTTATGTACCCTGGTATGTTAACATCCCAGTCATGGTTCTCTGTGTACCATGTTTCTGTGACTGCTATGATATCCAGGCATCCCTCTTCCATTAAGGCCATCAGCTCAGGGAGCTTGTTGCCCAGACTACGGGCATTGGTACTCATTACCCTCCATTTCCTGATGGCCTTACTCCCTTTTGCCCCATCCCTGTCCTTCTTGCCTTTGTCACTTTCTCCATTTACCCCTGCCCTTCTCCCTATCAACACCTCTATGTTGGTGTTTGCCGCACTTACTACCGTGATTATTTGGGGGCTAGGATTTTCCTGCTCCTTTCCAGTGCCTCCCCCCTTGGCTAGTTTAAAAGCTTGCCAATGAAGCATTTAAACCTATCACCTAGGATCCTGGTTCCCCTCCCGGACAGATGCAGCCCATCATGCCAGTATAGGGTTGCATCACTCCAGGTGGACCCCCAGTCCCCAATGAAGTCAAATCCCTGAGCGCCACACCAATTTTTCAACCACTGATTGAATCCCATGGTGCAGAACACCCTAGCCTCTCCTATGCCATAGATGGGTAGCACCTCCGAGAAGGTTACCGTGCATGTTACTTGACTAAGGCCCCTCCCCAATTCCACAAACTCTTCCTGCACTTCTCTAATCCCTTTCTTAGCCAGGTCATTTGTCCCAAGGTGGGCAATGACATCCAGCTCCCTCCCCTGTACAGCTGCTCCGGCAATCCTGAGGATTCGCTTCCTGTCCCAGCAAGCCATGGCGCCAGGCAGGCACCTTACCTCCCTCTCCCCTTCCTCCCCCAGTTTTACCTTCCTAACAATGGAGTCCCCCACCAGGAGTTGTTTCCTTCCCCCAAAAGTTCTTCTACTTTAGTCCCAGCAGAGAAGTTCAGTCACACAGCAGTCGTTTCTCCTGGTGTCTTCTGCCAAGCTATTAGCAGAAACTTTCTAAGGCAGTCTTTAAATGTAGCTTCCTTCTAGCTAAGCCACTCCCTCTACTTACCAGATCCTTCTACAAGTAATTTAAACCTCACAGCAGTTAAGTCCTTTCAGTCACCTGAGATTTACACCTAGATAACTCTTAAGATACCCATTCAGTTCAGTTAACCCAAACACACACTTTTTTTTTGTATGTTAGTTTTTTTTACCCTAAATTAAAGGTCAAATACAAAAGTTCTTCTACTTTAGTCCCAGCAGAGAAGTTCAGTCACACAGCAGTCCTTTCTCCTGGTGTCTTCTGCCAAGCTATTGTAAAATATTAATCTAAGGTGAGAAGGGACTCTAGGTCCATCATGTCTAACCCACCCCACTTCATAAATTGGGCTGACAGAATAGCCCAGAGATTAGAATAATGAGCTGTGAATGGGCTTGGTACATCCAACAGATCTGAGTCCCACAACCTCCACTTGCATACTGTGTGACTCTAAGCAAGTCAGTTAACCTCCCCAGTGCTCTCAGGTCATGCCTGAAAACAGGCACTTGTGCCTAGTGGACCTTACCTGGTTACCAAAGATTAAAAATAAATATATAAATAAATAAAATAAACAGGAATAAAAAAGAATGCTGTGCAAACACATACCAGTTTATAGGGATTGTCTACATACATTCCCTAGGTAAACAAACATTTTTCCAGACCTAACTTAATGGCCTGTACTGTTTTCATGTTTACTGCCTCTGCTGGCAGACTGTTCCATAGATTTGCCACCCTCTGGGAGACAGTCACTCATAACATTACATTCACCGCCTATAAGCCTCAGGGCATGTGATCAAAACACAAGGTCAAACATCTCTGAATTTCTGATATTACTGATACCTTTGTGTAGGGGTGGTTGAAGAATTTCATTGGGAGGAGGTAGCAGTTTTGCCAAGGGGTAGCACTTCCCTGCAAAAATAAAAAATGTTTCATATTGAAATTCAGATTAGGCTAAAACAGCTACTGTTTGCTGGTCTAGAGGGTAGGGGGTGCTACTTTATGACATAGCTGGATCTGCTAGATCCTTTGAGTATGCAAAAGACTGAGATCATATCCCCTCTCTGTCTCCTTTTCTCCAGTGTATACTTTACATGTTTAGAACCTTCAGCCTCTCCTAATAGCTTTGCCTCCCATACTGATTATCATTTTGTTTGCTTTGTGCTCACCTTCATGATGGCATCAAGGTCCTGTTTGAATTGACCTGGCCATGTAAAGTAGCAGGACATCTTCCCCTGTGCTACTGGTCATCCCCTTTAGGTGCACCCCAACATTCTGCTGACCCTCTTGACAGCAGCTGCACACTAGTTGTCCTTTTGCTGCCCCATGTCCATTATGACCCCAGGTCCTTTTGATTCTCAACAGCAGCAAGTTGAACCCTCCCCTACAGTGTGAAGGTCATTCCTCTGTTTGTTTGTCCCCAAGTGTAGCACATAGCATTTGGCTACACTGAATTTGAAGTTCCGGCAGTCAGACAAATCATGCAGGTCATTAAGGCTGTCCTGAAGTTTGTTCTCATTCTCAAGATGTCCACCATTCTGGCCATTTTAATGTCATCCGTGAACTAAAGCAACCTGGTGGAGATCCCTGTTTTCAGATAATTAACAAAGATGGTGAAGAGCAGTGGTCCAAGCACTGGTTCCTAACGGATGCAGCCGATAACCTCTCTAATTTGGGTAGCACTTGTCCACCATCACCACTATCTTCCTCCTGACTCCAAACCAGTTAACAATCCACCTGTTGTATGTCTCATGCACACTGCACTGGTTTACTCTCATGTACTACAGTATCAAAGGCCTTGCTGAAGTCCACACAGACCTAGTCCCTGACCTTGCCCCTGTTCTCGTACCTTGGTAACCACCTCAAAGAAGGTGATCAGGTTGGTATAGCATGATCTGCTCCTCATAATACCAGGCTAGGTAAAATGCTTTACTATGCAAATAAATAATATACAAACTTGCAAACTGGTAGAACTACAGAGGAAAATGCCTTAAACAGTAAACTGTCTGCAAGTAAAAATAATTTTTAGTTCACACCATTTTTAAGGAGTGGAATTTACATAGAAACATAGACTTTGATGGCAGATAAGGACTGCTTGGCCTACCCAGTCTGCCCATTTCCCTACCTATTGGATAAGCTACAGATCCTAGTTAACCAACAGCCTACTTCCTCCTACCCCCCCCACACTTTAATTGCCTTATGTCTGACCCATGCTATCTTGAATTCTCCAATTTGGCTCATTGTTACTGTTTAGAGGAAAACAACAATCCAAATTTTACAGGAAACATTTTTTTCAGCATAAATTATAAACTGTTTATTACATATCTTCCACTTCATGACGGTGCAAGAGAATCCCATCGCATAGAAAATCTAATATGGAAGGGCAGTGTCCAAGGGAGTAACTGTTCAACTCTTTTAATGCATGCATACTACAGACATACAGGAACAGGAAAGAAATAAGAATTTTGGTACATGAAGCCCCCAACAACATAATGAGAATAAGTATTTATTTCTGTTTCCACTACTGTATTTCTGTAGCCCTAATTTTAAAGCACTGTTTCAGATGATAACACTTTAGACGGGAGTCTATTCCACAAACCCACCACTGTTTTTGAAAACTAGTCCTGATTATTTTTTCTAAATCTTTTCTTATTGGTCCATTAATACCCTATAGTTTTCTCATCTATATATCTAGATGCTTTATTTGATCAGTTGGAGTCATTTCTTTCAACAGTTTGAATGATCAAATATCCTTTTAATTCACTTTTCTTCATGACAACAGTCTCAAACCAAATAGACTGACCTCCTGGCTAAAATCACACATATCATCTACTATTTTTGATGCTTTTTTATTAACACTTTGTAACATATCTTGATCTTTTCTGTAGTATGTTGTCCAGAAATTTACATTCCATTCTAGGTGCACCCTAACCAAGGGTCTAGGTGGGCCCAAAAAAGGTAGTGTGGGCTCACTTGCCTTTAAAATCAGCTCTTTGTGTTGCTCACTTATTACACATTTATTAATGCATTGATTTATGTGTGATTTTTGATCACGAAAGGCACACTAAGCTAGTGTACCTTGTTTCCTGGTGCATTGTGGGGGGTGGGTTGCATCAATTGGTTTTATTCACAGGGAGAATGTTGGCCATGATTACAGGGAAACTCTCCTGCTCTTCTTGGACAACTGCCACGGGATCTTTTACTTCCACCTGGACAGTGACCAGAGATGGGCAGAAGAGACCTTGGTTTAAGTTATCATCCAATGGACAGCTCCAACAATTATCGATTAGAATGAGTCAGTGTCTCGTATGACAATACTGCCACTTGCAGGCACTGCTAACTGAGCACATTAAAGTGCAGCACTATTTTCATTACTGCAACATCCCATCCCTTTCCAGTAGCTATATAGGTCATAAACCATTGACTGATTCTGAAAGACGATGTTACTGGTAAAGATCACTTATAGTAGCACAACAGAGGGGCTACATACAGTGGTGACCAGTGTCAGCTTCCTTCTTGTCTAGTCATGTCAGTCAGGATCTTCAGCGATGAACTGGCAAGAATGTACAGAACATTCCCTTGCAAATTGTATAATTGACTACAATAGCCTAGTGTTTTCAAACACTATGACTAGTTATCACTGAGAACATTGAGACAGAAGTGTCACAAGATCTCATGACATTTGAAAACCTGACACTGGGCAGCACTGTTAGGAGTTGGTTTTAAACAACAGGAAGACAAAAAAATAAAATAAAATGAATAAATACAAAAAGGGAACAGCGTTAAACAAACATGTATGGGGAATGTTGCAGTGTTTCTGTTCCCCTTTAAAATTTTAATTTCCCATCTACTTTTGCTGGTGAAAGAGATTGATCTCAATTCTATTCCCCTCCTGTCTTCTCCCTTCCTCCCTCATCCCATCCTAAAGGTGTGGGCTTCTTTCACATCAATCCTTGGAGCCTGGTACTTAAGAAAGATCAACACAGGCTGTGGCTCTTGCAATGCTAACCATATGTCCTTGTAATCTCTGAATCTTGGATCTCATCAAGGTCAATGATACTAAAGTCTTCATTGCTGATTATGGTATCTGCAGGATGATCTTGTGAAGCTTGGAGGTGGAGTGGCCAGTATGTTATCCATGAATATATCCAGTGTATGCACCCCTTCCTATTCTCCATTCTACTATTTGCTAGTAGCAATTATTGCCACCAAGATACTAAACCTGATCCCAGTTTTGGCTTCCTCAACTCTTTTCCCTCCAAATCTCCACTGCTGGTGAGTCCCTTGTATTAAGGGATCTTTCTTTTCCATATACATTCTATCATCCAGTCTTCCCCGGCTTCCCCCTTCAGACTGAGCTCCCAGCTTCCCTTTGGCCTGCACTCTCTGCCACAGGGCTGTGGTGGTGCCCAGTCACCAGGTGCAGAGCCTCTGGGGGGTCAGTCATCACCCACAGCCCAGGGTGTTTTTCCTCCATTTTTCTCCTGTCCCATCCCTGTTGCTGGGGTGCACATACCAGACATGCGTGCGTGGAGGCATGTGCACATCCACAGAAGTCCCACAGGCACCCTTTCTTTTCCGGCACCCAGCAGACCTGCACTACCCTCGAGCCTCCACCCAGGGGCAGTCATTTGACAGGAGTGCCAGCCCTCACTCCCTGGGAGAAGAGAGCAGTCCTCCAGATGCTCGATAATCTCCTTCCCCAGCCAACCACCAGCAGCCCACTTGCACCACTAACATGGGTTGCCGGCATGGCAGGAGGCAAGGCACGGGTACCTCAGTCTTCCACACCACTGGGCTGGCTTTGTATCAGGTGATCTTAACATTAATGGCTCCCCACTTCTACACAAGAAAGTGCCAGCATATTAAATCCCTCAACCTCTCATAATCTATCTTAGAGCCCACTCATCTATACCCTGATTCCTTGAATCTCATGCTCATTGACTGTGTCCTCAAATCCAAGCCTCACCACACTGTGGATACTGACTTTCTGCTTGACACTCAGAGGGATCACAGAATAGTAAACTGGGTCAAAAAAATTCATTGATCTGAAACTCTCCTAAATACATCTAGAACAGATTTTTTGGTCATCTTGACCAAATCACCTTATTCAATTATCTTTACAAAACTGACTGGTCTCCTATGTGTACATCAGGCAACATGATGATGCTCTCTCCTTATTCAACTATTCAAATCCATCTAGGACAAGCATGCACTCTTCCATAGGTAATTCATTAGAAGCTCCTATCTCTTCTGGGTCTCCCCTGAGCTGGTTGCTTCTCTAAAATCTGGAATTCTACTTCACAGCAGCATAGAGCCTCGTGCACCCCTGAGGACCTACTGCCTTACTGCCAACATTGAAATGTCAGTATAAAGGCCACTACAGGGCAAAGTCAAGTACTTCTCTTCTAGCATTCATAATAAACTGAAATCCTCTGCTATATTTTGGAATGACTGCCACTCCATTTTGGCCCCCACCATCCTGCCACGCCAGTCTTCAAAATGGGAAGCTCACCTTTCTCCAACTCTGTTGATGTTGACGATCTTTTAATTACTTTTTTACCTCCTGTGCTCTCCAGCTGCTTCTCCTCCCCTCTGACCCTCTGCTGTTACTTACACCCTGCCATTTACTTACACCCCATTCCGTCCCTTCTGTTTCTCCTACTTTGCTACCCTTCTCCTTTTCCTTCACTCCTTCAACTTCTGCATCTATCTGTGAAACCTTATTCTCCCTCAACCAGTACAAGGGGAACAGTTCAAATATATTGGACCCTAAACTGCTCCACCTTTCAGCTCCTATGATTGCTGCTCTATTGCATCCCTCCTCAACCTCTTTTTTCACCTTGCTATACAGTAATTTCCATGTTCTGTGCATAAACTAAAGAACTGCCACTGCACAAAGTATATAACATCTTTGCCCCAAGGGACTACCTCCCTGTCTGCCTCCTCCCTGTCATTGCTAAAGTGCAGGAACACTTGTCCTTTCTGATGAACATACGAACATATGGAATTTACTAGCAGATAAAGGCCTAGAGGTCTATCAAGTCTGCTCGAATGTGCAGCTAGGACCCCTTATTCTGCAGCTGCCTCCTTCCTCCTTCCCTTCATTAACCCTCCCTTGTCCTGTCCCATCCCCTTTTGAAGCAGTCCACTGTTCTACTGGATACCACTTCTGCAGGTAACTCATTCCACCCAGCCACCGCCCTCTCCATAAAACAGTGTCTCCTCATCTCCCTCCTGAACTTTCCTCCCTCTAGTCTCATATCATGTCCCCTGGTGTCCCTCCCTTCCCTTACTTTGAACAGCCCCTCTGTACCTGTCTTGTTTATTCCTTTCATGTATTTAAAGGTTTTGATCATGTTCCCCGTCCCTCCTCTCCTCCAGTGAGTACATGCTCAACTTCCTCAACTTCCTCTCGTATGATGACTCCCCCAGCTCCTTGATCATCTTTGTTGCCCTGTGCTGCACCCGTTCCAGTAACCAATGTCCCTCTTCAGATCCGGGTGCCAGTACTGCATGCGATACTCAGGTGTGGTCTAACTAATGACCTATACAGTGGCAGGATCACCTCCTCCCTCCTCAAGGATATACCCCTTGCAATACAAACCCAGCATTTGTTGGCCTTTGCAGCTGCCTTCCTACATTGTGCCAAGTTGTTCATTGACCCTGTAATGAGCATTCCCCTGATCTGTCTCCTCCTCTGTCTGGGCTAGCTGCACTCCCCCCAGCTGGTAACTCCTCCTTGGGTTCTTCATCACAAAATGCTGCACCTTGCACTTTTTGGCATTAAACCCCAGTTGCCAGGTGTCTGACCAGGTTTTAGTCGTTGCCAGATCATCCTGCAACCCCTGCCATCCCCCTAGGTCATACACCACTGCTCCTACCTTGGTATCATCAGCAAACAGACTGATCTTGCTCTTGATGTCCCATTATATGTCTGCAATGAATTTCCCAAACAACACTGGTCCCACTAGCCTTGGGTGTGAGAGCTCCCCACCCACCACCACCCTCTGTTGCCTTCCCTGAAGCCAGTTTCCTACCCATCTCACCAGCTTTGCACCCGGCCCTGTGCCTACTAACTTACTTCCCATCCTTCCATGTGGCACCGAGTCGATTGCCTTACTGAAGTCCAGATACAGGACATCCACTGCATGGCCCCTGTCCAGTTGCCTAGTTACCCAGTCATAGAACTCCACCAGATTGATTTGGCAGGATCTGCCCCATATGAAGCCATGCTGTCTGCTGTCCTGTAGTCCTTTGGCCTCTAGGAGCGCCACCAGCCTCTCCTACAGGATAGTCTCCATTAGCTTACCCACGATAGATGTGAGGCTCACTGGTCTGTAGTTTCCCGGTTCATCCTTGGGGCCACTCTTGTGGAGAGGCACCACATGTGCCATCCTCCAGTCCCGAGGTACAACCCCAAATGTAGTGAGGCATTAAATAGGTCTGCCAAAGGTCCTGCAAGGACCTCTGCCAGCTCCTTCATTACCCTGGGGTGGATGCCATCTGGGCCTGGCGCCTTGTCCACCCTCAGTGCCTTCAAACCCTCCCAACTCTTCCCTCCATGATTTCCCCATCATCACCCCTTCCCCTGTTTCTGCATTTCTCCCCCTTTGGTGTCACCCCTCTTCTCTTTAGTAGATACTGAGCAGAAGTACTCATTTAGTCCTTCTGCCCTTATACTCTCTCCACCAATTCCACTTTCCTCCTGATATACCTAAAGAAGTCTCTTCCTTCAATGCCTTGTGCCAGATTGAGTTCCATAGATGCTTTGGCTTCCCTTACTGCCCTTATCACCTCCTTCGATTCTGTCAAGTACTTCTCCCTGTCCTCCCCCCCTCGCTGTTTTCTTGTACTTCCTAAAGGCAGCTCTTTTCCTCCTTACCTTTTCCAAGACCTCCTTGCTCAACCAGCTCGGTTTCTTAGCCCTAGCCTTCTTGCTCTGGGCCTTGCAGCAGGTTTTGGTTGTCTCCACTATCCCCAGCTTTATGATTTCCCACCTCTGGTTAGTGTCCATACTAGATTGAATTCTGGCCAGGTACCCTTTTACCACTTCCCCCATCCTCCCTAAGTCGGCCCTCCTGAAGTCCAGCACTATTTTGCCAGATTCCACTCCTTCCTTGCCCATATCCAATGTGAGCCATAGTTAGTGATGGTCACTCCCTGACATCAGTTCCTCCACTGTAAGTTCTCTCACAAAGCCTCCATTTGCCAGCACAAGGTCAAGGGTATTCCCTAACCTGGTTGGTTCACTGACCATTTGCAGCAGGAAGCTGTCCTGGAAGGCATCCAGCAGTACCTGCTCCCTTCTGTTCCTGGTTGTTGGGGTACTCCAGTCCACTCCTGGCATGAATTATTTTCCTTTATTAACTCCTCTTCCTTTTGCCTCCCTTTCCAGCACAGCTTCTGCAAAGCCCCCCAACTGTCATTTCCATCCTCTGGCTTACACAGTCTGTCCTGAAGAGGATGGATTGAGACAGTTTACCTCTGCCATCTTTGTTGACCTGGTTGGTGCTTATGCCACTATGGCCCATCCTCTTCTACTTACATGAAAGAACTTGTATGGCATGGAAGATATTATAGCAGTACAGTATATACAATCTGTCATTAACAGTCTAGCACATTAGGTGTAAGGCTCAACTACATTCCTGTAGACAGCCTACTGAAATATACAAAGCACTACTAGAAACAAAGCCTGTTCCCTGCATCGAAGCAAACAATCATCTGTACATTCACTGTAACTTTTCAACGGCAACAAAAAACTTTGCAGTCTTTAATACGTCATGTAAACAAAATTAATTAGTTTATGCCAACATTTTTACCATCCTTCTGCTGCTAGTAAGATGGTTCCCTTTTTTTGAGTGAGTGCATGGGTCATTGTTTACCTCATTACATAGCATACTGTAAAGGTTTTGATTATGTCACTCTACTGGTTGTAGTCTTGTACTGTATTTATCATTCTATGTTCGAAATATTGTACAATAAAAGGGCACTGTGTTGTGATCAGGTTCTGAAGGTGAGTTGATGGGATACATCCTGTATAGTTGCCTTGTCTGATAAAAAAACTACATCCTTCTCATTATAACTTTTTACTTATGCAAATTAAACTATATATAAATGTATAGGAGTCAGTGCAGCCTTGTGGTTAGAGAACAAAGCTTTGAATCTAGAGTCCCAGGTTTGAATCCCACATAATCACTGTAAATACCCCCCACTTCCCCGTCTAGGGGCAATTACATGGTAAAGCTCATGGGGAATGGGGAGCACTGTACAGCCAATGAAAACACAGTCCTGAAATATGACAATGGAAAAACAGTACCTGAATGTCCACAGGTAGAGATGACGATGGATAGACTCAATCTGGGGGCACAGGGGCCCTCATGGCACTAGGCTGGAACTCCTTGGAGGCAAGACCATGGAGGCAACTTTTCAAAAGTGGCAAACCAGTCCATTTAGAACACATGAGGCAAACACAGATGTGCAGGACCAGGGGATTCCATGTAATGCTCAATCAATCGCACACCAGATGCAGTCACTTCATTAGAGCAATGAAACCAGGACCGGGGTCCACATTATTAGCTGAATCAGATATAATGTAAACTGTACTTTTGGACCCAGGGGTCCCAGTTGCATGTGATGTTAAGTGGCCAGACAGTCCCAACACAGCCAGTAGCTTAAGGTCAAATGACCACATACCCAAGCAGCATTAGCCCTTGTACTCCCAGACCCACACTTTCCCACCAGGAGCTCTGACCTGCAAGGGGGTGCAGAGAGCATGTACAGCTCCCCCCTTTGCTCTCCTCCTGCCCAAGTTTTAGAATAGGGGCCACATCTTCGATCTAATGAGGTTCCCAGAAGTTCTTGCTGAAGCTTTTAAAGCCATGAATGACTAGGACAGGAGTGAGACCATTCAGACACAGTCCAGTGCCCGATCATTGATGCTATGCCATTGCTGCGAGCATCCCAGGGGTATCTTCCCTGGTGACCCCTCAGGTTTGGGCAAATCCCTCATGCAGTGATCCCAGTCCAGAACTGCCTCATTTGTGGGGCTGAGACGCTTTGCCACAAGAACCTTGAACACAGCCTGCCACCCTGCCTTCTTCCCCCATGACCAGTCCCACAGGTCTCCTCCAGCCTCCCATGGATTCACATCTCCTGGAGCTCCTCAGCATGTAGCAGCACCCAACGTCCAGGTAGTCCTGAGACCCACTGCTCCCTAGGTCCCAGCACCCAGATCCCTTCAGCCAGACCAAGCCCAGCCACAAGCCTCCATCTAGCTCCAAACTGCAGTCCTCCCAGGATAGAGCTTTCTCTGCTAATGCCCACTCACCTCATTCCTGAGCAGGGACTAGCAGCATCTGTCCCCTCAGGTGGGTTTCTTTAGCTGAGAAATCCCAGGACTCCACAAGTGCAGCCCCTTCCTTTGTTCTCCATCTGGATTCTCAGGCAGGGACTACCTGGGCTCTCCACTCCTTGCAGCTCCTGCTCCTCCCTGAAATTTCCTTGTGCTCCCTTCTTGGGTTCTCTGGCTGAGAATCACACTATTTTTCTCCTTGGGTCATGGTGCTTAGCCCAACACCCAAAGGCAGCAATGGCCTCATGGCTGCCAGGCCATGTGGCAAGTGCCCTGACTGCAGCCTCCTTGTGTGTGTGTCTCTCTCTCTCTCTCTGCATCTCCCTTTATCCCGATAAGCCCTGGCTTTTAAGGGCTTTATGGGTTGGCACCGAAATGTTTGGTCCAATCAAGGGCCATGTCTTTGGTGGCAAACCAGCAGTCCTCTAGGACTGTAGTCCCACTCCGTAAACTTAATGCTGGTGCCCCATGGTGTCCGTTGGCACCAAAAACTACTTGCCTTCCTAAGGAGCTACGACTCCTTTAAATTTTAACCCTCGGCAGTCCCTGCACCTGCTCATTGTGTGCTGGACTGCCATT
The DNA here is from genome assembly GCA_016271365.2 of Neoceratodus forsteri. Classification (NCBI taxonomy): domain Eukaryota; kingdom Metazoa; phylum Chordata; order Ceratodontiformes; family Ceratodontidae; genus Neoceratodus; species Neoceratodus forsteri. Next base: position 366,690,596 of record CM028131.1, on the reverse strand, counting down.
TTATAAGCAAACTATTTATTTGTTTCCGCATGGCCCTGAGCCCAATTATGTACCCTACCAGACCCAAGACTCCACAGTGCCACACCCGATGGCATGAAGACCCACCCCAGCACTCGGCTCGGTGTCCTCCTGAGCTGAGACAGCAGAAAGGGACAGTCGCATGGTGCAATGGGGAGTCACCAGGCACGACTCCCACCAGAACCACCTTACCCAGGACAGCGTGTGGGGGAGAAGCAAAGGAACATGGAGCTCCACCCAAGGTAAGCCCATTTTGGGGGCTTACACCACTTACTCACAGTTTGACCTTGAGCAAGTCAACCTTCCTGTGCTTAAGGGAATTTGTCAGTTTCTTGTCTCTCTCTTCTCTTTGCTTAACTGTCCAGAGTTTCTTTAGCCTTTCTCAATCTTAGATATGCCCTTTATCTGTATATACTGCCATTCTTCATGAATTGCAAAGCACTTTGGGATATAGGGTGTATAATAGACACTAGATACAGCAGATTTCCTTTCTTTACTTTACCATAATATGAAGAGACAGTAGATGAAGTTTATTGAATTTGAACACTGATAATTGCTATGCTGTATATGCATTTGTTAGGTAAGTTAGTGTTAACATAGATGGAACTGCCCGGAAATGTGGTATCCCAGGAAGAATGTTTTTAGATGACGGTGTCTGTAGGCAAGTAATTCCTTTGGGTTTTACAGGCACCTCAGACATTTGCTGTGATGGAGAGTGTGTGTGCATTTTTATGTTTGCTTGCACGCATGTGCAAGAAACATAGTGCCATCATCGGAGATTTCGGAGGTGTGCCACCTCCTCCTCCAATTCAGTCAGTGTGCTGGTAGACGTGGCCCCTGTAAGCCAATGCATTTTGGAGCCATCTGTGACACGCTCAAAATGCAATGTCTCTCTGATTAAAGGGCTACGGCAGGTAAGACAGTGATGAGATATCGCCTGCTCATCATGGCTCTGCCTTCTATCTGGCCAGCATGCGCCATGCAGCGTCCGCGCCCTCATGCACTGTATAGCCGGTGGGGTCCCCAATCCCGTCGGCTGTGCTACCGTTCCCCGCCTCCCAAGGCTTCAAAATGCCATGCTGGGTGCCCACACCAGTGTGGCAACTAATCATATAGCCGACAGGGTGCCCAATCCCCGTCGGCTGCACTGTCCCCAGTAGTTAGTACCACGCTAGGCCCACCCAAGCGTGGCAATGTATTCCTGAGGCCGATGGGGTGCCCAATCCCCGTTGGCTGAGCGGCCCTCAGCGTCCTTGTGCCATGCTGGGCCCACCCAGGCGTGGCAAATATCCCGTCATCCGTTTTCTTTTTGTACCTGTAAAGAAAAAGCGGTCCCCACAGCCAGTCTCCCGCCCTCCACAACCCACCCACCTGCGCACCCAGCCTCCCACCCACCCCACCCCATACTCACCTCTGGACCTCGATGCGGCGATCTTGAGGTGGACGGGAACACGTCTGCACTCTTCAAGGCGACCCGAACTGAGGAAATGCCAGTAAGCTGTATAATGGGCTAGATGGGAGGTTCAACTTTGTTGCATATCTCAGGCATTTTTTGAATTTTTGCTAAATTTTTCAACATGGGGTTTTGGGACCCTTCTCATGATTGATGTCACTGTCATGGTGTTATCCGTGCCAAAGGGTGATTTTGTGCAGTGACTGCAAAATTACCGCCGGGCCTGAATAATGCCATGACAGTGACATCAATCATGAGAAGGTCTCAAAAGCCCCATGTTGAAAATTTGGTGTCAAAATTCTCAAAAATGACTGTTTTACCAGCGTGTGTTGTGCAGTTCCTACGCAGGCTCGTGAGTTCATGGATTTTCAATATTTTCACTCCAGATTTTCAACATTGCCATTTTACCACACCTTCTTATGAGTAGTACAGCTGTCATTTTTCACATCTCACCCAATCTGTGTTTCCGCCCATGTAGCGCACAATGGTGCAATCGGTGTGCAAAATCAATGTACGGGACAAATTAAGAAAATCACAGTGACATTGTTCATGAGCAGATGTCTTAAAATGGCTATGTTGAAAATTTGGTGAAAAAGTCCTAAAATTACTGTTTCAGTAGCGCATTGGCGCAGTTACTACGCACGCTTGTAGGTCGTGAATTTTCAACATTTTCTTACTCCAGATTTTCAACATTGCAATTTTACCTACACCTTCTTATGAGTAGTACAGCTGTCATTTTTCACATCTCACCTAAAACGCGTGCTTCTCACTTTTGTATGAAGCGCACAATGGCGCAGTCGGTGCGCAAATCAATGTACAGGACAAATTAAGAGAATCACAGTGACACTGTTCATGAGCAGAGGTGTTAAAATTGCTATGTTGAAAATTTGGTGAAAAATACCTAAAATGACTTTTACGAGCTATGCTGTACAGTTCTTATGCATGCTCGTAAGTTTGCAAATTTAATATTACTCCAGATTTTCAACATGTCCATTTTATTAAACTTCCTTATGAACAGTACAACTGCAATTTTTCTTATATCGCCCAAAATGTGTTTTTGCACATGTAGCGCACAATGGTGCTGTTGGTGTGCGAAAGCAATGTTTAGGACAGAGTAAGAAAATCTCAGTTACACTGTTCATGAGCAGAGGTCTTAAAATGGCTATGTTGAAAATTTGGTGACAAAAGTCCATAAAATGACTGTGTTACAAGTGAGCATTGTGCAGTTTGCACGCACCCTCATTAGTTCATGACTTTGTAATATTTTCAGTCCAGGTTTTCACAAGTGGCATTTTTCCACACTTCCTTATGAACAGTACAGCTGCCATTTTTCACAACATGGCGGAAGTGTGTTTTCACACTTTCAGTGCAGAGATGCGTGGTCGCTGTGGGAAATCATTGTTCGGCACAGATAAAGAAAATCACAGTGACACTGTTCATGATCGGAGGCACCAAAATGCCTGAGTTGACAATCTGCTGTAAGAAATCCCCAACCTAATTATATTATGGGTATGCGTTGCACAGTTTCTATGCATGCTCGTGACTTCACCATTTTTTTAATATTTTTACTACACATTTGCAACATAGCCATTTTTTACACCTCCCCGTGAAAGAGTACAGCTGTCATCTTTTACATCCTGTTCGGAATATTTTTGCACCTGTGGTGCTAAATGCCGTAGTCACTGTGCATAAGCAGCTTTCGGCTAACAAACTTATATTCCACCTGTTCATGAGGTGGGGTCCCAAAACAAACATGTTGAAAATTTGGAGTGAAAATACCAACGAATGCCTGAGGTATTAGGCTTTTCAACTATAATGCCCAACCCTATAGAGAATGACAGGAATCAGTGGTGTGACTTGGGATTCTTGCCTGTGATGCTCATACCATTCCACACCCTGCAGCCACTGAGAGGCATCGAGGTATGCCTTGGACTCTTCGGCCCCAAAGTTCACTCTATTCTCCTATATCGCACCCATCTCACCATATTTCCTAATGAAATGGGATGTGCACAAGGGCCAAAGACCACAAGGAACACCGTGACACTTGTCAGTGTCTGCAGGGTGGGGTGTGGTGAAATGGTGTGGCCGTTATGCCTGACGACCCAAACGCACACCCCAATGCCTGTCACTCTCTGCAGGGTGGTGGTGGGGTTGGCTTCAGTTCAATACTTCACTGCCATTCCTATTACGCAGCTCTGTAACTTCTACACTACCACTGCCAATGCCAGCAAGTAAACATTCGACATTGACAAATGCTTGTTTTCTTTTCTTTCTGTAATACAGTGGTAGCCAGAGAAAAATCCCAGTATACAGGGATACAAGGCTATGGAGGCAACTTTTCAAAACATTTTATAATCCCCATGAAATGGGTGTTTCCCTGGCTGCTGGAATATGCCAAAAAAAACTAATTTCTGGGGGGATTTAAATGATGTGTCACATACGATTCATGAGGGTGGGGCTATAAAAGACCTTGACAGACAAAATAGCAAAAAAAAAAGGAACTAAAGAAAAACATCATACTGAAATGTACAGTCCACTGGAATGAATGGGACATATTCATTTTAATACAGTCGGAGGAGCAGCACATCAAAGGAAATTGATAAGTCAGGCATCAAAGGACACAGGAGCCATGACAAAGGACAGAGGTGTATTCCAGTGGCCAACCAGCTGCAAGCCACAAAGGCGGGCCATACTACAACCCCCCACAGGAGTGTCAGGGACCCAACCAGCAAACCTCTGTGAGGGTAGGTCATCCAGTTCCCTCCATAGGAGTAGTGATAGGAGCCACATTCTGTTATGATCCAGCCCATCCACCCCTCTTGAGAGGAAGTACATCCTTAGAGGAGCAATGCTTGGTGGTGAGCCATCTGTCTCCCCCCAGTGAAAGAGGGGGCATCGGTACAGGAGCTGTGCTCTGCACCAATGCAGCCTGCCCCTTCAAGTGAGGGGGTAACTGTATAGGAGCCATGCTTGGTGGCGGTCCAGTCAAACCCACTTGGGAGAGGGGGCATTCATCTAGGAGCCTCACTCCATGGTGAGATCGTGGCTCTGTCCCCCCTCCCATCAGCCTAAATAACTAAATACTGTAAGTAACCAGACCCATAAGTACAGCTGTTCCTGTTGCATAAAGAACTATTAACTATCCCCATTTCATCTGACTCCTTCATGCCATTGTTCACACCACATTTGCATTATAAAACATGCAGTCAAACATCACTGACCAATGCTTGTTAAATATGGTGTGGCAAAATGAACTCACCATTTACAGTATTATATATAAAAAAAACTGCTGTTCATGGTTAACTGCCGTATTCCAATGCCAGATGTAGACTGGGGCCTCCCAGCAGTAGCTTCAGCTGGGAGCGGGGACATCCTAAACTCTCTGAAGTGGGTGTTCCTCAGGCAACTACAGTAGTCTGTGAACCCACTCATGATGTGGCAGTACTGGACTTGGTACTCACTTACAGGGACAGTATTGTAGACCTCAAGGTGGGAGGCCACCGGGGGAACAGTGATCAATTTACAGTGTGGTTCAATATAAGGATGGCTGTGGAATCAAACCACACAAGGGGGAGGATCCTGGAGTTTAAGAGGGCATATTGTATAAACATGGGTGAATGCCTCTGGGATGACCTAGTAAAGGGGGGGGTGGGTGACTTGGTGGCAGGGAGGAACACTGGGTGAAGCTAAAAGGGAACATAGTAAAGGCAACAAACCTGTATGTCAAACAAGAGAGCAAAGGCAAGAGGAAAAAGAGACCGCTATGGTTCTTGAAAGAGGTTGCTGAGAAGGTAAAATCTGAAAGGGTAGCATTCAGAAGGTATAAGGAGACTCAGAAGGAGAAGGATAGAAGGATAGTGAGGTGCATCAGAGGAAATGGAGGGAGGCAGAGAAAGCAGTAAAGAGTGCAAAGGCACAAACTGAAGTGAGAATAGCCCAGGAGGTATCAAAAGGAAACAAAACATTTTTTAGGCATGTAAGTGAAAAGAAGATGACCAGGGTGGAATTGTAAGGTTAAAAGGGGAAGGGGAGGGGGACTGTGCAAAGGGAGATCAAAAAAAGGCAGACATCCTGAACAAATACTTTTGTTCAGTGTTCACAGAGGACAGAGAAGGGGAGGGGCCACAAAAAAGTAACAGAAGCTTTGGATGGAGGGAGGTGGACACTAGACCTCTTTTGGAAGTGACAGTCCTGAAGGGACTCATTAATCTGAAGGTACACAAAGGAATGGACCAACTGGGGTGCATCCACAGATGTTGAGGGAGCTCAGATGAAATACTGGCTGCTCCTCTGACAGTTCTATTTAATAGCTCACTGGAAACAGGAGTGGTTCTGGAGGACTGGAGGATAGCAGATGTAGTCCCACTTCACAAAAGTAGTAGCAGGGAGGAGGCTGCCAATTATAGGCCAGTCAGCCTGACATCAGTGGTGGGAAACTTAATGGAGTCACCGATGAAGGAAAGGATTGTGGAATATCTTGAATCCAGTGGGTTACAAGACCCGAGTCAGCATGTGTTCACAGTGGAAGATAGGTCATGTCAATTGAATGTGATAAATTTTGTTTGACTGGGTTAGAAAGGATTTAGATCAGGGTGGAGTGGTGGACATGGCCTACTTAGATTTCAGTAAGGCTTTCAACACCATACCGCACTGGAAACTAGTAAGCAAGCTGGGTAGTTTAGGAGTGCATTCAAAGGAGGAAAAGTGGATTAGAAATCCTTTTAGGGATAGAAGACAGAAGGTGGTGGTAAATGGATTTTAATCCAAGAAAAGAAGCGTGATCAGTGGGGTGCCTCAGGGATTAGTGCTAGGACTGGTGCTCTTTAATGTCTTTATAAGTGACATTGCAGAGGAGCTAGAAGGGATTGTCTGCCTTTTTAGGAATGACATGAAAATATGCAATAGGGTGGACACTCCAGGCAGGGTGGAAAGGCTAAGCAAAGACCTGACAAAACTTGAGGAGTGGTCAGGGGCATGGCAGCTAGGTTTCAGTGAAAAACAGTGCAAAATAATGCACTTAGAGCACAGAAACCCAGGGGCAAAATATGAAATGGGTGGAGTGGTACTGATGACCACCAAGCAGGAAAGAGATCTAGGTCTAATCATAATGGAGGACCTAAAGGTGGCCAGGCAGTGTGACAAGGTAGTAGGGAGGGCTAATGGGATGACGGGTTGGATAGGGAGGAGTATCACCAACAGAAAGAGGGAGGTGGTGTTGCCTCTGTATAGATTGCTGGTAAGATCCCACTTGAAGTACTGTGTCCAGTTCTGGAGACCACATCTCTGGAAGGATGTAGACAGAGTAGAGTTGGTCCAGTGGAGAGCAACTAAAATGATGTAGAATCTTCATCAAAAGCCCTACATGGAGAGAATAAAGAACCTCAATATGTACACCCTGGAACAGAGGAGGGAGAGGAAGGATATGATAGAGACCTTTAAATACCTCACGGGGGTAAATAAGGTACAGGAGAAAAGTATTTTTCAGAAGAAAAGGTGCTCAAGAACAAGAGGACATGCTATGAAGCTGGGGGGTAGATTAGGAGAGATTTGAAGAAGTATTTCTTCACAGAAAGAGTGTTGTGTTCCTGGAACAGCTTTTCAATGGAGGTGATGGGCTAAAAACAGTGGTGGGGTTCAAGAATGCATGGGGTAAGCACAGCGGAATCACAATGGAAAGGAAGGGGGGAGGCAGAAAGAGCTTTTAGATTGGGTACAGTCTGCGGCAATAGTGTAGATGGTGAGGAATGAGCAGGCTGGATGGACCAAGCAGTCCTTATCTGCCATCAAATTCTATGTTTCTATGTTTATTCTGATTTGCTTTTTTGACAGCATGATGTCATGAAAACCCCTTGGTGGCAGAATAGTGCCATGCTACACAAACACATAAAAACATAGACAATGACAGCAGAAAAAGACCGACAGTCCATCTAGTCTGCCCATATTACCGTATCATACCACAAGATCTATTGTCTTTCTGGGGTGTACAAACACCGTATTCTCCCTTTTGTCCTCTGTGTTTCCACCTTCCTTGTCTTGCTGAGTAACACCAGTTAATTATTCTATATACTGTCTGAACAACTAACATATTGTTTGTGGATGCAGTGCAGCATGATGCCCAGAGTGTTGCTGGATAAAGGATTGGAGGACAGATTTTGGCTAGAGGTATACTTTTATATTGTGAAAATATAAAAGCATGGGATTGTAATCTGTGTGATTCCTTACTCGTATTTATGTCTTGTGAACCATACTTATTCAAAAGGATAACATTTTCTAAGAGGCAACATTAATCATTGGACATGTGTGTTCAACCTAGTAAGACTGTTTCTGTTTCACTCAAGACCATGCAATGAACTTTACTGAAAAGAAGGTCTTGATTCACAGTTGTAATGTAATGTGGGGATTGGGGTGCAAACAGCTACCCCACTGCAACTCCTTTCATGTTGTGGCTATCCACAAAGGTCTGACTTAATTGCTGGGGAAGGAGTTCCCCTGCAGCTAAGTTGGAAAGAAAATGAGAGTTGTTAGATGTTTATGAGTGTAAGCGAGGTGTATACAAATTAATACCTGCTTTGTGACACCAAGAACATTCAATAGATAGCACAGTGCCCAGTTCCATGGCACTGTGCCTTTCACAGCTGGCTGTGGCATGAACGCTACTACTGAAGTCTTGGCTGCCCCAACCCACACCTGAAGGCCTGTTTGCAGGTGGCAGTTCTGTTTTATTTTCTGGACCTTCTCTGGCTACCAGTTCCTAGCTGGAGCTCCAGAAAAGGTCTTTGGTGTCCAGTGAATCCCCCTCCCCAGCTCCGATTCTTCTTGTGGCTTCCTGTGTTGTTTAGTCCTTCACAGATTACTGTACCCCTACTGTTACAGTCATTTCACAGCACACTTTAGTGACAGCCCTTAGTACTGTTTTTAGTACTTGTAATTTAGGGATGCCACTAAAGATTTGATTGCATCTTGTGAAGGTTGCTATGCCATGGCAATGACCATGCAGCCATTTATATGGCGACATGCCCCCTTCCTATAATGTCCAAAGGCACTTCTTCATGGTATGGGGAAGGGCTGCATTTATCTTCGTGTGGGAAAGCACCAGCAGGGATCACTGTAAAATCAGTGCCACAAAAAATTTACAATGGTCCCTTCTGACAGGGAATGATGCCCACATTTTGTGCAATGTAATTCAGTTTCAGTTTGGCATAGTTTCAACTACAGTAGTCTTTTGCATTTATCTCATAGAAATGAATAAACAGTACTCCATTTCTAATGTCTTTCTTTTTTCCTTTCTCAAGCTGCCATTGACCAGTAGCATTCTGGATGTATACAACAGTGACCAAGGTATGACAGCTGCTAACATAGGAATTACAAGTGCTTCCTGTTCTCCAAACCTCACTGTAAAAAGGGAAATCACAGGTAAAACTCCCAAAACCTGTATTCTCCAGACATTTGGATGACTGGGTGCCTTGTATAGGACAAGTTAGTCATTAAATACTTAAACATGCATATTGCAGCAGCAGCAATCCTTACAAAACTTTTATTTCCTATATAGTTTTTTAGTTACTTTTATTAACTAGGAAATCCCACTGAGACAAATATATTTTTCACAAGAGAGACTTGATCAATAAACAGCTACTAATTTAGATATTGCACACAACAAAATAACTGTATAGACCAAGAACCTTTCAAGGCACTCATGTCAAAGATAAAATTCAGAACATCCCATTTATACAGAAGCAGCATGCATTCCAGGCAGTTTCAGAGGGCATTGGAAGAATACAGCTGTGTTCTGATCCCTAGAAGGTTGTCATAATGAAACATATTTTCATAACCTTTCTCCATAATCTGTTGTACTCTTGTAGTAGATGGATACATTGGTTTCATACTCTGTGGTGTTCCTGGATAGATAGCTAATTTGAGAGCAATTAAAATGCATAAATCCCCCCCCACCACCACCACCACCACTGTCATTTCATTCTGGGTCATTGACCCTTGCTAATAAATGTCTAACAAGATTCCAGAGAGTGGTTCATTTTGTGAAACAGACAAAACAAAAAAACACATTTTGCCCTTTAAAGGCATATTATACTCTGCATTAAGCCTCCAGTAGCTTGTAATGGAATGCAGATAGCTTGTGATAGAAAATTGTCCTTTGATAACCCACCTGTTAGGTCTTACTTTACTGGGAAGACCTCTAAATAAGGTATCTTAATCCAGATGTAATTAGAAATTAATTCATTTCAGAAGTGATGAGTAATTAATTCATTTGCAAATTAATTCAATTGCATTCGTGTGTATTTATTAAATTACATGTTTTAATGCCATTGGTGTTGTACTGCTGAAGCGTTACATAACAGAACAATTATTCATGCTTTTTGCACTCCATTAGGGTAATGCCTAAATGGGGCCCCCAATTATGAATAACAACCAGCTGAACTTATCTGCAGTTCACAATTACATCTTCATTTACTTCATAAATCCAAAGTAAATAATCTTAGAAGAGTTACATCTCTGGGCAAAATTCAAGAATGTTAGCAGTTTTTCTATTTACAAGAGCAAAATCACAAGGCTGCTATATGTCTGGTGTAACTAGGACTCATGTAAAAATAAGGTACCTTTTTATTGAACCATCACTATTACACATAGATGTTATACAGTATGTTGTTTCTGTAATGTGGTGCCCAGAACTGCCTATGATATTCGGAATTTCTGAGAATTAGACATTTCATTTTGCAAGTAAAACATTGCTGGCAAAGTTGATGTAAAGTGGACCACTTTGGTACTATGTAACATTACTTCACACAGTTTTGCAGACCAGCACCAAATTCATATACAGTTTTTTTTAATTACAAAAACAGTAGTAACAAGCATTTGTCAATGCCGAACATTCGCTTGCAGGTATTTGCAGTGGTGTTTGGCATGTATGGTGCTTTACCCTAATGCGATTGCTGGTATTTGGACAATAAATTGTCAGCATGACCTTTTTGGTAGCCCCATTGTGTGCTACATAGGCGGAAACACGTTTCGGGCAGGATGTGAAAAATGACAGCTGTACTGCTCATAAGGAAGTGTGGTAAAATGGCAATGTTGAAAATCTGGAGTGAAAATATTGAAAATTTTCAAACCTAGGAGCGTGCGTGGGAACTGTGCAATGCACGCTCATAAAACAGTCATTGTTAGGGATTTTTTCACCAAATTGTCAACACTGGCATTTTAAACCCTCTGCTAATGAATAGTGTCACTGTGATTGTCTTACTGTGTGCCATACATTGATTTTGCACACCGACTGCGCCATTGTGCACTACATGGGTGAAAAAACATTTTGGGCAGAATGTGAAAAATGATAGCTGTACTGCTCATAAGGAGGTGTGGTAAAATGGCAATGTTGAAAATCTGGAATGAAAATATTGAAAATTCGCAATACAAGCGTGCGTAGGAACTGCACAATGCATGCTCGTAAAACAGTTATTTTTAGGAATTTGTTCACCAAATTTTCAACATAGCCATTTTAAGATCTCTGCTCATGAACAGAGACACTGTGATTTTCTTAATGTGTCCCATACACTGAGCTCACACAGCGACTGTGCCATTGTGCGCTACATGGGCGGAAACACATTTTGGGCAGGATGTGAAAAATGACAGCTGTACTGCTCATGAGGAGGTGTGGTAAAATAGCAATGTTGAAAATCTGGAGTGAAAATATTGAAAATTCGCAAACTTACAAGCCTGCGTAGGAACTGCGTAACGCACACCACAAAAGTCATTTTTATGACTTTTTCACTGGGCTCTTCACCACAGCCATTTTAAGACCTCTGCTCATGATCAGTGTCACTGTGATTTTCTTAATGTGTTCCATACTTTAATTTCGTACATCGACTGTGCCATTGTGCGCTTCATGGGTGGAAACATGTTTTGGGCAGGATGTGAAAAATGACAGCTGTACTGCTCATGAGGAGGTGTGGTAAAATGCCAATGTTGAAAATCTGGAGTGGAAATATTGAAAATTCACAAGCCTACGAGTGTGCGTGGGAACTGTGCAACTCACGCTCGTAAAACAGTAATTTTTAGGAATTTTTTCACCAAATTTTCAACATTGCCATTTTAAAACCTCTGCTAATGAACAGTGTCACTGTGATTTTCTTAATGTGTCCCATACATTGATTTTGCACACCGACTGTGCCATTGTGCGCTACATGGGCGGAAACACGTTTTGGGCAAGATGTGAAAAATGACAGCTGCACTGCTCATAAGGAGGTGTGGTAAAATGGCAATGTTGAAAATCTGGAGTGAAAATATTGAAAATTCACAAACTTACGAGCATGCGTAGGAACTGCGCAACGCACACTCGTAAAACAGTCATTTTTAGGAATTTTTTCACCAAATTTTCAACACAGCCATTTTAAGACCTCTGCTCATGATCAGTGTCACTGTGATTTTCTTAATATGTCCCATACATTGAGTTCGCACACCGACTGCTCCATTGTGTGCTACATGGGCAGAAACACATTTTGTGCAGGATGTGAAAAATGACAGCTGTACTGCTCATGAGGAGGTGTGGTAAAATGGTAATGTTGAAAATCTGGAGTGCAAATATTGAAAATTCGCAAACTTACGAGCGTGCGTATGAACTGCACAATGCACTCTCGTAAAACAGTCATTTTTAGGAATTATTTCACCAAATTTTCAACATAGCCATTTTAAGACCTCTGCTCATGAACAGTGTCACTGTGATTTTCTTAATGTGTCCCATACATTGATTTCACACATTGACTGCACCATTGTGTGCTACATGGGTGGAAACACGTTTTGGGTGAGATGTGAAAAATGACAGCTGCACAGCTCATAAGAAGGTGTGATAAAATGGCAATGTTGAAAATCTGGAGTGAAAATATTGAAAATTCGTGAACTTACGAGCCTGTGTAGGAACTGCGTAATGCACGCTCGTAAAACAGTTATTTCTTGGAATTTCTGCACCAAATTTTCAACATGGGGTTTTGACCCTCTCATATGTCGACACTGTCATGGCATTATTCGAGCCCGAAAGGTGATTTTGCGCAGTGACTGCACAGTGCCTGCGAAATCACCCTTCCAGCCCAAATAACGCCATGACAGTGATGTCATTCATGAGAAGGAGTCTCAAAAACCCCATGTTGAAAATTTGGTGAAAAAATTCCCAAAAATGACTGAGATATGCAATAAAGTTGAAACCCCCCTATCTAGCCCATTATTCAGCTTACCGGCATTTCCTCAGTTCGCGGGTCGCTTTGAAGAGTGCAGACATGTTCCCGGTCCACCGCAGATCGTCCGCCCAGAGTCCGGAGGTAAGTATGGGGTGGGGGTGGGAGGCTGGGGCGAGTGGGTGGGTGCGGGTTGTGGGGAGGGGCCTGGGAGACACGCGGCGGGACAGTTTTATTTTACAGGTTAAAAAAAACAGATGATGTGGGGCGTTTGCCACGCTGGGGTGGGCTCCCAGCTTGGCAGAAGATGGCCAGGGGGGTGCCAACGGGGATTGGGCACCCCCCATCGGCAACTACTGGGGCCAAGAGCCGATGGGGGATTGGGCAACTCCCTGTTGGCAACAAACACGAATGTTTGCCACACTGGGGTGGGCTCCCAGCGTGGCACCAAAGCTTTGGGGGGCAGCATGACGCACGCGGGGGGGAGCGCGTGATGGAAGGGGGGGACGGTGGCAGTGCTCAGTATGGCAGTGGTGTTTTCCTTTGAAGCAGAGGAACACCACTGTCATACAGAGCTCCTGCATCCATTGGTGCAGGACCGCCACGCCTGCTCAAGGGAGCAGTGCATTGGATGGGAGAGGCACGCCTCCAAAGTGTGCTACTCTCACAAAACATTCCTTGTGCATGCGCGCAAGCGAATGTAAAAATTATGAAAATGTATCTATCCATACCCTTGTAGCACCTTTTACCCTCAAGCCCTGGCAGTCTAGATCAGTCCCCCTTTCTTCTATCCTGCAGCATACAAATCTTGCTCTCCTCCCTTCAGCCCTGGCATGTTAAATGTAATAGTGTACAGGCACTAAAGTAGTACTATGATAACAAAGTATACTCTCCTCCCCACTCACACTGCTCCCATCTCAGTCTCTTCTTCCTACTAGCCCTGACCCGACAAAATACAGATGAAACCCCCATTCCCCCACTCTCTTACCACCCTTCCTCCACCATATCATCCTTATTAAAAAGTAAGAAGGATCCTGCAATGAGCAAAGAGAACACATGCCTCCCTCCACCTTAGCCTGCTGTCTTTTTATTAATAAGAATGTAGCCACACTTGTAGTACTCATCTGATCAATAAGCATGCCTATATTCTCAATTATAAGATGTCTGCCAGCTGAGGTGGTGGATGGTGGGGGTTCTTTGTGCTACTTTTTAAAAAAGGGTGGCATGGCAGATGGAGAATGGAGTTGGGGGTTTAGAAGCATAGAATTTGTCAGCAGAAAAGGACTGCTTGCTCCTTCGTCTGTCTACACAAACCCTAATTGGTCTCTGGTGACCATCCATCCTTCTGCTTATTTACCAATATTTCACTATGTCTATCCTGATCATGCTTAAAGTCCCCACCATCTTCTCCTCCACCACTTCTGCTGGCAGTTTGTTCCAGGTGTCTACTACTCTTTCAGTGAAGCAGCACTTCCTCATATCCCTCATAAACATCCCCCCCCAGCTTCATCTCATGCCCCCTGGTCTTAGTGTGCTTTCTCATCTGAGAGAGACTCCCCTACTGCACCCTGTTCAACCCTGCCAAGTATTTGTGGGTCCCTATCATAGTTCCTCTTGCTCTCCTCTCTTTCAGGGTGTATGTGTTGAGATCCCTAAGTCTCTCCTCATAGGGCTTCAGGTGCAATCCCTACACCATTCTAGTTGCTCTCCTCTAGACTGCCTCCACTATTTCTATGTCATTTCTGAGCTATGGCCTCCAGAACTGGACACAGTACTTTAAGTGAGACTCATCAACGAGTGATACATTGGCAATACCACCTCCTCTTGGAGATACCTCTCCCTATACACTCTAGCATCCAAATAGCCCTTCACACTGCTTCATAACACTGCCATGCCACTTTGAGATCATCAGTTATGATAATCCCACTGTCCCTTTCCTGCTTAATATCTGTCAGTACTTTCTCCATCCTATATGCAGCTTTTGGATTCATATACCACAGCTGCATGATTTTGAACTTTTTGGCATTGCTGTATGCAAGGTGCAAGGTGAAAGGTGGCACTAAGGCAGTGCCATAATAATAGATAAATAATCAAATAATAGTGGGTGGGGGTATGAAGAGATTTTCTTGTGTTCTACTTGGCAAGAGATGGGGGAGAAGGGAGAGATGGCAAAATACTATGGGGATAGGGGAGAGGTATGCGTATTTAGTATGGCACTGCCTTAGTGCTACCCTGCATACAACTGTGTATAACTTTGCTGGGGCTGGGTGGGGAGGGTGACATTTGGGTGCTACAAGGATGAGGGGACAGCAAGATTGATGTAGATGTTTAGGGCAGGGGGAAGTGTCAAAGGTTACTAGGCAGGAGGGGAAAGGTTTTCTTTATTTTTTTTACAAAAAAAAACCCTTCACATAGTGGCACTTTGCTAGTGAACTGCCACTTTAGCCAGGCAAATTGCTACCCAAAATGGCTTTTTCACCAGCAAAGTAGCACTTCTTAAAGTTTTTTGCCAGATGAAGAGCTATGTGAAGTGAAAGTTCATGCTACATGAATCCATTGCAGACTTTTTCATGAAGCAACGTTTCCCAGCTTCACATATCTCTACCCATAGTATTTCACTGTTGCCCCCTTGCAAGATTTGTATCATCTGCAAATCAAGCTTCACTACCTATATAGCTAGTAGTCTGTCATGTTAGATCATTAATATACAAAATGGACAGAATCAGTCAAAAAAATGCCTTCTAGTGCGACAGTCATTGACTTCTAGTCTGATTTTTGTGCCCTTGTCACTTCTCTCTGAGTCCAGTTACATAGTTAATTTATTGCTTATAATAATAGTTTTCCTTAACCCATGGTATGCCCACATTTATTCCCTATTACTTTTTAGTTGCATGGATACGGCTACTACTCACAGACATGGGGAAAAAGCAGATGTATTACATCTGCCAGTAATAAAGATCTAGATAAAATTGAAATTCTGCTTCACAAAATGTTCATAGCATAAACTTTCAAATTCATATTAAGTAGTATGGTAGTTTTTGGGCTAAGTGTCATTCATCAAAAACTAGTGAAATTCAGTCCTGTGACTCCACATGACATTGCCATCTGGAGTCAGAGATCATAAACAGTAAGAACACAATAACAATGTGGAACTTAGCAGGGAAACCACATTTGGAATTTTGTTTTTGAAGAACTCAATAAAAAGTGTGTACATAGAGAAATAAACAACCTACCATCATTTTAGTGTAGCACATGAAAAGGAAAGCAAATTACTGGGCAATGCAGGCAGACTTTGACTTGTTTCATTTATGCATCTGTTGCCGTTCCCATGAAATACTGCTCCCACACTCTGTAGCTGCCTCCCATGTGACAGTGAGAATTGATAACTGGAAGGCTTCGCCTATGGTTCAATAGACAAGCAGCCAGCCACTCCCACTTCCTGAGCTATATAAGCAGCTTCTTCTGTTGGACTCTATGTTTCGTTCCTCTGCTTCTGGTTTGTATATTGCTTCCGGCTGTATGCTTCCTTTTATTCCTTCCCTGTTTCTTCTGTGTTAGTCTTTTTGTTTTCTTTTTTGGGGATTTGATTCTCAGCTCCTACCATTTGCTTGCTCCTACCGTTTGGCCCATTTGTAGCTCCAAATACTGCTTTTGCTTACTCCCATTGTTATTGTAACAGTATATGTGTTTTTACACAACCCAAGCCTGCTCCCCATGCTATCAAGTCTAATTGTTTTCACCTGATTCAAGCTCCTTCTTAACCTTGCTATGCAGTTCCATCATGTTTTCCCTGCTTGATTTACCGCCCCTGTAGTCATAACTGTTTTCACAGCATCGTGCTTTTCTCCTTCCATGCTTAAAGACTACAACCACTTATAGCTGATGCTATTCCCTATTTGTACACTGCTGTTCTACTCTGAGGTCAGCTAAAGCTCCTGCTGATGCTGTTAACTAGCTTTAATATCCACATGTGGTTCTCTACCCTCCCATCACTTTCTTGTTTGTCCTACTGTGGGGACTGGGAAGTGTTTGGGGATTCGTGGCCCCATGTGGCTAATTATTTCTGTTCTAAATCCTGCCTTCATTGCCAAAAATCCTCAGAGTATTTGTTGCCTTGATTTGTTTTTTTCAATGCCTGGCTGGCTTGCCCCACTATCGTGCTGCCCCCATTTAAGTTCATGTCCCATCATTGCTACTATGTCTTTGCAGACCTATGTGTCGGTCTGACTATTCCTGTTGCTTACTGACCTACGTGCAGGTCTGATTACTATTATGCTTCCTTGAACAACTACCCTGCTTTACTGAACTACATCCAGATCAACCCCTGCTTATGCCATCATTACTCCCTGCTCCCTGCTGTCTGCCTCTGCAAGGTCTCAGCACTCAATGCTTATTCAGCTCCTCAGCAGTCCCTGGGTGAGCTGGCCATAGCATTCTGGTGCAGGGTTCCCCTGCAGCTGATGGCTCGCTCTGCACCTACAGTCCACAGCTTGGGCATGTGATGCTTGGGGTGGGGTCCTTCTCACCTGGCCCATTGCTGGAAATGTCCTCACTCTGAGTGGACCTTTAGTTGTCGACCATACAAATGGCATCCCAAGTTGTAGAATTTATGACTCTGCAGTGAAGGAAGGTTTCAGCCCCTGGCAAGGTACCTTCACCGCATTCTCCCTATGACAACCTCAGGTTCACCTAGTTTGTTTTCTGGATTGGTAGGCTGGGTGCATGCCTGGGGAAGGGGTCATTGCTCTCCTACTCTTGCCTTGGTCATAGATTGTTGTAGAGTGGCACTTGCAACCCTCCACAGCATTCCTACTAGAAGGATAGAGTGAGACCTTCCCTCCAAATTGGAATATTTTCCATCCTTATTCTTTGGGGCTTCCAAATTGCAGTAGCTGAGCCATCACTAATGAAATTATTCCATGCCTGGTGGGAAGGTGACCTAGGCCTTGGATCCCCAGAGATTTCCTCCTCAAAGGGTTTTTTTTCACTCCTCCATGCTGAAGGTCATAATATCTAGTGTAGTATTTCCTAGTTTCATTAGATAGGATCTGCTGCTGAATGGAGGGGGATGGTGTCCCTTATTTGCCGTTCCCTCTCTCCTTAGGAAGTCCCCTCCTCCTCTTTTTCAATCCATCAAACTCATGCCATGGCTACCCTGCTATTCAATTATGTGATCAAACTGCCTTATGCTTATTTATTACCATGGTTCACAACTTCTGATTGTTTATACATTTCTTACTACTTCCTTTTGGGTTGCCCATATGCTTCATACTATTACTTTCTTTTTTGGGGATTCTTTCTAAGATACCTTTAGCCAAGGGAAGCTTCCCATGGCATCTCTAAGGGTGGAACCCTCTAGAGGGTTTCTTGCCTTTGGTACCCCTACAGGGTGGTAATTCCTCCGGAATAGAAAGTGTGAACAGCCAAAACCTAAGTAACACAGTTGCACAAGCATAACACTTACTGGTTGAGTAGGCCATTTAATTGGAAGGCTCCACCTATGGTTCGATAGACAAGCAGCTAGCCACTCCCATGTCCTGAGCTATATAAGCAGTTCCCTTCAGCCTCCTTCTGAAGCACTTTTTCTTTGCCCCACCATCCTTCCCTCCTTCTTCAGTGGCAGCGCCTCTCTCCAGGGGATTCTTCCTAAGGTACTTTTAGCCAAGGGAAGCATCCCATGGCACCTCTAGGGTGGAACCCTCTAGAGGGCTCCTTGCCTTTGGTACCCCTATAGGGTGGTAATTCCTCTGGAATAGAGAGTGCGAACAGCCAAAACCTAAGTAACACAGTTGCACAAGCATAACACTTACTGGTTGTGTAAGCCATTGAACCATAAGTTAGGAGCATAAGGGTGACAATGAGCTGCATTGGTTGCTGCTGGAAAATGTCCATGAAGTGAACATTTGGTACTGTGTTACAGGAACTGCAGTTTGCTTTATGAAAGTGAATGCTGAGTTTCATAAATGAAGCCCTAAATTCATCTCTTAAAAAATGTAAAAGAAGGCTGAAAACTGCAAAATATTCAAAATAGCCTAAATTCTTCTTCTGCACCAAAGCTTGTCACTAATATAATAGATTCCCAGTGTAGCCCTCTATTTAGATCCATAATACAAAAAGAAACAGGAGTGAGGAGTCTGTTCCAAGGAAATCTCACTCCTCCAGCAAGTTATCCTGCATCTGGAAAAACAATGTATTTCTAAGTCTGAGTCACACATAGAACTGCCTATTGAAATATTGTGCAAGGGTTTCTGTCACTAGCCACTTCTTCTGAGTCTGTTAGGCTGATTCATATAATTCTGCTGTACTTCCCAGTTTTTCTGATTTTTTTTGCGTATCTAATTTCTACATGGTCTTAATATCCTTCTGCATTTTTTTCTTAAATTTTCTCTGTTCCCTGGTGCTGCCTTCCTCCATAAGTCTAAGTCTCTTCCAACTCTGGTGTTCTCTGATGCAGATTAGAGTCAGAGAATGCTGGTGCTGTGTGCTACATGGGAAGAGACATACAGTACATGGAAGCGGGCAAGCAGATAGTCACAAAGCATTTAGCTATTGTGTAGTGAATAGTTGACACTTCCCTTTACTGGGTCACAAAGTTGTGACTACTACAAATCAGTTGCAGTGACCAGTTAGCACCACTCAGTATTTATTTATTAAAATTATTAAATTCAGGAAAAACATACAGAGATTAAACAGGCATTGCATTTACATATTTTTTCTGGAGGAGGGAATGGGGAGATAAAAAACATATTAACAATAATATAATAATATACAACACACGTATCTATGCATACTGTGCAGACAATCCAAAACACAATATGCAAGGCACTCATCCTCCACATCTACGTCACTAATTGGTCCAGTGCATAGATGCAGTATAAAAGGCTTTCATTTATTCAAGTGCACATGCAAAATCCATCTGTGAAAAACACTGCAAGCATTGCGAATAGTGACAATGTATAGTGAGAAAATACCTTACCAGTTGAATTAGTGTAGGTTACAGTTACTAGCTACAAAGGCAGAAGTGTGTGAAGTAAAAACACAGTTCCTGGTGAAAAGGAGAGCTGTCTTTAACCCAGACACCAGCATTTTCTGAGAAGCTGTTTTTCAAAAACAAGTTCCTTTTCAGTAATATTTCCATCTATTCTCGCTTTTTAGCAAACTAGGTTGGTGTTTCTGATCTACACTTTTCTAGTAATGACAATTTTAGAAAGGTATGATGCAATGTATGTCCTTTTGCGGGTATCCCATTGTTGCTGCAATACAGCTGTGTTTGACTAAAAACACATTCATAGAAACCTAGAATGTTATTGCAGATAAGGACCGCTGGGCCCACCCAGTCTGCCCATTTTTTTTAACCTTCATATTTTGCTGCAGATCTGTTGCTGATCTATGGCACCATCTCTTCCCCTCCCTTCCTTACCTCTATGATTCCCTTGTGCCTGTCCCAGGCATTTTTGAACCCCACTACCATTTTTGCTGCCACTACCTCTGCAGAAAGACTGTTCCTTCCAGGCATTCAGCACCCTTTCTATGAAGAAGTACTTCCTCACGTCCCTCCTGAATTTACCTTCCTCCAACTTCACACCATGCCTCCTTGTTCTAGAGCACCTTTTTCTCTGAAAAATACCCCCTCCCCTTAAATCTTATTAATTCAGTGAGGTATTTAAATGTATCTATCATATCCCCTCTCTCTCCCTCATCCAGAGTGTACATATTTAACTGCGTAAGCCTCTCTTTGTAGGGTTATTGATGAAGACCCTGCACCATTTTGGTAGCCCTCCTCTGGACTGCCTCCACTCTATGTCCTTCCTGAGATGTGGTCTCCAGAACTGGACACAGTACTCAAGGTGAGATCTTACCTGCAATCTATATAGGTAGCACTAACTCCTCCTTCCTGCTGGTGATTCCATTTCTTATGCACTACAGTATTCCATTCACCCTTCCGACTGCCTTGTCACACTATCTGGCCACCTTTAGGTCATCTAATATGATTATCCCTAGGCCTCATTCCTGCTTGGTGTTTGTCAGTATCACTCCACCCATGTTGTATTCCAGTCCTGGGTTTCTATTGCTCAATTGCATTATTTTGCACTTTTTGTACTAAAACCCAGCTGCTATACCCATGAGCACTCCTTCAATCTTTTCAGATCCCTACCCATCCAATCTACCCCCCCGAGGGTCCACTCTGTTGCAGATCTTGGTGTCATCCACAAAGAGGCAGACTTTCCTTCCAGTTCATCTGGTATGTCTTAAAGAGATTGAAGAGGACCAGTCCTAGCCCTGATCCCTGAGGTACTTCACTGGCCATCCCTCTTCCTCACAGTGAACTCTGTTTACCACTACCCTCTGTGTGCTATCCCCGCCCAGTTTTTTACCCAGGTTACCACCTTAATACCCAGCCCTCATATTTTCCAACTTGCTTACCAATCTCCTATGTGGGACAGAGTCAAAAGCCTTTCTGAAATCCAGGTAGGCTACATCCATCACTCCTCCCTGATCTAACTCCATGGTCACCCCCTCAAAAAAATCTATTAGATTTGCTTGTTATGACCTTCCCCTGTGAATCCATGCTGCATTGGATCCTATAATCCTTTCCTTTATTAGTGTTTCCATTAACTTACCCACCAGTGATGAAAGGCTGACCAGCCTATAATTGCCTGCCTCTTCCCTGTTACCACTTTTGTGAAGTGGACTACCTCTGCCCTTCTCCAGTCCCCAGGACTATGCCGGTCTCCAGTGATCTGTTACATAGGTCTATCAGAGGTGCAGCCAGTACCTCCCTGAGCTGACTCAGCACCCTTGGATGTACCCTGTCTGGCCCCATAGCTTTGTGCACCTTCAGGTTAGTGAATGGTTTCCAGACTTTCCCCTCAGAAAATGGACTAGTGTCAATTTCTCTCCCATCAAAACTCCTGGCACCTTTTTGGGGTCCCTTCCCTTCCCCTTCTACTGTGAATACCGAGCAGAAGTATTTTTTCAAGATGTTTGCTTTCTCTTGATCTATCTCTGTACAGTCACCCCCCCTTAACTGTACAATCACTCCCTTTGTCTTCATTTACTTGCTAACATACAGTACCTAGAAAGTGCATTGTTTTGACATTCCATGAGCTATTCTTTCCTCAGTTTGTGGCTTAGCACTTCTGGCTGCTTTGCCTGCTTCCCTCTGTTTTCCCAGATACCCTTCCCTATCCTCCTCTCTCTGGGTCTCCTTGTACCTTCTAAATGCTATTTTTTAGCCTTTCCCTTTTATTCTACCTCTTTTGAGAACCATAGCAGTCTCCTCTTTCTTTTACTTTTGCTCACCTGCTTGACACCAAGGTACATTGCCTTCACTATGCCTTCATTTATTTTGGCCCACTTTTCCTCTACCCCACCAGGTCTTTCCTGAGGCATTCACCCATCTTTGTAAAATCAGCTCTTCTAAGTTACAGTACTCACACCATTGTGTGGTTGGATTTTGCAGCTGTTCTTATGTTGGGTTCTACGATGCTGATTCAATAACAATTTTGTTGACTGGCATCGCAGTGATGGGATTTATGTGGACCGCAAGTTGCAGTAGACAAAATTCCCTAATGTCTCCCAGTCCTGTTTTTTCATTGGGGTCTTCTCCCCCTGAACCCCCCATGCAGGGGGTTCAACCACCCACAGCCACCCCATAGTAAGGATTCTCAACTACAGTTGGAATTGATTCACGGAGGGGGTGCAGGACTGGGAGACAGTGTGTCCCTGTCTTGGGCACAACAAAACAGTGACCTGTCGGCAAAGTGTCAATTTTGCCAACAGCAAGGTATGCAGCTGTGTTGGTGTCGGCGTTGGGTAGGCGTACCCTTATGTTGAACCACACAGTATGATGATCACTGGCCCCCAGATGGCTGCCCACTTTAACATCCACAATACTATCCCTGTTTGTAAGCAACAGATCCAGTATTGCCCAATCACAAATTGGCTCACTGACTAGTTGCCTGAGGAATACTGCTCTGCAGGGAGTCCAGAATGTCCCTGCTTCTGGCTGAAGCTGTCACAGGGAGGCTCCACTCTACATCCAGCAGATTGAAGTCTACCACCAGCAACACCTCCCCCTTTTCAGCCATTTTGCCAGGGACTCTATTTATATTATGTATTTAATTGTTCACCAAGTAATAGCACTGGCTTCAGAGACCATTTACACTCACAACTTGAGCCATGAAGATGACATACAGTAGTACAGTAGGACTGCAGTATATCAGGACAAAGTGCCAACATAATTAAAAATATGTAACAGCTCCTGGGAGGTAGGGCACTGGAGGGTTAGCTGGGTAACAGTGCCGGCGCTCAAGGGGGCAGAAACAGAAAATAAAAAAAAGATATATAGCAGAAGAAAGAAATGAAAGACCATACATGACACTATAACTACATAGTCAGCAATCGAAGTTACAAGGCGTTAAAAATGTGTAGGCGATATGTACATAAATACAATTCAAATTGCTTCAAGAGAGATCAGAAATCTGAAGCACCCTTTGAATTTATTAAAAGTCCTGTAAAAGAAGATAGGAAGAACAATAACTGTATTGGAGTCAAATTTCAAAAAAACTGTTTCTACAGTTGAAATAATGCCTTAAAATGTCAATGCAGTTCTTCTTAAATGGTTTGGATATCAGGACGGAAGCTAAGCATAACTGAAACTAGAGCCCCAGATTTTTGTCTCATGGAATTGATATGCCCCATGCTGTAAATGTCCTTCCTGAAGTCATGGTCATCTGCTCATAACATCACAAACTGCTACTATCAAGGAGATTATATCACATGTAGTGAATTGCAATTTAGGGTAAGGAATAAGAATCAACACAAAATGAATGTTAAAGGACAACAGAGATCCATTTTTTTCTGCAGGCCCCTTTACTAATAAAAAAGAAGGCAAAATTAAAAAAATAAAATGATTCTAAGTATACTTCTTCCTAATGGACAAAAAACTCTTTAAAGGGACACTGTCAACCTGTTTTCTAACATATTATTTCAAGTTAAAACCCCACATTTTATGATTGCTTACCTTCTCTAAAACTCATTGATGTTGCTGCTTGTCTTGTTTGTCTCCTTTTTTAATAGAGCTGAAATGCATGTTAATGTATATTTACACAACTTTGTTTTGTTTACAATCCTGAATCTATTCTTATTCAGTACCTCCTGAACATTAAAAGCACCCCCAACCAGTGCAGTCACTCATGAAGCAGTAGCCACCTAAACTCCCACTGCATCAGGAGAGGCTAGACTATGTTTGAGGTGTCCCAAAGTCCAGGAAAGATGCAGTGGAAGTTTATCCAGGAATGTAAACACATCTGTTTTTGCGTGGTAACACCAGTATGGTGGGCAATCTGTTTTTCACTTTTTAAAAGAAAATAAGAATCAGAATCAAACTACCAGTTATATCAGTAATCTTTATAAAATGTTGGCAATCATAAAATGTCTTTGGTAAACAAGGGACACTTTGAGGCCTAAGGGGGGCCTAGGTGTCCCTTTGAAGCAGGATGGCCTCTGAAATGGCACCCAGCTTAAAGTGTTTGGATGTGAATGGCCATCCTTGACTATCTGACCCAAAGGGCTGAACACTGTGTGGTCTTGTGGTTATAGCACTGGCTTACCAGGCAGGAGATCTACAGTAGGTTCAACCCAAACAAAAGTCAAAATACTCCCTGTGTGATCATGGGCAAGTCACCCTCCCAGTCCTGTAGTCCACCCAGCTGTAGAAATGAGTAAAAGAACCCCTCAGAAAGCAAGATGCTGCATCTTTGCTGGACTATCCTTGGTAAATAAGCTGTAAAACTAAAAATACAGAAATGATCTTGTCATCTCCATGACTTAGGAGCTATTTTTGTAGGATTAAGCCATTCTGAAAAGTCTAGATTTGTGCCGCTTACTCTTATTTTCATTTTTTTAAATCCTTGTATCTCCCAGCACTCTGGTTACTATCCATGTTATCCTTATTCATCCTGTTTCCGGTTGTGACACCCAATATAGATCTATGTCCTTCTTGTGTGCAGCAGCAAGTTTTAATAATTATGACTTGGGTGTCTTCCTTGGCTTGGGTGATCTACTGCCACTCTTTCTTGCTGCTTACGGATTGCTTTTCCCTACCATCGTGTCCCTCTGTCATCCCTCGAGTTGGATCATACAGACACACCATAACTTTTTCTTGGAGAGTGTATGTACATGACTACCAGTGCCACTCATGGGCTGGCTATTGAATAGCTACTGACACCTCTGGAGAAATTTTGGAAAATATAAAGTTTGAATGTATTTCTGCTTGCGTTTTGTGTATCTTCTCTAGAGTTCTCCTCCCCATATTTATCACTGAGTGTATCTGCACAACAACATAATCTTTATCCCACAGAATTCATCTACCTCTACATCTTATTCCCTACTTGTAGTCAAACATTCTCAGTTCTAATGTCACAATCTATTGCTGTGCGAACACTGTGATGTCACAAGTTGAATTTATGACATTAGGTGAGGAAAAAGCAATAGGAGTTGATGAACTCACATGGAAAAATGATCCTGTTTTCATGTTTAAGATCTCAGAAATAAATAATGGGGAGAAGAAATAAAGACTGAATGTGAAACATAAACTGTGACAAAGAATTATTTGTTTTCAGAGTCCTCCTGCTCTTTAAGGGTGATACACACACAAGTAGTTGTAACTCTGCCTTTTTAGAGTCTTGGCTGTGGCAATGAATGGATGTTCTTCAGATGTGAGACCAAGTTTCTTGTATGACAATACAGTGCAAAGTGCAGGTGCCACACAATCATGTTAGCCCATATTTAATTTTTATCAGTACTTGCAGCTCCTAGTATACAGAGAATACTGGTTGGACAACAATGCACAACCAGTGTGTTCTGCCACAGAGGGGTTCTGATTCTCTTTGACCTTGAGTGTGAAACTCAAGAGGTCCACGGGAATCAGAAAACCAAGGTGGTAGAACACAGTAGTTGTTCATGAAGTTGCCCATCCTATGTTTTTTTTATAGTGTGTAGTATTATATCAAATGTGCATCCGGTGGTTCTTTCACTTTCGGAATGAAACTTACTTGTTCAGTCTCTAGAGCTTTCAGAATATTGTTGTACCACTGAAGAGTACAGTTATATTTCATGATTTTTGAACTGTGGTACAACAGCATTTTAAAAGGGATGGCATTCCATACAGACCAATGCTCTACTGTACACTATAATCATAGTCCTCATACATCCATCTATTAGCATCAGCATTAAACTACACTATATTCCACCCACATCTATTTTAGCTGTATATTTAAATAGTTACTGGAAAGAGTAGTTGGAAACTTTTGGGAACCTGATATTCAAAACATTTGCTCTTGCAGTTTGGTTGTTTGTACGATTTGTAAAATACTTTCATTGGCAAAAAATTTGTAAACAGACTTTCATGGACTACCGCCACTGCACAAGCTAATCATCTATCTATGAATCTAGGTAAGACATTTTTCTATCCCAAACAAAAATGTTAACATTTGAGGGCATCCCCCATGTAGTACCCAAGTTCTTCCAACACTGCCAAACACATCGGTCTCTGGCTGCTTCCACTAGAAGGGCTTGCCATGGGGGTAAGATTTGAAAGTACGTGTGAGTGTTAATCCTCCAAAATGGATAGGTGAACCTGATGGGATCACCCTGTCCCATGGTGAAATAAATTGTAAGACTGAAAAAGGACATGGCAGTCAAAGGTTGAAGAAAGGGTTGGAAAAAGGAGCAGTTATGGGAAGAGTGTTGCCAGATCAGGGACTTGATGAAGGAAAGGGAAGAGGAGGAACTGAGAGAGAGAACAAGGCTGTTGCAGAGCCTGGGGTGGGAGGAGAAGGCACCCTGCCCAGCTGAAGTTTTAGTGTGGTAGATTAGGAAAGAGTGGAAGTAGAAAGAGGGGAAAGCAAGAGAGAGAAGAAAAGAGAAGCATTAAGGAGATGCTGAACCAGTAGATGAAGAGGAAGATAGCACAGTGGGATAGGTACCTTCCACTGAGTGAGGGGAATGATAGGGTGAGGTGTAAAGAGCAATAGTAAGTGTGGACAGTGCAGTTTAAAGCACAGTTGCAGAAGGTGTGAAAAGGGGATCCAGCCTACCTAGAATACATATGTGGGCAGCACTGTAGGTAACAGCCACAATGTCAAACATCAGAAGAATCACCTTAGGATAAAGGGCATAAGGACATGAGAAAGAAGATGGAAGAAGGCCTTAATCTCATTAAGTTGGTCTCTGCTTTCTCAGTATTACAAGTTTAA
This sequence comes from Neoceratodus forsteri, assembly GCA_016271365.2. Lineage (NCBI taxonomy): Eukaryota > Metazoa > Chordata > Ceratodontiformes > Ceratodontidae > Neoceratodus > Neoceratodus forsteri. The sequence continues at coordinate 366,663,690 of CM028131.1, read as the reverse complement.
AGTTGCTTTGAATGAGAACAAAATTCCAGGTTCCACTAACAATTTTGTTAGATAATTCCTTATCCCATCCAACCTCTATGTGAACCAATAGTTTCTGTACTGCCTCCTAACTTAGTCCCCCCTTCAGTTGGCTTCTATGTCCTCAAGTTGTCTTGCTCTGATTTTTACTCTATATTTATCTTTTACATAAGCATATCCAATTTTAAATGAGTGATGTGAACATGGATTAGGTCCACCCGTTAATCTTCATTGTACAATGGCAAGAAAAATTAAAGTTTTCTGATTGGTCAGTCTGGAACTGGAGCCATGATGTTATCCTGGCATAACATCATGGCTCTACTCCCAACACACTGATGACTGCATGCAGCGTGAAAAAGAAACATTGCTCTGCTGCCTACGAGCAAGGTCTCCAGTCCCTGCTTAGCTGTTCTGCTTGCCGCTCTGCTTGCTGCTCCCTCATGCACAACTTAAAACTTGACCATAAAAGCACACAAAAAAATAAATCTATCAAGCAGCACACAGTGTCTCGGTATTCCACTTTCTTGAATGGATAACCATGACACTGAAATACAAAAAACTTCATGCTGAGCAAAAAAATCAGAAACGAGCAAGCGCCCAACAGCTTCACTGCTCACAGCATGTGCTCGGTCGTCACACTAAACATTGCACTGTTCTTCCTCCCATTTAAAAAAACTATTTTAATACATTTCCTCTCCTAGTACAGATATACCTTAACTGCACCGGGAGAACCTAAACAAGACCAAAAATTAAAACAACAGAAATGGCAAGACTAGGGCAGGGATTCTCACCAAACAACATGACTGCTGACAACACTCGCTCATCAATCTTTACCGGGTTCCCCAGTCAGCACCAGATCAAATCATTTAACTTTCTTCTAAATAAAACACTTCTCTCTTATCTATCTGTGTGTGTGTGTGGTGTGCGTGCGTGTGTGTGTGTGTGTGTGTGTCAGGGAAACATAAACCTAGCACAGTATGAAAAAAAAAACAGCATACAAATATACAAAGTAACACTACAGCAGGACTATTTTTCCTCTCTGTATACCTACCCACATAAAAAATTACTTAAACATGCTTAAAATATATTTTAAACAAGTTTTTTTTTTTACTTTTCTGCAATAGAGACATCATATAATAGGAATAATGCACTCCAGGGTGTGTGTCATGCTGGGATAACATCACTTCTGGGGTGATTAGATGCACTCTGCCTATGGCCTTATGCCTAATCACCCCAGGCATGATGTTATCCCAGCACGACACACACTCTGGCATGCATTATTCCCTTATTTTTCTAATCTGAAGAAAAACAACATTGTCCAATCTATAGCCATGGTGTAGGTTTTGTTCTTTAAACTCCTTAACAATCATTGTTGATTTTCTATATAGCTATGTACAGTTTAGAAGTACTGGCCTGAAGGAAGCATATAAGTTTACCCTGTTCTGTTGATGATATAGCCTGAATTGTTGGTCCTGGTGAGTGGTACATCCTGCTAACCAAGCTGCTCATGGCATTTTGGGGATAACATTGTGTATATGGGGAAATGAGGGCTCTGGTTTGCTGTGGCCCCCTTCAGACCGCTATGGCAGCACTGCTCACTCTCATGGCTGATTAGCTTAGGAAGGATGGAGGAGTGCTGCTAGTAACTACTACAAGTAGATGTCCCACCTCTGCTCCCAATGCTGATCCTGGTAAGTGGTAGCTACTGCTACCCACACTGCTCTCAGCATCCAGGAGATGGAATGAACATCTGTTAGGTGATGGGGAGCCACTGGATAGCTGTGACCCCAAAACAGGCTGTTATGGTGGCACCGCCTACTACTCATGCAGCTGGCTGGTTCAGAAGTTTTGAAAGTCATACTTTTCCATTTGCAGTGTTGAGAAAAATAATTAACTGGATAGTTAATGCATTATTCCCAGCTTAGCAACAAAGAAGAAAAGAGCAGTTTGTGACCTTTTGATGCATGTCATGCTTCTGGTGAGCCTAATTAATTTAGGAAAGTAAGCGAATTCCTTAATGTTTTGGCTGTAAAACATGAAGTATGTAAATGGGTTTTTTATCTGTTCAATTGATGTGTACAGAAGAACCATTGTGTTGTTTTAGTTGACAGTACTACTATTGAGGGATCATCTTCTTTACTCTTTAATATGTTGGAAGGCTGCAAACAAACAAAAAAATACTAACAGACCATGCAGAATATGTACAACACATTACAGTTTGGTATATTTAAGCAATGTGATCTTAAGACTATTTATTTTGAAAATATATCACTACCTCATATACAGTAACATCTCTTAACTTCAAGTTTCAGTCGTCATGCTAATGTATAGCATTTAAAAATTATGAGACATTCCCTATCAGATACAGAGACTGATTTATTATAATTGATATGGTAATAACTTGTATCATGGCTTGTTCACAGTGAACAGAGTCCCAGAATAAGTGTACAAACTTCTGTTTGAAACACCACTTATTATCTAAATGACACTTCTCCTGAGAACAGAATTTTGTTTGAATTATTAACATTCATACAAGTTTGAGCAAATGAGGAAACAACATTTTAAGTATAAGTAATGATAAGTTTATTAGCACAAGGAGTTGTATACAGCCACTGAGCCAAGGCTCATTATCAATGGCATTCTGCAATATGTACTGTATGCAAATTGTTATAGTAAAAATAACAGAACAGTAAAGCCATATTATAAAATCAGTAGATTAAATGACTATAGCAATATGCACAAAAAACACATACAGTACATTAAATTGTTATAGTACAAGATCTGTGGCAAGGAAGGATAACCAGGGCACACATTCTGTCCAACACACATTTCACACTACATACTGGTGTTTTCTCAAGATGGCGGTGACTGGATACAGGTTTCTGCTACTGCAGTTAATCTATATTTGATACTGCACAATAAATACTATCCTTTTGCACCAGTTTGGAGGATTTGTCTATTGCTTTGTTGGAGAGTATGTGTGCCCAGTTTTCCTTGCTACTGACTCATGTTCTTATGCTGCGAGCACCGTATGTGCACTCTGAGTGGCCTCCTTGTCCTACCTACAGTACAATTAATTTATTTATTTGTTTTTGCTGACTGGGAAAGGAGGATTAGGCAATTCTGCCTATTTTCAGCCTCATCCCAGGGGAGGGGGGATACAGATGAATGCCAACTGACATTTAACCAGATTAAGCTGTTGGTGGTATCTTTAGTGAATTGGGGAAATTTGGCCAGGATGACATGAAAATTCCCCTACTTTTTTAAGAAGTGCCATGGGATCTTTAACGTCCACCTGAAAAACCACCAGAACAGGCAGACTTGACCTCAGTTTAACATTTCATCAAAAGGCAGAATTGGTTTAAGGCAGTATAGCATGGTCAAAAGTGATATGTCTGACTGAGGAACAATTGTCCCACAGTTAAAAAGTGTGGAAGAGGACCTACTCAGGGCTTAAGACTCAAAGCATGCTCCAAACCATTGGGCTAGAACTTGCAAATGCATGTTTACCATAGTACACACAATTGTGGGGGACACAAGATCCAGCCCAATAGGGGAGCACAAACCTGGATTTCTTGTTCCAGTACTGCTAATACAACTAGAGGGTTTAGATATGAAGCAATTATAGGTAACTGAAAGAGGGTATAGCTGTTTATAATCCACTAGTTTATGATGCAAGTCACAATGGTGGATGCCTCAAAGCCTGGAGAATATATCTGACAAGCAGATTAATAATGAGAATCCAATTTATACAGGTGGGGAAGAGATGCTGTAGTTAAACCATTAAAAAAATGATGTAGTTTAATAAAAGGATGAACAACAATGAAGTAAGTAATAATACCTGACAGGGTGGGCATTATTGGGATATAATGGACCAACCCAGGGGTGTAATGAGGCCCAGCACCCCAGGCAGAGGGCCTTATAGCCCCTGGAAGGTCCATTATATCCCATAATGCCCACCCTGGAGGGTATTATTACACTTAGAAAATGGGCTATAGGTGTAATTGTTTGAAAAAAATAAAATAATAAAGAGTTACATACAAAAAATAAATAGAAAATAATAAAAGGTAAATTTTATAGTAAAATAATCCGTGTGCTGCTGGACTCGCCACAGGAGGGCACTACCATGTTTGTGTGTGTCCCTTGGGCTTGTGCACTTGCTTTGATTCATCACACACTGGCTCACAGACATGAGAGCTGCTTTTTCAGGTCGTTTTGGTTTCTGTCTCATTCTTCAGTGAGTCAGACACACACAGAACATGAAAGAAAGATCGTTCGTCAGAACAGGGGAAATGTTGCTTAGTTATCTCTTCTCCTGGGAAACAAAAACCCAGGAGAAGAGTACACAATAGCAGGAGAGGTACTAACAACAACAAAAATGGAATAGGACCTGGGAGTAGTCATATCAGACGATCTAAAGGTTGGTAAGCAATGTGAGAAGTCAGTAAGGAGAGCCAGGGGGATACTGGGATGCATAGAAAGGGGCATCACAAGTAGAAAAAGGAAAGTGGTTATCCCTCTGTACAGACAGTTGGTGAGACTCCATCTGGAGTACTGTGTACAGTTTTGGAGACCTCATCTACACAAGGACATAGACAGGATGGAAGCAGTCCAGAGGAGGGCAACTAAAATGGTGCAGGGTCTGAATCAGAAATCATATGAAGAGAGACTCAGAGAGCTTAATATGTATACCCTTGATGAAAGAAGGGACAGGGGGGACATGATAGAAATGTTCAAGTACCTCAAGGGACTCAACAAAGTCCAGGAGGGTAGCATCTTTCAGCAAAAGAGATGTGTAAGAACAAGGGGGCACAATTTAAAGTTAGAGGGGGAACGGCTCAGGGGCAATGTGAGGAAATTCTTTTTCACAGAGAGAGTGGTGGACGCATGGAACTGCCTTCCTGGGGAGGTTGCTGGGTCTAAAACAGTGGGGGAATTCAAACATGCATGGGACAGACAAAAGGCAATTGTAGTAGGGGGTTGGCAGGAAGTAGGCTGTTGGTTAACTAGAATCTGCAGCTTATCCAATAGGTAAGGAAATGGGCAAACTGGGTGGGCCAAGTAGTCCTTATCTGCTGTCAAAGTCTCTGTTTCTATGTTTCTTACCTATACTGAAAGAGAGGTAGGTTATTTTCCCTGTGCTGTGATATGTGGTGCTGCGTGAGTTTGCAGCTCACTGAAACAGTTGGCTAAATGTTGACATGGCGCAAAACCATGCTCAGTGAGGAAAGTTAACTTACTAAAAAGAAAAATGAGTGTTGCAGGTTATGTTTTTTCAGACTATCTGGTGACTGTGTCCATGGAAGTTGGTCTAGCTAAGCGAGCGGGGCAAAAATGGCAGCTGGAGAGTTTCGATATTTGGGGTGCCCAAGGATAGTTTTATTAATAGGGCACCTTGAAGTGGAACTTATTTTCTATCAGGCATTGTAAAGAAATAACAGCCCTAGTGCCAGGCTGTTTCAGCCAATCAGGAGGCCACTTTTCCTTTACCTGTTTTCTAAATTAACTTACTACGTCTATATGCTGGAAACAATCTATGATGAAAAGAGACACCAACTCTGGTTCCTAATTATTTGATTCAGTTAGCAATAGTGACATTTCAGTTCAGATATGGATCAAGCTATATCTCTGAATATTGATAACTTTGCATGCCTCAGATATTCTGGGGAGTCTCTTTCTGAGTTGTCTTTGAACACAAAGTTGTGAGACTCAATGAATTGGGCAGGAAATGGGATTCCTAACATTAATCCTTGTAAGCTCATTTATTAGTTGCAAAACCTTAAGGCCTGATGCTATGCTAGATGGATAACAAAAGGGAGACTGAAATCTCCAATTAAGCAATAATATTGGAACAACAGGCTATTTCTTGGGGATTAATTACCGGCTGGGGAAGAAGGGTTACCCAATGTGTATCTAAGAGCGACCTCCCTTCAGCTGGTCATTAATTCCCAGGACTTGACTGGCTGTGAGGATATTATTGTGAGTATAAATCTAATAACGTTAGTAAGTGTGAAATTACTTATTTTAATAAAGTTTGTAAATGGGCATACTGCTCTGAGCTGTACAGGGTATTTCTAAGATATTAGTACATGATACCACAGCCAATCAGAGCATATGTTTGCCACATGAATAGTTGGACTTATAATTCATGTTAAAATTGTCTATGGCACAACTTCATGGCTTGCAGAGTATGGTGAAAGATAACTATAAATCTTCTGACTGGCCTTATGAATAATGGAGAACGGATGACAAAAGCTCACAAACATATGTATTTTACATAAGGTAATAGATTTAGCAGTAACTTTGTGCAGACCATAAGTAATGCTACCAACTCTTTTATTCTGATCTAGTTACCAGAACTGTTACTAGTACCCTTAGTTCTTTTAGAATTCTGGGGTGAATCCCAACAAAGCAATGGGGCCTGATGGGATTCACCCCAGAATTTTAAAGGAATTAAGCAGAGAACTAGTGACACCACTGATTACTCTCTTCAACAAATTATGGGAGGATGGGGTGATACCTGAGGACTGGAGGAGGGCAGATGTGATTCCACTTCACAAAAGTGGGAGCAGGGCAGAGGCAGGAAACTACAGTCCAGTTAGTTTGACCTCAGTGGTAGGGAAAATGATGGAATCACTTCTGAAGGAAACAATTGTTGAGTACCTAAAGGCCAGTGGGGCACAAGACCCAAGGCAGCATGGTTGCACTGCAGGAAGGTCATGTCAGTTGAACCTAATAGTGTTCTTTGACTGGATGACCAAAATAATAGACCAGGGAGGGGCTGTGGATATGGCCTACCTAGATTTTAGCAAGGCATTTGACACAGTCTCACACAAAAGAGTAATATACAAGTTAGCCAGCCTTGGAGTGGATCCAACTGTGGTAGCCTGGATAAAAAACTGACTGCACAACAGGATGCAAAGGGTAATAGTAAACGGAGTCCACAGTGAAGAAAGTAGGGTAACTAGTGGGGTACCGCAGGGTTTGGTACTGGGACCGGTCCTCTTTAATGTCCTTATAGGTGACATTGGAGAGCACCTGGAAGGAAAAGTATGTCTCTTTGCAGATGACACAAAGATCTGCAACAGGGTTGATACACAAGGTGGGGTGAAAAGGATGAAAAGAGACTTGGCAAGGTTGGAAGAATGGTCAAATACATGGCAGCTCAGATTCAATACAAAGAAGAGCAAGGTAGTGCATCTGGGAAACAAAAACCCAGGGGAAGAGTACACAATGGGGGGTGAGATAATAACAACTACAAAAATCGAAAAAGACCTAGGAGTAATTATATCAGGTGACCTAAAGGTGGGCAAGCAATGTGAGAAGGCAGTAAGGAAGACTGAGGAGATACTGGGATGCATAAGGAGAGGCAGCAGCAGTAGGAAGCAGGAAGTTGTTATTCCTCTGTACGGACAGTTGGTGAGACCCCATGTAGAGTACAGTATGCAGTTCTGGAGACCCCATCCCCACAAAGACATAGACAGAGTGGAGGCTGTTCAGAGGAGGGCAACCAAAATGGTGCAGGGTCTGTATTAGAAGACATATGAGGAGAAATTAATGCAGCTTAATACAGTATGTATACCCTTGAGGAGTATCTCAAGCGAATTAACAAAGTACAAGAGGGTAGTATCTTTCAGAAAAAGAGATATGCGAGAACAAGGGGGCACAATTTGAAGATAGAAGGGGGATGGCTCAGAGGTAATGTTAGAAATTAATTTTTCACAGAGAGGATGGTGGATGCATGGGACAACCTTTCTGAGGAGGTTGTGGAGTCAGAAACAGTGGGAGAATTCAAGAATGCATGGGACAGACATAAGGCAATTCTAGTGGGGTGTAGGAGGAAAGTATGCTGGTGATTAACTAGAATCTGCAGCTTATCCATCAGGTAGGGACATGGGCAGACTGGGTGGGCCAAGTGGTCCTTATCTGCCATCAAATTCTATGTTTCTATGTTTCTTTCAACATGTACCATTATGTCAGGGACCCCAGAATTTAATCGTGGCACCATAACAACAAAGAATACAATTTATACTCAAGGGTCCAGGCATGAGCAGTATTCATCTTGGGTATCAGGCTATACAGATTACCAAGAACAATTGAAATACCATTACAGTAAAGGACATTTGAAGCAACAGATAAAGATACAGGGCTTGGGTTACTGTGGCTATCTCTGCTTTGTAATAAACATAAGAATAGAATGGTCTTACAAAATCAAAAAGGCTAGTTTCAATGTAAGCTAAACATTTTGACCCTATGTTATTTCATTGTGGAAGTATTAAAAATAATACAAACAAAAATATGTCTCTTTGGTAATTATATGAATAGAGTACAAATAAGTCTAGCTTTAACTAGCCAAAAAACAAATGAGTAGTTCGTAGTGTTACAAGTGAGGAACAAATAAAGACCTGGCTATTCCAGAAATTTAAGTTCTATTATGAAATAAACACAGACTCAGCTAAAAGGGCTATAGCTTCTCTAATAAAAACAGGAACAGGTTTCCAGAAAAAAAGGGTAAGACCTAAGCAGAAAGTATAACAAAAGACAGGCAATGAGCAATGAGAAACCAAACCACTACAGGAGTCTAGAGACTACTCCTTAAAGAGCTGCTGACACCTCAAAGAAAACTTTGAAACATGTAATAATTAGGTACAATTGAGTCTTCATTACAAATAGTCTAAAGATTTGTCTTCCTCTTTATTTTCTGCTGAGTAAATTTGCATTAATATATGATCTTTATTCCTTGTAGTTCATCTGTCTCACTAGCTTACTCCTTACTTCTAGTCAAAATCCTTTGTTGTGACATCACAGTCTGCTGCCATGTGAATAACTGCGTGATGTCACAAGTAGTGCATTATGACTGATGGAAGGGGGAAAGCTACAGAATTGGATTAACTCTTCAGGACCAAAGATCCTGTTTTCACACAAATGACATCAGTAATAAATGGGGGGGTGGGAGAAATACAGAACCGATGTGAATTACAATCCAAACTGTTTCTAAACAAGATGTTTTGTTAAAGTTCTCATGAAGGTGTCAGCTTCTCTTTTTTTTATTAGCTCCTCCTCTGCTCCTCCAACTGGCCACTCCTTCGGGCCACCATGGACCCTACTGGCACTCATTCCACCACCAGCCACCACTTTAGATTGCAGCCCTCCCTGGGTAATCTGGCATAACCTTTCAACAGATGCGCCCCCCTCTGAGGGGGAAGGCACAAGGGGAGGGGTGGCCAGTGCACTCTTACAACTGGCCAGAAGTGCTGCTGATGGGGTCTGGCTGTCAGGGGGGTTTTGTGGCAGTGGGGGTCAACGACCATCATCCGGTTGGTTAGGGAATGTGTTTTCTACTTTTCTCCACATGGGATTGTGACATGCCACTGATGTCAGGGCATACACTGACATCCGTCATGCTCCTAGGCAACAGGCCACTGCTGCATTGTTGTGCTCCCGGCCTCCACCAGGAGTCAGCAAGTGCTGAGTCACAGACACTCCCTCCTCCCAGGAGAAGGCGAGCAGTCATTGGGCGCTCAAGCCTTCTCCCCCCAGCCGGCCCTATGACAAATGAGTCCATTCCCAAACCCGAGTCACAGGCACTGCAGTGGTGAATCTTCCTCCTATGCGAGCAGGCCAGCTGTCAGATGCTCTTTAACAAGCATACTAAGAAAAGCAAACCATTGTAAAAGCAAACGTACACCGTACCATGAGAAACTCAGCAATGAAATAGTTTAAAGGAGCCAAGAAATGATTTGTACAAAGTTCAGTGCCCTTCCATCTTCCTTTTCATGCCAGTTATGCATTCTGTTATGAGTTGCCCAATTTCTGATGAATACATAATTTAGCTTTGGGGTAGCCTCAGGTATACATAGAGTTCCAATCTCCTCACCAGCTACTGCTCTTTCTTTTAATATTTCTGAGACATTCCATGACATCAATAGCACAATTCCAAGGTACTCATTCAAATCATGGCCTGGAACTGTGTTATTAATGTCATTAAATGTTCAGCCAGTATGAAAAGAGACAGCAGCAACTGCCGAGGAAAGAAGAATTCTGGGTAGTTACAAAAGCAAAAAAAAAAAAAGTAAGATATTAATTTAACAAAAAAGGTCAAAAATTTATCAGAGTATTGGATAAGCAAAACTCAAGTATTTCCACTACAGCCAATCCTCAGAATAAAGAAAATTTAAATTAGTATTCTGTTCTTAGGGGAGAGGCCAAAGCCCAGTTCAAGCTTACGCTAATAATCTTAGTAGAAAAATACTGGTATGCTAGCCCACTCACCCCAAAAAAAATATTTTTCATAAAGATAACTCTTTCAACAAAACTTGTTTATTTTTCACCATTAGCATCCAGTATATCATTCTCTACATTTTGGGACTTAAAGAAGAAAGACAATAAATACAAATATTTTCCATTAACATATTCTTTATAAAAATACTAAGAACCATTTAATAGTAGATAATAATTGACTAAATAATAAATAATGAAGGCTCTTACATTTAATGAGTTCATTCTTTATCATCAACATTTCTTCTATTAAATGTGTAGTTGTTCGACTTCCTCCACTTCCTGGTACAAAACAACAACAAAAGATTAGCTCTCTGCTTCAAGTTTATATGGCTTCTAAAACACTTTTCATTTAAGGTAAAACAAACTTCTAAGTTGACAAACCTTTTAAACCAACACTAATGCCACTAGGAATTTTAAATTTTCATATATTTAATGTCTATGGGTAACACAAAAGAGACGCTAATCACATTAACTTAAATTAAAGTCAATTAGTATTTCAGAATTTCTTTAAGGCATCACACAATCACAACACTATTAAATAATCTTGTTTGACCGAACCCATTCATATATTGTTCTAAATGTATTATGCCTCACACTGACCTTTTCCTGCACGTGACGTTGAGTCATTAAGCCAGATTTGGGGGTGGAGCACCTTCTTTATAAAACAGAGTTTTCAGGCCCTCGCTTTACTCCCACCTTGTCTGCCTAGAGAACACATCAGTGTAAGTAAAGCCTCTGCTAGCCTTTGCTTTACTTGTTGACATTTAAACAAATGGGTACTTTGTAACTTGTAGAAGATGTAATGTCTATATGGGTCCAATACGGATAGATTTTAATAGAGATATTGGTTGTTGTATAGATCTGCCTTATTTTGAATTATAGTTGGGAGAAAGCTTTAAACCAGTTGCTGGACCAAGGCGATGCGCAGCTGGAAGTTTCGCGAGCGCGCTGCCGATGTTTGGTTTTTCCATCTCTGCTTTCACACATGCGTGAGATTTCGTGACTGCTTTTTAAAAGCTTTTTTAACTTTCCCAGCGCTTGGTTTTACTTTAAAATGGGAAGGTCTAATACAGCAATAGAAGATGCATGCTGTATTTAGCTTGTCAGCATGGGCATGGGTAAAATCAGTGTCTGTGTCAGCCCTCAGTGTCAGATGCGCTCTCTTGGCTACCTTATGCTTTGGGGGGATGGGGCACTTGCAACAGACCCGAAGGAAAGTGGAAATTCTTAAAATAATGAATACTGTTAAAAATGCTACTATAAAGTACGTATATGGTGATTGTGTGCATCATAGGGGATCAGTTCATGCATAGAGGTACACTGATGTAATTCTCTAAAAAGCAAGGGTCATGGCTGACAGTGCCCCTTTAAGCACTAATCACATATCCTGTTTCTTAGATGTTATTGAATTGCTTGGGGTTATGACTTTTGACATGTGTTCTAGAGTGAACCAGTTTTCATTGAAATATACTTTCATACGAACATACGAAATTGCCAACAGATAAAGGCTTAATGGTCTGTCCAGTCTGCTTGATTGTGCAGCTAGCAGCACTTATATTGCAGCTGCCCCTCCCTCCCCCCTCCAGTAACCCTCCCCCCTTACCCTATCCCATCCCCTTTTGAAGCAGCCCACTGTTTTGCAGGATACCACTTCCTTTGGCATTGTGCTCCACCCCGACACCACCCTCTCCATAAAGAAATGTCTCCTCATTTCCCTCCTGAACCTTCCCCCTTCCAATCTCAGATCGTGCCCACAAGTGTCCCTTCCCCTCCTTAATTTTAAAGTCCTTCCATGCCCGTATTATTTATTCCCTTCATGTATTTGAAGCTTTCAGTCACATCCCCCAATCCCTTTTTTCCTCCAGGGATTACATGTTCAACTCCCTTGGCCTGCTGTAGTAGGGTAAGATCTCTAGACCCTGGATCATTTTTGTTGCCCTGCACTGCACCGCCTCCAGTAACCTAATGTCCTTCTTCAGGTATGGTCGCCAGAACTGCACACAGTACTCTAGCTGTGATCTAACCAGTGACCTATACAGTGGCAGGATCATCTTCCCCCTCCTGGAGGATATGCCTGTGGCAATACAACCCAGCATCCTGTTGGCCTTTGCAGCTGCCTTTCTACAATCAGGGTAAAGCTATAGTTGCATTTACTCATTTGCCATCATTTCACTTGACTGGATTTTTTTGGCTATAGCAGAATTCTGTTCCCAAATATAAAAGCAAATTCACTAAGTAGTGAGCTGGTAGTAAAAACAAAGCAAACAATTTATATTTGGCACCCTTCCAAAGCTCAGGGCACCTTTACAAAAATACAATAACAATTTGTAACCCAATAAATTAAGACAATGACTTAGTCAGCTAAAATTTTAAAATCAATTCCAATTTCAAAGTATGGCAGCATGGCAGCATAATCAGATTTCCACTAACCCATCAAACAGCTATGCAAAAAGATGGGCCTTCAAGGAATTCTTGAATCCTTCTACAGTCAGGCTAGCTTGTATATGACAAGGTACTGAATTCCACAGGGTAGGAGCCATAAAGGCAAAGGATCTACCTCTAGATGTTTTCAGACATACCTTGGGAATCTTTAGCAATCCCTCATCGGAGGATCGGAGCGAACTGGAGAGGCAGCAGGGAAAGAGCAGATCTTGCAGGTATTGAGGTCCCTGGTCATGTACGGCTTTATAGGTCAGGCCTTTATAGGCTTTATACTGAAGGTTGACCTTGAAGGTGATCCACCATTGTACTGGCAGCCAGTGCAGTTCATGCAGTACAGGTGTTATGTGTCTGTACCTGGGTGTTCCAATTAACAGCCTTGTCATGGCATTCTGCACCAGCTGCAATCAGCGGATGTCCACCCACGGTAGCCCTAGTTAAAGAGCACTGCAGTAAGTAAGATGAGTGGTGACAAAGGCATGGACTAAAGTAGGTAGCTCTTCAGAAAGGAACCATGTGTTTTACCCTGGTGATATTCCTCAGATGGTAAAAGGAAGACTTGACTACAACTGACACCTGAGCCTTCATGGTCAAGTCTTCATCAAATATCACCCCTAGGTTCCCATGTGGCCTGAAGCATTGAGCGGGGCTTCTCCAGGATATAAACCTGTGGGCTTCCCCCCATTTCCCAGTCATCCTCAGATCAGGATCCACAACCAGTACCCCTGTTTTTCCAGGATTCAACCTTGGCCAGCTTGCACTCATCTAGTCTTGTATCTCCTCAAGGCAGTTATTAGTATATAGAAGAGGTTAGAGTAATGAGCTGCAAATGAGCTTGGTACATCCTGCAGAACTCGGCTTGATTCCCACAATCTATTCTCCACTTGCATACCATGTGACTCTGAGTAAGTCATTCTTATACCCCAGTCCTTTGGAGTCACCCCTGAAAACAGAACTTGTGGCTACTGGGCCTTACCCAGTTACCAAAGAAGAAAAAATAATACTATTTCTTTTTTTCACCACCTACTGTAGGTGCACTGCAACACCACTCCACCCCTGCTGCCATCCACTGCCCCATATTGGCAGCCCCCCTGGGAAACCCAACATATCCCTCCATTGAATGGGCTCCCCCTTCTGAGAGAGAAGGTGCTGGTAGGCACATCTTCATTGACCCAGGTATTGCTGGGGTCGGTCTAGGTGATCTGGAACTTTGTGGTGATGGGGGACTGGCGATCATCATCTTGTCAATCAAGGGGCAATTTTCCATTATCTGGCCCACCCACACTCAACCCTGATTGGGACTGCAACCTGGGTTGGGGATGTGCTGGGGTGTGTCGAGGCTGCACACTCTATGCACATTGCCCAATCCACTGCCAGGTGCTGAGGCCCTGCCCAACCCCCCCCCACAGGAGGGAAGTGTCCATTGGATGCTCTAGACATGAGGTGTAGAGGTATCAGCATGCCTCAGTTGGTAGCACATCCGCCTCTGGACCAGAAGGTTGTGGGTTCTCGTCCCACACTGGAATGGACTTGCACCTAAAAATTGCTGGCATCCGAGTGCAGTATTGGGGGGTGCTGTACTGCTGGGGTGTGCCATCCTTCAGGTGAGATGTTAAACCGAGGTCCCTTCTGCCCATCCTGGTGTTGTCCTGGTGGGTGTCCACGTGGAAGTAAAAGAACCCAGGGTACTCTTTGTAAAGAGCAGGTAACATTCCCAGTGTCCTGGCCAACATTCCCCTTCACATAAACTGGTTCAGACAAGTATCCAGGCTGTGTGTGGGTGATGATGTGCGATATGGCCGCCACCACATATTCAGTCACTTCACTACCAGTCTAGCATTGCTTGTAAAGTGCTTTGGGATACTGTGTATGAAAAGTGCTATATAAATGCTGATTCTTCTTCTTCTAGACTTCCTCCCTGCTGGTCTCCAGTCCTAACACCCAGGTTCGGGGTGTGAACCTGGGTCACCTGCATGCTGCGTGAACCCCTTTGCTTGGTGTCATGGAGTCAACCAAATAGTAGTATTTCTATTGCAAATGAGGACAAAACATGTGTTACACTTTTATGACCCTTTTAATATGAACAGCTCCACATCTTCCTAAAATATCATTGTTATATTACGTAAGATGTAAAATAATACCTCACCTCCATCTTATCTGATATGTACACAAAATAGAGCGTTTACTAAGTTGGATAAGAGGTACTGTCTGGTTATCATTGCATTGAAGGAAATTGTTAGACAGATGCAAAAACTACAGTACCCAATCATTTATGGAGAAGGAGAATCAAAGTCAAGAAGCTAGTGGACAGACAAAGCTGACCACACCCACTAAACAATTCCCCTGTCATCGAGCTCCAAAATGTCCAGTTTAGCTGATTTAGATGATTTTTTCAAGCATTGCTTCCAACCAGGTTGAAAACAGGCTTGACAAGCTTTTCAGTTCATGACAAAATACACAGGAATAATGAGCACCCCCAAAAAAAATTATTAGCAGCTGAATAGTCTCCTTTAAAAAGAAATGAATTAGGGTAATATGGTAACACTCTTAATGTACTTTGCCAAGACAGCAAGATTTCTGTTGGTGATAAACTAAATCACATTTTATTCCGCTCAAGTGGCATAGCGTAAAATTGTACATGCAACAAAGGAGCACGTGAAAAGACTGGTAAGGTGGATCAGTTTGCAAACAGACATTTTCCTCTGAAGGAGTGTTGTGTTCTGAAAAGGGTGGGGAAGTCTATGTTTGGTAGCAGTTTCTTTGCAGGACCTCTGTGAACTTTATGCAACATAGTTTGCAAGCTAGTGTAACTTTGTTTTTTCCCCTACTTCTTGGCTACCTCATTTTGCTCCATGTCACCTGCACTGAATAAAAACTAATTCTATCAGTCACTGACTAGGACTTTTGTCTGGTGGCAAAGTATGCTGTTTCCGTTCTTTTCTTGTTTAAAGGATACACACAAGATAATAGGATGATCACACTTACCCACAAAAGCAAATCAAGTTACTTCATGACTTGTCCTACCTGAGATCCTTCTTCAATTAAAATCTCACTGATACTGTATGTGTAGTAACTTCAGAAATTAACTGTGCCAGCAGGGGATATAAGGCTTCTATTGGATGCTGATTCCTCCATTAGAAAACAACAGAGTAAGGCCTGCCCAATTAAACTGGTTCCACCAGACCATGAAAAAAATCGTTCATATCTGCTAAAGTTACACTGAAAAAACCAACGTGTGTGTTCATTTAATGAGCAAAGAAAGAAAGAAAGGACACACACACAGGCCATCGAGGGTGCAGCCACACAGCAATGAAACTTCAACCATGCATTAGGGAATCAAAACAAATGAGCAGCACATACAGTATGACAAAAAACAGTATGTAACATTTATTTGAAGTGCATTCAGCATCGAAGCTGACAGAAAACAGCAGGAAAATATCGCCAGCACTTTACCAACATTCTGTGGCTTTCTCAGTGGGCCAGAGGAAGCCACAGAATGCTGAAATGTCTGGGAGCTTTTTAGCCATGTCCTGGCTATTGGGTTGCTAAATGCACTTTAAAAAAAAACTTACATACTGCTTCTTCTTGTGTGTGCCATTCCTGTGATTTGATTTCCTTATGTCCCTTAATATTGTGGGTAAAATTACTACATTTTAAAAAGTGAGCCCTGATGTAAGGCAATTTTCAGAAAGGGATTCAATATAAGGTTGGTTCTGTGCTTTTCTCCAAAACAGAAAATATGGATATAGGGCCCCATATTCAAATGGGATGTGCAGGTGCAACCCAGGATGTTTCACACATAACTGGAAATGCACAAGCTGTTGGGGGCATGCCCGTATTCAAAGGGCACAGATGTGCAGTGCACCCCCGACAGCGCCAATGCACACAATTTTGTGCTGCGTCTATGCAAATGATGGGTCCCCAGTGCATATGTGGCACAGAGCAGCACAATATTGAAATGTTTCAGAAGCACAAGTCGGCCCCTAGCAGCGATACAGAATTACACTTCTGAAACGCTGCCCTAAGTAGTGCACAGACCCGGCCACCCACTATTAAGGGCTGGGAACCCTGGCAGTACAGTGGTCCACCCCAGCCCTCATCACTGTCAGTATACTACAATAACCCTCCTGATCCCTGTATCCCTGGTAGTCTAGCAGCTCTCCCCCAGCTCTGATCCTTATATGAAAAAAAAAAAATGTCCCCATATCCCTGGTAGTCTAGTAGGTCCACCCAGCACCAATCCATCTATGAAAAATAATGTCCCTGTATCCCTGGTAGTCTAGTGGATCCCCCCTCCCCAGCCCAAATCTGTATATGAAAAACAATGTCCCTATATCCCTGGTAGTCCAGTGGGTCCCAATTCCCAGCCCTGATCCATATATGTAAAACAATGTCCACGTATCCCTGGTAGTCTCATGGGTCACCCCTTCCCAGTCCCGATTCGTATATGAAAAATGATGTCCCCATATCCGTGGTAGTCTATTGAGTCCCCTCTCCCCAGCCCCAATCTGTATATAAAAAATAATGTCCACGTATCCATGATAGTCTTGTGGGTCCTCCCTTCCCCAGCCCCAATCCGTATATGAAAAATAATGTCCCCATATCCTTGGTAGTCTAGTGGGTCCCCCCTCCCCATTCCTGATCCGTGTAATAATAGAAAAGTCTCCAATCCCTGGTAGTCAAGTGGCCCCCCAGCCCTGCTCCATATAATAAAAAATTTCCCCATATCCCTGGTAGTATAGTGGATCCCCCCACCCCAGCCCCAATCCACATGATAATAAGAAATGTCCCGATATCCCTGGTAGTCTAGCGGTCCACTCCCAGCCCCAATCCATATACAAATAAAACATTTCCCCATATCTCTGGTAGTGTAGCAGTCACCCCCAGAGCCGAACCATATAATAATAACAAATGTCCCCATATCCCTGGCAGTCTAGTGGATTCCCCCTCCCCAGCACTATTTGTATATGAAAAATAATATCCCTGTATGCCTGCTTGTCTAGTGGGTCCCTCCTCCCCAGCCCCGATCCATATATGAAAAATAATGTCACTGTATCATTGGTAGTCTAGTGGATCCTCCCTCCACAGCCCTGGTCTGTATGATAAAAGAAAAATCCCCAATCCCTTGTAGTCAAGTGGCCCTCACCCTGTTAGGCAGTGACCGACCACCCTGCCTTTGCAAACTCATCTGGAGTCTGTGACTGGCACAGCCCGCCTCACTCTGCACCTGTCCTGCCACTGACTGAACTGTACAGGAGCAGGTACAGCATACAGTAAATGCCCATTGGTTGACAGGTCAACCAATGGGCATATGCTGTATACTGTACACACTCATGCACAGTTCAGTTCACAACTGGCCGGTGTGGTGTGAGATGGGCTGTGCCAGATGCTGGCTCCAGATGGGTTGGGGGAGTAGGGTGGTGGGTCACTGCCTAATGGGGTGGGGGGCGACTTGACTACCAGGGCCTATTATTATACAGATCTGGGCTGAGGAGGGGGGATCCACTAGATTACCAGGGATGCAGGAACATTATTTCTCATATTCGGATTGGAGCTGGGGAGGGGGGGACCCATTAGACTACAAAGGACACAGAGATATTTTCATTATTAAATGGATTGGGGCTGTGTGGGGACCACTAGACCACAAGGGATACAGGGATCAGGGAGGTCATTATAGTATACTGAAAGTGATCAGGGTTGGGAGGGACTGGCCTAGTACACTCCATGGCAGCGCAAATATGCAGATGAGCCCATAATGGGCATGCAAATGGCCCCATTGTGCCATGCATGCCCAATGAGCTCATCTGCATATTTGGGCTGAATATCACTCATAGAGGCCATGGCACACACAAGTGTGCACTGTGCAGTACTCCTATGGGCCTTGCACCCTGGTTGCACTGCTTGGAACATGGTGACCCCCTGCTGTGTGCCACGCAAACAGGGTCCAATATTCAAACAGCTTGCACAGTCTGTTCGGATCACGCAATCTGTTTGAATATGGTGGCAGAGCTGGTCAGACCAAGTTTTATGCACAGCACACCAGTTTGCATGCACATATGGCTGGCTCTGAATATGGGGCCCAAAAACATTATGCTTTCTATGGCACACAGATTTATTTTGTTGTATATACCTTGCTTTGGTTCATACTGTATGTGTCCTGCTAGTTCATTTGTTATAATATGAACTTCTGAGGGGAAAACAGTTAGATTGCGTTCATAGAAACCCAGACCAAAACAAAGTATATTACAAAAAATTCATGGTTTGAAGATTTTTTTTGACATTTATTTGTATGCAGTTATCTCTAATTATACCACAGGTATCTAGTGTCAGCCAATCAGAACACAGAAAAACTGGCAGTTATTCTGCCACAAACTACCACCTACATGCCCACAGTAGGTTATCCACATGTTAATCGTGCCCACAGTAGGTTTTTCACATGTAACCATGCCTACGGTAGGTTATTCCCTGTGACCACACCCACAGTAGGTTATCCATATTACCTTCTCTGCCTGTCCACTCACACTTATCCACACACTGATTCAAATTCAGGGACATTGTCAGCCTGTAGTACTGACTTTGAAAGGCTGACAGTGAAAGAGTCTAGTGCATGGTGTAGTTATATAAATTGTATAGCAAGCTCCTGATTTTTATAGCAGGGCTAGTTTTTTTTGTTTTTTTCACCAAACATCAAATTGAAATCTGACCGTGAGAAATATGTGCTCCATGTGTCCACGAGCTGTAGTGATGCGGGAGCAAGTGGAAACTCATTTATGAGTAAATTATGCTTTTCGGGTCATACCTTTTAAAATGGCAACATTCAACACTTGCTGACACACACATGAGTTGAAACTAGGTCCCATCAAAAACCAAGAGCTGGGAGCTGGCCCATCGGTTCAGCGATTGTATTTCCGCTTGCAACACCGGCGACCCAGGTTCGAGAGTGGACCCGGTTTGCTGGAGGGCTGGCCAGAGAGAGTAGGATTGAGCATCCTATGGACTGCTCTCCTTCTCTGGGGGAAGGTGCAGGTCATGCTCAGTGCTCAAAGGACCTCTGCTGGAAGCTGGGGGTTTGCACTACTACTGGCGTCAACATCTGAGGGACGGGGCAGACACTGGACATCATTGCATATCCCTGCACCTGACAAAGCAAGGAAACTCCTTGTAGCTGGGTACACTTGTGAAGCCTGCCCCCAGCTTTGATTAGCCTCCGGGACCTGCTCTGCCCAGGCAGCTACTAGTCATGCAGCACTTGGGTGCTACATCCCCACCCTCTGGGGGGTAAGCCAGGGGTACTGGGGTGAAGAGCATAAGTGGCCCAGAGGTGGAAGCACAGGGGGTGCCATGACCAGGCTGATGTACGGCGGCTGGCTGCAGGGGCAAAAAGAGGGGAAAAGAAAACCAAGTGCTGGAACCCTTTTTATTTTCTGTTGCAAAACTGAATCCATGATTCTGTACATGCGCATTACCCCAAGCCAGTACTGTGCATGTCCAGAATCATGGTTTCGTTTTGATAACACAAAATAAAAAGGGTTCCAGTGCTTGCTTTTCAACGGGACCAACTTTGAGCTAATCAGTGTGCCACCAAGCGTTGAATTTTGCCATTTTTACAGGTAGGACCCATAACCATAATTTACCCACAAATGAGTTTCTACTTGCTCCCACGGCACTACAACTCACGGACACACAGAAGCACACATTACATGCGGTCTGATTTCAATTAAATGCTTTGTGAAAATATACATGTTCTAGTGGTATAATAGTAATACCATTAAGTTTTGTGGAGTATACTTGCAAAAAATGGCTTCTGTGGGGATTTAATGCCTCTGCTTTGCCTGAGCATTTAATCATCCACAGAAGTCAGTTATTGCTTCTTATACTCCACAAAACTTAATGTTATCACTTAATTATTAAATGGTTAGAAAAAAATTCTGGTGGAGAAGCCAGTTTCACATGTGATGTTATTCTAGCACAACCTTACAACTAGAGGTGGGCAAAGTTTCAAAACTTCACTACACAGATCACTTCTTCAACTCACTTTTTCCACCCTGTTGTCAATCTCTACAACTTCAGGAGCATGGCTCAGAATACCCTTGAACTGCCTTTTTGCCATACTCAACTAAGAAAGCATTCATTCTCTGTTAGGGCCACTGGCTGCTTAAATGATCTCTATCCCAGTCTTCCAATAACAGCTTGAAACATAGAGACATAGACTTTGACAGCAGATAAGGACCGCTTGCTCCACCTAGTCTGCCCAATTCCTTACCTATTGGATAAGCTGCAGATCCTAGTTAACCAACAGCTTACTTCTTCCTACCCCCCACCAGAATTGCCTTATGTCTTTCCCATGCATTCTTGACTGTTTTTGAACCCACTACCTCCTCAGGAAGGTGGTTCCATGTGTCCGCCACCCTTTCTGTGAAAAAATACTTCCTCACATTGCCCCTGCGCCGTCCTCCCTCTATCTTAAAATTGTGCCCCCATGTTCTTGCACATCTCTTTTTCTGAAAGATGCTTCCCTCTTGGCCTTTGTTGATTCCCTTGAGGTACTTGGAAGAAAAGTTTCTATCATCCCTTCCCCTCCTATCCCTCCTTTCCTCGGGGGTATACATATTAAGCTGCTTTAGTCTCTCTTTGTATGGCTTCTGTTGCAGACTCTGCACCATTTTTAGTTGCCCTCCTCTGGACTGCCTCCATCCTGTTTATATCCTTGCAGTGATGGGGTCTCCAGAACTGCATGCAGTGTTCCAGATGGTGTCTCACCAGCTGTCTGTACAGAGGGATAACAACTGCTTGTTTTCTACTGCTACCATTTACAAATAAGCCTGATATCTAATTTAAAGAGCAAGTAGTGCCACAGTTTTAACAATTTTTAAGATTAGTCCCTCATTACTTTTTATTTCTGAAGTGTGTTTATTTTTCTATGTGTTCTTTAGATAGTTTTCTACCCAATAGTATTGGGTATGATGTGAAAAGTAAGGTTTTACCTGGAAGTACACCAATCTAGTTCTGGTCTTTCCGCTACACAACAAGCATGTGGACTCATTCATTATTACATCACAAGCCCTGCTGCCTGATATCAGTCAAGCAGCAGGTGATTGGCCTTTTTGGCTGCTACTGAGGTCCCAGTCAGTGAGGTCACAATGCTAAAGATGTATAGAGAGTAATAACACTGACTATGTCTGCCTCCAGGCAGATTGCTGTTCCACACATCACATCTAATACTGTCAAGTAGAAACTGTTCTAATTAAAAAAACAGAAAAAAAAATGTGTGTGATTTAACAAGTCCTAGCTGACTACTTTTGAAAGTTACTATTAATTCCAGGCAGTACTCTGGCTCTCTAAATAAGCTTTTCACAGGCTTTCAAACTATGTAGGATACTATTCATAAATATTGTCCTTTAATTACTCTGATGGCTATTCCTTGCTCATAGGTGTGTCTTTTCTGCCCAGTGTTTTCGTCCTCAAATTATTTTACCTTCCCTTGGAATCAACTGCAGTGTCAGTATTAAGGATGTTAATGTTATGGTTTTATTGATACTGCAGTGTGAAGCCTTTGAGCATCAGCCACTATGTGTTGTGGCAAGGAGTTGTATTTAAAAACTTGGAAGAGCTGTCATGACATTATAGAAATGTACATGCGGCTAGATATATAGCAGCTCTGCATCCCTTGCTTTGAAAAATGGCTTTTGTGATGATTTTCCATACATAAATGTATGCCAACTAGTCATCCACCATTGATTTAACCACACAATTTGGCAGTACATATTTCTATGATTATCACAAATGCCTAGTGGCTGAGCTCCTTAAACAACATTCCATCAGGGCAAATTGGTCCTGCTGGGATTCTAATCAGATCGCTGACATTTTTGTAGGATATAAAGTTAATTCACACCAAATGTTTTTTCCAGTTTCTGTGCTACACAGGCTTGCTTCATGCCTGCCCTTATCTTTAGATTTGATTTCAGGCTGCCTTACTTGTTAATTCCAAGACATTTTATCAAGCAGGTTTGTTAAACCTTTTCTGCTCTACACCGTCTTGATGACTTTCTCACATTTCCTTCATCTGTTTCAGTTCCAACACCTGAATTAACCCATTATTTATTGTTTGACTTTGAAGCTCTTTAGTATCAAAATCTGAAAAAAGAATACATGAGTATAAAAACTGCTTAGATCATTCCAACACAACTGACTTAACTTCTACTGTAGTTCACATATTCAACTGCAAACACTCTCTCCATGGTGCTACAGGATGGGAATTTCACACTGGGTTATTATCCCAGTGTTTCCTTCACACAGTCACATTTCTGCTGCCCTTTTTTAAGAACTTTAAATCCACCTCACCTCTCCTCTAATAAGGTAGATTGTGCTGATCTAGTGGCAATGAGGGTTGAGGTGCTGGATGTAACACCCACCACCACACTGGTGACCTGGGTTCCAAGACCAAGCCCGTGTAATTGGGAGCTGGCCAGGGATGAGGACTGAGAGTCCTGGAAGATGCTGTTGCAATACTGTCATCTGGAGAACCACAGGTGGCAGTGCAAGTGGAGAAACTTATCAGTTAAGAGATGTTGGTGGTGATACGCTCCATGCTTGTGTG
The DNA here is from genome assembly GCA_016271365.2 of Neoceratodus forsteri. Taxonomy (NCBI): domain Eukaryota; kingdom Metazoa; phylum Chordata; order Ceratodontiformes; family Ceratodontidae; genus Neoceratodus; species Neoceratodus forsteri. The sequence goes on along the minus strand of CM028131.1, from coordinate 366,640,355 downwards.
TGACCTTGAATATCATCCCAAAGCCAGTGTCCCAGGGGAGAAATCAGGAGGGAAAATCCTGGACACAGCAATGGATTGAGGTCTTACCCCTTGCAGCCTCCACACTGCCAACATGGCCCTCCCACAAACCAAGTCTGTTCTTCAGCAGGTAAGAGGAGGCCTGCTGACTCCACCATGGGAGGAAGCCATGGGTATGAATGGAGGTCAACCTAAGTCCCTGGCATGCTGGGTGATGGAACTGGAGGTGTTGAGCTAGAATAACTGGAGCTGTACTGGAGGAACATAAACAAATTAATAAAACAAATAGGGTGGATTAGCTATAAAAAACATAGTTATTTCATGATTGGCCCTTTTCCCAAACATCCCTCTTCAATAGGTCTTGTCGGTCCTTATTGTACTCTACAATCGCTCCATCGTTATACATTTAAATTATTAACTGCAGTTTGTCTTTCATACCGAGCATGAAATCAGTGTAGTAATCATATTCATGTTCCTTCTTCAGTTATTTGGTTTCTATCATAGATTTCTAGGTCATGGTTCTTTTCTCAATAAATTAGGTGTCACTGATGCAGTTAAACTCCACTATTCATCATTTACAGTGTCTCATATTTACAGTTTCATGGAAACTACAGATTTACTTTACCTCTAAATGTAGCTTTGGCTGTTGAAGTTTCTTTCTTTCTTTCTTTCTTTCTTTCTTTCTTTCTTTCTTTCTTTCTTTCTTTCTTTCTTTCTTTCTTTCTTTCCTTCTATATGAAGTTGCACTTTTATGCATATTTATCCCGTAAATGAACCCCAAAACACTGTGCCTCTTGCCTTTATTTTCCTTACAGTAAGACAAAACCAATATCCATTTTAAGTTACCAATGCTTTCTACCAACCACTGAGCAGGCCATCAGCCCCTTTATTACCCTAGTATTTATCTTTAAAATACTGACTCTAATTCCAAGCAAGCTCACTTTCTGAAAGTGAAACCATTTGTAATCACTTTTTTATTGCCTTGTCATATGTAAAATATTGCAGCCACCTGGATCATTTAACTTTTATCTTTAGAGTTATTTTGCTTTATTGTCTATTTGTCTTTTATATTTCCATTGTATCCGACCCTTGTTTCATAAGCAGGGATGAATACATTTTCTGTGCAAACATGAAAAAATGTATAGGGATTTCTGTACCCACTCTATCACTCAGGGTACTTTGTGATTCCCATGCCATGCAGAATATTTTCCTGGCATATCTTGAAGGGGTATGCCCCCTGTATGGCAACACCATTACAACAAACACACTGAAGCCAACAACGTTGACAATTAGCTTTAATAGTCCACCTGAGACCCCAGCACTCTGTCCTCCAGTCCTGCATGCCCTACACAAATCTGCTCTGACTCAGAGTTGATAATCCTTAAGTTCAGGGGGTGTGGGGGGTAGTCCCACCCGCATGGGGGGTTGGGGGAAAAGCCCTCCGCTGGAAAAACAGTCAGGGTCTCCTGCCAGATTTATGCCACCCGCAACTTGCGGTTGACATAAATCCATCGCTGTGATGTCGGTTGACAACATAGTTGTCAAACCGGCATCACAGAGCCTCTTAAAGGCCTGTACTTTGTTCACGTCCACTGCCTCCACTGGTTGGCTGCTGCATAGGTTCACAGCCACTGGGATAAGGGTTTCCACATAGTATTACACCTCATTTTACCCCCCTTTGAGCTTCAGAGTGTGTTCCCAGGTCCTATTGGAGGACACTAGATCAAATCTTTGTCTGTTCAAGCTAGCAGTTATCCTTGAGTATTCAGAAGACTGAATTCTTGTCCATCCTCAGTCTCCTTTTCTCTAATGTGACCATATTAAGGGCTGCCAACCTCACCCCATAGCTCTTTTATATCAAGCCCTGTTCCTTCTGGTGACTGTGCACTGCACCCTCTGGACTGACTTAATTTCCATTAATACTGAGGAGCCAGGAACTGTGTATAGTATTCCAGGTGGGATCTAACATTGTAAAGTAGCAGGATTACATTCCCTGCTGAATACCTTACTCTTAATAGACCCAAACATTCTGCTTGCCCTCTTCACAGTAGATACACACTAGTTTTTCATGTTCAATCCCTTTGTCTGTAATGACTCCCCAGACCCTTTCCTGCTTTACTACAATAAGGAGAGCCTGACACTGTGTGATGGCATCACCTCTTGTTTCCCTCCCCATGTGTGGTATCTTTACTTTTATCTACATTGAATCAGACTGCAGCAATCTAATCAATCACCCAGCTTGGTCAGTTCCTCCTTAAATTTGTCCCCAACATCAAGAGAGTCTACCTTGTTGGTCAGCTGAATGACATGAGCAATAACATCATCATCATTTGTCTTGATACGGTCCATGCCTGAGGACTCTCTTTAGATGTACGCTGTAGGTTTCTTGAGAGGTTTTATGGTAGTACATGGATTCATACCCCAAAGCTTATAACTCCTCCTTAGTCTGAAGGTTCTTTTTGTCTGTGCTTTCTGCAAATCTACATCCCATTTATTGTCTTCTTCAAAGTAAAGTTTCACTGTAGAAAGCATTCCAATGTGTTATAGTACATATTTTTTGTGGAACAAAGTCCTTCGTTTTCTGTTTCATTAAGGGGTCATTTGAAATTTAAAAAGTGGATTATTGAATAATTGTGTTTAGATACCATTCATTTGAAACTTATTTAGACATCTTAAGGACATAGAACAGAAGACATTACTACATACTGTAAACTGAACATTACTTGGAAAAAAAATACATGCCTCTGCACATCAGTCAAACCCCTAAAGGGTTGCTTCAAGAAAAAACATTCAACCTACAGTGGTATCTGGGTGCACTCTCAAAGAGAAATATTCAATTGTTTGGGAACGAGTGTCCACCTGAGCAGGACAATCTAAAAAGAGCCGCATTCCAAAAACACAAACTCAATAGACAACAAGCTTTTTTTTTTGTGTGTTATGTGATTCAAACTTTACTGTGGTAAATAATAAAACTGTGCACAATGAAAAAAAACATTTTCCACAAAAGCTCTGGCATCCATTTTGAATCCTGGCACTCCTGGCGGTTCCAGTAGTTTACTTCTTTCTGCCGTCCTCTTCCTGGCTCAGTTGCCTAAATCCATTAAGAAGCTGTTCCTTTGAATCTTCCTTAAGGCGAGGTACTTTGAGGGGGTTTATTACAAACTTAGATGCACATACTTTCTATTTTTGCCGCTCATCTGCACTCAGGGCTTGCACAGCTTCAGCACATCCTGGTCCTGGTCTGGCAGTGACGTAGTTGATTACCATGTCAAGAGCTAGTGTTTCTGACATGATGAAGATGTTTCACCAGGTTTTTTGAAGCAAATGTTTTTTTCATTGTGCACAGTTTTATTGTTTACCACAGTAAAGTTTGAATCATATAACACAAAAAGAGCTTGCTGTCTATTGAGTTTGTGTTTTTGGAGTGCAGCTCATTTTTTATTGTCCTGCTCAGGCCTCAGTGTATTTGTTCTGGGGCTCTTGTCTTTTGTATTTCTTCTCTGCTATGTGCTCCTACCCATGCCACAAATAAGTTAAGACTCTCTTAAGGCTGGCTTCCTCCCTCTTGGCTGAGTTACAGATATGGCACACTGATGAGTCCTAACAGGGAAGAAACTCATGTCTGTGTCTGCTGTTCTCAGTCTTTGCTGGTTGCATTGTGAGGCCTTTTGGTAACATGCAATTCTGCTTAGACCAAGTCCAAATTCCTTCATGGGGATTTGCATATGCTTCCCATGATGCTTTGCATTATTGGGGTTTGGTGCAATTGTGTTTCTCTTTGACATTTGGCTTTATAGTTAAAGAAAGTTACTTACAATATACAATATTTACTATGCATAGTTTTCTTACTCAGGTTTCCTATTTTTCTTTTCATATCACTGTTGTAGAAGTGGACCCACGTACACAGGCAAAAGAAAGGCAAAAGAAAGACAATCACAACTTAAGTGAGTATAATATCTGTTTATTTGTAATTGAAACATAGGAAGTACTAGACCACAAAGAACAAAAACTGTACTTTGTTCCTCTTCTGCCATCCAAGCAGCTGAAGCATTCAGTATCAAATGAAATAATTGTAGTCACTTTTATTTCACGTAATACTGAATGTGAAATAGGATAGACTATAGTTATTGCCCATAATACTGAATGCTGCAGTATCATATGAAATAACTATGGCCACTGTTTAATGAGAAGTGTTACCAGTCCAGATTATGGACTGTGGCACTATGAAAAAGAAAGCCACTTATGGCAGAAATCACTAGGCCCTCAAGTCCAAGTGATCTGCATTTTTTTCTCTAGGCATAATTATTTTGTTATGAGGTAAGGTCAATACTCACATACTGTATGATCCTAGTTTATAAGTACTGGTTTGATTTTATGCACTCCTGTCTTTCCTCTCTCCTTCCATATTCCCTTTTCCTCTTATTCTCTTCATTCTCATAACTCTTGTACTTTCTCTGTTCCACACTCCAACTCTGCTGCTTGGAAATCTGCTTTTTTCTCATGTTTTCCCTCCATTTGGAACAATCTCCTTCCCCCCTCCACCTCTCCACTTTTCTTCTTTTCCTCAAATTCCAGATCAGACCTCTTGCTGTCTTCTCTTGTTCCTACCCTGGCTATAGTTAATTTTGTCATGCTACTCATGCTACTCTTATATACTCAGCTATTAGTGCTCTTGAATCAGTGTTTCTGTTAAGATATACTAGCATGTACACAGTTCACTGTATTGTAGTATTTGCTTGCTTTTGTTTTTTTGCCGTATCTTCCATTTTTACACCATGTATACATTGTATATTTTGTCTCCCTATTTCGCTTTTCACACCTGAAAATTAGCCTTGGTTACATGTGCTTTTCCCGGGTACCAATTTTCAATAAATAAATAAATAAATCTCCCCAGTGAAGTCAACATCAGTGTGGTTCTCTGTAAGAACCAATCCAAGTTAAGTTTAAAAGATTCAGCAGTGCCAGCTTGTACTGCTTCATTTGTGAGCTTGTTGCATAGATACATACCATGATATATAGCACCATATGGGTAGTGCAAGAACTGGTCATCATAATATTAACTGATTAGTGGTTATTGACTTAGGTATCCAGTGAACAAGGTAACTGAAATTGGGCACCTAAAAAAACAGCCACTCAATTATGGCACCTGTGTTCATAGCTAACTAGCAGAGGTGGGGGTGACCAGGTACTGGGGTGGGTGAAATACCATAACAGGAAGTAGCAGGTATACACATGGGGAGGGAAGCAGGGGAGAGATGATATGTGGGACAGGGTGTGGTAGGCAGTTGCTGAGCTTGTCTGCTATGGTGGTAGGGAGGGTGGTCTGCTGGGAGGCAAAGGGTGCAGGGTTCGGGTCTGGTGTGGCATGTTGTTTTGTTTTTTTTTGCTGCTAGGATGCTTTACATTTATTCAAGTTTTTCACTCCCCAACATGCACCCCCTAGAGTTGAGAATCCTTAAGTAGGAGGGTGCAGAGGAGGTGCAGCCCCCACTTTAAAAATAAGACCCATAGGTCTCAGGTGCCATTTTTGTCCTCACTGCAAGTGTGCATCCCCGGAATTCATTTTTGGTGATGTACACTCATTGTAACAGTGATCACTTTTTTTATGATTGCCATTATGACATGGAACCATAGACATGTACGGTCTCTCTAGGGCATGCATTTTATTAAACCTTCTGTTTACAGCCAGTTGATGGAGAGAAGCTATGTAATGGGTGTCATTATCATCACCATCAAGTACGTTTATTGGAAAATCAAGGTATAATGTTACAGACCTTTCAGTCTAGGCTCATTTTGAATGGTACCATTAATGAAAACTCAGTTATTTACCAAAGGTGCTGCTAGGGTAACAAAAGATCAAAGCCTAAGTTCTCAAAGGCTGAGATAGGCCATTCTTATTTTTACAGAAGGATTAATTTCAGCAGTTCTATTGAACAGAGGTTCGGAGCCCATATGAAAGCATCTGGGGCTCAAGCCCATCAGGCTCCTGTTATTTATGTATAAACTGTTACACACACAATGTTTATAAGAGACTTATGCAAATTGCACCCTACCTATAATACATAACCTAGCACAATAATATTAATCCAGTACAATTCTAATTTTAAACATGTACTGCAGTGGAAGAGGCTGTCATGGCTCTGGATATTAGGGGAGTAACTATTGGTGTCCCCCAGGGCTCCATCTTGGGCCCACTCCTTTTTGTCCTCTCCGTAAATCAACTGCCTGATGCTTGTCAGACAGCCAGTGTATTCCTTTATGCCAAATTTGCTGTCATCTACTTAAAAATTCCTGACCTTGGCAGTCTTATGGCCACTTTCCAAAGTAGCTTTAGGTCACTTGAAACTGGTTCTCCAACAACAAACTGGTCCTCAATTACAAAAAAAAAAATGCTCTTCTCTAGCCTCCCACAGAAGAGGAATGTTCCATCTTTTGTCATCCAAAATGGCTAAGATCATCACCTTGAACAGGTTCAGTTCATAGTTTATTGCTGGACTGTTAAAACAGTCTTTTACAAGTTAAAATACAAACACATATAAATTCAGCATCCTTAAGATACACATACTGTATAAATACACCATTATTATGAGAAAAAGACAGTATCCTGCTAATTACAGTACATTACATCCATTTCATTGTAACAATTGTGCAATCATTATTTAGTCTCTGTGTCTCATATATGACCTTATTGTAATTGTTTCTTCCTTATTTTATATATTATACACAGATATTTAGCAACTCTTTTGATTGTATACTCATCCTCTGTATTAAACAAAATGTAAGTTAAATCATCCTGTGTTATATTTTATAAAAGGTCAAGCCAATAGCTTCTTGTTTTTTCATACCATGGACATGCCAACATTATGTGTGTTAAATCTTCTTTCCCTACTTTGGTATAGGTTGCAATTTTCATTAGATTTTGATAAGTTATTATATCTAATTTTAAGTATGTTGCCTTCATATAACTCTAGTTTAGCTTTAATGTAGGAATTAATTAGTTTTTGCATACCATAATGAGTTTTTCGAAAGGGATTTCTTTGCCAATAATTTTAAATTTTAATTTTGATGTATTATTTTATACTTCAGGCTAAGATTATTTTTTTTTTGCTAACATAGTATTTAAATATATTTAGTCCATATTTATTTTTTGGTAAACTTTCTTTAACCAATTTATTGGATCACAATTGTTTTGTGTCCACTTCTCCTTTTCCTTAAGGCATTTTTTTTGGCAACCTGTTTTGAGGAAGTCTTGTTAGATGTAACCAAAAAATCATTTTCCTACTATCTATATTTGCATTAATATTTATTAATCCTAATTCAGCCCAGAGGTATTCTGCTGGACAAGATGATAAGACTCACAAAGTTGCTCTCAGCAATTAATTCATTGGAATTAATAGTTTTTCTGGGCTACTAGTTTCCCATATTTCTGATGCGTATAAAAATTGAGCAAGATAGTTGGCTCTTAATGCTCTTAGCGGGGGTCTGATCAAATGCCCTCTATATTAAAAATTAAATTTTCTTAACCAAGCTGCAGTTTTTTTAGCATTCACTATGATTGTTTGGACATGTTTTATCCAGTTTCCATTGAATGAGAAAGTGAGTCCCAGGTATGTGTAGCTATTGACACTTTCTATTTTATTTGAGCCAATATGCCAGTAGTTCTTAATTGTATTAGTGCCAAACATCATGGACTTTGTTATAATAATGTATTCTTAATTTAAGTTTTTGAATATTTTTTTTTATTAAGTTTTTGTTGACCGGGTAAGTGCACTAGACAAATCCTGCCTATGTGTTTCTATGAGGTATAATTTTTTTGTAGACTGTTTCTTGTTAATGATAAAATAATGTCATCTGCAAATGTGAGTACTGGGCGGGGGGGATCCTTCAACTTTCGGGGCATGTAGACCCGTTTGCTCTAATTATTTTAGTATATGATCAATGTAGAGAAGAAAATCATTGGGGCTAATACGCAGCCATGACAGACGACTCTGTTGATCATAAATGATTTTGATAATTGACCCCTTGTACCTATTTTTACATTAGTCCTTGTGTTACTGTATAATGCTGCTATTATTCTCATGATGACTAAATTGATGCCCTGATTGTACCTTATATTCCATAATAGGTTCCTTGAAATTATATCAAAAGCCACTGATAGATCTACTGTATATACTGTATGTAGAGTACAATTTTTGTTTTTTATTTTCAAATTATTTTCAATAAAATGGGTCAATATATAACAGCTGTCCATCGTAGACTATCCATATCTGAACCCATCCTGTGACTTGTTTAGACCCCCTGTTTTATCAATTTGTATTATTAGCTGTTCCAATAAAAATTTTTAGATTTTACGATTTGTGTCCAGGGGAAGACCTTCAAATACTTTGGATTAACTCTGCATGACACCTTATCTTTTGCACCCATGTTGAGAATCTGGTGGCCATAGTTAACAGAAGACTGGGTGCCCTGTACTATAACAGGAACAATCTCACTGGGAATGCTAAATGCCTTATTGTGGCCAGTTCCATTCTGTCACTTACAGATTATGGGCTCCCTGTCTATGTTGCCACCTGTGACATGGTGCTAACCAGAATAAAGCTGATCTGTAATAAGACATGCTGCTTTGTACTCAGTGCAGATAACCACACTCATGGTTATACCCTTTACTCACTAACTGGCTACCTTTATCCAGCAGAATAAAACTCCAGACAGAGGTGTTGTTAGGGTAAAAAACAATCTTGGGCCCAAGCTCTCAAAGGCAGGGGGTAGCCATAGATATTTAAAAATATATATTTATTTCAGCAGTTCTATTAAGGAGAGGTTCTGGGCTCATATGAAAACATCTGGGGCTCATGTCCCTGAGGCTTGGGTCTAGCAATGTATTTGACTCCAGACTTGTTTGCTAACCAAAAAGGCACTCATGGGTCTAATACCCCCTACTTTAACAAATTGCTTCCACACCATCTCCAATCAATACAACACCAGGAACATGGTCAGGAATGCCCTTAAACCTCCTTTCTGGCATACTCAGCTAGGAACACAGTTATTTGCTGTCAGGGTTACCCAGCTTGGGAAGATTAAGATCAAGTAAAAATACCACAAACAGCTTAATCTGGTTCAAGGTCACTTGGCATTCATCTGTATCCCCCTCCCCTGGGTCATGTCTGAAAATAGGCAGGATTTGTCTAGTGCATTTACCCGGTCAACAAAAGCTAAATAAATAAAAAAATATTTCCTTGATCCACCTTAATGCTAGAAGTATGTTACACAAAATGAATTCAATTAGTACCTGGATTATAGATCATTCTCTAGATATAGCTATTATTACAGAAATTTGTTGGATAAGAGAAAGGAAGATTCCTTAGTGAATATAACCGGGAACAATTGGTGGTGGCAGGATAGAAATAAGAGATGAGGGGGCATATTGATGTATGAGAAATCTGACCTGTTATTAACACCAATATCTCTAGATAGAGACTTAAATGGCCTAAAGGTTTTAGCTTTAGAATTAAATATACACCACCACAAAAAAATGGTGATTGTGGGTGTATATTGTTTCCCTAAAATAAATTTGTTTGTATTTAACTGTCTTCAGGATTTTCTGTATGGATTTAATAAATCACATGAAATCATTATGGCAGGTGATTTCAATGTTAATTGGCATTGTGTTTGTGATCTTCACCCATTAGTGGATCTCCAAATGAATTTGGGACTCACTCAAGTGATTAATGGTTTCACCAGGATAAATCTGGCAACTCCCAATTCATCTTCGATTTTAGATTTAATCTTCACTAATTCAGTAGAAAATATATTATCCAGTGGTGTATTGCCAGATTCCATATCTGATCACCAGTTCACCTTTTGTATCAGGAATAAGTCTGAGAAACTGACAAGTAGTAAACGTATAACCTGGCATAGTTTCAAGAAAGGTAGTTATGTGAACTTTATGATAGACATAGGCAACATAAATAGGGACCATTTACTATTGGTGTCCATGGTAAATGAGACTTGGGATTTTTTTTTCTACAGGAATTTATGTTAGTTTGTGATAAGTATGCCCCTATTAAATCTAGATTATTGAAACATAATAATGCCCCTTCATTCTCTAATGATTTGAGCAAACAAAAATTAGTTAGGGATAAAGCCTGGGATAAGGCCAAAAAGTCAGGAAAAAAATTAGACTGGGATAATTACAAGAAAGCCTGTAACTCTTGTGTGAAAGGGGTGAGGAATACAAAACAAACATTTTATACAAAATATTTAGATACCAAATGTTCTCAACAGCCAAAAGACTTTTGGGAGACAGTTAATTTCCTCTTAAAAGGTCAAGGGACTGATATTCCTAATGTGTTTATTATTGATGGTCAGATGATGCCTTTGTCTCAATTGGTGGTAGATAGGTATAATGAATTTTTCAGTAATATTGATCTAAAAAACAAGCAAGGAATAGATCTAGTACAGCTGAGTGCAGCTGGAGGTTTAATTAATAATTTTTCCTTTTTGAGGATTACTGTTGATAAGATTTTGCAGGAATTGTTAAAACTAAACACCGCTAAGGCTATGGGTTTGGATGGGGTTCCCTCTAAACTACTGAAGTATGCCTCCCCGGTGGTGGCCTATCCTTTGGCTTACCTATTCAACTGTTCCATTGACACAGAAGAATTCCCTAGTGCCTGGAAACAGTCAAAAATAGTGCCCATCTTAAAAGGGGGAAACAAGTCAGAGATGGACAATTATTGCCCTATCTCTCTCTTGCCTCAGGTTTCAAAGATCTTTGAAAAACTTGTGGCTACCTAGATTGTTGGGAACCTAGAGTCCCAAAGCCTATTGAATAACATGTAGTCAGGATTCAGGAAATTGAATAGTACTATCTCTGCTTTGGTTAAGGTTACTGGGGATATTCAGGCAGCCCTGGATGGGAGGACACCAGTAGGTGCAATTTTTCTTGACTTATCTAAGGCCTTTGATACCTTGGATCATGATGTCCTCCTATCCAGGGCAGATGGTCTTGGGTTGGTGGGGCCTAGTTTCCTTTGGCTCACCTCATATTTAGCTGGTAGAACTCAAATGGTGTCTTGGGTGATTGGACATCATGTTTTATTCCTGTTGGATCGGTGGTCCCCCAGGGTTCCATCCTGGGTCCCTTATTGTTTAACATTTATGTTAATGGGTTACATTTTACAGATCCATCTATTTTTTTATATCTGTATGCTGATGATGCCATTATCTACACTTCAGATCCTGTAATAAATAAAATTCAAGATAATCTACAAAAGGCTTTTAATGAGCTGCAAGTCTTACTTAAAGACAGTCGTTTAGTTTTAAATTCTAAAAAAACACAGTTGTTATTGTTTCACCGATCACAGAATGTTCAGGATAATTTGACCCTGATAGTGGATACCCTGGAGGGATCCCTGATCCAACAGGTCCAGTCTTACAAATATTTAGGTCTATGGGTGGATGAGACCCTAAATTGGGGAATTCATATAAATAACTTAATTAAAAATATAGGGAAACAACTTGGAGCCCTATATAGGGTTAGACATTGTATGGGCCCTGAAGTAAGAGGGAGGGGTGTTAACACAATGATTTCTGCCCATGTTGTTTTATGGAAACTTTATTTATGCTAGTGGCAAAAAGAGTGATTTGGAGAGATTGGAGGTGTGTCATGGTAGATTGGCTAGATTTAGTTTGAATGTTCCACGTACCACACATACATGTTTTTTGTTTAATCAATTGGAATGGTTGAAGCTCTCAGAATATAATCAAGAACATCTACTTGCATTCATGTACAAGTGCTGGTTGGGTGACATACCGCCATATATAGCTGTAGGGGTGACAAAACAGGGTCAATTGAATTCATTAAGATCAGCAAATGCCCCAGACTTTGAAATTCCAAAATGTAATCTAGAAATAGGTTGACAATCAGTTATTTATAGGGGTTCCCTGGAGTGGAATAAACTACTGGTAAACATCAAAAGTATTAAGGGCAGAAATTTGTGGACAGGGATTAAGACCTGATATAGGAAGTTTGCCATTAGTTCTAGACCATGCTGTTCTACTTGAAATTGTTGAAATCTTATTTTCATGCCTTCCTTTTTTTTATTTGCCTGAAACCCTGATTGAGTGATTATTTACAATGATCAACTGTATTTATCTATTTATTGCATTATGTCTTATTTCTTGTATTTTTGATTAATTATTGTTTCAGTTCTTGGGATCTTGTTGCAAATGAGCAAAAACTCATCTGAGCCAATCCTAATTCATATAACTTTGTATGTTCATATAACTTTGTATATGCACATAACTTGCATGAATAAAATATGAAATGAATGAATAAAAATGAACTGGTTAAATGAACTACCTGATACACTGATAAGTCTCTCTAAGTTTGATCAGTTTAAGAGATCTTTGTGGTCTGCCTTTGCAGTCCAGTGCAGTTGAAACTGTTAAACAATTTTATTTGGTTTCTCACTGCACATAACCTGTGACTTTTTATATAACAATCTGTATAGATTTTTTTCAAAACAGTATGTAATTGTTCTGCCTCATGTGACTGGAACCTGAGTCAACTGTGTTTCCACTGTAACTGCTTATTGTACTTGTAATATTTTTTGTGACAGTATATTTGACATGGAACCTTTATAACTGAGCCCTTCTGCTCAAAGGAAATCTCCTAAGTGTTCAAAAATAAATAAATAAATACATATACTGCACAGCATAAAAGATAGGGGTAGATAACCTTTTAATATTTTGTTACTTTAGTTTTTTTAAGTTTTAGTCCAGAAAGCACACAGCACCAAGGTTTGTTTCCAAGTGCACGGGAAGGGGGGAATGGGATAGAGAACAGCATGAGCTCTGAAATTTAGACCCATCAGCATCTGTCATGATGCTACAAAATCTATGCACATTATTTTTGGGGAAAAATGATCACCCATATATTATAGAGATGTTGTACATGGTAAGCATAGCACACAAGTTTTGGGTACTGCATGACACCTAATGAAATTACCTGCACGGACCCATACATTTGTAGTTTTATGAACATTCTTACATTGTCTTTAAAAGTAATGGTTTGCTTTCTATTGTTGATTCATGGATTTTTGCAAATTCTAATTCCATCTATAATTTGAAAAAGAAATTGTACTATGATTTTGACCTTTTTGGTTTGAGTGTGGGTGTGTATGTGTGTTTTTCTTATATTCATAAAACCTTAGATCTGAAAATTCCTTTCTCAAAGGTATCCTTGTCATATGCATAGGATAATAGATGCACATAATAAGACTAACAATATAGTACAAAATATAAAAATATAGAACCCCATAATTATATAGATCTATACACCAGCTTGTCCTCGAAGCAGTCCTGAACATGACTAGAAACCTGAGTTCTGGAACAAACAGGATCACTCAGTGGGTCATCAGGGTGAGGGAGGATCAAGTACCTGACAGCAGATCTCCTCATTCGGGAAGGTGGATTTCAGTGCCAGCTGCAGAGGATGCCACCTAGCAGAGGTTGGACCACAGAGCAGTGGGGCAGAATGTAAAGGGGAGGAGCTGGAGTGTGATGTTCTGTTGCATATGTCCCACTGCTCCAAGCTTAGGGAGAAAATGGAGGAAAATGACTAGGCTGCTACATGCTGGTACCACCCACAGGCTCTCACATGACTGACTCCACAGTCCACCAACCATACTGCGGTCCTTTGTAAGTAGTGGATAACTGGTAAGCCTGCAAGAAGATTAGTGATTAGTGATACTCAGATAGTGCCTTGTGGATTTGATTGTGTTCCATTGGACAGTAACAATATCCAGCCTGGGATCTGACCTAAGTTGGAGGTTGAATCCTAGGTCAGTCTCACATCATCCGAGGTCAGATCCATGGATCCATGGTTTGATCCAGGGATCCATGGTTGGATCCAGCATCAGATCCAGAAATCTGAGGTCAGATCAAGGGGATCTGACCCAGATTCAAAACAGTCGGATCCATTGTTGGATAGAACTACTATCCAACTGGATCCATGATCTGGCGAATGTCTGGTATCTGGTGATATCTTAATTTATAGGCTATTGTCTGAACGATACTATTAGTGATGGGGCTTGGAGTATTGTCAGGCAGACCTGGGGGTCAGGTGCATAAAATACTGAATGTGTGGAATTCTCTACCTGTTGAGATCTGTGAAATTGCTAAGAATGGTGGGCGGATGTGTAACCATTCCTCCACTGAGCTGGCTGATAAGGAAAATGATGACCAGTGCGATGCCATGAAACCAGATCCATGTCACAGCAGGGTTGGGGAATCCTGCTGACCTCACCAGGGGTGTATGCTCTGGAGGAGGATGTGGCAGGTAAGACCTGGGAAAAGTCAGGATGACTGGGCTGTGGTGGCCATCAAGATGGGTACTGCTTGTACTGGGGGGGATAAACACAATGGGAATAAAAATTAAATATGTATGTTTTTAATTTTCTAATTTATAGTTAACATTCAGAATAAACAAATATAAATGGCATTGTTTTTCTGCAGGTTGTACCTTTCTAAAGTGCTGCAATAGTGGCACAGCAAAGTCCATGTTTCCTTGACCCACCTCATAATCCTCCCATGCTTTTCTAGGTTTTGCATGTAAAAGCATCAGAAGATAATACATTTTAAACTACCCTTTTATCAGATAGCAAGCCACTCTACTTCCTTTAGGTTATACTAATATGTATAACAAAATACATCACTGAATTAGTTTCTTAGTAATATATATTTAGTAATGACTTAGAAGAGGGGGACTGAAGCAAGCTGCTAAAGTTTTCAGACTACAATAAACTGCCAGGAAGAGCATAAAGAACAGTTTGGTGCCCTGCAGGTGGACATGCACATCTCTGAATGTAGGAAGAGAAACGGTGGCTTGGATTTATTGGTGGAAAGTTTGTTGTGCTACACCAAAAGGAGAGGAACATGGGTCACACATACTTCCATCGTAGTGTAATAGTGAATACCACAATAAAGGAAAAGGATGTGGGATAACTGTGGGCAATAAACAGACACCCTGAAGGCAATGTGTTGTAGTAATCAAGAAAGCAGATGCAATTTTTGGATACATTAGGGGTAAGGAGCAGGACAAGAAAGCAGGTTCAGGGAAAGGTAAGGAGCAAGTGAAAGGAGTTGTTTACTCTTCACAAGGCCTTGGTTTGACCACACCTGAAGTACTGATCATGTTCAGGTCAGTGCAACATAGAATGGGCATTGAAGAGATAAAGAGAATCCAGCACAGGCCAGACAAGGTGATTAGCAGATTATGGAGCAAAATCATGAGGAGAAATTGCACATAATTGCATTATTCAGCCTAAAGAAGGAAAGGCAGAGAGAGGATAGGATCACAGTGTTCTAAATATTAAAAGGACAGATGCTGTGGAGTACGCAGATGTTTGAGCTATTGTGTACAAGATGGTGGTTAAAATGTGGGACAGTCTACCAGGTGAGGTTGTTGAAGCTGCCACTGTTCAGACTTTCAAAGTAAGAAAATACAGACTACTGTACTGAAGGAAAAACGCATTGATCATTGCACGGTATCAAGGATAGTGGTAGAATTCTGACTGATAAGCTTTAATTAGTATTCTACTCAGTATATAGCCACTGCTGCATGGCTGTAGGGATTGACAAAATGGATCTTAGGAGCCTGATCCACAGGGGCCTGCCAGATTGGTCTTCCCTTCACAAGTCCCAGCCCCTGAGCTGGTGAAGAGGGCTGGGTATTGTTCTACCCCATTCCAGGCTTTTAATGATCAAATGGTGTCCTCTGTGAGGGCATATCTCATGTTTCCCTGCTTTGCCAAGAATGGGGAGTAACTGCAGTGTGGCAACCCAGGCATCTAAGTGTCTTGCAAAACTTCACCCCCCCATGCCCCTGCCCCCACAGAAATCTCTGCACTCACGGAGAGTGGCAGACAGGGAGTGTAGATGCTGTCTGGTGTGGACAGGCATTAGGGTGTGGAACTCGGTGGCTGGGTATACTATACATATCATTGGTGTATCTCCCACCCTACTTTGTGGATTGAACCGATCCACAAAATAAGCTGGGAGGTACACCCAAGTCACACTAAGTCCATTCAGTCACCACAACACTATGTTAATATAAAAGAAAAAAAGCTTCTCCTAAAGCGAATAAGAAGTAGGGGGCTCTCAAAATTATGAACAGGGGAAGTGCACTCTACTTCAGTAGCTGATCAATAAGCCATTAAAAATGGAAAAACATGGGGGTCTGCACAATTCAATTATTTATTTGGTACAAAAATCTACGTAATCACACATATAAAAAAAGCAGCACAGATCTCACCCAGTGATGAATGGAATGCAGGCAAGAAACCCAGCAGTAGTTATTCAAAAGAACAGGTCCATAAAGTGCTTGCAGCAAAAATATATAGAAGAGCGAGTGGGCATACATGCCAACAGTGTTTCGGTGAAAAAAAATCCCAAATTACCAGAAAATGCAGCACGGACTGCAAACATGCAAAATAAATCCATCTCCAACATTGCTATTTTATATATTTTTGCTGCAACCACTTTATGGACCTGTTCTTTTGAATAACTACTGCTGGGTTTCTTGCCTGCATTCCATTCATCATTGGGTGAGATCTATGCTGTTTTTTTCATTTGTGTGATTATGTATGTTTTTGTACCAAATAAATAACTGAATTGCGCTGACCCCCATGTTTTTCCTTTTTTACTATGTTAATATGTTAAACTATGGCAATCAATGGTGTGTTTTCGAACTGCTATTTAATTATGAAGAGAGATAGTGACATTAGCCTTTAAATAAGTTTTTGACATCTAGTTAAATTTAACTCCTTAAAAAATATGCATGAATGCAAAGAATCTGAAAAATATATATTTTTTCTAAACAGTTGAAAGGAGACGAAGATACAATATTAACTACAGAATCAAGGAGCTTGGTACACTAATTCCAAAATCCAATGACCCGTGAGTATGACCTTATACATATGTTTTGAAGAAATACTGTCTGGCATAGACAATGTAAATATAAGTCAATCACTTATCAATTTCTCAATCTTACTGAGTGGCTTCCTATCAAGAAAAAAGTTTTAAACCACTAGGGCCAATGTTAAAAACTGGTCCCATTATGATGCATACACGAAAGCAGACTTGATGCCCAAAGTGCTATACTGTATTTAATCCATGAACAATAATTCAGTTATCAGAAACAGGTGAAAATAAAGTTTGAAGTCTGACACATCAAATGCACCTTTAATATCGGACCAGTATTTTCTCATATTGAAATTTGCTGTTACATTTGGATAATACAAGCGACATATGTATTTATATATTTTTGTATATTTACATTTATGTATATGCATATTATACAAATACAAATACTGGAATTAACCAAGTTTAAGGGATTAAGTAAGGGAGCTATAGAAAGTACTCCAAATAGAATTACATATATAAGGTAGGCTTTTTGGTTTCTAGTCTAATTGTACTATGCATATAAAGGAAAGCATGACATTAACAATGGTTAAGGAGTTATCATAGACTCAGTATAAAGATGAGGTACGGTAGGTAGACAGTCAGTTGTGAGGACTGTGGGGAACTCTTCTACAGGGTTACTCTCTGGAGAAGGGCCATTGCCTCATCTGCAGGACCTTTGTGAAGCTCCATGCTCAGCTGGTGGCAGCAAAAGATGAGCAATCTCAGCTGTGGCACTGGCTCAGCTGGGGTCCACTCCCATACCCCTACTCCCCCAAAGTCCTACTGGCCAAAGGGGCTGGAGAGTGATGGGGAAGAGGAGGGGGAAGTGTGGAGGGGGAGCCACAACTAGTTTCACTAATCTCACACCATTCAGACTGCAAATTATTTTGCACCTCTGGAAAAGGCTTATATACCTGACTCCGTCAGGGGTGGGGGGTACTTCAAGTCATTTGGGGGAAACTGGCAGAATGACTTGGTGGCACCTGGGTGGGATTAGCAGGAGAAAGTCAACAAGGAGAGTTTTATTGATTGGGGACTCGATTCAAGGAGTAGAGAAGGTGGCGGCTGTGATAGGGAAGGGGAGTGAAATGGTCAGATGCCTTCCGTGTGCATCAGACATCAGTGATCACATGAAGGATGGCGGAGAAGGCGGAGGGGGAGCTGGGGATGCTAGTACACTTGGGTAACAACATTCTGGTGAACCAGCTTGTGGAAGCAGTGAAGTCGAACATTATGAGGCTGGGAGATTGACTGAAGGCACACTCGACTTCCCTGGCCTTTTCCAGTGTCTTCAGTGTGGAGAATGGGGGAAAGGGAATGACAGAGTAAGTAAGGAAGGAAGAGATGGAAAGGTTTAGTGGGTGGTTGAAGGGATGGTGTTAGGAGGAGGGCTACAACTTTATGGGGACTGGGGGGCACACAAATATATCTGAAGCCCAAGCAAGCAAAAGAGAGAACAAAATAACAGCCTTAGCTGGGAATTGAACCCAGGCTACCAGAAAAAACATTCTGTTTCTCTACTAGCTATGCCATGTAGGCAACTGGAAACCTGGGGATCCCAGACGCATCTCAACATAAGGACCAAACACAACCATTTCTTCATTTTTTTTTTTTTATTTAATTTTTTTTTGCTATAGAGGTTTTTTTTCCCTGGCTGGTAGCTCATCTCAGGGATGTACCCCTGTTCCTTATGATATACTATGATCAGGCAGAATCTGGATGCCACTCAGACAGCTAAAATTGGGGTTTTCTCCTGCTTTTTGTCCCCTCCCACCTCTCCTGGTGGGTCAGTGCCTGCTGTCAGCCCTCCCCCACCAAGATGCACTGCTGAGAGGCAACTGACGTGGCCTGTTCCCCCCTCCACATGACTTCCAGGGCTTGCTTATGAACCTGAGTTGTCTGTAGTGGTGTGCGAAGTTGAAAAAATTTGCTTCATGAATTAATTTGCATCTTTGCAGCAGTTTGCAAAGTTAATCTGCCAAGTGAAGTGCCAATTTGCAGTATAGGAATAGTGGGGAAGGGGAGGTGTTTCAGCTATCAAGGCAGCCCATAAAGATCAATGCTATTGAGCCGTTTTACTGTGGGCACTAATCTCATATTTTCTTCAGTCTTCAATGTTAATTATTTTTTGTCCCTGGACTGTGGTTTCTCATTTTATTGTTCTGTTGAGAATCAGATCACACTACTAATCCCTAGGAGGAAATGTTGTCTGCTATTGCCATTTAGTTTTATGCAGGGTTTCTTTAATTGTTTTCTCACAGTATTATAAATCTAAATATACAAAATACATAAAATGACAGGGAAGAGATGCTCCACTAAAGATAGAGGTTCCAGGGTGGTGACAAAGAAGTGTATGAGTTCTGTGGGGTAAAAGACTGCATGCAGCAACAGTATTTTATTTATCACCCTAGTGATAAATACCTGAAAAGTGAGAAACAGGAAGAACAGATGGTTAAAAGTACACTGTATTCACCCCCACCCACAACCAAAATGTGAAAATGAAAAATAAATACTTACTTTTTTGGTAGGATATACCACTATACTCATTTCATGGAAAAATATTCAGAATTTCTGGTCACTACAGTTCATCAGGACAGGTGCTGTGGTAACAGACTTGCACAGTGCTGAAGCAGCATATTCATTCCTCGCACATGGCAATGAGAAGCTAGAATATGGCAAATTGGAATGTAGCTCCTCAGGGGGAGCAGACAGTGGTGATTTTGGTACCACTAGGGGCACTGGGGGTTCAGACTTCTGCTATGGAACTGCTGCTGTACTGGGGGCTGCTGCTGAGCTGTAGGGGCACATCTCCCGCTGCCCCTACCTCCTGCATCTGGACTGGGTGCCTTCCAGCACAGGCATAGCTGGTCAGGCTCTTGTCTCCTCCACTGACTAAAACTCCAAAACTGAAAGTGAAGCAGTCTAACTGAATAAAGATGTACCATTTGACCTTGAGACGCTTGTCTACCAGTAGCCTCATTCTGACAAAACTTTTCCCAAGTGTATACCAAATTTAAAGCTAAAGGCAAAGGGCCTGAGTCTTAAAGTCCTTAGATTGATGCAAGGTTCCTTACATAACGCACTTGCCCTAGTTGGCCTCTGCCCCATCCACTCTTCAGCACCTGTCAATGCCACCTGCCTGGCTGCTCTCACCCCACCCTCCCCCATCTCCATATCCTTACCTACCCCTCCTCTCCTCTCTCCTCATTTTCTTACCTCCCACTTTCTGCCTCTCCCATTTCATTCTACCACCCCCCTTTCCCCTTTTTGTCCTCTTTCTTTCCATTTTACCCTTACTCTTGCCTGTTGAATTTAACTTGTGATCCTGTACCCTTATTTGTGAAACAAATGTCTATTGTTATGTGATACCAATGTCTTGACGTGGAACCTTTGTAAAAGAGCCCTGGGCTCAAAGGTAACTTGTATTCCTAGAATTGAAATAAATAAATAAATAAAGGTGCCAGATTCAAACATAAGTGATGCAAGTGGCACCTTGCATCAAAAAATGTGCCTTGAGCTGTTCTCAAAAGCAGCCTGCATCAAACACAGGTGCATGCACCAAAGGGGGCTTGCACCAGCCTTGTGTGCCACAAAATGGGCTACAGCAAGGTGCTAGGGGGCTTGCAGACTGCCATATCCTCTCATTTAGTATTCTCAAAACCCTTCCAGACGATGGTCTAAGTACCATTAGAAATTATCTAGGAGAGTGTGCCAATGTGTTGTGGTATTGGTCTTCCCTCAGCTCCCTTTTATTGTCACTTGAGTATTATCCAAAGTAAGAGGAGAGTGTCTTAAAATAGATGAAAAACCATGGGCTGTATTCACAAAAGGCAGCACAGGATGCAAGGCAACTTGCGTCAGAAAAAATGGTGCAAGTAGCACTTGTGTCCTGAGTTGCATCATGTTGGGATTCAGGAAGGCAGCCTGTGACATGCTGTAGGCTGCCTGCTCCAACTGCATCAATGTGCCATAAACCTCCTTTTGACATGGCATAAAGGGGTTTATGGCAGCAATTGCACCCTATTCAGGAAGGGTGGCATCAAAGTCCCCAAACTGGGATTTAGAAAGAACCCCCAGTGGACAGCCATCAAAGAACACTTATGCCTGCTATGAGGTGGCGTAAGTGGTCTTTGCCATCCACCGGAGGTTGCCAAGGTGCAGCAAGTGCTCTACAACTGCGGGGCCACCATGCCCCCCTCACAGCCCCATTCTCCTAGTGTACAGCACTGCCCCCCCAAGACCCCACAATAGACAGCACACTGCCCAGTGTGGGCTGTCACCAACCCCCATCCCAATATTGCCAGTTGTGAAACCCTATGGCCTGACTGAACACCCCTGCCCCAGTCCTGATACCCACATCCTGCACCCCGCACCTGCATCCCATCCCCACCAGTACAACACACATCCGCATGCCCCTTGTAACCCTGGTGATCCAGTGGCCCCCACCTCCCGAACCGATAGTGCAAGCCCCCCACTCCCCCCAATATCCCACTGGTGAAAGGCATGGCCCACCTCTCACCACAATGGCCAGCCATTGACTGAGAAGTCTATGGAGCACATACAGTTACTATACATGATCCATGAATGACAGTGCTGTCACTCATGGTGCATGTATTGTAACTGTATGTGCTCCATAGACTTCTCAGTGGTGGCTGGCCATTGTGGTGTGAGGTGGGCCATGCCAGTCACTGGTGGGGTATTGGGGGAGTGGTGGGCTCGCACTGTTAGTTGGAGGGGTGGGGGCCACTGGATCACCAGGGTTACAAGGGGCATGTGGAGGTGTTGTACTGGTGGGGATGGGATGTGAGTGCAGGATGTGGGTATCGGGGCTGGGCATGGGGGTGTTCAGTTAGCCCATAGGGCTTCACACCTGGCAATATCAGGATGGGGTGGGTGACAGACCACATTGGGCAGTGTGCTGTCTATTGTGGGGACTCTGGGCATGGGGAGGACCTGGATGGGGGGCATGCATGGCAAGGTTTCCTGGTGCATCTGCCTCCCACTTGTCCCACAACTTGCGGCATTTGTGGTCACTGCACCATCTGTTTACCCTATGCCACAGGTCACCAACACAGACCCCTAGAACCGGTCTGATACTGAATCGGGTGCAGGGTCTGGGATGCAGGGATGGTTGGCGCAAGATGCAATTGTAGCAGCTTGCTACCTACCTTTGTGAATCTGGCCCCCTACGAGTAATTAGTAGAAAAAAGACTCTCAACTCTGTATAAATCCAGAATAATTCTTCTTTTACTTATATTTCTTTGTTTTTTTGCAGCTTAGGTAATAACGATATTTTTATGTTACAATCTTCTTCACAAGTATCTCAAAATGTTTCACTTTGAAGTTACATCGAAAGGGCACTTTTCACTTTCTTAAACATTTCCATTTGGTAAACGTTTTCTGAACAATCCTGTCCCTTCCTCAGATCATTCAAAAATGCTCTAGTGAAAGAAAAAAAATATAATGCTGAAGTAACTGAATAAGGCTCAAGTGTTCTTCCACTATATTACAAATACAATAAAAACATTTATTGAGTTGAAAATGCAGGGGGAAAACACCTGTAATATGATTTCTTGTATACTTGTGTTTGGTAATACAGTTGGCATCCTGGTATGGCCTTAATGAAACAAAAAATTAAATTTTTAGAGTTAGTATTCATATCCTCTTATTTATTTTCTAAATTATTAGAGCTCTGCTGTCTTTATATTTTTAATTCCTTTGCTTAAAAATAAGCGACTTTCAATGAAATAAAAAAACTTACTGCTAATTGTTTACCATGAAGTGTTTATTCAATATGAACCGAATATAATTCTTTGTTCTTCAGTTCCATTTTTTTACTCTCTCTGTTATGGAGAAGAAAAAAACAGTATAAAAATATTTTTCTCTTTCTATATTGAAATAGCACTGAGTTTTGAAACATCTTTCAATGTCTTTTATGTTGTCCTGGTTGACTTCAAAACTAAATAAAAAAAATCTTACCATGTATTTAAAGGATACCTAAACAACATTTTGACAACAAGCTATTCAAAAATCTGACTTCATAGGGACTAAAGGAAAGACTGCTGTATACATTAATGCTAAAACTACATTTATATAATTTACCTCAATGTGGTTCCAGGGCATTTGAAAAATGTAAAATCAGCCTTCCAATTTTAAAAAAAATGCCTTACCTGCTTCCTAAAATGGCCACCAAATGTGTTAAGTGATGACATCATTAGAGCCAGAGGTCAGAGAGCTATATAGCTCTCTATAGTGCTAACTAGTTCTTTTTTCCCTTTGTTTAGAATTGTTTCACTAAAATGGTTAAAACCATGTGCATTATTTTGATCAATACTCATGTCAGGCTATGGTTCTGTTAATTTTGTTTACTTTAACATGCTTTAATTGTATTTTAATCCAACTGACTTTCACTTTGGCAAACCACAGCACAGTACAAATCTTAAATAAACTGGTGGTCTAGTGGTTATGGCAGATCCAGGATGTTATAATGGGGTGGGGGATTTGCTGGGTGGTGTGCATACTTAACATGCACTTTGCAACATTTGTATTAAACCTTTATATTGTCTGCTACTATTCATTTGTAATACATTTTTGACAGAACCTACAAATGTAATCCATAGTTTTAAATGTAAACATTTTTATGATCAATAAATCAGTCCTCTTCAAGAAAGTGAAATGCAGCAGAAGCAAGCAAGTAAGTTGCAATGGTGGGGGGGAGTGGGTGCAGCTGCACCTTAACCACCCCCTCGATTCACCACTTGTTTGTAGCAAAGTTCTTGTGTAGTCCAATACCATAGTTCATACGGTCTTGGAAATCAAAAATATGCGTGTATTGCCTTCTTTTTCCCTTGGGAAATAATAATAATAATAAGAATCAGCATTTATATAGTGCTTTTCATACACATTGTATCCCAAAGTGCTTTACGAGCAATGCTAGACTGGTAGTGAAGTGACTGAACATGTAGTGGCAGCCATCTCACACATTAATATCCACACATAGCCTTGGACAATTGCATGAACTGGTTTTAAGGGAAGGGGAATGTTGACCAGGACAATGGGGTCAGGTAGCGATCATGGTGCAGACAGCCCCACATCTTATATCTCACACTGATCTGCTCATATTTCTCCCCTTCTGTCTTCCCCCATCCCTGAATATAGCAGTACCTTTCAGAAGTGGCCTTCTCTGTCCCCCTCTGGTATTCATTCTTTACTACTTCTCCCCACACCAAAAACTGGTGAACTCATCACCTTTCTGTATCATGAATGTAGGTAGTACAGTCCCTGTGTTTTTTGACATATCAAAAATAAACAAATCTTTCCAGTAAGTCAGGCTGATAGCAGCAGTGAACAAGGGGAAAGATGGGGTTTTCTAACCTTAAAAAGATCTAAACTACCTTTAATTAGGCACTAATAAATGACTGGTATGCGCATCATTATGCACGTCATTTAATAGTGCCTAATCATATTTGGCTTAGATCTTACATGGGTAGGAAAGCCTATTTTTTGCCCTTGTGCCCTGCTGCTATCAGCCTGGCTTAACCAGAAGATCACATTTATTATTAATATGTAAAAATAACATGGGAGACTGTGTTAACTGCATTCATGATGCAGAAGGGTAGTGAGTTCACCAGTTTTTGGTGTGGGGAGCAGGTGAGAAGAATGAATGCCAAAGAGGGACTGAAGAGGCCATTTCAGCAGGGTACAGCTATATTTAGGTTAGGGGAAGACAGGAAGGGGGACGTTGAGTAGATCATTGTGAGATCAGAGATGTGGGGCTGCCAGCACTATGATCACTGCCTGACTGTGGATGAGAGCAACCAGTGATGACAAATACTCAGAGCGCAGGGCTGCATCTAGACTGTTACTTGAATTCATTGTAAGGAAATTACCCTCAGGTGGGGGGGGGGATGTTGACATTTATTAGTACAGAATCGAAGGAGCTGTGTATAGTTCATTCAACATTCGGAAATGTGGTAGTCAGTCAATTCGCATTGTGGAGTAGGGCACAGAAAAGTATTGGAGAAGAATTACTGGGAACTATCCTGCAGGGTTCTACAGTTCACAGGTAAAGGAGTAGACCAACACTGGCAGTTGGGTGGATTTGCTCAAGGCATTAGTATGCCTCTCCTGCTAATAACATTGTTATCCATAGTAAGTGCAGCCCTTATAAGGGTATGAACAGCAGTTTTTCTTGTGTGTCCTGATGCGTATTGCTTGGCCCTCCAGGAAGACCTAGTTGTTGATTAATGAGGCAGGGACAAAATCACAACAGTGGGACTGTACATACTGCCTTCACGGTGCAGAAGGGTGGTGATCTACTCAATGTTTACTGTGGGAGCAGAAGCCAAACATTGAGAAAGTGGACTGGAGAGTGATTTGGGAGGCATTTTTTAACAGTGCCAGCTGATGAAGTGTATTGGTATAGGCGTGCACAACTTACTGAGGTACAGATTACAATCTGAGGTGTGATAATTCTCTTCATGAGGCCTCAAGCTCATATGCAGCCGCAGGCAATACTAAGGACAGGGTATGGATGGTGGAGTGTTCAACAGAAGGCAGGCTAGGTGCAGGGGGTTCACATGGAAAAAGACTACAAGAGAAGTTTATTTGTGGATAACCAAAAAAGCATGAGCTTTGGAATAGAACCAAATCAGTACTTTGCTACAAATTTCAGGGCATCACGTAACCACCAGATCATCAGGTATTTGAAGTGTTGTACTGTACTGCAGTTTGCCAAAGAGAAAATCAGCTGGATTACAAAACATTTTCAGCAAGCTAAACAAAATGAACAAAACCATAGCCTAACATGCGTACCCGATCAAAATAATTCACGTGTTCACATGGAGTTGATCATTCTGGTGAAACAATTCAAAACAAACGGGGAAAGAAGAACTAGTTAGCACTATAGGGAGCCATGTGGGTCTCTGCCTCTGCAGTGCTCCCAGATCTATGAGGATTCCCATATTTTACAGGGTTTGGGGGCTAAAAACGGGGTACAGGAAGGATTTCTTACTTTTGAACAATCTACAGGAGAAATTGGCACCATCATGGGGGAAATGTTGCTGCTGAGTGTCCCAGATGAGATTTCCACAAGCTTGCCTCTTGATTGGTTCAGAGACCCAGTCACGCTCTGATCGTGCACTGACTGTGGTCTCTGATTGGCTATGCACAAATTCTTTGATGCAGTGGCTGGCCCGGGATATTTAAACTGGCTATCCAGGCACCATGCCTTATTTTTCACTTTGTGCCTGATTTTGCTGCCAGAGAAAGAGAAGAGTGTGAGGATCATCCACAGATAAGCTCGCCGCGTCCTGCTACCACGTGTTTTTGGCATTCTTATCTTATCCTGAGACCGGTAACCTCACCAGCTGAATCCAATCGAGAGAGTCCAGTTGAGAGAGGACACTTGACCAGCCATCATCCCGCCAGTCGTCACTCCATTTCATCGTTGAACTAGTACTGTAGACCAAAAGGAGATGTCTCATTCTCATCCCTGAGCTGCCTGTTTTTCACTGGAGGCCTGGTTGGATCTTTAAAATAAAAGTGAAGCCAGGCAGGCATCCCCCCCCCCGAGACAGGCGATTCCAATTCTTTTGAGTCAGCCTTTAGAGACCATATGCCAGCATCTTGAAACGGAGCCTCATCCCTGAGCTGCCTTCTCACTAGAGAATCTGAAAAAAGGTAATAAAAGTAATAATCTGCTTCTGGGTGTTATGCTCTCCAATTTAAATTGAAATGCAATGAAATAACTGATTTGGGTTACCGGCTGCATCGTCATCCTGATTTTTCTGTGCTTTACTGGTAAATAAGCTCCAGGGACAAGGGGGGGGGCAAAGTGAGACCAATATCTAGGCTAAATTCAAATTGCTCTCCTTAATATCTTTCCCCTGAGGTCTTCAGCTGTGAAGGAATTTGTTTTCAAAATGCACAATTTAATCATGGTTAGCTTGGCAGAGGAACAAGAGCTTGTAACAACCCTGGACACTATATCAGGCCTTGGGAATAAAATCAAATGGCATGAAAAATCTTATTTCTTGTCCCTAGCCATGACTTTTTTTAACTTCGTTTTTCAATGGTTTATGGTGGTGCTTGTATTGTGCCCTGGTGTCATTTTTGTGCAATTTGCTTCTTGTGTGCTATACAGTATATGGCTGCACTGTGTTTTGTTTTAATTTTGGCTGATCTGGCACTTAAAACAATGACCAACCAGTGGTGCCAAAGTACGAAATACTTGTTTGTGGTGAGTTGCCCTCAGCTGCAAGTCAGTGGTGTGGCTAAGAAAATAATATTGGTGCACTATAACCCTCTGCATATTTTCTTTGGTTCTCCCAAGCTGTATTCACCTTTGGCTGCCTGGGACAGAGTGCACTCAGGGAGATTTTGTCTGATTTTTAATTTAATAGATTAAAAAAAAAAGTTCCTTCAGTCACTGAAGTCTGGATGGAAAATAATTCAGGTGTGTTTCCTCCCCTGTCGATGGCCACTGGGACAGAGTAGGTCAGTTTTAATTCTTAAAGTAAAAACACTTAAAATTGCCAGAACATGTGTTGTAGTGATTTTACTGACAAATATAACAAGGCCAATTGCAAAAATAAATTTGCTTGAGAATACAGGAAAATCTAGAGGAATTTCTCCCAAGTTTTACAGGGAAAATACAGGAAAAGTTAGGGTCTGCTACTGGAAAATGCTTTGGCCGATCTGGGAGCACTGGCCTCTGGCTCCAATGCTGTCATCACAGTTCATCACTTAACACATTTGGCAGACATTTTAGGAAGCAAACAAGGCTGTTTTTTGAAAGTGAAAGGCAGATGTTTACATTTTTCAAAAGCTATGAAACTGCATTTATGTTATTTACATAAATGCAGTTTTAGCATAAATGTGAACAGCAGCCTTTACTTTAGCTCGCCAGATTTTGGAGTTTGCAGTTTTAAAAAACTGTTTGTTTAGGTACCCTTTAAATAGATCATGGTGCTACCATAAGACTGCTGAAGACTCTCCCAGACAGAGGTAGCCCTGGGAGCAATGGTCTCTACCCTACATTCCTGAAACTATCTCCACAGCCATTGTCAAACCCTTGACCTTTATTTTCAACCTTGCTCTCTCCACGTCCTCAGTGCAAAACTTGTGGAAGCATGCACATGTGGTACCTATCCACAAAGCTGGAGACCCCCTTGCCCCGGACTATAGACCCATCTCCCTCCTCCCTCACCTCAGCAAATTATTGGAAAGAATAATCCACCACCAGCTGTCTGAGCATCTGGAAAAATATAACCTCCTGTGTTCACTCCAGCATGGCTTTCATAAACATCACAGCACCTCCTCTGCCCTCGCCCTTTTCTCCAACCATGTCCTCAGAAATATGGATATAGGCAAGGCCTCAGAGGTGGTATTTGTAGACTTATCCAAGGCCTTCAACTTGGTCGGCCATCACCTCCTTCACTCCAACTTTGCGCCATTTCGGTTGCTCATCAGACACTGCTGCGTGGTTCCGCAGCTACCTGACAAATAGGTCCCAATCTGTTCTGATTGAAAAAGTGCCCTCCACCTCACTACCAACAGGTACTGGAGTCCCACAGGGCTCTATATTAGACCCTCTACTGCTCTCAGTGTTCATAAATGCTCTCCCCCCCCGAAAGCTGAAACTACAGGGCACTACTCTATGCCGATGATTTGGTATTGTACCACAGTGATAAATCACTTGAGTCAATCTCATCCACCCTTACTATTAATTATGGTGCTGCCTATGGCTGGTTCCAATCCAGAAAACTACTTGTTAATGCAAAAAAAAAAAAACAACAAAGCCATGCTATTTGGCTTAAAACCTTTTCTAGCCAAGGTCGCAAAGTCAAATACATCCCTACTCATCCACTCCCCAGCTGGCCCACTGCTCGATACTGTCTCCACCTTCAAATACTTAGGGGTAACTCTGGATTCCTCTCTTACTTTTAATGAATGAATAACAAACATTATAGGCAAAGTACACCAAAAACTTGAGGTAGCCTACAGAACCAAGCAATTTCTGTCCTCAGCTGCCCACCTTGCCTTAGTCCAGGGGAACCACCTCCCTCAGCTTGACTATTGTTCCCCTGTCTACTCCTTCGCTGCTGCCCCCCACTTTGTTCTCATCTAAATAGTATGTACAACTGCATCTGCTGCTTTGCTATCTAGGCACCATAATCTACTCACCACAGCACACTTTACAAAACCCTAGGGTGGACAAATCTTCATGGATGTTTCAACTATGCCATGAGCAGCCTAATTGATAACTCACTTAGGAATTGCCAGCTGTCCCCTTTCTCCTCACTACTCTTAGATAAGGCAGCACCAAGAACCCTCAGGTCCTCCTCCACTCCTACCCTGGAAGTTCCATTCACCCATTCTGTCATGGGTATTAAAGCTTTCTCTATATACCTAGACCACCTTTTGAGACAGGAAGGTAAGTTATGCCTCGATTGACAGGGTTGAGGCAGCTGCCCCAAATCACTGAAAAAAAAACAACCTAAGAGTTTGCTTTCTAATTGATTTGGTATAGGGAAAATATGGCTGATATATTAAAAAAAATGGGGTAAGATAAATGTTTACCATAAAAATACATTTGAGTTTATTCATTTTCCATTTATTCCATAATAAAATCCAAGGGTTTACTTGTTCAATTTTTAAATTCCAATTAAACTCAGCCATATTTTCAGAACAAAAAAACACATCTAGAATCTTCTGTGGAGTTTTAATAATAAGGATTTCTCCTGCTATAAACTCTTCATCTGTAATTACACCTATAATTAAGCAAACACTTTTAGTATAACTTATTTCTGCTCCTGTTGGTATATAGAAGGTGCACAATATATCAAGGGCCTGTTTACAGCCTGATTGGCTGGAGGCAGTAACTACTAAATCATTGGCATACATGCACACTTTTATAGGAGGAATCATTGGGTTGAAATCCCTCTGATGTTATTCAAGGATGTCAAAGTTCTTATTACTGGGTCCAGGGTTAATATATATATATATATAATGTAGGGCTCAAAGGGCACCCTTGTCTTACCCCTCATAGAACTTCTCTATTTTTCTCTAACCAACCACGTAACAAGGGCGTTACTGAGGCTGTTCTATAGTATTTTTGTACCCTAGATATAAATTTTATAGGCATCCCATAAACATTAAGGCACAGCTATACAAAATCGTGAGACAGATTGCCAAAGGCTTTAGACTGATTGAGACTAATTATATATGCAGGGGTTTGAGAAGCTTGGCTGTAAGTAGTTATTTCTCTAAGGAGAAGAAGGTTGTCAACAATCTTTTGTCATGGGATTGTGCATGTTTGGGAAGGGTGGATAACTTCAGTCAGCACAGTTATTAATCTTGAATTAGGAATTTTCACTAAAATCTTCAGGTCTATATTTAAAAGGGTTAAGAGTCTCCAATTTGCTAGAAGATTCCTATCCCCTTTTTGAAAAGAAACAATAATATACCAGTATTTAGTTCACAGGGAATATCAAGGTTATGTAGGAGTTGATTAAAGACTCATATTAATTTAGTGGAAAAATGGGGCCATAACCATTTGTAAAATTCTGGGGGCAACCCATCTGCACCTGGGGTAGTACAATTTTTAAGGGATGAAATACCTGTTTCTAATTCTAATTTAGAAATAGGCTCTATTAATAATGCCATATGGGAAGAAGAAATTTTAGGGAGGGATAAAGAAGTGAGCCAGTCTAGTGTTTTGGCTGAGGTTCAAAATATTGTGCCAAATTTAGACTGGATATATTGATCAGTGATATTTAAAAATCCTAATTTGGAAGAAACATTATTACTAGTTGAAGATGTTTTTTTGTCTTCTGAACATACAATTTTCATAGGGGTTTGTTATAAATGATTTCCCCTGTGTATCAAATTTGTGTTTCACTTCTAGAGATTGGAACCTATTGTACTGCAGCTCTTGCATTTCTTTTTTTAATCTAATCAATTTTTGTTGACTGGTGGTGTTAATAGGTTGTATTTTTTTATTGAAGAAACTACAAATGGCTAAAAATATGGTTGTTAATATTCTGTTTATTATAGTGTAATTTCCTAGAGGTATTTCTGAAATAATTTATAAAGTCCTGTTTTGAGTCTAACCACCATGACACTGCATTATCGTAAAGAAAAAAAAAACTGATTTTCTAGCCATTAGAAGTTCTATTAGCAGGTCATAGTGGGGGAACTGTAAGATGATAGTATTCAGTCTCCACAACCCTCTCCCATAAGCTGCTTCTGAAACATTACTTAACTTAATACTTATAAGACAGTGATCTGATGTGGCACATACTTGGGTTATGGAGGCTTGAACTGAATTAGTGGTTGGTTTAAAAAAATAATCAACTCATGATGCAAGAATTCCCTTATAAAAGGTACAGGTGGGCATGGGAAAAAAAGACCCTTGGGCATCTTTTAAATTTGCTTAGGAAATAATACCTTTTAAAGTTGTCACATCACAAAGGTTTTTTTCACTTTTACCACTCCTGTCAGACCGTAACCATCCACAATTAAAGTCGCCCCCAAGGATTACTGTTTTGGAGGTGAATAGATACTGTTGGATTTCATTCCAAAGAGATATATCCATTGTATGATGATGGCAATTAGAGGGGGTGGTGCCACTAGACACCAGGGAAAGATAAGAAATAATGACAGGGATGGTGATCGGAAGGTGGGGGTACAACTAGACACCAAGAAAAACTAAAATAATTACAGGGATGGGTAGGTGGCTCCACTAGACACCAGGGGAAAAAATAAAATAATTATGGGGACAGTGATCTGAGGGTGGGGGGCACTACTAGACACCGTAAGAAGGGATTATTTTCATATGAACAAAAAAAGCCATATGAAAAAAGCAGAAGCCAGTCACAAAAAAGGATTTAAAATGTAAAAAAAAATTGGAAGTCATTTTTTTCCAACAGTAAAGTGCAGAATCCACCTAACAGAGTCTCGATGAGCAAGACAGATATCTTGGTCTATCTCTAGCATGTCATTTTTGTGGGGTTTGAATTTTTTTTAAATGGAAATAAGATAGCGGCTAAAAACAAAGGATTTTTCTTCATGAAAAAGGATTTGCCCCACGCGAAAAAGGATTATTTGTTCATTTCATTCAGCTATCTTGAAGTGCTTACTCAGCATGCTCAGAACTGAAATTTGTAAAATGAATAACTGGAACAGAATTTTTTTTCACCAAACCAGTAAAAGATACTATTGTGTTCTTCCGACCTCAATTGCTGATAAAGCCACATGATGCTCCAAATTGTAAGCCATCCTCCTGACCGCTGACGCCACCCCACACTGCTGATGACACTCCACACTACAGCACTGCCACAGTCCGTGATCTACCAATGATATAAAGGATGACTGGCCCAGACTTGCTTCTTTTTATAGGGGAACTCTACACTATAGAAATAAGAATAGACTAAAGTAAAGTCCCTTACAAAAACATCACTTCAGAAACACACAGGGCCACATAGTGACAAGGCAAACCTAGATATGGCCCTGACCACAACTCACCAAAAAAACCGACCCAGACCCACATAGCAAGTAAAAGTAATAAAAATCTGTAATGTTTTATATAAAAAACATGATGTGTATTCGTGGCATAAAAGGCCAAGCACCCATCATGGGAGGTTAGTAATAAAACCACTTGCCCTTCAGGTTCATGGCCTTATTATCTAATTAACCCCTCTCTGTGGGTATATCTCCTTCTATACCACACATATTGCTATATTAAAACATCTCCCCTTTTAACATAATGACTTTCAACACAGACTTAGAAATAACATTCCATGTCTGTCTTCTCCAGGGTGATTCAAGAGCTGGGGGAGGAAGCATATGAAGAATGATTGAATGACCTTAACATGACAACAGCCTCCTCATACTCGATTGCTCCCTTATTCATCAAAATAGGCCCAGTATGGACAGTGGTGTAGCCATGTATCTCTCAAATCAAATTCCAGTTTTCCCCTGTGCTTTCAACCTCTTCACCTTCTACCTTTGAACTTATCCTTTTAGAACTCTCCATCCCACAAACTCTTCCCATTTTGTAGCCAGGACGTACTGCTCACCTAGTCTACACCACTCATCAATCACTGAACTCATCACCTACCTAACTACACATGCCTCCTCTGGCGAGCTATAGATCCTTTACAATTTTAACCTGGATTGGCTCTTACCTACTTATGGCAAAACAAGTTCTGAAGTTAAATCTCTCAATCTAACCCAATTAATCACCAAACTTACCCACCTCAACCTCAAAACCCACAACCATACCCTCTTAGATTGGGCCCTCACCTCACATCCTCATTTTTTAATTGAAGCTGGAATCCTCCCAGACACGCTGATTGATCACCATCTGATTTACTGCATCTGCAATGTCCACCAACCACAAAACTCCCCCAAACTGATTTTGCTACTTTCTTTTAGATCCCTAAATCTGGCTCCACTCTTAGGTGAGCTAGCTCATACAATAATACGTACTGGACATTTATCTCCTCTACATCCTCAACTGATATGGTGCTCAGCTACTTCTGTTCCAAATTTCTAGGCATTTGGAATCAGCATACCCCCTCAAATACACAAGGGTAAAAGGATCCCATCTCCCTTGGGTCACTGCCAATTTTCTGGCCTGCATGCAACACTCCTGATCAAGTCTGGAAAGTCCATAAGGCTTCTGGCTCCTATGCAGATCCTCTTAGATGCCACTACTTTAGGAACGCATACACCAAAGCCACCAGATATGCCAAAGTCGAATACTTCTCCATCTCTTTTAACTGCAATATAAGACACCCTTCAAAATTTTTGGAGGTTGTTCAATCCCTCTTCTCATCTCCTACTCAGCTCCCCATGCCACTCTTCAAGGTAAGTAGTTTCACCATGACAGACCCTTCCCCCCTGGTGGCTGCCACATTTAATGCTTTTTCACCTCCTGTGCCTCATTACTCCTCTCTACTCTCCCTTCCTCCTCTTCCACCACTACCACCCATGACTCCCCCCTGACAATTCTACCATAGTCACTCCTTTCTCCTTCTCACCCATCTTCCTAACTGAAGCCGATAAAGCCCTCCTAGCCCTAAACCCTTGCAAGGGCAAGAGCCCCAATGGACTCAGTTCCAAGCTTCTGTATCTCTCCACTCCCACTATCTCCTCTACTATTGCTGCACCACTAAAACATTATTTTTTTATGCCTCTGTCCCTTCAGCCTGGAAACTCTCTACATTCATCTCTCTCCCTAAAGGTGGTGACCTCATTAACCCTGATAACTATTGCTCAATTTCTGTACTCTCCATCCTGGCTAAGTTACAGAAACACGTTGTGCTTTCCCCACTCTCCCCCTGTCTTGGCTCTTCCTCCTTTTTCACCCTATTCCAGTATGGCTTCCGAAAGTCACACTCTACCACTACCTTGCTCCTTTGGCTCACTGACTCCATACTCACCAGTATGAATCAGAGGCAGATCACATCCACATTTGTTGACCTGGCTAAGGCCTTCAACACAGTATTATACTCCCTCTTCCTACACAAACTAAATGTTGCTAGACTATCTGCTTCAGCCACTGCCTGGTTCTGCTCCTACCTCGACGGTAGGTTGCAATTAGTCAAGATAGGCGAATCCCTTTCCCCTCCCCTCCCCATCAATACTGGAGTCTCACAAGGCTCAGCACTTGGCCCAATCCTATTTTCTATCTTCTTAAATGACCTAGCTGCTGTCTGCTCATCAGCAGCCAAACATATGTACGTGGATGACACAATCCTATACACCTCAGATCCTTTCCAATCAGAGATATCAGTAAGATTTCAGCATGATTTCAACAAAGTGCAGCATTGGGTCCACTCAAACCAGCTGTTTCTAAATGCCAAAAAGACCATCTCCATGACCTTTGGCACAAGGCAGACTCTCTAGATCCCACACCCCCACCATCTTCCACACCTTGGATGGTCAGCTTTAGAGAACGTCACCTCCGTTATGTACCTTCGTAGACCAGCACCTGGACTTTTCTGTACATGTGAATGCAGTCCAAAAGAAACTGCACCCCAAGCTTGGTGTATTATACAGAAACTGAGATTGCATTCCACTACTGGATCACAACCAATTGTACAGAAAATTATCCTCCCCACTTTTAACTATGCTGATATAGTCTACAGTACCGCTCTCAAGTCCTCCCTTTCGAGACTGGATACCTCTTTCATTTCTTCTGTGGTTTTGGTCTATCCTCCCTCCCCCCAGGACCCATCACTTTGACCTCCACAAAGCCCTCTTTCTCTCCCTCCCATCTCTTAAATCCAGATGCCTCATCCATTCTGTTAGCTTTGTGGCCAAATTCTGGTTTGGGTCACTACCGTCCTACCTCATATCTACTCTCTCAACCCCCACCCTTCCCTCCTATTCCCTCTGCAATACCGGTCACAGATCCCTGGCTCTCCCCCAAAGGTCCACCACTCCAGGTCAGTCCACCTTCTCATGTTGCTGCCTTAATCTGTGGAATGCCCTCCCCTCCATCTGAGATGCACCAACTCAAGCAGCCTTTTCATCTCTACTCCATGTCCACACCTCCCCAGTCTGTGCCTGCCCCTTACTCCTATCTCTACCCCAGGAACTATCCACCTCTCAGACTGGCAATTCCTCCTGTACCCATCCTCAACTTCAGCTACACCTTTAGTCTAAGTCTCACCACATGGTGGCTCAACTCTGATCTACCCACAATGTCACTGTCCCTAACCCACCTACCTCCAAGCCCAGGACCAAGCCACCTCTCAGGCTGGCAACCTTGTTTCTCTCCATACTTTCTACTATACCCTAAGCCTTCTCTCACCACACCATACCTTCTACTACACTATAAGCCTACCTCTAAGCTAAACCCTAAGCCTACTCTCACCATGCCATGCCCAGCTGTTCCTCACCACTATGTTCCTGGAATAGCCCACTGAAATTGCTCAGCATTGGGATGTCACCCACTGCTAGATATCTATGTGTCCTATGGATATTGCTGTTTTTATGCTGTCACCTATTGTTACTGTATGCTAATTATAGACAGCAAATTGTTGTATTCTATGCACTATTGCTAATCTAATGCTATATCTATTGTTATTATATGAGAACTGTTTATCCCTGAATCTATCATTATTGTATGTGAACTGTTTAATCCCTTCCCCCCACCTCCCCCCAGGACGCATCTGGAAATGAGCAATCCTGCTCAGTATGCCTTCCTGGTGAAACTGTTAAATAAATAAATACCATGGAGACAAGAAAAGAATGGGGACATGATAGAAATGTACACATATTTCTACAGGCTTAACAAGGTGAAATGCAGAATAGTGCGCGACCTAAGTAGAAACACAAGTGTGAATCCAAATTCTTTTTCACAGAAAGAGTGGTAGTCGAGGGGAATGGATTTTCAGAGAAGGCGATCTGTGCTAAAACAGTGAGTGGATTAAATATGGGTGGGAAATGCACAAGGACCTGATAAGGGCAGGTGGAGGTGTAAAGGGGGAGGGTAAGAGGAAGAAAGATGGTCACTAGGGCCATCACATGAGTAAGGTTGGGAATATCTGAATTGGCTAACATTTCTGCTGTCGTGTTCTATGTGCTTCTAAGTTTCTATGAACTAAAATATGCACACATGCATATATTATTGCTGCACACACACTGGTTTTGTCAAGTCAGACAGTTTCAAAACAATGTCCAGTTACTGCCCGAACCTAAATTGTTTTTTTAAATCTTACTATCACTGACTTTACTTATTCTAACATGAGTTTTGGTATGACAGGAATCTTGTCTGAACTTTCTTTAGCTTTCTGAGGATTTGGATCTGAGGCATTTGAGTAAAGGTTTTCTTTGTCTGCTTAGGGAGCGCATTCATTTTAATTTTTTGTTTTCCTGATTCCTCTGCACAATTGTGGAAGCAAAATGTGTGGCATTATTAATTTGACTCTTTGAGCCTTTTAATTTGGGACTCCTGAGTGCAGACTTTTGTTTATTTCTGTGCTATGTGGGGCTGTTTCTTGTCTTCACCACCTGACCACCCAGTGACACACTACTTTGTCTTCCTGTCCCTCCACACTTGTATCTGGCTGTCTCACCTGGATTTTCCTTTAATATCTCCAATTCCTTCGATACTCTCTGTGATTGACAGTCACCATATAAGAACAAGTTTCATCAAGACATTTTGACACAATGGTTGGTTTCTATGTATTGTCATCTGGTCTCAGTTTAACAAATTATCTTCATGTGACAATGGAGTCAAAGACAGCATTCTTATCATAATGTTGCTTTTGCTTGTTTTTGGGAGATTGCTTTCTTTTTGGAAGGCTGTGCCTGTAGTTCAATGGGGGGGGGGTAGCTCCTCCCCGGTTCCCTACAAAGGCCTTCAGCTTCCATTTTCTCTGCTTAGTGAGTTGGGCTTGCTCCGATGCTATGTGGTTCTGGGGGATGGAACTCTCC
This sequence comes from Neoceratodus forsteri, assembly GCA_016271365.2. Taxonomy (NCBI): domain Eukaryota; kingdom Metazoa; phylum Chordata; order Ceratodontiformes; family Ceratodontidae; genus Neoceratodus; species Neoceratodus forsteri. Next base: position 366,602,915 of record CM028131.1, on the reverse strand, counting down.
TCTGTGCCTCTGGTGCCCCCTTGTGCCTTCCTTCACCTCCATCCCATTGATCTCTCCCCCCCTTCCTTGTTTTCTCTGTTTCCCCTGTCCCCTTCACTCCCCCGACCCATTTGTCTGGTACCTTGTTCTCTTGTTTTTCTGTTTTCTTTTGGGGATCTTCTCCTTGCCAGCTTCTGAGTCTACCACGCTGCTCGAGCTTGATCACAGTGTCACTCTGGCATTTGGTCCAGCTGTTTTTTGCTCCAGGACTCCTTCTTCTTCTCACTGCGGATTCCACTGGCTCCTGCAGCTCTCCTTCACACTGCCTCCTCACAGCCTACAACTCCAGTGACTGCCTTCCTCCCATGGCCTCTCACGCATTGCTTCTCTAGACCGGGTGTATCCAGGCTTAGTGCCACTCAACTTGCGACAGGCATGTCGCCACCGTGCCTTGGCTGTCCTGCCCTTCACCCAGCGGCGCAGCAGGTGAGGACCTCTGGATTCTGCTTTCTATTTTGGAGTGGGAAGCATTCCAGGTTTCAATGCCCTTGACTTGTGGCAGATGCACTGCCACCATGCCTCACATGTCCCGCCCCTTCACCCTGCAGCTCAGCGAGGTGGGAGACTCCAGATTCTCTTTTTCCTCTGCGTCTTGTGCATGCTGGCTATGTGGCTGTGCCCTGCTTGTGTGCTTTCTCACTCACCAAGTCACTTTGGGATTCCTCATTGACTCAGAAACTTTACTACTGCTACATCAAATTTCCTGCTGTGTTAGACATCTGGATCCGCTGGCACCAGATTTCTATGTCCAACGTTCAGTGTATACTCCAAGAGCAGAGACATTACATGCATCCAAATAGGGAGCATTCACTCAGTTTGCATGTATTTACTCAGTGTGTTTCAACCATGTAACTTAACTCTCTCTACTCTATACATTAGAGCTCATATGCTTCTATGGACACTTCATTTGGACCATTTTATACAAGCGTTCATCATCCTTCAACTTTGTGTCTGTCAAATTTGCTCAGGCAAGTCAGTACATTCTGCCAAATGCTTGGCATGATGGAATATCTATCAGAGGTCACGCTCCAGTAATCATGATCATTCTGTGCCCACACCTCCTGCTCAGTCATGTTTAGTACAGCAAGGTACTCCTTCAGGAGGCTCAGGATGTCTCACTCTAGGTATTATCAGCACTTTACCCTACCTTTCCAAGATATCTGCACCCCTACTGACTTTATCACTACCTCATGGCATTCTCCTGCAGATCAGCTCCTGCTGTTTCCTTCCTCCAACCAGCCTAGATGGAGGCTGCTATGTTACCATTCTAATTCTGTGGTCCAGCCAGCCTACATGGAGGCTGGCTTGACTTACTCACTTTTACTCCTTCTTCAGGTGGACCTATGTGAGAGTCTTGCTGGTCCAGCTAGCCTTCTTGGAAGTCTAGTTAGACTCCATCACATCTACCCCTCCTCAGACAGAGCTACATGGGGGTTCTGCCAGTCTAGCTGGCCTACATGGAGGCTTAGCCTGACACACTCACTCTACTCCTCACGCAGACCAACTTGGGGGTCCTGCCACTTCAGCTCACCCATGTGGGGGCCTAGCTCACTACTCAATAACTGTACATGCTGTCCTCTGTTGGACCTCCATGAGGTCCCTCTGGTGACCTGAATGGGAAACTCATATCACCTAGATTTGTGCAACCTTGTATTTTGCAATCCTGCTGGCATGCTGTCAACTGCATGTTACCATAACACATCTTACCGCTATGCCTTGCTTGGATTTCAGCTTCAGCCTAGCTATATTGATGGCTTCAGCCTTCCACTTAACTCCTCCAGCCATCCTGCACTGAATCTTCAGTTTAGTTCAGCCTCCGTGGGACCTCGAAGAGTCACAATTCATCCACTCTTCCTTCAGCGACAGCAGAACTGCAGGGGGTCACATCATCTCAAACATCCATGCCCACAACTGGGTGTCTCCTCATCACTCATAATTCCACAGCTTGGCAGAAGTCACCAAGAGAAAGGGCTGCTGTGTGACTGAACTTCTCTACTGGGACTATATTGCCCTCCTTTCCTCCCCTCCACCCCCCCCCCACCCAAAGCTAGTTCTATTTTTATAGACACCGGATTTGACTGACAACAGGAACTTCCTGTTTAGGGGCAGGAAGTGAGTGATCACAGAACCACCAAGGACCCACCATCCTAGAAGGGCAAGAGTAGCTCTCTGGCCCCCTCTAGCTGCTGGAGGTCTGCCTCTGAACAAGTAACTGGTCTACTGAGAAATATAGGATATTCTTGTCTCAGAACAGGACAATCAGGAGCTTAAAGGGCACACAGGCAGAAAGTAAGGAGAGAGAGAGAGAGAGAGAGAAAAACAGACGAAAGAGTAAGGATTGCAAACAGTTAAGGGGTCAGAAATAAGACATGATTGGAGTGTTGCAGTGCAGTGGCTGTGGGCAGCAGTCTTCGGGAGATATTCTGGAGGATGCGGTGTTGTCCCATCTGCAGGCACCTCTCTGGGCTGGGAGGAGGTTGCTCATCTCCAGGCTGGGATTGGCCAGGATTTGTGGGACCTCCTCTTCCATCCAGGGACCACCAGTGCCACTGCCGTTGCCTCAGAGGTTGCCAAGAAAGAGGAGCGGTTGGACCACAGTGGGCTCAGGGAGGGTGAGATTGGTGGAACAGAGGCACATCCTCAGTTGTACCTCTCCACAATTCCTATGCCATTCTGGCAAGTGTGTTCCTCTATGGAGGCACCTACAGTGGAGACCAAGGAGGATGCTGGGAACCTCCACAAAGGAGACCCACAGGAGGGTGGCAGGGACCCTGCAGGGAAGGAAACAACTCCTGGTGGGGACTCCATTGTTGGAAGGTAGAACTGGGCAAAGAAGGGAGAGGGAGGTAAGGTGCCTGCCTGGCGCCATGGCTTGGAGGGACAGGGAGCGAATCCTCAGGATTGCCAGAGCAACTGCACAGGGAAGGGAGCTGGATGTCATTGTCCACCTAGGGACAAATGACCTGGCTAAGAAAGGGATTAGGGAAGTGCAGGAAGAGTTTGTGGAATTGGGGAGGGGCCTTAGTCATGTAGCATGCATGGTAACCTTCTCGGAGGTGCTATCCATCTATGGCATAGGAGAGGCTAGGGTGTTCCGTACCATGGGATTCAATCAGTGGTTGAAAAACTGGTGTGGAGCTCAGGGATTTGGCTTCATTGGGGACTGGGGGTCCACCTGGAGTGATGCAAGTCTATACTGGCATGATGGGCTGCATCTGTCTGGGAGGGAACCAGGATCCTAGGTGATAGGTTTAAATGCTTCATTGGCAAGCTTTTAAACTAGCCAAGGGAGGCACTGGAAAGAGCAGGAAAATCCTAGCCCCCAAACAATCACGTGTAAAGTGTGGCAAACACCAACATGGAGGTGTCGATGGGGAGAGGGCAGGGGTAAATGGAGAAAGTGACAAAAGCAAGAAGGACAGGGATGGGGCAAAGAGGGGTAAGGCCATCAGGAAATGGAGGGAATGAGTACCAATGCCCGTAGTCTAGGCAACAAGCTCCCTGAGCTGGTGGCCTTAATGGAAGAGGATGCCTGGATATCATGGCAGTCACAGAAACATGGTACACAGAGAACCATGACTGGGATGTTAACATACCAGGGTACATAACTTACAGGAGAGACAGGCAGGGGAGAAGAGGGAGGAGTAGCCTCTATGTAAAGGAAGGATAAAAGCAACTGAACAAAAGAGTAAACAGGGAGGAGAGGAGGCACTGTGGGTCACCTTGGAGACTGGAAAGGCACCACAATCTGCACAGGGGTTGTGTACAGACCTCCATGTCAGGGGAAGGAATGGACAAGGATATGATGGAAAGCATTCTTAGAATGGCAGAGAAAGGGAGATACTGTTGATGGGAGACCTGAATATGCCAGATGTTAACTGGAGCACATTTGCTGCAGCCACATCCAAAAGCAGGGCCATTCTTGATGCCCTACAGGTGGCAGGCATTAGACAGCTAGTTTGGAACCCACTTCGTGAGGGCAATCTTAGACCTCGTGACTCTCAAGCGGGGCAATGAGAGGATCTCAGATCTAGAAGTAGGTTGCCATCTGGGGACAAGTGACCATCAAACAGTGTGGTTCACGTTAAACTCAACTACAGAGTCAAGCCATACAAAAGTGAGGTACTGGACTTTAGGAGGGCTGACTTTGGCAAAGATGGAGAGTGCCTCAGAAAAACACTAGCAAACAGGCTAGAAGGAGGTGTGGATCAACAATGGGAATTATCAAAACTGCCATCACAGAGGCAACAAGCCTTTGTGTGAAGCAAATGAACAAATCAAAAATGAAGAAAAAAGCCACTATGGTTCTCAAGAGAGGTGGCTGTGAAAGTCAGGAAGAAAAGATAGCATTCCTGAAGTATAAGGAAACACAGAAGGAGCAGGACAGAGCTGTGCAGTTAAGGCAGAAAGAAGCAGGGAGGAAGTCAGAATAGCAAGGCCCAAACTGAGAAAAGATAGCCAACTCAGTTAAGAAAGGATAAAACCTTTTATAGGTACATCAACGGCGTGAAAGACAAAGGAGGATAGTGAGGCTGAATAGAATGAGCGGTGGGTGGGAAGAGGGGACAGTGAAAAAGCAGGAATACTGAATGAATATTTCTGCTCAGTATTCCTAAAGAGGAGGAGGAGGAGTGCCTAATCCAATTAACAGAAGCACTCTTGATGAGGGGTCGATCCCAGTCCTTTCAATAAAGAAAGGGTTCTGCAAGAACTTCTAAACTGAAGGTGGACAAAGCAATGGGTCCTGATGGAATTCACCAGAATTCTAAAAGAATTAAGGAAGGAACTAGTGAAACCACTGGCTACTCTTTTAATAAATCAGGGAGGATGGTGTGGTACCTGAGGACTGGAGGAAGGTGGATGTGATTCCCCGTCACAAAAGTGGGACCAAGACAGAGGCAGGAAACTACAGACCTGTCAGTCTGACCTCTGTGGTAGGAAAGATGGAGTCACTTCTGAAGGAAAGAATAGTTGAGTACCTAGAGGTCAGTGGGCACAGGATCCAAGGCAGCATGGGTTCACAGTGGAAAGGTCATGTCAGACAGATCTAATAGATTTCTTTGACTAGGTGACCAAAGTAGTAGACCAGGGAGGGCTGTGGACATGGCCTACCTAGACTTTAAAAGGCATTTGACACAGTCTCACACAAAAGATTGATAGTCAAATTAACCAGCCTGGGAGTGGGTCCCAGGGTGGTAGCCTAGTAAAACATTGGCTGGACAACAGGACACAGAAGGTAATTGTAAATGGAGTCCACTCTGAAGAAAGGCGGTTACTAGCGGGGTGCCATGGAGTTCAGTATTGGGTCCAGTCCTTTTTAATGTCTTCATCAGTGACATTGCAGAGGGACTGGAAGGAAAAGTATGCCTTTTGCAGATGACACAAGATCTGCAACAGGGTTGATACACAAGGAGGTGTGGAAAGGATGAAAGGGACTTGCAAGGTTGGAGGAATGGTCAGACATATGGCAGCTAGGATTCAATGCAAAAAGTGCAAAATAATGCCTGGGAAACAAGAACCCAGGGAAGAATACACACAATGGGTGGGGAGGTAGTAACAAACAAAACAGGAAAGGGACCTGGGGGTAATCATATCAGATGACCTTAAGGTTAGTAAGCAATGTGAGAAGGCAGTAAGGGAGGCGCGGGGTATACTGGGATGTATAGGGAGAGGCATCAGCAGCAGAAAACAGGAAGTTGTTATCCCTCTGTACAGACAGTTGGTGAGACCCCATCTGAATACTGTGTTCAGTTCTGGCGACCCCATCTCCATAAGGACATAGACAGGATAGAGGCAGTCCAGAGGAGGGCAACTAAAATGGTGCAGGGTCTGCAAGAGAGCTGTATGAGGAGAGACTAAAGGAGCTTATATATGTACCCTTGAGGAAAGAGGAGGGGGACATGATAGAAACTTTCAAGTACCTCAAGGAATCAACAAAGTCCAGAGGTAGCATCTTTCAGAAAAGAGACTTGCAAGAAGAGGACACAATTTAAAGATAGAAGGAGGGCAGTTCAGGGGCAATGTGAGGAAGTATTATTTCACAGAGAGGGTAGTGGATGCATGGAACAGCCTTCCTGAGAGTTGTGAGGTCTAAAACTGTGGAGGAATTCAAGAATGCATGGGACAGACATAAGGCAATTCTTGTGGGGGGCAGGAAGATATAGGCTGTTGGTTAACTAGGATCTGCGGCCTATCCTGTAGGTTGGGAAATGGGCAGACTAGATGGGCCTAGTGGTCCTTATCTGCCATCAAAGTCTATGTTTCTATGTTTCTATATTACATGTGAACTCACTTCAGTCTTTCTCCTTATATCAGACCATGTGCCTGTACTGCAATGGAGGACCGTGGGGGAGGGTCCCATCATCTCTTTCTCAGAAAGCGCAATACTATGGTGATGGCATTCATGTAGGTTCCACCATACCAAGCATACTTGTCCCACAAGGGGGTATTTCTCTTAGTTCAATGTACTCCAGTCACTACATGCAGCATTCTGTGGGGGTTCAGCCCCCACATTTGGAGTATATCATATTATGGTGATGGCGAACCCATGTGGAGGTCTTGCCATCCCAAATCCATTGATTCTCAGGACATTCTCCTTGCTCAACCAGCTTTCCATCTTCTCTATAGCTGAACCCTGTGGGGGTCTCATCTTCATTATGCTGACCACATGATACCTACTCAATCGCTCGAGCATTCGCACATTGCTAACTCTGGACCTTAAGAAATTAATTAACAGTGGAGTGATAATGACTCACATTGAGTCTTTTGTGGGATCCCTCTCTCGGACTGCCAGATAATTGCAGCTCTTAATGAGCTGTTAATCACACCTGGCCATCTGGGACATTGAGAGAGATTAGCATGAAGACTAGAGAATACTAAAGTAGAGACATTTTTAACTTCACTAACAGCCATGCACATCTGCACTAGTCAAGATGGGCTAGTAGAGAGTTAGTTGCACTAGCCCTGGTCAATTTGCACTAGTGTTTGGCTAGTAAAACAATGTTAAGATTGACCCCTGCACATAGGGAATACATCTGGTTAAGTAATTGGCCATTCACATGAAGCATTGGAATTCTTGTTTATTCTCTGAGGCTTGCAAATGCTTTATTACTTTTCTTTTTTCTTCAACTGCATTTGGAATATCAGGCCTGAATGTATGCCCAACACATGCACCCTCACTCACAATCACTTTACTTTTTTGTCTTGTTCATTGTTTTCTCTTGATCTGTACCACTGTTCTTTTTTCATTGTGCTCTTTTCCCCATATCAGACAATGTCCACTATTGCCACAAATCCACCCATTTCTTGGTTCATATCTGATGTCTTTTTTTGTTGTATTTCACAAGCTGATTTGAATCTGTTTCTGCCAAGTGGTGTGTTGAAAATAGTTAGGCAAGAGCAGGTTCATCTAGTGTAACCTGCCAAAATCCAGTGCTTGCATCCAGAAATGAATACAATTTAGCATTTGCTGTATTAGCAACAATGTCTACTGTTTTTATAGGGTTGTGTTCTCTTTTTATAGTTTTGTTTAAATCTCTTGGATCAAAGCAAATTCTGGTTTTATTTGATCACATTGTTCTACTATTATTGAACTCACCCCGTCTGTAGGTCTTTCAGCTTTTTCTGTTACCCCATGTTCTTCAGCATGTTCTTCAGTCTGGCCTTCTATTGCTTTTACCATACTGCGATTCTAGCTATTTTTTTACAGGTGGGTGCACCACAGGCTTTACTGTAGGGTCTATGTAAATATTACAATATTACAATATTACAGGGAGGCAGTATAGCGCAGTGGTCTAAGGCTCTGAGCTGCAAATTTGGTGACATCCAGCAGACCAGACCTGGGTTTGAATCCCACAGCTTCCACTTGCATACTGTGTGACCCTGAGCAAGTCACTTAACCTCCTTGTGCTCCCAGGTCGCTCCTGTAAAAAAGCTTTCAGCTTAGTGTGCTATACCTGGTTAAACAACTAAATAAAAAAAAAAATTATGTTTGTCTTCTAGGGGCCCTAGTTCACTAAACACAGCTTCACATTCTGCTAGCATATTTCTGGATTCTGTTATCTCATGGTTTACAATATCTACAACATTCTCTGAACCAGATTCTTGTCCAAAAGTGCCTGCAGTTTAAGTACTGGTGTTACTTGTACATTCACTACACGGTACTCTATGGTGAAGTATTTGCTTTCGTAGTACACTGCCATCATAACCCTGTCTATTGTACTTCTACTGTGCCCAAAGTAGGAAAGCAGTTTCACTCTTGATTTTTCCAAAGGTTCTTTTGCCAGAGCGTCACACAGTGCTTTGAACATTGCATTGCACTATGCCCTAGCGTCTAGTTTAACACTTAGTTTGCAGTTCCTAGTTTTATTTTCCATTCTTTTGCATCATTTTTCTCAGTAACCATAATCATGTCAATAAAACAGCTGGTCTCAGTATTAACTGCCTCTTCACTTTGCAGATCATGTTTTTAAGGTTTCTGTACTGGTGTTATTTTCTTGGAGTGGCTCAGCTTAGCAAAATAATTCATTTTACTGCCATTTCTACATTTGGGTCTGGAGGCAGGACATTTTTCGTATTCATGTTCCAAATCACAGTATTTACATTGCATGTTGGTTTCTTTTCTGTACTTATTAATAGTCTTTATTTCAACCACTGCATGATCATGTGACTTTTTAATGGTGTTATCCCATGTATTTAGCTAAGGCTGCCCTATATTTAGTATTTTAATCTGTTGCTTACTGTTTTCTGCCACTCTGTGAATATTGCTTGCTGCAGTGTTAAATCCGCCTCTCTAAATAGACAAAGTCTAGCTTTTTAATTTCAAACTCCACAGATTATTCAGTCATATATTAAATAATCATGTAGCCATGCAAGCTCACAGGACTTTGCTTATTTCTTTAATCTGTTACGTATGCATCACTGGATTCTGACTGATTTTGATTACTTGTGTTGACTGACCTTGGTTACTTGAGTTTAAAAAAAAAGCCTTATAAGTTAAGTTTCTCTTCTGACTGCATAAGCTTTCAAATCTCTTCATTATTTTCCTGGTATCCTTTTTGATTTCCCCATAATACCAGTTGAATATATTGTAGATCTCTACTGCGTCAGGCCCAACTCCAAGGAAACAATTCATGGCTTGTATTATCCAGTCTGAAATTTCTAAATGAATGATGTAAGAGTTGAGACATTTGTTCTGCCACAGCTGTATCTCTGCATATGCAAAGTGGTTGGACCATCACCTTGATTTCTCGCTGCATGTGGATACCATTCAACAGAAGCTCCACCATAAGCATCGTGCTGTTTATAGGAACTAAACCTGTATGCTGCTTCCTGCTTGTAGAGAAATCATCACAAAAATGATCTTCCCACCTTCAATTATGGTGCCCCAGTACAAAGTGCTGTTCCTTAATCCACTCCAGTCTAGATTGGACTCCTTTTCTCACTCTGTCTTATTTTTTTGCTCTTAACTACCCCCTGACACTCATCACTTTCCCTTCGACTCCTCCCTTTCTCTCCTATCTCTTGATTCCAGGTGCCTCCATTACTGTGCCTCATCTCCAAATTCTGGTTTGGCTCCCTCACACCTCATTGTAGCTCCTACTTTCTGTTCCCTCTGCCCATGTGTACCCCTCTGTATTGATTGTTCTCTTTTGCACCCCCTTGTAAAATCCTCTGTTGGTCAATTTGTCTCCTTGTTCAGATTCTCTAAACTCTATTTTTCACTGTCTCCTGCTAGTTACAGTGCCTCCTCTTTTTACCTCCTCAAATTCCTCCTTTGTGACTTCTCTACTCATGCCTGAAAATGCCCCTGTCTTCCCTTAGCCTCCTTGAATTAATTGCAGCTCAATGGCTGGCCTCATGATTGCCACTTGATTGCAGTTAAGCTGCTATGTATTACTGTGTTTATGCTGAAATTATGGAACTGTTCTTGTCTCAGTTTTATTGTACTTTCATCTTTATTTGACTGTTCATATGCTTTATGTATTTTAAATGTACATTAAATGCTTTATTTATTTTAAATGACCTTATTTTTTTTTCTTTACTGTTTTGAACCTGTACTCACTCATCCCCCATTGAACAGGATGCATCTGGAAAAGAGCTGTTACCAGCTTAGCGTGTATTTTCTGGTAAAACCTTCACAATAAAAAAGGAGAGGCATCAAAATAGTATTTGGATGCATGCACCATTTATGGTGCACCCTTGTAACATGAAGTTAAATCACATTTTATGTGTGCTGACAGTCATGTCCCAAAAAGCACAAGTATTTCAGAATCATGCTACAGTGTTTTGAAAATACAGGACTCTGTCTTAGTTTTCAGCAGCCTTATTTATCTTCAGATTCTAATTTCCCTCACTCATTACCTAAGCTCTCCAACTCTCTGTTCCATCTGCCCCTATGCATTCCCTCTGCTACTCTTTCTCTCTCTCTCTCTCTCTCTCTCTCTTTCTCTTTCCCTCTCTTCCCCTTGTAAAATCCTCTGATGGTCAAACAACTTTCTTGTTCAGATTCCCTAAGCTGTGGTTTTCACTGTGCCTCCTCTTTTTACTATCTCAAATCCCACCTTTTTGATTTCTCTACTCACGCCTGCCAATGCCCGTGACCTCCCAGACCCCTTTCAGTAATTGGAGCTCATTGTGCAGGCCTCGTTGTTACCCCTTGACTGCAACTAAGCTGCTACAGTATGTATCATTGTGTTTTTGTTGATTTTCAGGAACTTTTCTTGTCTCAATTTAATTGTACTTTAGTCTTTATTTTACTGTTCATATGCTATATTTTTTTTAAATGCACTTCACTGTATTTTTTTATTCCCATTTTGAATCAGTACCGCCCCCCCCCCCCAGCAGCATCTGTAAACAAGCTGTTGCCAGCTCTGTATGTCTTTCCTGGTAAAACTTTTGAAATAAAAAAAATCATTGCATCAAAATTGTTGCAGACTATTTTCTAATATTGTAATGCATTTACAGCATGCGCCTTACTTTATTTTTTATATATTTTTTTGTAATTGTGTAAGGCCTACTAGGCACAAGTGCCTGTTTTCAGGGGCTACCCAGGAGCACTGGGGAGGTTAAGTGACTTGCTCATAGTCACACTTTACAGTTCAAAAATGTTGCATGTGTCATTATTTTGATGCATTCACCATTCACGGTGTGCATCTCAAAGCCTTTGCGACATGAAGTCATGTTCCAAATAGTGCAAGTGTTTCAAAAACATGCTACAATTCTTTGAAAATCCAGGCCCCCATATTTTCAGAAGTGCTGCTCACAGAGAAATACATTTCAAATGGCTGCTTGCATCTCTTCAAATAGTCAAACACGTTTCCTTCCTAACTAAGCTGAGAAGATGGCTTTAAAATTTCCCATTGTTTGTGGATGGTTGTGGATTCTATCACATATAACATTGTATTTCTGACATGGTGTTATGATCAGTCAGGTTTGAGGTTTCAACTTGACTCCATTCAGACAGTTGTAGAACAATACAAGCTTCTTTCATATGAAGTTGTAGTTACAGCTGTTCATCACAAGGTGTCTCCTAAACTCAGCTTCAACATAGATCAGCTCTATAACACTATATCATAACAACCATCATGCCCATGGACATCCCTAATGGCTATGGGGTACTGGTGGGCCCATGGTAAAGAACTTGGCCTCCATGAATAAGCAAAGGGTAGGTATGATGTTTTCCCTTTTTCCTTCTGGCATGAGCAAACCCATATTGCTCATGATGATTGCTGGAGAGAGGCGAACGGTTTAAGCAACCCATGTTGATTATGAGTTGCTTCTGCAGGGCTGGTACATGTGAACACATTATCCATTTCACTCATACACACTGGCCCTGTGACTTTTACAAATTGACCCTGAAAGTTTGAATTCCAGCACACTGTAGACAGTTTGTATACAACAAATGATTAAATGATTACAGTATATTAGGTTGCACGTTTGGTATGTTGTGCCTGTACTTAGATTACTGGGGAATCCTTGTCAGTGTCTGCCCCAATTTACATATTAATGGGCGACAGAATCAATACATCATTCTGAATTCCCATGTTTTTATTTTATTTATTTATTAAATCTAGGATTGCAAGTACCTTTGAGCAGGAACTGCTCGTTTACAAAGATTCCATGTCAGAGGATGGGGGGAAACATACAACAATGGTAAACAATGGTAACAATAATAACAAAATAGATTACTTGTACATAGAGTGTTCAGACAAATATGTTGCAGTAGAACCAACCAAGCTAGCTTCTATCAGAGTTCATGGTAAAAACAGTATACTTGGTAGGAAAAGGTCAGGAGGAAGTCAGCAGAAAGGTGCCGTTGTCAGATAAGGATGAGAGGAGCGTGGGGGATAGGCACCAGATGGCCATTGATATGAATGAGTCCATACAGAGGGGATGGGTGGGTGAGAGGGGGCAAAGGGCGAGAGGGAGGGGGCTGGTGCCAAGGATGCAAGGCTGGAATTGCAGGTTACAGTTACAATTAGGGTAGAGGGCGATGACCATGGCTTAGGGGAGGCTGTCACAAAGTGAGGTAGAGGGGAGGAATGGACGCAACTGCCTTTTAAAGGGGCTTAGTTTTGCTGCAGCAAGAGTTTCTTTGTTAAGGGTATTGAACCACTGAGGAGCTCCGTGCAGGAAGGATCTGTGACCCAGCAAGGTCCGGCGCCAGGGGACCTGGAAAGTCTGGTATTGAGAACTGCATGTTGGCTGGGAGCTGCTGCAGGTAGTAAGGAGTCTTGCCACACCTGGTGGCATGAGTCCGAGAAGAGCTTTTTTGGCTATCAGACAGGTCTGGTATTGTATTCTACTAATGAGAGGCAGCCATCCAGCCTTGGCATATAGGTCACAGGTGTGCGTTAGGCGATCAGCCCCTGTGAGAAGTCTGCAAGCCTTGTTGAGTGTCACAGATATCCTCCTAAGGGCAGTAGAGGAGGCAGAGCCTTATATGACTAGACTCAAATCGACAATGGAGGTAACAGAGCTGTGGATGGCCAGTCTTAGGGCTTCAGGAGTCATACAGTGTTTGTACTTGTGGAGCAGGCCAAGACGTATGTTGAAGACTTCACAACCATCCCGAGGTGCTGGGAGTAGGAGAGTGAGCTGTTCAGAGTGATACCAAGGTATTTAAACTCATGAACCTGATCAAATGAGATCCCACATTGATTCTTGATGGTGATGGGTAGTGTTTTATACTTGCTACATGCGTTGCAGAAAGACGTGACCTTAGTTTTGCTGTAATTCATGACAAGTTTGTATGAGCCAAACTATTTTTCCACCAGCCAGAAATCATGTTGCAGTTGACTCTCAAGTAGATTAAAGTCCTGGTTGCTTGAAAAGAGGACCGCATCGTCTGCGTAGAGTAGTATCCTCTGTTGGCAGATTACTTTTCTCCTTTTCTTTTACTACATATTTCCACTTTTTGGTTTTCTGTTTTCCATGTCTTTAAAGTCAGCTGTGTACATAGCACCTACTGTGTCATTATAAATGCTCCAACCAGTGATATCAGTCAGTGTCACCTATGCAGATGCTGCTACTTGCAAGGGCTACTGTTTCAATGCAGTCTGTACATAGGGAAGCACTGCTCCATTTTCATTAATGTAGCAGCCCAAGACAGTGGTGGTATCAGCATCAGGAATCACTGACTGCAACTGATTATGTCACTGGTTGGACCATTTATAATGACACTACAGTAGGGCTACATACTGAGCTGGTTTTTAAGATGGAGACCGAAAACAAAAAAAGAGAGCTATCTGTACAGAAAAAGAAAACAGGGTAAGTACTGTCAAAATAATTTGGACATATTGCAGTGTTCCTATTCTCCTTTAAGTGTATATTGACAGTCGCTGTTTAATTTATTCAAAATAATTGTGATTCCAGTTAACCAACTAGACATGATCCCTCATAGCCACTTGGGTGGCATCCCAGAATCCACTGTGGGTGACATCAGCTACGGGCTGAGCTGTGATTAATCCAATAGTGCCTTGGGTGGTCTGGGAGATGTCAGTTGTTCTCATATGCCAATTCTTAGTTGCATGTGACTCCAGAGGTTGTGTTCTGTGCTCAGGCTCTGGTGTACTATAGTGCAAGACAGGCACCAAGCACTTGATTATAACTGACAGCTGCCAGGCCACCCACAACACTGTTGAATACACTGCTGCTAAGACCCTTCAGTAACATACTTTGTGGTGAATTCTGGGATACTGCCGGGGGGCTAGCAAAGGATTATCAGTCTGCTGATTAACTGGGATAACCTTAATTTTCTACATCGCAAAGAAAGCAAAAATTGTCTACGTGCACTTAATGTGGACATTGGGGTAGACCTGTACATTTGGTATGGGGCTGCCTTAATAAGTGCTCCTTTTTGGATTAAATGTAGTGACAGAAATGCCTAAAAGCTGTCACATATCGTTTCTCATGTACCCAGTGATGGGCACTGGCATTATAGATGATGCGCTAGTTTATGATGCAGTAACTTTCTGTGGTGTGGATGTTACTTGATCTCAAAAACAAAGGAAGTAATTTTTTTCTGTGTGACCAATCTTTTTAAAAATGTAATTTAGTCTGAGTTATATGCATCTAAATGTGTAGAGTTTGAAATAGATTATAACTTCTTTCAGTCTGTTTTACCTACCTGTGTTGCTGATCTGGGATATTTACTGCTGAAATAAAATTCAGTTGCTTTATGCAAATCAGCAAAATAGCAAGCTGTCCTACTACTGTTTGCAATCAAAGCTTTCTTCAAGTCTGCATTCAGAAGGATAATGTCACTGATAAATTGACAAATGACTTCTATAAATTATATCTGCAATGAGTCTTTGCATCTAAAGATAGGCTTAATTTCACTGTTAAAGTACCTCTCTAGTTCATATTATAGAGATACTGCTTATAGTGTTTAATCTTGAGGTTAATAATAAAAGCAATTTTTACCAAACATATAAAACAAATTGTAATAGTACAATCATGATATTACATTTAGCCTCTCTACAAAAAGCCCTTTTATTACTTCTTTTGACACCTATTTTCACACTGGGATTAATTTTAGTATATAAGGTCTCCTTAACTATTCTATTAAAATTCCCATTCAAAGGCAATAATGCCCAGGAGAGATTAATGGACATGTAAATCAGTATTTTATATTAATGTGAAAGATTTTGTAAGTTCTTACAAATTCTGCTGATGTGCACAACTGTGAAAGGTTATCTCTACTTTCTACAGTGATATGCGGTGGAACAAAGGAACTATTTTAAAAGCTTCAGTGGAGTATATCAAGTGGCTCCAGAAAGAACAGCAGAAATCCAAAGAATTGGAAAACAGACAGAAGAGACTAGAACAAGCTAACAGAAGACTTCTACTTCGAATTCAGGTGAGCATACTAAAATGATTGTTGTTTCCACTGCCAGTCATTGGCTGTCACTTTGTCTGCCTTGCAGCCAATTGAAAAATATCAGCTACATCTGGCTGCTCCTACTAATTGGGTTGGAGACTTTTGAAGAGATCTACACCATCTGGTAAATACTTAAAGACAGTGTTGGATATGGGGGGAGGGGGGCTGAACTCTGTTCAGGAAGCAAAATTATAAAGACTTTGTTAGAGAAAATGAGTGGGGAAGAACCACTGTTGTAGAAAATGTGCCACCTAATATATAAGTGTAAAAATTTAACATTAAATTGAAACATGCCTCTAGGCCCTCACAAGCTACATTCCATTCTATAGCAATGATCCTGGTCTCCTTCATTTCCATCACTGATTAAATAACATACCTTGTAGTCACAGCAAAATTATGTCTTCTCTAGATATAACAGAAATATCAAGATGATCTGGCCTGCAACTCACAATGCTGGTGGCATGGGTTTGGGAATAAGCCCATGTGTCAGAGTGCTAGCAGAGGAAAAAGGACTGAGCATTCTTTCAGGGAGAGAAGTCTGATGTCTCCATTACAAAACTGCTGCTTGCAGGAACACTGGTGGCTGTGCAGTGCAGTCTGTTTTGGAGGGAGGAGCAGACATTGACCAAGCTCTGTGGTGGCATGCTTGTGTGCACATGCATGTGCACTTAGATCTCCTCATGTGCTGGTATCCATGTGCGGGAGAAGGGATACACAGGAAAGGAACCCAACAGCATGCAGGAAGATGGAACAAGCTCACGCCTTGACTGAGATGGTGGTCATTCCCCCACTTTGGAGGTCCCTACATGCATGAGCCAGTATGTTGCTAGACAGTTCCCAGCCTTGGTAAGCTCTGCTTTGGGGGGTAGCTGGGGGTTAATTGAGGCATAAGTTCCAGAGAAATCAGGGTTTGGGGCTAATTGGTTTCAATTGGAAGTAGGCATTGCTGGAACTAAAGCATAAAAAATAGATTAAGAAAATACTTGAATAATGCAAAATTAGCATTCGAATGACTAGTTCAGGTAGCATGCAGTACATACAGTAAGTAACAACCCCCACTCAGGTTGTAATACAGTGTCTGAACATTTCAGATCTTGTTGGACTTAGAAGTAATCAGACAAAAGGAATTTGCTAAACTTAAAGCAGTTGGTTGAAGATCAACAGAATCATAAAGCAATAAAGTGTTCAATAAAAAAATACGTTGTGGTTACCAATTTAACCCGATTAATGTAATCCTATTATCTCATCTAAAATATGCTTTGCTAGAGGAAAATGATGGTGGAAAGGAATTCCTTTACTGTCTGGCTTTGTAGTCATTACCTTCACAAATGAACACCTGAATACATTTTTGATCCTTTCTTCATGAAGACAAAGAAAGGTCTAGGGTCTGCCTGTTAAAAGCAAAAAAGCTGCAAGTTAGGCCAGTATTTATGCAAAACTACTATACATGTTTAGAGATTCTACTTTTTGTAAACAGAAATATAACTCAGTACAGACATACATACTATTATATTTTATGTTTTGCATTTATTAAACAGGTCTCTATATGTGGGTGGGGATTAAAAGGGCAGGTTGGCTTATCCACTGTGTGGCTTAGACACTATCTACTTTATAAAGTTTGCATAATATACTTGAGATCTAATTACTGTCTTTGCTCTGTACATGTTTCTAGCACAGCTTCATGGGAAGAGATGGTCAGAGTTTTACCACTAAACTTCATGTAGTATTTGTATCGATATAAAAAAATTCACTAGTACTCACCCTTGCCAGGTCAAAATTCATAGAAGAAATTCTGAAATGTACGCGCTTGCTTAAGTGTGATCTCCATGGAGCCTATCACTTTGCTGGTGAAGTCAGCTACACAAAGAGTGGCTGTGACCTCTAAAAAAATAGTTAAGCAAAAATTCCCCTCTTCTTGTAGCACCCCATACCCCCCTTTCCCCACAGTCCCAGTAAGAGATTAGTTGCCCCCCTTCTTCCAACCTCCTTAGCATCCCTAGTCCCCTTTCCCATCTACAATGTGAGATATATTCTGAAACTTTTAATGAATTAAACTCTCTTCCCCAACTCAGTTAGCATCCCAACTTCCTCCTCAAACCACTGCTCCTAAAGCGCAGTAAGTACCCCTTTCACCAACCCACTTAGCATGCCAACTTTCCCTCCTCCCTTCCCCATGGGTGCCCTAGTCCTCCTTTCTTTGTCTAGGACTAGGCCATCTGACAGAATAAGACTTAAAGCATGCTCATGGTAAATACAGGTGCTTTCTATCTTATTTATTCCAACTTTAGCTGACAGATGTGGTGTGAGGAGGGCTGCACAAGTCACTATCTAGAGGGTCCAGATTCTTCCTTTTTTTAAATCAGTGTACCCGAGGACAGAGGGCTGTAGGTGTTTAGGTGCTAAGTGGCTTGTGGCGCATGTTTTTCTGCATTGAATTAACAGAGCTACAATGGGAGGAAGCCAAGAGTTAGGATGCTAAGTGAGGTGTGTGTGTGTGTGTGTGCGTGTGTGTGTGTGTGTGTGTGTGTGTGCGCACGTATGTGTATGAGATTCATTCATTAAACAAAAATTTTTCTGTGACTGTGAGAGAAGGTTAGGATTTGGGATGCTAAGTGGGTTGAAGGATGGGAGTTACTTGTATTCTTTTACTGGAACCATGGTAGGAGCAATGGGTGCTACCAAGTTGGGCAGAATGTTTTATTCCTTTCCTTTCCTTTCCTTTCCTTTTCTTTTTTTTCTACTCCTTTCCTTTTTTTTTTTCTCTTTCCAGCTATTTGCTATCAGGATCCTCTTTGCCTGACAGTGGGCTGTATAGGTGAATTAAGTAATACAGTGCATTCCACTTATAATGGGCACTGTTATAATAGACTATTGGTTATAGTGGACAAAACATTATTTCCCAAACCAAATATATCAAATCCAATACATTTTTCTCTGGTTATAATGGATTGAAACATTGCTTATAATGGATACTATGAAGCTTTTATGAGCATTTGTAGTGTTTTTATTGGTGGGAATGCAGAGCTGGTGAGGAGATTTGGCAAATATAGAATTATGGTGGAGGAGCTGCAGAGATAACATTTCTAACAAAATAATTCTACACAAGCTGCATAAACATTTATTAGTAAATTAATTAAACTAAAAGTAAATGATTGTATATTTCAATAACATCCTTGCAGTACACTTGTCTTTGTTCTTAATGTCCTAGAACCTCAACATCTAGCCACTACAGTTATTATCTTTTTCTTAGCTTCTGTAATAAACTTTCTTAAAAGAACCCCTGTTCCCTAACAGTTAAATAATTTTAAATAAATACACATAATGCAGAAACATGCTAGGCAGGATTCTGAGTAATCTGTGAAGTTTCATAATAAGTTCTCATTCACACTGAGCCCATGGTCACACACATCAACACACCTAACATGTAGGCTACACCGGTTCTGGATACAATGGACATTGAATACAATAGAGAAAATTGTGTGCACAGATCTGCCCATTATAAGAGGCTTGCATTGTACTTCTTTAGCAAAGGCACTTTGCCACACTTCATAATGATTTGGGGTAAAGTGCTAAATTTGAATGCAGTTTTTGTGCAATGTTTGTGATGAAAAGATTGCCACGTTGCCACAATTTTGCCAGTGAAGTTTCACATTGTAGCATCTCTATGTGTCCTTTAAATGGCCCTTTTCCTATATTTTTTAATAACACAAGCTAATAGGATACATAACTCATGTAAGAATAAAATCTTCGGAAGATTGTGGTTTGAGTAGACTACATTCAACATGAAGAACCTAACTGCCACATAACAGTAGTTACCACGTCAGAGAAGGCCATTAGGTTTATCTGGAATGATATATGATGTATATATAAAAGCATGGAAATTTAACAAAGTTGTCCCCCTTCATAAAGAGGGTGACACTTCCTGTCCTGGCGACTTCTGTCCTAGCTCCTTGCTCCCTTCTCTTGCAAAGCTGCAAGAGAACTGCATCTACTCAAGGCTTGCCAACTTCCTTTATTCATTTAACTTCCTCTCCCCTTTCCAGTCTGGTTTCCAGAAGCACCACTCCTCTGTCTTCTCCCTGCTGCATGGCACTGACTCCACCCTCACTGGAATTGAGGAAGGGAACATCACAGCAACCATTTTCATTGATCTTTCCAAAACCTTTGACTCAGTGGCCCAGCCACTCTTCCTGGAGAAGCTGAGCTCTGCTAGCCTCTCAGTTCCCACTGTTGAATGGTTCTGTTCTTTCCTCATGGGCTGCCAACAGTAGGTACAGGTAGGAGGCATCCTGTCCCCTTTCCTACCCATCCAGGCTAGAGTCCCAAAGAGCTCCATCCTAGATCCCACTTTCTTCTCCAGTTCCTTGAATGTCCTCCCCACTGCCTGTTCCAACTCACATATTCACATATATGCAGGTGCCATAGTTATCTTCACCTCCGGCCCCTCAACCACAGCAGTGGAAGGCTTGCTCCAGCAATACTGCCACAGTGTCCTGTGCTGATTCCATGCAAACTCAACTCTGGGTCAACGCAATGAAAAAACAGCATCCATGATCTCTGGCACCAGCCAGAAGTTGGCCAGGCTCTCCCACACCCTGTCTTCTCCACCTTGAATGGTACCCCCCCAAACAGGTTTCTTCCTTCAACTATGTTGATGTGAGACTAGATAGTAAGTTTGACTTCTCTGCTCAACATTGATGCCATCCACCTCAAGCTTTGCCCAAAACTTAGTGCATTGTACCATAACAAAGACAGAATGACTCCTCAAATCCACAGGGTGCCTGTTACCAAAATGGTGATACCTGTCCTCAACTATGCAGATGTGATCTATTGCACTGCCCCCTCTTCTTCCCTTGCCAGACTGCATACCCTCTGTGACACTTTTTACTACTTTGCTATTAGCTCCCCCATCAAACTCATCTCTGCTCCCTCTATACTCATGTCAGCAGTCCCACTACACCTCCTTCATCCCCAAATACTAGTTTGGAACCCTCCCTTCTTACATGCCCTCATTCCTCTCTCCCATTCCCTCTACCTCATACTCCCTCTGCTTCACAGATCTTTGCACCATCTCCCTTCCCCACCCTCACTTCTCAGCAGGGCAGTCAGCCTTCTGTTGTTGTCTTCCCTCCCTCTAGAACCTGCTTCAATCCTCTCTCCATCTTCTCCCCCCCAGGCACCAGCTAAAATGCCTCCCCACACCCAGCTGCTCCTGTCAGCCCCCTCTCTGATCCTGCCCTGTTGGAGCTCCAGCCATCCCTGATGGTGAGCCTCCTCCTGGGTTCTACCTCACCCTGTATCAGGCTCCTTCCTAGTTTACATCTGCACTACTATAATTCCTTCTGTTTTTATCTCTTTATTTCAACATCAAAGCCACTCGTAATTTTGCTTAGCTCCATTTATTTTTATTTGCACATGTAACATGTTAAATTGTATTCCGTTTACACTTTACTTTTCACCAGTCATTGATAATGTATATGCATCTTATTGTATTTCCCATTCCCTCTCCCTTGGGTTGCACCTGAAAACTAGCTTTGGCTCAGTGTGCCTTTCCCAGTTACCAATTTTCAAATAAAATAATAGATAAAATATACCTTTGGTAAAACCATGTTGTTTTGGATAGATAGATAGACAGATAGATAGATAGATAGATAGATAGATACTTTATTTATATAGTGCCCATTCCCAGGGGCTCAGAGCACTGAACAATTCTTAAAAACAACATCACATTTACAACAAATATAGAACAACTCCATAAATAAAAACTCACTGCAGATGTAAGCAACATTTAAAAATCTGTCTGACATATAAAAACATGACAGTCTGCGCACTCTAAGATCTTAAACAATCAGATATCATATAGGTCATAGGTCTGATTAAATAAAAATGGGTTCAGCACAAAATCGCACACTCACCACCACCAAGTAAAAAAATTCTGCTCACACAATCTCCATTAAGGTGCAATCTTTATTGAGGTGCCAGTGCAGGACACACCACATCATGTACCTTGACACGCTTAGGATGGATTCCTTTATCAAAAGATGTGGTATACATTTAGTAGACACCTCAAATACTCAAAATGACATCATCTCTACAGGACAATAAAGTGACATCACACAGTGCAGTATGGTGATCAAAACCAATTGCATCCACATCATAATTTACAAACAAAACTCTCTATGCTATTATATACATTCATAGATATATTTATATTAAAAAAAATACCAAAAAGACACAATAAACCAAAACCCATATAATAAATTTTGAGTCTTGAATGACTGTACAGTCCCGTGGCTACACATGGACCAATGCAGAGAGTTTGGTTCACTCAAAGATTTTTTCTCCATGTTTCAGAGTTCACCTAGGAGAGGAGAACAGATACATGAGTGTGCATAACAAAATGTTTTTTGTTTGTATGCATATCAATTCTTTATTTTATTGCATTTTTATTATAAAAATATCAATGAGCTGTGTCTGAAATCATTTGAAATGCAATCGCTTAGTATCAACATCTCTTGTACTCATACATTCTTTCTTTGTTTATCTTAATTCATTTTAAGAAGAGAGAAAGGTCAAAAGGGAAGGGTTCTGGATTCTTACACTTAGAGCTTTTAGATATTCAGGGCTAAACACACAGTTTTGCCTTTCTCCCTACTTAAAATAAAATAAACAAAGAAAGAATGCATGAGTACAATAGATGAAAGTGATTGCATTTCAAATTATTTGAAATGAAACATGGGGAGAAAATCCTTGAGATAGCCAGACTCTCTGCATTGGTCTATGTTTAGCCACAGGACTGTATAGCCATGCAAGATGTGGACTGAGTTTTGTTTGTAAATTATGATGCGGCTGTAATTGTTTTTAATCACCATACTGCACTGTGTGATGTCACTTTATTGTACTGTAGTAATGACATCATTTTGAGTATTTAAGGCATCTACTAAATGCATACCGCATGTCTTTTGATAAAAGAATCCATCTGAAACAGGTCAAGGTGTATGGTATGGTGTGCCCTGCACTGGCACCTCAGTAAAGATTGCACCTTAATGGGGATTGTGTTAGCACCAGTTTTTCACTTGGTGGTAGTGAGTTTGGTATTTTGTGCTGAACTGATATTGATTTATCCCTGCACCCCAGCCTTGTGCAGCCTTCTACCTCTGAATTAGGATTAAATAAAAATGTTGTCAACCCTTTTTCAAAGGTTCCACTGAGTGTGCCTCCCACAGATGAACTGGCAGTGCATTACACAGGGTCGGTGCAACAACAGAGAAAGCCCAATCCCCAGAATGCTGCAGCCAGGCCTTGGGAACCAACAGAAGGCAACCCTCAGAGGAACAGAGATCAAGGGCTGGGCAGTGAGGAACCAGGTGGTCTTGCAGATAGTCTGGTCCACATCTGTGCAGGGCTTTATAGGTCAGCAATCCAACCTTGAAGGCAATTCTCCACCTTATTGGTAGACAGTGCAGTCTGCAGAGGACAGGTGTGACATGGTCAAATCACGAAGTGCTGCTCAACAACCTGGCCACCACATTCTGCACCAGCTGCAGATGGCAGAGATTGGCTCCAGATAGCCCAAGGTACTGAGTATTGCAGTAATGCACTCTAGATGAGACAAAGGCATGCACTAGGGTCACAAGGTCATCAGCTGGTAGCAGGGCTTGGGTCCGGGCAATGTTTCACAGATGATAAAAAACACTTTGGAAGATGGCTGACACCTGGGTATCAAAAGGTCAGACCATCATCAAGGAACACACCAAGATCTCTAACCTGGGTAGAGGGAGTCAAGGGAACTCCTCCCAGTATTAAACCAGGGTCATTCCCTGACCCTCCCCCATCCAACCGATAGCCAGGATCCACTACCAGTACCTCCGTCTTGTCTGGGTTGAGTCATAGCCAGTTTTGAGCTATCCAGTTCTGGATCTCATCCAGTCAGGTGTTAAACACGGAGGCTGCCATTTGGTTTCCAGGTGCACAGGACAGGTACAGCTGGGTATCATCAACATAGCAATGAAAACCCAGCCCATACCACCTGATAATGTCCCCTAATGGCAGCATATACACTGTGAACAACCGAGATGACAGGACCGACCCCTGCTGAGCTCCACAGTGTAGGGACATTGTGATAGATGAGGATAACCCCATCATCACCCTCTGCACTCTACCCATGAGGTAGGACCTAAACCAATTGATGACACTGCCAGTTAGTCCATATCAGTTCTGCAGTCAATCCAGTAACACCTCATGGTCCACAGTGTCAAATGCTGCAGAAAGATCCAGGAGAACAAGGATGGTACATTCTCCCTTATCTCTCACTTTCAGAAGATTGCTTACCACCTTCACCAATCACCAGGACAGTCTCAATGCTATGTCTAAATCAAGAATGGAAACACTCAAAAGTGGCAGATGAGGTGAGGTGGGTCTTCAGCTGTATGGCCACCACCTTTTCTAAAACCTTCCCTAAAAATGAGAGGTTCGAGACAGGTCTGTAGTTGATGAGACACTTCAGGTCCATTGAGGGTTTTCTCAAAAGATGTCTCACCAAGGCCTCTTTCAAGGCCACAGGAAAGACCTCACTCCTCAAGGAACACTGGACAATCTCAGCAGCCCCAGATCCAATCAGTCTAACACAACTGACCAAAAGTCAGGTTGGACCTGGGTCTAGGTCACAATAGGTTGGTCACAGCTTCGAGACTATCTCAACTACATCATCCACTCCAACAGGCTCATATTCACTAAACTCAAGAGGGGTGCCCTGGCACATCACTGGTTTGGTCCCACTAGCTCTTTGAGTGGTGCTGGAGGAGATCTCAGTCCTGATAAAGGACAATTTATCGGCAAAGATCAGAGCAAACTCATCACACCTCATGCTTGAACTCACTCCTCCAGTATGGAGACAGACTGGATGTAACAGCCCATCCACCATATGGAAGAGCTGAGCCAGTCTGTTCCTTGCTGCAGCAATCTCCCTTGACAAACTCTGCCTTTTGTTGGAGATTGCTCTCTGATAGTCACCATAACGTGACTTCAAAGCCAGTTTGTCTTCCATCAGTCCCAACCTCCTCCAGTGGAGCTCCAACTTCTGACCCTTTATCTTTAACTCCCTGAGTTCCCAATCAAACCAAGGGGACCTCCAGCATGTAGATAAAGCCTGGACACAGATGGGCACAATAGAGTGAAAGACTGCAGTGACAGCACTATTATACGAACATACGAACATACGAAATTTGCCAGCAGATAAAGGCCTAGAGGTCTATCAAGTCTGCTCGAATGTGCAGCTAGCACCCCTTATTCTGCAGCTGCCCCTCCCTTCCACCCTTCCCCTTCATTAACCCTCCCCCTTGTCCTGTCCCATCCTCGTTTGAAGCAGTCCACTGTTCTACTGCATACCACTTCTGCAGGTAATGCATTCCACCCAGCCACCACCCTCTCTGTAAAAAGTGTCTCCTCATCTCCTCCTGAACCTTCCTCGCTCCAGTCTCATATCATGGCCCTGGTGGCCTCCCTCCCTTACTTTGAACAGCCCCTGTACCTGTCTTGTTTATTCCTTTCATGTATTTAAAGGTTTCAATCATGTCCCCCTGTCTCTCCTCTCCTCCAGTGGTACATGTTCAACTCCTTCAACCTCCCTCATATGATAAGTCCCCAGACCCTTGATCATCTTTGTTGCCCTCCGCTGCCTCCCTCCAGTAACAATGTCCCTTTTCAGATCGACGCCAGAACTGCCACGCAGTACTCCAGGTGTGGTCTAACTAATGACCTATACAGTGGCAGAATCACCTCCTCCCTCCTTGAGGATATACCCTCGCAATACAACCCAGCATTTTGTTGGCCTTTGCAGCTGCCTTCCTACACTGTGCCGAGTTGTTCATTGACCCTGTGATGAGCACACCCAGATCCTTCTCCTCCTCTGTCTGGGCTAGCTGCCCTCCCCTAGCTGATAAGTCCTCCTTGGGTTCTTCATCCCAAAATGCATCACCTTGCACTTTTGGCATTAAAGCCCAGTTGCCAGGTGTCTGACCAGGTTTCAAGCTTGCCAGATCATCCTGCAACCCTGCCATCCCCTAGGTCATCCACCACCACGCAACCTTGGTATCATCAGCAAACAGACTGATCTTGCTCTTGATGTCCCATGATATGTCTGCAATGAATATCCCAAACAACACTGGTCCCAACACCGAGCCTGTGGGACACCACTCGTCACTGCCCTTGGGTGTGAGCTCCCCACCACCACCCCCTCTGACCCTCCACCCACCCTCTATTATAGACCACCACTGCATCCTCCACCCATCACATGCAACCTTCACATTTGAGAGGTCCAGCACAGTTTGCAGTCCTGTTGGGACAATCCTGCAAAAGGTGGTACCGGACCATCTTCACAGAGGACGGATCCTCAGGGGGGGCCCCAAATGTGAACCTCACAGTGCTATGATCCGACTAAAGAACTTGATCAATGCTGAAGACTCAGTGTGAACACTAGGTCTAGTGTGTGGCCGCGTAAGTGGGTCACTGATGTGACAACCTGTGACAGGCTCAGAGCATCCATACTCTGCAAGAGATCCCAACTAAATAAAGAGAGTCTGTCGTAGACCCAGAATTTGAAATCCCCCAGAATCAACCATCTGGGAGATTCCAACACCAGGCCAGCAATGAAGTTCCCAGTCTCCTGCAGGAATTCATTTTCTACACCTAGTGGCCGGTATATTAAAAGAATCTTGTAGCTTGTGCCTGACCCTCCCCCCCCCACAGCAACACTCCTGAAGGACCCAGTACAACCCATCGGTAGTACTGTGAGGCCCAGGCTAGCTTTAAAACAAATGGCCACTCCCCCACCACTGCAATCCATCCCAGGGGTGTATACCATGAAGTACCTGGCCGGAACTGTTGCTTCCAAAATGGGAACAGCATTTTCATCCAGACAGATCTCCATGATGCAAGCCAGATCTACCAAGGAAACTAAGTCCACTATTATAGCAATCTTAAGAAACATAGAAACAGAGACATTGACGGCAGATAAGGACCACTTGGCCCACCCAGTCTGCCCATTTCCCTACCTATTGGATGAGCTGCAGATTCTAGTTAACCAACAGCCTACTTCCTGCAACCCCCCACTATAATTGCCTTATGTCTGTCCCATGCATGTTTGAATTCCCCCACTGTTTTAGACCCCACAACCTCTCTAGGAAGGCGGTTCCATGGTCCACCACTCTCTCCATGAAAAAGAATTTCCTCACATTACCCCTGAGCCGTCCCCCCTCTAACTTTAAATTGTGCCCCCTTGTTCTTACACATCTCTTTTTCTGAAAGATGCTGCCCTCCTGGTCTTTGTTGATTCCCTTGAGGTACTTAAACATTTCTATCATGTCCCCCCGTCCCTCCTTTCATCAAAGGTATACATATTAAGCTCTCTCAGTCTCTCTTCATATGGTTTCTGATGTAGACCCTGCACCATTTTAGTTGCCCTCCTCTGGACTGCTTCCATTCTGTCTATGTCCTTGCGTAGATGAGGTCTCCAAAACTGCATGCAGTACTCCAGATGGGGTCTCACCAACTGTCTGTACAGAGGGATAACCACTTCCCTTTTTCTACTTGTGATGCCCCTCCCTATGCATCCCAGTATCCCCCTGGCTCTCCTTACTGACTTCTCACATTGCTTACCCACCTTTAGGTCATCTGGTATGACTACACTCAGATCCCTTTCCATTATTGTTGTCATTAGTACCTCCCCTGCTATTGTGTACTCTTCTGCTGGATTTTTATTTCCCAGGTGCATTACTTTGCACTTCTTTGCATTGAATCTTGTTCCTTATAGACCTGGCATTGCAAAGCACAGCCTGGGTCGGATGAGTGGGAACTGCTGGACCAACAACCACCTACCCACTATCTAAGGTGGAGCCCTTGGGTTTAGGAACAAGGCAGGGTGGGCCCCTTTTTGTTACTCATGTCACCCCAGGGCATCTCCTGGGTCTCACCACATGGATCGCCATCTCCCCGGCAGTCACTCACATGAACCCCAACCGTCGAGCAATCCCCAACACTCTGCATTTAACAAACATTTCTTCACATAGTTAGGGAAGCTTAAAAAGGATGTAGATCATGCAGATGGGCCACCAAGTAACTGCACCTTATGGGCTTATATCCCCAACACATCATGACTGTCAAATAAGCTTTAATAACCAAAATAAATAACCCACCCACCGAACACTCAGTTATACAATTTATCTCTCAAAAAACATACACACCACTAAACACACTCCCACATTTACTACTCACACTCAACTCATACACTACAAACACCAAAAACTTCCCCCTTCCCAGTCCCAAAATTTCAACAGTTATCAATATCTAGGCAGTCCTGAAAAATATATTGGCAAAGTCACTGTGCACTGATTTGTCCATCAACAAAATCAGATGGTGTTGAAAAAGTTCTTGGGGATCTCACTTGCCAAAGTAGGTCCAAAGGAATCCAAAGGGATCAAGTAACTCTCACTCTCTTGATCAAAAATAACACAGCAGTTGTTAGCAAATCAATGTGTCCTTTAAAACAAGCTCTTTCACAGTCTCGATATTAAAAACTGTATATAATAATTCTAACCCCTTGGTCACTCTCACTGCCTTCGGGAGTCCATTTATAATTATTCAATAGACAGTACATCTGGTGGAGTGCTCTAGTTATTTGTCTCAGGTGCCTATCCTGCAAGCCGGTAGAAATATAAAACAAAACATGCTCTCACTGATACTTCCCTTGAGGGCTGTAGCTCCACTCTGCAGTCCACAAACGGCTCCCCTGCTGCTTCAACACTGGTGTTAAACGGAATCATCAATTCAATCCATGGTCATGGAAAAGAGACAATTGTTATTCTTGAGCTGAGCCACCATGGCTTTTATGATTGACTCAAACACTAAGCATCAAGGTGAGGCTCACAAGTCTATAGTTACCTGGATCTGACCTCATTCCCTTCTTGAACTGGGGGTAACATTGTTTTCCAGTCTGCTGCACTATTCCTGGCTGTAAGGAATCCTGAATAATATTAGCAAGGGATCCAGCAAGTCCTCTTTTAACTCCACTAGTACCCATGGGTGTATACCACCCAGACCCTGGGATTTTCCCCAGACTCACATTCTTCAAATACTTTCCAACTAATTCTCGAAGAATCAGCACTGCATCCTGTTTGGCCTCTCCTCTTCCATAGCTTCATGGTGATATAAATTATAAAGTCCTCCTGATAGTCTAGTGACAGTCACAGTAAGGAGACAGGGGCATTACTATATCCCTTATGCTTACCATGGTTGTCAGGATAGAGTCTTATGAAAAGGAAAGATAGAGAGAGAGAGAGAGAGAGAGAGTGCTGCACTCACTTTAACTAAAAGACACCACACATACAGCTCAATGATGGTAGGATACTTCCTAATTCTCATTCAAATTGCTGAATTAATTAAATGCATATTGGTGACAGGCATACACCACTTCAGTCCCAGTGGACCACTAGCCCCAATGCTTTGTTAGCTGATGAAGCTAGAGAGTGGCATGCTGGGGCTGGTGGTCCACTGGGACTAAGGTGGTGTATACCTGTCCTGTGTATTATGGTCAACAGATGTGGAGCAGGAAGTATCATGCCATCATTGAGCTATTTGTGTGGTGAGTCTGTTACTTATCATGAGTGCAGCGCTCTCTCTCCCCTTTTTGAGTGCTTCAATAATATGGGTCTGGTTAAAGCTAGTGCTGGCACCCAGTTCTGTACCATATGAGTGTGCATCCCCCCCTTTTGATGTCTTTTTCAGGCTAAGTTCTTTCCTGATGTTTTCTGGAATCCTGGAGGCAGGAATGAGAATGAAATGACTGACTATCATTTATAGCCTGGAATAAGGGCTGCTTTCCAGAATCCATAAGTAATGTGACAGTCTCCCTAGTCTCTCTATCCTTGTGTAGGAATGGCGCAACATTAGATCCACAGAGAATATTTCCATGAAATGAATGTTACATTCCCTTTGTTGTTGTTCCTGAGACTTGTTAGTGCACTCCAGTCAGGCTTGACCTCAGACAGCAACTACACTGAATTACACAGACCATAGCTTGAGCTGCAGTGTCATTAACATAGGTTGCCATCTATAGCATCTGCGTAGATGCATCCATGCCATACTGTTCTGTATGTTGATAAGTCTCTTAAAGATATTTAGGGGGACTGTCAACCGTGAGTTAAAAATACAGCCACAGGTTATGTTAGTATTTACTGTAGCTATGTACAGTAGTTCAGGTACACAGCCTGGCGAAATATTAGTAAGGTATTTGAACAGGCTCTCTTTCCAAAACTATCCATCCTATGTCTATGTTTGTCAGTGGGATTGACAGACATTGGAGTTCTAAACCTCTCAGTACCTGCTGCTGGATTTAGGCCTTCAACTGCTAGTCAAAAATGAAGAAACTGATGTTCTTCCTTAGGAACTGCTTATTTTCTGTCAATCTTTTTGTCTATAGAGGTCCGTACTGGATTCTTCCATGTCTTGGTAGGTATGAATTGAAAAGCTTAAGTAGGAGACAACTAGAGTATTGCAGGAAACTGAAGCTTACCAGATGGGTTTCTGCCCAGAAGGTGAAGAAACTCACATTCCCACTCATATTCTGAGTCATGAACATTGATTTTTATGTTTTGGCCATATTTCTTATAAAGGAGTGGTATGATTAGATGTCCACAAGAGGAGCAATATGGAAAGTGTTTCTTGTATCAAAAGCTACAGAAATATCTGAGGTGATATCAAATTCAGACTTTGGGGTCTCCTCAAATCTGAATCGCAGTTAGCAGGGTTACCCTGTGAAATAGGCACAAGAGCTACCATGGGCTTTCCAAATGTCTCAATAAGAATGGAAGGAACCTGAGGAATTCCCAGAGGCACACCTGCTGGCAAACAAAATTAGTTTTGGCCCTGAGGAAAGAAGGTTGCAGTGAGGGCAGCATTCTGGTGCCCTCCACTCCATTTCCAGCAACATTAAAAGTTGCAGGTTAATCAATTGAGGGGTAGGAACACCATGAACTGAAAACAAATTGGAGTGGTTTCAGAACCAAGAATTGTACCAAAGAAGGAGTCAGTACCAGGGAAGTGTGCTGTAAAATTCCTAGGAAGGGGAGCCCTGTGGGAGGAGACTTGAACCAGCCCGTCTTCCAAAAAGACTCTGGAGGAGTGAAACCTTTAGATTTGCCTTCATCACCAGAACTGAGAGACTGGGCTAAGTGTGAAAACTTGAGTCAGACCCAATGTCCAACAACAGTTTGACATCTGCCTCTGGCACAGAATAGGAGTTGAAGATGGTGGGTCATACACATTTGGACCCATAACCAGAGACTTTCTGATGCTGGAGCTGCCCCTCAGCATGAGAACTGGGGTGCTTTCCACCCAGTCTGACAAAGGGGACCTGCTCCTTTGATAACTGGTACCAACTGATGTGAACTAGCTCTCCCTTTATCAGTTTCCTTACTTAAACCAATGTGGTGGACTTTCCTGTTGAAAAGTCTTCCAACTGTTTGGCCTAAGCTTTTTGTTTGGACTTTTTGGACATCTTCTTAAGTCTGGAAAGTTCTTGGTGTAGTCTGAACACTAACACTGAATGCATTCTGTATGGCAATCCAAAATCATATGGATTTTTGCAGTTAGTGTACTGTTTAATCCCATCTAAAGGGTTTACAAACTTTGAGGCCATGACCATGCAATAACACAAGTTGAGGATGGGTGAAAACCTAGCCAAACTGAAGAAAAATGAAGAATATTGGAATGGAGGCAGTGCTAGAACCAAGTAGGAACTGTAGTAAAGTTGGAAATGAGACAGAGCAGCAAACTGATTGGAAATTCTAAAGAACATGAAGCAGGGCCAAGGAGCAGCTGATCTGTTTAGTAAAAAGCAAAGATCTGAAAAGTTGGTAGCAACTATATGCAAGAAGTGGAGGCATGCACATGGTCGTAGTTTGAATTCAACTGAGCAGTTATGAGTTCTGGCTGCTTGAGCAGGGATGATGAATTATGTGTGTGCCTATAGATGAATACTTATTGTTAGAACAGCAAGTATGGCCGGCCTGGTGTTGCTGAGAGCTGAGGCCCTGGATGCCTTACCTCATGCTTCGCCGGCGACCCGGATTCAGGAACAACCTTGGGTCATCGGGATACTGGTATGGGGGGAGGGAGGAGAGAGGAGAGAGATTGAGCAAGGCTGCTTTCTTCTCCTGGGGGTGGTAGGGGTAGGTTATCATCCCCCTCGTAGTTCTGCCCCAACAGGTGAGGTATGGTGGGGTAGCGTAGGTGAGGAAGGAATGGTAGTACGGATGGGTGGGTGGATGGGGCTCAGCTGGCTTCTGGTGTGCATGTGTGCCTTCACAGGCATGTACAGCCATGTGCCAGGGGCCTCGGGTGGGGACAAGTGGGAGAAAACCTTACCGAAAACACACCATAAAAATCTCAATAATAATAATAAAAAAAAAAAAACAACAGCAAGTATGACCTGCAATTTTGGACTGTATCTTATCATAACTCAAAACTCTTGTAGTCATAACAGAATACAATATTTTTCTTATCCATTTTCTACTCAGATTTTAGAGTAAAAATCATACAGTATCTCTGAATCCAAATTGTGCAATGACATTCTCTGTATCTTAGTGGTATTTTCTGACACAAATATATACAAAAAAGACAAGAGTGGATCCCTTTCAACATCAGATTGACCAAAGGAAGGTTGTCTTAGTCTAGTCACAGTCCCCATATTTTCTGATTCACATTTTTCCAAGTGAATACTCTCCTATATTATATGACTACAAACCTTTTTTGATTTGGCAGTTAATCAGGCCCAGGTCCAGTTTCAGTGTCACTTTTCACAGAATGAAGATTTCTATTACTTATTTTGGCATAAACCTCATGAAATGACTAAAAGTAGATTTTGGACAGGTTTCCTAATATTGACTAGTATAATATGGCATCATTTATACTACATGTGTAATTTTTTTTTTTATTAAACTGTTGCAAGAGCACTATGTCTTGAACTATACTGCCTTGAATTAGTTATACATTTTCATTGTTAATTTACATAGCTGATGTGGGGAAACATTTTGGCACTTATGCTTGGATGTGTGTCAATACTCAAACTAATAAAAAGTCACTGCCGTGCAGCATAAGAGGTAACAAGATGAACCCTAGGTCCTTTTTGCCACCATAATACTATATTACTACAGTATGTTCACCACTGGTACTTTTGTTTGATACTGTAACACATATTCATTATAATACTCTGATTACTTGCATTGAAAGGACAAAATAATAAAGATGGGGTCACAATCTAAAATAATTCATTTTAGCCATCAAAAGGAGCCAGACACTAAGAAAATACATAAAAATTATTTCAATAATCTTTCTGTTATTTCCATTTCAAAATCTAGTGCTGTATTAATATTACATAAGTACTCTTCTTCAAAGTGCCAGATGATCGAATACTATCTTACCCTCTACATTATTCCACTCTGTAGGAACTGGAAATTCAAGCCCGTGCCCATGGTCTTCCCATCATGTCTTCATTCAGCAGAGTAGACCTAACTTCACAGATCAGCAAAGAACAGTCTTATCGAGACATTACAACAGAATATCTACAGCAGGCAACCCTGCCTATGATGTCAAGTACTGACCTCAGCGATGGGTCTACAGCATTCTCGGATCCATTGTCACACTTTACAGACCTATCTTTCAGTGCGGCTTTAAAAGAAGAACATAGGCTGGATGAACTGTTGATAGATGACAAAATGTCTCCATTTGGGTCTGACCCCCTCTTGTCTGCAACCTCCCCTGCAGCATCAAAAGGGAGCAGTCGGAGAAGCAGCTTTAGTACAGATAATGGTGAAGAACTATAAAAAAAACATTGATTTTATAAAGAGGTATTCATACTTTTGGTTGCAATTCATACAGAGCTATTAGCATGGTTCAATAACTATTGCTGTTGTTTGTACCAACTCTTATTTGTGAGGTCAAAAAGGAAAGAATCTAAAATGTAAGAATTAGGGAAACACACTTTATTTTGTTTAAACAACTGCAATATTGTGTCACTGATTTCAATGTGGAAGTTGATGTCTGTAGGTGAAGCGGACAGAACATTGATATTACTCCAGTTCTGCCTGGACAATTCTGTTCTATGAACAGAGTAATTTGAGGCTAGTTATAGTCTTCTGCAAGCATGAACAGGTACATTTTTGTCAGTTCTGTAGCAAGACATTAAAATTAGCAGATTAGTTATCTTGAGAAGTACACTCAGGTGTAAACAAAGGGAGTTACAACTGTAATTAGTGTTGGAAATTGAAAACTACTGTAGCCGTAGAAACAGATTGACATGTTAAGTAAGCACGTTGCCTAAAACATGAATGTCTTATTTTTTGAGAAGTAAACTATCAGTTTAACAATGTTCCAGCATGACACTAGCTCATGTTAAATGCTGACACTGCAGTGCAGTACTGGGTGGTTAATGATCATATGGCACTATTCATAAAAAGAGGTTCCTGGAACTCTATGACTATGTGCGGAATACCGCTGGCATGTAATAACTACCACATCAGCTTATATACAGCGACTGCACTACTGGTATCTAACTCATTGCTTACAAAATGATTTCAGATACTTTATGAATGAAAGGCACACTATACATTACAAGTTATTTTGTTATATTTTATTTGGATTATTTTAATAAAACACAAATGAGTGTTGCTCATACTTTACCACGAAAGATGCATTTGAGGTAACTAACCTTACTAAGACCAATGTTAATCCAAAGACCACTGTGATAAAGTGGGCAACCTGCACAGCTTTTGTAAATATCAATGGCTAAGCACAATCATTGTAATTTAAAATCTTTCAAATATATGTATACAGTATATATATGATACATTATATGAACACTTTTGTATTATCACTGTGAAACTGTAGAATAGTTTTTCTATGACTCTTTTTTATGAGTTTTTTTTATTAATCATATAACATTTTTCCAAAGCAATTTGTGTTAGAGATGGACTTCATGACATCCTGTCTTTAACAAAAAAGCTTATCATCAGCAACTAAAATGGTATTATTTGATTAAGGAAACTTTAAAGTGCCCAGAATGAGGTTCCCATGAACTATATAGCTAATGCAAGGCAACATAATGGGCCATGTTAAACTAGTGCTGTCTAGATAGATACCAATCTAATAAATATCAGTTCACAATTACCAAGGCTCAGTTTGCTTAGTCCATTGTGTCTTTGTACATGCCATTCACTATAAATGAACAAATAGCATCATTTAATTTGGACATCTGCAACCAACTATATCATAATACACAGTTTTTGAAAATAATTTTTAAATATTAATAAAACTGATTACAGATGTTGTTATATCAGGAAGTAGTGTACATAAGGAAAATATTTCCAGAAACTCTTAAGTGACCCACATCCTCACTGGCCAGTCCACTAAAATGCAACAGTACAACTCCATTTGATGATACTAGACTTCTGGTGCTAATCAATAACCACCATTTGACTAATACATTGTTTCTGTTGTTAATACAGTGTGATGTAGGGGTTTGGGTCCTGTGGAGATGTCCAGATATACAAGCGTAACTGGCCAGGTTGATACTTTAGGGAAAGAGATGGGAGGACTCAGATGTCTGGCACACTTTCTGAAGTGTAACCATTCTGTTAACTCTCTTACCACTCCATGTTCCTCAAGGTGTGTAAGGTGCATAAACAGATTAACACCAACCTCTGTTCCATGGTCACCAAAGCGGCTGGGACTACAGAAGGAATATTGCTGACACACAAAGGACATCAAACAGTAATGCAGCACTTTTATTGTGATGCCTCAGTGCCTTTAAGTCAAACCTAGAATGGGGGACAAACACTTTCTCTATTGCCCATGACAGTAATTTTATTATTATAAAGTTGTTGACTGAGGTTGGCATGCTGTCCCAAAGCTCATGTGCAGTTGCAATCTGTTGTGGAAAGAATAAAGTGATAAATGCAGCGTAAAATAAAAAAAAAATCAGACAAGTACAAATTACAAAGGTAATGTACAAAACAAAATTCCAAAAGTAATAGGTGATAAGTCTTACAAATTGTAGTAACAATTTAAGGGATAAAGAGGTAGCCAGAGATTAATATAATCCAGCCAATACCAGTTGGAGTCACATTCTGAAGTTTGGCACATGTTTAACATGAATCATCAATCACAAAAGCAACAAAGTCCAGCAACAAACAATTACATTTGAAATAGGAGTGACTGGGCTCAGTGGAGAAACTGAAATTCACTTCCCTCATGTCAGTCCTAACACAGTCCTTGAAGACATTGTAAGATAGTATGGGCTGAGGTTTCACTGCAATGCTGATGATACCCAGCAATACCTGTCTTTTGCACCCGACCTGGATAGTGCAAGCTCGATCTTTAATAGTTGCCTCGTAGAAACCCAGCACTGAATGAAATCCAGCTGGTTGAAATTGAGTTCTGGAAAGACTGAGTTGTTGGTGGTGGAACCAGGTCACCAGACAGAGGGGTCGGGGGCCAGACAGCCTTCTGGACTTTGTCTCAGAGGTGTCCAGCTGCCTTCCTCTGAATGGGTGCAAAACCTGGGGATGGTCTTTGAAGATGGATTGACACTGCATTTGCAAGTGTCGGCAGTCATCAAGTCCTCATTTTACCATCTTAGGAACATCACCAGGATTAAGCACCTTGTTCCATCCGGTGACCTTCCAACGCTGATCCATACCTTTGTGACTTTGCGCCTAGACTACTGCAACTGCCTGTACTTAGGGCTGCCAGGAGATGATATCCGCTGCTTGCAGCTAGTGCAGAATGCTGCAGCACAGTTGTTGATGGAGATTCTTCATTCAAGTCACATCACATCGGTGCTGCGTGAACTGCACTGGCTGCCTATTCAATGGCGGATCACCTTCAGGGTCGGGCTTCTGACCTTTAAGGCCCTGCACGGACTGGGTCTGAGCTATCTGCAAGTGCTTCTGAAGCCTTACAGCCCGGTTGGCCTCTCCACTCAGCTGACAAGGGGTTGTTAGAGATTCCCAAAATATGACTTAAAACATCAGGGGCAACATGCTTTTATGTATGCAGCCCTGACCCTGTGGAATTCTCTACCATGTCAGACTCATGAGTGCACGATTGTGGAGAGCTTTTAGAGGACCTTGAAGACCCATCTAAGGCATCTTGCTTATGATGATTAAATTATATTTGGATTGGTATTTATTACCTGCTGCATTTGAATTTTTTATGCTTTTTATTCATTGGATTTTATTTATTTTTAAAGTTGTACAGTGCCTTGGTTAAAGAAAAGTGCTTTATAAATCAAGTTGTTATTATTATTATTATTGTTACTTTATGAGCATGCATGATACACTGCATCTGGCAAGTAAATTGCCAAAGCAGAGATGACAGTACCTCCCCAGTATATGTTCCAGCCAGATCAAGGGTTCAAATTTGGGCAAACCCTTCTCTCAGTATAGTGACCCATATATACATTTTGTTTTTATTTTAGTCTTTGGTAACAGGGTAAGGCCCACTAGGCACAAGTGCCTGTTTTCAGGGGCGACCTGGAAGCACTGGGCAGTTAAGTGACTTGCTCAGAGTCACGCAGTATGCAAGTGGAGGTTGTGAGAATCAAACTCAGGTCTGGTCTGCTGGATGTACCAAGCTCATTCACACCTTGTTCCTCTAACCTCTAGGCTATACTGCCAGCCCAAATAAATAATAAATAAAAAAATTAATAGATATGTCAACTAAATACACACCACTATCCTCCAGGACTACTAAAGCAGCAGGCATTGCGGGCGGTAGGATTCCAACACAGCACAATGATGTGCGCTTCACCAAAAAAATCACTAAAAAACTAGTAATGATAATCAGAGACTCCGTGATAAGGGGAGTAGAGTCTCAACTTCAGCGTTATGACCAGACCAGAGTTGCAATCTGGTGCCTCCCTGGCACATCAGCATGGAGGGACTCAGACCACATTGAGAAAATTGTACGCAGTGTGGAACAGGACACACAAGTCATCCTCCACATAGGTACAAATGACCTAGCCAGTCGGTCTGTGGAAGAAACAAAATCTTACCAGGCTAGGTGACAAAATAGCTTCTTTTTTGTC
This sequence comes from Neoceratodus forsteri, assembly GCA_016271365.2. Lineage (NCBI taxonomy): Eukaryota > Metazoa > Chordata > Ceratodontiformes > Ceratodontidae > Neoceratodus > Neoceratodus forsteri. The sequence continues at coordinate 366,565,356 of CM028131.1, read as the reverse complement.
CACTGTCTCAGAGATTCTGCCTGTCTGGGGAAAAGGGGACTGCAGGCAGAAGATCAGAGAGAAGGACCTCGCTGAACTTAACTGCTGACTGGAAAACTGGCGCAAGGAAAAATGGCATCACTTTCTGGGAAACTGGTGAACCTTCTAGGAAAGGGACTTCTATAAATTTGATGGCCTGCACCTCACTAAGGCGGGGACTCAAGCACTAGGACATAAATTCGACATCCATATCAATCAGATAAACTAAAGGATGGAGGAGCTACAGGCAACCCTCACATCACAAGGGACACTAACTACCCTTCCCCCAACATCATCTACCTCAGGCAGGCATATCATAAAGACATCAACAGTAGTGATAATGAAGACACTGCCCAGCCTAATCCACTAGGGAGAGGCATAAAGCGATTAAGACACAAAAAATACAGATCAGAAAAAGGAAATTGTACACAACATGTCATCAAGGCATAGGTCAGGAAGCACAGGAAAACCCGGAGCAGTTTCAAAATTCACAAATAGTAGTTAATTTTTCTCAATAACAGCAAAATAAAAATAAAAAAATATTCAGTATAACTATTTACAAAGCCAGTACAAACAGAAAAAGCTAAGTCTTTCTTCTGAGGGTTTCTCTTAATTCCATGTTTCAGTCTCTCAGTCTCTCACTCTCCTTGTCTCCCTAGCAAAAGCATTGCTGCTCTTTTTATAAGTCTTTGGGAACTTGTTAAGAGAGTCTGTTTCTCACAGAATGTTCTTGTCAGTTTCGTTCCTTGCAGGTACATTCAGAACAGTACACAGTGATCCAGAACTGACCACTTGTTTATAGCTCAGAAAAAGGCTTAGAAAACTGCATCTCAGGTTAACCCCTTGAGTTCCAGATAGCTTTGCAATCATTTCAACAGTATAACTACACAAAGTTTTAAACAAAGGGATCCCAGTATCAGTGACATTTCCATATAAAGATTCACATATATTTTTATACCCACAGATATGCAAGGGGGAAGAAAAGAAAGAAATAGCAAGGTAAGGCAGAGCAATAGCGAGAGGTGGAGAATTGCGAAACCATCGGAGTGATCATTTCCTAGGTCTCACATGAAAATTTGGTTGTGCAACCAGAAAGACAAGAGATAGAAAATGAGCAGAAATCAGCCCTGTCACACAGCACAAGGACTACCAGGGGTGGAAGTCTATGTGTCTCAATGCTCATAGTTTACCTAACAAAATCCCTGAGCTCACAGCCTTGATGACAGAGGCTAACTGGACTGGGTCACAGTTGCAGAAACTTGGTTCATCAGCAACCACACCTGGGATGATGTTATCCCAGGTTACACACTTTTCAGAAGAGACCATTAGGGAAAGAAAGGGAAGGGGGTTGGCTTTGTATGTATGTGAGGAAATATGTGCAATGGAGACCCAGGTGAAGCACAGTAAAGCAAAGGCCCTATGAGTCACACTGGGAGTGGGGGAAAAGGTCCTCATCCAGGTGGGAGTTATCTAATGACCCCCAACCCAAGAAAGCAAAATCAGGAAAGAGCTCCTGGAAGCTATCTCAATAATGGCAGACAAGGGTGAGTTGCTGCTTGTCAAGAACTTCTGTCTGCCAGATGTGGATTGGACCTCATACACAGCATCCACAGAGTGGAGTAGAGGCAAAGCAAGGCAATTTTTATTTAAAATGACACCCAATCACGGAGGCTCTGAGCACTGCACAAAATGAGATAAACACATGAAAAAACACAAACAGACTCAAAAATAAGTAAAATATTTAACATTAAAATCCATAAATAATATTAAAATAAGATAAATTTATCTTAAAATAGACTAAAAACAGAGAGGCCGGGAACTAGATCCAGGCCATAGTAAAATGAACTCACTAAAAAGCTAGGTCTAGAAAAGCCTGGGCAAACAGGAGGCCCTTTAGGTGGGCCTTAAATACCCCAATGATGGGGCATCCCTAACCCCAAGGGGTAGCGAATTCCACAGGACAGGGCTGGGGACACAGAAAGCCCTGTCACTGGCTGTTTTAGCCTCATCCTGGGAATCACCAGGAGGCCCTTACAGGAGAAGCAGAGGGGATGGACCAAGAGAGCAGGTGTAAGAAGGTCCATCAGGTAACCAGGGCCCTGGCCGTGTAAGGCCTTATAGGTGAGAAGATCCACCTTGAGGAAGATCATCCACCTGACCAGCAGCCAGTGCAGTTCACACAGTACTAGTGTACTATGTCAATATTTAGACTGCCCCGTAAGTAACCTGGCAGCTGCATTCTGCACAATCTGCAGTCTGCAGTCTGCAGAAAGATCCTCCCATGACCCTGAGGTAGAGCGCATTACAGTAGTCAAGTCTTGATGTTACCAAGGCATGTATCAAAGTGGGGAGGTCCAGAGGCGGCACAAGAGGTTTTATCTTGGCAACATTCCTAAGATGGAAAAAACAGGAACAAACAGTGGAAGACATCTGTGCTTCCATCGTCAAATCCCTGTCCAGATTCCACACCTCAGAGGAGGTCTTCAATGGGACAGATCCCAGAACAAGTCTGGTCTCTGCGCCAGAGTCTATCCTATCTCACACTCTGTTCAGCTCCACCACCGATACCTCTGTCTTTTATCTGGGTTCAGCCACAACCAGCTGGAGGCCATCCAGACATTGATGTTGGTAAGGCAGCTGTTTAGCATGTCTGCCATGTTGGATATTCCTGAGGGAAAAGACAAGTATAGCTGGGTATCATCAGTGTAACAATGAAGCCCCAGACCATACTTCCTAATAATCCCTCCTAGGGATAGCATGTGCACTGCAAACAACATTGGGGCCAAGACTGAGCCCTGGAGAACTCCACATGACAGGAGACTAGGGGTGGAGGAGAAATTCTCTATCACAACCCTTGGCCTCCTGTTGATTAAAAATTACTCAAACCAGCAGATGACTGTGCCGGTGGGTCTGAAGAATTCCCTAGGGCAGTCAAGCAACACACCATGGCCCACAGTGTCAAATGCTAAGGAGAGATCGAGGAGAACAAGAACTGTCCTTTCCCCTTGATCTCTAGACCTGAGGTTATCATTCTGCACCCAAACAAGCATGGTTTCTATGCTATGCCTCACTAGAAACCCTGACTGGAGGGGTTCATATAACTCATGGGTCACAAGGTGCTCATTTAACTGAAGCGCCACTACCTTCTCCACAATCTTCACCAAAAATGGAAGGTTGGAGATAAGACAGTAATTTGCCCTGACCTCCAGATCCAAGGATGGTTTCTAAAGGAGCAGTCTCACCAATGACTCCTTCAAGGCATTGGGGAAGATCCCCTCTGACAATGAACACTGGATAATCAGGGAAAACACCGGGCCAACAGCATTGATGCATCTCATCAAAAAATGCATCAGCATTGGGTCCAGTTCACAAAAACTGAGCTTCAGATTGGTCATCACCTCAATGACCTCACTTACCTCCACAAGTCTAAATTCTCCCCAACCAGACGGAGTGCACTCAGAACACGTCTGGTGACCACTGTCAGCTCTGGACTGGCTGACTAAGGGGGATTCCTTTCCAGATACTGGACACCCTGTCTGAGAAGAACCAAGCAAACTCTTCACATTCAGCAATAGAAAAAAACCTTCTTCAGCAGTAGACAGGTTGGATGAAATTGCTGTCCACAGTCCGAAAAAGTGCAGCTGGTCAGTTCTTCCCAGCAGCAATCTCCCTGGACAGGAATTCTGCCTTCTTATGGTTGATTGCCCCCTGGTATGCATTATAATGTGCATGCAGGGCCATTTTGTCCTCCTCAAGCTCAGTCTTCCTCCAGCAGATCTCAAGTAGGAAGATTTGGATCATACACGGACAGGTGTGAGGGAGTCAATGACGTCTATAGCACCCTATTCTAGGAGCCAATTATGTTGCCAATGCCTCCAATGCATGCATTTCCCACACTAGATAGATTGGCTACCACCAAAAGGCCCTCTGGTTTCAATCCCTGCAAAGGGCAGTAGCTCATCATCTCTGTAGGGGGAGGGCATCCAGTGGGTGCCCCAAATAATGAACTGCACCGTGCAGTGATTGGACCATACCACCTGATCAATCTTGAGATCATTTATCTCAAGCTCCAGTGAGAACACCAGGTCCAAAGTGTGCCCACCCTGGTGGGTCGCGGAGGAAACTACCTTCAACATGCCCAGTGATGACATGATCTAGAGGATGTTATGACCAAGCCAGGATGATTCATCATCAGCCCAAACATTGAAATTCCCCATGACAATACATCTGGAGACTTCCAATGTCTCACCAATGATGAATCCGGCAACCTCCTGCAGGAAATCTCCCACTGCCCCAGGAGAGCAGTAAATCAGAAGAATCCTGCAGCCTGTGCCCGGACCCCCATGGACAGCCACACATTCAAAGGAACCTGGGGTTCTCACTGGGTGCATGGTGAAGTTCAAATCATATCTAAAGCAGATGGCAGCCTCACCACCGCTATGTTCCTCTCTGGGGCAGTGCACCATGGTATACCCAGAAGGAATGGCAGCCTCAAAAACTGGGCCAGCATCATCCCTAATTTAAGTCCCCATGATGCAAGCCAGATCAACCAAGGAAATCCAGTCCACAATAATAGCAGTCTTGTTCCTGATCAATCTGGCATTTGAGAGCACCACCCAGAGGGGATTGGTGGACAAAGTAGCCTCATGAGTTACCTGGCCACTCAGTCTGGTGGAGTCCCTGGGGATGGGCACTGAACACATCTGGCCTCTCTCTTGTGCCCATCATGATCCAGGGTGCCTTCTGTACCTGGCAATTTCAATCCTGCCACCCCATGTCATGCACGGGGCACCCCACTGCCCAAATTTCTGTTCACACTGTAGGGAGTGGAACTAAATCAGCTGGTGGACTCACCCACCAGAGACAAAACAACCCTGGACCTGTTACTCACAAACTGCTGTAGGATTTCAGGTGTTCATGTGGGAATCAATCCTGGGACCAGCGACCACTGGTCAGTCTGGTTATCAGTAAATAAACAGGAAGGTAAAAGTCACACTAAAATCAAGATACTTGATTTCAGGAAAACAGACTTTCCTGAAATGAAAACCAGGCTCAAGTCAGTGCTAGACACCAGTAACAAGAGGGATTTAGAACACTACTGGGAGAACTTAAAGAATGTCTTAAATACAGTTACTGAGCAATGTGCAAGACAAATCAGCATATCCAAAAGGAGGAAGAACCTTCGCTGGTTCTCCAGAGGTAGCAACCAAAATCAAGGAAAAAAAGAGGACTTTTAAGCAGTACAAGGAAACAAAGAGTGAAACGGACAGAAAGGAATATAGGAACAAACTCAAGGAGGCAGGAAAGGCAATTCAGATTGCCAAAGCCCAAACAGAGGAAAGAATAGCACAGGGGGTTAGGAAGGGAGATAACATTTTCTATAGATACATAAGAGAAAAAAGGGCAAATAAAGGGGGAATAGTCTAGCTAACAACAAGGGAGGACCAGCTGTTAGACAAAGATGAAGACAAAGTAGAGTTGTTAAACAAATTCTTCTGCTCAGTCTTCACAATAGAAGATAGTGGCAAAGGACCTCCACTAAGTAAGACAGAGCAGTATAAAGCAGGGGCAGACACAAGCCCCTTCACAAAAGAAAGGGTCTTAGAGGAGCTAAGAAAACTTAAGGTGGATAAAGCCATGGGACAGGATGGTATCCACCTCTGAATACTAAAAAAACTTCTGGAAGAAATAACTGCACCACTAGCTGAGCTATTCAATCAATCACTGGCAAGTGGCAGAGTACCTCAAGACAGGAAAAGGGCAACAGTGGTGCCCTTGCACAAAAGTGAAAGCATGGAATAGGCAGGAAACTACTGCCCAGTCAGCCTGACCTCTATAGTGGAAAAAATTATAGAGACATTACCAAAGGAGGGAATAGTTGGCTACCTAAAGAAAACTGGAAAACTCAACCCCAAACAGCATGGCTTCACAGCAGGGCACTCATCCCAAACAAACATGATTGAGTTCTCGATTGGGTTACCAAAACAGTGGACCAGGGTGGGGCAGTGGATGTGGTGTACCTAGACTTCAGCCAGGCCATTGACACCGTTCCCCACAGGAGACTTGCTAACAAACTAGAACACACTGGAGTCAGACAGAAGATAATAAACTGGATTAGAAACTGGCTGCAGAATAGGACCCAGAGATAATTAGTTAGTAGGTCACTATCAAGGGAGGTAGGTGTAACCAGTGGCGTTCCACTATGGTCAGTGGTGGGTTCAGCCCTCTTCAACATATTCATCAGTAACATCATGAATGAAATGGAGGGAAAGTTTGCCTGTTCGCAGATTATATAAAGCTCTACAACAAGGTATGCACACAAGAAGGGGGAATAGGTATGGAAACTGACCTAGGGAGACTGGAAGAATGGTCCAGAAATTGGCAAAAATAGAAGTCATACAGCAATGCAGTATCATGGAGCATAATCATAAACACATTAATGCTAATCAGTGCACCAGGTACATGTGGATAAAATCTGAGTATTGCTAGGCATTGTGAACTACTCATACAGGTATAACTGTGGATGAGGGGAACAACATGGCCAGGACAAAACTAGTGAATTTCTAGTGGGGAAGGAGGAAGTCAAGAGGTTGAGGTCATGGACAGTTGCAGGTGGGAATAGAAAAGTCACAAGGAAGAGACTTAAGGGAGAAAGTAGAAGGGGCAGACAAGGTGTGGGAGGACCATAGTTTAGGAAACCATAGCATAGCATAGCAAGGCACATTGGAGAGCCAACCTAATGGGGAATGCCCTTCTTCAGGCTAGCCACAGTAAATACATTTGTATAGGGGCTCCACTGAGCAACCCCACCAGTTGCTCTATCTGACTCTCTTCCAAAAGTCTCTATCAAACCTATCTCTCCATCCTATCTCTCCATAAAGTGTCAGTGGCTCAGTAGGTAGCACACTCTCCTCTGAGGCCGGGAGATCAGATGGCTGTGGGTTCAGTTCCCACATCTGGCACTTGAGTTAATATCCCAGTACTGACACTGTAGTGCAGCATGAGAGGGGTGCTGCACTTCTGAAGTGCCATCTTTTGGATGAGACGTTAAACTGAGGTCCCATCTGCCTGGATTGGTGGTAGTTCAGGTGGATGTTAAAGATCCCATGGCACTTATCGAAAAGTGTAGGAGAATTTTTTATTGAAAACTTAAAACAAAAAAAATACAAGATTGTATTACAGCATATAAACTCAAAAGAAAAATATAAAAAAACAGAAATGAATATTACAGCATACATAAAACACACAAAAAAATATCCAAATTATATACATAACCCAATCCCATTCCCACAAAAGGAGCAGGGGAATAATGTTCTTCAAGACCCAAAAAACAAAAAGCAACAATATACAACTGCATAAACTTTGTAACAAAAGGAAAAAAAAAAAAAAAACAGGTAGTACATGCATACATAAACCAAAACAATCTAAATAAGTCATATAATATCCCCTTCCCAACCATACCAAAAGATAAGGGGAGCATAGCATAACAAATTGAAAACACAGTATTCAGTAAAAAAAACAAGAAAAAAAAACAGCACTTCCATCATCCCGTATCCAACCACTGAATTGCCTTCCATTTCAGCTGAAATTGTTGTCTCGATAAGGTATGAAGATCATTATTCCAAAGATCTAATAACCAATGATGTATTTTCAAAAATAATTGGTCGGGGGAAATAAAAAGAGCTCGCAAGGACCAGGTACACCGGACTTGCCAAACATGGTATTTTATACCTCCAAAAATCAATCTGACCATATCAGCATTAAAAGATCCCCAGTCTGAGTTTAAAATCCCAGAAAACAAACAGGTTCAATAGTCAGAAAACAAAAAGAAGCCCATTTAACAGAAAGTATCAACCAAAATTGTAAAATATAAGGCCATTCAAAAAACAAATGAAACATTGTTTCAAACTGATGGAGGCAAGTAGTAGACCTAGGACAATACCGTTCCTCTGTACTTTTATGTTTTAAATTATTCTTAACATTCAATTTCCCATGTGCAACAAGCCAAGTGACATCCCACATATATTTAGGCAGGGTGACAGAGGTAAGCATAGAGGAAATTTGAAGCAATTCCGAGTCAACCAATTCTGGAAATACAGCTTGATCTAAAAAATGTCGATCCAATAATAAATAATACAAACATTTCCTAGAGAAATGAGTAATAGAGGTATAAGTAATAGACCATTTCTTTAGTTTGCTAAAACAAGAAGAAAAATAAACAGGCAATTGAGAGATAGGTTTCTGCTTATGAATTAAACCATCCCTAGCCCACCCATCTAACCACGGGGAAACATGGTCCAAAACCCACAAGGACCATATTCTAGGAGTACCAAGTACCAGAGGAACAATATTTGAATATAAAAAAGTACTAAAAAAAAAATAAAACAGGATTAATCATATTCAAACCACCCAACCGAATAGGGTGATATAAAACATTTCTTCTTATGGGGTTCAAACGATTACCCCAAATCGTACGACAGAAAATACTAGAAAGTGTTGTTTCTTTGGCAACCAGTAAAGCATAAACCGCACTTAAATGTAAAAATAAACCAAGAAGAAAAGTATTTATCATATATATTCGTTTATTTTTGGACATATTCCATTTATTCCAAAGCGACACCTTCCAATTAGCAGTTTAAAATAATTTATCCCAATTATAAGCTACCGTATCAGTGTCACAAAAAAAATAAATTCCCAAAGTTTTACAAACCTGTGTAGTAACAGGAATCCCCATAAGTACCGAATGTGTAGAGCTATGGTTGCCAAAAAAACGACACTGGCTTTTGGATAAATTAAAAGAGGCACCAGTCCCAGTCATATAGGCCCTAGCCAACTGATCCATAGCTATACAGGAAGGGACATCTGAAAAAAAAGACATAAGTCATCCGCATACACTATAACTTTAATCTCCAAATCTTCGGAACCCAAAGATGGACCCCTAATAGTATCCATCTTAGTAATAGCTGAGAGCAGAGGTTCTAAAGATAAGATATAAAGAATAGGTCTTAAGAGGCACCCTTGACGGACACCCTTACTACAAGGTAGAGAAGAACCAAACCAGCCATTAACAAAAGGAATAATAGTTGCTTGTTGATAATACTGACGTAACCAAATAATAAAGCAGGGCGGAAAACCCATCTGTTTCAAACAAGACCAAAGATAAAGATGCGAGACATTGTCAAAAGCTTTCACCTGGTCCAAGGTAATACAAATCCCAGCTAACTCATCCCTAGTACCGCACTCTATAATTTTCCTGATAAGAATTAAGGCGTCAGAAATAGTACAGCCAGGCACCGAACAAAATTGCATAGGAGGAATAATATCACACAAAAGACAAGAAATATGCAGACTCAAAATCTTAGCAAAAATCTTACAGTCAGAATTTAACAGTGTTATCGGACGCCAATTGTTTAAATCACCCTTATCTCCTGATTTATGGAGAAAAATTAATAAACCTTCATTCATACTAGGTGGAAAAATACCTTGGAGAAGGCATGAATTAAACATGTCAACCATTTGGTGTTCCAGGAGTGAACTAATCAAACATAAATATCATTAGGAAGGCCATACTTACCAGGAGATTTATGTTTCTGAAGATGCTGAACTACCCCACGAAATTCTAATAATGTAATAGGGGACAATAAAGAAATCAAAAACTTATCAGGGACACGTCTCAGAGAACTATATCGCAACCAATCATCAATAGATTGTTGAGAAACACTCAAATTCTCCGTAAAGGAAGAACGAACATAATCATTCACAGTCTGAAAGAGATCCTGACGAGCAGTAACTCTGTCACCTGCAGAAGTCAACAGATCATGCACATCCTTTTTTTTTCCTTCTGGAAAGATTACTGTCAAAAGGAGTAGTAAAAGCAGATAGACCCTGTGTTCCAAATCTTTGGTCTCTTTCCAGTTGTATTTGCCTTGAGTTATGTAATTGAACCAATTCAGCCTTAATTTTATTAACAGTAAGAACATCCACATGATGGCCCAAGTTAATTTGAGAATAAAAGTCATGTAACATAAATTGTAAAGACTGCCTATAGGATTTGCGGGAGGCACCCAAAATATGATCAGTAGCAGTAAAATATTCCTTAAAAGCCAATTTGGAATCTTCCCACCATTGTTGCTTAGAGTCATACAGAAAAAACACAGAGTCACGTGTTTTAAGTACATCCAAACCATCTGCACTGCAGGATATCCAATAGAGACATATTCAATTTCCACTAACCGGGACCTTTGGAAGTATGCTGAAAAGTTGAAAGTGAAAAACTAAGACGACAATGATCAGAAGAAGCAACAAATGTGACCTGAGGGTTAAAAATCTGAAGAGAAGGAGAAACAAACCAATAATCAATCCGTGATTTCCGATTACCCTGAAAATATGTAAAAGAAGAAATAGTTTCAAAAACATCAGAAAGTCCTGTAACGCCCAAAGTAGCATTCAGACAAGTCATATCACAATAGGATTTAGAGGTGACTACCTTGGAAGTCCTAGAAATATTGAAATCTCCCCCAAATAAAATATTTCTGCTAGAAAAACGATAAGGCCGAATAAGGTTTAAAAGTTGAATACGTTCCCATTTACTCTGAGGGGCATAGATATTAATTAAACGGAAAGGGACCGCAGCAACAGAAACATCCAATACTAGTGCCCTCCCCGGGGAAAGATGAACTATGTCAGTAACCTTAATAACATTAGAGGTAAAACATATCCCAACCCCAGAACATAATTCAGTGCCCACAGACCAATAACAGGGGCCCCACCCCCACAGGTTAGTAGCTATCGAAAGTTTCTGCAACGTGTATAACCTAGTATCCTGGAAAAAAACAATATCATAACGTAAATCTGAAAAAGCAGCAAAAGTAACCCTTTTTTTAAATAAAGAATGAAGACTGTTCGTATTAAGGCTAGCCACTAAAATATCAAAACCAGAATGAGAGGAACAAGAAAGGATTTAAGAGTGAGAGTGCAATTTCCTATTACTTTTACGGACCCCAACACGAGTAGTTTTTTAAGTTTACATTTTACTCCCACCCTTGGATCTGAAACTGAATCATGATCAGAAGTCATATCAATCTGGGAAGGATTCTGAGAAGCAGAATCAGAGTCATACTCCTCAGCATCCATAGAAGCCAGAACATCAAATTTATTGGAAACAGACACAGGAGCTGGGGACTGGGCCCAATCAGAACCAAAAGCTGGAAACATCATCCGGGGAGACCTGGGAAACAGTATCAGGGACCATAGAGGTCTCAGCAGACTGCAACAGTAATGTACTAGGGAAGCACCAAGGGAACAACCGGGGGGGGGCAGAAACAGGCGGACCATGGAAAATGGGACCAGTACCCGGTGGGGGGGGGGAGTCCATCTAGGAGAATGTGGACAAGTCACAGGGAGTTTCGACGTCAAAGCAGCTGAATAAGACTGAGGTCTTTGAGAAGCAGGAGGTCGAATACCATCCAAAAGATCCCGGGCTGCTTTAAAAATGAGCAGGTCCTGCATAGCAAAATCAGCTTCCTCAGTATTGTGGGCCACACTGGGACAATCCGAAAAGGAATGTCCTAGATCTTCACAAAAAGTACATTTAACAGGATTGGCACACTGAAAACCAGAATGACCACTCTCCCCACATAAAAAACAAAGAATTTTCTCACAAGACGTACTGATATGTCTAGGAGAGCCACATTTGTAGCAGCGCCTTGGTTGACCAGGATAAAACAAAAAACCATTATCCCAGCCAATAAAAACAATTCGGGAGATGCACAAAATCATCCTGAACACATTTCAATTTGATCTTAAATTTCCATCCCCTATTCCAAAACCCCTCCCCATCCAAAATAGGATCAGGCATCCCTTGTACTTCACATCTTTTTGTCAGCCAAAAAAGAATATCTGCTAAATTAACACCTTCACTACGAAATAACAGTCACCACTCTAAAAGGCTGTTTTGTGAGAGGTACCACCTGAAAATGAGACCAAAGTGGATTCGTTTTTAATGAAGCATAGCGTAGCCAAAAAGTCTCTAAAAGTGCAGGAGTCCGAAAGCTAACATCAAAGGAATGTTCCCCAGGGGCATGAATGAGTGCATAGATATCTGAAGGCGTGAAGCCTAAAGACTGCTTAATTAAAGCCTTGCCCACATAAAAGCGGTCCAGAAGTTCGGCCAAACCTCCTAAATAACGCAGCCGAACAGCATTCCTCCATTTAGCCAACTCCAAAGGTTTAGCAAATAAGTCTAAAGAAGGATGTAAGGGAGGGTCCGATAATCAAGTAGGAGAAGCAGCTGAAACATCCTCAGCTATCCCCACTGGCTCTGCAACCGATGCACCTAAAGAGGAACTACCCGGAAGAACAGTACAGGGAGGAGCTGCCTCAGCAGAGCTCAAAGCGTCGTCAGCCGAAGAAACGGCAATATCCTCTGAAACTGCAATAGAGTGTGCCAACACATCAGTGTCCATACCTGGATCAGCCATCCAAGAGCCATCAGTGGTCTGAATCCAGCCAGCCTTAGAGAGAGCAGACTCTGGGAACCAGGGCTCCTCCAGCAAACACAGAACCGAAACTCCCGAATGGGAAACTGTCTTCGGCGCAGAGGATACTGCGTCATCAGCCGCGCCCGGTCCAAGCTTGAAAGTCCGATGAGATACTTCGGGGGAGACTCCAAGCAAACACTTCAATTTTTTCTGCTCCAAAACATCAGCTCTAGCAGAGGTAAGAGCCAGTTCAGTTTGCAATAACTGCTGCTGCAATACAGTTCTCCGATTTAGAATATTCGTAACTGAATCCGGTTCTACTTCTTCAGGTACTGACGGTAAAACGACAGGGGTTTCCATTGAAGAAAATGTAGACTCAAAAGGTAAAGGTGTAGGAATCACAGCAGACACATTCTCCATCGTTCCGCTGCCTAGAACAGCACCGTCCTCCTCCATCACCAAACGCAAACTGCTCCAACCCACAGACGCCTCGTATGAGACAACGCCCCTCCAGAGTAGGGGAATTTCCCTGGTGTCCTGGCCAAATTTTCCTCATTCACAAAAAATACCACCAACAGCTTAATCTGGTTCAAGGTCAGTTGGAATTCATCTGTATTCCCCTTCCCCTGGGTCATGCCTGAAAATAAGCAAGATTTGTCTAGTGCTCTTACCCGGTCAACAAAAACTAAATAAATAAATAAATCCTGGGTACCCCGTATATATATATTCCCTGGTGAGAAGCACACCATTCTACACCAATTCCCCAGCAGAGGGATGACTAGATACTCCAAACTCAATGTCCCAAGCAGGTTGCTGGGTTTCATAATGTGCTCTGTTCTCTGACCCTGTGTGGTGCATAGCACACCACATAAACACTATGTCGACCATGTCAAATGTACACTATGAGGCATGCTGGGAAAGCTAACAGCGAGTACATTCTACCTGAGTTCATGATGACTGTGATGAAAAACATCTGTACTTTGGATGGAGGTGGGAAGAGGGCAGCAATAACTTTTTGTAGCCAGCATATAGGCTTTAAATCACATCCAAGAGTGCAGAAACCTTTGGAAAGCAGCATTACAGTACTTATTAAATCCTCTACTAAATAACAACAAAACAACAAATAGAGGGATTTGAAAAATCATAAATGATAAAAATCACTAAAAGCAATATTGTTTTCCTTCTTTATTTCTATTTCCACAAACCAAGGGCATTAAAAAAAGGGATATGGCAGCACAATTGCTGTATCATACTCTAAAACACCCCAGGGCACTCATGGCACCCCCACACTGTGTGTAGCAGGAATAAACTTGGGCTAGAACAAGGGCTTTAAACTGAGTGAAAGTGGATAAGGCTATGGGTCCATATGGGGTACACCCTGGGGTGCTAAGGGAATTCAGGGAGGTACTGGCTGCACCTCTAATAAACCAGTTCAACAACTCACTGGAAACAAAAATGGCTCCAGGGGACTGTAGGAGGGCAGATGTAATCCTGCTTCATAAAAGGGTCAGTAGGGAGAAGGCTGGCAGCTATTGGCCAGTCAGTCTAACATCAGTAGTGGGGAAGTTAAGAGACACTATTAAAAGAAAGACTATTGAGCTATCTTTGAATCCAGTGGGTTGCATGACCTGTGGTAGCATGGATTCATGGGGGGAAGGTCATGTCAGCTGAACCTGATTGATTTCTTTTAAGTGGATGACCAGGGAAATAGATCAGGATCTGGTGGTGGACATGATTTCTTAGACTTCAGCAAGGCCTTCAGCACCATACCACGTAGGAGGCATATAAGGAAACTGGGCAATTTAGGGGTGGGACACAAGATGATAAACTGGATACTGAACTGTTTGATTGACAGACAGCAGAGGGTGGTGGTAAACAACACTCGCCCTAATGAGGAGATAATTATAAGCAGGGCACCTCAGGGCTAAGTACTGGGACCAGTCCTCTTCAATGTCTTCATAAGCAACATTTCAGAAGGGCTCAAAGGGAAGGTATACCTCTTTGTAGATTACACCAAAATCTGCAATAGTGTAGATACTCTAGAAGGGGTGGAGAGAATGAGCAGAGACCTGAGAAAACCTGATACATAGTCAAGGGTATGGCAGCTGGGTTTCAATGCAAAAAAAGTGCAAAACCATACACCTAGGGCTCAGAAAACTTGGGGTGGTGGATGAAATGGGGAAGAGATATTGACAGTTACTAAACAGGAAAGGGACCAAGGGGTTATCATACCCGGATACTTGGATAAAATTGTAGAAATGTACCTGATGGTACTATGGGTCTACTCCCCCCACTATTCAGTGGAATCATATACACTGTCTCGTTTGTCCATTTCGCTATCTAGCATTAACTATTGATGTTATGTGTATCCACTACCTCTTGTGGTAGTCTATTCCACAGGCTCACCACTCTGCATAAAGAAGGCCCTTCTTTTGTTTGTCCTATAAGGTTTAGTTCTAATTTGTTTACTTTGACCCTGATGATCATAATATGTTTGTTTCAATTTAAAACATGTATCAGACAATAAGTAATTGTTCTTGATAATACTGTAGAATCAAATTTCCCCTAACTCGTCTTCTTGTCAGGCTATGCAACTCCAGATACTCCAATCTGGAATTTTTAATTTTATTGCTTAATCCATCTAGCACTTTAGCAAATTTCTTTTGGACCTTTTCCCTAACACTCATTTCTCTCTTTACATGGGGGGCACAAAATTGGGAGCAAAAGTTAAAACTGTGGTCTAGACAATGATTGGTAAATAGGTATTATAACCTCCTTCTTATGGCATACAAAGTTTTTCTTGATACATCCAAGAAACCTGTTCACCTTAGTCACTGCCAGTCTGTTTTTTTTTTTTGATGGTAAGGTTAGCTTTCACCACTACCACAAGATCAATCTCCTCCTGAAATGATTTCAGTTAATGTCCACCTACAGTAACCTGTATGTGACACAGGGATCATTGCTACTCACATGCAATGCCAAACATGTATCTCTGTTAAACTGCATTCTGCACTCGTCAGCCCATCTAAGCGGTTTATCCAGATCTGACTGGATAAGACTGGTGTCATTATTTTTTAGTGCCAGTCCTTCAATTTTAGCATCATCCACAGACTTGTTAATATGTCCTGTAAGACCACAATGCATGTCTTTTACATATAAAGTGAACAGTAGTGGTATGAGGACTGAGCTCTGTAGCACCCCACTTGTAACCGGAATGTGCCTGGAGATTGTCTCCTTTATTCTTACACTCTGCTTCCTGTCATGTAACCAGCTCTGGACCCAGACCACCACTCTATAATCCACTTCCATGTTGCTCAGCTTGTTAATCAGTTTAAAATGCAGGACCTTGTCAAAAGCTATACTGATATCCCGGTACATTATATCACTGGGGATATTGTAGTGTAGTAGTTCACTAGTAGGCTCATAGAAATATATCATGTTAGTGATGCATGACCACCCTTTAGGAAATCTATGCTGCATCTCAACTGTCACCCCATGCAGTACTCTCAAGTTCATCATCACTTTCCTGAGTAGGTTTTAAAATCTTCTGGCACCTGTAAGTTTTTTTTTCATTATTATAAATTTCCTCTTTCCATTTATTGTCCTCTATGTTGCCTTTGTTTTGTATCGCAGCTGTAGGAACAGTTACATTAACATCATTTTTAACTGGACCACCCTTTTTATGACTTGTTTGTTCTTCCATTTTTTGTTCTTCTCACTCTTATCGTGATGATCTTTAACTAAACATTTGACTTTTGTCCTCTCTATTTCTGCTATCCTTTCTGTGTTCCTCCTGCCTTCATACCACCCTTTTGTTTCTCCGGAACTTTAAGCATTGTCTTGAGACAACTTTAGTTCTTTCCTCTTCATACTGTTTTCTATGGTAAGAGTCAATAATAAAACCATCGAAGATAGTCATTATTTTTTCTAATCTTCATTTTAATTTTACGCAGTTCAAAGTGTATCATTTTTAACTCAATGTCACAATTCCCGATTTGTTTATCTGGATTGAACTAGTTGGGACCAATTTTTTTTCCATTATGCTCCTCTTTGCTGCCACAATTTCCCTCCTTCTGCCACAAATTAGAGATGTTTGGTGGCCTTTGTGAGTAATGGTCCAAGCTGAGGCAGTCTACTTGGGGAGAGAGAAAATTCTTGAAGTCTAATAGGAATGGCTTTTCTCCAGCCTATTTGAATTAGATGTAATTGGTGTTTCCTCTGGTAGAAATAAAGGGCTTCTGGGTTTAAAGCTGTATTCCATTAAACATTCACTACCAGTTCCTTAGCCCCTGGATTAGTACATATGAGGGCCCATTTTTCAGAGAGTTGAGGGACTAAGTCCTGTGCTGCAATCTGTTAGCACGGAACATATATCTGAACTGACAACAGTCATATTTTTAGCTTGTGCTCTACACGGATGGCAGGTGCAGCTGCAGATGATGTTATACCTGGTCCTACCATTTTGATGCAGCTGCATCAGAAAAAGACCACAAGCTGCCATAAAGCATGGAGATGCCCAAAAAATTGCTCCTTTTTTGAAAATCTGGTGCATGCAGGAAAAACTGTGGCTCTGCAAGTGAAAACCTGCTTGTGCCAGTTTCCCTGCACCTGTGCCAAATCCTGGAGGCTTTGAAAATCTGTCCCAGGATTTTTATTTAGCAGTATGAGTTGTTGGTCCTGATAAATATTTTTATATACTGTCTCCCCTTCCTCTGCTGTATACTGCAGATTCACGCATCATTAGCTTGCAGTATGTAGTCAACTGAATTCTCTAGTTCTTCAATATCTAATAGTTTTACTAGTAATGACAGCCCTTCCCTAATTAGTGAAAAGGTACTTCTAAATATTAATGATCCTTGTATTTCAACTATCCCCTTAGGATCTACCAGATCCAATTGAATGTTAGGACATACAGTAGTTGGTTATTTTCTTTGACTTTCACATTTGATCTTGTGCTTTTGATTTTTTTTTTACCATTTGTTGATGCCTTTTTTCTTCCTTCTATTATCTATTTTATAGATATACAGTACTAATACTTGGGTACAAAGAGCCACAAAATAATTTACAAATAACTCAAAGAGAAAATTAGCACACACCCAACACCATGCAAGATAAGGACTCTGACACCATATAAAATCCAAAACATCGAAGTCTATAATGGCAGATCTTTAAAAAGTTCATTTCCAGCAATTGTTATTTTCACAGCCAGTAGATACTTGCAGTATTTTTATGTTGGTGCACTTGCGCAGCCAACATCTTGCGAGTAGTGCAGCTTTGGAGGCGTGGTCGCTGTTGGGCAAATGCAGGGTACGCACCAGTAGGTGCATCCCTCATTCCCCAATCAGCCTGCATGCCAGCGCCACACCATGCATACATAATGTGGTGAGCACATCTAAGAAAAGGTCTGCTGCAATCAGAGCAAAGCTCGTCAGACGCAGCGGACCTTCCTTGGACATGCTAGCCGACATTGTGTATGTGGCGGCCACCCAACTGCTGACTTCGGGGGTGCCCAATCACCCTACTGGCTTCTCATGCCCCAATGTATGTGCCGACAGGGGAGTCCACTCTCCGTCTGCATAAAGCACTTCCCCCCATTTGTTATATGCTGAGGAGGGTGCCCAATCCCGTTCTACTCTCTCTTCCCTCCTCTTTTCTTGTGTGCCCACAGGGGTGTCCAATCCCCGTCAGCATAAATTAACCCCCTCTTGTGCTGTGTGCCGATAAGGGTGCCCAATCCCCTGTCGGCTGCAGCAATCCCCCCAAAAACAGTTAGGTGGCATGCTGGGAGCCCACCCCAGCATGCCAAATACCCTGTAAAGAAAAATCTGTCCCATGATGTTTTTTGTTTTCTTTCACCCTGTAACACAAAAACGATCCCTTTTAGTCTCCCTACCCACCACCCACACCCACCCACTGTGCACCCTGCCTCCCTACACACACCCTCACCCCATACTTACCTCTGGAGTCTGGCGCAATGATCTTTGGTAGACTGGGAACACATCTGCACTCTTCAAAGCTGACCACGAACTGAGGAAATGCCAGTAAGCTGTAAAATGTAATAAATAAGGTTTTTTCAACTTTGATGCATATTTTGGGGGTTGTTTGGAATTTTTGCACCAAATTTTCAACATGGGGTTTTTGGGAACTATCCTCATGAATTCTGTCACTGTTATGATGTTAATCGGTCCGGAAAGGTGATTTCACAGTCACTGAACGGAATCACCTTTCAGGACAGATTAACACAAGGACAGTGGCAGTGTTCATGAGGTGGGCTCTCAAAAAGCCTATGTTGCAAATCTGGTGGAAGAAATCCAAAAAATGGCTGTTTTACAAGTGTGCATTGTGCATTTGCTACGCATGCTCGTAACTTTGCAAATTCGCAATATTTTCATGCCAGATTTTCACCATTGTCATTTTTCTACACCTCCATGTGAACAGTATAATTGTCATTTTTCACATCCTGGCCAAAATGTGTTTTCGCACTTCCGGTGCACAATAGTGCATCGCTGTGGGAAATCAGTGTTCTGGGCAGATTATGAAAATGACAGTGACACTGTTCATGAACAGAAGTCCTAAAATGCCTTTATTGAAAATTTGGTGACGATACTCCATAAAATGACTGTGTTACAAGCGTGTGTTGTGCAGTTTGCACGCACGCTCATAACGTGCATTTGTAATATTTTCACTGTGGAGTTTCACCATTGGCATTTTTCCACACCTCTTGATGAACAGTAAAGCTGTTATTTTTCCAGTGGGCCTATTCTGTCAATCTTGCCCCTTGCTCTTATTGGGCCTCTGTATTCCCTAATATTAATTTAGATTGGAAGGAGATTTGGCTTACATGTCACAGTTTTATCAGGCATGACCAACTGAGGCTTATACAGTTTAAAGTGCTACATAATATTTATTATTCCCCTCAGAAATTAACGGATTTGAATCTGCTAAAAGAATCCAAATGTTACAGGTGTAATCAGGATAGAGGGGACCTCTTGCATATTTTTTGGGAATGCCCCAAGGTAGTTCCTCTATGGTCAGAAATTAGGGATAAGCTGGACCCCCTATTGGGATTGGAGGAGGTGTTGGAGCCTGAGATGTGTTTGCTGGGGGATATGTCCACCTTTTCATTTAGGAATAGAAAATATTACATGGCCTTGATTTCACTCACAGTTAAGAAATTGGTTCTCCTTCATTGGAAGGATCAGGTTATGCTCTCTTATTCTGAATGGCTGGCTGAACTTCTCGCTTTTCTCAGGATTGAGAAAATGATTGCTATTTTACACAATCAATTACCCCGCTTTGAGAAGATTTGGGCCCGTTTGATATTATCTATACATTGTGATCTGTGAACTTACCCTATATGATAATGTTTTGAGTCCTATGCCTCGGAGGGGGGAGGGGGAGTATTATTTAGTGGGGAGGGAGGGAGGGAGTTTTTTAGAGTGTTGTAGGATTTTAGGGTTAGGGATTATAGCAGAGAAAATGTTCTGTCATTTCTGTAATGTGATTAATGTATATTGCATTTATTTTTGTAAAATCTTTCTCTCAGTTATGCTGTCTCTGCATAAAATGTGAATAAAATGTTAACGGAAAAAAAAAAAAAAAAGCTGTCATTTTACATATCCTGCCCGAAATGTGTTTTTGCACGTCCAGCGCAGAATAGCACAGTCGTTGTGCAAAATCACTTTTTGGGGCAGTTTGAGGAAATGACAGTTGCACTGTACATGAGCAGAAAATGCCTGTGTTGAAAATTTGGTCCCAAAAGTCCATAAAATGACTATGTTACAAGCGTGCATTGCACATTTCCCATGCATTCTTGTAACTTCACATATTTGCAATATTTACATGCCACATTTTCAACACTGCCATTTTTTTACACCCCCTTATGAACAGTACAGCTGTCATTTTTCACATCCTGCCCAAAATGTCTTTCTGCACTGCACTACCAAAGCCAATGCCAGTGCGACAACATTCGGCATTGACAAATGCTTGTTCCCCCTTGTTATGTTCAGAAGCTCATCTGTCAGTTCACAAATGGTTTGTTTGGCAGGGAAAAAACAGAACTCAGCCAAAGCCCACTCCGCTTTTCCATTTCCACTTAAACTTTTCTTCTTAGTGTTGCTACTGTAGGTCCTGAGTCTACCAACGGTTTAAGACACTCTTAGCATTATAAATGAAAAATGGTAAATGCAAGTGGAATTAAGTAACAGGTATCAAGTATTGTGTATAATAAGCTTAGCTAAAAGAATGGAACAGGCAACTAGAAATTAAAGCAAACTCAGACTGAAAAACAATAGCATTACCCAGTTCACTACTTACTCATGGTACACCCTTTTATTGTTTGCTTGCACACATGCACAAGAAATATTATGTAGCAGCTTAGGAGAGAAGTGGGTTGTGGAGGTGCAGCACTTTGGTGGCCAATTCAGGCGCTACATTTGTTGGCTTGGCAGTGTTCAACCAATGCAAGCCCACTGTCCTGATGACACTGGTTCTGCAGAAGTGCCACCAACTTGAAAGATTTGGCCGTCACAATCAGGGGCCACCTCATCATTACAGCGCCAGCCATTCAGCTGCAATGAGGGAGTGACCCATCATTGCAGGGTGGTACCTTGCCTGGTGTAACATTTCCATGAACATGGTGGGGGCTATCGCTGTCTGCCTCAGATCCCCATGAAAGTTGATGGGGTGCCCAATCCCCCTGTCGGCATGCCCCAACCCACTTCATTTGCCAACGGGGCAGCCCACTCCCCATCGGCATAATGTCTCCTCCATTTGTTATGTGCTAAAGGGGTGCCTAATCCCCCTCAGCATCATGCCCCCCCAAACTGTCTTTCTTTGCCGACAGGGGGCCCAATCCCCATCGGCTTAAGTCCCCCCTCTGCAAAATTGCAAAATGCAAATGGCACACTGGGAGTCTACCCCAGTCTGAAAAAGCAAGCCTGCAAAAAAAACCTTCCTGCAACATCTTTTGTTCATTTTGTTGTCCCTGAAACCAAGAAAATGGTCCCTCGTGGTGTCTCGTGTCCCCTTTCCCAACCTGCAGCCACCCTCTGTGCACCCCACCTCCCCACACCCTCCCCACCTATACTTACCCATGGAGCCCGATGATCTGAAGAAATGCCCGTACGCTGTACAGTGGCATAAATAGGGTTTTTTTCAACTTATGTGGATATCTTGCCCATTTTCCTGACTTTTGGCACCAAATTTTCAACATGGGT
Source organism: Neoceratodus forsteri (assembly GCA_016271365.2). Classification (NCBI taxonomy): domain Eukaryota; kingdom Metazoa; phylum Chordata; order Ceratodontiformes; family Ceratodontidae; genus Neoceratodus; species Neoceratodus forsteri. The sequence goes on along the minus strand of CM028131.1, from coordinate 366,543,641 downwards.
CTATTGGGACCCCTCCTCATGAATTTAATCACTGTCATGGCATTATTCAGTCCTGAAATGTGATTTCGTGGTCACTGCATGGAATCACCTTTCAGGACCAATTAATGAAATGACAGTGCCACTGTTCATGAGGTGGGCTCTCAAAAAGCCTATGTTGCAAATTTGGTGAAAAAAAATCAAAAAATGACTGTTTTATGAGTGTGCGTTGCACAGTTTCCATGCACAGAGGTCCTAAAATGCCTAAGTTGAAAATTTGGTGATGAACGTCCATAAAATGACTGTGTTACGAGCTTGCATTACGCAGTTTCCACGCATCCTCATAACTTCACAAATTTGCAATATTTTCACTACAGATTATCAGCATTGGCATTTGTCATACCTCCTTACAAACAGTACAGCTGTCATTTTTCACATCCTGGCTGAAATGTGTTTTTGCACTTCCAGCACAGAATAGCTTGGTTGCTGTGTGAAATCAGTGTTTGGAACCGATTAAGAAAATCACAGTGACTCTGTTCACGAGCAGAAGTGCTAAAATGCCTATGTTAAAAATTTTGTGACAAAAATCAATAAAATGACTGTGTTATGAGTGTATGTTGTGCAGTTTCCATGCACCCTTGTAATTTCATGCATTTATAATATTTTCACTCCAGATTTTCAACATTGGCATTTTTTCATACCTCCTTATGAACAGTACAGTTGTCATTTTTCATATCCTGCCCAAAATATGTATTTATGCATGCTGCACAGAATAGCACGATCACTGTGGGAAATCAATTTTCGGGATAGATTAAGAAAATCATAGTGACAGTGCTCATGAACAGAGGTCACAAAATGCCTATGTTGAAAATTTGGTGAAATAATTCCACTAAATGACTGTGTTACTTGCATATGTTGTGCAGTTTCCATCTACGCTTGGAAGTTCGAACATTTTTAATATTTTCACTACAGATTTTCAACATTGCCATCTATTCACACCTCCCTATGAATGGTACAGCTGTCATTCTTCACATCCTGCTCGATCTGTGTTTTCATACATCTGGCACAGAATGGCATGGTCGCTATGGGAACAGAATGTTTGGGACACTTTAACAAGATCACAGTGCCACTGTTCAAAAAAAGAGGTCCCAAATGCTTTCATGAGGTGGGGTTACAAAAAGGCCATGTTGAAAATTTGTAGTGCAAATACCAACAAACGCCAGGGGTGTTAGGGTTTCTAACCATAACGTCCCACCCTGTACAGACTGACAGGCATCAGGGATATGCCTTTCGATTGCCGACTGTAATGTTCATGCCATGCCATGCCATTCCACCCCCACCCCACCACCCTGCAGCCAGTGACAGGCATCGAGGTGTGCCTTGGACTCTTCAGCCCCAGAGTTCACCCAATTCTCCTATAGTGCATCCATTCCAGCATATGTCCTTATGGAATGGTGTGACTATAAAGCCAAACACCCCAAGGCACACATCAACATTTGTCAGTGTCTGCAGGATAGGATGAGGTGAAATGGCATGAACGTTATGGGTGATGACACAAACGCATACCCCAATGTCTGCTTGTCTCTGCAAGGTGGAGATGGGGTTGGTGTGAAGTTCAATACTTCACTGCCTTTCCTATTCTGCATCTATCTAACTCCTGCATTTCCAATGCTAATACCAGCAAGCAAACATTCAGCATTGGCAAATGCTTGTTATAATACATGTAGCAATAGATCAGAGTTACTAAGAGCTCAGCTGTGTTGAAACATTCTCCAATTACAAAAGGTGCAGACAGGCTAACACTTTCTGCTCACAAAATGATGCAAAAGTAAAATAAAACTTTATAAAAAGGAGCTTTTACCTGTATTTTAAAGACTCCTAAAAGCATTTGGAGCCAGAAATGCCTTGAGATACATGTCTCTCCACATCTCTGCAAATGGATCCAACAATCTATTGCTGAAATGTGTCCATTTACATTTGCTCAAATGGACCCTTTGTTACCATAAAAAACACATCACACCATCCTTGATTTTGGCATGAAAAGGCTGCAGCTTTTACTTAACTTCGGTAATCAACAACAAGTTTACAACGACATCAACAACATTGTCAATATCGATATACAATATACATTTACACAATAATACATCAAAGATATAGACACAAGCACATTAAGACCCCTGGCGCAGCAAACTTATGTCCACTTTAGCTTGACCTGAAGCCTTCATGTCTTGAGTACCGGGGGGACTCTGGCCCATAGGTTTGGCACACCCATCTGGTCCCATGTCTCTCCACTGAACAGCCTCCTCCCCTTTTCTAGCTGGATTCTGGGATGTCCATGACCTTTGCTGAGGAGCATGCCTGCCCAGGGCCACAGTTCCTGCCTACAGGTCAGGTCCCCCCTAGCATTCCGATGCACACCCCAATAGGGTGATGGCCCATTTCTGTGAAGCTTTACCCACCCATGGTCACACCTCTAGCCTGCTGCCACCCAGTCCTAACTTGATTGAATTCTTGCCCAGAACATGTTTTTCAGGTGGGTCAGCCATGAATTTACTGCCACTTACAAATGTCCCTAAATATATTTTCCCCACCAATGCCCCAGGGGTCTTCCTTGGCCCTTGTGAGATGTTCTCACACCAATCTTGCAAAGCCTTGTTAATGATATTATTACCAGTTTCTGACAAATGTACCCCATATTTTCTGTAAAGTGCACCACATGCCTTCATAATGTGGAAGAGCCATAAAACCTCCACACTGCACAAGAAAGTGAACCAGGTCACCTTCCTGTTTACCTCCCTACATGCCTCCTGTATTGCAGGGACACTGCATGCTAGGCTGAAAAAAAAGGGAAGTGGTTCAGTGCAGTGACTGGGGGCAGCCGTCTTCAGGGGATCTTCTGGAGACTGTGGTGCTGCCCCAGCTGTTCATGCCTCTCTGAGTTGGTGGAGAGGGTCTCTATACTTGAGGCTACATTTTCTATTATTCAGGAGGGGGGCACAAGGCTTGGAGCTGTGTTGGCTGGGAGTTGAGGGACTTTTTCTCCCATCCAGGGACCATCAAGTCTGACATTGTTACCTTGTAGTTTGTCAGATAGAAAGAACAGCTGGACTAAGGTGGGCTTGAGGAGGGAGGGCGTGGTGGGATCTGGAAGGTTGGTGGGTGTGTCACAGGCACATTCCTTAACCACAGCTGTTTCCACTGAAAATTTCCTACACTGCACTTGTGGAGCAGGACTGCCAAGAGGTATGCGTGGAAGTGGCCAAGGAGGATGTGGGGACTCTTCCAGGTGGAGGCCCCAAGGTGGATGAAAGATGACCCTGGAGATGGAGGAAGCAACTTCTTGTGGGAATTTAATCATCATGGGGATTGAGCTGGGAGGAGGAAAGGGGATGTAGAGGGAGGTCATGTGCCTACCCAGTGCCACAGCATAGATGGATGGGAAATATATCTTTTGGATTGCTAGGACAGCCAGAAGGGAGGGGCAGCTGAATGTCATTGTCCACCCGGGGGACAAATGACCTGTCTAGGAAGGGAGAAGGCACAGTGCAGGGTTAGTTCAGGGAACTGGGAAGAAGTCTAAAGCAGGTAGCACATGCTGTAGCTTTTGTGGCGCTACTGCCTGTCTATGACAGGGGGATTGTAAGGAAGGTCTGCATCAGCACCTTCAACTTATCATTGAAGGTATGGTGCAGGGTAGATGGATACAGTTACATTGAGGACTGGGGCCCACTTGGAAGGATAAGAGCCTATACAGTGGTGACCACCTGCATCCAACCAGGAGGGGAACCACAGTTCTCAGTGGATTTTTTAAACATCACTGCAATGTATGTTTAAACTAGTTGAGGGAGGAGGTGGAAACAGAGAGGGATGCAGAGTCTCTCTCCTCCCAACAGGCTGAGAGTCCCACTACATAGTAAATAAGTCAAAGTGAAAAGGGGATTAGTAAAGGGGGAAAGGGACCAGAAGAGATGAGGGAGAAATGGGGGACAAAAGGAAAGATGGAGAAACAACAAGAAGAGTACTAACAAAATCTGGAAGGCCATGTGTACAAATGCTGGAAGTTTGAGAAATAAGATTCCTGACCTAGGGGCCATCATGGTGGAAACTGACCTGGATATTATAGCCATTACCGAGGCACATGGTGCTCAGCCAGCCATGACTGGGATGTGGTCATACCAGAGTACACAATGTTCAGGAGGGACAGGGTAGGAAGCAGAGGTGGGGGAGTTGTGCTTTGTTTGAAGGATAGTATAAATGCAAAATAAATACAAGGTATTCAGGTGAAGGCAGATGTACTGTGGGTTACCCTTGAGTCAGGCAATGGTGCCACTATTCAGACAGGGGTGATCTACAGGCCTCTGGCCCAGAGGAAGGCCTTGACAGGGAAATGTTAGAAGCAATTAGTAAAATGGCTAACAAGGGGCAGGTGTTGCTGGTGGTGGACTTCAATATGCCAGATGTAGATTGGAGCTTTCCTATGGCAGCTTCAGCCAGGATTAGGGACATCCTGGAATCCCTGCAGAGAGCATTCCTCTAGCAACTGGTCAGTGAACCAACTCACAATGTGGCAGTACTGGATCTGGTGCTTACAAATGGTGATAGAGTTGAGGATGTCAAGGTGGGAAACCACCTTGGGATCAGTGATCATCATACAGTGCGGTTGTCCTAGGAAGATCATGTTAGTTGAACCTTGTGACATTCTATGACTAGGTGACGATGGCCTTGCACCGGGGTAGGCCGGTGGAAGTCCACTTTCTGGACTTCAGCAAGGCATTTGATTTGGTACCGCACCATGGCCTGCTGGCTAAACTGAAGGAAATGTGGGTAGGGAGACAGTCATTAAGATGGATAGGACATTGGCTCTCTTAGGACTAGCCTCATCCCCAAGGTGGGTTACTAGTGGGGTGCCCAAGGGGTCAGTTCTGGGGCCACTCCTGTTAAATGCCTATGTCTCCAACATAAGGAAGGGGATCAGGAGTGAAATGAGTCCCTTTGCAGATGACTCAAAGCTGGGTGCAGTGGTGGATGAGGAGGAGGGGAGGGTGGCCTTACAGGAGGATCAGGAGGCTCTGGAAAGGTGGTCAGGAAAACGAAAACTAAAATACAATGCAGGGAAGTGCAAGGTTCTGCACCTGGGAATCAGAAATCCAGACTAGGGGTATGCTCTGGGAGGAGACAAAATTCAAGTCACGGAGGGTGAGAGGGACCTGGGGGTAGTGGTAGATGTCAAAATGAACAACTCAGAGACCTGTAGGAGGGCAGCAGCAAAAGCAACTAGGATGCTGGGATGCATTGTCAGGGGAATTACCTCCAGAAAGGTGGAAGTGATCCTACCCCTGTACAACTGCTTGGTTACATAGAAACATAAAAACATAGAATGTGACGGCAGATAAGGACCGCTTGGCCCACCCAGTCTGCCCATTTCCTTACCTACTGGATAAGCTGCAGATCCTAGTTAACCAGCAGCCTACTTCTTCCTACCCCAACCCCCCAGAATTGCCTTATGACTATCCCATGCATGCTTGAATTCCACCACTGATTTTGACTCCACAACCTCCTCCGAAGGCCATTCCATGCATCCACAACCTCTCTGTGAAAAAATACTTCCTTAAATTACCTCTGAGCCGCCTCTATCTTCAAATTGTGCCCTCTTGTTCTTGCACACCTCTTTTTTGAAAGATGCTACCCTCTTGGACTTTGTTGATTCCCTTGAGGTACTTGAAAGTTTCTATCATGTCCCCCTCTCCTCCTTTCCTCGAGGCTATACATATAAAGCTCCTAAGTCTCTCTTCATATGTCCTCCGGTGCAGACCCTGCACCATTTTAGTTGCCCTCCTCTGGACAGCTTCCATCCTGTCTATGTCTTTGATGAGATTGGGTCTCCGAACTGCACACAGTACTCCAGATGGGGTCTCACCAGCTGTCTGTACAGAGGATAATAACTTCCTGTTTTCTACTGGTGATGCCTCTCCCTATGCATCCCAGTATCCCCCAGCCCTCCTTGCTGCCTTCTCACATTGCTTGCCCACCTTTAGGTCATCTGATATGACTACCCCAGGTCCCTTTCCATTTGTTGTTGTTAGTATCTCACCTCCCATTGTGTACTCTTCCCTGGGTTTTGTTTCCAGGTGCATTACCTTGCACTTCTTAGCATTGAATCTAAGCTGCCATACATTTGACCATTCCTCTAACCTTGCCAGTCCCTTCTCATCCTTTCCACCCCACCCTGTGCATCAACTCTGTTGCAGATCTTAGTGTCATCTGCAAAGAGACATATTTTTCCTTCCAGTCCTTCTGCAATGTCGCTTATAAAGACATTGAAGAGGACTGGTCCTAATACTGAACCCTCGCGGTACCTGCTAGTAACCCTCCTTTCTTCTGAGTGGACTCCATTTACTATTACCTCTGTGTCCTATTCTCCAGCCAATTCTTTACCCAGGCTGTCATCTTGGGACCCACTCCCAGGCTGGCTAACTTATATATTAATCTTTTGTGTGGGACTGTGTCAAATGCCTTGCTAAAGTCTAGGTAGGCCATGTCCACAGCCCCTCCCTGATCTACTACTTTGGTCACCCAGTCAAAGAAATCTATCAGATTCGTCTGGCCACACCTCGAGTATTGTGTGCAGTTTTGGAGACAACATTTAAATAGGGCCATTACACTCCTAGAGAGGATTCAAAGGAGGGCAACCAAAATGATCCAGGGCCTGGGGGAGAGGACCTATGAGGAGTGGCTCAGGGAGCTCAACATGTACACCGTGAAGGAGAGGAGGGATGGGAGGACATGATAGAGGTCTTTAAGTACATAAAAGGGATCAATAAGGGGGTTAGTAAGGGTACTCCAAAGGAAGGAGGAGGGGGCAACTAGATGGAACAGGTATAAGCTGGAAGGGGCAGGCTCAGAGGGGAGAGGAGGAAGTGTTATTTTGCTGAAAGGGTGGTGGAACCATTGAATGCGCTGCCCAGGGAGCTGATAGAGGTGGAGACTGTGGAGGAGTTAAGAGGGGAGAGGACAGGTACAGGGGGAGGGTAAATCTGACCAGGTCCAATGTAAGTGGCACATCTGGGACTGGGAACAGTATAACCCAAGGGGAAGGGTAGGACACCAAAATCATCCCTCAGTGCAGGTGCTGAAAATTGAGCAGACTTGAAAGACCGTTAGGCCTATTCTGCTGTCATTTTAGTGTGTTAGAATCTAACCACACGATGGCAAGAGTCCTGAACTTCGGAAGATCTAACTTTATAAAGATGGGGAGTACCTCAGGAATAACCTGACAGGGGGTGAGGACCTGGAGGGGTGGAGGAAAAATGGACCCAACTAAATGAGGGGATAGTGAAGGCAACAAACCTATGTGTCAAGCAGGTAAGCAAAAGTAAAAGAAAGTGGAGACTGCTACGGTTCTCCAAAGAGGTGGCAGAAAAAGTAAGGCTAAAGGAATAGCATTGAGAAGGTATAAGGAGACCTAGAGGGGGGACGATAGGGAGATGTATCTGGTAAAATAAAGGGAGGCAAGCAAAGCTATAAGGAGTACAAAGGCACAAACTGAGGAAAGACTACCTCAGGGAATTTCAAAAAGGGACAAGACATTTTTTTCTGGTATTTGAGAGAGAAAAGGAAGACAAAGGGAGGGATTGTGTAGTTAAAGAAGGAAAGGGTGTGTAACCCCTAGGTGGCACTATCCCAAGGGCTACTTCCCCTGCCTGCTTGGCTAGTAGCAGATTAAGGGGCCTGAGTTCTGAAACGGATGCCTCCACCAGGAGATCAGGGTTGGTAGTGGTCAAGCTAACCTGGGCACAGCCCTCCGGGATACTGTAACCTCCCTCTTTCCCCTCTAGTGGCCTGAACACTGTACAATAATCTCTTTCACAATACCCTTGGTACACCACACAAGTACCCACACTATTTTCACTATCCACCAGGTCTGATTCCTCTGGCTCAACCCTGGGGACCCCCTGTAAAACAAGGTTATGCACAGCAAATAGCAACAGTACAGTATTTTGAGCACAAACAGGAACCAAATAATAATAATAATAATAATTTTATTTATATAGCACCTTTCAACGTATCAAGGTGCTGAACAATAGTAAAACAATTCAAACACTGAATAAAAACAGAATGTATCCATAAAAATCAACATATCAACAAAATAAAATTATTTATAATAAAATCCATACATTAATGAATAGCTTAATCATCTAAAAAACCCATATTCCATAAATAAGTTTTCAAGTCTCTCTAAAGAGCTTCACAGAGTGCACTACCGTAACCGACATGGTAGAGTTCCAAAAGAGTGGGTGCATATGAAAATGCTCTGCTGCCGGAGGATTTAAACTCACTCTTGGGATCTCTAACAACCCCATGTCGCCGAAAGCGGAGATCGGTCGGGGCAGTAAGGAACCAGAAGGTCTTTCAGATAGGCTGGACCCTGATCGTAAAGCTTTGAAAGTCAATAAAATGACTTTAAGGTGATCGCCACCGCATAGGAAGCCAATTGCAGTTCGCGCTTGCGGGAGTAATATGACAGGACCTACTGTCCAGTCAAAACCGAGCTGCTGGCGTTCTGCATCAGCTGTAGGCGATGGATTTCAACCCCAGAAAGCCCAAAGGACAGGGCGTTGCAATAGTCCAAGCGTGAAGATACGAAAGCGTGAACCAGAGTAGGCAGGGAGTCGGACGGAACAAGGTGCCTAACCCTGCCAATGTTCCTAAGATGATAAAAGGAAGTCTTGACAACGGCTGACACCTGAGCTTTAAGAGTCAGCCTGTCATCAAGAATAAACCTGTATGCACCGCTCTGAGGACGGAGAGATACTCCACCAAGGAAAATTCCAGATGGTGCACCGATACCCGGCCTCACAATCCAACCTCCTGGGTCCACTACCAGCACCTCTGTTTTCTCCAAGTTCAACTTTAGCCAACTAGAATCCATCCAGTCTTGGATCTCCCCCAGACAGTTGTTAAACACCGAGAGAGCTCCATCCTGGTCGGGTGCAAAAGACAGATAGAGCTGGGTATCATCTGCATAGCAGTGAAACCTCAGCTCATATCGTCTAATGATACCTCCGAGGGGCAGCATATACACTGCAAACAACATGGGAGACAGCACAGAACCCTGGGGCACTCCACACAACAAAGAAATTGGGTCAGAGGAAAAATTCCCCGACACAACTCTTTGTGATCTCCCAGTGAGGAATGCCGTGAACCATTGCAAAACGGTTCCAGACATTCTACAGATTTGCCCCAGGCGAGCTAGTAACACCATGTGGTCTACAGTGTCAAAGGCTGCAGAGAGATCAAGAAGAATCAGAATGGAGTGTCTCTTCTGATCCCTCGCCATCAGAAGATCATTTAACACCCGAACCAGCACAGTCTTGGTGCTATGTCTTTTTCGGAAGCCAGACTGGAAGGATTCATAGACGTTATGGATGGTCAAATGGTCATCCAGTTGAACTGCTACGACCTTCTCAATAACCTTCCCAATAAAGGGGAGGTTAGAGATAGGCCGATAGTTTGAAAAACAGTCTGGGTCCAAGGAAGCTTTCTTCAAAAGAGGAGTCACCACTGCTTCTTTCAAGGAGCAGGGAAACTTGCCTAACTCCAAGGAGCACCAGACTATTTGTGCCAGGACCAGACCGATGATGTCAAGACAACCCAAAAAGAGGGGAGTCGGACCGGGATCCAAACCACAACTTGTGGGACGCATAGAATGGATGATCCTCATAATGTCCATGAACTCTGGTCATCGAAAGGAGCTCCAGGAGAAATGAGGCACTGTCATCTCATGTTGTCCAAAAGCATCACCCTTAGAGGTTACTGGACCCAGGTTCGCCCTGATGTTGGCCACTTTAGTTGCAAAGTATAGAGTGAGCTCATCACACTCTACTTGCGAAAAGACTTTCCGAACATGTAGACAGGCTGGGTTGCACAGTCTGTCCACAGTTCGGAACAGCTGAGCTGGTCGATTCTGAGCAACTAACATACTAACATACTAAAATGCCAGCAGAATAGGCCTAACGGTCTTCCGTGTCTGCTCGTTTGGTCAGCCCCCACCCTGGTTGCTGACCTTGCTGCCCCCCTCGCCTTCTCTGGCTTCTCTCTTCCCAGTTCTGGATATTCTTGCTGCATTGGATTTTGCTTCCAGAACCCTTCCCCTGTACCTGTCCCACCCCCTCTTGAACCCCTCCACTGTCTCTGCCTCCACCAGCCCCCTAGGCAGCGCATTCCATGGCTCCACCACCCTCTCAGTGAAGTAGCACCTCCTCCTTTCTCCCCTGAATCTTCCCCCCTCCAGCTTCCACCCATGCCCTCTAGTGGCCCCTCCTCCTTCCTTCGAAGCACCCTGACTGTTCCTCCCTATTTACCCTCTTCATGTACCTGAAGACCTCTATCTGTCCCCCGTCCCTCTCTCTTCCAATGTGTACATATTTAGCTCTTCGAGCCTCCTCATAGGTCCTGTCCCCAAGCCCCAAATCATTTTGGTTGCCCTCCTCTGGACCCTCTCCAGGAGGTTAATGTCCTCTTTAAGTGTGGCCTCCAAACTGCACGCAGTACTCAAGGTGCGGCCTCACCAAGCAGTTATACAGAGGGAGTATCACTTCCTCCTTCTGGAGGTGATCCCCCTAGCGATGCATCCCAGCATCCTGTTGTCCTTGGCTGCTGCCCTCCTACAAGTCTGAGTTGTTCATCTTGACATCCACCACCACCCCCAGGTCCCTCTCAGCCATCGAGACTTGTAGCATTCCCCCCCCCAGCAATCTCCCTGGACAGGAATTCTGCCTTCTTATGGGTGATTGCAGATTGACAGCTAACATAATGTTCCATCAATCTAGAGTGGTCGGCATCAAGGGAGGACCTGCGCCAGCGACGCTCTAACCTTCGCCCCCGTCTCCGCATCTCCCTCAAAGTCCCGTCAAACCACGGGGCTCCAGGACGAAGGGATAGGGGGTGCTCACGAACAGGAGCACTAGAATCCAGAGCCGTTATGACAGCCTTATTATAGGCCAACACCAATGCTTCTGGACTACTGCTCACTGAAATGAAGGATGACAGGTCAAGGACCGCCACTAGACCTTGTGGAGTAACACTCCATAATGGGCGGTACATGACCATCTCCACAGGGGCTGGTCTTCTCAGGGGGGTGCAAAAATTGAACCTCACGATGTAGCGATCAGACCAGGTGACTGGTTCCACCCCCATGTCAGAAGCGTCGATCCCTAGAAGGAAGACTAAGTCTAAAGAGTGTCCAGATTTATGAGCAGTGAAACCACCTGTGTAAGGCCCAAGGAAAACATCAGTTGGAGGAAGTGATTACCAAAATTGGAGAGTTCATCGTCGACCCAGGCATTGAAATCACCCAGAACCATCAATCTGGGTGACTCAAACGACATGTCGACGAGGAAGTCTGCTACTTCCTGTAAGAAACATCTCCCATCTCCGGGTGGACGGTAGATGAGCACAATTCAATCGCCTACACCTGCTACGACTGTACACTCGAAAGACCCAGTCTCACCTACTACTACAACCACAGTCCGATTACATGCAGAAAAAGTTAGATCTGATTTATTCAGGGGACTTGAACAAGGGAGGGGAAAATCAGGTTAATTAGCTTAAAGGGTGTATCAATCAAGCAGTTATGCATGCGCTTTGAGTCCCCCCACAAAGTCCACCTCTGGGTACCCAGGTGGAGAAGAGATGGGCTAGCCAGGACCGATGCCCGGGGTTGTAGCTGGTTGGGGCCCTGTGATGGAAAACACAATATGCACAGTACACGATATTTGTAATCTGGAGCCAGAGGGCTCAGTTCATAAAGGAAACGAAACAAGACAATCAGATGACACACTCTGATTAAGCTGTTGTTGCAGGGAGCTGCCCTGGTATTTACTCACGATACCCAAGACTGGACACAAACTAGATGAAAATCGAGACTGCAGGTGGTTGATCTGGAATGCCAGGAGAAGCAGTGCCCACATGAGTCACAGAGGCATCATTCCTGTTCAAGCGTGGAGCAGGGGGTTGATCCCCAGAGAGGTCTCTCATTGATGGCTTCTCTGTGCAGTGGGTAGTCTGGCAAGGCCCAGACCGCATCAAGACAAATTCAGATGCAGTCCGTTTTGGGCTGAATACAGTTTCCAGCAAGTAGAACACAGTTCACACAGTGGGAGACTAACTTACAACCCACTAGTAGCTCATAGCACAGTTATATGTAAGGGAATTCTACTGTACCAGGCAAAGCACTCCCAGGTCACAATCACAAAATCTCTGCACACACTGGGAGCTTAGGGGTAGCTGGAACTTCTGACAGGCCGATCGCATTCAGCAAAATCTTCTGTCTTCTTCAGTTTGAGCCTGGCCCACTTCAGTAGCTTCTTTTAGTCACACAAACTTGGATTTAGTCCAAAATAATTCTCTTCTTTCCCTCTCAGGAGCAGCACACCGACATGTAGGCCAAAAACTGCACCTTTTCAGAGTTCTCCCATGCGAATCCACTCAGGATTACTGCTCAGACTCACTTCAGCTCCTTCTTGTTCAGCTTCCAGCTTAGATCTAACTGAAAACTGCAAGCAGCCTGGTGATTTCCCCAAGATCCAAAAGATTTGGTTGGCAGATTTGGCTGTCAGTCAAAGCAAGAGCTCCCCCTTCAGTTGCAAAAAAAGCACAAAAAGTTCAAACTACAGTTTCTACAGATTTTGAATTCAGACAGTTCCTGTAGTCCGACTACATTTTCGGTCCCATCAGTACTGTTTGGTCCAATTTGCAGTCCAGGACCAAGATAGTGGAGACAAACAAAACAGTCCTTGCTACAAAGAAAGCAGGTTAGACAAACTACATTATCATTATCATGCTAAATAATTTTCAGTAAATAATTACATCTTTGAACAGAGCTCCCTCTCAGATTACTTAAGCTGCAATTAGGCAACTCTTAAATAGACAGTACACAGAGGCTATACAGGCTCTGGTAATCACATTTAAGCTGCTAAAATGCAGGACACCAGCCTGGCAGTGAACATTAAGGCAAGCTCAAGGAAGATTTTTTGGGAACCCCCTTTTGTAGGGTGGTTACACCCTTCCATGCCTGGGAAAACTTGGCGTCTGCGTCAAGTCTGTACCATTCTATCATTGAAAATGCAACATATACAAGACATTTATACCATTAGCATGCTATACAAGTACTAACTGATTCATCAATTGGCATAACTTGTCACTTCACTACACATTTCAATGTACTCCACTATATCATTTCCATTCTGACAATACATTATGCATATTTCGCACAGGTAAATTGAACATTACTATACAGAATCATGTAATAACTTCTTGTACTATAAACAATGCATGAGGGGGACCTTCCCTATCATCTAACTTGGGGTTGGATGGGGCCGGGACACCATGGTGAGAGGGCAAAACAAGTAACCTGGAATGGTGCGTCAAGCTCAATTTGGGCAGTGAGCTCTGAGAGACATAAACACCTTTGTGGACTACATTGAGAGGCAATCCACTGGCCTCCAAGGGGAATGGTAACTGAAGCACACCACTGGCTTGACAGCTCGGCCAGTCTTTCTGGGATGAACAACCACAGCCTCTGTACTTTCAGCAATGGTCTTGGAGCTTTCATCACTTGTGAGGGGTGCCTTTGCCTGAAGGAGAATGCCCAAGCTGGGAGCACTGTCAGCCCCTTGCTCTGTAGTCTCTGTTTCTACAACACTTGGTTCATTTTGAAGACACTCTGGCACTGAAGGGGGGTTGTCAGCACTCTCATAGTGTTCCTCAAGTTCTGGCATGTCACCAGAAAGACTCATATCATCAGCCTCTCCTTCAGGCAAATCATATAGTTCCACAATACACAAAGACTCAGCATCCTCAGACATGATACTTTGCACTTCACCTTCAGGGAGCATTGGCTCCAATGATGATGCCAGGGCGTTAGGCAGTCCAGAAGGCCCAGCTTCATCCCCATAATTCAACATAGGATTTCCACGAAACAACTGACTCAGTTCATATGAGGGGTAATAGGCATTATCACACTCACTGTCATCCGAGTTAGACTGGCAGTCACTATCATTGTGGGCCTGCTGCGGGGGAAGTCTTAAATCAGCAATCATGGGAGCAGGTTGACTCTGTTTCTTTCTTGCAGCAGCACAAGTCACTGGTCCAGAGGAATCAATCTCGGCGGGTTCAGCCTCAGTTATAACTTGACCAATAGGTAGCAAGTGGTTACTGTGAATGGTCTTGACAGCTTTGGAGTTATTCTCTGGGTGCGCTTTGTACACTGGCAAATCATCCAACTTTTCAACTACGACATGGGGAAGATGGTGCCATTGATCAGCAATTTTGTGTTTACCATGCAATCCTAAATTTTACAACAACACACGGTCTCCAGGCCTAAGCTCTTGAGCCTTTACTTTTCTATCATGTCTCTCTTTGTTGGCTAGATTTCTTTTGGTGGCCATTGCTTGGGCCAGTTGATAGGCATGGTTCAATTAAGCTTTAAGTTTTTGTACATATTGCAGGTAATCTTTGGCTCGGACCCCATTGGGAGAAACTCCAAAACAGACATCAACAAGCAGCCAGGCCTCACTCCTGAACATGAGGCGGTAGGGAGAGAACCCGGTAGCATCATTCTTTGTGCAATTGTATGCATGTACCAAGTTGCTAATCTGCTGGCTCCATTTATGCTTATCTTTTGGGTGGAGGGTGCCTAGCATGTCTAGCAGGGTGCGGTTAAAGCATTCTGGTTGAGGATCCCACTGCAGGTGATAAGGGGTGGTTCTTGACTTTTGCACCACCCATAGAGAGTATTTCTTTGATTAGCCGACTCTCAAAGTCCCAGCCCTGATCAGAGTGAATTAGCTGGGGGGGCACAATAGTGGACAAATAAATTTTCCACTAGCACCTTGGCCACAGTAGATGCTTTTTGATCATTGGTGGGAAAAGCTTGTGCATACCGTGTGAAATGGTCTGTAACCACTAACATGTTGCCAGTGTTTCACTGATCAGGTTCTAAACTCAAGAAGTCTATGCAGACTAGTTCCATTGAGGTGCTGGTAGTAATGTTGACAAGGGGAACAACCCTCTCAGGCAGAGCTTTTCTCTGCAGGCAGTGACTACAAGTCCTTCCATGGTGCTCAACATCGGCCCCCATCTTGGGCCGGTAGATTCGAGATCGTAGTGGGTCAAGGGTCCGGTCGATACCGAGGTGGCCTATATGATCGTGGAGGGACCGCAGTACCAAATCTTTGAAGGCTGTGGGCAGGACCAGTTGTTGCTTGTCTATTTAGCCACCCCGATCTACTGCCTCTCTATACAACAATTGATTAAGCAGCTTCAAACTGGGGCCTTCTTTAAACAATAAAGCAGTTCACAGATCAGAGGAATGCAACTTGGACACATCTTTTTCTACACGAAGGGTGTCAATTGCTGGCTGAGTCATAGGGTCTGAGGATTGAGCCCATTGCATGTTGTCATTGACAAACTGAGGTAGTGCACTAATATCTAGAGCAGAAAAGTGGCAATATGCAGCCAGTATGCAGGTGTCAGAGGGGCCCAAACAATCTGCTAAGCAGTCCACTGTGTCCATAGACATCTGTTCATTTCTATCAAACTTTTGGCACAATGCTTGGATGTCAGGTTCAGACAGCCTGACCCAGTCACTCTTGGAAATGGGCCTCCGGGATAGGGCATCAGCATCAATATGATTCAGGCCCAGTCTATATTCGACAGCATAATCATATGTTGACAATGCAGAAAGCCACCGGTGCCCCATGGCATCTTACTTAGCTGAAGCCTGTACATAGGTCAACGGGTTATTGTCAGTCCTCACCAATATTTTCATCCCATAGAGGTAATCATGAAACTAGTCTACAATGGCCCATTTTAATGCAAGGAACTCCAACCTGTGCACAGGGTAGTTTTGCTTTGATGGGGTAAGCTCCTACTGGCAAATGCCACTGGTCTCAAACCATCCTTATGGTCTTGATACAGTACAGCTCCTACACCCTGCAGACTGGCATCAGTATGCAGCACATAGGATTTGGTGGGATCAGCATAAGTGAGGATGGGGGCATGGGTCAACTGGTATATGACTTTGTGGAAAGCTGCTTCACAGTCAGGCATTCAACGGGACCAAAAAAGTTCACCTGGGCAGAAATATGCTTTGTCTGGTTCTTTGACAGACCCTTTTTTGTATTTACGATTGGTAGGAGGGTAACCCTGGGTAAGATTCAAGAGTGGCTGAATCACTTTGGAATAGTCCTTTATGAACCGTCGGTAGTAGCCACAGAATCCCAGGAAATGTTGTAGTTCTTTCAAATTGTGGGGCTGGGGCCAAGTAGTCAAGGCTTCAACGTTACTAGGATTAGTCTCTAGCACCTCTGTAGACACTATGTGCCCTACATACTTCACAGAGGTTTGGAAAAACTGGCAGTTGTCAATGGACAGCTTGAGGCCAAAATCTTCCAGTCGGTCTAGTACTTTGAATAGTCGACTCTCATGTTCCTCTACGGAGCTCCCAAACACAATGACAAAGTCCAAGTACACCAGGCATTCCAGCAAATTCATGTCTCCCACTGCTCATTCCATCAGTCACTGGAAGGTGGCTGTGGTGCCCGATATCCCCTGTGGCATTCTCACAAATTCATAGAACCTCAAAGGACAGATGAAGGCTGTCTTCTCACAGTCCTCTGGAGCCATCAGAATCTGGTAATATCCACAGCGAAGATCCAACACTGAGAACCATTTTCTCCCATTCAAACAATCCAGAGCATCTTGTATACGGGGCATGGTGTATTGATCAGGGATGGTCCGCCTGTTGAGGGTCCGATAATCCACACACATTCATACTGTTCCATTCTTTTTACACACAACCACAATGGGAGAAGCATATGGGCTCCCCAATTCTTGTATCACACCAGCCATGAGCATTTCCTGCAAGTGTCTTCTCACATCATCTATGTCTGCAGGGCCAAGGCGTTGAGACCTCTCTCGAAATGGCCATTCATTGTGTAGGTGTATGTGATGCTCCGCACCCTGGACACATCCCATGTCCGATTCCTTCAATGAAAACACTTTTGATCTCTCTGGTCAAGTTTCTGGCTAATTCTAGTCTTCCACTCAGCTGGCTATGGGGAGTCACAAAAATCAAACAAGTCGGGAGTCACTCTATCTGTCTTGCCAGGGGGCTTGTTGCTGGGCAACACTGCAGTGTCTGCACAGTGTGCCGTAGCTAGGGTGCATCCTTTGTTCACCCAGATCTCCCAACCTGACACATTATGAATCTGGACCGTCACTAGTCATGCATAGGAATGAGCACGAGCTGGCAAGATGCTGGGCTTAACCAATAATCCTTCTGGCAATTTTCCATCGCCTGGCACATCCAACATCAGTATTTTGTTTTTGACATCTTTGCGGCGGCAGATCTCCCCTTGAATGGTACACTGGGTGTTAGGGGTCAGTACCATTGAATCAGGGTCCTTCTTCCACATGACCCCTACCGGTTCATCCTGGTCCACTCCCTTGGGATTCTGTTGCAAATCATAGGCCCTCTTGATCAAAGCAGAAATTATTAGGGCCCTCCCAGTCTGTCGCCCTTATTTCTCATGACAGAGTTGTGCCAGTCTCCCAAACATATGGGCGTTGATCCCAATTAACAGGGGAACCCCATCATACAGTCCAGTAGGGGGAAAAACTAAGACCAGTGTCTCAACTTGCTCCTCTACACCAGTTACAGCTGCAGGAATGGCAACCAGAGGTGGACATATCCTAGGTAGGGATAAGACTTGTCGCTCAACCCCCACACATGTAGACCTTCCAGGGATTGTAAGAGCACAGCAGATAAGTGTTTGTCATACCAGTCCTTAAATACAATGATCACTTGCAACCCACTGTCCAGCACAGCCTGAGTAGGAATACCATTCATAGCCATGGTAGTCTCTATTGAAGGGCCCACTATTTTGGACTAGTCTGGAGGGACAGCAGCAGGGGCCTGGACAGATGATTTAGCCACATAGGGATTTGAGTTACTACTTCTAGAACCCTCACCGTGGTAATTTTGGGCAGTTCTCAACCACTGATTCATTCTCCAAAGCTCACCTTGATAGCCTATATACAACTTTATCTAGGTCTTTTGTGGACCAGCATTCTCTCTTCATGTGCCCATCTTTCCCACAATTATGGCAAAATATGTTTTCTGGGATTTGGGGTTGCCGAGGCATCACACTGGGAGCTGGGGCGGCGGTACTACAAACTGAAAACCTTGGTGCCATCTCTGTCTGCTTTGTGGTGAGCATTTGGAGACATCTCGTCAATTCTCTTACTTCCATAGTCAAGACATTGAGTTTCAAGCTGCTGTCAGCAGGAGATGCCTGGGTGGACACCCCACCCCCATAGCAGATGCAGTTGGATAAGGGTCGGCGCCTGTACTTGCAGGAGTGACCTTCATAAAGAGACTGTTTTTTGTTTCCCTGAACTCCCTCAGCAGTTCATCCCATGGTGGCACACCCTCATTGCTCCCCACTTTGGAAGGGCCTTCCGATGCCGTGATCACTTGGATTGCACTCACCCTAGAATTACAATCTCCCTCTTCCTCTTCAACCTCCTGGAGTTCTTTTATCAAGTCACAATAGTCTGGTGGGTTATCCCTTCTATCTGGGAGCCTTAATTGAAGGAGCTGCAATTTAGAATGCTTTGCATGTTGCAGTATGTGCACCAACCTCACATGGTTTAAGTCACTGGCGGCTACCCCACCTTTTCGGTAAGCCTTCTGCAGTGCTCTTTCCAGATGAGTAACATATGCGGACAAACTTTCCCCTGGCCATTGTTTTGTACAATGAAATTCCCACATCAAGTTCTCCCCTGACTCAATGCTCCCAAAATTGCCTTTGAGTGCAGATAGGTACTTCTGGGCAGATGCATCAGGTTTGTAGACCTCAGAAATGTAATGGCCTCTATGGCAGGACCCCTCAAACTTTCTATGATCCGTTTCCATTTCTCAGCCTTCGCACACTGCTATTCAGGTACCAAAGGGGCAACACAATCTATCCAGGTCTCCCAATCATCCTCCCCTTGAGAGGTGGAGAGGGTGCTGGAGAATATTCTCAACCTTCAGTAAGAGTCGTGACTAATGATAGATACAGACATAGGAGCCAGCAATAGCATGGGCACAGAAGGAGGGACAATAATGGGTGCTGGAGCAGGAGGGGGTGTTGGGGGAGGAACACCCCCAGGTGGCAGGAATAGTTTCTTTAAGTCCTCCACTGTTTTCCCTTCCTCCAGCAACAGCTTAGCAAATTTCTCCTCAAAAGTCTCAGATGGGGGGACTCATTCTCCCTGGGGTCTTTACTGTCTTTAGTTATCACTCTCCAGGCAGTGAGGGCTCTTTCGGGGGTGATAGTCCGTGGCACTTTGGAACTGTCTACTGGGTCCTTACACTCTACTAACGCTATGAAACTTTGGGAGAGCAGATTAGCCTGTCGACCCACCACCACAGGGTTTTGTAAACATTCAGCCTTGGAAAGTACTCCCTGTACAGTGTCCTTATTGGTACCCAGGGGTACCCAGTGGGAGAATGGAGAGGGATGGGCAGATAGGGATAATTGGGTCAAGGAGATGCCCTGGGGTGAAATGGAGTCAGAAGAGGGGTCCTCCTTGCCTGATTCCCATACCCAAGGGCTCCACAGACTGTGGGCAGGTACCGCGATCCTCTCCGAAAACTCGTCCAACTCGAGCGGTGTTATGTAATGCCAGGTCGACAGGAACAAGACTGCTATTATTGCAGATCTTGTTGCAACATCTGACCTGGCATGTATTAATGAGACCTGGCTGGATGAAATGCAGGTCCTATCTTAGACTCTGCCACTCCAGCTGGGTTCTCGGTAATGCACCATTCGAGATTGGATCATAGGGCCGGGGGAGTGGCCATCTCTTTTAGATCAGAGCTGAATCTTGTGGAGGTGCCAGTGGGTAACACCAGATCCTTTGAGTGTATCCTGGCAGCAGGTGCAGAGCTCAGGATTCTCCTCATTTACCGTCCACCCGGTGATGGTGGTGAATTCCTGAAGGAGTTCACGGACTTCATCGTTGACAGGGCACTGGAGTCGCCTAGATGGCTAATTCTGGGTGACTTCAATGCCTGGGTCGACGATGAACTCTCGCACTTTGGAAAGAACTTCCTCCAACTTATGTTTATATTGGGCTTGTCACAGGTAGTTACCTCTGCTACCCATATAGGTGGACACTCATTGGACCTGGTGTTCCTACTGGATTTGGATGTTTCACATTTGGAGGTGGAACCAAATGCGTGGACAGACCATCACACCATAAGATTCAGTTTTGGGGCACCCCCTAATAGGTCTGTCCCTATGGAGATGGTCCAGTATCGCCCTTTAAGGGGAGTAAACCCAGAGGGCCTATTGGTGGTACTGGACCTATCGGGTGTTTCGGATGAGAGCATGAGTCAAGGGGACCTGGTTATTGCCTATAACAAGGCTGTGACCGGGGCCCTGGATCGAATTGCTCCTGTTCGTGTTCGCCCACTCACTCAGCGCCCAAAGACTCCCTGGTTTGATGAGTCTTTGAAGGAGCTGAGGAGAGTGGGGCGAAGGCTAGAGAGAGCATGGCAGAAATCTTGCCTGGATGCTGACAAACTTAGATTGATGGATCATTATGTTATCTATCAATCGGTAATATCCCATAAGAAGTCAGAATTCCTGTCCAGGGAGATTGCTGCTGCGAGAAACCGACCGGCTCAACTCTTTCAGACTGTTGACAGATTGTGCAATCCACTCTGTCTACAGTCTGGAAGAGATTTTTCACAAATAAAGTGTGATGAGCTTGCTCGATTTTTCGCTGATAAGATTGCCGGCATTAGGGCGGATCTCAGCCAAGCTCACTCTACAAAGGTTTGCAGTGATCGGCGAGGGGAAGCAAACACCTGTGTCACCTGGTCTGACTTTGGTAGGCCGGAATTCATGGACATTATGAGGATTGTCCAGACTGTACGTCCAACCAGTTGTAGTTTGGATCCGGGCCCTACGCCACTTTTATTGGGTTGCGTAGATATTATCTGTCCGACCATTGCTGAAATCGCCTGGAAATCCTTGGAGCAGGGGATCTTTCCTGAATCCTTAAAGGAGGCGGTCGTTCGACCACTCCTAAAAAAACCTTCATTGAATCCGGACTGTCCAGCTAACTACAGACCTATCTCTAACCTGCCCTTTTTGGGTAAGGTTATTGAAAAGGTGGTTGCACTGCAACTGGACGACCATCTTACAAATCATAATGTCTATGATACTCTTCAATCGGGATTTAGGAAAAGAAATAGTACTGAAACTGCTCTTGTCCGGGTTCTAAATGATCTCCTGATAGCGAGGGATCGAAAGGCTCATACTATTCTAATCCTTCTTGATCTCTCTGCAGCTTTTGACACTGTGGACCATGGTGTGCTTTTGGAACACCTGCGGTTCTATTGTGGACTGTCTGGTACGGTTCTACAATGGTTTCAATCTTTTCTCACAGGGCGGAGACATAGGATTATCACTGGAATTTATTCCTCTGATGCCCTCTCTTTGCCTTGTGGGGTTCCGCAGGGTTCCATTCTGGCACCCATGTTGTTCGCTGTCTATATGCTGCCATTGGGAGACATTGTTAGGCAATATGGCTTGGGTTTTCACTGCTATGCAGATGATACCCAGCTATATTTGTCCTTTAGTCCCGGGCAAGAAGATGCAGTCTCTATACTTAACAACTGTCTATCCGAGATCAGTGATTGGATGAGTGCCAGCTGGCTAAGGTTAAACCCGGATAAGACTGAGGTGTTGGTGGTGGACCCAGATCATCATGAGGCGGATTGTAGGGCTGGTCTTCCTTCGGGCATATGGATCGATGGTGCCCAGCTCTCGACCTCAGACCGGGTGCGTAACCTGGGCGTTATTATTGACGACAGTTTGACGCTGAAATTCCAGGTGTCATCTGCTGTCAAATCCTCCTTTTACCATCTGAGGAATATTGCTCGGGTGAAACACCTTGTTCCTCCGGCTGACCTCCCGACATTAGTCCATGCCTTTGTTACTTCTCTCCGATTACTGCAATGTCCTGTACCTAGGGCTGCCGGGGTTGATATCTGCCGCTTGCAGCTGGTGCAGAACGCAGCAGCCAGGCTTTTGACGGGGACATCTATGAGGAATCATATTACGCCTGTGCTGTGTGAGCTGCACTGGCTGCCGGTTCAGTGGCGGATCACCTATAAGGTTGGTTTACTGACCTATAAAGCCCTACACGAACAGGGACGCGATATCTTCAAGATCTGCTTGTTCCCTGTCCTCTCGCTCACTCCGCTCCACCGAGGGATTGCTAGAGGTTCCCAGGGTTCGCTTTAAAAACATTGGGGTCATGGCGTTTTTATGCTGCCCTACCCGCGGAATTCTCTCACCGTCGGATACTAGCTGCCTGACCGTTGAAAGCTTTAAGTCAGAACTGAAACCTATTTATTTCAAAAGGCGTATGGGGAGTAGTTTATTGCACTGTATTGTAATTATAATTTATTGTTGTTTGTTATGTTGTATGTATGTTTTTATATGTATTTAAACTGTTTTATTGTACAGCGCTTTGATTTCGAAAAGCGCTTAAAAATAAACTTTTACTTACTTACTTACTTACTTACAGGGAATATCCATGATAAGTATAGCATTTTAGGGGTCGATCTCCTGCCCAGTAAGCCACCCCACCAACTGGTGTACAGCCACTTCTGTTGGAGTAGACATTTATTTTTAACAGCAATTTGCAAATTTGGCCACTAGGGGACACAAAGTCCCAGCAGTGAGCCTCCAGGATGTAACCCCTAGGTGGAGCTATCCCAAGGGCTACTACCCCTGCCTGCTTGGCTAGTAGCAGGTTAAGGGGCCTGAGTTCTGAAATGGGTGCCTCCACCCAGAGATCAGGGTTGGTAGTGGTCAAGCTAACCTGAGCACAGCCCTTCTGGACACTGTAACCCACCTCTTTCTCCTCTAGTGGCCTGAACACAGTACAATAATCATTTTCACAATACCCCTGGTACACCACTCAATTACCCACACTGTTTGCACTTACCACCAGGGCTGATTCCTCTGTCTTGACTCTGGGAACCCCCTGAAAAACAAGGTTATGCACAGCAAATAGCAACAGTACAGTACTTTGAGCACAAACTGGAACCACTGTCAGATTACATGCAGAAAAAGTTAGATCTGATTTATTCAAGGGATTTGAACAAGGAAGGGGCAAAATCAGGTTAATTAGCTTAAAGGTTATATCAATTAAGCAGTTATGCATGCGCTTTGAGTCCCCCCATACAGTCCACTTCTGGGTACCCAGGTGGAGTAGAGATGGGCTAGCCATGACCGATGCCCAGGGTTGCAGCTGGTTGGGGCTCTGTGATGGAAAACACAACATGCACAGTACACAATATTTGTAATCTGGAGCCAGAGGGCTCAGTTAGTAAAGGAAATGAAAAAAACAAGACAATCAGATGATGCACTCAGATGATGCTGTTATTGCAGGGAGCTACCCTGGCATTTACTCACGATACCCAAGACCGGACACAGACTGGATGAAAATCGAGACTGCAGGTGGTTGATCTGAAATTCCAGGAGAAGCAGTGGACACATGAGATGCAGAGGCATCATTCCTGTTCAAGCGTGGAGCAGGGGGCTGATCCCCAGGCAGGTCTCTCGTCAATGGCTTCTCTGTGCAGTGGGTAGTCTGGCTGGGCCAGTCTGGCAAGGCCAAGACCGCATCGAGACAAACTTGGATGCAGTCTGTTTTGGGCTGAATACAGCTTCCAGCAAGCAGAACACAGTTCACACAGTGGGGGACTAACTCATGACCACTAGCAGCTCATAGCACATTTGCATGTAAAGGAATTCTACTGTACTAGGCAAAGCGCTCCCCGATCACAATCGCAAAGTTTCTGCACACACCGGGAGCTTAGGGGTAGCTGGAACTCCTGACAGGCGGATCGCATTCAGCAAAAGCAAAATCTTCAGTCTTCTTCAGGTTGCACCTGGCCCACTTCAGTAACTTCCTTTAGTCACACAAACTTGGATTTAGTCCAAAATAATTCTCTTCTCTCCCTCTCAGGAGCAGCACACCGACATGCAGGCCAAAAATGTTGCCTTTTCAGAGTTCTCCCATGCAAATCCACTCAGGATTGCTGCTCAGACTCACTTCAGCTCCTTCTTGTTCAGCTTCCAGCTTAGATCTAACTGAAAACAGCAAGCAGCCCAAGACGTCCCCAAGATCCAAAAGATTTGGTTGGCTGATCTGACTGTCAGTCAAAGCAAGAGCTCCCCCTTCAGTTGCAAAAAAGGTGAAAAAAGTTCAAACTACAGTTCCTACAAATTTTTAAATCAGACAGCACCTGTAGTCTGGCTACATTTTAGGTCCCATCAGTACTGTTTGGTCCAATTTGCAGTCCAGGAACAAGACAGTGGAGACAAACAAAACAGTCCTTGCTACAGACTACATTATTATTACCACTCTAAATGATTTTCAGTAAATAGTTACATCTTTCAACAGAGCTCCCTCTCAGATTACTTAATCTGCAATTAGGCAGCTCTTAAAGAGACAGTACACAGAGGCTATACAGGCTCTGGTAATCACATTTAAACTGCTAAAACACAGGACACCAGCCTGTCAGTGAGCATTTAGGCAAGCTCAAGGAAGACTTTTTGGGAACTGCTATTTGTAGAGGGGTTGCAGGTGATTGTACGGGGGGATCAAGAAAGGCAGACATCATGAACATATACTTCTGCTCGATATTCACAGTGAAAGGGAGGGGGAAGGACCTTGAAAAGTCACCAGTCCATTTTCTGAAGAGAAAGTCCATAAAGCACTCACCAATCTGAAGGTAGACAAAACTTTGCAACCAAGCGGGGTACTCCAAGGGTGTTGAGGGAGCTCAGGGAGGTACTGGATGCACCTCTGACAGATCTGATTAACAGAACTCTGGAGACCCATGTGGTCCCGAGGGACTGGAGAAGGGCAGAGGTAATATCAGTTCACAAAAATGATAGTAAGGAGGAAATGGGCAATTATATGCCTGTCAGCCTGACAATTGGTGGCCTGTAAGTTGATGGAAATTACTAAAGGAAAGGATTGTGGAATACATTGTATCCAACGGATTACAGGAGACAAGGTTGCATGGTTTCATGGGGTGGGGAGGAGGTCATGCCAAACAAGCCTGATAGATTTCCTTGGGTGACCAAGGAGCTGGATCATGAAGGGGCAGTGGATGTGGTCTACCTGGACTTTGGCAAGGCTTTCAAAACTATTCCTCATAGGAGACTGGTAAGCAAGTTGTGGGGCTTAAAGAGGACCTTCCCACCAGCCCAGTGGCACTGAGGGTTGAGGCACTGGGCACCACACCTCATATTATGCAGGTGACCTGGGTTCAGGAATGGACTCTGGTCACCTGGGGATGGCTGGGGGAGGTTGGATTCAGGGTCTCACGGATGCTCTCCTCCTCCTCCAGGGGACCTGGCTGCATGGATGGTGAGTCATAAATGACTCCCTACAGGGGAGCCAGGGGAGGGTGCTGCAGACACTTCACAGAGATGTGCATAAGCACACCGCCTGTCTGGACTCAAGACCTCTGTGTCGGCACCCTCAGGGGGTTGGGACCGGGAGAAAACCAAAGGCCAAAAATCTCCCGGTCTTGTGCGGACTGACACTGGGTCCACGCAACATCGGGACCCAGCTGAAAAGACCCAAGGAAGGTATGGTAATCCTCAGGGCAGAGACCTGGATTATGTTAATTAAAACACAAAAAAGAGGACCTTCCCTGATCATTTTGACATTCATACATAAAATTCCCCTTCCTGCATCGATTCTTGTTTTTTATTTCTGCAATGTTCTCTGCAATTAGTTTTTACATTCTGAGTTGCTAAAAACTATGCGTGCACCAGAGTTTCTATATTGAACCTGGTGTTGCTGCAAACCCTGGGTTGTGCTGGTGACATCACTATAAGGAGAAGGAGTGAATGACATTGTGCTGTACAATGAAGATGCAATGGTTTCACTAGAGAAAACTTCCTTGACTTGGAGTACATGCTATGTTCAGCATTATTCTCCCTTCCCCAAAGCACCCCATTATCAATGCAATATGCCAATTCCAGTGGTTAAGGAATGCTTTGTGTATATGTAATTTTATAAAGTGGATTTATTTTGTGCCTCAGTAGCAAAGAACAGTGAATTAGAGAGGGTTGCTGTAAACTAAGACAGCTCAGTGTCAATTAGTTCATCTGTGTTTAATGCCTTTGCAATCTGTACTCAGTAATTCCTCCCTGTGTTCTGTACCTCATTGTAATGTTGGATACAGACACTCAACAGGTAGGGAAATGACAGCCAATGCTCTTAATAATGGTAAGGCAATTTTATTTGTATAGTGCTAGAGCTGTGCAAAATGGGAAAAATCTAGATCTGTGGAATTTCAACAAAAGTTAGCAAAATTCCACAAAATTTCATGGAATTTCATCAGAATTTTTTAAATTTAGCAATTTAGTCATAGCTCAGCTGCCATTCAAGCTAGAGCTATGAAATTTGGAATGTGTACTCTTTGTGTCAATGGCCATGAAAGTGCCAAATATCATGAAGTGTAAATGGATAGTTTTAAAATATAGGTGCTCGAATGTTGTCATCTTATTATTTGTGTGAAATTTCATGAACATTTTTATCTGCATATACCTTAACCGTCTATTGGGTCAGGAATCTTAAATTTGGCATGATTTCTTGATTATAGGTGTTCTAGCAATGTGTCAGATTTCATGACAATATGATGCATCATCTCAAAATTGTATGTGCTCAAAATCTGTCATTTAATTTTTTAAGGAAATATCATGAAAAAATTCATCTGCATATAACTCAGGCACCTTTGGAGCTAGGCATATGTAAATTGGTATGGATAAACTTTTTGTAATGCTGATAGAATGCTCTAAATATGGACAGAATTAGATAGGAGTTTTTTTTAACTTAGAGGGGTACAAAACTTTACTATGTAAATATTTGCAAAACTTTGTGAAAACTATCAAAATTGTGGATGTTTGTAACTTCTCTGCTCTTGCACGCATTGAGTAAACATTTGGCATGTATATCCATAGTCAGTGTATCCTGGTGTCTAACACAACTGAATAAATTGGTAAAAAATAATTTTTAACTTTGCAGAAGAAAAACATGATTAGTATCAGAAAAGACTTGCCTGATCCTGTTGGAAGCTAAGAAACTTGCTATACTGCAGAGAACAAACTAGAACACATTTGAGGAACTGGGAACCTGGTAAAACATAATATTGTTGGGGACTAGTTAGGAAGGTAAGCTATGCTTTCTACAGAAAGTTTCATTATTTTCTTATTGGCATTAAGAATTGCAGGATTCCATTAAAGTGTGGTAATTTTATAACCAGAGGGGGCGAAATACAACTGAAGTTGCTTGATTTCTGTGCTAGACACATAGGATTTGGAAGGATATTTGTGCAATATTTTAGAAGTGTCCTGCTGGCTGAGCAGTGAGTTTATCCCTGGTTTCAGATAAAGGGTTTGTATGTGTATTAGAAGCAGACATAGCAAATTGTCTTCACTGAAAGGCCTGGTTACATCACAGGTGTCACTAGTCAATAAATTTATTCTGGGTGGGACTTTTATCACTTTGCTGTCTTAGGCAAACTACACAGAGAGAAGCCAGTCAGAAAAGACTTGCCTGCTCCTGTTGGAAGCTGAGAAACTTGCTATACTGCAGAGAACAAACTAGAATGCATTTGAGGAACTGGGAACCTGGTAAAACATAATATTGTTGGGGACTAATTAGGAAGGTAAGCTACGCTTTCTACAGAAAGTTTCATTATTTTCTTATTGGCATTAAGAATTGCAGGATTCCATTAAAGTGTAGTAATTTTATAACCAGAGGGGGTGAAATACAACTGAAGTTGCTTGATTTCTGTGTTAGACACATAGGATTTGGAAGGATATTTGTGCAATATTTTAGAAGTGTCCTACTGGCTGAACAGTGAGTTTGTTTTTATCCCTGGACTCAGTAGAGTGGTTTGTGTAGGAGCAGTGGTCTAGTAAATTGTGGTGTTGGTTGACTTACTATAAAGGGCACTACTCACCAGGGTGGTGGTGGTGTATTTGATTGCTTCTAACAGTCACCGGTGGTTGTGGCCTACCTGCCAACCCTTACCCTCACCCTGCTTACCACAGGCATGGCATTTCCTTTATAGCCAAGGTTCTGACATCATTTTCTCAACAGGTCTTGGGGCAGAACTGTCATTCTTAATTACCCAGCACAGTGCATAAAGGGTAAGTACACACACACACAAAAAATTATATATTACTCATTGTATATTATAAGGAAGAGGGACATGTGGGGAGTGGTGCAATGCACTGGCTGTGGGGCAGCAATTTTCTGGGAGACATTCTGGAACCTGCATTGTGGCCCTATTTTCAGGCAACTGTCAGCTCTGAGGGAGGAGGTTGCCCACCTCCAGGCTGAACTGGCAAGGACTAAGGAGGCCTTCCCAACTCAAAGAGCACCAGATCCACAACCACTGCCTCAGAGATTGCCATGTGTGAAGAGCAGATGGACCACAGTAGGTTCTGGGAGGGTGAGGGTGGTGGAACAGAGGCGTAGCCCCAGAGTTGCACCGCTACACAAATCATATGTCAGTCTGGCAAATCAAGGTTCCTCTATGATGACACCCTCATTGGAGACCAAGAAGAATGCTGGGGACATCCAGAAAGGAGACCCACAAAAGAGTGGCAAGGGACACCACAGGGGAAAGAAACAGCTTCTGATAGGGGACTCAATTGTTAGGAGTGTAGACCTTTGGAAGGGAGAGGAGAGGGGAAGTAAGATGCCTGCCTGGTGCCATGGGTTGGAGGGACAGGAAGCAAATCCTCAGGATTGCAGAAGCAGCATCACAGGAGAGGAAATTAGATATCATTGTCCACCTCGGGACAAATGACCTAGCTAGGCATGAGATCAGTGCAGTGCAGGATGAATTTGTGGAGTTGGGGAGAGGCCTCAGACAGGTAGCAAGCACAGTAACCTTCTCAGAGGTGCTGCCAGTCTATGGCAGGGTTGAGGCTAGGGTACTGCACACCATGCAGTTTAATGAATGGTTGCAAAACTGGTGCAGAGCACAGGGCTTTGGCTTCTTTGGGGACTGGGGGTCCATCTGGAGAGATGAAGGTCTATACTGGCATGATGGTCTGCATCTGTCCAGGAAGGGAAACATGCTCCTAAGTGACAGGTTTAAAGGCTTCCTTGGCAAGCTTTTACACTAGCCAAGGTGGGAGGTGCTGATAGGAAACAGGAAAGTTTAAGCCTCCCCCCACAAAACATAGCAGGTAGTAAGGTAAACACTGAGGTACAGAGCTTGACAGAGGGCAGGACAGGGGTAAATGGAAAAATGGACAAGGGCAATAAGAGCAGGGATGGGTTAAAAAAGGATGAAGCCAACATTAAATGGAGGGCAATGAGTACCAATGCCCATAGTCTTGGAAACAAGCTTCCAGAGCTAGTAGCTCTGATGGAAGAGGAACACTTGGATATTATGGCAGTCACAGAAACATGGTACACGGAGAACCATGATTGGGATGTCAACATACCAGGGTACACAATCTACAGAAGGGACAGAGAGGGTAAAAAGAGGAGGTGGAGTAGCTCTCTACATAAGGGAAGGGATCAAAGCTACAGAACTAGAAAGTTAAGGGGGAGGACAAGAGGAACTCTGGGTCACCTTGGAGACAGGGAATGGCATCACAATCCACACAGGGGTTGTATACAGACCCCCATCTCAAGGGGAGGAAATGGACAAGAAAATGATAGAGGGCATTCTCAAAATAGCTGAAAAAGGTGAGATACTGTTGATGGGGGACCTGAATATGCCAGATGTTAACTGGGTGACATGGACTGCAGCTACATCCAAGAGCAGGGTCATTCTTGATGCCCTACAGGGGGGCATGCCTTAGACAGCTAGTGGTGGAACCCACTCGGCAGGGAGCAATATTAGACCTGGTACTCTCAAATGGAGAGAGGATCACAAATTTAGAAGTCAGTAGACATCTGGGAACAAGTGAGCACTGCACAGTGTGCTTCACAGTAAACACAACCATGGAGACAAGCCATACAAAGACAAGGATACTGGACTTTAGAAGGGCTGACTTTGGCATAATGGGTGAATACCTGAGGAATACATTAGCAAATGGCCAGAAAGGAGGGGTGGAATAACAATGGAGAAAAATCAAAACTGCCATCATGGAGGCAACAAGCCTTTGTGTGAAACAAATAAAGAAAACAAAGTGGAATGAACAACCACTATGGTTCTCAAAAGAGGTGTCAGGGAAGGTTAAGGAGAAAAAGGCTGCATTCAAAAAGTATAAGGAATCACAGACAGAGCACAACAGGGAACTGTATCAATTAAAGCAGAAAGAAGTGGGAAAGGCAGTCAGAAAAGCAAAGGCCCAAACTGAGGAAAAGATAGCCAACTCAGTTAAGAAGGGGGATAAAACCTTTTATAGGTACATTAGGGAGCATAGAAAGGTTAAGGGAGGGATAGTGAAGATTAATAAAGGAGAGGGGAGGTGGGCAGAGGGAGACAGTGAAAAGGCAGAGATACTAAATGAATACTTTGGCTTAGTATTCACAAAAGAAGAAGAGGAGGAGTTACCGAAACCAAACAGTAGAAGCACTCTGGATAGTGGGGTTGACACCAGTCCATTTACAAAAGAAAGAGTACTGAAAGAACTTCTAAAACTCAAGGTGGACAAAGCAAAGGGGCCTGACGGGATTCACCCTAGAATCCTAAAAGAGCTAAAGGAGGACCTAGTGACACCACTAACCACACTTTTTAACAAATCATGGGAAGATGGGTTGGTAACTGAGGACTGGAGGAGGGCAGATGTGATTCCCCTTCACAAAAGTGGGAGCAAGGCAGAAGCAGGAAACTACAGACCTGTTAGTTTGACCTCAGTGGTGGAGAAAATGATGGAATCACTTCTGAAAGAAAGAATTGTTGAGTACCTAGAGGCCAGCAGTGCACAGGACCCAAAGCAGCATGGATTCACAGCAGGAAGGTCAAGTCAGATGAATCTAATCGATTTCTTTGACTGGGTGACCAAAGTAATAGACCAGGGAGGGGCTGTGGATATGGCCTACCTAGACTTTAGCAAGGCATTTGACACAGTCCCACACAAAAGATTAATAATCAAGTTAGCCAGCCTGAGAGTGGGTCCCTGGGTGGTAGCCTGGGTAGCAAACTGGCTGCACAATAGGACACAGAAGGTAATAGTGAATGGAACACATTCTGAAGAAAGGGGGGTTACTAGTGGAGTACCTCAGGGCTCAGTACTGGGTCCAGTCCTCTTTAATATCTTTATAGGTGACATTGCAGAGGGTCTGGAAGGAAAGGTATGCCTCTTTGTGGATGACACAAAGATCTGTAACAGAGTTGATACACAAGGGAGGGTAGAAAGGATGAGAAGGGTCTTGGCAAGGTTGGAGGAATGGTAATACATATGGCAACTTAGATTCAATGCAAAGAAGTGCAAAATAATGCACCTGAGAAATAAAAATCCAGGAGAAGAGTACACAATAGCAGGGGATGTACTAACAACAACAATAATGGAAAGGGATCTGGGTGTAGTCATTTCAGATGACCTAAAGGTGGGTAAGCAATGTGAGAAGTCAGTAAGGAGAGCCGGGGGATACCGGGATGCATAGGGAGGGGCATCACAAGTAGAAAAAGGGAAGTGGTTATCCCTCTATACAGACAGTTGGTGAGACCCCATCTGGAGTTCTGCGTGCAGTTTTGGAGACATTATCTAAGCAAGGACATAGACAGGATGGAAGCAGTCCAGAGGAGGGCAACTAAAATGATGCAGGGTCTACATCAGAAACCATATGAAGAGAGACTGAGAGAGCTTAATATGTATATCCTTGATGAAAGGCGGGACAGGGGGGACATGATAGAAACTTTTAAGTACCTCAAGGGAATCAACAAAGTCCAGGAGGGTAGCATCTCTCAGAAAAAGAGATGTCTAAGAACAAGGGGGCACAATTTAAAGTTAGAGGGGGGACGGCTCAGGGGTAATGTGAGGAAATTCTTTTTCACAGAGAGAGTGGTGGACGCATTGGAACCACCTTCCTGGAGAGGTTGTGGGGTCTAAAACAGTGGGGGAATTCAAACATGCATGGGACAGACATAAGGCAATTATAGTGGGGGTTGCAGGAAGTAGGCTGTTGGTTAACTAGAATCTGCAGCTTATCCAATAGGTAGGGAAATGGGCAGACTGTGTGGGTCAAGTGGTCCTTATCTACCATCAAAGTCTATGTTTCTATGTTTCTATTTTCTCACACATTTATGATAGCATGAAGTATCCAGAATTTGTTTTTTTTTTCATGGAATTTTACATTAACAATGCACAGATCACTGCTTCATTTGATAAGCTGGGCTGAGCTTTTTGCAGTCTTGCTGTTCCTCTCTGGGTGACTATTCCCCCTTTTCTTTTGGCATAGCCAGATTGACTCAGTAGAACTACTGATCCCACGTATATCCTCTTTATTCTTTACAGTGACAAACTCCTTTAAAAGGTGAGTCACCTACTCCTTTTCCTATTAACATACCCTGTTGGAATAGCCAGAATTCTTTCTTCCTGCTGCCCAAGACATTGTCTTCCCCTGCTACATATTTTAAGTACCTCTAATTCCTAGACTTGCATGTACACAGGCTTCCTGGGTAATAAATTTACTGGATATGATCCTTAAATATCCTGCATTCAGATTGTAATTGTTGACACTCTGTGCTTTCTTGCTCCACCTGGGGGTTGACCATTGTTGTGATACCCAGCTCATCTGACTATTTCTTGGTGAAACTGTGCCTCTAACTCCAGAACCTGGTGACCCCTCCACTATCTGCCACTCATATCCCTATCCTCTAATTAGAATCCCCCAGACAAGGCTGAGTGAAATTAGAAAATTCCAGATTTATAGAATTATTTATGAAATTCCACAATTTTCACAAAGACTCATTGGATTTGACTATAAATACACATTGTTTTGTAATTTCTCACAGCAAGCAATTAATAAAATTGGCACACAGTCTCCCTGTAAGGTCTAAGAATCTGCAAATTTAATGGTATTGCATTCTCTAGTTTTTAGGTTTCAGTGGTTTATAAATGTATAGTTTATATTCTTGCAAAATAAAATTTTTAAATGTTGTGAAAGTTTGACTACTTTTAATTCAATCAGAAAGTAAACATATGAACTTTTCAGAAATGACCAAGTGGTATAGTAGTTTCAATATTTCAGTTCTGGTTAAATTTGGATATGTAATTTTAAAATTAGCTGGAACTGAAATTTAAATTTTGGCAACATGTTTTGCAGGCTATAACTCAGTCCCATTTGAGGCTAGAAATCTGAAACCATGTACATATACAAATGTAATGATAACCTGTATACCTGCTCATTTCTTTAACATTTCAATGAATACCATCAAAATGAAACTAAAATGACAGAAATCCAAATTTCTGCAAAAATATTTTTATTTATTAAAATTTTAGTAACCAGGTAAGACCCACTTAGACAATGATAGTCCCTTTTTCAGGGGTGACCCAGGATTAAGCACAGGTAGAGACAAGTACATATCTTTACATTTCACAGGTAGAGACAATAATATACATCTTTACATTAGCGTAATATGTTGGCTACCTATAACTCAGTTGCCATTGAAGCTTGAGACTTAGAACATGGTTCATACATGCATTCTATGAGCTTCTCTAAGTCTTGATATTGTGGAGAAATTTGGATAAGAAATTTTAAAATGATCTCAAAACAACTGAAAATTAAATTTTGATTAAATGTTTGGCCACCAGTAACTCTGTCCCCTATAAATTTACAGCTCTGACATTTGGTACACCTTTGTATGCTGTAGTGTACTGTTTGCGTTCTTTTTTTTATTTATTTTAAACTCTTTATTGATTTCAGCACCAAATATACAACATCACGAAAATATATACACTTGAGAATATTAGGTGCATCTATTTCATCAAAGAAAAGAAAACATAAAAGAAGAAAAGAAAAAAAAAAACCACGCCCTTCCCCCCTCCCGCCCCACAGACTACGCAATATTACCATCATTATAACTGTAGTTAACTGCTGCCATCCTACTTACATTGTGATTCCCATATCGCCATAATAGCCTCTAGACTTCCCCACCGAGAAATAAAAGTTTTGCCTCTGTTTAGCATAAGTGCTATATCTCTCCAACTGCAGAGCCAAAACATACTCTCTGTACCATTCCACTATTAGGGTGCTTTCTCATCCATCCAATGCCTCACTATTGTTAGTTTGGCAGTTGCTGCTAAAGCCATATGCGCTTTCCTATTGCTTGGAATACCTATCGAGAAAAAATTATTAGGCACACTTCCGGAGTAAACAGTTCCCTCAAACCGAGGATAGGGTCTAAGGAGTTGTTAATAGCCTGCCAAAATGCCTTAATGTGCGGACATAACCATAACATATGATAAAGTGACCCCACATCCATCTTGCATCTGTTACACATTGGCGCTTGCAACAGTCCAAAGCTACACAGTTTGGATGGTGTCAAATACAAATTATGCATAATATTGTAATGTACTAATCTAAGCCTGTCCTGCTTGATAAGTTTATATAAAGAAATCCAAAGTTTTTCCCACACATTAACATCCTCAGAAAGACCTAATTCCCTTACCCAATAGAAGCAGACGCCCGAGGGTAGTCTATTATCCCAACCTTGCAAAGCTTTGTATAAATTTGAGACTTTATGCAACTGAGAAGCAACCTGGAGAAGCACAATAGGATCCTTTTCCCCCATGTCTATTAATGGAGAGAGCTTATGGAACGTGGATAGGGCCTTTGCTAACTTGTAGGTATTTAAAGGATTCTTTATTTGCAGCACTATCAGAGCCACACAATTGAGTCAAGTGACCATCTTCCATCTCTCCATAACTCCGAGACTTTACATTGTCTCAACTGAGACCAAAAGCCATTGGTCTGCACATTACCGATTTTAAAGTGCGGTTATTAATAATTGGTTGGTCAGAGGATTGGCTCCACTTGACTGTCAAATAAGCTTGGGCCTGATGAGAGGCTTTCATTGACCAGCCCATAGGGTTATTTCTAAGGTTTTTGGGGATATGTGACGGAGAGGCATAAAGCAAGGCACGCAATGAGCACCTTTCCTGAGATGCCAAATACTCTTCAATAGATACCCACAGAGGGAAGTATGTAGTGTGGTCCACCTCTTTCTGCCAATAATATAACTTACTTAAATGTTGTGCAATATAATATACAAAGAAAGAAGGGGCTGCCAGTCCTCCCCTTGCTTTTGACGCTGTTAACTTGAGGTAGGACCTATGTACCTTCTTTTTGTTCCACAAAAAGGAACTCAGCATACTTCTCGGCTTAGTGAACCAAACTTTAGGAAGGTACACACCCAGCATACCCAATGGATATAATATCCTAGGTAAGAGGTTCATTTTAATTATATTCAGCCTACCCCATAGCGAAATAGGGAGGCATTGCCACCTCTCAAGGTCTTTAGAAATTATTTTCATAAGACTATCTATGTTGTTTCTCCAAATGGTGATAGGATCCTTAAAAATCTTTATTCCTAGGTAAACTACAGAGTTTGTTTCCCATGCCAAGCCTAGGGGGACCAACTCCGCCTTATTGACTCTATGATTCAGAGGGATTACCTTTGTCTTTTCTCGATTCAGCTTATAATAGGATATTTTAGAATACTCCTCAATTTCTTCTAAAACTGCGGGAATCGAGACTTTGGGCTGTTTGCGTTCTACATTTGATGTGATTTGGACATGAACTTGTAAAATTATAGTAAAATAACTGAAAATTTAAATTTTGCAAAATTCCACAGAATTTTCACAAACTTCAATGGAATTCCACAGAATTGGAATGATCATTCTGCGGGTCGAATTTTATATTCTTCACAGCTCTATACAGCACCCAGTTCTGGAGGCTCTGTGTGCTTCACATTAAAATGAGATAAAATCAGATACAAAACAGATAAAACAACATATTGCAATAAATACATAAATAACACAAGATAAATTAGTTGCATACTTAAGTAGCGCTGGTCAAAGTACATTGCTTGGGAAGTCCAGGGTGAAAAGGTGATCCTTTAGACCCCTTTTGAAAACCTCAACTGATGGGACCTCCCTAAGGGCTGGAGGTAGAGCGTTCCACATGACCGGTCCAGTGACACTAAAAGCCCTGTCGCCGGAAGTTCTCAGCCTGGATCTGGGAACCCCAAGGATGCTTTGGTTGAGGAGCAGAGGTAGTGGGCCGAGGTGCAGGGTGTTAGGAGCTTGGCCAGGTAGCCAGAGCCTAATCCATGTAGGGCCTTATAGATGAGAAAATTCACTTTGAAGATAACCCTCCACCAGATGGGCAACCAATGCAAAGAATGGAGCACTGGGGTCATATGACTGAACCTCAAAGGCCAGTCAGCAACAGGGAAGCAATGTTCTGAACTTGTTGCAGTTGGCAGAGGGTACCTCCAGAGAACCCCGAAGTAGAGTGCATTACAGTAGTCAAGTCTGGAGGTCATGAACACATGTACCAGGGTGGGCAGTTCATCCAGTGGAACCAGGGGTTTGATCCTGGTTATATTACTCAGACGGTAGAAACCACTTTGGACGACAGCCGACACCTGAGTTTCAAGTGTCAGTTTGTCATCAAGGATCATGCCAACATCTCAAGCCCTGGTGGAGGCCAACAACGGCACTGAGCTCAGATGAAGACCTGGCATCCCAGCGCTGGTGGCACTCCCATGACCTGACTCAATGACTAGTACCTTCGTCTTGTCCAGGTTTAGTCGCAAACAACTGGAGGACATCCAATTATTGATCTCAGCCAAGCAGTTGTTTAGACTTCCACAGTGTCCAATGTTCCAGGGGCAAAGGACAGATACAGTTGAGTATTATCTGCATAGCAGTGAAAATCCACACTGTAACACCTAATGAGCTCACCCAGAGGCAGCATGCACACTGCAAATAACATGGATGACAAGATCAACCCCTGCAGTACTCCACAATGCAAGGGCTCTGATGTGAAAGAGAAATTTCCCACAACTGGGTTTGGGTACCGTTCTCAGATGGTTTCGATCTTACCTCGAGTGCAGGACGCAGATAGTGGTCTCAGGAAGTTTTTCCTCTGATCCTCTCCCCCTATCCTGTGGGGTACTGTAGGGCTGCATTTTGGCACCCATGTTGTTCACTGTGTATATGTTGCCATTGGGGGACAGTATTAGGTGGTACGGTCTCAGTTTTCACTGCTATGCAGATGATACTCAACTGTACATGTCCTTTGTACCCAAGCAGGGAGATGTTCTCTCGGTGTTTAACAACTGCCTATCCAAAATCTAGGACTGGATGAATGCAAGTTGGCTGAGGTTGAACCAGAATAAAACTGAAGTGTTGGCTGTGGACCCAGATCATTAGAAGGCAGGTGTGTTGGCAGGACAACCCTCTGGTCTTTGGCTCAGGGGTGTCCAGCTTACCACCTCAGAGCGGGTGTGAAATCTGGGTGTTATTTTTGATGATCATTTGACCCTAAAGTCACAGGTGTCAGCCATTGTCAAGACCTCTTTTTACCACCTGAGGAATAGCACTTGGGTGAAACACCTGGTTCCTTCTGATGATTATTTGACACTGGTCCATTCTTTTGTGACCACTCGCCTTGACAACTGCAATGCTAGGGCTACTAGGGGTTGATATCTACTGCCTGCAGCTGGTGCAGAATGTGGCTGCCAGGCTTTTGACTGGTACATCTAGGACCAGTCATATTACGCCTGTGCTCTGTGGACTGCACTGGCTGCCAGTGTGGTGGCGTATCACCTTCAAGGTCAGGTTGCTGACCTACAAAGCCCTACATGATCAGCGACCCCAATTCCTGCAAGATCTCCTTTCTCCCTACTGCCCCTCCTGACCACTCCAATCCACCGATGAGAGATTGATGGAAATTCCCTCGGTGCAACTTCAAAGATCTGTGGCCTGTTCCTTTGCATTTGTGGCCCCTACCCTGTGGAATTCTCTATCTCATCAGATAAGGGATTGCCTGATCATCCAAAGTTTTAAAACAAAACTTAAGACTTACCTCTTCAGCCTGGCTTTCCAAGAAGAAGTTTAATGATAGGGTGGACTGTCATCTGTTTATGGATTTCTGTAGCAGAGCATTGTTTGCTGTGAATCAGCCATTTTTAAATTATATGATTTTATTTATTGTATTAAATTTCAGTGGTTTGCTAATTTTATGTACAGGCAACTTGATCTCTAGAAAGGCACCTTATTACAAATAAACTTTGATGATGATGATGATGATGATGATGATAACCACCCTTTGCCTCCTGCCCCAGGGAATTGACTCAGACACTGTGGGATAAATTATCAGAGACATTTTCAGAAAACTGGAAGCTGCCCTTGATTACACCCGAGGCAACAGCTGAAAGGCCCAACAGTGGACTGTTAATGATGATTCCCATTTATGCTTTTTTCTTTGAATTGCTAGATAACTGCAACGCTTAATGAGTTGTCAATCACACCAGGTCATCTGGAACATTGAGAAAGAGAGTAGCATAAGGAATAGAGACTACTACTGAAGGGGAATTTTTAACTTAATTTTCAAACAAAGAAAACCTGTATTATTCAAGACAACAAGTAGAAAGTATGCTGCACTAGTCCTGGTCAATTTGCGCTAGGTCTTGGGCTAGTAAAATAATGCTAAAATCAACGCCTATCTCTCCAGCTAACAGTGTACACACTACCAAACAACAATAAAACAATCCCTAACAAAAGCTTTCAGAATTCTCATTAGGGAGTTTTAAAAATCCTTAAAAATCCCTTGACTAATTCTGCACTAATTCTGTAGTACGCACACAAAGTTATGGAAGTTTTCCCTAGTGAAACTTCTGCAGCATCATTGTACAGCACAATGTGATGTACTCCTACTTATACAACAACATCAGCAGGAGCTAACAGCCCAGCAGCCCAGCAGCTGAACAGCAAAGGCAAGTGCAGCAGGGCTAAAAAACAATTCAAAATATGGAAAGAAGAGTAAACATTTGACAAAACTAATACATGCAGACAACATTTGAGGTGCATCACTACATAAAATGACTGCAAGAACAATTTTTTTTTGACCATCGGGAAAGGTCCTCTTCAAGGATGGGTAATAAGGTAGTAATCTGGGTAAAAAACTGATTAGTGAACAGGACACAGAGGGTAGTGGTAAATTGACATCGCTCCAAGGAAGGGAGGGTGACCAGCGAGGTACCTCAGGGATCAGTGCTGGGAACAGTCCACTTCAATGTCTTCATAAGTGACATAACAAAAGAACTGGAAGGAAAGGTCTGCCTCTTTGCTAAAGACATGAAGATCTGCAACAGACTGGACACTCTGGGAGGGGGTTGGACAGGATGAGTAGGAATCTGAAAAGACTGGAGGAGTGGTCAAGGGTATGGCAGCTGGGGCTTCAATGCAAAAAAAAAAGTGCAAAATAATGAACTTAGGTCCTAGTAACCCAGGAACAGAGTACAAAATTGGCAAAATGACAGTGACAAAGACAAAGCAGGAAAGAGATTTAAGGGTACATAGATACGTACATAGATACACAGAAGTTGACAGCAGATAAGAACCATATGGCCCACCTAGTATGCCCATTTTCGCTACCTAATGCAATACTGCTGACTCTAGTTGATCTGCGGCTTACCCTCTCCCTCCAATTGGGCCCTATGCACTATTGGTGCAGAGTGACTATGCTCACATATCTGGGGTATGTAGCTACTCTGCACCCACTGTGCCCCCTACACTGCAGGCATGAAGGGGGGGCACACAGACTCACCGCACTCGATCTTTCATGTCCATGGACAGCTCTGCACTGGGGGCATTCCAGGGGTGTGTCAGCACTACATGGTATTCACTAACCCATGTAGTGCTGGCCTCATGGGTGTGGAGGGTGGCGCAGGGTATGCCAGGGAGACCCTACCATAACCTACTGCGCACCTCGCCGGCACAGGCCTGGAGTCACCGGAGGACTGGGACAGGGTATACCATGCTGCCCCTGACCACTGGACAGCAGGAAGCAGCAGGGGTGGCTGGACAGGCGAGTGCCAGGAATTCTCCTGAGTGGCAGCACCGGGACTGGAGGGTGCCACGTGGGTCTGGGTACATGCAATTGGCATGCAAAGCCCCGGACTTGTGCCACCCTATGCATGGGCTCCACCAAGGGTCCCAGGGAGCATCCCATTGGATGCCCACCCAGGGCAATGACTCCTTCCCCAGCTGCCCTGCAGAGCCCTGAGTGCCGGGGAAGGAGCCATGGACAGGTGGCTGGCATTGGTGAGTGCTGGTATGGGCAAACCTGTCTGTGGGGTGCAAGGTCATTGTCGGAGTACTCACATTTTC
Organism: Neoceratodus forsteri; assembly: GCA_016271365.2. Classification (NCBI taxonomy): domain Eukaryota; kingdom Metazoa; phylum Chordata; order Ceratodontiformes; family Ceratodontidae; genus Neoceratodus; species Neoceratodus forsteri. Next base: position 366,503,190 of record CM028131.1, on the reverse strand, counting down.
TATGTACCTACACCCCAGTTATGCATGGGGTCATTGTGAGGGTATTCTTATGTCTATCCCATACATTCTTGAATTCCTCTACTATTTTTGCTCCTACCACCTCTGCAGGGAAGTTGTTCCAAGCATTCACCCTCTTTCAGTGAAAAAGTACTTCCTCACATTGCCTCTGAGTCTAATCCCCCCCAGCTTCATATCATACCCCCTTGTTCTTAGACACCTTCTTTTCTGAAAGATACTATCCTCCTGTACCTTATTTATACCACTGAGGTACTTGAAAGTCTCTATCATATCCCCTCTCTCTCTCCTCCTCTCCATGGAATACATATTGAGGTCCTCTATTTGTTCCTCATATGACTTTTGGTGTAGTCCTTGCATCATTTTTGTTGCCCTTCTCTGGACTGCTTCTGTTTTGTCTACATCCTTCTAGAGGTGTGGCCTCCAGAACTGGACACAATACACCAGATGAGGTGTTGCCAGCAATCTGTACAGTGGCATAACCACCTCCTTTTTTCTGCTGGTGATACCTCTCCCTATGCACCCTAGCATCCCACTGGCTCCCCAGCCTTTTCACATTGTTTGGTTACCTTTAGGTCATCAGATATGATTACTCCCAGGTCCCTTTCTTGATTGGTAACTGTCAGTACCTCCCTCTCTATCTTGTACACCTCCTTTGGATTTCTGTGCTCCAAATGCATTATTTTGCACTTCTTTGCATTGAATCTTGGTTGCCACACTCTTGACCACTCCTCAAGTGTGTTTAGGTCCTTTCTCAATCCCCCCCCACCCCGACTTTTGGTTTTACTGCAGATCTTAGTGTCATCTGGAAAGAGGTAAACCTTCCCTTCCAGTCCCTTTGCAATGTCACTTATGAAGACATTAAAGAGGACTGGCCCCAGTACCGATCTCTGTGGCACCCCACTGGTCACCCCCTTCTCCTCTGATTGAACACCATTAACCACCACCCTCTGTGTCCTGTTACTCAACCAATTTCTTACTTGTTTAACAGCTTGGGGCCCACTCCCAGGCTGCCCAACTTATTTACCAAACTCCTACATAAGATTGCATCAAAGACCTTGCTGAAGTCTAGGTAGGCCATGTCCATTGCCTCTCCCTGATCTACCTCCCTGGTCACCTAGTCGAGGAAATCTATCAGATTTGTGTGACAAGACCTTCCCACTGTGAATTCATGCTGCCTTGGATCCTGCGTTCCACTGGATTCAAGAAATATCACAATCCTTTCCTTTAGCAGGGACTCCTTTAATTTCCTTACCACCGAGGTCACACTCACTGGCCTGGAATTGCCAGCCTCCTCCCTGTTCCCAGTTTTGTGCATGGGGACTACAACAGCCCTCTTCAGTCTCCTGGAACTACCCCTGTCTCTATTGATTTGTTGAATAGGGCTGTTGGTGGTGCTGCCAGCACCTAAGTTCCTTTAATATTCTGGGATGCAGCCTATCTGCCCCATAGCCTTGTCCCCTTTCAGCTTCTCAAGTTCCTTTTGAACTCTCCTCCATAAACAGACTGGTGATCACCTCTGTCCCATTGGTGCTCCTATCTCCCAATAGTGGTCCTTCTCTCTCCCCTACTTCTGTGAATACTGAACAAAAACTTTTGTTCAGGATAGTTGCTTTTTCTAGGTCCCCCTCTGCACACACCCCTCCCTCCCTTTTTACCCTCACAATCCCACCCCTGGTCTTTTTCCTTTCACTAATATACCTAAATAAGGTCTTGTCTCCTTTCTTAATTGCCTGGGCTATTTTTTTTTTCCTTTGTGTGCTCCTTTGTACTCCTGACTGCTTTCCCTGCTTCCCTCTGCTTTTCCAGATACTGTTTCCTGTCCTCCCCACTCAGTGTTTCCCTGTATCTCCTTTTTGTGTTCACTGTGCACTCAAGCGCAAGTGAACACATTGGTATTAAAGTGCCCTTTGAGGGGTGTGACTCTGTCCACTCAATGCAGAGAAGTGTTGCAGCAGCACGACAGTGCCACACCAATCAGCACTCAGGCCAACAATGATGGAGTTTCAGGCTTGCTGGGTGGGGATGGCACCAACTTCAAAAGAAGGTGCCTTCCCTTTGATCCGCACCTCCCTGCAAGCTGGGCTGATCTGTCATAGTCAGCCTGGAATATGTGCCTGCAACAAAGAAAATCATCCATCAGTGTCTGTTGCTTGTGGCTCTAATAGTCCCCCAAGCTGACCCTCTCTGTCAGCACTCCTTCCCCCCACACATACATGACAGTAGCGACACTGGGGGTACTCAATCCCCCAGTGTCTAAAACTGTCAGTCATCATTTTTCCCCTGAAAAGAAGAAAACCATCTATTGACTTCTGTTGCACACCCCCAAAATTCAGTGACACTTGGGGTGCACAATCCCTCAGTATCCTCAACTGTTGCAATACTGTCCCCTAGTAACACTGGGGGTGCCCAATACCCCAGTGTCCTGTCCCTGAAATAACAAAAACTGTCCCTCATCATTTTATTTACTTGAAAAAAGAAAACTGTCCCTTGTTGTCTGCTGCACGTTACCTAGCCCCCACCCTCCACTGAGAAGCCCCCAACCCACCCCACCCCATATTTATTCACCAGAGGTCCATCCTTGTTATCTTCTTTGGACCAAAGACACTTCTTCACTCTTCAAAGCCCAACCACGTACTGAGGTAAGTGCTTCAATGTATTTGAATGGGGTTTTCAACTTAGTGGCATAACCTGGCAATTACTTAAGATTTTTACCCAAATTTTCAACATACCTTTTTTGGGAACCCATCACATGAACAATGCAAGTGATGTTAGGTAAATCTTTCTGAAAGGTGATTTTGTGGTCACTGCATGAAATCACCTTTTGGGCAGGAGTTGAAAATTTTCTCTACCATTGTTCATGAGGTGGAGTCATAAGAATGCTATGTTGAACATTTGCTGTAAAAATATTAAAAATCAATGAAGTTAGCTGGCTCAGTGGAGCTGAGGGTTGAGGCATTGGACACCACACCACGCGCCATGCCTGCGACCCGAGTTCAGGAACGAGCTTGGGCCTCCAGGGATCAGCAGGGGGAGAGAGAATTGAGCATTTGGAGGACTGCTTTTTTCCCTCGGGGAGTGGGACTAGTCGTCCCACTTGCTGACTGCCCTCTGGAGGTAGCTGGAGGGCAGTATGGGTTGGGAGACTTGGAGCTAGTGTCTCTGCATCGGAGGGCAGGTGGGCAGGAAAAATGGAGTAAAATTAAGCCTGGCAGGCTCAATGATGGTCTGTGGCTCCTGGGAGCAGTCCCAGATTCTGGAACCACCAGGGGCTGCCTAGCATGGGAAGCTGCAGGACAAGAGAGAGAGAGTCCCTCCACCTGGAGGGCTGTAGCCACCTGCCAGGGCTCGGGGTATCAAAAAATGTATAAGAAAAAACAAACAAACAAAAAAAAAGTTATGAGCCTGCTTTGAAATTTGCAAACACAGGCTCGTGACTTTGGTGATTTTCAATATTTTGACCCCAAATTTCCAATATAGCCATTTCTTCACAGCACCTCATGAATGTGACAGCTATCACTAGGTTCTATGTGATAAGTGTGCCTGCATAAGGGAGACACATGGAATGGCACAGGCAAAATGCAGAAACAACAAATGGCGCCATGCACTAGCCGCGAACGCCAAAATGGCAACAGCAGTGATTAAAAAAAACTGCTGACACAATCATGCAGGTCGACAGACAGGGATGGAGAGGACACCAGCACACAATAAGGATGGCAAGACAGTGAGGTCCAGGGGAGGGTGCAGTGCACAATGATGGGTGCAGGGGACAAATGGACAGAAGCCCAAGCACCTCAGCTAGGTGGCATTGAGGCAGGATACATGGACACCCAGGGATGGCAAGTGTGCAGCAGGGCACAGTGTGCATCTAGGTGGAAAGCCTGGCCGGGCATGAGATGGGTGGCTAGGGTAGACACAGCACCCTGGGCAGTCCTGGACATCACATTAGCGGATGAGGGACACAGTGGAAGGCACACAGGGGGACGTGTGGTGACATGGCAGCCACCCATCTGGAGGCACATCCAACTACACCTGCAATTAAAAGTTGTTGGTGAGTCCATGCAGGTAGTTGGGTGTGGAGCACTTCCCATGCTCGGCCATGATCACCTCAATATCCTGAGACAGGTCATGGTATGTCCTCTTCTGGGCAGCTGCCCCAGCACCGGACAGCAACTGGTCCATGTGCACCTCACTGATGCATTGTTCCTTGCACATGCAATCAAGAAAGCAGCCACAGGCTGGGGTGACTGGCACCAAGATGGGTACTAAAGCCCCTGTGCCAGCTCTATAGTCATGAACTTTATGTCATCCATAATGTCAGTCACCCTAGGGACTGAGCACCTGCATATCTGAGTCAGTCCTCTTAAATACTGCAGGCAGGCCATGTGGTGTCTTCACCTGTGTGTGTCCCCACCTTTGGTCAGCCTCCCTGCAGCACTCCAGCATGAAATGTGTGTGTGTGTGTGTGTGTGTGTGTGTGTGTGTGTGTGTGTGTGTGTGTGTGAGCAGACCCTTGTAGGCATCACAGTAGCCTGCCAGTGTCTACCCATGACATCTACGGTTGGGACAGATGGCGGCTATGGAACCAGACAGCGATGGATGGTGAGTGTCCCAGTACTGCTCGGCTATGCTCCATGTGTGGTATTCCCTTTCGCCACATAGCCTGTGTTCTTCTTGTTGTTCACTGGATTGTGTGGTGCTGGGCTTAGTTTTCAGAGTGTGGGATTCATACCTCGTACGCTGGCCAGATGCATCACAGCTTTGTTGGTGGTGAGCGGACTATGCTGTGTGCTATGACGATAAATAGGCTGCATCACTGTGGCCTCTACAGGTCCTTGGACCTCCCCATATCCTGGAACGGCATCAGTCCCACTGTGCTAGACTCATGGCCTATTTCTGGGCTCAGTACTTGCCCCTTACATCACATCAGCCCTAACAGCCTAAACTCCTGCTGCATACTCACTCAGGAATTTTGACTCCCGGCTGCTGCATGTCCCACACATGGCCACCTCAGCAGGCCAATCAGCCTTTACAGCTCACATACCGAAACTATGGAACTCCCTGCCTAAGGACATTTGGCACACTTCCCCCTCACAGCACCTCAACTCCCTCCTCAAAGAGCATGCCTCCTCCACCTGCAAATGCAGTTTAAGTTCACACTAGATCAAGGGCTTAGCCCTTCATTTATGGTTACTCATAGTGATGTATCATTGACCATAAGTAGTTGTGAATTGCACAATCTGCCAATTTGTTACCTTAATGTTTCAGTAAGTCTTGTATGCAAGCTCATTGTACAATATACTATATATGTTTTCCTCCCCCCCCACCCTCAGGAAGCATCTGGAATTGAGCAGTAGTCCACTCAGCATGCCTTCCTGGTAAATCTTTTAAATAAATAAATCCCCATCATCGTGCACATTTGCCTATGCAAGGCTGTTTGGTTGTGGGGCTGCATTGTCGGGGTGTACTGTCCGGCGGGAGGTGGGGGGCTACTCCTGCTCAAGGTCAGGGGGGTTGGCTGTGGCCCATGTGCTGCAAGCTGGTGACCTGTGTGTGTGTGCTTTGTTGTGTGCTGTGTGGGCATGTGCATGCAGCTGCGTGGCACAGGGATCACCATTTTGGTCAGTTCACCCTATTTACTGTCGCCATCTTGACTACTCGCCATCATACCCAGTCACCATTTTGATTCTAGTTCCTGTCATTGGGTCCCTGTAAATGCCAGTTGCCCATGTTTGTTGCAGAAATATTCATGCGCATACAATACAGTTGCCATATTGGAGCATTCTCCATCCTGCAGATCACCCTTTTGTAGTCGTCATAATGTGGGTAGCCCTCCCACATTAGTCCGTATCATGGGATACCCTATCACTTTTCAGATTTTGGCCAAAAGGTTTTTATGCATCCCAAAATGTAATTTTGCAGTTACTGCGTGAAATCACCTTTTGGGCAGGAGTTGAAATATTTCTCTGCCTTTGTTCATGCGGTGGGGTCATAAGAAAGCTGTGTTGAAAGTTTGGTGTAAAAATATTTAAAAACAACAAAGTTATGAGCCTGCATTGAAATTTGCAAATGTAGGCTCATAACTTTGGCAATTTTCAATATTTTGACCCCATATGTTCCATATAGCCATTTCTTCACAGCACCTCATGAATGTGACAGCTGTCATTTTTCAGATCCTGGCCAAAATGTCTTTTTGCATCCAGAAAAGTGATTTGGCACTTGCTGTGCGAAATCACCTTTCAGGCAGGAAAGGTGATTTTGCAGCAGGAGTTGAACATTTTCTCTGCACTTGTTCATGAGGTGGGGTCATAAGAAGGGTATGTTGAAAATTTGGGGCACAATTTTTTTTTTTAAATTTAATAAGTCTTATTATATTCACTTGCACAGTGATTTAAACAATACATGACATATATAGCTAGACATCTTGTATCTGTACAAGCAAACATATATCTTCCCCCATGCCCCCCCCTTTGATAGCCCTCCCTCCCCTAAGATACCTGACCTCAAGCAGGAATAAGGTCAGTGCCAGGACAATTTGAGGAGACTTTATCTTGTATGTATGCCACTAACTTTTAGGTGACATCACATAACCTTCCTGATTTATATTAATAGATTATACAGTCCTTTAATGGTATTAGCAGTATAGATAATTACACTGTTAACAAGGTCTCCAGTTTGGCCCATCTTTCAGCATATCTATTAGACCGATCACTAAGAGTAGCAATTATTTTTTCAATCCTTAAGTTATACAACATTTCTTGTAACCATTCTGAATACGAGATTTCTTCCTGGTCCAACCAGTGGCATAACACCAGCCTTTTAACCACTAGGGATATTAAGGAAATATGGAACCTTCTCTCCCTGATAGGGATAGAAGAATAATCCCCTACTATACACATTTCAGGAGAAAAAAGCTCCGTTAAACCTAATAGGGGATTAATTGTAGCCTTGATCCTTCCCCATAATGGAATTATTTTATTGCATTCCCATAAAATGTGAAATAAAGAGCCTTCCACAGAGGAACATCATGAACACATTGGTGAGGGAAGTCTACCCATTTTAAACAGATGTCTTGAGGTTAAAAGTATATTGTGGAGGATATAGAACTGAATAAGATGCAGCTTATCATTTGCAGAATATCGATGCAAATCTGCCCATATACCATCCCATTCTTTAGAGAGCCCAGAAAGTGTAGTCTCCCAGTACTGGGATACTCCAGAAACTGTGGGGTATATATAAGGGAATATAGAGTTTACCAATTTTGACACCGAGTGGGATGATCTGGCAAAGCATTGTATATGGGCAAGAAATTCCTTTTGATTGACATCCCAAGTTTGGTTACCAAACCATTCCAATAACTTACGACGGATCTGATATATCTTAAAAATTCTGGTATTTTGAAGTCCCATTATCAATAAAAGTTGAGGGCTTTCAACTATCCTTCCCTCTTGTAAGATATCTGAAACATATTTTCCTGACATTTCTGGACCACAAATAAGTGCTCCTTGAAGTTTAAAGTTGGGATTCCCACCTAGTGGCTGAGAAATATCTTTTGTATTCTCATATCTCATGGACTTACATAGTTGAGCGTGCACTCTAATCGAGACCCCTATGACTGAAGACTTTAGTTGCCATGGTAATCTATTTACTGAGATAAAGAACATGGATTCTGATGAGATTCCCATTTCCTTGATCAGGTATCTTTCTACTTGCAGCCAAATAGGGATATATTGTAAGGGAGTTACTTCCCCTGGGTCTATGGTCCATCGGGCATACTTAGATATATGACTGGCTAAATAGTATAAATAAAAGTTTGGTAATTTAAAACCCCCCAAATATTTGGGAGCCCCAATTTTTATATAGGAACACTGGGGCCTCTTCCCTTGCCATATGAAATGTGATATTAATCCATGAAGTTTTTTGAACCATGCCATAGAGATCAACAAATTCAGCATGTGTATAGGGTAAAAAATACAGGGAAGAATATTCATTTTAACCACACTAATTCTGGCCTGCATTGACATCGGGAGCAGTCTCCATCTATTAAGATCCCTTTCAATGGTTATCACTAAATTCTCCAAATTCCATTTCTTCCTCAATATTGCACTCTGTGAAAGGATTATCCCTAAGTATACTATTTTAATTGACTTCTTTAGCTCTAAATGTGCATAGTCTGTTGAAACTACCCAGCTATTTAAGGGCATTAGGGTGGTTTTATTCAAATTGAATTTGTAATTTGAAACCCGTCCGAATTGGGAGATAATTTGTAAAGCAGCTGGCAGTGAAATAGATGGATGAGAGATATGGAGTAAGAGATCATCAGCATATGCTGAGATTTTAACCTCCAGAGGGCCTACCACGATGCCATGCACTTGTGATGCTGAATTCAGGAATCTGATTAGGGGTTCAAGGTAAATATTAATCAAATATGGGGATAACGGGCAACCTTGACGAGTCCCAGAATGTAAGTAGAAACCTTGTGACAAGACCCCATTACAGTAAACCTTTGCACTTGTTTTAGTGTATAAAATTTTAACCCATTCAATAAATCTAATGGGAAAGCCAAATTTCTCCATAGTCATAAAAAGAAATTCCCAATATACCCTGTCAAAGGCTTTCTCCGCATCCAGGGATACCAGGACCATTGGATCCCGAGATTCCCTGGATACAGAGAAAATATGTTCTAGTTTTCTTAAGTGATCCAGAGAGGATCTCCCCCTCATGAACCCTACCTGTTCAGGCCCTATGAGTCCTTCCCATACCTGCATAACTCTGGTAGCCAGTACTTTTCCTAAAATTTTAATATCGCAGTTCATTAGCGATATAGACTGGTAATTAGTCACTTTATCAGGGGGTCTGTTGGGTTTAGGTAGTACCACAATGAGGGGTTGTAAAAGTGAAAAGTCCAATATGCCCTTATCACAGAGATATGAAAAGACCTGAGCAAGAATGTGGGCCAAATCAGTTGCTAAGGCCTTATATAAATTAGCTGGGAAGCCATCAGGCCCCGGTGACTTGTCCGACGCTAACGCCTGAATAGACAATAAAATTTCAGTTTGATAGATGGGCCCTGTCAAAAAAGTTTGATGACCTTGGGATAAGTGTGCGAGTGGTACTGTATCCAAATAATCTTGAATCTCCTTATTTGAAGGAGGGTTCAAGGGAGAGGAGTATAATTGAGAGTAAAACCTGTCAAACTCTTGGACAACCTCTTCTGGAGAGTATTTCAGAGTTCCGTCAGATTGTGAACTGATGACTTTGACCCACAGGCAGGATTCTTGCTCCTTGAGCCGCATAGTCAGCAAATGCCCGGATTTGTCCCCTTGATCTATATACCTTTCCCTGGTCTTAAGTAGGGCATATTCGGACCTCTCTCTCAGCAGATCAGCATACTGATGCCTCAGCTTGGTTAGTTCAACTTGCCATCATTTAGAGGGTTCCAGGACTAAAGTATTCTCAAGCCTCTCTATGTGGTCTAAAAGATCCTGCAGTAAGGCTTCCCGTTTTTTTCTTACGGGTCGAGGCAATCCAGATGCACTCCCCAAGGAGAGAGCATTTTAATTCCCCCCATACTTTGTCCACACTAGAGATAGACCCGAGGTTCGACTGCCATAAATTTTTAATTAGGGTTTGCAACTTCTCTAGGACCCATTGATCTTTAAGAAGTTGTGTATTTAACTTCCATATTTTATCCCGCTTAGAATTTTGTTTGGGATTATATACTATCCATACCGGTGAGTGGTCTGCCAGTACCCTAGAAGCTATGCCAGTGCTTGTAATATAACTTAATACTTCAGTACTAACTAAAAAATAGTCTATCCTAGACAGGGATTTATGTACTGAAGAATATAAAGTATACTTCTGAGTATCGAATGGAAAGTCTTCCAGGGGTCACATAAGCCTCCCAAGGTTATGAACTTCTGGAGAGCTTGCTGAACAGAGGATAACCTACCAATCCAACTACTCGATTTATCCAAGTTAGAGGTTATGGTAACATTCCAATCTCCTGCAAAAATCATAGAGAATTGTATAAATTCAGAAATCACATTCACTAGTCCCATAAAAATATCAGGAGATGGGATATTCGGCCCATATACACACCCTAGAGTCAATTCTATTTGGTCCAAGACTCCATGCAAAAATCCCTCTGGATCTACAATTATTTTATTTAGCTGAAAATTAAGACCCCTTTGAAGGAGAATAGCCACTCCTCTTTGACTGGTGGAGTTTCCCCTGTGTAACTATGTCCAACCCATAGATGCCTAACCGAAAGGCTTTGTGATGCTAAAAGATGGGCCTCCTGGAGAAAGGCTATCTGACATTGTAATGCCTGCAAGTGAGCTAAGACCTGATGTCTCTTAGGGGAGCACAGTCCCTTGATATTCCACGTAACACACTTCATACCCTCATGTGTATTTAGAGCGCATACTCCATACTGCCCCAGTTAATATTATCCATTTGTCCCCTTGATTAGGTATCTTATCCTCCCATCCCCCCCATACAAAATAATAAAACCTGGAATCATTATATTTAGCCCCTTTACCCCCAAGATTAACAACACAAAAAGAAAAATAATAAAACTTTTTCTCCTTTGTGTTCTGGTTTCGTCACCAGAACACTAATCAGCTTCAGGTTGTGATGTGTCCTTCCCTTAAACGTACCCAGAAAACCCTTTCTCCCGCCCCACATTGTCTAGATAACTATAGAAGTTCCAAACATCTCTTAATTACCCATTACTTAGCTTGAGTCTAAGTGAATATTGTAGGCCTTCCACCCATATATAGATTAGATTGCTTAAACAAATAGATTATGTAGCACATCAAAACATTCAGTAAATGTTTAGTTACCACTCGATCAGTTATTTGCCCATTTCCCCATTAGAAAAACATAAGTAGCCCCGACCAACTGAAGGAAAAAAATGCTCATTGGAACTATCCATTACTTTAGATGCCTTACATTAGAACAAAGCCCGGCATCTCAATCTACTGTGCCCCAGTAGTACTTCCAGAACATTAATTAACTTGGGGCTATAGGAGGAAGAAGGAAAATAATCGGGTTGAAATAGATCACTAAGTGTTTGTTAGTATATGGTTACTTCCCCCTTTAATTATTTAACAGCCACGATATACTCCTGAAATTAACAAATTGAGCTAGCCCACTCTGATATGGTACTAGCAAAACATTACTCGAAAATGTACAATCGGCAGTACACTGCAATGCCCTTCTCAATTAGTAACTACTTTCACTCTATACAGCTCTTAAATGTTCGCAGTATCCAGCTAAGCATTCACGAACTGTGTCATTTAAACAAATCAGGATACAGCTTCTTCAGCTTTTCCTCTGCTTGAAGATGTGACTCAAAGCTATGCCATTCTTCATTATGGTAAACTTGCAGTGTGGCTGGGTATCGCATTCTAAAATGAATTGCAGCAGCAATAAGCTTTACCACTACAGGATGGAACTCTTTCCTCTTTTGCCTCACAAATTTTGGAAGATCTTGTGTGATCCTTATTCTCTTGCCTTCCCAGAGCAATTCACTAATGTTCCAGGTTTTGCCCAAAATATGCTGCTTATCCCTGAAGTTTAGCAGCCTACAGATTAAAGGACATGGAGGAGCTCCTACTGAGGGAATCGGTCTTAGCAATCATGGGCCCACTCGATCACATACTCTGGGCCATTAGGAGATGGGCCTGCCAGCTTATTGCATAATTTCTGAGCAAATAACACTGGTGATATGCCTTCTTCCCCTTCGGGTAACCCCAATATTATCAGATTATTTCTTCTCGATCTTCCTTCTAAATCTTCCACCTTGCTTTCGATTGCCTTAATTCGATGGCGCATTTGTGACATTTCAGGTTCGATTCTCTCTCTCCAGCCATCGAGAGAAGAAATTCTCACTTCGTTATCTGTTGTACGTTGGGTTAACACAGCCAGAGAGGAAGTAATGCTTTGTATTGAAACTTCTAGAGACTACAGCGACTCTTTCAGGGGAGCAATTCCTTCCCAAAACTTCCCTTCTGTAAGCTCGGCCTGGAAGCTGGCTTCCTCCACTGTCCCAGCTAGGGTTGCCTTAGAGCGCTTAGCCACTTTGTCCCGCGTCGGTGTGGTAGGTGGCGTATGGCGAGGTGGATTATCTTGCATTTCCTGATCCATCTTAGAGATAACTCGCTGCCGTGACACTCCTTGTGGCTTCTTAAATATGGAAAAAGCCAGCTTTTACAATCTCACTGAATTTTGATTTACAAAATTCTTTAAATTGGATCATGAAGCGGGAGAAAGGAAATCTGTGACCGTTCAGGCAGCCATCACATGACCTGCCCTGGGGCACAGATATTAACAAACAAGACAGTTACACTACCTAACATCATCACTTCTACTTTGCATTTGTAACTGTTAATGAAATGATTCCTTCACTGAAGCAATTTTTAATGTCACTTTCAGTAGTATCATCACCACACATCTCCTATGACACCAGTGCACATGGCGAACACTTGGCATTGACAAATGCTTGTTTTTTTTATTATTCTATTTTAGCTCCATCCCCTCAAAGCTGGCAGGCAGGTTTCTTCTGGAGGTCCCCCAGGAGGGAGTCACTGTAAGGGATAACCGCCAGGATTCATGGAGCCTGCAAGCTCAATTTTCACTTTTCTCCTCAGCCACTTGTTGCCAGTGCATGCACATGCATGGAGGTGCATGTACACTATAGCCTGGCAATACTCACCCTTCATGTTGCCCATGGTCCTGGACTATCCTCCAGGCCTCCACCTGGTGGCAGTCATATGGAGGGAGTGGCACTTCACCCCTTCCTGGGAGAGGAGAGCTGTCATCAGATGCTTGATCCTCTCCCTCCCCGGTGGTCCAGGTTTGCTCCCGAATGTAGATCACTGGCATGGTGTGAGGTGTGGTGTCCAGTGCCTCAGCCCTCAGCAGTTTCCTTGTATCTCCTGAAAGCTAGACTTTTCTCTCTTACGTTCCCAGCCATGCCCTTTAAGAACCATAGTGTTTTTTTCCTTTCTCTTTGTTTTGCTAATTTGACTAACACAATGGCTTGTTGCCTTTGATAAAGCTCCCTTTAGGTTAGCCAATTGTTTGTTTACATCCCATCTTCTCCCTCCCCTGCCAGGGCTTCCTTGAGACATTCTCCCATTTTTACAAAGTTATCCCTTCTGAAATCTACAGTAGGACCCTTGCTTTCATATGGTTTGACTCCTCCACTGTTCTCACATTGAACCACACTTTCAGGTGATCACTTGTCCCCAGATGGCTACCCACCCTTACATCAGTGACTCTGTCCCCATTGATGAGTACCAGGTTCAATATTGTTCCTTCTCAGGTGGGTTCCTCCACAAGTTGCTTAAGGCACAACTCCAGTGGGGCATCCAGGATGCCTCTGCTCCTGGCTGTAGCTGCAGTCTGGGTGCTCCAATCTCACCAGGGAAATTGAAGTCTCCCACCAGCAGCACTTCACCTTTGGCTGTTATTTTGTTGATGGCTTCCGCTAGTACCCTGTTCATCTCCTCCTTGTGCTGGAGGTCTGTAGATCATGCCAGTGCAAATTGCAGAGCCATTTCCTGTCTCCAGGGTGATGCACAGTGCTTTCACTCCCTCCTGCATTCCCAGGCCTTCAGTTGCTTTATTTCCCTCCCTGATGTAGATTGCTACCCCTTCACCCTTTTTTCCCACCTTGTCTTTTCTAAATAGAGTGTAACCTTGTATGGCTATGTCCCATTCATGGTTCCACATTAGAGCTGGGCTGACTGTTCCATGGGAGATCTGGACCCCCAGATTGAACCCACAATTCATGGACCCAGATAAATATGGACTTTGCCACAGAAGTCCAGTTCCAGGTCAGTGGAAGTGCCATTTGTACCATTGTGTATATTGTTACCATGTGGATGCTGTCAGCATGCTCACTCCACATATAGGCAGCCAGCGGCATCCAGTCAGGCAAAAGATGGTCACATGATGCACTCATGGTATATAACTGTGCTGAGTGTGAAACACAGCCCAGACAAGAGGAGGAGGATGGGTTGGTGGAACTCCTCACTTATCGCTGCAGCAGCCACCAGGAGAAGCTGCTAAAAAACAAAACAAAAACCACAAAAAAAATGTATATACATTTTGGAGGGAAGAGAAAAGAAGAGAGAAAGGACTCGATTTACTGGTGCCGGGGGGGGGAGAAAGTGATCATCAGAGGAAGGTGATGGGTCAGGACTGGAAAAAGGAGGAATCCAGAGGGACTGGGAAGATAGTGGTGGCCTGGGTGCTGCTGGGGCGGGAGGCAGACAGTGTGACTGAACATGAACAAGGGCAGACTGGCAAAATCTTTGACTTGTGGCATAAAGAGGGGAGAGGAAGAGGCTATTGGAGGCCCAAGAGAAATTTTACAGTTACAGAAAATCCCAAATGAAAGTTATTTTTTTTCTTTTCTTGGCCTCAGACAGTGTAGCTGTGTACATGAGCAAGGGAGGGCAGGCTGGCACAATCTTTGACTTGTGCCATTCTAAATCCAGAATGATCCAGAAGAGAGAGGGCGAGACTACTGGGGGCCAAAGAGAAATTTTACAGTTACAGAAAATCCCAAACAAGTGTTTTTTTTTCTCAGGCAGTGTAGCTGTGTGTACATGAGCAAGGGAGAGCAGACTGGCACAGTCTTTGACCTGAACCATTCCTAATTCAGATCCATAGAGGGGAGAGGGGGAGAGAGAGAGAGAGAGAGAGATAGACTACTGAGGGCCCAAGAGAAATGTTACAGTTACAGAAAATCCCAAATGAAAGTTTTTTTCTTTTCTTGGCCTCAGATAGTGTAGCTGTGTATGTGAGCAAGGGAGAGCAGGCTGGGAAAATCTTTGACTTACGCCATTTGAAATACAGATCCAGAGGAGAGAAGTAGAGACTACTGGGGGGCCCAAGAGAAATTTTACAGTTACAGAAAATCCCAATTGAAAGGGTTTTTTTCCTGGCTTCAGTGTGGCTGAGTATACAGGGCAAGGGTAGCAGGATGGTGAAATAAATATTTGACTTGTGCCATCCAGAGGGGAGACACAGAGACTGCTGGAGGACCCATGAGAAATTTAAGAGTCCCAGAAATCCCAAATAATTTTTTTCCTGGCTTCAGTGTGGCTGTGTGTACAGGGCAAGGGCAGCAGACTGTCAAAATAAATCTTTGACTTGTGCCATCCAGAGGGGGAGAGAGAGAGAGAGAGAGAGAGAGAGAGAGGAAGACTGCAGGGGGACCCACGAGAAATTCAACAATCCCAGAAATCCCAAATACATTTTTTTCCTGGCTTCAGTGTGGCTGTGTGTATAGGGCAAGGGCAGCAGGCTGGCAAAATAAATCTTTGACTTGTGTTATCCAATCACGATCACTTGTTAATGTTTATTCATGATTTCATGTATTAAAAAAATACTGTTTGGACAAACAACAGACAAGATGATGCGCCTGTGCTGCTGGCTGTGGGTGGCCCAGTGGATAAAATCTGACTTTGCAACTCGTAGTAGGCTGTTTACACTACAACACAAGTGAAGTGCACCTACACACAAGTGTCATCATCATCATTTCTCATTCCCCATTATTCCTCCTTATTATTATTAGTTTTATAGTATATCTTATTACATTACATATAAGCATTAACCAACCCCAGTGTGGGACTGTGCTGCATGTGGTTATACACCAGATGTGTCTGCATCTCCAATTCAGATTCTGAGGCACACTTTACAGTTGCTGAATTTGGTCACTTAACAGTAACTGTACTGTAAGAGTCAGGTAATCTTGGAAGGAAGTGGTGGTGGACTGCTGTTCTGTCAGTGTGCTGTGTACAGTCATGAGTCATGACAGTAAATTTGTCCCTGGCCTGTGGGTGTGGGCGGGAGTCATTAGAAGGACATCACGTTAGTTAGAGGGATCTTAGTTTTTACCGGTTAGAATACTAATGATATAGGTATTTGCATCTGTACTGTCTCTGTCTACTTCTCTCTCTGTCTCTCCCAGGACACTCATGTCTCGGACCCAAGCAGGATATGCTACCATTACAGGCCAGCCAAGAAGAGGCTAGTAGTGAGTGATTTTTTTTTATTTAGCAGTTTTACATTAATTTTTTTGCAAATAATCCATTAAATTATTTCTTTGGGCCTCTGTGTCAAATGTGACTGACTTTGGCCACTTTTATGCAATTTTTGCATTTTTTTCAAGTATGTATCAGTAAATCTGAACTAATTAGAACTTCACCATGTTCTGGTTCTTATTTGATAAGGGTCAGAACTTCATTGAGTTCTCCCAGCACTATTCCCCATGAACCATGTCTCGGTGACAGTGACAATGTCCAGATCCACCTCTGCCATCAAGGCCACTAGGTTTGGAAGTTTGTTTGCCAGGCTGCGTGCATTCATGCACATGGCCTTCCAGGTTTTGCATCCTTCTCTTCTAGTAGTTCCTCTCCAATCCCCTTGTCTCCCCTCCTATCCCTTCCTGTTTTTACTCCCATTCTTCCTTATCTCTGCCATTCCCCAATCTTGGTTTTAGGTTTTAGTGTCGATTCCCCAACCCTAGGGTCCTTTCTGCTGACTTCTTCATCCTTTGGGGGGGCAATTAGATTCTTGCTGCCTATGCTCGCCTCTCCCCTTGGCTACTTTAAATGCTTATCAATGAAGCACTTAAACCTCTCACTGAGGATCTTGGTTTCCCACTGGATAGATGCAGTCCATCCTACTTGTATAGGCCTGTATCCCTCCAGGTGGGACCCCAGTCCCTAGTAAATCCAAATCCCTCTGCTCTGCACCAGTCCTTCAACAATGGATTGAATCTCCAGGAGTGGAGTGCCCTGTCCTCCCCCTTGTCATTGACTGGAAGCACCTTTGAAAAGGTTATAGTATGTGCAACTAGTCTAAGACCCTTCCCCAGCTCCCAGAAGTCCTCCTGCACTACCCTGTCCTCATCACCAGCCAGATCATTCATCCCCAGGTGGACAATGATAACTAATTTCCCTTCCAGCCCTAGCGATCTTCTTGATGTGTTTTCCATCCCTCTGAGCCATATTGCAGGGTAAGCACCTCACCTCCCTTCCTCCCACCTCACCCACCCTCAAGTCTACCCCCCCAACAGTAGAATCCCCCACCAGGAGTTGCCTCCTCCTCCTCTGGAGGCCTCCACCCTGGGTCTCCACTGTGGATGAACCCCACATCCTCCTTGGCCTCCACTGCGGGTACCTCCTTGGAACAGTCTCACCATGCCAGCACAGCATTGGTGTAGTAGAGTGGAACTATAGGAGGGATGTGCCTCTGCCCCCCCTGCCTTCACCCTTCCTGAGCCCACCGTAGTCCAGCTGTTCCTCCTCCTCCTGGGCAACCTTTGAGGTAGCAGGGGTATACTTGGTGGTCCCTGGATGGAGGAGGATGTGCCCTTAATCTTGGCCAACTAGGCCTGGAGATGAGAAACCTCCAATCTCAGCCCAGTGAGGTTCCTGTGGAGGGTGATCAATTCTGATGATCAAAAGGTAGCCAGGCAATATGACAAGGCAGTTGGTAGGGCAAGTGGGATGCTGGGGAGCACAGGAAGAGGTATTATCAGCAGGAAGAAAGAGGTGGTGCTGCCCCTGTAAAGATCACTGGTGAGACCACACCGTGAGTACTGTATCCAGTTCTGGAGATCACACCTCAGAAAGAACATAGGCAGTGTAGAGGTGGGCCAAAGGAGGGCCAGCAAAGTGGTGCAGGGTTTGCACCAAAGGCCTATGAGGAGATGCTAAAGGAGCTTAACATGTACATCCTGGAGGAGAAGCAGGAGGGGGTGATATGATAGATACCATTAAATACCTAAAGGGGGTCAATAAGGTACAGGAAGGGAGTATTTTTCAAAGAAAAAGGTGCACTAGAACAAGGGGGCTTGCTATGAAGCTGGATGGGGGTAATTTCAGGAGGGATATGAGGAAGTACTTCTTCACAGAAAGGGTGGTGGATCCCTGGAACAGTCTTCTGGTGGAGGTAGAGGAGGTAAAAACTGTGTAGGGGTTCAAACATGCTTGGGACAGACACAAGGAAACAGTAGCAGTAATGAGGGAAGGGGGAACTGTAGATGTGAGGAAGGAAGGGGAACAGATGGTGCTGTAGATCAAGTGAGGTCTGCAGCAAAAACAAACAAAAAAAAATATAGGCTGATTGAGTGGGCCCAGCTGCCCTTATCTGCTGTCACAGTCTATCTGTGTTTCACTGTTGTCAAGGAATGGTCTGAGACCATGCCACAAGCATCAGTGGTAGGAGCTTCTTCAGATGGGCCAGGCCATTCTTGAATTCTGCAATCAGTTTGGGGACTACTCAGGTGACTAAATTGTTCCCACCCAAATGCAACACCATGGTAATGGGTGGCTGCTTGTGGAGCCCCAACCTATCTATTGTCCCCATTAGCTGGCTCCACATCATGTTCCCTTTTCCACCCAATGTATCATGGCCCTCTCTTCTGGTATTCCCATCTGTGTTCCATAAGGCCAAACTTCTGCCCTCTTTGGAGCTTCCCTCACATAGGAATGGCCAATGATCCATATCTTAGAAGTCACCACTCATGCCTCTGAAAGCAAACAAACAGTTCGGACAGGTCATGAAGGCTATGGGCTTCCTGCTGTCCTGTTTTTTCCCTTGACCCAGCCTACCGTTCCAATATCTTTTTTGTCATAAAAGTGTCAGTTGGGTCTGAGATATCATGGGCTTTACACAAAAATGCAATCCTGCCAATTGTGAGTATGTTGCCTCCGGAGTCCTGCCTAACCATATCAAATCAAGGACATATTCTTGAACCTATTTCTGCATTTTGTGCAGGACCACACTTACATTGTGTCCTCAGAAGTCAAAAAATCTTAGAAGCTACCTTTGTGTTTTCTCCATTTTCAGAGGGCAACAGAGTGCTGTACCAGTTGTAGTGTTCTTGCTTCCCCAGCTGCCATACCACTTCTGATATCTGTGTGGGCAATGGATCCAGTGCCAACTGCCTGAATCATTTGAACCATAAATGAGGCAAGACATTAGTGATCACACTTGTTTTGCCTGGTAGATGTCAAGCTATAAAAGTGTTATTTTGCCGGAGACAACATAAGACAAATACCAGTAACACCCTCATAACATCCTCGGACCTGGAGGTCTGGTGAATTCATGATATCCGTCACAGCTCTCTTGTCCATATGGAATAACACATACTGGTTTTCCATCCTGACCCCCTCACAGCCGCCATAATGGGGAACAATTATGGATGTGTAGTGTTTTTTGTGAGTCCCTGGTCAACCCATTCCTGTGGCCACTGTCCTGCAAACCATGAGCCCTGATAAATGACTCTAAATCCCAATCCCCTTGAAGCATCTGTAACCAGTTTCAAATATCTGTGTTCACCCAGTTTGTTCTGCCAGATAGCCACCACACTGATTTCTCACAAAAACAATTCCCACACTTTTAAATTGGCTCTCATACCTTGTGAGACCTTGATGTGATGATATGGCCTCTTGAGGCTGGCTGTTGTGACAAGAAACCTCCTCAGGAATGGTCTTCCTGGGCTGATTGCCCAGTATGTAAAGTTCAGATGCCCCACTAGAGACTGTAACTGAAGTAGGTGACTTTCTTTTCTTCCATGATTTTGCCCACCAACTGTTTTAGTGTCTTGACCTTGTCCTGAGGCACCTGGAAGACCATACATATGGAATCAAGTTCAGTTCCCAGATAAGAGAGGCACGTGATGGGGCTGTTCATCTTCTTCAGGGCTAGTGGTACCCAAAAGTGTTCCATGAGTTTAAAAACCCTTTCAATGTATCTAGGCACTCACCTGTCTCACCAGGCCCTGCAAATAGAAAATCATCCAGATAATGTATAATGTTGTCATTCCCCATATATAATTTGGTGGACCACTCCAAAAAGGATGCAGAAGCCTCAAAAGTCATACAACTTACCAAACACACCATGGGCATGGCCTTGTTAATATACCATCATCCCTAGAACATGAAACCCAATAGCTCATAATCCCTTGGTCTTATGGGATGAAGCTGGAATGAGGACCCGAAGTCACTTTTCACCAGTAAGATGCTGGGACCTAAATTGCGAACCAGCTCTACAGCCACGTTGAATGACACATACATGACTGAGCTGTCCACTGGTGTTATAATGTCATTGACTGATGTTCCCTTTGAGTAAGACAAGTGGTGTATCAGTCGATATTAACCAGGTGTTTTCTTGGGCAATATTCCTAGTGGGCATACTCAGATGTTTGGAAGCAGTGGTCTATTGAAGAGGCCTGCAACACGCCCAGACTCCAATTCCTTCCTTATTTTTCATGAGAGGATCTCCATGAGAGACACAGCTGATTTGAGGTTGTGAGCCATGGTGGCCACACATGGACCATTGTATGGGATCTCAAACCTTTGCTAAAGTTGTCAATCACAAATTGCACTACCTTCTGGCCAGGATACCATGAAAGCCAGGGGTTGAGGTTACTAATCTTCACTGGTGAGTTAGCCAGAGTTTCCAGCCCCATACTTTGTTTTCTCTCCATCAGTTGATTCCTGACTCTGCTGTCTGGATGCAGTCCCTTCCCATACAACCTCAGTGACAGTTACATGGCTGTACTTATAAATGGAATGAAAACACTGGCCCTTGTTGAGGTCATAACATGCCCTTCTACCTCCCCTCTAATGGTCCTTCTTATTGTCCCCAGAGACTTGCCACTCAATAGCACTCTCAAGGCTATTTAGGAAGGTGGTGGGACTGAGATGGGCAGGATTTATCTGTTTTAAAGCCATCAGAGAGAAAGTGTTTGCTGGACTAGAGGGCAATTTGCAGTTGTTTTGTAGTTAAGCACAAGAGGTGGCTGTGGATGAGGCTGGGAGGTTGCCAACCTGATGGATGAGCTCTGATGCTTGGGGGAAAAACTATGAATTAAAGAAAGCAAAGGGACAGCTAAGTAAAAAAAATTATTTGGGCAGGAAAAGAATGAGAGACTACTGGATAGACTGAGGAAATTTAAAAGAAGGCGGCAAGTTAAGCAATATGAAATGCCAAATCTAAATATTATTTATGCAGAATGTGAAAACTAAATAAGGAAAGAGAGAAATGGAGAAAAATCACAATCACTCTGCAGATAATACATTTTTAAATGCTTAAATGTTGCTTTGGAAAAACTTTGTATTGGTACAAAATGCAAGGGTAGATGAGGGATGTATTGGCAAGATGGGTTTTAAGCTCACTGCATCTCAACTAAAAATGTTAGTGAGGGTCAAGTCGATTTACCGAAAGATCACCAATGCAGCTTTAAAGTTCTTTTTTCTAAAAACATAAGTAGGTTGACCTTTCAAAACAGTAGTCAAAGTAATCAAATAATTATTTGAAGATGGGACTTACTTAAGTGAATGAATAAAATTTTGGCTCTGTGTAACTGATGGCCCTATTTCCTACACTTCCATAGTCTGACAGCCAGCCCCAATGTGTCAATGTTCTGTGATGAAATTGTTTAGCCAGCATTACAAATACCATCCCTTTCCTTCCTGGGGTGGGAGGTGGGGCTGTGATGGGTAGGAGTGGACTACACTCTTTTTCAAAATTTGCGATCAGACAAAGTTGTTGTGCTGGGGTGCAATATCACAATAAGGGGTAGGAGAGTGAATCTTGCTGCCATTAGGACTAGGGTGGGGGTAGGCTACACAAAGTATTACTACCATTAAGGGGGATGTGGAGGACAGAGAACATTGCAGTCATTAGATCGGGGAGAAGAGAGGAGAGGAGAGGAGAGAGCATTGCTTCTATTATGTGGATTGGGGAGGACAAAGCACTGCTGCCATTGGATAAGGGGAATGGGGAGAAGAAAGCTTTTCTTTTACAAAGTTTGGGGGTAACGTGGAGAAGTGTCTCCCAGGACTCGCGCCCCTAATCTGCCCAGCCCTGACACTTAAGCATACTCGTAGCTCTGGCAAGCAACTCCTCTTTGTCCCTCACTGCCGTACCTCCCAACTCCAAAGGTCCTTTAGCTACAGAGCCCCTTCGTGGGTGAACAGCCTACCCACTTCACTTGTCAATGAGATCAGACTTGGACCCTTTAAAACCTCTCTTAGACACCTCCTTCAGTCCTCAAACTGCTGTGACTGCCACTGAAACACCTTCCCCTACCTTCCTGACTAAGGCCTTTGGCTGGCTTCTTCTACCCTTCCTGCCCCTACCTGAGTTCCCCAAGCCTAGCTCTAGATTTATATGTATTGAGTGATTGCACTAATTATCCCTAGTATTTGACTGTTAGCCTTACAATTGTTCTAGTAACAACCTGACTGTGTACTGATGAACAGCTATGTAACTATGTCTTTGTATGTAAATTCTGTGATGTGGAACCTTTGAAAAGGAGTCTCTGACTCAAAGGTACTTTCTGAACCCGCCAATAAATAAATAAATAAAAGAGATTGGAAAGCATTTCAACCTTTTGGTTTGGAGTGGAGGAGAGAGCTTTGCTGCCATTATTTCCCTTGGGGGACTGGGAGCTTTGCTTGACATACAAACATAAACAATGAGGCTACAAAGATAAAGGCAAAAGCTGAAAGTAAAAAAAAGCTTGCTGAGCCACTATGATAGACCAAAGGTAGTGCATGAAGGTTCCATGACAGCATCCCATGTTCAGGTGTGATCCTGGGATCACCTGCTTGCTTCAGAACAGCCCATGCTCAGGGAACGCTGCAGATGCCAGGGCTTTCAGGCAAGGATAGGGAGATACACATGAAAGAAAATGATGAAAAGATTAAGCCAAGGTAAGGAAGATGAAAACCAAGCTAAAAATTTATTCAACATGGGAAAACCAAACAAGAAAAGAGTGGAACAGAAAAAAACAAATACTGCACTAGCACTGCAGCTGCTTAATGTTTTATATTTTTAATGTATGGCAATCTTTTGGGTGGCAGTATGGGGAGACCATGTGTGCCCCCAAAGCCCACCACCCCAACTGTGACTGTGTATGGGGCTCCTGATAGGTGTTGACAGAGGAGGGGAGTCTTGAGTTTTCCATAGCTAGGCAACATCAGGCTTCCCTGTGAGGGACTACTATTCAGCTGTGTGTTTCCTGCAAGCAGGTTGGAGGGGCGTGCCACTGGCCATTAATGTTGCATACAGTGACACTAAGCCATCAATAGATTTAGATAAACATGGAGAGCCAGAACAACAGCTGAAAAGCATAAAACTGGATGTTTATGGGAAATGATGTACCTTATATTAAGGTGGTGAGAGTTCAAAGTCCTCTTCACAGACTATCCTTGCTTGATCCCCCAAAACAGTAATTCTGGCTCTGTGTTATTTATTTATTAATGTGCCACAGAACTTTAAACTTTGCCACAGAACTTGACTTAACAATTCCACAGAAAATCAGAGTCCCTGCTGCTGAATTATATCTACAGTACTGTGGAGTGCAGGGGGGACTTGGCCTACCTAGATTTCAATAAGACTTTCAACACAAGGGACTCAGAAGGCAACTGAGCATCTTAGAGGTGGGTGCTGAGGTAGTAAATTGGTTAAGAAATTAGTTAAGGGGATAGGTTCACTCTGGAGATGGTAGGGTGACCAGTGGGGTATCCAGGTCTCAGTACTGGGACCGGTCCTCTTTAATATCTTTACAAAGTGACACTGCAGATGAGCTGGAAGGGAAGGTCTGCCTCTTTGCAGATGACACCAACATCTGCCCAAGGGTGGACATTCCAGAGGTGGAAAGAATGTACAGAGGCCTAAAAACACTCGAGGAGTGGTCAAGGGCATGGCAGCTGGGTTTCAATGCGACAAAGTGTGAAATCATGCACTTGGGGCACCAAAACCCAGAAACAGAATACAAATTGGGAGAAAACGTACTGACAGACACCAAAGAAGAAATGTACCTGGGAGTAATCATATCTGATGACGTCAAGGTGACCAGGCAGTGCAACAAGACAGCGGGAAGGGTCAGTGGGATGTTGGCGTGCATAGGAAGGTGTATCACTTGCAAAAGGAGGGAGCATTTGTTGCCACTGCATAAATCACTTGTGAGTCCCTACCTGGAGCACCATGCCCAGTTCTGGAGACCACATCTCAGGAAGGACATAGAGTGGAGGTTGCCCAGAGGAGGGCAACCAGAATGCTGCAGGGTCTATGACAGAAGCCCTAAGAGGAGAAACTAAAGAACCCTAGTATGAACACCCTGAAAGAGTGGAGGTAGAGGGGGGGCATGATAGAGAACAATAGATACCTCATTGGGGTAAATAAAGTACAGGAGAGGAGTATTATTCAGAGCAAAAAGTGCATAAAAACAATGGGACCTGCAATGAAGCTGGAAGGGGTTAAATTCAATAGAGATATGAGGAAGTGCTTCATTACAGGAGAGTGGATGCCTGGAGAATCTTCAAGTGAAGGTGGTGGGAGCAAAAACCGTGGTGGGATTAAGGAATGCATGGGATAGGCATAAGGGAACCTTAGTGGAAATCAAGGGGTGGGGGGAAAGAGAACCAGAGATCAGGTAAGGTCTGCAGTGACACTATGGGCAGGGACAAAATGGGCAGACCATGTCGGCCAAGCAGTTCTTATCTGCTGTAAAGTTCTATGTTTCTATGTTTTTTATCTTCCACTTCTGGCATAAGGCTTGTCTGCACTCTACTGCCTCTCAGTGAATACAATACAACATCACATCCCTCACTAACATAACAGTCGACTGGTGATATGCATGTCTTTTTACGGCTGCATGGGCAGAGCCCTGCAGATGTTTTGCATCTAGAAAAGGACTGACGTCATGTTTTCCATCCGTGTAACTGTTTTTCCTCCACCTGACCCTCCCCCAAGAAGCAATCCGCCCATGTTGTCCCTATGGACTGCAGCACTGCACTATATAACAGTGGGCATTTTTTTTTTTAATGGGCGTTTTTGTGTACATTTTGTACTCCCCTTAACAGCAAGGGCATAGCTACCAATATGTCTGGCACGCCATGATGTACAGCACACCAGAGCGTGGGGAAGGGGTAGCAGCCCAGTAGCACAGGGAGGTCTCAGCAGCCTGGTGCGCACAGTCTCAACTCGGTCAAGCCCCAGTATCCTATCCCACGTTTGAAGGTCTCAAAAGGAAGGGAGATCCCAATGTGACACCCTCCCAATAAATTGACAAGCCATAAAAATCTAAGGTTTAGGCCACCACACCACTTTCGACCATTACGATAAAATTATCCCTCCTCCCACTTGTCCAGACCCCTACCAGCTGAAAGTGAACCCCTGATGAACAATCCACATATATATATATATATATATATATCTAAATATAAATAAAACACACACACACACACGATTGGTCCGACACGATTTGCTCAATTTTTTCAATGCAGCCAATGACTTGGCACTTGCCCCAGAAAGAACTTTACTAATTCAAACTGTTCCCATATCAGCTTACCAGGCAGTTCTAGCAATACCCTCTTTTTTAACTTCATTAAAGTATTGCACAGGATATTACAATGTACGTTTATCAGCTCCTACACAATCCAACAATGTGTGTGTGTATATTATATATACACATATACACACAAATACACACACACACACACACACACACGTCAAAATTAGGTTTTGCAGCCACTAGCCATCTGGGCTAGTGAATGGGAAAATCCACTAGAAAAAGTGCTAGAACAAGGAGGCATGATATGAAATTGGAAGGGGTAGATTAAGAGGTAATGTGAGGAAGTTTCTCTACACAGAAAGGGTAGTCAACAGTTGGAATAGTCTGACTTGTCTCACATTATGAGTGTCTGTGACCAACATTTCAGTGACTGGTTAGTATACAGGGTTTACATAGAAACATAGAAATTGTTGGCAGATAAGGACTGCTAGACCCATCCTGTCTACTCATAGGCCCTATGTGAACAATGGCTTTTCATCACTCCCTGCCCTTTCAGGCTTCCCTTGTGCCTGTCCCAAGCATGCTTAAACCCCTCCACTGTGCTTGCCCCCACTACCTCCTGTGGCAGACTATTCCAACTGTTGACTACCCTTTCTGTGTAGAGAAACTTCCTCACATTACCTCTTAATCTACCCCCTTCCAATTTCATATCATGCCCCCTTGTTCTAGCACTTTTTCTACATTGGAAAATATCCCCCACCTGCACCTTGTTAATGCCTTTGAGGTACTTGAAAGTTTCAATCATGTCCCCTTGCTGTCTCCACTCTTCCACTGAGTCCATATTGAGGTCCCTTAGTCTCTCCTCATGTTTTGTGGTGTAAGCCCTGTACCATCTTCAGGCCCTTCTCTGGATAGTCTCCACCTTATCTATGTCCTTGTGTAGGTGTGGTCTCCAGAACTGCATGCAGTACTCAAGGTGAGGCCTTATCAATGTTTTATACAATGGCAATACCTCCCGCCTCCTGCTAGTGATACCCGTGCCTATGCACCCCAGCATGCCACTGGCCCTCCCTGCCACCTTTGTGCACTGCTTTGATACCTTAAGGTCATCAGAGATGAGAACCCAAAGGCCCCTTCCTCTTTGGTAACAGTCTGCTACCCCCCAACTTGTAGCTCTCCCAAGGGGGTTCCTTCTACCCAGGTGCATTATGTTGCACCTCTTTGCATTGAACCACAGTTGGTACATCTCTGACCATCTTTCAAGCTTCTCCAGGTCCCTCTTCATTTTCTGCAACCCTTCTGGAGTATCCATCTTGTTGCAGATCTTGGTGTCATCTGCAAACAGGCAGACCTTTCCTTCCAGCCCCTTTGCAATGTCACTAATGAAGACATTGAACAGGACAGGTCCTAGTACTTATTCCTATGGTACCCTACTGGTCACCCCCCTCTCCCCAGATTGCACCCCATTTACCACCACCCTCTGTCTCCTGTCTGTTAACCAGTTCCTAACCCAGTTCACCACCTTGTCTCCCAATCCCAAACTACCCATCTTGTTAATCAGCCTTCTCTGTGGGACGGTGTCCAAGGCTTTGCTGAAATCTAGGTAGGTGACATCTATCGCCCCTCCCTGATTAAATTCCATAGTCACCCATTCAAAAAAAGAAACTATTAGATTCATTTTGACATGACCTTCTTGCTGTGAATCCATGTTGCATCAAATCCTGAGCACCACTGGATTCCATATGTGCCACCACCTATCTTAACAAGTTAGTTTCTATTTGCTGTCAGGCCTATCCCGTTATAGACAGATTAGCAGAAATAATCTGTCTATAATGATTTGCCGAATAAGAAAGAAAATGCACCACAGAGCATCTAGTACCCAGGGCTTCTGCCTGGCTGCTCCCAGACACATGGCTTTTTTAAATACGATTTTTGCATGCACTGCACGCGAATATACCACTACTAATTGCAGAAAGAACACCCCCTGCAAAAATCCTGGCAATGGCCCTGTCATCTGGAAGTCCCTGGAAGGAAAAAAGGGACAGTTGAGAGGTATGCCTCAGGCCTTCATAATTAAAGCTTAGCCAGTAGGGTTATAACTGCCTGCCTGACACATTGTTTGGTGCTAGCCAGTAACTGGCCGGCCCCCTGTCCCTTTAATCCCCTGTGAACATTGCGACATTTCCGAATGGCCTGAACTACAAATGGTTACAGCACAGAACCAACTGCAGGAGGCACAGCAGCCCACCCTCCTAGGCTACTGTTGCTGTGTTTGGCAGTTTTAAGGGATCCATTTAAAGCTCTGAGCATTTAAGAAACTGACAAACCGTGCAGGATGTGCCATACAATACCCCTCCACACACACACACACACAAAAATGGGGGCATATTAGATCAGCAAATAGAAAAGGATGCAATATTTGAGGAAAAAAAAACAGCTGAAAAGCCCTTTCCCCTTTGAAAGTGGTTTCTGCATTTTAGCAGCATTGAACGTAGGCTGCAGATTGTTAAACCTGAAAAAAAAAGCAGTTACACAGATCTGGGGCACATTTTAGGAGTTAGACAAAAAATAGGTTAGGTTTACCCATCTGAGGCACAGTTCGAACACCACAACCACGAAGTCATTGTCCTCGAAAAAAACATGGAAGCCGACCACATGAGAGTGGCTGAGGCTCTTGTGGATCGAAATCTCCATGAACATCTTCTCCTTCTGATGCGGCTTCAGCAGCATAGACTTGAGCATGATCTTGCCAGCAAACACCTCCTTCGTGTCCATGTTGGTGATCTTGTAGCACTTGGCAAGCCCCCCTTGCCCAGGAAGTGGCCCCGCAGGTAGCGTTTCTTGGTACAGGGTCCACAAGCATCTCAGGGATCTCTTTCACTACTGTGGACTTGGTGGGGTCGGTGGCAGCAGCTCCGACACCTCCAGCCTGCTTGGCCAATGGCTTGCTTGTCACAGTGGCCATGGTATCCCCCTTCCTGCAGTAATGTCATGGTAGTTTGGGTTCGATGCAAAGCCACACCCCTGGCTCAGCCCAGGACAAACAATCTAAAGTAGCGCAGGGAGGTCTCAGCAGCCTGGTGTGCACGGTCTCAGCTTGGTCAAGCCCCAATATCCTATCCCACGTTTGAAGGACTCAAAAGGAAGGGAGCTTCAAATGTGACACCATCTGTGTGGAGAACTCTTCTGCTGGTTTCAATCCCCAGTTGCATGCTGCTCATCCAGTGGGATCCTGCAGTAGGCCCTCCTGTACTGACCCATTTTGTGCCATCACTAACCTTCTGGGCTGCAGTGATTTCAAAACTAGAGCCATGTTCATTATGATCCCAACACCCTGTGCTCATTGGCTGATTGGATTTAAAATTCAAGCTACATGTATCAAAGCACCATGGGAAAACAAAGTTTAAATAGGCAGAATCTCACTCACCAAACTTAATTAGCATCAGGGGTTTTCAATGAAACCGTTTTTATGGCTGCAAGGGCAGAGCCCTGCAGACATTTTGCACGTAGAAAAGGGCTGATGTCATGTTTTCCATCCGTGGAACTGTTTTTCCTCCACCTGATCCTCCCCCAAGAAGCAATCCGCCCATGTTGTCCCTATGGACTGCAGCACTGCACTGTATCACAGTGGGTATTTTTCTTTTATGGGCTTTTTTTTGTACAGTTTCTGCATCCCTGCCATTTTTGTCCCTTCCCCTTAACAGCAAGGGCATAGCTACCATTACGTCTGGCACACCATGGCATGCAGCACACCAGTGTGTGGGGGTGGTGGTTGCAGCCCATAGCTCAACCCAGTTCAACGTGTGTGAAATGAGAAATGGCAGGCAGCAGCAGTAATTTCAGAATTGGCTTGCTGGAATGAGAGGGTCAGGAAGGTGCAATTTTTCAGTCTCTCTCCTTCCCCGGTGCGGAAACCCATCCCCAGTGTAAATGAAGGTGAGACTCCACCCATCCCTGCCCTCTTGTCTCATGTGATTCCCGACAGGGAAAAAACTTCAGTGACTGCGGAGGCCGCTCTGAGTGCAAGTAGTAGCTCTCAGTATGGGTGCAGCAGCAAAGTCTGAGGGAGCTGAAGTGAGGCCGCAGGTCAACAGCACCAGGCAGGCAGGCAGAGACCTTTGCCCACTGTGAGAGAAGAGAGAGACACAGCAGTCGTAGAAGAGAGAGACACAGCAGTCGTGGTATTCTTTCATGGTTGCCCATGTTGTGAGCTGCTGCCACAAGTTTCAGGCAGAAGGGAAATCCCGGAGTTGAGAGGAAGGAGTGTACATGCCTCCTGGGAGGCACAGTTCAAATTTTGATAGAGACAGACTGGCACAGATAAACAGATTACATCAAATACAGACCTCTTACACAAAGCAATAGCTTGGCAGAAGACACCAGGAGAAAGGACTGCTGTGTGACTGGACTTCTCTGCTGGGACTATATTGCCCTCCTTCCTTCCCCTCCACCCCCCCACCCAAAGCTAGTTCTATTTTTATAGGCACAGGATTTGACTGACAACTGGAGCTTCCTGTTTGGGAGCAGGAAGTGCGTGATCACAGAACCACCAAAGACCCACCATCCTAGAAGGGCAAGAGTAGCTCTCCAGCCCCCTCTAGCTGCTGGAGGTCTGCCTCTGAGCAAGTAAGTGGTCTACTGAGAAATATAGGATATTCTTGTCTCAGAACAGGACAATCAGGAGCTTAAAGGGCACACAGACAGAAAGTAAGGAAAGAAAGGAAAAAAAACACAGAGGAAAGAGTAAGGGTTGCAAACAGTTAAGGGGCCAGAAATAAGACATGATTGGAGTGGTGCAGTGCAGTGGCTGTGAAGCAGAAGTCTTCCCGGGAGACGTTCTGGAGGATGCGGTGTTGTCCCATCTGCAGGCACCTCTCTGGGCTGAGGGAGGAGGTTGCTCATCTCCAGGCTGAGTTGGCCAGGATTTGTGGGACCTCCTCTTCCATCCAGGGACCACCAGATCCACTGCCGTTGCCTCAGAGGTTGCCAAGAAACAGGAGTGGTTGGACCACAGTGGACTCAAGGAAGGTGAGGGTGGTGGAACAGAGGTGCATCCCTCCAGTTGTACCTCTCCACAATTCCTATGCCATTCTGGCAAAGTGTGGTTCCTCTATGGAGGCACCTGCAGTGGAGACCAAGGAGGATGCTGGGAACCTCCACAAAGGAGACCCACAGGAGGGTGGCAGGGGACCCAGCAGGAGAAGGAAACAACTCCTGGTGGGGGACTCCATTGTTAGGAAGGTAGAACTGGGGGAGGAAGGGGAGAGGGAGGTAAGGTGCCTGCCTGGTGCCATGGCTTGGAGGGACAGGGAGCGAATCCTCAGGATTGCCGAAGCAGCTGCACAGGGGAGGGAGCTGGATGTCATTGTCCACCTAGGGACAAATTACCTGGCTAAGAAAGGGATTAGAGAAGTGCAGGAAGAGTTTATGGAATTGGGGAGGGGCCTTAGTCAAGTAGCACACACTGTAACCTTCTCGGAGGTGATGCCCATCTATGGCATAGGAGAGGCTAGGGTGTTCCACACCATGGGATTCAATCAGTGGTTGAAAAACTGGTGTGGAGCTCAGGGATTTGTCTTCTTTGGGGACTGGGGGTCCACCTGGAGTGATGCAAGCCTATACTGGCATGATGGGCTGCATCTGTCCAGGAGGGGAGCCAGGATCCTAGGTGATAGGTTTAAATGCTTCATTGGCAAGCATTTAAACTAGCCAAGGGGGAGGCACTGGAAAGGAGCAGGGAAACCTAGCCCCAAATAATCACGGTAGTAAGTGCAAACACCAAATATAGAGGTGTTGATAGGGAGAAGGGCAGGGGAAATGGAGAAAGTGACAAAGGCAAGAAGGACAGGGATGGGGCAAAAGGAGTAAGGCCATCAGGAAATGGAGGGTTATGAGTACCAATGCCCATAGTCTGGGCAACAAGCTCCTGAGCTGGTGGCCTTGATGGAAGAGGGATGCCTGGATATCATAGCAGTCACAGAAACATGGTACACAGAGAACTATGACTGGGATGTTAACATACCAGGGTACATAATCTAAAAGAGAGACAGGCAGGGGAGAAGGGGGGGGGAGGAGTAGCTCTCTATGTAAAGGAAGGGATAAAAGCAACTGAACAAAAGAGTAAACAGGGAGGAGAGGAGGCACTGTGCGTCACCTTGGAGACTGGAAAGGGCACCACAATCTGCACAGGGGTTGTGTACAGACACCCATGTCAGGGGGAGGGAATGGACAAGGATATGATAGAAGGCATTCTTAGAATGGCAGAGAAAGGGGAGATACTGTTGATGGGAGACCTGAATATGCCAGATGTTAACTGGAGCACATTTGCTGCAGCCACATCCAAGAGCAGGGCCATTCTTGATGCCCTACAGGTGGCAGGCCTCAGACAGCTAGTTTCGGAACCCACTTGTGAGAAAGCAATCTTAGACCTCATACTCTCAAATGGGGGCAGTGAGAGGATCTCAGATCTAGAAGTGGGTTGCCATCTGGGGACAAGTGACCATCAAACAGTGTGGTTCACGTTAAACTCAGCTACAGAGACAAGCCATACAAAATTGAGGGTACTGGACTTTAGGAGGGCTGACTTTGTCAAGATGGGAGAGTGCCTCAGAAAAGCACTAGCAAACAGGCTAGAAGGAGGTGTGGAGCAACAATGGGGAATTATCAAAACTGCCATCAAAGAGGCAACAAGCCTTTGTTGTGAAGCAAATAAACAAATCAAAATGAAAGAAAAAGCCACTATGGTTCTCAAAAGAGGTGGCTGTGAAAGTCAGGAAGAAAAAGATAGCATTCAGGAAGTATAAGGAAACACAGAAGGAGCAGGACAGAGAGCTGTACCAGTTAAGGCAAAAGGAAGCAGGGAGGGAAGTCAGAATAGCAAAGGCCCAAACTGAGGAAAAGATAGCCAACTCAGTTAAGAAGGGGGATAAAACATTTTATAGGTACATCAGCAAGCGTAGAAAGACAAAGGGAGGGATAGTGAGGCTGAATAGAATGAACAGTGGGTGGGCAGAGGGGGACAGTGAAAATGCAGGGATACTGAACGAATATTTATCTCAATATTCACAAAAGAGGAGGGGGAAGTGCTTAATCCAATTAACAGAAGCACTCTTGATAGGGGGGTCAATCCAAGTCCTTTCACAGAAGAAAGGGTTCTGCAAGAACTCCTAAAACTGAAGGTGGACAAAGCAATGGGTCCTGATGGAATTCATCCCAGAATTCTAAAAGAATTAAGGGAGGAACTAGTGAAACCACTGGCTACTCTTTTTAATAGATCATGGGAGGATGGTGTGGTACCTGAGGACTGGAGGAAGGCGGATGTGATTCCCCTTCACAAAGGTGGGACCAAGACAGTGGCAGGAAACTAAAGACCTGTCAGTCTGACCTCTGTGGTAGGGAAAGTGATGGAGTCACTTCTGAAGGAAAGAATAGTTGAGTACCTAGAGGCCAGTGGAGCACAGGACCCAAGGCAGCATGGGTTCACAGCGGGAAGGTCATATCAGACAAATCTAATAGATTTCTTTGACTGGGTGACCAAAGTAGTAGACCAGGGAGGGGCTGTGGACATGGCCTACCTAGACTTTAGCAAGGTATTTGACACAGTCCCACACAAAAGATTAATAGTCAAATTAACCAGCCTGGGAGTGGGACCCAGGGTGGTAGCCTGGGTAAAACATTGGCTGCACAACAGGACACAGAAGGTAATTGTAAATGGAGTCCACTCTGAAGAAAGAGTGGTTACTAGTGGGGTACCGCAGGGTTCAGTATTGGGTCCAGTCCTTTTTAATGTCTTCATCAGTGATATTGCAGAGGAACTGGAAGGAAAAGTATGCCTTTTTGCAGATGACACAAAGATCTGCAACAGGGTTCATACACAAGGAGGTGTGGAAAGGATGAAAAGGGACTTGACAAGGTTGGAGGAATGGTCAGAAGTATGGCAGCTAGGATTCAATGCAAAGAAGTGCAAAATAATGCACCTGGGAAACAAGAACCCAGGGGAAGAATACACAATGGGTGGGGAGGTAGTAACAACAACAAAAAAGGAAAGGAAAGGGACCTGGGGGTAATCATATCAGATGACCTTAAGGTTAGCAAGCAATGTGAGAAGGCAGTAGGGAGGGCTGGGGGTATACTGGGATGTATAGGGAGAGGCATCAGCAGCAGAAAACAGGAAGTTGTTATCCTCTGTACAGACAGTTGGTGAGACCCCATCTGGAGTACTGTGTCCAGTTCTGGAGACCCCATCTCTGCAAGGACATAGACAGGATAGAGGTAGTCCAGAGGAGGGCAACTAAAATGGTGCAGGGTCTGCAAGAGAAGACGATGAGGAGAGACTAAAGGAGCTTAAAATGTATACCCTTGAGAAAAGAAGGGAGGGGGACATGATAGAAACTTTAAGTACCTCAGTGGAATCAACAAAGTCCAAGAAGGTAGCATCTTTCAGAAAAAGAGACATGCAAGAACAAGGGGACACAATTTAAAGATAGAAGGAGGGTGGTTCAGGGGCAATGTGAGGAAGTATTATTTCACAGAGAGGGTAGTGGATGCATGGAACAGCCTTCCTGAGAAGGTTGTAGGGTCTAAATCTGTGGGAGAATTCAAGAATGTATGGGACAGACATAAGGCAATTTTTGAGGAGGGTAGGAAGAAATAGGCTGTTGGTTAACTAGGATCTGTGGCCTATCCTATAGGTAGGGAAATGGGCAGACTAGATGGGCCAAGTGGTCCTTATCTGCCGTCAAAGTCTATGTTTCCATGTTTCTATGTCTAAAGTAAAAGACACACGTACATACCATGGCGGAGTGCTGCCTGTCTCCAGAAGAGAAGGAATGTAAAAGGATAAATGCAGAAATTGAGAGACAGCTCAAAAGAGACAAGAATCAAGCTCGCAGGGAGCTGAAATTACTTCTGCTTGGTGAGTAACTGCTGAGTATTTATGGCATTTCATTTGAAAATGAGTGACTTGTTCACCTTGCTAAGTAGAAACTACTCAGCATAGTGCCGCTGCCCTCCAAGGGGCTCACCTGAGAGTGAAGTGGAAAGGGGCGGTTCAGAAACTACTGCACTCCCATCCTGGGGTTCTGGTGGCGTTCTTTGGAAAGGAGTGGGGTCTAATTCAGAGTTGTTTTGTAAACTTTTAAAAAATGACATTAAGACACGAACAGTTTAGTAACACTGGCCCTATAGTTTCAAGGCCCCAACACACAGATGTCTGGCAGCCGGACTATTTGGATGACTCATCCAGTCTGTGCAGCACTTTGACAGGTTTCCATTGCTGACGGACAGCAGTCTGATTTCCTTGTTCCTGATGGCTCAGCCTTCCATTCATTGCTGGCCTGCCTCCCTGGCCTGTACTGCCAGTGATTTACCCTCGGAGCTCAGGAGGGACGCTTTCTCTGTCTCCGTGTTGTGTCAGAAGGTATCGTGGAGTTTGGTTTGGAACGTGCCATTTCCCCGGTGACATTCTCCCTGAATCTTGAAAAACCCTCCTCTGATCCCAGTTCTAGAATGTAGTGGAAGAAAGTCCATCCTGTTCTTTACAGGTGTTGTGTACAGAACTCCGGTAACGACTGTGTTCCCAGCCCTACGCCAGACCCTTCAGCCAGAATTGTGCCCCTGAGCCCTGAACCCATGGCTCTGGGTTTTACTCCTGATAGCCTGACTGTTTTTGTAGGTGGCTTAGATGAAAGGGGAAGCAAGGGCAAAGATTCGGAGAAAAAAAAAACAACAGCTTTGTAAACGGAGCCGAATACAGTGATGCTGTCTTTAGTATTTGTAACTGTTGGTGACTTGTTGACATATATGTAGAGTTTTTAATTTTGTCTGTTTTTTTCCCCTGTTGGTAAATTAAAAATTATGTTTGTACCTGTTGGGAACTTGACCCAGGTGTGATTAATGGCTCCTTAAGATCTTGCACCTAGCAGTACAATGTTAGGGATCACACAATGGACTAAATATGAATCTTTAGCACACCATTATTTATCCCCAGCTAATCTCCTGGCTTTCGGCAGGTGATGTTAACTGCCCTTGTTTTGTAACAATATATTTAATTACATCGAGTCTTAGTGTAATTTAAACAGAATTTACCATCAGAATTGACAATATGACACAGAAAAGATAGCTCTTGGTGTATTAACATTCCATATTTTCTACAGCAACTGACTACATTACCCTCATAAACATATCATTTGACACTAGGTAAGGACCACAGGGGCCATCCTAGTCTGCCCATTTTCTTCATAAACTTCATTATGCAACCGTGGTGGATCTGACAAGAATTTGTTTATAATTTGCAGTAAACATATCTCTTACATGAACACACTTAGTACTATATAGTACTAAGTTACCATTTTTCTGGTGGTTAAAGATTTGCAACTGTATTACCCACCTTATTAAAGATAAAGTGAACTAGCAGACTAAATAATACCAGCTAACTTTCACTTTTAGATCACTAGTGGATCCAGGCCTTGGTATGAGGGCACACGGCGCCTCCTTTGATGAACTGAGGCTCAAACTGCACTTATTGGATGTGATCTTGGCTCTCAGCATTCTGTGAAAATGCAGCAGCCTCACCAAGCAAGAATCAGCCTGTAGCTGAATGGAAAGAGAGAGAAAAGTCTGTGAGAGAGAAGCACATGCGACTAAGATCATTCAAGCTTTTCATGTGGTTGGTTGGGACTGGGACAGTCCCAACCAATTGTGTTTTCTTTCTTTCTTTCTTTCTTTCTTAGAGTGTGGGCAGTGTAGTTTCTGTGTTACCACGGGTGTGAGTTGGTTGGATTGGGAGACAGAAGACCAGATCAGGACATTGCTTCTCATGAGCGGTATGGACCTAATACTTTGGGAATGTCCAGTTATTGCTCCTTGTTGGAATTTATTTAGGAATGTATATCTACAAGTATTAAGACAGTATGATAAACCTGTTCACAGAATTGTATACTTGGGGATAACTCGGACTTATTTCATATCAATAACAGTGAAAAGAATTGACTACTCTTAGCAGTAATGGACATATCTAATGTCTGTCTACACCTGCAATTGTACCTTTCCTGATGTTGAACCTTTGTAAATGAGCTCCAAGCTCAAAGGTGTTACGCCAAGATTATAAATAAATAAATAAATACATAAAGAATAAAAAGAATACTTGTAAGTAAATGGAAAGAACAAATATGAGCTTACACTGAAGAATGGTTTAAATAATTGTCTAATTAAGCATTAATTGAATAAAAGGTGTCACATAAATAAGGTATGGGGACCCTTTTTTCATTGGTTAGAAGAATTATAAGTTCATTTAACCTGTTACGGGAATGTGAGAATAAACAGAAAATGTAGAACTTGCTTGCTTTTACATACATTATGTTGAAAATCTAAAACTAATGCTAATAAAAAAGAAAAAAAAAATCCAAGGCAGTTGTAAGAAGGAGCACTCCAGGCAGAAGGAGATGTTGCCAACACCTATGATGAAGAGACACACTGTCAAAGTGCCGAAGCACTTTTCATGGTCATTAGTTTGACTGAGCTGTATTAAAGGATACACCAAAACTATGAACAGTAATCTGTCAATGGTCTGATATAAGATGTATATATTGAGAGCAAAACATTCTTGGATGTATCATTGAAATGCTTCTCGATCTTATTAAGTAAGTGATTAGCCCTGTTAAATACATTGTTGATATGTTTTGCTGGTTTTAGGTCAGTTGATATTTTACTCCTAGATCTTTTTCTATTTTCACCTTATTTAGCTTGACCCTTTGGTGAAATAGCTGTGATGCTTGTCATTTCTCCCTAAATGCATCACAGTGCACTTGTTTTAATTATAATTCATCCCACATGAGTCTGCCCCTCTTGCTTTATTGTCTAGATTCTCTTGCAGTGTTACACTATCCTCAGATTTATTTTACCCCTCCAATTTAGTATCATCCACAAATTTGTAATACCAATTTTTTACATAATCTCCCAGATCTGTAATGAAAAGAGCACACAGGAGTGATCCCAACAAAGAACCCTGTATATGACATACAGCAATGAATGTTGACAGTTATTTGTGCTGGTCCTTCTCCTCAGCATGTGGCACAGTTCTAAATCATGTGGTCCTGATTGCATTTCATTGTAACTGTTAAATGTCACTATGTAATGTATTTTTCTATCCCATAACTCCTTCCCCTGGGTCACACCTTGAAATGAGAGTCTGCTCAGAGTGCCTCTCCCAGCCACCAATTTTCAAATAAAGAAACAAACTAATAAATAAATGTGTATAACCTTGGGATCTGTCCTGTTCTCTTTCTACTTCAACATTGGCTTGTGACCAGTTAGAAACAGCATGTTGATGACAGATGATATGTTCCCTCAAATATGAGCGTGATCTTGGGGTGATCATTGTGGATGACCTGAAGGTTGGCAAGCAATGTGAAAAGGCAGCACAAAAGGCCAGCAGTATCTTGGGTTGCATAGGAAGGGGCTTTACCAGTAGAAAAAGGGAGGTGATTATGCTGCTGTACAGGTTTCTGGTGAGGCCTCACCTGGAGTACTGTATCCAGTTCTGGAGGCCTCACCTTAAGAAGGATGTAGATAGACTAGAGACTATGCAAAGAGGGGCAACAAAAATGGTGCAAGGTCTGCATCACGAGCCATATGATGTAAGGCTGAAACATCTCAACATGTATTCCCTGGAACAAAGAAGGGATAGGGAGGACATGATAGAGATGTTTAAATACATGAAGGGGATCAATAAGGTACAGATACAGGATCTCCTTCAGGTAAATAACTGCACCCAGAACAGAGGTCATGACATGTGCCTAAAGGGGGGGGGCAGGTTCAGGAGTAATACGAGGAAGTTCTTCTTTACAGAAAGGGTGGTGGAGCCTTGGAATGGCCTCCCCTCAAAGGTGGTGGGGTCAAAGACAGAGAATTCAAGCTGGCATGAGACAGACAGTGTGGAAAACTTAACACAGCAGCCTGATTGGGTGGGGGTGTAGCATATATGGGCAGACTAGATGGTCAATACGGACCCAATCAGCTGACACATTCAATGTTTCTAAATACAGTGCAAATCAACTGTCACTTTTTTAAATTTGGCAAGGCATTGGCAAATCAATTATGTTATTTTTCAACACTCAACCAGCTCAGGAATAACTTTTCTGAATTTGTCCAGCTCATTTGGACCATGTCTGCAGTTCTGTCACAATTCGTTGCAAAACTGTGTGGCAAGTCTTAGGCAATAGTGTCTGAGGATAGTGGATAATCATAAGGAAGACAGATACTAGATGTCAGGGTTAACTCACAAGTAGTGTGGTTTTATTAGCAGTCAATTTCTTTCTTAAAAGGCAAGCATGTGAGGCACATTGCAGGCAAATTTCTTGCTAAGTTCAGGGGGATCAGGATGCATCCAGACTCAGGGGTATAGCAGTAAGAACCACCCTCTTTAACTGGCAGTATGAAACAGGTCTCATCTTGAAACTTGTGTCCCTGACTCTAATCCAGGAGTAATGACTTCCACTAACCCAGACTAAAGGGAGACTTACTATGGATCAGTCATAATAACTTATTTAGGACTTCATCTCCTCAATTATAGTGGCATGACAGTGCCACTATAGTTAGGGTGGAGTAGGCTGTTTAATGTTTTATTCCAAATTTTCACTTTAATAGTTTTGACCATTTTCATCAAATTTGCATGAAATTTTGCATGCTTCATTTTACGGGAAGGTCTCTTGATGTGATAAGTTTTGTTCTGATAATATGAGTAGATTCCAAGATCTGGATAATGAAAAAAGTGAAAAAAAAAAAAATTTAGTTATTTCTCCCTAAATGCATCACAGTGCACTTGTTTTAATTATAATTCATCCCACATGAGTCTGCCCCTCTTGCTTTATTGTCTAGATTCTCTTGCAGTGTTACACTATCCTCAGATATATTTAACCCCCCCCCCAATTTAGTATCATCCACAAATTTGTAATACTATTTGCTGTTTTTTTGTCATTACCTAGGTCCCAGACAGTTTGGAATTTTGGTCTGAAATATTCAGGGTAGAAAGTACATGTTGTAGAGTGGTGCATTTCATTGGTTTGGTAAACAAATATTTATCTGTTTCAGAGTTATAAGGATTTAAAATTTTGGTTCTGAACATGCTCAGTATGGTTTTTTGGATAGCTGTTTCACACTAAACAAGCATTTGTCAATGACTAATGTTTGCTTGTTGGTATTAGCATTGGAAATGCAGGAGTTAGAGAGATGCAGAATAGGAATGGCAGTAAAGTATTGAACTTCACACCAACCCCACCTCCACCCTGTAGAGACAGACAAGCATTAGGGTATGCATTTGGGTCATCGTCCATAACGTTCTTGCCATTTCACGTCACCCTATCCTGCAGACACTGACGCATGTTGAGGTGTGCCTTGGGGCATTCGGTTTTACAGTCACCCCATTCCATAAGGACATAA
The DNA here is from genome assembly GCA_016271365.2 of Neoceratodus forsteri. Lineage (NCBI taxonomy): Eukaryota > Metazoa > Chordata > Ceratodontiformes > Ceratodontidae > Neoceratodus > Neoceratodus forsteri. Next base: position 366,463,400 of record CM028131.1, on the reverse strand, counting down.
GGCGAAATGGGTGCAATATAGGAGAATGGAGTGAACTCTGGGGCCGAAGAGTCCAAGGCACACCTCGATGCCTGTCACTGGCTGCAGGGTGGTGGGGTGGGGGTGGAATGGCATGAACATTTTGGTCAGCAATCCAAAGGCAGACCCCTGATGCCTATCAAACTGTACAGGGTTGGACGTTACGGTTGGAAACCCTAATGCCCCGTGTGTTTGTTGGTATTTGCACTACAAATTTTCAACATGGCCTTTTTGTGACCCCCACCTCATGAGAGCATTTGGGACCTCTTCTCATGAACAGTGGCACTGTGATTTTGCTAATGTATCCCGAACTTTGATTTCCCACAGTGACCATGCCATTTTGCGCCAGATGTACGAAAACACAGATCGGGCAGGATGTGAAGAATGACAGCTGTACCATTCATAGGGAGGTGTGAAGAGATGGCAATGTTGAAAATCTGTAGTGAAAATATTAAAAATACTCGAACTTCCAGGCTTACGTGGAAACTGTGCAATGCATGCACGTAACACAGTCATTTAGTGGACTTTTTTCACCAAATTTTCAACATAGGCATTTTGTGACCTCTGCTCATGAAGTGTGTCACTATGATTTTCCTAATCTGTCCCAAACATTGATGTCTCACAGCGACCGCGCTATTCTTCACCACATGTGTAAATGCACATTTCGGGCAGGATATGAAAAATGACAGCTGTACTGTTCATAAGCAGGTGTGGAAAAATACCAATGTTGAAAATCTGGAGTGAAAATATTACAAATGCACAACATTACGAGGGTGCGTGGAAACTGTGCAATGCACGCTTGCACCGCAGTCATTTCATGGAGTTTTGTCACCAAATTTTCAACATAGGCATTTTAACACCTCTGCTCATGAACAGTGTCACTGTAATTTTTTTTTAATCTGTCCCAAACACTGACTTCGCACAGTGACTGCGCCATTATGTGCTGGAAGCATGAAAACACATTTTGGCCAGGATGTGAAAAATGACAGCTGTACTGTTCATAAGGAGATGTGAAAAATACCTATGTTGAAAATCTGGAGTGAAAATATTACAAATTTGCGAAGTTATGAGGGTGCATGGAAAATGCTCAACACACACTGGTAACACAGTCATTTTTCAGATGTTTGTCACCAGATTGTCAACATAGGCATTTTATGATCTCTGCTCATGAACAGTATCACTGTGATTTTCATAATGTGTGCCGAACACTGATTTCCCACAGCAACTGCGCTATTCTGCACTGAAAGTGCAAAAACACATTTCAGCCAGGATGTGAAAAATGAGAGTTGTACTGTTCATGAGGAGGTGCAGAAAAATGCCACTGTTGAAAATCTGGAGTGAAAATACTGCAAATTTGTGAAGTTACAAGCGTGCGTGGCAACTGCGCAACACATGTTCATGAAACAGTCATTTTTTGGATTTTTTTCACCAAGTTTGCAACTTAGGCTTTTTGAGAGCCCACCTCATGAACAGTGGCACTGTCATTTCATTAATTGGTCCCAAAAGATGATTCCGCGCAGTGAGTGCAAAATCACCTTTCGGGACCGAATAACGCCATGACAGTGACTGCATTCATGAGGAGGGGTCCCAATAACCCCATGTTGAAAATGTGGTGCTAAAAGTCCCAAGAATGCTTGAGATGTGCACCAAAGTTGAAAAAATCCCATTTATGGCATTATTCAGCTTACTGGCATTTCTTCAGTTCGTGGTCGGCTTTGAAGAGTGCAGACGTGTTCCCAGTCCACTGAACATCATCACACCAGGTTCGGGGGCTAAGTATGGGGTGAGGAGGGTTGGGGAGGTAGAGTATGCAGAGAGTGGGTGCGGGTTGGGGGAGGGGCTCTGGAGACTTCAAGGGACCGTTTTCTTTTGGTACAGGTAAAAAAAAGAAAACACAGACAACATGGGCCAGTTTTCTATTTTTACAGGTGTGTTTGGTGCACTGGGGTGGGCTCCCAGTGTGCCACCATCATTTTTGGGGTGGGAGACCACAGCCAACAGGGATTGGGCCCCCCCATCGGCACGGAAATGGGTGGGAGCACATGATGCCGAGGGGGATTGGGCACCCCCTCGGCACAGGCAAAACAGGACTGTGGGGCCATTATGCTGATGGGGATTTGGCTCCCCATTAGCAAATTAAATTGGGAAAGGGGGACTGAAGCTGATGGGGATTGGGCCCCTCATCAGCAAAGAAAGACTGTTTTGGGGGTGCATGATGCCGACGGGGATTGGGCACCCCCTCAGCACACAACAAATGGGGGGACTTTATGCTGACAGGGAGTGGGCTCCCCCATCAGCAAATGAACTGGGTTGAGGGCATGCTAATTTGGGGACTGGCTACCCCTGTCGGCTTTCATAGTGCTGTGAGGCGATGGCAAGCCACTGCCATGTTTACAAAAAAATGTTACACTAGGCAAGGTACAGCCCAGCAATGACGGGTTGCTCCCTCATTGCAGCGGAATGGCTGATGCTGCAATGATGAGGTGGCCCCTCATTGCAGCAGCGAAATCATTTCAACCTGGTGCCACTTTTGGAAACTAATGTAATCAGCACAGTGTGCCTGCATTGGTCCACCAGTGCCAAGCCCCCAAATGCAGTGCCACCGTTGGCTGCCACAGTGCCGCACCTCCACAACCTGCTTTTCTCCAAAAGTGCCACATGATGTTTCCTGTGCATGTGCACAAGCAAACATAAAAAAAAAAAAAAAAAAAAAAAAAAAAAGCAATAATCGGAGAGGCAGGAAGTAGTGACTGATGAACTGGAGGAGGGGACAGTGCTAGTGTCAAGCAGAGGGTGGAGGACAGCTGACAGAATTCCAAGCCAATATCAGAAGCAACTGTAGGAGTGAATACAGAAATTATAGAGGAGCGATTTCACAATGCTATGGGAAGGAACAGAGCAAATGGAAAGGAGGAAGAAAGCCCCACACTTTAGGGAAGCGGAAAGGGAAAGCACCTAATGTGCATATGGAGCATCTTAGCTGGGCTATCCTGGGTCATCAGACTGAGGAAAAATGCAAAATGTTTTCAGCTTGAATATAAAAGGTCCTAGTACAGAAAGGCAGATATTTATCAAGGATAACATGATGAAAGGTAAAGGCAGCCTGCAGCACTGACCTTGCTACCCCGCCCCAAGCCTGCCCATACTGTTACAGGTCCAGTGGGTAAAGAGAGGGGTTCCGCCTCTAGAGCTGTTAGCCCCTGAACCTTTCACCAGCACTACATTCATCACAGTATGGGGAAGCATAGTACTGTAACAGTCTTCTATCTTTCAGCAGGAGTAAGATTATCACAGTGGGAGGAAGCCTGTGCTGTACCAGCCCACATTGTACCTGTCCCAGTGGGTAGACAAAGTGCTTCACTCTCCAGTACTAGGGCATGCCTCACCTTTTCACCAGCACAAAATGTATCACAGTGTTGGGAAGCCTATACTCCACCTGCCCCACATTGTGTCCAACCATGGGGATAAACAGGGCACTTCAGGTTCTAGTGCCCTCAGTCCCTCAACTTTCACCAGCACTAATTACATCACAATGTTTGGAAGCATGTACTACACCTGTCCACACCATATCTGTCCCTGTGCTTAAACAGAGGACATCGGGCACCAGTTCTGGCCCTCCCTCACCTTTTACCAGCACTATCTGCAGCACTGTGTGAGGAAGCTTGTATTGTTCATGCCCACCCTCTATCTCTCCCTGTGAATAAACATATGGTTTCAGTCTAGAGTGCGGTCAGTCCCTCACGTTTCTCCCATATTAAATCCATTACATTGTGGTGGACTCTGCGCTGTACCTGCCAACCTGTGATGGTAGCTCCTCTTTGGATTCTTTGCCTCAAAATGCAGCACCTTGCATTTTTTGGCATTGAAACTAAGCTGCCAGGTGTCAGACCATCTCCATCCTTGTTAGATCTTCTTGCAATCCTTGCGACAACCCACCCCCCCTTTGGTCATCCATCACAGCTCCCATCTTGGTGTCATGCACAAATAGACTGATCTTGCTATTTACGCTTACTGATATGTCTGCAATAAATACCCCAAATAATACTGACCCCATGGGATCCTGCTTATCACTGCCCTTGGGGATGATAATTTGCCTCCCACCACCACCCCCCTCTGCTGCCGTCTCTGCAGCCAGTTATCTACCCATCCCACCAATTCTACCTCCCACCCTGTGCCCCTTAGCTTACATGTTAGTCTTTCATGTGGCACGAAGTCGAATGCCTTACTGAAGTCCAGTACAGGATATCCACCCCATGCTCTTTGTCCATTTCCCTAGTCACCCAGTCATGGTAGTTCACTAGGTTGGTCTGGCAGATCTTCCCTTGACAAAGCCATGCTGCCGACTGTCCTGCCCCATCTGCCTTCCAGCAGGGTCACCAGCCTCTCCTTCAAGATTGTTTCCATCAGTTTCCCCACTATGGACATGAGACTCACTGGTCTATAGTTCCCCTGGTTCATCTTTGGGAATGCTTTCATAGAGTGGAACCACGTGAGCCATCCTCCAGTCTTGAGGTATACACCCTGAGCCCAGAGAGGTATTAAATAGGCCTGCCAATGGGCCTGCCAGGACCTCTGCCAACTGTTTCAGTACCCTGGGGTGTATGCCATCTGGTTCCGGGGCCTTGTCCACCCTCAGTGCCCTTAACCCTTCCAGCATTCTACCTTCTGTGATTTCCCAGTCCATCACCCCTCCCCCTCTGATCCTATCCTCCCCTCAATCTTAGGTATTTCCCCCTCCTTCCACCTTAGTAAAACCTGAGCAGAAGTAGTCGTTAAGTACTTGTGCCTTTTCGCCCCATTTCCCCACTTCTTAATCCTCACTATTTGGTCATTACAACTGTTTTTCTCCCTGATATACCTGAAGATGTCTTTTCCCCCTCTTTAATTCCCTTCGCCAGCCTGAGCTCCCTTGACACCTTTGCTGCCCTTATTTCCCTGGTCACCTCCTTTGCTTCCTTCACATACTCTTCCCTGTCCTCCCCCCCCGCAAGTTCTCCTGTATCTGCTATAGGTGACTGTTTTCCTCCTCACCCGGTCTATGCCACCCTTGCTCTTCCTCCAATGCTGAGGTACACACCCTGAGTCCAGAGAGGTATTAAATAGGCTTGCCAATGGGCCTGCCAGGAACCTTTGCCAACTCTTTCAGTACACTGGGGGTGTATGTCATCTGGTCCTAGTGCCTTGTCCACCCTCAGTGCCCTTAACCCTTCTAGCATTCAACCTTCTGTGATTTCTCCATCCGTTACCCCTACTCTCCCTCTGATCCTATCCTCCCCTCAACCTTAGGTAACCCCCCCCCTTCTCTTTAGTAAAAACTGAGCAGAAGTAGTCATTAAGTACTTCTATCTTTTTGCCCCATTTCCTCCCATTCCCCCCTTCTTAATCCTTACTATTTGGTCCTTACAACCCTTTTTCTCCCTGATGTACCTGAAGACATGTTTTCCCCCTCCTTAATTCCCTTCGCCAGCCTGAGCTTGCTGACACCTTTACTGCCCTTACTTCCCTGGTCACCTCCTTCACTTCCTTCAGATACTCTTCCCTGTCTTCTCCCCTCCTAGTTCTCCTGTGTCTGCTAAAGGTGACTCTTTTCCTTCTCACCCTGTGTATGCCACCCTTGCTCATACAGCTAGGTTTCTTCGCCCTAGCCTTTTCACTTTGGGCCTTGCTGTAGGGAATTTGTTACCTCCACTATCCCTAGCGTAATGAGTTCCCACCTCTGATTTGTGTCCATGTTAGGCTGAATTCTGTCCAGGAACCCTTACACAACTTCACCCATCTTTTTGAAGTCAGCCTTTCTAAAATCTAGCACCTTTGTGCCAGATGCTCCCCTCTCCCTGCCCAGTTGCAACTGGAACCATTCTGTCCAGTGGTCACTCCCTACCAGTGGTTCCTCCACACTCAGATCCTTCACCCACTCCCTCCTGCACCTTGTTTACCCCTGTCAGGTACTTAGAGGTCTCAATCATGTCCCTTCAGTCCCCCCCCGAAGTACATGCAGAGTTCCTGCAGCTTATCCTCATATGGTTTCTCGTGCAGCCCTCTGTTACATTGCTTCCACCCTGTCAATGTTCTTGTGGAGTTGTGGCCTCCAGAATTGTACACAGTACTCTAGGTGGGGACTCACTACTGAGTGATACAAGGGCAACACCACCTCCTTTGTCCCACTTGAAAACACCATCCCTAAGCACCCTAGAATCCTAACAGACTTACCAATGTCGCAGTTGCACTGCCCCACCAGCATGAGATCATCAGGTATGACTACCCCAATGTCCCTCTTACTTGGTGACAGTTAATTCCTTCCCCCCAATCTTATATACATCCACCTAGTTTCCCTGCACCAAGTGCATAAGCTTGCTGTTGGTACTGAAACCCAACTGCCACCCTCAGACCACAACTCTAGTTTCCCCAGATCCCTTTGCATTCTGTGCACCGCCTCCTGTGTGTTCACTCAGTTGAGGATTTTTGTAGCATTCGCAAAGAGACACACCCTCCCCTCCAGTTCCTCAGCCATGTCACTTATGAAAACTATGAAGAGGACAAGACCCACTACTGACTGATCCCTATGATGCTCCAATGGTCACTCTCCCATCCGCCCGCCCTTACCCCTAAGCTTCTCTACCCTTGGGGATTTAATTTCACCCAGACTTCTCCTCCCTGTTGCTCCATTTCCTGAGGGAAGGGGGAGTGGCATTCACCATCTCCCTTATTTTACTGACTCCCTCATTGGCTAGTTTAAGCACCCATCAAAGTATCATTTAAACCTTCCACTCAGGACTGCCATTCCACCAATAGATGGGTGGAGGCTGTTCTGTCTTGTACAGGCCTCTACCACAACATGTAGGGCCCCAGTCTCCGATGTAGCCCAAACCCACCTCCCTGCACCATGCCTTCAACCACTCTTTGAAACCAGTGCACTGTTTACTAGCCTCCAACCAGCAGTATATAGGTAGTACCTCAGTTAAGGTCACCAAATCAGCTACCTATGTCAGGCCCCTCCCCAGCCCCCTAGACCTTTGTTGTAGCACCCCTCCTGTGTCCTCTGTCAGGTCATTTGTCAGCGGATGGACAGTGACATCCAAGTCCCTCTCTTGCCCCACCAGGATTCACTTGTCTGCATCCCTGCACGTTGATGCATCAGGTAGGCACCTCATCTCCTTCTCTTCCTGCCTTAGTGCTAAATACACCATATTTACCATGTCATCTTTCACAAAGAAACACACCTTCTCTTCCATTTCCTCAGCAACATCACTTCTGAAGACATTGAAGAAGACAGGACCCAGTACCAATCCCTGTGGCACTCCACTGAACACTCTTCTGTTCAACAAGTGACTTGCATTTACCACCACCCTCTGTACCCTATACTTTAACCACTTTGATACCCAGCTTATCACCTTTTCATCAATACTCAGGTTGCTGATTTTCTTTATTAGCCTCCTGTGTGGCACAACATCAGATGCAGACTGGATAGGTAACATCCTTGTCTTCTTGTGATCCACTGCCCTAATCACCTAGTCAAATAAATCTATGAGATATGTTTGACATGACCTCCCACTTGTGAAAGCATGCTGTCAGTGGTCATGTAGCTCATTTGGCACCTGATACTCATCAGCCTGCACTTCAGCAGGATTTCCATTACTTTCCCTGCCACCGATCTTGTGCTGGGATCCTCTGCCATCTATCTTGGGGCCTCCCACTCAAATCATCTCTGACCATTACAATGACTTCCCTCTTTTGGCAGTCCCATCTTGCCAGAGCATCAACAGAGTTGTGTAGTGTCACCACCAGTGGAAACATATTCTCGGCCTACAACCCCACCTTCCCTGAGTCCATCAGTCCAGGCACCCCCCCCGGCACCTCTAAATCATAACAGTAGTGAAGCAGCAGCATCACTTACATGCATTCCAATTATTTTCTCAGTCACCCATAGCAGGTTGGCCATTACAAATATTAAAAAATATGTATTGCGGTATGCATCCCCTAAATACACACACACACACACATATACAGAATAACAGGCACAGTTACAGTAAACCTGTCATTTGTAGGTAATACATAGATGGTCTCTTACCTGGGTACTGAGGATCCAGAGGTAGGAGTCTTGAAGGAATTATGTCCATCAGACCTGTAAAATAAAATATACTGAACTGGTCACAAAGGATTTGTAGTTCTTAGGGAGTAAATATGAAGGCTAGTAGAGGTTAGATGCAGAGTAACACTTATCTGTTGGGGATAATCTGCATGTGTCAGACCTGTTAAACAGAAAAATAGTTGACTATGAAGAAAATACAGTAGTTAATGCAAAAACAGAGAGAGGAAAATGTGTATAGGATAGCCTAGGAGTAAAAAAAAAGATATTTTTAGATAAAGTGTTACAGTTAGGGCAAAATAGGAAGCTAGACATATACAGAATAAGATATTGGTATAGAAAAAGAAATAAAATGAACAGAAGAGAAAGTGTTGTTGGGGTGGGCACAGCAAAATCACTTATGACCCTCTCCAGATGGCCTAGTGGCCAGTAAAGTAGAAGCCCAGCTGCTGTGCTGATGACCTGGGTTTGGAAGCAAGCCCAGTAAGGTGCATCAGAAGGCCATGACTGAGACAGCTGCCATGCAGCAGTGCATGTCAGTTGGGGAGGGTTGGTGGCTACCTCTGCCACCATAGCAGCACTTGCGCCTGTGCCAGGATGCTTCCTCCTGTCAAACGGGGACACTGCAACTGTGCACAGCCATTACAGGCACACTTTTTCACCAGGGGTGGAGGGAGGAAATTAAAGGGGGAGAAAACACCTTATAGCTGTCTGATGACCTGGTTTGACTTGACTAGGCTTTATCCTTGTGCCAATGGAAAAAAAAAAAGAGTAGCCCAGGTAGGCTACAGGGAACTCTTTTGGGAGAGTGACTCAGCATTATTAAAATAATTTAGCATTCATGGCTCAGGAGGGGCTAGAGGTAATGTGAGGAAGTATTTTTTCATGGAGAGGGTTGTGGATATATGGAACGACCTTCCTGAGGAGGTAGTGGAGGCATACACAGTGGGGGAATTCAAGAGTGCATGGGGCACACATAATGCTATTCTAGTGGGAGTAGGAGGAAGTAGGCTGTAGGTTAAGTAGGACCTGCAGTTTATCCATTAGGTATGGAAATGGGCAGACTAGGTGGACCAAGTGGTCCTTATCTGCCATCAAATTCTATGTTTCTATGTTACTTCTGCTTGGTATTTACTAGGGAGAAGAGTGAGGTGATACCCAAGGTGGGATGGCAGGCACAAACAGAGCAGGAGTGGGTGACGGACAAGGAAGTCATAGAGGGCAGGGTTCTGGAAGGTTTGAGGGCACTGAGAGTGGACAAGATGGCATCCACTCCAGGTTACTGATGGAGCTGGCAGATGTCCTGGCAGGCCTTTGGGAGACCTAGTTAATACCCCACTGACTTTAATGGGGCGGCCCCGGCTCTCTATCCTTGGTCCTACGTCATTACCTGCCTGAGTGCGAGGCTGGATCTCAGCTACTAGGAAGTAAAGGAAGCCACTGGCAACTTTCCAGGGACAAAATTATGATCCTGTTTATTTTACTACTAGAATGGAACTACATTTCTTTTTCTGTTATTTATTTTTGCTCCTGGGAGCCTGGCAGATAGCTCTGGTCCCTCCCTTGGAAGGACTCTGTCTCTTGCTCTCTATTCCCTGCCCAACTTCCCCTACAATACCCTATGGGTTGACCCCCCCTTCCCATGACAAAGGGAAAGGGGTGCCGGCTGTTCCCCACCCTCAGAGCAAAATGCAGATGCTCAGGGAGATGGGACTGGTGCAGGAGAGCCAACACGGAGCCTGCCAGCACCACTTTCCATCACTTTATTTCTCTGTGCCCCTCCTCTTGCCGACAGCTAACATCAGCAATGTGCCTCCCAACGCACATCTCTTCTGGCCATCATGAGAAGGAGTTCGACAAGCAGGATGGCAATCTCTCCCTTCTGGAGAAAAGCGTGCAGTCCTCCGAATGCTCATTCCTCTCTCTCTCTCTCGCTCACCTGCTGACCCCCTGCAGCAGAGGCTCATTCCCGAACCTGGGTCACCTGCATGACGTGAGGTATGGCATCCAGCACCTGAACCCTCAGTGCCACGGGGCCGGCAAGTGGAATTACATTTTAAAATGTACCCTAACAGACATTCACTGACATAGGCTTGCAGACAGTGTGAGTACTAAGTCTCACAGCATATAGGATAGTGTATGGTTGCCCATACACAACAACGCTATTCTTATACCAAGTGGTTACAGAAGAGACCGAGGTGCAAAAAGGGGGGGAGGAGTGGCTTTCAGAAGAGATCGAGGTGCAAAAAGTGGGGGAGGAGTGGCCCTGTATGTTAATGAAAATATCAAAGCTACAGAAATTCAGAATACACATAAGGAGCCAGAAGAACTGTGGGTCACCCCGGAAACAGGAAATGGGACAGCCATAAGAACTGGGGTTGTCTACAGGCCCCCAGACCAGAGGGAGGACATAGACACATTACTGTTAGAAGATATACAAAACATGACAGCTAAAGGGGAGGTTCTGATAATGGGAGACTTCAACATGCCAGATACAGATTGGTCAATACCAGCAGGAACATCTGCCAGAACTAGACTCATAGTGGATTCCCTGCAGGGGAGGGCCTCAAACAACTGGTACAGCAACCCACAAGAGACAGGGCTATCCTAGATCTAGTACTGACTAACAAAGAAGGATCACAGATCTCCAGGTAGAAGGTCACCTGGGGCCAGTGACCATCACATGGTATGGTTCAATTTGGCTACTACATCTAAATCATCCCATTCCAAGGCAAAAATATGGGACTTCAGAGGAGCTGACTTTGATAAGATGGCCAACAGAGTTAAGCTAGCCCTGGCAAAAGAAACACAGGTGAGGAGGTACAGGCAAGTGGGCAAGCATTAAGGATACAATACTTGAAGCAACATCCCATTGTGTTAGACAGAAAAGGAAGTGCAAAAGAAGAAGGAAACCACTTTGGTTTCAAATACAGTAGCAGAAAAGGTCAGAGCCAAAAGGCTGGCCTTCAGAAAATATAAGGAACACAGCGGGATGAAGATAGGAGGCATACCAAACTGCCCTCAGGAAGCAGGTAAGGCAGTAAGGCAGGCAAAGTCCCAAACTGAGGAACACTAGCACGAACAGTAAAAGAAGGTGACAAGACTTTCTATGGATACATTAGTGAAAGGAGAAAGTCCAGAGGGGTATTGCTAAGCTTAATGGAGAAAAGGGAGCATGTGAGGAGGAGGACCCTGTAAAGGCATCTATCCTAAATAGATACTTTTGCTCAGTATTTACTGAAGAGAAGGTAGGGGCAGGGCCCACAGCTCAGCATCATGGACACAGGGAGGGAGGTGAGCACTACTCCTTCACAAAGAAAGGGTCCTACAAGAGCTTGCTAAGCTCAGGGTGGATAAGGCAATGGGACCTGATGGCATACATCCCAGGGTACTAAGGAGCTAAAGGAGGAACTAGCAGAGCCATTAGCAGAATTGTTTAGTGAGTCTCTGAGCACAGGAGAGTCCCAGAAGACTGGAGAAGGGCTCATGTGATCCCACTCCACAAGAGTGGTAGCAGGAGGAGGCGGGAACTACAGACCGTCAGTCTTACCTCAGTAGTGGGCAAGATTAGGAGGCACTCCTTAAGGAAAGGATAGTGCAACACCTGGAATCCATAGGGCGGACGATCCAAGACAGCATGGGTTTACAAAGGAAGGTCCTGTCAAACTAATCTCATAGATTTCTTTGACTGGGTAACCAAGTGAGTATGGACCAAGGGGAGCAGTTGATGTCGCCTACCTTGACTTCAGCAAAGCTTTTGACACTGTTCCACATAGAAGATTGATAAATAAGCTAGGTAGGCTTGGGGTGGGTCAGAAGTTGGTCAACTGGTGGCAAACTGGTTGACTGGCAGAAAACAGAGTGGTGGTAAATGGTATACAGTCAGAAGAGATGCAAGTCACAAAGTAGGGTACCTCAGGGATCAGTCCTGGGGCCAGTCCTATTCAACATCTTCATTAGTGACCTCGCAGATGGACTTGAGGGTAAGGCTTGTCTGTTTGCAGATGACACCAAGATCTGCAACAGAGTAGATGATCCAGATGGGTGGGCAGAATGAGAAGAGATCTGGATAAACTAGCAGAATGGTCAGAAGAGTGGCAACTGGGATTTAATGCAAGAGAGCAAAATCATGCACATAGGAGGAGAAATCCTGAAGCCACTTATAGGCTGGGAGGGATTTGCTAGCAGTCACAAAGGAAGAAAGAGACTTGGGCATCATCATCACTGATGACCTAAAATCATCCAAGCAGACCCTCTAAAGCAGTAGGTAAGGCTAGGGGGTGTTAGGGTGTATTAGTAGGGTATCACAAGTCATAAGAGGAGGTAATAATCCCTCTGTACAAGACATTGTTAGGCCCCATCTGGAGTACTGCATGCAGTATTGGAGGCCACACCTTCGCAAGGACATTAACCAAATTGAGGCAGTCCAGAGAAGGGCAACCAAAATGTGCAGGGACTGCATCAGAAGACATATGAGGACAGATTAATGGAGCTCAATATGTATACCCTTGAGCAAAGGAGGGAGAGGTGATATGATCGAGACATTTAAACACCTTAAGGGCATAAACAAGGTGAAAGAGTCTAACATGTTTAAATATAAGAAAAATAGCAGGACAAGAGGACACAGCATGAGATTAGAGGGAGGCTGATTAAGGGGGAATGTGAGGAAATTCTTTTTCACAGAAAGGGTGGTAGATGCATGGAATGGCTTACCACAAGAAGTGGTGGCTATGAATACAGTGCAGGGCTTCAAACAGTCATGGGATAGGCATAAGGGAGCAATACAAATGACTATGAATAGATAGGTCACTGACAGAGCAAAGGCCGATGGCACATTTATAAGGTAGAAAAAGAAATGGGCAGACTGGATGGGCCTTGCAGTCCTTATCTGCCATCAACTTCTATGTTTCTATGTTCTATGTTTCTATGTTTCTATGTCAAGGACCTCGACAGCAAAGCTAGAGAGGTCCCTCTGATTGCATAGTAACTACAAGGTTTAACAATAGTATTGTTGTGTATTTGGGCTACTATAGACTATTCTATATAGTGTATGGTCCCAAATAACACAAATGCTTACTTTTTCCACCATAGGCAGACAGTCTCTGTTGTCCAGGACCATATCTCTGGGCTATCCTCCCGCCAGCTAGCTCGTGCACCCAACTCATCAATCACCCCCCTGTCCTATGAACGATGCTAATGGGGATGGTTTGTCACCACTAAAGCAGAATAACTTTTTGCGCTGTATGGCTTACCATACACAACCACATTCCACCATACACTATATTTCTTTAACTCATTGTGTCCTAGCAGACGCCTGTAGTCGTCAGTAAAAAAAAACACTGGTGTGTCCTGAGGACGTCTGCAGAAGTTGGCTACTGACTCCCAGTGTGCCCTTGCAACGTCTGGAGAAGTCACTTACATATTTTAATATATATTGTAACAGAATATAATATATATTTAACTGCATAGCACCGCTGGAAAGATAATTTTATGCTGCACAACTTTGTCACTGATATTTTGTGTATATCATGTATACTTTAGGAGTTATTTGCATTTGTTTATGGTATGGTGTGTATGGCTGACATGTTTTCCATCAAGATTCACCTAAGCAGCTTGAATAAAATTCACTTCTTTGGCACTTCAGCAGGTATAAAATAAAAACCGTATTGATTACAACTGGTTGCATTGCACCACTGGAAGAGCATTTTGTGCTCATCAACTTTCATGCTGATACTTTGTGTATCATGTATACTTTTGGAGTTATACGCATTTGTTTATGATATGGTGTGTGTGGTTGAGATTTAGCCCTCAAATCTCATCAAAGCACCTTGACTAAAATGGGGAAAAACTACATTTTATAGTAAAAAGATATCTTTTTTTTTAGCAAACATAATATCAAAACACCATCTAACGTTTGTATGCTTAATTTGGTGTTGATATTTTACATATTTTCCAACAAAAAATGGCTTATGTTGCCCTTTTTTAGTGAAAAAAATATTTAGTTTGCTCTTTCGACCAGCATAGAAAAAATGCAAAATTACTTATTATTACATGCATGCCACCATTGGAAAGGCAATTTTGTGCTGAATAACTCTGCCACTCATACTTTGTGTCTAGCATGTACAGTTATTGAGCTATCAGCATTTGTTTGTGACGTACTGACTATGGCTTGATTTTGCTTAGAAAGGCCCAGGATTCACTGTTAAAAGTATACAGGAGATTCAGGAGGCAAGTGGTGTAATCTCAGAGTGAGCCTGTGGGGGCAATGAGCTAAGCATTACTATACACCCTGTCATGTGTTATTGCTTACCAAGCCTCCCTTTCCTTTTTTATTTTCTGACCCTACACTGTATAGGGTGTTTTGTCTAGTCCACATTTTAGTATTAACGTCATTTGAGAATTAGTAGACTTTCGTGCATGATCAGTTACATATGCCCTTTTCCCTTACATGCATTCCACCAGGTTGCTCCATCCAGCAGCTACACCACTAAACTCTGTCATGGTGTCTGTTCATTTCTTTGTCTTTCCCTCCTCCTATACTGCCCTCCCTTCTGGATTAATCCTGATTGCCGGGGGGGAGAGGTAAGGGCTTCGCTTGTCCCTGGTACTGTCCCCCTTTTTCTGTCCTTCTTCTGTCTATCCTCCTTAGCTCAGCTCTCAGTGTTATAGCCACCTCCTGGTCCTTAATTTTTTTTTCACCCTTGCCCTTACACTTCTCTACCCCTGGGGAATTTATTTTCCTTGGGCTACTTCTCCCTGCTGCACCATATTCTGGGAAGTGGCATTCACTACCTTTCTCATTTTTACTGACTTCTTCATTTGCTAGATTTAAACACTTATCATATTATCATTTAAACCTTCCACCCAGGACTGCCATTCCACTCCTGGATGGATGGAGGCTCTTTCTCTTGTACAGGCCTCAATCCCACCAGGTAGGTCCCCAGTCCCTGATGTAGCAAAAACTAACCTCCATGCACCATGCCTTCAATCAGATGCTGAAAGCAGTGTGGTGTACCCAAGCCTCCAACCAGCTGCATAGAGGTAGCACCTCAGTTAAGGCCAACAAATGAGCTACCTGCTTCAGGCCCCTCTCCAGCCTCCTAAGCCTTTATTGTAGTACCCCTGTTGCATCCCTTGCCAGGTCATTTGTCCCCAGATGGACAATGACATCCACTGTCTTCTGCTGCCCCACCAGGATTCTCTTATCTCCATCCCTCCATGCTCAGGCACCAGTCAGGCATCTCACCTTCCTCTTCCTCTCCTTTCCTGCTGCCAAATCTACCCTACAGAGTTGTGGCAGTTTTTAAAACTTGCTCTTGAATAAGGTATATGTGATTCAGTGAAGCGAGACTTATTCTTACTTCTAGCAGATAAATTTAATAATCATTGTTTCTCTGTGGGGAAAGGTGGTGACCAGCTCATTACCTGGTATTCAAGCTATTTTACACTATTTGTTTTTATAAATACCAACAGCACCCATTTGTAGCAGTCAAGACCACTGCATGAGGTGGCTTGGCTTGTGAGGGCGCTTCTAATATATTTTAAATCTTTTTTGCCATATAGTGCAGCCCTAGACCTTAGGGGAGGACCTGAGGAACTTCTGGTTGGCTGAGTACAAAATCCGCAAGCATAGCAAGTGGGGCGAGCTCAAGTAGGTTCACGCCGGGTCGTGTGCTGAGATGCGTGCAGAGACACGCGTGTCTCCGCACATGTCAGCTGTGTCCACGGGGGACGCAAGGAGCAAGAGGATAGAATTGGGTTCCTGGTCAAGTAAAAGGCTGTTAGACTGCATAAAAAAGGAAGGTATAACATTAAATATAATAAAGAACAAATGGAGTCTTGATTCACAAAGTGTATTAACTGTTTAATGTTTGTTCAGGGATTAGGAAATGTAGAGGGATATGAATGTAGCAAATGTGTATTGATTGGTGAACTAATACAGGAAATTAGTGTGCTAAGAAACAGGTGGCAAACTAAACAGGACATAGAAACACTCAAGAAATTCATAGATACTGTTGCCAGTGACTTGGGTATTGAATTAGAAATGTTGGAAGAAGATGAGGGAAGCTGGGCTACAATTAGAAAGAGTAAGGAAAAACATAGAGGTAATCAAGTATATAACACTGCACCTCTGGAAATAAAAAATTATTTTTCAGTCCTGGATATAGATCAGGCCCAGGAAATCAGTAATGGTTGCCCCTTAGAAAATTCTATAGAGGAAGTTGAATCTCCAGTTTTAGCATTCACCAAACCTCGGCAATCAAATTCAAATTCAACAAGGGACAATAATATAGTCAATTATAATAGGGAACAGTTAGATTTAAAAACTAGGGAAATTATAGTACTAGGGGACTCTACATTAAGGGGTACTGATAAAATTGTATGTAAAGGAAGGAATAATAATACAATGGTTAGCATGTTTCCTGGAATAAAAATTCAAGAGCTTAAACATGAACTAGAGGGATGTATGGGAAAAACTAAACAACTGTTGGTGATTATCCAAAAAGGAGTTAATGATATCAAGTCAAGTAAAAAAGGAAATATTTTAGAAAATTACACTGATTTAATTCAGGAAGTGAATAAATGCACCACTGATATTATTGTATCTGGCATCCTACCTACTTATGGAAGGTATCAACACATCAACCATGACATTGTCTCTACTAATTTTAGGCTGCGGTGGTTATGCCTGGAACACAAAATAGGGTTAATTGAAACAGGCTGTATTTTCAGAAATGGATCATTGTATAAGATTGATGGACTTCACTTAAATAAAATGGGAGAAAGAGTTTTGGGAAATACATATAATAAAGTTATTGAGAAACATTTAAACTGGAAAAAGTGGGGGGTTGGAAATGTACCAAGATAAATCCTGTCAACAGCAAACAACATTTTCAAAATAAGGATTTTGAGTCAGTAAATTGCTTACTATCAAATGTGAGGAGTTTGGATAACAAATTTGATGAATTTAAGTTTCTTATGAAGAATAAGAACATTAAAATAGCAATTCTCACAGAAACCTGGTGGGAGGAAGAAGATACATGGGATAAAAGCATAACTGGATTTAATATCTATTATAAATGTAGGACACATAGAAAGGGTGGTGGGGTTGCAATTTATGTTCATGAGTCTATTCCTAGTATGGAAATACATGATGGTAAATTGAATATTGAACATTTATCTGTTAAAATTATGCTGCACAATGCACCTAAAATTATGTTGAGAGCTATGTATCGTCCCCCTTCAATGAACAGGGAGTTGGATGAGGAAATTCTAAGTTATCTGGACCATATTGATTCAGCTGTAAATATTATTATAACAGGAGAATTTAATCTTCCAGGTATAGATTGGGTAAACCAGATAATATCTAGTACAAATGAAAGGAACTATTTAGAAAGTTTCAATCAATTGGGCTTGGAACAGCTAGTCTTAGAAAATACAAGATCTAATAATATATTAGATGTTGTATTGTCAAACATGGGACCCAAATTAGTCAACATTGAGATTGGACCTCCAATCTCAAACAGTGATCACAACACTGTTTTCTTTCAATTAAGTGAATTACCTACTCATCAAGGTATTAATATAAATGTCCCAAATTTTAAAAAAGCAGAGTTCCATAAAATCAGACAGGCATTGCTTTCATGTGATTGGAAATCAGAATTCACTGGGTTAACATTGGATGAAATGTGGGGCACCTTAGTGGATAAAACTAGAGAGACTGCAGAAGTATATATACCATATACAAGCAAACATTCTAAACTGGGTGCTTCCCCTAAATGGTTAACCTGTAAAATAAAAAGACAGATAAAAGAAAAACATAAAATGTATAGACTATCTAAACTTGATACAGATTTAATGCCAAAGTATAAGGAACAGGTAAAACATGTAAAGAAATTAATTAAAGATGCCGAAACAAATTTTGAAACAAAATTAGCGACTAGAAGTAAAAACAACTACAATGCCTTCTATGCATATATGAACAATAAAAAAGGAAACAAACAAACAATAGGCCCTTTTAAGGATGACAGAGGTAACATACTAACTGATAAGGAAATGGCTGAGGTACAAAACCAATAGTTTGCTACTGTATTTACTCCTAAAGATACAATAACATCTAATATTAAATACAATACAACAAATGAAAAACAAAGTAAAATTAACATAAAATATGTTTTGGATAGACCAAGGAGAGTTAAGATTAACATATCCCCTGGACCGGACAACATTCATCCGAGACTGATTTCAGAAAAAGCAGAGGAGATAGCCCGACCATTAACCTTTATTTCCCAAGGGTCATTAGATAGAGGGGAAGTTATTAGTAAATGGAGAGAAGCACATGTGGTACCCATCTTTAAGAAGGGAAAGAAAGATTCCCCTGAAAACTATAGACCAGTTAGTTTAATATCTACAATGGGAAAATATTGGAAAGCATAATAAAATACCATATTCAGGACCACCTGACTGAAAACAACCTTTTCGATCGTAGCCAACATGGGTTTACAAAATCACAATCATGTCAGACCAATCTATTGAGTTTTTAGGAAAAAGTTAGCAGTTTTTTGGATCATGGTAGGTCAGTGGATGTAATTCAATTAGATTATTCAAAAGCTTTTGATAAATTACCACATAAGGAGTTAATTAAATCCCTTCTTTTACTAAATATAAATAAACATCTTGTTAATTGTATATCAGAATGGTTGGTGAAAAGGAGAAAGAGAGTGGTAATAAATGGTGTATTATCTGACTGACTTTCAGTGTCGAGCAGGGTCCCCCAAGGTTCAGTGTTGGGCCCCTGCCTGTTCAATATAGATATACATATATAATCTTTACAATATAATATGGGAAATGTATGGATAACCAAGTTTGCTGATGACTGCAGAGTGGGAGCAGTTATAGATTCATTTTCAGACTACATTAGACTTCAAGCAACTCTGAAAAACATAGAGAAATGGACATTAGATCATAAACTAAACTTAAATGAAGACAAATGTATTGTACTATATATGGGCAACAAGAACTTTAAACTAAGTTACACTATAAATAATAAACAATTAAAGCAAGAGACACAGGAGAGGGATTTGGGTGTCATACAAAACAACTTTTCTTTTACTGCCCATTGTGATCAAACTATAAAGAATGCTAACAGAGCCCTAAACTGTACATTGAGACATACATCAAGCAGAAGTAGGGAGGTCTTGATCCCATTGTATGGATCATGGAGAGATCCCACTTGGAGTACTGCTCTCAGGTCTGGTCCCCATACACTAGAAGAGAGATAGAGAGAGTGGAGAGGGTCCAGAGAAGGGCCACCAGATCAATAATGGGACTTCAGAATATGTCATATGAGGAGAGGTTGGACAATTTAGATCTATATTCTCTGGCTTATGGAAGATGGAGGGGTGATATGATCTTAGTCTATAGATCATTCCAAGACAATATTCTCAGAGAAGATTTAGGAATTGAACTATATGTCAGAAATTACAATACTAGAGCTCATTGTAAACAAATTAAGCAGCAGAAGTGGAACTCACTAAAAAGAAAATATTGGTTTAGTTAGAGGGTGGTCTCTTGCTGGAATTCTCTCCCTCATGAGATAGTTAATAGTCCAACTATAGATACTTTTAAAACAAGACTAGATGATTTCAGTAAAACTAAGACTATAGATTATTAATTGGTCCCTTTGTTTCTAATATACTTTATGGCAAGCAGACAAGGATGAAAGTCTATATATGCTTTGTGACTACTATGATACTGTCTATCATATGTAAATGGTAACATGCACTATCACATGAGAATATGCAGATTATAATACAGTACATCCCTCCACTCACACTAACAGCCATCAAATGGCTGTATATCAACAAAGTTGGTGGTGACACAGATTTCACCACCATACATACATACATACATGTTCATACACAGGCATATGTTAACATTATCACCCAAACCACTATTCACCCACCCCCACCCACATACTCTTGGCTATCAACAAAATGCTGAGAACTCTTGACAGACAGACAGACAGAGACACATACACACACACACACACACACACACACTGTAACACATGCTGCCAAATCATTACAGTAAAACCAAAAAAAAAAAACTGTAGGTAATATGAAGGGGACTCTTACCTATGTACTAGGGAGCTGGATGTAGGACTTGAATGGATGACATCCATCGGACCTGTAAAATAAGATATAGGAAAGGGATCTCAAAGTATCCATAGTACTTGGGAAGTAAATAGGGAGGACAAAACAAATTAGACATAGAGTGATACTTATTAGATGGGCAAGGAGTTAGCATCCTGTTGGACCTGTTAAAGTAAACAGAAAAAAGTTAATATGGAGAAACTCCAGCAGCGAGGTCTGAGACAGACAGTGTAGAGATACGAAAGGAGTATGTAACAGCATAGTAGTAAAGAAAAAGAGGTGTTTAGATAAAGTTACAGACAGGACAAAGCAGACAGACAGAAATACAAAGGGAAAAAATAAAGTCATAAACACATAAGAGCTGGCCCACCAGCCTGGTGCTAGCGCTACTGCTCACAGTGATAAAGACCTGGATTTAGGAACAAGCCAGGACTGTCAGAGGATGCTTTCCTCCTCCGGGAAGGGAGGGTCTCACATCCCACTGCTCAACCAGCACCTGGGTTCCCACAGGTGGTGGTGCAGTGGATCCATGACAGGCAGGGCCACTGGAGCATTCTCACAGGGTGGGTCCACCAGGCATTACCAGCAGCCAATTCTGATGTGCACTTCTGGTGGGTGCGGGGGGGAGGCATGAAAGCAGCACACAAGGGACAGGCAGATTAAGCCCCTGCATTAGACACTAGCTGTAGCACTCCTGGTTTGGATCGCCGTCCCCCCCCCCCAAATAGTTAGATGACTGCAGTGAAGAAATGCCAAAACTCAGTATAAGGGGGTGAGTGGGGGGGGGGCAGTGCAGGGCTGTGTCACAGGTGGGTGAGGGTGTCAGTAGCTGAGTAAGGTCTCAGTAGGGAGGGTAGCTGAACTAGTAGGAAGCAGAAGGAGGTCCTTCCCTATAGCTGGACCAGCACAAAGAATGTTCTGGGAAAGATTGTAAAAATGTTTTAGGTTGTTGGTGGGGCTCAGCAAAATAAACAAAACAAAAAAAAAAACCACATATCAACCCTAGTGGCCAGTATATAACAGTAGTAAAGGTGGAGACTATTTGGACTAGTTGTCCAGTACAGATAAAATACTTAAGCACGGATGGTCCATGGGTGCTGGAGTTGTCCCATGTGGGGTCAATAATTTAAATAATGTCCCTGGTGGGGTGCTTTGTCCAGACCATCCAACATTTGACAGATGAAAATAGGTACACGGGAGGGGGGCAGTCAGAGAAAGGCCACTGGGGATGAAGTGGGGAGTATAAAAGTGTAAAAAAAAAAAAGACACATGATCCAAACCTATCACAGGCAGAAGGATAGGGAAGCAAATGCACAGTACTGCAGACAAGAGAATTCTCTCTTAGCATATACACACTGGAGACCAGGAAGGAAAGAAAGCTGGGAAGTCATACACTGCCAGCCATGACAGGAGGCCTCCTAAAATGTCAACTCACCTCTCACCCCCACAACTCACCTGTTGGCAACAAAAATCTGCCCTGTACAGTCCGCCCCCCACTCTTCTGCTTGTTCAACAACTCAGTAGGTCTGCCACAAACCCAAAGCCTTCAGGCAAACCCTGGAGATCCCCAATAACTGATAATGGCCCATTTGTATTGAGAGTACCCGTAAGCTTTCTAACTTGTTCAAGTGACTTGCTGAATTCCATCACAGCACACTTGCTACTGAATTGAAGTCAAGAGTTTATAACAGTAAATTAAAGCCTCAGATGGTCAAAACCTAAACATCACTGTGACCGTCTCATTATAAGCAGCTATTAATAATTATTTAATTCCACAACCGGGAATGGGAACAACTAAAGTACTCGGCAAACGAAGTCGCATCAGTTTCTCTTGTGAACAATCAACTCTATTCATACGAATTGTTTAAAATAGTTCACTTACACTAAGCTCTTTTCTAAGGAATCCTTATCTCCCTAGCAGGACTGGGAGCCTGGCAGAGTTGTAAAACTTCCACACACAGAACTGTTCATGGAATAAGGAAAGGGATAATAATTAACACGGACCTGTGACTTGCGTCAAGCATGTCAGGAAGATAGACATCATACTGAGAGTCTAGGAATCTTCTTTACTCACCACAACTTTCAGCTACCACAGCCAGCAGCTAAACCTAGTGAGACCAGACTTCACAGATGATAGGGATCGCGGGATTGATGCGGTCGTCAGACGTCCCAGACACGACACTGCACACACTCAGTCATACCACAATGGTTCAGATTACTAGTTTGTGCCACTCAACTGACTGTGTGTGATGAGCTGACATTGATAGACAATCCTGTAACAGACTGTGACAAAAACCCACCGAGGAAGTGTCAGGGGATAATTCCGGGCTTCAGCAGTTGCTATTAATTATTCTGGGGATAAGGTGAGCTGGTGCATGTCTGCGGTGGTTACCATGGAAATGGAAGGATGCTTAATCCTCGGGCCTACTTGTCCCCTCCCCCAAGCACTGTGCCCTTGCAGAGAAGTTTATGGGGAACAATAACACATTTTAGAGTATTTTCTGTGGTGACCCATCAAATATTGAAATTCGGTACACACTGAGATCTTCTCAGAATCTGGTAGTGGTACCACTGTAAGACAGCCGGTATTGTGCTGGTCAAATCGGTACAGATAGAGGGTCTGTTTGACTGGTGCTCACTGTATTAAATAAAATACATTAAATAACAATTACTCTGGGATCTAGTGGGGTCTCTGGGTCCCTATATTGCTTTGGCAGGCAGGGAGGTGGCGTGTCATAAAAGAAGACGTGCTGAGGCTGCTGCTGCAGTCAAAGCAAGTGACCACATGAAAGTGAATGTGCTAGGGGTTTTTGTACTGCCAACCCATACAGAGTGCGGGCTGCGGCCTGTGGGTGGGAGAGGATGGGACAGGAATTCATCTGGAGATGGAGGATGAATGTGAAAAATCGTGTCCGCCCACTTACCTGAGCCGCCACTGCAGCGGTAAATTAATTATGATGAGGGTACTGGCAATCACATTGCAGATGTGCAGAAAGGAACTTAAAATGCATAAAAACTTGTGGCGCTGATGTCAGTAAAGCTGAGGCATGCACCTGCAAGTGTTCTGTTGGGGCTTTTTGGTGGGTGTCGGGATGGGTAACGGAGGGAGCGGGGCAGACAGCATGCAGTGGGAGGGAGGGGGAGGGTTTGCTTTCACTCCGGGTGCCGGAAAGGGGGATGGAGGGAACAGGGTGGACAGTAGGCAATGGAAGGGAGTGGGATGGGTTGCTTTCTCTCTAGGTGCTGGGTTGGTGAATGGAGGGAGCGGGGTGGACAGTGTGCAGCAGGAGGGGCTGCTTTCACTCTGGGTACTGGGAGGGGGGAGCGGGGAGAACAGCACGCAGTGGGAGGGAGCGAGAGGGTTTACTTTCACTCATGCTGCCACAATGGAGAATAGAGGGAGTGGGGTGAAGGAGAACAGAAATGTTTCAGCACACAATGCATGCCCTACAATTACAGGCCACTCCCTCATTGCAGCAGAATGGCTGATGCTGCATTGACGAGGCGGCCCCTCATTTCAGCGGCAAAATCGTTTCAACTTGGTGGCACTGTTGAAAACCAATGTCATCAGCACAGTGTGCCTGCATTGGTCCAACAGTGCCAAGCTCCAAAATGCAGTGCCGCTGTTGGCTGCCACAGTGCCACACCTCCACAACCTGCTTCTCTCCTAAGCTGCCGCATAATGTTTCTTGCGCATGCATGCAAGCAAACATAAAAAGAATTTGGCCATATGAAAAAAATGTTTGTGCATGAGGAGGGGGAATCTTTTTTCATGAGAAAAAATTATTTTTTTGTATGACCGCCATCTTGTTTTCACTTTTTCAAAAAAAAAAATTTGAAAATTCATAAAACTCTTATTACAGAAACACACCAACACATCATGTATTTGCAAGGCTATGCCTGTAGTTCAATGGGTGGAGCAACACACCAGTCGTCCGTCAGGCCTTAAAAGGCCACTCCTCCTGGCTAGTCCAGGATCATTTCTTTTGTTGCGGCCGGAGGGACCACTCTTCATCACTCCCAGCTTCTCCTCCTTCTTTCCCTGTGGTTGCCTCCAGCCGCTGCCTTGCTCTTCCATTTCAGTTGCCTCACTGTCCCTCATTCATTTGCAGCATCCTGTCACTACTGTTGTAGTCATTCCCCTTGGCTGCCTGCTTCTTTTGACCTCTTGCTCTGTCCCCCGCTTCCTTCCTCCCATGGCTGATGGCTCCACAGCTCTCTTTCCCTACCTCCCCTCGCTCTTCCTGTTCTGTTTTTCACTCCTCCTGCTGATCGCTTCCTCAGCTTGTGTCTATAGCCTCTGTATCCCCTGTCCGGTTTCTGTACCTTGGGATTCTCCATTGCTGCCTTTCCCCAGTAGTGCTTAGATGGTCTTCCCCGTCTTCTCCTGTGCTGCTCCAGCTTCCCAGGAGTAACTTGGGGCTCTGTTCTGTGCCGCTCTTGCTGCACTTCAGCTCCTGTCTGACCAGCTGCTTCATTTTCTCCGGTGCTTCCAGGGTGTGTATGCATTGTCCAGCACCCTGCCTCCTCTCTCCCCTCCATCATCCTGTAGTTCCCCCTCACTCCCCTCATCCTTTTCTTCTTTCATTTTTAATACTCTGGCACTGTGCCACTGTCAACCCTCATCTATCACTTGCTGTTTCTACAGGATTTCACTGACCTGGTTCCTATTGAAGACACCTTCAGTTGCAGTTTCCATCTACCACCACTGCTTCTCATTTCTATTTTCCCAAACCACTGACATTTAAAGGTTCTGGGTGCTTCGGCCCTCAGTTATTTTGCCACTTAGGAACAGATGCATAGCCTCAACTTTGAGGTGCCCATGAAATTGTCTGGTGTGGTGGTGCAGTGCAAAGACATTTATGAATTTACATTGAGTGTCAGAACTTAACTTAGTTTTTCTATGTGCTTATCTGCTTCATTTCTCTGTCCTGCAGAACCTGTGCATATTGTCTCCTACTTCTCTAAATCAGTTGCTTCTTTTGAATACCCTTCATCTAGCACCACTCATTACAACCAGCGTAGTGAAACCTCTGCCTTGCTACCACCATTTCTGTGCAAGCTAGTCAGCTTTAATCTAATCTTTATTGTTTTGCTTTCCTTGTTCTCAAATCCATACACATCATTTGGCTATCAATGGCATAGTTAGTCTGCACTGTGAACTGTACTGAGTAGCTAGTTTGTACATGTGTATCATTAATGGAAATGCACTTCTCACAGCATGTACGTTTTCTCATCCCCTGTCATTCCCTGTGTTCAGATCCTAATCTCTTGTATTAGTTCACAGCTCACATTTCAAGAGACTGTCAATATCTCTAGGGCCTGCACATCCCAATGTTGGTGCTCGTCTGGTCTCCTCCTACCTACCTACCTACCAATATATCTTGTTTTCTTTCTGGTACTCATACCTCAACTGTCAGAAGCAGGCTTCACCTGCCCTTTTGCTTTCCCACCTTCGACCCTAGCTCTGCCTTATCCCTCTGCCTACTGCACCTATTCTACGTCTTTCTTTTTGAGCTCTCCATGCATCACCCACTGCCACTTTCCCTGCTGCACTCTGGTTTTCTGACCCCTCAGCCCCTTCATATTGCTTAGCTGCTGGCCTTCTTCTATCTCTTCATCTCACACCGATACCTCCATTTTCCCAACCCTCATCATATCAGTCTTCTCCTGTCCCCTGTCTTTCGGCAGGTATCATCCTCTTCTCTATGCCTGACTCAGTTCTTCTTGAACCTTGTCCTTTCTGTATCGATCTTGCAGTCCCTCCTACCACCAATATATCTCTTTCTTATCTTGATAATTTGTACACCGACTGTCGGCTGTGGGCTTTGCCCTGCCATTCTCATCTCCCTCTCATGCACTTCCCCTTATTCTGTTGCTGTTTTTCTTCACAGCCTCATGACTTCTGGTAGATGGGCTACTTCTCCTCCATTATTCTGTTCTGTGCTGGCTCACCCCACCTTCCTCTGCTCCCTTGACCCTTGCCTCTTCTCCTTCCTCTTCTCATGCTTTCTTTTTGGGGGTGTGTTCCTATCCTGCCATCACCATACCTATTCATATCTTCCTCCTATCCTAGTCCTCTGTTCTGGACCACTCAACTCATATATCCTCCACTTCTTGTCAACCTCCTTTGTTATTGAACCTCATCCTTCCTATTCCCTACCTGTCATCTTACCTAACCTTCACCATTTCAGCCTTCAAGGCTTTCATTCCATCATCATATAACATTCATTTGTTCTTGACCCTCCTCTCATCCCATATCAACTTCTCAACTCATTGTGGGCTGTGGGCTTCACCAGGCCATCATCATCTCTCCTCCTCATAATGTCCCTTCTCATTCTCCTGTTCTATGACAGCCTTCAAGGATTCCCTCCATCAGTGTATCTAATATATTCCTAATCAATCCTCCACTCATCCATTCAGACTTTGTAGCCCCTACCTCACTACTCCTGGTACTTCATACCTCACTTGTCAGCTGTGTGCTTTGCCCAGCTGTTCTTGTTTCTACCTTAATGCAGTTTGACCCACTCCTAATTTGGCTTCACAATGGTCCAGGTTGGCATGCACTCTTCTGATTACTAATCACAATCAGCCTCTTCAAGATCCACATCAGGGTCTCCTTCATTCAGTCTGACCTCTCCGTAGGTCTACTCATTCACATAGACTAATCGAGCATATCCCTCATATGGGTCTTATGCTACCTTGACTTGACCTGCTCTCCACTTAGAGACATGCCTTCCATGTCCAATGCTTCATGGCTTATGGCTAGACTGTAGCTGACAGTCTTGCTCTGCACCTCTGAAGTCCGCATCTAGAGCATGGGAAGCTCGGAGTGGGATCCTTCTCCCAGGCCCATAGTGAGACTGTCTTCACTCTGGGTGGACCTTCAGTCATCCCTCATTTTGGCAACACCTCTGGATGTAGAATTTATGACTTCAAGCTATGAGGGGTGGGGCTCTCATCAGCAGGGCCTCTTTGGCTGCCTGAGCAAGTTTGAGGGTACCCTTTACACTATCCTCCATCTGACCACTTCTGGTTCACCTGGTCTGTTTCATAGGCTCATGTACTGTAGGCTAGCTGAGTGCCTCAGTTGTCAGTTCTCTCTTCTTTTGCTTTTGGGCACCTAGTTACAAAGACGTCACTCACAACCCTCAACAGCATTCCTGTTAGAAGGACAGAGCATGAGCTTCATTTAAATTGGAATTGTTTTCCTCTCCCCTTGAGCTTGACTGTAAATTTCAGTAGCTGAGCCATTACTAATCAAAACATCCTTCAGCCTGGAGAAAAGGTGATCTAGGCCTTGGATCCCCAGAGGTTTCCTCCTCAAAGGGTTTTTTCCTCTCCTCTGTGCCAATGGTCAAAATATTTAGATAGGGTTAGTGCTTTCATAGGTTTCATAGGTTCTGCTGTTGGATGGAGTCGGATGGTGGCCCCGGCTGCTCCATCTCTCCTTAGGAAGTCCCGCCCTTCTGCATCATTTCAGCTTTCATTCCACTCATTGTCCTCATCACCTCCCATTCCTCTCCTGTCTTTCCCATCTACATCTATTGATCTTCATTCCCATCCATAATATCTTATGACTTCTCACCTCCTTCATCGCTCAACACCTTTTTGGGTATTCTTTTTTGGGGTTCTTCCTAAGCTAACTTTAGCCAAGGGAATCATTCCTGCACCACCTATAGGAGTGGAACCCTCCTCTATGGTTCCTTGCCATTGTGTCCCTACAGGGTAGTATATCCCATGGATAGAGAGGGGAACAGCCACAATGTATCTAGTTGCATATGCATACATCATACCAAGTTGCATAAGCACATTGAACTTGCTAATCAGGACCCCATTAGCTGGATTCTGCAGTTAGGTTTTGGAAAAACAACACAGAAATGTATTTTAACACATTTTAAAATCTTTATTTCTTGATACAATTTTCTTTTTTTTGTATGGCCATATAAAACAAGATCACCTTCATACAAAAAAAAAATAACTTGTGCTTAGTTTAGTTTTTTTCATATCCATTTTATTTGTAAGAAGGAAAGTGTTTTTGTGAGAATGACACAATCGGATGAAAAAGGATTCCTTCATACGAAAAAATAATTTGGACTTTGTTTTTTTCCACATTTCAAATTTAGCAAGCTATAACACTGTCAATGTTTGCAGTTAAGGGACATTATATATGTCAAAAGAAAGGTCTTAATGAGTACTACATCACTAAACATATAATATCCCACAAAAGTGTAGGGGTCATATGAAAACAAGCATAAAAATGATCATTGGATAACATTGCAACTTTAACAAGCCATAGGTTCATCAATAATTCTGTATATATCAAAAAAGGTATTAAATGAATACCACAGCACTAATACATAATTCCCCTTAAATATTTTTGGGATCTGCAGTGCAACCCAAAATTAGCTCCAGTCTTCACCTTGGTGCCAAATCCGCAGTGAAAGTCTGATCATCATCAAAAATGCTCCAAATGGAGTACCTATTCTTCCATCACAAATTTAGGATCAAACTGACAAAACTTTACTGACTTATGAATGAAAACCAAAAAAACTAATGTTTTTGCCTCTGTACAATCAACCACTGGTGTGTAAGAGGAATACTTAATATATTTTTTCCTTTGAAGTGAGCCCCACAAAAAAACAATAACAATCAAGCACATAAATTGTGTTTTTGGAGGTATGGAAATGCAGGGTCCAGATGGCCCTGCACTTCCACAGCAAGATGAATGTGTGCATCTATGGAGAGGTGGAAGTGTTGGGCCCAGATGGATGTATTCACAAAGTTCCCGAAGGGACCTGCATGAATGAGGATACAATTCTATCTGAAAAAGTATGGAACATCTTTGCAAAAAAACTGCATTAATGCCCCAGTTAGGGTTCAGATTAAAGTGACAGAAGTAGGGAAAGGTGGTGTTAGGGTTTCCAACCTTAACTCCCCACTCATCCCCCCAAGCAGGAAGAGGAAAAAACATTAAGTTTTTTGCTGTCTCGATTGTTGGCGAATCAGAGGTGGGGTCTTCCTTGTGGTTCCCAACCCTAATGCTCACTCTAGTCCATGATCAATTAAGGTGACACGTGATATTTTGTCTTCAGGTAGGGCCTACAGGTTGTTGGCAATATGTTGGGAGACACAGTTCTGTATGTTTGAAGACTATATTACAAAAGGGGTGAGCATTAGGGCTGAGAACCCCTAGGAAGACCCCACCCCAATTCGCCAACAGACAGGACAGTGAAAACCATATTTTGATTTTCCTTTTCCTGCTTGGGGAGTTAGAGTTGGAAACCCTAACACCACATTTCCCTACATTTGTCACTTCAATCTGAACCCTAACTGGTGCATTAATGCAGTTTTTTGCAAAGACGATAGCATAAAGCAGACCTTTATGAAGTCCATTAATAAATGGAACTAAAAATAAGTTTATGAAGCTAACCCTGCCTTTAACCCCTCTTATGAGCCCCCTTCTTCTTGAACTAATTTGCTATAAAGGGTCTTACTCTGGGTCTGGCAGGCTTCTATGGAGCAGTGTTCCTCTTCTTAAGGTAGTTTTGTTATAATACCTATATAATGGGCACTCAAGACCAGTCATTTTTTTTTTACAATGACATAATATTTTCTCAGTATTGACATAGTGTAAGCTGTAGTGTCTGTGCTTGCATGTAAACATTTATATACATTTGTTTTATGTTCTCATGTGCTGTGTCTCAGTGGTGCTTGTACTGCTATGCAGCCACTAGAGAGGTGAATGGGGAAGGGATCCCTCAGACCTCAGAAAGGTAGAACCAGACTGACCAAGGCTGAGGCAGTCCTTCCATATGGTCCTAGGTTAGTTACTGCCTCAGGGATCAGCCCTTCTCTGCTAACAGCTAGCCTGGGGAAAACATAATAACTTTACTATGCATATTCCAAGGTTCAAGCAATAGTTCTGGCTCAGGAATAATGTTGGCAGTGTGGTGTTATGAAAACATCAATGTGAAGCATATGGCTGCATGTCTCCACTCCTTTTCCCTACAGGACACTGTGGTCCTGCAGTTCAGAGAAGCATAAATATTTAGTCTAATTATATGTTCTCTTTCTAATGTTAGAGACATATAACAGGCTCATATAAATATTATTTTAAATGCAATTCTGCTCCTTTTCTGGGGCTAGGGCTGGCAGTAATATGTTTCAGTGTTCAACATTTCTGCTGGCCTGAAACTTTTTTTTATGGTTGGCTGTACCAGTTAGGCGCACAGGGCTCTTTCTGCTTTCTACCCCAGCCATCTAACCCTTTACTGTGGCATCAGTAGAACAGGGAGAGAATAAATGCCTCCTAAAATGGAGCAGAAAACAGTCTCTCTATTAATACAATGGTTTTTCTCTTTAGCTCTAAGAAGTGGGGTGGGGAATGTTTAGCTTTTCCATCACCCACCTGATGAACCAATGCAGTCCACATCATCAGTCATGGTGAAAAACTGCACATTTAGTTCATTTCAGCTTCAAGGAACAGAGGTGAATGGTGCTTTTTTCTGGCTTTCTCAACTGCTGCCTGACATGCTACAGTTGGCATGGTGGAGTGGGGACAGAAGCTGCACTTTTGTTTTACCTTGCCTGCTAAGGAGCATGACAGTTCAGAACTCACAGATCAGAGTTAGGGACATCCAACACTTGTCTGCCAAGCAGTGATGCAGTCAGGCACCAACAGGACAACTAATGCTCTGGAAGCACCTCAACATTGGTATTGTAAATTTTTCTTTCCTGCCAGTTTTCCAATGCATTATTCAGCTGTGGTTCAGTTAGGGAAGAGGGGATGGCATATGCAAGTTCCTCTGCTGGATCATTGTGTTTCTTCTCATAAACATCTGATGATGAATCAGGTAACTCCAACCTCCAAAACCTAAGAGAACACCAGCATCTGAATGGGATGGCAGATTTTCTATCACCAAATGTTTATTTAAAAAAAAAAGTTGTCATTCCTTATCACACCGCTTATTGCATAGAAATTCATTTAAAAGATAGTAACACTTGTCAGCATAGGCAAATACTGATCAGCATAAAATGCATCCAACCAATCTCTTTTATACGTTAGTAGACCACAAAAGAATACAATTGTAGCTTAGAATGATCTCACTTCAGTATTAAGTAATTCTGCAGTTCATGAGATTCCAAAAACTTGGCAAAAAAGTCAAAGTGCAAGTGCAGATAAAGATAAAAATAGTGGATGTGTGTGCCCACATAAAGAAAACTGTCCCGAGAATAACCTTTCTCAGTGTATATCAGAAACCGACTTTCAATCAAAGCAAAATTCACTCAAATAAAATAACTTTGAGTGACTGTGAAATTGAATAGTGGACCAATAGCAAACAATCAGTTGCTGTCAAAATTGTACAACCTCCATCTCACAGGGGGGGGGGGGGGGATAACACCATGTAGTAATGGCCTTGTTAAATGGATGTGTGGTGTCCATCTCAAAGTAAGAACACCCAGTAAATATTGCTCACTCATTGCAAGCTCTGAATGGAAGCAGCTGTATATTTCAATACACCTGCAAGTGTCAATTTAAACAAGGAGTATAACTCTCTCAGACCATTTCTCATACAAAGTGTCCACTAAAACAGCATTGGTGTCAGGCTGGGTTAAATAGACCATGTAGCCATAACACTTCCCATTTCTCAGCATTCAATTCACAGTTCCTTACATTCCCCCCCTTTTTTTTTTGTTAAAGCAAGCACATCAAAGTTCAAACTTATCTGTCTTGCAGGCTTGACTCTGGTACATTCCTATATGGGTCAGAATGATGTTCAAATGATTCAAATAATGTAACTGTGACTGTGCTCTCCCTGGTGGATCATGCACTCAAAAATCAAGAACAGAGAACACAAGTGCAGTATTCAGTGTATTGCTCTGGCTGCAAACAGCAAGTTTAGTGAGACCAATGGATCGCGGTGACATTTTGGGTGGACTCCTTTATCAGACTAACAAGCTAACAGTGTCAATTGTGTTAAAATGTGTAAAAATGTGACATGAGTAGATCAAAGAAAGTGACTGATAACAAAAAGAGCCAGTGCAGCTTAAAGAGAGCATGTGTCAACCTGACAACAGTACATCAATTACAAAACACTTTCAAAGGGGAAAATTTCACCCTGGCTAAATAATCATATAATTAAGTTAATTCACCATAAAAAGAAACTTTTCCACAAATTAAAAAACATGCCCCAAATCAAAAAAAATATAATTTTTATTGTGCTTTCAGTCACCTGTAAAAACATTTAAAAATGCAATTAGAATGGCCAAACATAATTTAGAATTTAAAATTGCACACACCAAAAATGGACACAAATACCTTTTTGCCTATTTGATCAAAAAAAGGGTAACTTGAGGCAAATTGGACCATTAAAAAAGGATAATAATTTAATTACAACATACAAAGATATAGCCAATACTTTTAATCAATACATCTGTTCAGTTTTTCTAAAGAAAGACCCTATAGGGAACCCAATTATACTGGTCACTAAGCAAAACCCACCCTTAGTAACTAATGAACAGAGAGGGCAGGTATTAAGATCTCTGAAAAAAAAGAGTAGACCTGGACCTGATGGCATTAGTTTACAATTCCTAATTGAAACTTCAGAAATAATAACATTTCCATTAGCCATTATTTTTAATAAATCCTTAGATGACTCTACTGTCCCATCTAATTGGTTAAAAGCTTTTGTATCACCCATTTTTAAGAAAGGAGTAGAACAGACTCAGTAAATTATTGGCCCATTAGTTTAACTTCAGTACCATGCAAACTTTTTGAAAGAATAATTAAAGATATACTAGAAACAGAACTTCATAAACTAAATTTTGATGACAGTACACAACATGGATTTAAGCCTGGGTACTCCTGTACCTCTACACTTGTAGCCTTTATAATAACATCAGCCAGGGGCTTGACTGTAACATACCCATGAATGTAATCCTTTTGGATTACAGTAAAACTTTTAACCGTGTTCCACATGAGAAACTAATTAGTAAACTACTATATATAGGACTCCCTACTAATCTTGTTTCCTGGGTCAACAGTTGGTTGTCAGCTAGGACTCAACAGGTTAGAATTAATGGCGAATTATCAGATATTGGTAGAGTGATGAGTGGAGTGCCTCAGAGCTCTGTCTGTGGGCCTACCTTGTTTAATCTGTACATCTCTGATATGCAATTAAATTCCAACAACACACTTTCCAAAGTTGCAGATGATTCGAAACTGGGTGGTAGGGTGGACTCAGATACCAACATTATACAAATGATACAAGACCGAGATAGCATTGACAGATGGGCAACTTTAAATAACATAGATTTCAATATAGATAAATGTACATTATTTCACTTAGGAAGAAATAATCCAATTCACCCTTACAAACTTAAAGGAATCAGAGTAAAAATCTCTACCAATGAAAAAGATCTTGGGATTATAATTAACAATAAAGTAACTTCCACTGATCACTGTGACAAAATATCAAAAAACTCAAATGCTCTGCTGAGAAGGATAGACCATACATTCATTTCTAAAATGGAAAATTGTATAATCCCCCTCTATAAAAAATCTATTAGGCCATATTCAGATTATGGGTCACCCTTTTGGACTCCATATTTAAAGCAGGACATAGCAAGGGTTGAGAAAATACAGAGAAGAGCTACTAGAATGTTCCCCTATTTATCTCAATTTGATTATCCAAAAAGGCTTTATAAATTAAATTTGTATTCCCTACAACATAGATGCACTGGGGTGACCTTTTATTTCTATATAAATTGATAAAAACTCTGTTACTAATGCAGCAATGTGGTATACATTATACCAAAAGAAAAATAGTACCAAGAAAACTTACTAAACAACCTGAAGTTCAACAGGTCAGAACAAACCTTAGACTAAATTATTCATCAGTAAGGGCTCAAAAGTTATGGAACAAACTTCCACAAAACTTAGTAAATAGTGAAA
Organism: Neoceratodus forsteri; assembly: GCA_016271365.2. Lineage (NCBI taxonomy): Eukaryota > Metazoa > Chordata > Ceratodontiformes > Ceratodontidae > Neoceratodus > Neoceratodus forsteri. The sequence goes on along the minus strand of CM028131.1, from coordinate 366,429,184 downwards.
CCTTTGAAGCATTTAAGAAGGGATTAGACACATGGCTAACACAATATTAAAATTATGTTCCACAAACTTGTGGGGGGCATTCTCGATGGGCCAAGGCCTGCTTATGCACCACAAATACTGAGTAAACATTTTATCGGCTTTGCCAATAGTCTGCACAAAGATTTTTCTCTTCAACGTTGTAATAGGGTCTGTGTGTATCCTGGAATGAGCACGCTTTCTCTTTAAATCAAATCTGTTGCAACAGTAATTCTTTGTCTTGTACTATTCTAATTCTTCTCCCTGTGTTCCCCAACTATCAGGAAGGCCACCTGTAGTTGTTCTGTGTATCCCACTTCTAACACCAAGTGTAAACGTGGATAGTAAGGAGGTCCAACACAGTGTCAGGATGCCAAATAAAATAAGTATTTATTCATACAATGGAAATAAACAAAAGCGGACTGATTTAGATCAAAGAAAATAATCATAAACAAAGACATCAAATAAAGGCATAACAGTTCAGTATAGCTTCAAATGGAAACAAAATCCACCTAGAAAGAGCTGAGGGGTCTGATAGGGTCAGCACCCTATCACCAACTAAAAAATGCTCCCAGACCTGGTCCTTTGATACAGGGTAGGATCAGGTGAGCCAACTAGAACAGCCTTTTTATAACAAAAAGCAATGTTCTGGAGATTTTGGCTGGTTATAAAAGGTCAGATGGATGAACCTCTCACTGTAAGGACAGACAGGAGGCTGGTTAGTGAGACGAGTATGACTGAACTAGCTCTGGGCGGGTGCAACTGACTAGACTGCTGTTGATATGACCTGGTGGCTGCGAGTCATCGCTGTTATTTCCGTGCATGAATAAATACTTAACCGACCACGACATGGTTGAACCTCCACTATCCATGTTACTGTCGGCACAACAGGATAGCAGGTAGATATTGTCAAAATATCCAGGAGATGTGTCCAATGCAGAGGGACAAGGTGGAAGATTCTATGGCCAGTGATTGTTCTGACAGACAAGGACATGGCAGCAGCTACAAAGATTCCCACTGAATCTGCAGCCTAGGGGGATGTAAGAAGGCGAGAGGCCAAGACCGAGAAACAAGAGGAAGGAGCTACAGGAGGGTAAGATGTCTCTAGTGGTTCTGAAGAAGAGAGACTTCCCCAGCAAGATGGAGGACTTGTTAAGATGTTTTTTGTAAAACAAATCGACATGGAAACAAAGAGAAGGGACCGTCTGCAAAGTGAAGCAAGGTGATGTGGATACATTGTGGGCCATTCAGGCCCTAGGGCCATTCATCAGAATCCACCTAATGATGGCCCAAAGACATTAAACTTTAAATTAGCAGAGAATGATGACATTGAGGCCTACATAACAACATTTGAGAGGTAGTTACTGCCTGTGGGTGGCCTCAGGACCAGTGGGTAGTCCGACTAGCCCCTATCTCACTGGAAGGCCCAATTAGCTTACAGCCATGTTGAGATTAGTCATGCCACTGACTATAGTCATGTGCGTCAAGCAATCTTAAAGCACTACGATATAAGCATAGAGACTTATAGACAGAGGATTCGGACTTTCTGGTACCAATCAGCGAATTCCCCACAGGAGGCATATGTGAGCTTGCAAGATCTATGCAAGAAGTGGTTGCAGCCTTCTGTGAAAACCATGGACCAGGTTATTGAATCGGTAGTCCTGGAACAATTCATCAAGATCCTGCCACATGACGTGCAGATGTGGGTGAGAAAGCACCATCCAGAAACAGCAGAGAAAGCAATCAACCTAGCTGAGGACTTCTTGACTGCCCGCTCCATCATGTCAGAAAGGGGCATACCTGGACCAGTGCCTCCTCACACACGGTAAGGCCTATGCATTCTACTTCTTTTAATAAGGTTTCTAGTGACACAGTACTGTTAGATTGGATAAGTCTATAAGCGTTACAATCCTGACATTATCTGTCATGAGTGTCAAATGAAGGGTCACATAGCTAGTTCTGCCCAAGAGAAAGAGTGACCCTACACATCTAGCATTGGCCAACTAGGGGCAATACATGACACCAATTACCATAGAAGGGAAGGAAGTGCTTGGACTGGTTGACTCAGGAAGTAGGCAAACTTTAGTCGGACTGATCTTGTACAAGCAGAAAATACTCTGAACCACAAGACAGGAGTCACTTGCATTCATGGTGATGTGCACTTCTACCCCTTAAAGAGGTAAATGTGACCATGCAGAACCAAGCGCAATGGATACAGGTAGGTCTGGTACCAGTTTGCAGTACCTGTAATATTAGGACATGATTTTCCTCATTTCAGACTCTCCTAACATCTGATTACTTCAGTGCATGTTGTCACAACACGGGCTCTGGCCAAACAGGAACAGTGTATTTCAAAGGAGTTTCCTTTTGAGGAGGAACTGTATGACATGCCTGGGAAAACCAGAAAGTCAAACGAGAGAAGAGAAGAGATAAATATCAATGGTCTTAAAAGAAGGACTTGATAGATGATGAGAAATTATTGAAATGTACTGAACATGAGTCTTTTATATGATCAGAAACAAGATAGTACATTAACACCCTTATTTTCTGACAGGTGGATCCTGAGGAAAAGTTCTATAACTCCAGCTTTAAAATCCAAAATGAAAGACTGTATAGACAATGTACTAATCCTAAGACTGGGAATGTGTGGATCAGCTGGTAGTTCCTAGCATGATGCAGGCTAACCTAATGTACTTGGCCCATGATATTCCGTATGTAGGGCATGCAGGGAGGACAGGACTCTCAGTAGGCTGCTACAGCGTTTCTTTTGGCGGGTATCTATGAACACGTGCAGACTACTGTAAGAGCTGTAGTGCTTGCCAGAAAGTGGCTCTTACAAACAAAAGGACAAAGTCCCTCTGCAACGCTGCCACTGGTGTCCGTTCCTTTGAATGGATTGCCATGGATATAATGAGCCCTCTACCTAAAAAGTAAAAAAGGTAATAGATTTGTGTTGGTGATTTGTGTTATGGTATAGAAATACCCAGAGGCTATTCCCTCATACTGTTACAGCAGAAAAAATAGCAGAAGAATTGCTGAGAGTTTTCAGTAAGGTTGGAATACCCAGAGTAATACTAACAGATAGGGGTACAAACTTTTGTTCCATCTTGCTGAAACGACTCTACTAAGCCTAGGAGTGGAAGCTGTGTACACCTCCCATACCACCCCAAACAGATGGATTGGTAGAGCATTTCAATAAGACACTGAAAAGATGATTCGGAGTATGTATCAGACGAGGAAAGCACTGGGATCTCTACTTGCCACTCCTTCTGTTTTCATATGAAAGTGCCCCAAGCGTCTACTAGTTTCACCATTCGAGGCTATTACTCTGGCAAGAATCTAGGGGCCTTCTAGATGTCATTAAGGAACACTGGGAGAATGATAATCATGTAGAGACACCTACCACCTTGTAATATAGTCACCCAGATCGTCAGAGGGTAGCCAAATATACTCAATTAGCACAAGAACAGAATCAGGAAAACAGCAGTACCAGAAGAGATATGACCAGGTAAGGGGTAAACAGTTTCCAGCCAGGAATCGTGTCTTACTGTTACTACCTTCCTCTGAAAACAAGCTCACTATGAAATGGCAGGTCCATATATTTGTCTGAGAACCAACTGGACCTGTTAATTTTGAAACTGAAGTACCAGATAGAAGACAGAAAGTGAAGGTGTACCATGCAAACTTACTTAAAAATGGTGTGAAGAGTTGAATCTGATGTACCCTCAAATATTATATGTTTGCCCTAGTTCAGTCCGAGAAACTGAGTTGGATCTTGCTTACAAGAGGTTGGACACCGAAAGTATTCAAGCTCAATGGAAATTAACAACACTTACAAAGACCAGAAAGCAGAGCTAAATACCCTGTTACATCAGTTTGACAGTACTTTCACCTGTATACCAGGAGAATGGGTGAAATAAAGCACCACATTCATGCTAACCCAGGAATCACCTATTAGAGTTAAGCCCTACAGATTACCTGAAAAAGTAAAGATGATGTTGTAAAAAGAATCGAAAAATGAAAGAAATGGGGTGATAGAAGAGACTAACAGTGATTGGGTCTTCCCTATGGTAATGTACGAAAAGAGAGGAGGGTTAGGATATGTCTGGATTTTGCAAAGTTAAATGCAATATCTAAATTTGATGGTTATCCTATGCGCGTCGATGACATCATCGATCGCCTCGGTCAAGCCCAGTATATCACCACATTAGATCTCACAAAAGGGTACTGGCAGATCCCTTTGGATGTGGAGGCCAAGGAAAAGACTGCCTTCAGTACCCCCATTGGATTGTTTCAATTTGTAACAATGCCATTTGACTTTCACGGTGCCCCCGCTACTTTTCAACGGCTCATGGACAAGATTCTTAGACCAGACCTGTTATACAGTGCACCCTACCTGGATGATGTGATAATATTTAGCCCCACATGGGAAGAACATCTGAAACATCTAAATGCAGTACTGAGCACTGTTACCCAGGATAAGCCTCACCATTAATCCTACAAAGTGCTCTATAGCAATGACAGAGACAAGATACTTAGGCTTTGTAATTGGCCAAGGACAGTAAAACCGAAATAGGGAAGTGGATGCTGTAGCCAAAAGTCCACGACCAGTAACTAAAAACAAGTTTGGTCCTTCCTAGGCCTGGCTGGTTATTACCAGCGTTTTGTCCCTAATTTGCTACCATTGCTAGCCCTCTGATAGAATTGACTAAGAAAAACAGACCTACAATGGTAGCTTGATGCCAGCCTGTGAAGAGCGTTTTGTGCTATCAAAGCTGCCTTATGTTCATCCCTCATATTAAAGAGCCAGATTTTTGCCAAACCTTTTATTGTTGAACCGGCCTTCCAATACTGGTGGTGCTGTCTTATCCAGATACAGGATGAAGAAGAACATCCTGTAATCTATATAAGTGAAAGCTGCATCTAGAGAGAGACCAGATATTCTGCTATAGAAAAAGAATGTTTAGCCTAAAGTGGGCAGTAGAGACTCTGAGATACTATTTGTGGGGTACAGAATTTGAAGTGTGGACCAATCATAATCTCTTTGTTGGATCCATATGATGAAGGAGAAGAATCAAGATTATGAGGTGGTACCTGGCTTTACAGCCATATAAATTGTTAGTAAAACACAGATCTGGGACCGCAAATAGCAATGCAGATTTTATGTCTCAGTTTGGGGCAGATATAACTGTACAGACAGAATTAGACCTCGGGGTAATGATTGATAAAAGTTGGAGGCAACCTCTGAATTATTTTATTTGAGTTTAAGGGACCCGAGGTGGAGCTTTGGAAGTGGGTGGGCTGGCTCCATCTCTCCTTGTAGAGATCTATTTCTTCTGTCTGTAAGTAAAAGAAAAAAAAAAAGGAAAGTTCCTTTAGAAAACCCTGTCTGTTGGCTTCCTCTTAAGTGGGAGGATTATGTAATAGGGCTGTGTGTATCCTGGAATGAGCACGCTTTCTCTTTAAATCAAATCTGTTGCAACAGTAATTATTTGTCTTGTACTATTCTAATTCTTCTCCTGTGTCTCCCAACTATCAGGAAGGCCACCTGTTGATTCTGTGTATCCACTGCTGACACCAAGTATAAAAGCGGATAGTAAGGAGGTCCAACACAGTGTCAGGATGCCAAATAAAATAAGTATTTATTCATACAATGGAAATAAACAAAAGCGGACTGATTTTCAAAGAAAATAATCATAAACAAGAAGACATCAAATAAAGGCATAACAGTTCAGTATAGCTTCAAATGGAAACAAAATCCCACCTAGAAAAGAGCTAGGGTCTGATAGGGTCAGCACCCTATCACCAACTAAAAATGCTCCCAGACCTGGTTCTTTTATACAGGAGTAGTATGCAGTGGATATTGTCAAAAATATCCAGGAGGTGTCAGATGCAGAGGGACAAGGTGGAAGATTCTATGGCCAGTATTGTTCCTGACAGAGACTGACTGGCAGCAACTACAGATTCCACTGAATCCTAGCCTAGGGGGATGTAAGAAGGCGAGAGGCCAAGACCGAGAAACAAGAGGAAGGAGCTACAGGAGGGTAAGATGTCTCTAGTGGTTCTGAAGAAGAGACTTCCCCAGCAAGATGGAGGACTTGTTAAGATGTTTTTTGTAAAAGCAAATCGACATGGAAAACAAAGAGAAGGGACCGTCTGCAAAGTGAAGCAAGGTGAGTGGATACATTGTGGGCCATTCAGGCCCTAGAACCATTCATCAGAGAATCCACCTAATGATGGCCCAAAGACATTAAACTTTTAAATTAGCAGAAGAATGATGACATTGAGGCCTACATAACAACATTTGAGAGGTGAGTTACTGCCTATGGGTGGCCTCAGGACCAGTGGGTAGTCCGACTAGCCCCTATCTCACTGGAAGGCCCAATTAGCTTACAGCCATGTTGAGATTAGTCATGCCACTGACTATAGTCATGTCGTCAAGCAATCTTAAAACACTCGATATAAGCATAGAGACTTATAGACAGAGGAGTTCGGACTTTCTAGTGCCAATCAGCAGAATTCCCACAGGAGGCATATGTGAGCTTGCAAGATCTATGCAAGAAGTGGTTGCAGCCTTCTGTGAAAACCATGGACCAGGTTATTGAATCGGTAGTCCTGGAACAATTCATCAGATCCTGCCACATGAGCGTGCAGATGTGGGTGAGAGCACCATCCAGAAACAGCAGAAAGCAATCAACCTAGCTGAGGACTTCTTGACTGCACTTCATCATGTCAGAAAGGGCATACCTGGTTCAGTGCCTCCCTCACCACGGTAAGGCCTATGCATTCTACTTCTTTTAATAAGGTTTCTAGTGACACGAGTACTGTTAGATTGGATAAGTCTATAAAGCGTTACAATCCTGACATTATCTGTCATGAGTGTCAAATGAAGGGTCACATAGCTAATTCTGCCAAAGAAAAGAAGTGACCCTACACATCTAGCATTAGCCAACTAGGGGCAATACATGACACCAATTACCATAGAAGGAAGGAAGTGCTTGGACTGGTTGACTCGGGAGTAGGCAAACTTTAGTCCGGACTGATCTTGTACAAGCAGAAAATACTCTGAACCACAAGACAGGAGTCACTTGCATTCATGGTGATGTGCACTTCTACCCCATAAAGAGGTAAATGTGACCATACAGAACCAAGCGCAATGGATCCAGGTAGGTCTGGTGCCACGTTTGCCGGTACCTGTAATATTGGGACATGATTTTCCTCATTTTCAGACTCTCCTAACATCTGTTACTTCAGTGCATGTTGTCACAACACGGGCTCTGGCCAAACAGGAACAGTGTATTTCAAAGGAGTTTCCTTTTGAGGAGGAACTGTATGACATGCCTGGGAAAACCAGAAAGTCCAAACGAGAGAAGAGAAGAGATAAATATCAATGGTCTTTAAAGAAGGACTTGATAGATGATGAGAAATTATTGAAATGTACTGAACATGAGTCTTTTATTAATGATCAGAAACAAGATAGTACATTAACACCCTTATTTTCACAGGTGGATCCTGGGGAAAAGATTCTATAACTCCAACTTTAAAATCCAAAATGAAAGACTGTATAGACAATGTACTAATCCTAAGACTGGGGAATGTGTGGATCAGCTGGTAGTTCCTCGCATGTATGCAGACTAACCTAATGTACTTGGCCCATGATATTCCTTGTGTAGGGCATGCAGGGAGGACAGGACTCTCAGTAGGCTGCTACAGCGTTTCTTTTGGCAGGTATCTATGAACACGTAGCAGACTACTGTAAGAGCTGTAGTGCTTGCCAGAAAGTGGCTCTTACAAACAAAAGGACAAAGTCCCTCTGCAACGCTGCCACTGGTGTCCGTTCCTTTGAATGGATTGCCATGGATATAAATGAGCCCTCTACCTAAAAAGTAAAAAGGTAATAGATTTGTGTTGGTGATTTGTGATTATGGTATGAAATACCCAGAGGCTATTCCCTCGTACTGTTACAGCAGAAAAAATAGCAGAAGAATTGCTGAAGATTTTCAGTAAGGTTGGAATACCCAGAGTAATACTAACAGATAGGGGTACAAACTTTTGTTCCATCTTGCTGAAACGACTCTACTAAGCCCTAGGAGTGGAAGCTGTGTACACCTCCCATACCACCCCAAACAGATGGATTGGTAGAGCATTTCAATAAGACACTGAAAAGATGATTCGGAGTATGTATCAGACGAGAAAGCACTGGGATCTCTACTTGCCACTCCTTCTGTTTTCATATGAAAGTGCCCCAAGCGTCTACTAGTTTTCACCATTCGAGCTATTACTCTGGCAAGAATCTAGGGGCCTTCTAGATGTCATTAAGGAACACTGGGAGAATGATAATCATGTAGAGACACCTACCACCTTGTAATATGTCACCCAGATCGTCAGAGGGTAGCCAAATATACTCAATCTAGCAAAGAACAGAATCAGGAAAAGCAGCAGTACCAGAAGAGATATGACCAGGAGTAGGGTAAACAGTTTCAACCCAGGGAATCGTGTCTTACTGTTACTACCTTCCTCTGAAAACAAGCTCACTATGAAATGGCAGAGGTCCATATATTTGTCTGAGAACAAACTGGACCTATTAATTTTGAAACACAATTACCAGATAGAAGACAGAAAGTGAAGGTGTACCATGCAAACTTACTTAAAAATAGGTGTGACAGAGTTGAATCTGATGTACCCTCAAATATGTATATTTGCCCTATTTCAGTCCGAGAAACTGAGTTGGATCTTGCTTACAAGAGGTTGGACACCGAAAGTATTCAAGCTCCAATGGAAATTAACCAACACCTACAAAGACCAGAAAGCAGAGCTAAATACCCTGTTACATCAGTTTGACAGTACTTTCACCTGTATACCAGGAGAATGGGTGAAATAAAGCACCACATTCATGCTAACCCAGGAATCACCTATTAGGGTTAAGCCCTACAGATTACCAGAAAAAGTAAAGATGATGTTAGTAAAGAGATAGAAAAATGAAAGAAATGGGGTGATAGAAGAGACTAACAGTGATTGGGTCTTCCCTATGGTAATGTACGAAAAAAGAGGAGGGTTAGGATATGTCTGGATTTTCAAAGTTAAATGCAATATCTAAATTTGATGGTTATCCTATGCCCGCGTCGATGACATCATCGATCGCCTCGGTCAAGCCAGTATCACCACATTAGATCTCACAAAAGGGTACTGGCAGATCCTTTGGATGTGGAGGCCAAGGAAAAGACTGCCTTCAGTACCCCCATTGGATTGTTTCAATTTGTAACAATGCCATTTGACTTTCACGGTGCCCCCGCTACTTTTCAACGGCTCATGGACAAGATTCTTAGACCAGACCTGTTATACAGTGCACCCTACCTGGATGATGTGATAATATTTAGCCCCACATGGGAAGAACATCTGAAACATCTAAATGCAGTACTGAGCACTGTTACCCAGGTAGGCCTCACCATTAATCCTACAAAGTGCTCTATAGCAATGACAGAGACAAGATACTTAGGCTTTGTAATTGGCCAAGGACAGGTAAAACCCGAAATAGGGAAAGTGGATGCTGTAGCCAAAAGTCCACGACCAGTAACTAAAAAACAAGTTTGGTCCTTCCTAGGCCTGGCTGGTTATTACCAGCGTTTTGTCCCTAATTTCGCTACCATTGCTAGCCCTCTGATAGAATTGACTAAGAAAAACAGACCTACAATGGTAGCTTGGTCACCAGCCTGTGAAGAGGCGTTTTGTGCTATCAAAGCTGCCTTATGTTCATCCCTCATATTAAAGAGCCAGATTTTTGCCAAACCTTTTATTGTTGAACCGGCCTTCCAATACTGTTGGTGCTGTCTTATCCCAGATACAGGATGAAGAAGAACATCCTGTAATCTATATAAGTAGAAAGCTGCATCTGAGAGAGACCAGATATTCTGCTATAGAAAAGAATGTTTGGCCCTAAAGTGGGCAGTAGAGACTCTGAGATACTATTTGTAGGGTACAGAATTTGAAGTGTGGACCAATCATAATCCTCTTTGTTGGATCCATATGATGAAGAGAAGAATCAGAGATTATGAGGTGAGTACCTGGCTTTACAGCCATATAAATTGTTAGTAAAACACAGATCTGGGACCGCAAATAGCAATGCAGATTTTATGTCTCAGTTTGGGGCAGATATAACTGTACAGACAGAATTAGACCTCAGGGGTAATGATTGATAAAAAGTTGGAGGCAACCTCTGAATTATTTTATTTGAGTTTAAGGGACCCGAGGTGGAGCTTTGGAAGTGGGTGGGCTGAGCTCCATCTCTCCTTGTGAGAGATCTATTTCTTCTGTCTGTAAGTAGAAAAATAAAAAAAAAAAGGAAAGTTCCTTTAGAAAACCCTGTCTGTTGGCTTCCTCTTAAGTGGGGAGGATTATGTAATAGGGGCTGTGTGTATCCTGGAATGAGCACGCTTTCTCTTTAAATCAAATCTGTTGCAACAGTAATTATTTGTCTTGTACTATTCTAATTCTTCTCCCTGTGTTCCCCAACTATCAGGAAGGCCACCTGTAGTTGTTCTGTGTATCCCACTGCTGACACCAAGTGTAAACGCGGATAGTAAGGAGGTCCAACACAGTGTCAGGATGCCAAATAAAATAAGTATTTATTCATACAATGGAAATAAACAAAAGCGGACTGATTTCGCCAAAAGAAAATAATCATAAACAAGAAGACATCAAATAAAGGCATAACAGTTCAGTATAGCTTCAAATGGAAACAAAATCCCACCTAGAAAAGAGCTAGGGGTCTGATAGGGTCAGCACCCTATCACCAACTAAAAAAATGCTCCCAGACCTGGTTCTTTTATACAGGAGTAGTATCAGGTGACCAACTAGGCTCTGCCCCTTTTTATAACTAAAAAGTAAATGTTCTGGAAGATTTTAATCTTTAGTTATAAAAAGGGGTGGAGAACCTAGTTAGTCACCTGATCCCACTCCTGTATAAAAGGACCAGGTCTGTATATTTTAGTTATGATAGGGTGCTAATCTCATCAGACCCCTAGCTCTTTCTAGGTGGATTTTGTTTCCATTTGAAGCCATACTGAACTGTTATACCTTTTGGTTAGATGCCTCTGTTTATGATTATTTTCTTTTGGACAAACAGTCACGCTTTTGTTTATTTCCATTGTACGAATAAATACTTATTTTATTTGGCATCCTGACACTGTGTTGGACCTCCTTACTATCTACGTCTACAAACGTGAAATATTTGAATATTTTAAATAAAATCACAGGGAGATCAGGGTCAAGATTCTGATCAAAAAAGGGAGGGAGAGGGAGAGGGTGAGACAGAAACCTTAAATCAGGCCATAGTTCAACCAGAGAAACATGGTAACTGGATTGTAAAGAACCAGTTAACTTAACAGTGCTACAAGACATATTAGATTTCAAAGGAAAATTTCAAAAAAATCATCTGATGATGTCAGAGTCAGTGGAAGTGGAACGAGTCAGTAACACTCTTGGGCACTCCAGTCAGCCTGAGTAGAAGGCTCTCTAACTCATTGCAGCTGTTGGCTCTCAATACACTCAGGAAGGAAGAGACAGGTCTTTTCTAAGGCAAGCAGTCATTTATTTTGAAATAAACAAAATGTCCTTTTAATTCCTACTGCTAGAAGAGACTGGTTATTCTGGCAATAATAAAATACTGGCATCCCTGTTTTCTTCTTCCTTTTTGATTTAGTTGTATCCAAACAGGGAAACATAGAAACATAGAATTTAATGGCAGATAAGGACCGCTTGGCCCAACCAGTCTGCCCATTTCCCTACCTACTGGATAAGCTGCAGATCCTAGTTAACCAGCAGCCTACTGCTTCCTACCCCCACCCCCCAGAATTGCCTTATGACAATCCCATGCATGCTTGAATTCCACCATTGATTTTGACTCCACAACTCTCCTCCGAAGGCCATTCCATGCATCCACACCCTCTCTGTGAAAAAATACTTCGTAAATTACCTCTAGGTCACCCCCATCTTCAAATTGTGCCCTCTTGTTGTTACCGCCTCTTTTTTGAAAGATGATACCCTCTTGGACTTTGTTGATTCCCTTGAGGTGCCAGAAGTTTCTATCATGTCCCCCTCCCTCCTTTCCTCAAGGTTATACATATTAAGCTCCTTAAGTCTCTCTTCCTATGTCTTCCGGTGCAGACCCTGCACCATTTTAGATGCCCTCCCTCTGGACAGCTTCCATCCTGTCTATGTCTTTGCAGAGATTGGGTCTCCAGAACTGCACACAGTACTCCAGATGGGGTCTCACCAGCTGTCTGTACAGAGGATAATAACTTCCTGTTTTCACTGGTGATGCCTCTCCCTATGCATCCCAGTATCCCCAACCCTCCTTGCTGCCCTCTCATTGCTTGCCCATCTTTAGGTCATCTGATGCAACTACCCCAAGGCCCTTTCCATTTTTTTGTTGTTAGTATCTCACCCCCCATTGTGTACTCTTCCCCTGGGTTTTTGTTTCCCAGGTGCATTACCTTGCACTTCTTAGCATTGAATCTAAGCTGCCATACATTTGACCATTTCTCTAACCTTGTCAAGTCCCTACTCATCCTTTCCACCCCACCCTGTGCATCAACTCTGTTGCAGATCTTAGTGTCATCTGCAAAGAGACATACTTTTCCTTCAGTCCTTCTGCAATGTAAGCATAAAGACATTGAAGAGACCGATCTAACTGAACCCTCACGGTACCCCACTAGTAACCCTACTTTCTTCTGAGTGGACTCCATTTACTATTACTCTCTGTGTCCTATTCTCCAGCCAATTCTTTACCCAGGCTGTCATCTTGGGACCCACTCCCAGGCTGTCTAACTTGTATATTAATCTTTTGTGTGGGATTGTGTCAAATGCCTTGCTAAAGTCTAGGTAGACCATGTCCACAGCCCCTCCTTGATCTACTACTTTGGTCACCCAGTCAAAGAAATCTATCAGATTCGTCTGGCATGACCTTCCCGCTGTGAATCCATGCTGCCTAGGGTCCTGTGCCCCTCTGGCCTCTAGATACTCGACAATTCTTTCCTTTAGAAGTGATTCCATCATTTTCCCTATCACTGAGGTTAAACCAACAGGTCTATAGTTTCCTGCTTCTGCCTTGCTCCCACTTTTGTGAAGGGAATCACATCTGCCCTCCTCCAGTCCTCGGGTCCACCCCATCCTCCCATGATTTGTTAAAAGGGTAGTCAGTGGTGTCACTAGTTCTACCCTCAGTTCTTTTAGAATTCTAGGATGAATCCCATCAGGCCCCATTGCTTTGTCCACCTTCAGTTTAAGAGTTCTTTCAGAACCCTTTTTTCTGTAAATGGGCTGGTATCAACTTCTGTATCCAGAGTGTTACTACTGTTTGTTTTATGTACCTCCCTCTTCCTTTGTAAATACTGAGCAAAAATATTTGTTTAGTATCTCTGCCTTTTCACAGTCTCCCTCTGCCCACCCTCCCTCCCTTTATTAAGCCTCACTATCCTCCTTGGTCTTCCTTCGCTCCTGATGTACCTATAAAGGTTTTATCCCTTCTTAACTGAGTTGGCTATCTTTTCCTCGGTTTGGGCCTTTGCTGTTCTGACTGCCTTCCCAGCCTCCTTTGCTTTAACTGATACAGTTCTCTGTCCTGCTCCTTCTGCGATTCCTTGTACTTCCTGAATGCTTTCTTTTCTCTTGAACCTTCACTGCACTTCCTTTGAGAACCATAGTGGTTTCTTACATCGCCTTGTTTTGTTTATTTGTTTCACACAAAGGCTCGTTACCTCTGTGATGGCAGTTTTTATTATTCCCCATTGTTCTTCCATCCCACCTTCCTGACCATTTGCTAGTGCATTCCTTAGGCACTCACCCATTTTGGCAAAGTCAGCCCTCCTAAAGTCCAATACTTTTGTCTTTGTATGGCTTGACTCTATTGCTGTGTTTATTGTGAACCATACTGTTCGATGGTCGCTAGTTCCCAGATGGCTACCCACTTCTACATCTGTGATCCTCTCTCCATCTCCATTTGAGAGTATCAAGTCTAATACTGCTCCCTCTCGAGTGGGCTCCAGTACTAGTTGTCTAAGGCATGCCACCGTAGGGCATCTAGAATAACTGCACTCTTCGAAGTGGCAGCTGCAACTGCACTCCAGTTAACATCTGGCATATTCAGATCACCCATCAGCAATATCTCCCCTTTTTCTGCCATTCTAAGTATACTTTCTATCATTTCCTTGTCCATTTCCTCCCACTGAGAAGGGGGTCTGTATACAACCCCTGTGCGGATTGTGGTGCCATTGTCTGTCTCCAAATTTTCCCACAGTGCTTCTTCTCCTCCCTGTTTACCCTTTTGTTCTGTTGCTTTTATTCCTTCCCTTATATAAAGAACTACTCCTCCTCCTCTTTTACCCTCCCTGTCCCTCCTGTAGATAGTGTATCCTGGTATGTTTACATCCCAGTCATGGTTTTGTGTGTACCATGTTTCTGTGACTGCCACAATATCCAGATGTTCCTCCTCCTTCAAGGCCACTAATTCAGGAAGCTTGTTACCTAGACTATGGGCATTGGTACTCATTGCTCTCCATTTTTTGATGGCTTTACCTTCTGTTGCAGCATCCCCCTCTGACCATTCTACCTTGATCTTTTTCTCATTTAGTACCCTGTTTTGTAGGGGAGAGGCTGTGATTTTTCTGCTGCTTGTCAGTGCCAGTTCCTGCCAGGATGGGGCCACCAGGAGCCAGTTGTCCAGGTAGGGAAAAACCTGAACTCCCAAAGTACAGAGGTGGGCTGCTACCACCACCAGGCATTTGGTAAAGACTCAGGAAGCCGAGGAAAGACCAAAAGGGAGCACCTGGAATTGGTAGTGGTCCCCCTGGAATGAAAACCTGAGGTACTTTTGGTGCGAAGGGCGAATGGGGATGTGCAGGTACGCATCCTGCATATCCAGTGCACAAAGCCATTGGCCTGGCTGAAGCAGGGGCAAGAGGGTTTGAAGGGAGAGCATCCTGAACATCTTGTATTCCACATATAGGTTCATGGAGCTGAGATCGAGAATGAGTCTGAGATTTCCCATCTTCTTTGGTACAAGGAAGAAATGGGAATAGTAGCCCATCCCGTGAAGGTGAGGTGGGACGGGCTCTATGGCCTGCTTCGTGAGGAAAGCAGAAATTTCTTCCTTGACCAAAGGAAGATAGTCCCTTGAGTAAGAGGAGTTCAGAGGGGGGTGACGTGGAGGTTTCTGTAGAAACTCTATGGAGAAACATTTCTGTTTATTTTGACCTTTCAGCAGGAAGAAACCTTAACATCAGCTATCTTGCCAGATCAATTTGCCTGGGATCCAAGAACTCACAGGTGTAATAGTCCTTCCATGAGAGTGGGGAAAAGGGGGAAATGACTGGAAAAAAGAAAGCAACATTAGAGGGAGACAAAAGAATAAAAGGATCACTCTGGATGACTAGTGCTGTGTGGAATTTTCAAATTCCATCTGAATGAAATTCCACTGAATTTTCAAAATTCCATCAAAGTTCCACCAAATTTTTTCAGACATGGAATGGTGGAATTCTGCAGCAGAAAATAGTTGCAGAATGATTTTCCTGCAGAAAAAAATGCTGTTCTCAATATTTTTGCAGAAATTGTTACAGAATAATTTTACATGGAAAAAATGCAGTTCCACAGAATATTATTCCATGGATCACAGTAGGAGGAATTCTGCAGAAGAACCAGTAAGATCTTCTTGGAAATTCCACTGGAAATTCCACTGATGGTCTTTCCATGCTAATTCAGCCAGTGGAATTCCACATTCAGTACAGCACTATGGATGATCAATCCAGATTTGATGCCAAGACATGTTTTCGAGTTTCAGACTTTATTTGTTCAACATAAAATGTCATTGCAAAGTTGAAATCGGTAATTTTATACAGAAGATTAAAATAATTGTTATACAATAATAGTCTATAGGAAGCAGCTCTGTGTTTGCAGTACTTAAATGAGCAGCAATTCTGAAGACTAACAATATAAGGCAAAAGTTGCACTTAGATGTAACAAGTGCACATTATGGAAAACAGGATTACTAACTTACTGGCTGAGGCTGATAGATAAATTTAATGACCTTCCCCATATTTGTTTAAAAGAAAATGTTAAATGGTCTAGAGAGGGATACAACTCCAAATGGCTGAAGGCTTTGGAAAAATATCTTACAAAAAATAAATATGATTCAGCTATGGGGTGATTATAATAGAAAAATGAATATTTAATTGCAATTTAGAACTTTAAAAAAAATTATTTGAATATGCAAGGAGATCTAACTTGAGCAAAATAAAAGAAAAAAAAGTTTCCCGAATGGTTTAAGTTTAGTAAAATATGACATTGTCTGGTGGATTACTTAACTTTACCAATCTTTACCAACTGATAGAAAATGAACTACCTGGACTTCATTTGAATTAATAACCTTTAAATATATATATTACAATAATACTGTCCCAACAAATGAAAATTCAAACATAGCAAAACAACAATACAGATGCAACAAAGGACACCAGGAATCTTTAGCACATATAGTTAACATATGTCCATTATACTTAACACCAATAAATAATTTCCTCTTGAATTTTTGGAAACATATACAAACAGTAATTATGTTAGGGTGTTTCTACTTCTTCATCCAAGATATCTGGAATATGCTATAATGATATCCAAAATTATCTCTTCAGTTACTAAAATAAAGAAAAAATATTACAGATCACATAGCCATATGATTTAGCTTCCCTGCCACTTGCTGCAATTAACTTATGCACTAAAAGCACTTTATTTCTCCATTGGCTGAAATGTTGTACTAAATACACCTTGCTATGGTAATCATACACATTTAGATGAGAAATATGCACTTACCTGAGATGAAAATCTTTTTATTGTTACTGTTATACTGAAATGAAATGTGAAAATAATGTGCAATAGCATCCCTATTTTTAGTGTTATGTTTTTTCTTCTACATTTTGTATAAATGATGTATTGTGTATTAAATGGTCTATACTTTTTCAAATCGTGAACTATGTAATTTAGATGGTTTAACCATCATGACTTTGTCTGCTAATAACAGCAAAGTTGATCAATAAACTTAAACTTGAAATTTGAAGTGCACATAGCTAGATAAAAATATGAAAAGTTACAATAGTCACACTCATTAGAAGGTGCTAAGCATCTTCATGCCAGAAATAATGCGTTTCAGTTACTAATCTAATAGGAATCTTTAGTAGTTCAAAGAGGTTGCCTTCTAGTTTGTCTGTCAGAGAAAGATTGAATACAATGTTTATTACCTGAAGTGCAGAGTGCCATTTCAAGAACCTTTGATAGTTTTTCTGTATTTTATCATCTCCTTAAAAAACCTTGCCACTGCAATGGGTTGGCCCTCTTCGAAAGGGTGCAATAACATATATATTCCATCTTTCAAGTTATATGCATATGGAAGAGTACATTTTTCTAAATACTGTTTCCTCCATTTTATATTAGAAGGACAATTAAGTACAATGTGTTGAAGTATTTCTGCATGTCCTTTGTTACACGGACAGATTTTGCTAGGAGGGATTCCTCCCTTTCTATTGAATCTGGACTCTCTCCAGTTAGTGGGTAGGAGCTCCAGCCTAGCCATTGTCAGTAGTCTTTTGTATTTAGGTAAAATGGGCAAAGTTAGGTATGTTTTTAAATGATGCTGCTTTTCATTTGCAGCATACCATTGAGCAATTTTAAGTTTACTTATCAAGATCATATTATCTTGCATAGATTTTTGGAAAAATCTTTGTTTAAATAATTTCTGTTAAGATTGTGAAATTATAATTTTATTTAAATGAAGAAACCAAAGATCTTCATATTTAATCATGTGTAATGTATTTATGACATGTTGAATCCATGGGAAGGTCAGGCTCTGCTGAAGGCAATAGATTTTTTGTGAAACAGCCCAGCTGGATGACAAAGTAGCTTTGTCATTAATTATTCTAAACTGATAAAATATCTATGATTCCTATGTAAACTCAAAACAGAAACACACAGGTGACATAGGGCCATTACTTGAAAACAATAATACAATATCAAATACCTTTGAGCAAGCCAATGTCTTTAATAAGTATTTCTGTTCTGTTTACAATCCTATTACAAATATTCAATGTCTTTCAAATAATCATCCTTTAAAATCTATTTTGTTTTCTTCAGAAGAAATAATGTCAGCTATAAAAAAAATTCATCATCAACTCATCCCCAGGCCCAGATAACATGCATCCTAAATACATAGATGAACTGACATCTAGTCTTCTTGCCATGCTGTCCTTAATATTCAATAATTCTTTATCCACAAATGAGGTCCCTTCAAACTGGAAAAAATCAGTACTCATTTCCATATTTAAAAATGGATCCAGAACCAATGTATCAAATTATCACCCTAATAGTTTAGCTTCTGTTTTGTGCAAAACTATGGAACATTTGGAGAAAAACAAAACTGAGGAAGAGTTGGATTCATTGGGTTTCAAGGATACCAACCAGCATGGATTTACTATAAGACACTCCTGCAACACAAATTTTATTACTTTTTACAATAAGGTGGTGGCCAGTCTATATAATAAAGTTCCTGTGGATGTTACACTTCAGTAAGGCTTTTGACAAGTTGCCACACCAGGAATTGATTAGTAAACTAAATAGACTTGGTCTGAGTTTCACTTTGATTAGATGGATACACAATTGGCTGTATAATAGAAACCAAAATGTCAGAATTTGCAGTCAATGTTCGACTACTGGGTTTGCTAGCAGTTGGTTGCCACAGGGGTTGGTTCTGGGGCCTATCCTATTTTATTTGTTTATAAATGACATCAACCATAATATAAATAATTTAATCATTAGGTTTGTTGATGACACTAAGATAGATGGTGAAGTGGATACCTTTGAAAAACAGTTATCTCTTTCCAAAGATCTTTAAAGTGTTGAACAACGGGCAGTTGATAAAATTATGCTTAACATTGACAAATGTGTAGTAATTCACTTAAGAAGACATAATCCAAAATATACTTAACAGCTAAATTATACACTTATTAGAACCTCAGCAAAGGAAAGAGATCTCGGAGTAATCATTAACAACAATCTGTCAGCCTCCGTCCAATGCAAAAAGATCACCCAAACTGCTAACATGCTACTTAATATTAAATGGTCCTTTATGAATACATCACAACAGTGCATAATCCCGTTATATGATATGTATATTAGGCCCCAGCTAGATTTTTGCTCCACATTCTGGAACCCATATCTTAAACAAGACATATATTTGATAGAACAGGTCCAACAGAGAGCTACAAAGATTATGTCTCATATTAGTCATCTACCTTACCATCATAGAATATTGAAAACTGACTTGGTTAGTCTTGAAAACAGAACATTTAGAGGGGAATTTATTATTGCTTTTTAAAATTTTACATAGCCCAGACTTAATGTCCCAGTGCGGAATTCAGCTAGTAGAAAGGAAAGTGAACACAAAGAGCAATTGTTGACAACTTGTGGTCCCAAAGGGTATTACCAAAAAAAGGAGCAACTGATTTACTATAAGGCCATTAGGGCCTGGAATAAACTTCCATGGGAAGTCATAGAAATCAATGAATTTGTAACTTTTAAATCTCAATTACACAAATATCTAAACTGGCAAACAGGCACTAATTAATATGCCCACACAACTGTGGGAGACATTCATGATGGGCATGTACCTTCTTACAGTACAGTATGTCTTCACAAGCCTAGTAACCTAGTAATATCAATCTAAGTGAGGCCATTGATTTAATCAGGATCTTTCCCAGTTCTCGTCGCACTGTACAATTAGGGATCAAGCTTGGAACTTTTAGTATGGATT
Organism: Neoceratodus forsteri; assembly: GCA_016271365.2. Classification (NCBI taxonomy): domain Eukaryota; kingdom Metazoa; phylum Chordata; order Ceratodontiformes; family Ceratodontidae; genus Neoceratodus; species Neoceratodus forsteri. Next base: position 366,409,323 of record CM028131.1, on the reverse strand, counting down.
AACAGTAACTATCATATGGGATGTCAATATCTTCTGTCACTTGGTGTCCCCAGACTTCTGTGCCGTAAAGGCTAATGGGACTTAGTTTCATTTCAGCTACATGGAGAGCAGGGACAATTGACCAACCTCCATAGTTAATATTAAGTTTAAGTAAACCGCTGGCTTTAAGTTTTACTTCCTTTATCTGGTTATTGATATGATGAACCCAATTCCCTGTATGGAAAAAAGTGGTACCTAGATGGGAGTATTGTTGAACTTGTTCATTTTTTTTCTTTATACAAGTAACAAGAGTAATTTTTTGCAGTAGTTTTATTCTGTTTTAGATAAGTTTATCTTAAGTTTTAGACTGGTGCATAAACTTTCCACTTTATGCAACTTACGCTATAATCCAATTTTAGTAAGTGATATTGGGACTGAATCACTGGTGTAAGGCAACAGTGAGCATATTTTACCCATTATCTTTGAGACAAGAACATTTGGGTCAGTGCATTGGTTAATAATCTGATTTACATACAAGTTAAACAAACACGGAACCAGAAGGCAACCTTTTTTTACCCTCAAATTAGATGTTATATATTTTGACAGATTTCCCACTTTATCATATCTTATGTAAGTTTTATTATTGCTATAACATTGAATTATTGGTATAAGCAAGGAATGATTGATACCATAATTTATCAAAATCTTCTACAAGAGTGATCAATCCACTGAGTTGAATGCATTAGATAAATCAATAAATAAGACAAATAATTTGTTTGTCCTAATTTTTGTGTATTTTGCTAACAGATGATGCAAGACAAAAATATGATCTATTTTAGAATGATTTTTCCTGATCTCAGCTTGCAATGGTTTAAGAATGTTGATATTTTCTATCCATATCTGTAGTTTGTTCAGGATGATGTGAGTAATAACTTTGGAAATAGAATCTAGAAGGCTGATTGGTCAGTAAATTGGGGGTCTGTATGATCCCCCTTTTTATAAATAGAAACAAAAATGTTCTTACTCCTTGAATCTAGAACAAACCTGTTTCATGAACATGTATTGAACAAATAAGTTATTACTGGTACACATATGTTTAAGTAGGCCTTATTGACCTCATGTGGGATCCCATCTGGTCCAGGAGCTTCTCTCATAGGGCAGATTAGTATGGCATCTTCCACCTCTCCAAAGTTATCCTAGGAGGTGTTGATGATCAGTCTAGGTTCTCAGTTTCACAACGCTTCATATCCATGGGCTGGTCCTTAAAAAATGTTGTTGGAAATGCATAATCCAAGTTTCTTGTGGGATAACTTAAAATTTCATGTGAGTGTGCAAGTGTGCCTCTGGATACTAATTTCCAAAACTAAGCTCCATCACCTGACTTCAAAATATTTAACATTTTACCCCAGTGACCTTCCTGAAAAAGTCTAATTTCTTTCTACAGGAACTGAGTGTACTGTTTTCTTTCTGTGTAATAGCTCAAAATTTTTTCTAGAGAGGTTCCTTTTGGTCCATCTTACTAGGTTATTTAATTTCTTTTGTGCCAGGTGGCAATATTTTTCCCATCCAGGAAAGAGGCTTTTCCTGTTACAGCATCAATCAATTGTTCCTCTTTGATATGAATGTTGATCTGAGATTGTCCTGCCTCCTTGTTTACTCTATGGACTGAACCTGTTATCCCATATTCCACAGGTATTCTCATTGTATTGTGTATTAAGAAGCACATAGCTGCCTTTAATTTTATATGATTTTTATTCTCAAGAGGGTCGATACCAAAGACTTGAAATTGTTTTCTCCCTCAGATTTACTTTGGGTTTGTTAAAGTCCCATTTGAGATCTGAAACAATGCACTTTATCTCCTCCCATGTAAACACATTTTTCTTACTATAGTCATCATATAAGAAGAAAAGAGCAGTGCTCCATTAGATAAAGATGGGAATTTCAAGGCCTAAACACTGTAAGATGGATATCTTTGTCCATACTTTACTTGTACTGTTTGCCTCTTTCATTAGTACATATATAGTTTTATTAGGGTTCTTATGATCTCTGAAGGCCCTAAAGATTGCTCCCCCCTCATCTTTTAGACCAAGTTCAGATTTGATCAAATATGTAATCAATTCAAAAAGGGATTCTTCATTCTTATTTTGCTTAGCAGAAATTCATAGAATCCTTAGAATGGCTTCTTCCCCATTGAGCTGTAAAGTGCTTTTTTGAGTATTATGACCGGCTATATTACTATTTTTATTGCTATTTCTCTGTATTGGCACAGTCTGCCTTACAATGGTATTTTGGTATTTTACAGAGTCCTTAGAGTTAACCATAGGAATACCATCATGTCCCCAAGGTAGAAGGTATATTTTGTTTATTCCTGTTTATCTTTTTCCTGACCTCCTCAAAGGGTTCCGAATCCATCATAACACTCTCTGTTTTCCACTTCTCATCTGTATCTTCTTCCTCCATCCACTTTTCCTGTTATTTGCAATGCCTGTGATCTGATCTTTCTTTGTTCTCAGTGGTTGGTTCAACTGTTGGGAGAGCACATTCCTTATCTTCTATTTTATCATGTTCTTTTTTCCCACTCTTACTCCTTTGTTTTCTACAATCTTTGCTTCTGAGATTTTTATGACTTTCTAAGGGCCAGTTCCTTTTTTTCTTTTTTCCCATTCCCTTCTACTGCAATTATATTATTTCCAGGTTTGGTTTCTTCTGGGATCACAATACTTGAAAAGTCGGGATACAGTTTGTTAAGTGCATTTTCTATGAGAGCATGTTTGACTATTGTAGAACTTTCCTGGAGGAAACTATTTCATTAGGGTTGTAGGTATGTCCTCTTGTTTAGCTCTATTTATTGCCACATCCTACCTGATGGACTCTATATCATTTCTTAGAATGACCAACTGCTCCATTAGCATTAAAGAGGTTATAGCTGGCCCAGTGGTGCAGAGGGCTGGGGCACTGGATGCCATACCTTGAACCACACCAGTGACCCAGGTTCGGGAATGGACTTGGGATGTCAGGGGCTGGCTGGGGAAGGAGAGGATTGAGCATCCAGAAGACTGCTCTCCTCTCCTGGGGTTGGTCAGGTGGGAAGCCACACTCTAGTAGCGGCCCCTGGTGGAGACCGGGGGTACTACATGCAGCGGCGCAGGAGGGACAACCAGAAAGCAGGAAAACAACTTCAGCTCCCACCAGATGATGGCCTCCATCTCTCCACATCTCCGGAACCTCCGGGAGCCTGCTCCTCAAGAGCAGCACTCCGAGTCCATAAGGAAAGAAATAGAGTGCTGTGGTTTTCCCGCCCCTGGTGCCTTCCCTTTTGAAGGAAGGGGACCCACCAGGAGATGGGTTACTCTGGGATGACTCGGTGGGTTGGCTGCGATATGTGGCATGAGAGCAGTGCTCGGGAAGAGGATGGCCGGGAATGGAGATACTAGGAGGGCCTGAAGGATAGGTGGGTGCAGGAGCACCATAGGAGGTAAAAAGATAACTCAAAAAAAAAGAGGCTGTATATTGATTTTTTGTCACTTTTATAATGGCTGTACTCAGATAAGATGGAAAGTAATTGAGTGATTCATTAAATATGTTTGAATCTCCTTGTTTAGCTGAGTTGTTAATCTGCTCATTTTTCTTATTGAAATTTAGATAAAGGTTATTACAAAAATTAGAAACCTGGCAAATATCTTTGTCAGCTCATACATTTTACCCTTGTTTTAATAGTTATCAATTTCTTAGAGCACCTGACTTGTGTTATACAAATCCGTCATGACTTCAGAAAGACTATCTCATTTTCTGGTATTGCTCGTAACTCCTTTTGAGAGGGGGCAGGGCTAGTTCTCTTGCTGTAGGCCCCAAAGGAGAGGGGAGAGATCAAACTATGGGAGGAGTCTTCTAAATAGTGTGGGGAGGGTGAACATATATCTCCTTGGGGTTCAATTAGAGGGTCAATAATATCCTCAGTTTACTTGTGGGTCCCCACAAGAAAGCCAAGACATGAAATAATACAGAAATAGCAAAATTCCCCATGATTCAGATAAGTACATTTTTATGTTTGCTTGCAAAGCATGCAGACATATTGCAACTGGTCAGAACTGTGAAAGGGCTTTTGGAGGTGTGCCAATCCTCCACCTATCGCAGCTTCAGAATACCAAATCTCCTCCTTAATTCTGCCCACTGTCTCTCTCTTGCTCCTTCTTTTTTCTTTTAAGTCCTTGTCTAATCACGAGGCTAGAAAGTGCAAGCTACAAGGTCTCCTTGTGTAACTCCTAATTCCCTCTTAAAATCTGTCATCATGTTCTGTTTGGGCCACTGCTCTACTTTTACAAAGGGGCACAGTGACAGGGTAGCTAACCAGGAAGCTTCATGGGAACACTCAATCTCAATTTTTTTTTCAACTTATTTAGGACAAAAACTCTTAGGCAACAAGTGCCTGTTTGCAAAGGTGACCTAGTCATACTTAAACTGACAGTAAATACAAGACACATTAACAATATGAGAATACTTTGTCAAGAAAACAGTAAAATAAATTGCAAGTACAATAAATCTACTAAAACAGCCACATTCTGCAAGCTCCTTTACACAATACTTTTCAGACATCAAAAAAAATGGTTAACTATTTGTCAACCTCAAGGGATAAGAATTCCATAGAGAACACTCTGGACACTAGTTTAAATGAAAACTGTTTTATTTTTGATAACATACAAAAAACAAAGAGCTTGTGTTCAGCTTTACATAAAATGTACTGAAGTTCAGTCATGGTTGTCTCTCCATAACAGAAAATAAACCCCACTTTTCCTTCTTTTTACCTTCCCCCTTTATTGGGCTTAGGAGTTACTAATTAATCCTCCCACTGAGGAATAACCAACAAGTAAACTATGCAGCGAAGTCTTAAAGGGCCAACAGTGGGGTTTGGTACAAATCCCTCCACAGTTCCTGTCAAAACCATGTTGCCTGTGTTGCAGGATTGTGAAGGGGTTTATGGGTGAAAGGAGCATTACTGGCATACACTCCATTGTAGGCACTGTCTGCTTTAAATATTTAGTTATGGTCCTATAGGCCAAATGTGCCTGTCAAAGAGTACATGCTTGTGGACTATATATCTAGGCCGTCCAGTTTACCTTATTCATCAGCTTATTGTTCTTTTTCAATCAAAATATGATTTTACTTGGCCTCAGCTGTATTACTTCACAGCTTTTCTGAAGTAAAGCCCACCCAATGCCTCTGCAGACTCCTGAGAACAAGAGAATGCACATCTGAGCAACATGGCCTGAACTGATGTGAACTCATACATGCACCAGTTATGCATATTTTAAGCACTCCAAGATAAACATATGGCCTGAAATTTGGCTTTTTTCCTGACACTTAGAACTATTGCTTTGAAAATCTGAACTATGACTTTGGCATGTGCATCAGCCCTGATGATGATGTGCATGTTTTGTGCAATCTGTCAAAATGGACACTGTCCCTTTAAATTACTTCTTCAAAAGCCTTATCAGAGCACATGCTGGTTGCTGTGTAGCAGACCTCAGTCTAACATCAAAATGTAAGTGATGCAGCTATTTGTGGATAGGCCCAGCATAAAGTGGCCCAGCAAAGGTAAGTTATACATCTCGCACTATACTTTGTAAAAATGTAGCACAATTAGTTGCAACAAAAATATATATTTTAATGCATACATCAGGGTTACAAAGACACAAATGGAGGGAAATGTGGCAGTAGGGTGTTTAACCCTAACGCCCACCCCTCTCTCTCTCTTATCCTTGTAGCACAAAGCTAAGCTACAGATCCAAGGCCATGCCCCATGGATCTGCTGCTTTAAACTATGGGTCTGGGGCCTGGCCCCATGTCTGTGAAGCATTGTGCCATGGGTGTAAGCTACAGGTCTGGAACCATGCCCTACATGTTTGCCACTTCCAGCTACAGGTCTAAGGCTAAATAGCAGACTAATCTTAGACCTGTTGCTTGCTCTGTAGGGTCAGAGGAGCAGGCCCATAGTGAATGGCCCCAAACCTATGGACCTTAAATGAATCAGCAGACCTGTGGGGACAACCATGATCCTGTAGCTTGCTTTATAGGTCACAAATGAAGCAGCAGACCCATACAGTCAGCACTGAGTGTGTAGTTTGTTTCATGCCAGGCCCTGCAGGCCCTACATGAACAGAAAGGAAAACCAGTCACTTACCCCTCTCTTTCCACCTGATAAGGTTGTGAAATATGTAGTTTTCAGAAGTAAGGATTCTCCAGAGTCCAGTGATCAATCCTCAGTCCTAAAACATCCAAAGCAGCACTGAAACAGAAAGCAGCAAGGGTGCACTCCCAACATGAAACAGCAAACTCATAGGACACAGCCGCAGATCTTTAGGCTGCTTTACTCAGATTCCACAGCTAGTATGAAACAATGACCAGCACTCCAGGAGCATGCTTCATGCAATTTATTTGGGATTGAGAAAAAGGCAAGTCATGGAAAACACACCAAACCACAGCCCCAGTTCTTTGACTATGTACTATGGCACATATGTACTGTGGTATGCAGGTACTATGTAAAGCAGCAGACCTGTGGAGCATGGCCTAAGAAAAGTAACTTGAAACAACAGACCAATGGGTCATGATCACAGACCTGTAGCTCTAAGCAGCAAACCCTTGGGGTCACATCCCTAGATCTGTAACAAGACCTTGGCTTATGAGGTTTGGGAATGGGGAGGTGGGGGGCATTAAAGTCTAAAATCCTAAAAACAGGGGCATAGGGTAGCTCAGAAAATTTAAGGTGCCTTAGATTAAAATTTATAAATAAACCATGGTCTATGGGCCACCAGGCCCCCAGAAGCAATAGGCTTTTAGCTGTTCTATGGTGCATTTTAGCTATTCAATGGTACAATTTGGTTTTTTTCTATACAAAAAAAACAAGCAAATAAAAGGTATCTGAAGCATCATTTACTCATGTTCTTGTATCTCATTCATCACCCTCTTGCCTTGTCAATAAGTACCTCATATCAAGTGGTACCTACCTCACCCACAATCACCCAATCCATGCAAAGAAGACCCTGGGGTATTGTTGCCTCCCCACTCCATCCCATGACAATAAATCCATGACATTCAGTGGAACCCCTCCCTCACTCCCTTTCATGCCAATAAACCCCTAACATCCAATGTATCTCCCTGCCTTACCCCATCCTGGGGCACTATGTCCCTGGCATCCAGTGCTACCCCCTGACTTATCCCAATGCATGCAAATAAATGTCTGGCATCAAGTGGTATCCCATTCTCCTTGGTATCAAGTTGACCCTAACCCCATTTCATACCAAAAGTCTCTGGTAACCAGTGGCAGAGCTCCCCCAACAGTGACCAGCACAGACATCCTTTAACCCCCCCAGTCTATTTCTTTCTTTATTCTTTATTTAGAGTCTAGGATTACAAGTACCTTTGAGCCAAGGCTCTTTTACAAAGGTTCTACGTAAATTGTGGTACAATACAAACATATATAGAGTTGAGTAACAATGCAGAAATGGTGCACAGACATTTTTAAGCAGCTGAAATACATTACATTGAGGGAAAGTGAGTACCAGGGGGCAGAGTAGCTAGAGGTAACTGAGGCTTGGAATGGACACAAAAAGAGTGGTGCAGTCGTGGGCATTTTTCAGGCCTCCAAAAAGTGCTTAGGGGTAGGGGTCAAAAACTGGAGGGGAGGGTAGGCTGTAGGAAGAGGAAGACAGGGGGTAGGAGTAGAAGTGCTAGGAGGGAGATCAGATTATGAGGAACAGTCGCAGGAGCTAGAGGCAGCTAGGTGGAGATGAAGGTTGGCTTTGAACAGGCCTAGCTTTTGCAGAGAGGAGATGTCTTTGTTAAGTCCATTAATCCAGCTTGGAGCTTGGTACACAAAAGATATTTGTCCCTGTGTGGTGCAGCACTGAGGAACGTGCAGCATTTCATTTTCTGAAGCCCTGGTGAGGTGGGGGTTGCATGCTGCATGGAGAGAACTTTAGACTCTGGGGGGAGCAAGATGTAGCATTATTTTCTTAGCCATTTGACAAGTTTGGTACTTGATACGGTATGATAACTGGAGCCACCCTGTCTGGGCATAGAGGTCACATGTATGGGTGAATCGGTGGGATCCTGGGATGAATCAGCAAGTTTTGTTTAGGGCCAAGGATAAGCGCCTGAGGGCTGTGTCAGTTGCAGAGCTATAAATAATCAGACCATAGTCGATTAGAGAGACTACTGAGCTCTGTACTGCTATCCTTAAGACATCCGAGGTAAGGCATTGCCTGTGCCTGTAGAGGAGACCAATACGTGTGTTTGCAGCTTTGGCAACGCTATCTATATGGATGCTGTAGGATAGGTTGCTGTCTATGGTGATCCCCAGATATTTAAAGGAGTGAATCTGTTTGAGGACAGCACCAAGGCAGGCATAATATTAAAGGGGTGAAGCCTATGTTTTTTGTGGGAGCCACAGAAAAGCATTGACTTGGTTTTCTTATAGTTGAGAACCAGCTTTTGACTAGTAAACCATGTTTCAATGGAGGTGAAACCCTTCTGAAGCTTGTTTTGGAGTAGGTGGGGATCACGTTGGGTGGTGTGAATGACAGCATTGTCAGCATAGAGTAGGATTTGTTCTAGACAGGATTGTGGAAGATTGTTCAAAAACAGGCTGAAGAGGAGTGGCCCATGAATTGATCCCAAGGGGACTCCTGAGCATACTGATCTAGCATCTGAGAGGACATCAGCAATTTTCACTCTTTGGGAATGGTTTTCCAGGTAGCTCTTAAACCAAGTTGTAGGCTCAGGGGAGAGCCCAACTTTTAGCAGTTCTGTGAGGAGTATTCGATAATGAACAGTAGCAAAAGCCTTGTTCAGGTCTATGAAGACTGAACCAGTGAGGTAATTATTGTCCAGGGAGTTGTAAATTGCTCCAATGAATTCAAGGAGGGCAGATGTGGTGCTTTGGCCTTTTCTGAATCTGTGCTGTTGTTTATAAAGGATGTTGTACTTGTCCAGATGTTCCATTAGCTGGTAAGATACCAGACGTTCAATGGCTTTAAAGGGGGGGGTAGTATGGATATAGGCCTATAATTTCCATGAAGGGCCTTGTCCCCACTCTTGTGAACTGGTGTCACGGTGGCAGATTTCCATTTGTCGAGGAACTGGCCAAGGGTGAGGGAGAGGTTGAAAATCCAGATTAGAGGAGATAGCACTTCATCAAGAGTAAGGGACAGCTGTTTCAGGTCGAGTGAGTTGGCACTTATTCTAGATCCAGCAATTGCTTTACAGACGTATCTATGGACTTCATGTGTCTTGACTGCTCTGAAGTAAAAAGGGGGGCAACTTGAAAAAGGGGGTGGGGAGGGTGTAGAAGGGAGGTCTTCATCAAAGAAGTATGGAGAAAGAACACTACTGAGGTCAGTGAATGTGTAATTGAACATGTTAGCTATAGTGGAAGGGTCAAGAGTTATAGTCCCATCCATGTCCAACATTGAAGGTGATGTTTTGGGCAGTATTCCTGTAACTTCCTTGAGATTATTCCAGAAGGACTTCCCCTTTCCCCAGGTGTTTGTGAGGGCATATTTGTAATAGTTGCTTTTCTTCAGGAATATTTCTTTGGTGCAGTCATTTCGGGCATGTTTGTACTGTAGTTTTGTATATACTTGCCTACCAGTGGCCCTGAAACCAGAGGTGGTCCCTAGCTTTCAGCAATGTAAGGAGATCAGCAGTGAGCCATAGATTGCTAAGGCCTTTTACTTTCCTCTTTTTGAAGGGAGCATAAACGTCACAGGCAGCATTGAAGGAGTTGATAAAGAAGTCAAGCGCACAGTTGACATCTGATGAATGGAAGATAGGTGACCAGTCTTGTTATCTAAGGAGTAATTTGAGGTGCTTCAATTGACCACATGGCAGGATTCTGCTGTTTATTAGTTTGGGTGGTGGTGGGCTGAATTTGTTAGACCATTCATATGCAACTGGGGAGTGGTCACTTAGCGTATATGGAAGAATGGAGACTTGAGAAGCAGGATGGGTGGCTGGTGAGTATCCAGTCTAGGAGGGTGTTTGTCCCAGTCTTATAGTTGAGTCTAGTGGGGGAGATGACCAGCTGAGTGAGGTTGGCAGCTGAGATGGCATCCTTGTAGCCACCTGTATCTGATCCAAACCAATTTATTTTAAAATCGCCCATTAGGATTATCTCCATGCCTGGTGGTTGGGAACGGATAAGGTCAAGAACGGAGTTGAGACCTTTAACTTGATCCTTGGGAGGGATGTAGACAGCAGCAACAGTCAGTGCCTTGTTGTGAACCCCAAGTAGAATTCTGGTGGGTAGTATCTGGGCAGTAGAGACTGAGGCAGGGGGTTGAACACGGTGCCCCAGGACAGAGTCTTTGAGGTAAACAGCACATCCACCACCTTTTTTAGTGGTCCTGTCAATTCTGAATATATCATATCCTGGCAGGGTAATTGCACTGTTGGGTATTTTTGGAGTGAGCCAGGTTTCAACAATCACAAGAACATCAGGGTTGTGTTGGTGTGTAAATAATTGTAGGGCATCAAGTTTGGGTAGAAGGCTACAGATGTTAATCATTGCAAAGGTGAGTCCCCCAGAGTGACTCTGCTGGAGGTCAGAGCTTGGGATTGTGGGGCGAGGGTTAGGGTGAATATTGCCAGACAGAAGCAGTAGTAGAAGCAAGAGTTTCAGTGTGCACCAGCATAGCTGTTTGATGGAGATTTTATTCAACTGTTTCTTTATTGGAGAGAAAGCTACTCCCAGATGATCCCAGTAAGTGGTGACATAGGCCAGAAGTGAGAGTGGGAACAGGTGAATGTAAATCACCCCATCTTGATTCCAGGAGCAGTGCAAGCCTGTACTGGTGGTGGTTAGATATGGAGAGCATAGCCCAGTGGGTATTGTCCCTGAGTGCAGTTAGATGTTGTCCAGCTGGAAGCACAGTGGGAGAGTAGGATGGCAGGCTCCAGGCAGGAATGCCATGGGAAACTGGAAGGAGACAATAACCAGACAGAGGGGCAGAGAGGGGATGGCCATAGTGGATAGAGAGGTGAGGATAGCAGAGGGTGAGAAAGGTCTGAAGGAGGGGGAGAAAAAACAGTCAGGAATGGAGGTGAAACTGTCTAATGCCTTCATCTCAAACAATAATTTATGAAATACTATCTTACTGCATTTCATAAATCTCTGTTTATGATAAAGGGTTCAGATGGCAACCAGCTGAGGAGGTGCAAAGAAGGCTGGCCGGTCACTATCCTGTGTGTGGGGTTGGGGTATCACTGGTTACCCAGGACTTGGGAATAAGGTGGAGTGATGCATGGGATCATCTGGATACCAGGGACGTACTAACATTGGTCAAGATGGGGTGAGGGAGAGAGGTGCCACTGGATTCTAGGAACTTACTTGCATAGGATAGAGAGAAGGAGGGTTTACCACTAAATCATGTGACTTACTGGCACAGTAGTGGGTGAGAAAGGGTAATGATTAGACACCAGGAATGTATTGGCAAGTGACTGTTTGATGGTGAGAAATACTACACCACTGGATGCTAGGGACTGTCTTGGTCAATATCATTTAAAGCCATTCCTTCTCCCTGTTAAAGTCAAACTTGAAGAAGAACATTTTTTTTTTGTAATATTCTTTTGTAACTGACTAATGCCTACTAGGTGTAAGTGTCTGTTTGCAGGGGTGACCTGGGAGCACTACTAGGGAGGTTTGGCTACCACCCAGCAGAGCCTAAATGGCACAGCAAGCGGTCACACATACTAGCTTACTGGACACAGATTTCGAGAGCACAGAGTGTCTTCATGTTGTGTGTGAGCATCACTGCACATGGGCCAACCTGAGTGGGGAGGGAGGAAAATGGAGGAAACATCCCTCCATCCGCAAGATGAACTCACTGACCCTGCAGGCTCTGTACCACCTAATGGGATCAACTCACCCAAAGATGTAACAAGTTGTGGGAGCGCAGGGGATGGTTGATGATGGAGCTGAGGATCAATGGATGAAGGGAACAGTTGGAGGAGTAAGGAGCAGAAGAATTTATAAATCAGAAAAAAGGAATGCAGCCATTATTGGACCTGCCATTTGCAATTTATGCCAAAAATGAATATAGCTCTAAGGAAGAGTTGATAAATGCATGACAATTGTTCAAATGTGTATTTTGAACTCTGCCATGCAAAATACATCTTGCAGAATGCTTTAATACCACTAATATTCTAGTAAGCTCACACTGAGCTACAGAGTTTGATGAGAACCAAGGATAAAAGGTTGATTTTAAAATAGTAGAACAAAAGAGGTTAATCAGCTTTGTCTCTAGATTTTTTTTAATCTGTCAAATTGGGGAATTCATAATCTATGTCTTCCGTGCAGATTAGTTAATATTAGTTAGCAGGATTTACAGCTCTTAAGAAAGTGTTAGGGACACCACAGAAGACAATAGATAAGCAAGTGTTGATAGCACAAACTAGTTATGCAATTCAGCCATCAAGTTGTGAGTGCCCATTGTGCTTTGACTGTATTTAAAACAAAATGCAAACTTGGCACTCAAAAGTTTGCTCTGCGCACTTTAACCTGGTCGACTGATCACTGGCACTGCATCCTATTGTGCCTCTCCTGAACTCAAGTGGAAGCTGGGCTACTGATGAGGCAAATGGTTGGGGTGGTGGTGGTGGGAGGGTCAAATCCTATCCTCATGATTCCTTGTACAGAGCTGGCAACAGTCACTGTCCTGAAGTGCACACCAATCCTGCTCCATCTCTGCTTAAATAAATTCCAGACTTGATTCTTAAATTTTCATTCTGCTCACTTCAACCTGACTGGCTGAATGCTGTTCACGGGTCCCAGTGCTCTTTCTCCTTATCTTGGTGCAGGAGCTGGATGGCTGATGAGATGATAGATGGGGGAGGGGGGAGTAGGGTTACATCCTACCCTCATAACCCCTCACAGAGAACTGGCAGCAGTCCCAATCCAGATGTGGGTACTGATCCTGCTGTGTCCATGTTTAACAAATTCAAACTTAGCACTCAAATTTTGCACCAATAGCTTCAGCCTGATTGGCTGAACACTGGTACTGAATCCTTGGGCATCTTCTCCAGATCTTGGTGTGATAGTTGGGCAGCTGAAGAAGTGATAGGTGGAGGGAGAGGTAGCTGGGGAAAATCCTACTCTCACAACCCATTGCAAAGAGCAAGTGGCAGTCCTGGTGCTGAAGTGAGCACCGATCATGCTCAGTCTCATTTGAAGTATTCAAACTTGGCTCTCAAAAGTTTGCTCTACCAACTTCAACCTGATCATCTGAATGCTGGTTCTGAGTCCTGTAGAATTTGAGGGTTACTTTTTGATATGCCCCTTTTATGAATATCATTGGGCAGAGTGTAAATAATTGATATTTATAACTTGTCTGGACTCAAAATATATTGTTTGGTTAAGGAATGGAGGATTACCAGCATATTTTGTATCAGAATGTGTTACATATTTAGTGTGGCAGTGATCGTATACCATCCGAACAGTGACAATTGCATAGTGAATGACATTACAGTGGTAATTCGCTTTTGCTGCTGTTATGTACCCGTGAGACCCGGCACTGCTTTAACAGAGCATTGCACCCACCTCAAATCAACTCTGACTCAGAGTTGATCATCCTAAAGGATGAGGGGTGTGGGGGAAGAACCCCCCACATGGGTGGTTAGAGAAGTGAAGCCCCCTTAAAAAAAAGACAGTTTACCTGATGGATTTGTGCAGACCGCAACTTGAGGTCCACATAAATCTGGCACTGTAACACCAGTCATCAGCATTGTTGTTGAACTGGTGTCATGGATCTGGTAGAAATAATGGGAAAATCTAAGGTGTAATTTATGTCTATAATAGTTTGAAATGCACGTAGAAACATGAAAAAAAAGTGGCAGAAGGAGACCAATGGCCCATCTAGTCTGCTCATGTGTTACTTGGACCTTTTCAGATCCCAAGATCTAACCCCCCCCTTCTGCTTAATGCCTTCTACTGCTCCTGTTGCTTTTGATCAATCTTTAGCCTTGTCCCACCCCAGCTTGAATAATGTCATGGACTTTGCTTCCACTACCTCAGCTGGTAGTTTATTCCACAGCCCCTTGACTCTTTCTGTAAAACAGTGTTTCCTAAGCTCCCTATTGAAGCTACCTCCCTCAACATCCACTCGTGCCCTCTAGTGTTAGAGTCAGAGACTTTGTTGAACAGGTATGAGGATAGCACCTTATTTATTCCTCTCAGGAACTTGAATGTTTCAATCATGTTTCCCCTATCCCTCCTTGTCTCCAGTGACAACATATTTAATGCTTCTTGATGCTCCTTGTATGAGTTCCCTTGAAGGCACTAGATCATTTTGGTCCCTCTTCTCTGACAGCCACCAACCTGTTTATATCCTTTTTTCATACGTGGACTCCAAAACTGGCCACAGTACTCCAGATGGGGCCTTACCAGGGACCGGTAGAGTAGCAGTATTACCTCCTTCCTCTTACTGTTGAATCCCCTCCCTATGCACCTCAGCATTTTGTTGGTCTTGCTATAAGCTTTATTGCATTGTCTTGTCTGTTTTAGGATGCTGTTTATGATGACACCTACAGTACTTCCTATTCTTCCTACGTGGCACTGAGCTAAACTCCGTTGAGGTGGTACTCTGTCTTTGGGTTCTCTTTACCCAAAATGCATCACCATACAATTATTGGCATTGGAATTCAGCTGCCAGACATTGGATCATCTTTCCAGCCTCTGTAGCTTTTTTTGGAGGTCCTTAACCACCTCCTCGCTGTCAACCCTTCCTCCTGGTTTGGAATTGCCCGTGAATAGGGCAATTGTGCCCTGAATACCTATGCCGATGACACTAATAAAGGCATTAAACAGGACTGGCACCAACACTGAGCCTTGGAGCCCATCACTAGTGACCTTGCCTTCATCAGACCTCACCCCATTGACCACTACTCTCTGTTTTCTATCCATAAGCCAATTATTTACCCAACTGACTATGTACTTGGCTGCACCCACGTCCTCCAACTTTTTCAGCAGGTGATTATGCATCACCGAATCAGAGGCCTTACTGAAATCGAAGTAGAGGAGGTCCACTGGGTGGCCTCTATCTAGTTCCCTAGTTATCCAGTCAAAAAATGTGATTAGGTTTAGTTAGTTAGTTTTTATTGTTCATCAATCAAGCCTTTACAACATTCTAAAAACAAACCATTATATACAAAAAAAGGAGAATATAATCAAAATAATGCATTTAAACTTTAGCACATAAGAGATAAAAATCCATCAGCAAATTAATTACCACAGACAGAGAGATGTTTTTCTTTATATTTCATGACCTGATAAAAAAAAAACTTGAAACCATCTTAGCCTCCTCCAATGTCTGAGGGTGTAAAAGTATAAATAGGGGATCATATTTTGTATTAACATATTTAATAAGAAAATCATTTAACAAATTAAACTTTAAGGTTTTATATAAGGGGCATTGTACCGTAATATGATAAAGATTTTCTTGAAAGCCCCTATTACACTTACATAATTCCGATCCTGAATTGGGTAAAGTTATCTTGTTAAAAAACACATATTTAGAACAAATAATTCCCATTCTTGCCCAAGTGATCATTTTCTTTTCCAACTGGGTCAGCCCAAGGGTTAAATAATTCTCTATAAATGCATCAGTCTTATTTTGAGCAAGCCAGCTGGCCTGACGTTGAATTCTGAGAAGGTCCATTTGCTTATCATAGGCAGACCTAAGTATTTTCTTTTTAGCAAACTCCTTAAACATGGGAGATATTGATATTGATTTCTCCCAATCTGTCCAAAGATGAAACATATCAACACTGCCCAAAATGTGCTGAATACTTTTGACCCAAGGTGACCTAAAATTTAGTTTATGCCAAGAGAATTTTTCTCTTAGGCATAATAAAGGCAAAGAATTTACCTGTTGATTAATAATTTTTAACCAATAACTCATAGAGCGTATATCGATTATTGTGGCAATGGGAACTCTACCCAATTCTGCCCTAACTGTGACATTAGAAGTGGCAAGTGGTACCTGCAATAGAGATTTATAATAAAGGGAGAGTGGAGTTTCCAACCATAAATGGACATTATTGTTCCAAACCTCTGCTCCATATGTGAGAATAGGATTAATTTTTGCCTCACCAGCAATCAATGCTGGTGAAACTAAGTAACCTGCATAATTCTTACCAAAACATAAAAGGGCTTTAATAATCAATTTTGCCCTTATCACCTGTTCCCTTCAATGCTCTATCCAATTTCCATTTGAAACAAACTTCACCCCAAATATGTATAAGAGGTTACCCCCTCTATAAGTTCGTTATTTAAATAAATCCTTGGTTTGATTCGATGTCCCTGTAAGGGGGAGAAGGTCATCAGCTTAGTTTTTTCATATTTATTATTAAGTCCAGATGTTTACATTTAGAATAAAATTGATTTATTTTATTTTGTAAACCTTGAGCGGATAAAGCAAGAATAATCAGGTCATCTCGTAAGCAAGACAGTATACTGGCATATTCTGAATTCTGGGAGAATCAAGACTATCTATATCTCTATAGGTCAAAGAGAGTCAATATACAAATTAAATAAAAGGGAGCCAAAAGACATCCCTGTTTGACTCTGAAGTTGTACTAAAATAATCAGTAATATTACCCTTATTGTCATATCTAATGGCCGATGTTGTATGTGAATATAGCATAAAAATAGGGACCAATAAATTTAAAGGTACATGTCTATTTATTAATATCTCCCATAACTTGGCTCTATTAACAGAGTCAAATGCTGCAGAAAAGTCTACAACACAGCATACAACTTCATTTTATGAAATGACCTATATTTTTCTATCAAATGGGCTAAGATATAAATATTGTCTATCGTAGACAAGTCCTTACGAAAACCTGCTTGAAACATCGATAGAGGGGAATTTACAGTTACCCAATCTTTTAATTTGTGTAATATTATTTTAGCACAGATTTTTCCGCTAATGTCAATAAGACTGATTGGACGGTAATTAGAGGGCAGATGGAACTGTCCCTTTTTATGGATTGGAACTATTATATTTCTTGTCCAAGATGGTGGAATAAATCTCTCTCTTAAACAAATGTTAAAAAAGTTTGTGAAAAAGACTACCCAATAATTCAGATGCCCTTTATAAACTTCTCCCGGTATCAAGTCAGGTCCAGGTGCTTTATTATTTAACAAATTTACAATGACATCTTCCACCTCTCCAAATGAAAACACTAGCGGTGTATATCCCCCCCCCCAATATTGAAATTATCTACAGTATCACATCATCACCATTGATAAGATGTCTATTAAGTAGTGAACTATAATAAGATATCCATGTTTCTTTGGGAATATATAGGGGGTCTAAAATTCTGATCAATAGTCTCCTTGGACACTAAGGCCCAAAAAAGCCTAGTATCACCCTCCTTAATAACTCGATACATTACCCCCCATTGTTTTTCAGTAAATTCTCTTTTTTTTTGGAGAAGAAATTCTTTATACTCCCTTCGCATTTTGTTTAGATTTATAATCGCTGTCTTACTCGGATTTTTTTTGGTCTGCCTAATGGCCCTCATCAGATTTCTTTTCTCTCTCCTACAATGCTAATCAAACCAAGATATTAACTGAGGCTTAACGCTATTAGCTGAATAAATCACTGTATTAATTTGTTGATACCCTAGATTCAGTAACTCACTAATCCTTTCACCTTTAAAATCAATATGTACCTGCTGATATAAATCGACAAAAGTAGAAGAATATATAAGATTCAGAACTCCATACATCGTCTTATTATTCAATCTTAGCCTCTTTTTCCCCACTAATCTCAATGTCTGTCAAAGGCTTCTTAAAAGAGGGAATATTACTATCAGAGATCCTGAAATCCAACAAAATTGCTGCATGATCACTTTCTGTTCTCATAACCACATGTAATCTTCTAAAAAAATGGTAACTAAGGGGAGAGCATAATATAAAATCAATTACACTCTTACCTACTGAGGAGAAAAAAGTACTTTCTCCCCGTCGATCTCCTTCTAATTTCCCATTAAGAATCAGGAGATTATTATCTGTAATGAAGGTTTGAAAACGTCTCCCTGCCTCATTAACAGTCATATCAGTTGTATTTCTTTTTTCCAAATCTGCCATGTATAATAATTCTTGTAATGTTGATAAATAATCAAACTCTGCTATCCTAGAGTTAAAAACCCCTGCTAAAAGGACAATGTATACCAAATTTAATTGCATTATTAAATCTATTTCCACTGATAATTTGGACCAAAAATCATATGTTGAATAAGTGTGAAAACCTGATGGAATATAAATATTTACAATCAGAACTATACAAAGATCCCAATTAACTACTACCATGAGAATCTCAGGAGTGGGGGAATAGCTTTTTATTACCCTTAATCCCTTCCTAATTTTAATCATAGTAACCAAACCTCCTCTGTTTCTCCCATGCTTTTTTCCTTTAATTGCTGGAACAAAACTGGTTTCATATCCATTCAGGTGGGGAGATATTAATACCCATCTCTCCTGGAAAATAATAACTTCATGTTGAGAAATGAAAGTAACCCACTGCGGGTCCGCAAACTTATTATAAAGTCCTGCTATATTCCAGTTAAGAACATTGTAACCAGAATTACTTTCTGGTCCCCATACTGCTCTAATGAGGTATCATTACTTTGAATTTCTGGAAAATATAGTCAAGGTTGTACAGTTCTGGACTGTGCTGATATATCCCACTCATTTAATTCCACCAAGTAAATACCCACCTCATCCAACATATGTCTATTTTCAAAAAGTAGTGCTAACAATTGTGCAGAACCAATAATACAGTTTATCTGAGTACCCTCTTTATCATTCCAGACTCTATTCACCTCCACAAATTCTTCTGGAAGTATATGAGTTTTAATAATGGTTGATAGAATCATCCGCAGAAATGTAGACAGGTTAGCAACAGTTTCTCCCTCCAGTATTTCTAGCCCAAAAATAGAAATCATTGAAATTTCAGGGGAGACTCCAAACTCCCAGTTCAATGTTACAAGAGTAGCTTTGAATGTATCATATGTTAACATTTTCCCTATTTTTGCCCCATTATAAACATTTTCCAAATTGTTGACCAAGTCACTGGTGTTGATAACAGTAATCCCAGAGAGTTTTCCATGCCTTGCTTAGCCCAGACTAATTTTGCCATATCCATATTAGGAAGCATAAAATAAACTGAATTAGAGGGATTGGAAGTATCCCTGGTCACCATAATAAGAGCATCTGCAACAGTTAATAACCCCAATTCTGCTCTCAGCATATGGGCTATCATGTTAGTCAACAATACGGTAGATTCATAATGTTTAAAATACATCTTATCTAATTTAAAAACTACTTCCTTGCCTGTGCATATTAAATTATATGCTTCCAAATCATACCCATTGGGTTACTGTCCTCCTTGGCCAACAATGGATTTGAACAAAGGTCTTTTTTAAGCTTATCTGTATTAATTAGATTCTCTTTGGAGTTTGTCTTTTGTTTCACAATGGGGTCACCCATCCCTTTTCCCTGTTCTTTTGTGGATATCCGATCCACAAGGATAGATTTGGTTTTTTCATCAGAATTCTTTCTCTTATCTATCTGCGTCTCTCCTGTCATAATGGCACCTATAATCCCAACTTTATTGATATTTTCATCCTTAATTTTTATTTCATAATTCTGTTTTCCTGATTGAATAAGTCCATCAGGCTTACTCTTCCTCCCTCCTTTTTCCTACTTAATCCACCCCTCTTTTTACTCTTTTTAACTTTTAGGGGCACATGGATATTTAGGGAAGAAAATGACAAGTTTTGCCCAAGTTTATAGACTTCCTTTTCCTCAGATAATTGTAAAATTTGTTGTTCAAGTGCAGCAAACTTCGCAGCACAAAAACAAGAGAGATTTTCTAAGGTTGTCATAATGCCATTATATGCCTCAATAGGACAACATTGGACATCACCGGATGGGCTAGGGCCTTAATAGTATATTTCGATATAGTATCCGGACATTGACCCAAAAAGTCTTTATCTAAATGAATATCCTGAACTTCTTTATCCATTTTTTTAAATAGCTCATCAGGAGGACCATTAAAAGATGAATACAGCATTTCTTTGGAGTCCATAATGCAGCTCCCTACCTCACTTGATATCTCTAATGGGCTGAACAAATTTATTCCAGAGGGAAAACATGAAATACCCTCATCCTTATCTACATGATCCCCATAACCTAACATGCTTTGCTGACTAAATTCTACCTCCCCCATCCACTCATGATGTCTAAAAACCTTTGAATAATCCACTATATTTGCTTTCTCCCCCAAAGTGGTACTAACTTGACCACCCCTATTATATAAAATATGTGGGCTATTCATTTTTGAAAAATCCTAAAAGTTATTATTAGAGGGTTTAGTGAAAGATTTTTTAAAAAAATCAGTAATTTTTCCCTGAGACGCTGCTTTAGCGCCAATGTCTGGACTTCTGATTACTTCCAAATCCAAAGTTGTAATTTTACTGTCAAAAAAGGTTAATTGATCTACCCCCTTTGATTCCCTTATATTCCCTTCACTACCACTATATTGGTTCTCCAATGATTTTACCATGATATCTTGATTTGTATTGTCCAAAGTATTCTTATCCCAATTCTTAGCCATCAAATTTTGGTTTCTTCCATTAAGCTCTAAATTATCTCCACCTGAATCTAATCTATGCTCCTCAATCATATGCTCCTTAAAGGATTGAGGTGGACGTGATGATAAAGGGCTTTCTGCCAATTCCTTGGGGGTCGAAGCCATAATAACCAATTCCAGAGTGTATACACAACAGTTACCTTTTTTATTTTTATTGGGATTTAACCACTGTTTCCCTTTATTTTTTCCCTTGACAGTTTTATTAACCATCTTACCACTGTGAGTGTATATAAAAAGAAAAAGGAAAACGTCTCTTATAATGTAAAATAAACCTAAAAATCGAATTCTAACTCAGCAAAAAAAAAAAAATGTCAAAAGGCAGCAAATTTATAAACTAATGAGTTCGGGTTTGAGAAACGAAATCGAAATCAGGTGAGAGCTGCCTAAATAAATAGATCTTCCAAAGGAATCACTCCTTAAGTTTATAGAGAGCCCACTCACCTGAAAACGACCAGTCCCACCACTTCAAAGCCAAAACCCACAATGTAAAACAGAATAACCAATAAAAACTTATTTAGAATAAAATCCCTATCTTTTATAGTTTCAAATTCCTGTACAAAATCTACTCCGAGTGGCGCTTGCGCCACTCACGCTCAGCGCTAATAAGTGGCGTGATGTTCATCTGAGACCAACCCTCCACGAGGCAAACCTGCTCAATTTTGGCTCACCCCTGAGCCCTGAAATTACGTGCAGGTAATTGGCCTCTTGCACACACCTGGGGACTTCCCCTCAGTTCAGCAAAGCAGCGAGGTGAAAAATCAAAGCAGTTTCAGTCACTAAATCACACATATGCTGCACTCACAGTCCTTTGCTGAAACATCAAACAAGCTGCCCGACTGTTCCGATGACACAGTTCTCTTTCAGCAGACAGTACCCAAAGAAGACTTAGATAGCAGCCACTCATGATATATTGCACAAGCGTCCCCGTGGAAATAAAAAGCTGGTGATCTTGCAGGGAAGGAAGTTTCCATGATTAGGTTTGTTTGGCATAACCTTCCCACCGTGAACCCATCTTGCCTGACATCCTGCAGACCGTTCTTATCTAGGTAGTCTATCAGGTCTTGTTTTATTAAGGTTTCCATCAGTTTCTCCACTACCGATGTAAGACTGACCAGTCGGTAGTTGCCTGCTTCCTTCCAACTCTATCCCTTGTAGAGAGGGTATCACATACATGGGGAAGCTCAAAGGAGTAAAGTAACTAGTATTCTTCATTACTGAGAGAACTGAGTTAGTGTGAACCAACTAAATGCCACATTGTATATTTTAACATTGACTGTTTTCAGCTTTTTTATGTGGTGGTGGTATTTTTTGGCAGGGACTATGCAGCACCCTACTGATTGCCTTTTGCAAATCCTGGGCAATATGGGCATTATGCCATGTAAAAAATGGTAAGTTAAACCAATAAACTTATAATGGTAAAGGGTGCTTTAAAAGTTCCTGGTTTATTTCAACTGGCCTGTAATTATATGTGTAAGACTTCACCAGAAACCACTATAAAACCCACCAGCTGTTGACAATTCTTACTCCCTGAGGAAGAGGCAGAGTGCCTCAAAGTGCTGGAGTTTTAGTGGCACCATTTTTGCATTGAAATCAAATTTTGCTCAAAGATGTATCTTGAGTAAGTGCTGTGTTCATTTTGTTTGTAGCTTTTGGATCACAACTTTTGCACAGCAGCACATCTTACAGAGCCTGTGTGTGCATTTCCTGATTTGTTCCCTGGCTCTTGGGGTATCCCATTAAGTAGGTGACTCATGAGGCAATCAATTTGAGCAACTGGTGAATAATAGCGAGTGCCTGTTGAAAAATAGTGAACTTCATATGAGCCACTAGGGTCAGTGACTGCTGGGAGAGGGGTGGAGAGAGCCAGAAAGAGGAGAGAGACATGGGTGATTCAATCTGAGTGACTCAAATTGAGCGCATGTCAAAACAGCGATTAGTGAAAATAGCGAACTCCATATGAGAAACTAGTGTCAGCAACTGCGATTGCTGGGGGGGGGGAGAGGGAGACATAGTGTAAGAAAATGTGTGGTATTGCCATGAGGAAACACAAAGTAGGAGGAACTATGTTGTTGGCGTGTGTGCCGCTGCCCACGGGGGGCTTCTCCCCATGCTTATAACATGGCACCTACATTGATTTGGATTTTTTTTTGATGGGCATGTAGGGGTGTGTAGGATGGGTTCCTAGCATGCCATCATTGTAGCATAGTTGGCTGAGTGCACAATTAGGTAGGTAGGCAGGTTGTTAGATATACAGCAGTGTGGATTTAAGACCCACTTAGTACAAATGCAGTGGTGTTGTATGCTCAATCACCCATCCGTCCATTGATCTGTGAATGGGGGTGGTCTGCATTGTACCTGTGGTGGGAACAACTGGCTCAGTGGATGGAGCTATGTGCCCCTACATGTCCCTGTGATATCTGTGTGTGCCTATCATTTCACAGGTTGGGAAGGTGGCAGGTGGGCCCTAATTATGGACAGATGTGGCCACTCAGACCGGAACGCAAGGCCTGAAATGGAGGGAGAGGGGTGTGTGGAGTATGTGTGGCATTTTGATGTTGTTGGAGCATGGCAGAGTCAGCTAAATTTGTTGAGAGCCAGAAGGGGAGACCACTCTTGGTCTATGGTGAATTACTTTACTGACAGGACAAGAAGGTGGCCAGCAAGGTATACTGATGCTGTGCTGCCTATCATCAGTAGCGCTGTCCCGCACAAATGCATACAGAGGCAGACCACATTGTGAAATCTCTGAGGACACATAACCACGTACCAGATGCGGGTGAGATTGTCATCTGGCAGGTAATGGGATTAGTCCGGGACAGGGCGTGGTCCAGCCTGGAATTGACATCACAGGTGCTTGTACAGTGCACCTCTAATGTTTCTGATGCTGTTGCTAGCCACCCTCCCAGCATACATCTACTGAAGTGGACCATGCAGTGCATCTGTAAGGCCAAAGGGGCTGCCCAGTAACACCTGCAACTGTGTGTGAGCTGTGTATCCCTCTGGAGTATGCTCTTCCTGGCATTTGACAGTGGTCTGGAAGGGGACCATGTGCTGATGGTTGCAATGGACACATCTGTACATTTTCTGGAGGGATGTGAGGACTGGTTCCTCAATGGAACCTTTCGGTGTTCACTCCCATTGTTCAAACAGCTGTACACAGTGTATGGCATGCAGTCCAGTGTGGTGATACTGGCTGTGTACATCCTGCTGTGTTCCAGGAATAAGCAGGCCTATGTTAGGGTATTTACAGAACTGCAGAAGTTGGGGATTGGCCTGCACCCATGGACAACTGTGATGGACTTTGAGAAGGCAGTATGGAAGGGCTTCAGTGATGTTTTCATGGGTGTGCAGGTGCATTGCTGTTTCTTCCACTTCTGCCTGGTTGTGTGGTGACTGATACAGCAGTGTCCAGCCATCTATGAGTAGTATGCATTGAATGAGGACTTTGCCCTGCAGGTACTGATGTTTCTTGTTTTGGCATTTGTGCTTGTGGCATTGTACAAGGAATTGAGGGACTGGGAGTTCTACAGCAGGAATGATGAGTTGCTGCAGCCTGTTGTGGACTATGTGGAATATACATGAATTGGTCGTCCAGTCAGTAGTACAGGTTGATGGAGGCCCCTGTTCCCAGTGTTGTTCTGGAACATGCATGATGCCATGTGCGCTGGGTCAGCATGGATGAATAACACCATTGAGGATTGGCATAATAGTTTCAATACCAGGCTAAGGGCATGTCATCCCAGTGTGTGGCACTTCATTGACTGCCTGAAGGAAGAGCAGTGCCTGAGTGAGGTGAAGCTTGTTCAACTGGTGTCCAGTTCTGGGTCTGCAAGTAAGAAGCAGTGCTACAAGGATTCATCCAGGAGGATTGAGGCCATTGTGACTGATTATGGTGTCCATAGCCACTATGATTATCTTCAGGGGCTGGCTTATGACTTCCAGCTGCAGTTGTGAGCTGTGCTACCTGTCTGATGTAGCTGCAGTTGGTGGTGTTGGTGAGTTTTTTTTTTTTGCCTTTTTTTCGACTGCAGGTGTGGGTTGTGCTGCCTGTTTTATGTAGCTGCAGTCGGCAGTGTTGGTGCATTTTTTTTTTTTTTTGCTGTTTCAATTGCTATTTTGACTGTCTGTGTTTTTGATGTGGGCCGATTATGCTTAGTCTGTGTTAAAAAATGTTTAATTCAGTACCTAGAATTTCACTCTCCCTACTTTAACTGATTGGCTAAATGCTGATCTTGGGCCATGATGTGCCTTCTTTCGATCTCGATGTGAGATCTGAATGGCTGATAAGATGATTGAGGGGGAGGGATGCTGGGGGAAATCCTATTCTAATGTCCACTTACAGAAAGAAGGCAGCAGTGCTGGTAATAAAGTGAACACTGAGGGTGTTGTCTGTGTTAAAAAAAATCTAAGTTGGCACTCAAAGGTTTGCTCTGCCTACTTCAGCCCAATTGCCTGAATGTTGGTATTGGGTCTCAGTGCACCTTCTCCTGATTTCCTGATCAGTTGAGGAAGGGTGTACTTAGGCAAATCCTACCCTCATGACCTCTTGCAGAAAGTTGACAGCAGTCCCTGTCATAAAATGATCTAGGCTAACTAATCATGCTGAAACTACAAAAATGAACTCATTCAACACATTACAGATGTGATACACAAACAATAGAAGCATTGTGCTTAGACACATCAATCTTGGTTACCATTACTTCATTTAATAAAGACATCAGCATAGCACTAGGTAAGAAATAATACATGACTGGGTGTGCGGTTGCCATGTAATTACTGCATGCCCCCCTTTCACCTTTCAATGGGGGAAGGGTTGCCATAAATACACAACAACTGCACACCCTAGAGTGGATTATTTATTTTATAAAATGGTTTAAAACTCAAACCTGTTAAAAGACTGAGATTTTTAAAATGGAATTCATTAATTCATTACATTACCGACCATTTCGCTCATGTGGACATCCCATGATGTAGCTCCCAGTCTCCATGGCGATTGTTAGTCCTACTAAAGGCATCAGGGAAACTAAAAAAAATAGATGAATAATTCATCAAATGGGACTGGAGTTTCTGAATGCTGTCATCTTCTCCTAAGGTTCAAACAATGCAGGATTTGCCTGTTTCGGGATTGATGTGTTTGAAAGCTGTATTGTTGTATTATGTTACACTGCACATTGTGGTGCTTTCTGCCATTACTCTCTTTACTGGGAGTTTACTGACCCATGCAGTTATCATTCAATTATTGCACAGGTGTGGACGGCAATTGACCAATCAGTTCACAGGATTGACACTGCCCATTTTATAATAAGAATTACATGAACTACAACGCTTAATAGTCTGTTGGCACCATACAATAGAATTATTATTTCCTTTGGTAACTGTTGCAGCAAAACATTATCAAATGTTGATAAATGTAATCTTTGATATGACAGAATAAGCATAAATTCTCAGTATATTGAATTCATTTTTATTGATCAACCATAATAGGGAAGTACCATGATTATTACAAGTAGCACATGCAAATATCATAGTTAAAATCAAGTTAGAATACAGAAGGTGCATTGTGCAAAATAAAACATACAGCAATAACAGATAAACTGTACATTAAAAGACGAAGACAAGTACAGTATTCAGACTAAATCCTCAGTTTTCTAAACCCATTATTTTAATTGACTGTTGACATTTCTATAAGCTCTTTTTTTTGTACTTAATTATTGATGTAAAGAAATTAGACATTGCTACTGCTTCATAAGTTCTAGGATATAATATGAAAACTAAGTCAATAAGTCATATTAGCATAAGTAGCAAGTATCTGAGCAAAGTACAGATTTCTAGGTTTAGTTTATAGTGGACAATTAGAAATTATATGTCTTAAATTCTCTTGGAATCCTTCTTTACAAGGACAAGCATATTTATCCTGTATTTGTGTATTAACAGAGATACATCTGTTGAAATAGATACATTTGGCCATGATTAATTTGAATCCTGCCCAGGTTATATTTTTTATGTTTTTTCTTTGTCCCACAGAAATAGGAACAATCAAGTACTCCTCTAGAATATGAGCAATTTTGTTTTGTTTATACCATAATGCACATTTTTAATTCTTTATAATTGCCATATCCTGTTCCTGTGCATGGATATTGCATTTTTTAATTAACTCTTTGTGTTGCTGAGCTATTGTTATTTTTCTTTCTACATCTTTCCATACATGTTGCAAGTTGAGTTTGGTTAATACAGTCTGCAAATATGAAAGACAATTTGATTTAAGCCCTTTAGTTTCCCATTTCCTTTTTTCCTCTAAGCACATGTTTGGGAGTTTATTATCAGAATTATTAATTAGTTTTATGTTATCTATTTTTATCTTAATTCTCAGTATAATTCAGTCTTACTTAAAGTTTATATGTTATGCTGTTTAATGTTGTTTTTCATGTCAGTACATTGCTTTTAATTGCATTTTATAACATACCACTGAAGTTAAAGAGATGTGGGGTGAGTGAGGGGGCGGAAGACAATAAGGAATAGAGTTTTAGATTGAAGTCATTGTGTTTGGAAATAAGGACACAGGGAAGGCATCTGCTATGCCATGTGTATCATAATTTATGTTATAAAATCTCAATGTCATCTGCCTTTTAATTAAAATACCATTATTGAGCTTGCAGACTACATGACGCTATTATCAATTGAAAGCTTGATATGGCCATCAACCCTCATTCAATCACAAGTCATTTCAGCTTACAGTGTAGCCACTGATGGTAGTTTTTGTTCATAGCTTGATACTTGGCCATTTGCAATGTTGTTTAATTTTTAGTTTTTGGTATGGCATGCCATGCGATTTAATCCTAAACAGCAGACCAGGCTGAATGAGCATTAACATACTGTATAGGCAACAAGAACAGCATTTTGCATAATATAACTGAGTTACATCAGGAAGCCATTACTGTCTATCTGTGTAACAGACACAAATATTTTAGCCAGGGGAGAAAGGGTTATGCAAGTTGACAAAATGCTTCCTAATACTATCTTTAATTTAATAATTAGCATACAAAATTTAGAAATGATAACAGCAGGAAAAAAGAAAGGGTGCAGGGGAGTTACTAGACACCAGACCAAAAACTCCTCACTTGCTGAATACTCCACAGATCAGATAATGCTCAAGCCAGAAAAATAAGTTAAAAAAGCTTTATTGTATATGGTAGAACGCGGTTGAGCATGGAAATCCATGCTCCCAACAGCGTTGTTGTATTTGCCTCAGTGCATCACTATCTTGTTGTGCTGCACCGAGTACGTCACCAGTGCAGCACAACAAGATTGATGGCATTCACGCATGCGCAGTTGAGCAGCCCTAGGCAATGTGGAAGTTGACGAGCTGCTGCACATCCTGTAGTAAGCCTTATTTTAAGAGGTAGACTTGTTTGGGGGATCAAAGAGTGCTGATTATGCTTGCCCATACACTATAAAATATTGTGTATAAGCAAGCATACACAAACAAGGCAGTTGTTAGATCTCAAAGTTTCCATGGTAACGGACCTCTCGAGCTATGCTCTCGAGGTCTCTGGTTACCACAGAAACCTCTCGATCACAACTGCCTTGTTGTGTATGCTTGCTCATACACAATCCTCTATGTTACTCACAAATTCTGAAAATGCTAACAGTGCTGGGCATATTGCCAAAACAGAAGCACACTGTAGATACTAGGCATACAAGCCTAGCATACTATGGAAACTAGTTGTGATCCTGAGTTGGAAAACCAGCTTTTTCTGAAAGAGTGAAGTGATAGCACCTAGCTTTATCTTAAAGGTATAATACTATTTATTTCAGCTTCTCTTCCTTTTGAAAGTAGCAGGCTAAGTAGGGAGAAAAGTTCTGGAAGCAGTCATTGGGGTACTTTGAAACTTGGTAGGCATTGACTGGGTAACCTTGAAACTTAGGTTTTAAATTATAACAGGTGGTGTGGGGGAAACTAGGTCAGGAACTTAATCTTGGGGTGAGTAGATTCAGAAAGCCCTGTGAATCAGGTGTTTAATTGGGGGGTGGATCTAAGAGAGACCTAGTGCTTTCTAAAAAAAATGTATTACTACAGGGTGTTTAGCTAGCAGCACCAAAGGGATAGAAGGGGAAGAAGGTACACAACACACTCATACACACACACACACACACACACACACAATACTGAACTCCCTTCCACCATCCACCTGGAAATAACTCCACTTTTATAAGCTCTAGTGGGTGATTGACATCAGATAGATGAATTCTGTGGAAGCAGGAAGGGAGGGTTCACTGGGCTTATAGAAACAGCTACAGGGCACAAAGGCAAATAAGCAAGGGTGTTTTTTTCTGTAGGAAAGCAGAGAAGGGAGGAGAGAAAGAAGATGAGAGAGAGAGAAAGAGAGAGAGAGAGAGAGAATATACTAAAGCTGTAAGAACACTTATAGACATGATTGGAGTGGTGCAGTGCAGCGGCTGTGGTGGCAGTTTTCAGGGAGACTTTCTTGAGGTTTCAGTGCTGTCCCATCTGCAGACACCTGTCTGGGATGAGGGTGGAGGTTGCTCATCTCCAGGCTGATTTGGCCAGGATTCAGGAGACCGTCTTCTCCCCCACCCATGGCCCACCAAGTCTGCCCTTGCTGCTTCAATGGTTGCCAAGGACGAGGAGTGGCATGGATGATAGTGGGCTCAGAAAGGGTGAGGGTGGTGGGGAAGAGGCACATTCCTCCTACGGTTCCACCTCATAACTCCTATGCTGCTCTGGCAGGGTGGGCCTGTCCAAGAAAGGCACCCGCAGTGGTAACCAAGGAGGATGTGGGGGTCTTCCACAGTGGAGACCCCGGGTGGGAGGCAGAGGACCTCAGAGGAGGAGGAAGCAACTACAGGTGGGGGATTCTGCCATCAAGGGGACAGACTTCAGGCCACGAGGGGCTTGAATGAGGGAGATCAAGTGCCTATCTGGCACCATGGCTTGGAAGGATGGACAGTGCAGCCAAAGGATCACTGTGGCAGCAGGATGGGAGAGTGAGCTAGATGTCATTGTCCACTTGAGGATGAATGACCTGGCAGGTGATGAAGCTAGAGTAGTGCAGGATCAGTTCAGGGAGTTGGGGAGGGGTCTTAGGAGGCACACTCTGTAACCTTTTCAGAGGTGTTACCTGTCAAGGACAAGGGGGATAACAGGGTGCTCCACACCAAGAGATTCAATGCATGGCAGAAGGACTGATGCAGAGCAGAGGGCTTTGGCTTTATTGGGGACTGGTGTTCCACTTGGAGGTATGCAAGCCTGTACAAGCCTGCATCTATCCAAGGGGATAGCCAGAATTCTCAGTGAGAGGTTTAAATGTTTCATCACCAAGCATTTCAACTAGCCAAGGAGGTGGTGGAAATAAGCTAAGTGAAGCAAACAGCCCCCATCCATAAAATGATACAGATGGCAGAGATGATCCTAAGACTGAGAAATCACCAAACAGCACTAAAATTAAAATAGGTAAAAATGCAGAGAAAGGCAGAATGGGACTAAAGGCAAGATGGCTACAGAGGAAATACATGGGGATAGGAAGGAAGTTATTAGGGGAGGAGGCAGTAAAAATTGGAAGGCCTGTGCACAAATGCCTGCAGTCTGGGAAGCAAAATCCTGGACCTAGGGGCCATGATGGCTGAGGCGGACCTGGACATTGTCACTGTATCTAAACATGATTCATGGGGAACCATGACTGGGATATGGCAATACCAGGTTACACTCTATTCTGGAGGGACAGGGTGGGTAAAAAGGGAGGAGGAGGAGTGGCTATCTACAGCAGGGAAGAAATTAAGGTAATTGAGGTACAGTGAATGCAGGGAGAGACAGAGGCACTGTGGATCAGCATGGAGACTGGAAATGGAACTGCCATTCACATTAGTGTGATCTAGAGACCTACCTCACAAGGGAAAGAGCTGTACAAAGTACTTATAGAAGCCATCCACAAAATGGCAGGTAAAGGGGAGGTGCTGCTGGTAGAAGACTTCAGTCAGCTGGATGTGGGTTGGTGCAACCAACACTATACAAAACACTAGTGAGGCACCACCTGGAGTACAGCGTACAGTTCTGGAGATCATACCTATGTAAGAACATATACAGGGTGCAGAAGGTTCAAAAGAGGGCAACAAACATGGTACAGGGATTACATCACAAGTCCTATGAGGACAGGCTAAAGGACTTGAATATGTACTCCCTGGAGGAGAGGAGGGAGAGAGGCAATATGATAGAGACATATAAGTACCGTACAGGGAGGAACAGGGTGCAGGAATACACTGTTTTCCAGGGAAAAAGATGTTTCAGGACTAGAGGGCATGGGATAAGTTGAAGGGAGGGTAATTCAGAGGAAACGTGAGGAAGAATGTCTTCATAGAAAGAGTGGTGGACAAGTGGAACACCCTGCCAGAGGAAGTGGTGGGGTTTGAAACAATCACAGGATTTAAGAATCCATGGGATAGACATAAGGGAATTCTGGAGGTCAGAGGTAAGGGACAACAGACTTCTAGAAAAACATTAAATGAACTTACAAGCTTAAATGGGCAGACTTGGTGGGCCATATGCCCTTATCTGCCAACAGTGTCTATGTATCTATGTAAGTTGCAGCCTCAGCCAGGAACAGAGACATCCTGGATGCCCTGCAGGAGGCATGCCTAAGACAGCTAGTGACGGAGCCCACCCAAGAGGGAGCGACTTTGAACCTGTTACTCACAAATGGGGACAGGATTATAGACATAAAAGTGGGATGGAAATGAGGAAGGAAAAGTGTGTCCCACTGGAAATTGAACCTCAGATCCCTGGTATGCTGTTCCAGTACTCTAACCATTAAGCTATATGCTCACATAGTCAACTGGCCTCAGGTCCTTCCTTAAATCCACACATTCCTTTCTCAAGTGTGTTGTGGAATCCTGCAACATAGGAACACATCAGAAATACAAACAGACCTCCACTCAGTGCAGTTTTAGCCTCTGCCAGGTATATTTTTAAATCTAGGATGGAAATGAGAAAGGAAAACAGTGTCCCACTGGAAAATGAACCTCAGACCCCTGGTATGCCATTTCAGTGCTCTAACCATTAAGATATAGACTCACATGGTCAGCTGGCCTCAGGTCCTTCCTTAAATCCACACATTCCTTTCTCAAGTGTGTTGCACAATCCTGCAACATAGGAACACATCAGAAACACAAACAGACCACCTCTCAGTGCAGTATTAGCCCCACACTTGAGAAAGGAATGTATGGATTTAGGGAAGGACCTGAGATGAGTTGATCATGTGAGCCTATAGCTTAATGGTTAGAGCACTGGAACAGCATACCAGGGGTCTAAGGTTCAATTCCCGATGGGCCACACTTTTCCTTTCTCATTTCCATCCTGGATTTAAAAATATGCCTGGCAGTGGCTAAAACTTCACTGAGAGGTGGTCTGTTTGTATTTCAGACATAAAAGTGGGGAGCCATCTGAGATCAAACAATCACAGTATGGTGTGGTTCAATGGGCATGTGGTGATACCACCGTATGCCAAAACCGCGTGATTGAAAATTTCCCAGTCAAACAGTGTGGCACAAAAACAGAGTCAGGCAAAACACTGACCTATTCCATGTACCATGCCCATTACAAACAATGGTATATTCATAGGTGGTACTTTTGCAGCCACACCTCCCATGCAGAGCTTTGCCCCATATCCCCCGGAACTTAAATAAATAACTCTTCGGGGTGGACTTTGAGGATGGGGAGAAAATTGGAAGGGGAGACATTTTATTTAAATAAAAAAGCGTGCCAGCAAAAGTTGCAGCAGGGGAGACCTGGGGGGACTGAATCATGACCCCAGGTCTCCCGAGTGTGCCATGTGCTGGTGCCTTAGCCACTTCACCATGACAGCGGCTTGACCAGGCACAGCAGCACAGCCTTCTTGAGCCCTTTCTGTACTTTGCAGTCTGTGACAGGGTAGCAGTAATTCCCTACGCTGCTACACCCATCACTCTGAATGTTTTTGTGCTTTGTACTATGCAGTTTTTGTAGCGCTGTATTTGTGGTGCTATATTTACCCAGTACCAGTTCAATATGAGAACAGTAGAGGAGTCAAACCACATGAAAGCAAGGGTCCTGGATTTCAGGTGAGCCAACTTTGCAAAGATGGGGGAATGTCTTAGGAAATCACTGGCAGGGAAGGAGAAAAGGGGGGTTAACAATGGGAGAATCTTAAGGGAGCCATAGTGGAGGCAACAATTCATTGCATTAGGCATGTAAGCAAAACAAAAAGAAAGAAAAAAATCACAGTGGTTCTCAAGGGAAGTGGCTGAGAAGATAAGGACAAAAATGGTGGCATTCTGGAAGTACAAGGAAACACAGAGGAAAGAAGACAGGGAACTGTATCTGGAAAAACAGAGGAAGGTGGGGAAAGCAGTCAAGAGTACAAAGGCGCAAACAGATGAAAAAATAGCCCAGGCAATAACAAAAGGGGACAAAAACTTTTTCAGGTATGTTAGAGAAAGAAAAAAGACTAAGGGTGTGATGGTGAGGCTAACAAATTTTGGAGTGAAGTGTACAGAGGGGGGCCAAGAAAAAGCCAAAATCCTGAAAAAGTATTTTTGTTCAGTTTTCATAGCAGAAGATGAAGGGGAGGGACCAAAGTTTGGTGACAGAAGCACCACTGGGAGGGAGGTGAACACCAGTCCATTTAAGGAGAAGAGATCCTTAAAGGAACTCGCTAATCTGAAAGTGGACAAGACAATGGGGCTGGATGAGATACATCCCAGAGTATTAAGAGAACTCAGGGAGGTACAGGTGGCATCACTTACAGCTCTGTTCAACAGTTTGCTAGAAACAGATGTGGTACCAAAGGACTGGAGGAGGGTGAATGTAGTCCCTCTCCACAAAAGTGGGAGCAGGGAAGAGGCTGGTAATTACAGGACAGTCAACCTGACCTTGGTGGTGGGGAAACTAATGAAATCACAACTAAAAGAGAAGTTTGTGATATATCTCAAACCCAACGGAACACAGAATCCTAGGCAGAATGGATTCACAGTGGGAAGATCTTGTCAAATAGATCTGATAGGTTTTTTGACTGGGTGATTAGGGAGGTGTATCAGGGAGGGGTAGTTGATGTGGCCTACCTGGATTTCAGCAAGGCCTTCAACGTGGTCCCACACAGGAGTCTAGTAAACAAGCTGGGCAGTGGGTTCCAGGGTGGTAAACTGGGACAAAAATTGGCTGAGCAATAGGACACAGAGGGTGGTTGTGAACGGAATTTAATCTGAAGAGAGGGGGTTGACCAGTGGGGTCCTGCAAGGATCAGTGCTCAGACCTCTTCTCTTTAATGTCTTCATAAGGGACATTGCACAAGGGCTAGAAGGAAAGGTGTGTCTCTTTGCAGATGACAAAATGATCTGCAACAGGGTTGACACTCCATGAGAGGTAGGGAAAATGAGGAGTGACCTAAGCAAGCTTGAGGAGTGGTCAAGGATGTGGCAGCTAAGATTCATTGCAGAGAAGTGCAAGATCATGCACTTGGGGCACAGAAATGTGGGGAGGAGAACATGATAGGGGAAATACTGATGGCCACCAAACAGGAAAAGGACCTCAGAGTAATCATATCTGATGATCTGAAGGTTACCAAACAATGTGAGAAGGTTGTGAGGAGAGCCAGTGGAATGCTGGGGTGCATAGGGAGAGGTATCTTCTGCAGAAGGAAGGAAGTGGTGATGCCACTGTATAGAACACTGGTGAGGGGACTTCCAGCTGAGCAATTGCAAAGATGGCAGCAAGTTGAGAGCACTCCTCCAACCACCTAATATTTTTTCACTTTTAGCAGTTTTAAGATACTCCTCAAACAAACTAGATAATAACTAAAGACTACTGTTTAAGCTAAACTTGTGGGATAATGACTGTAAGATGGCAGGAAAGGTCCTTATAAAAAAGGAGCTTCTGCAGCTTTATTCCAAAGCCCAGAACAACAAAAACCTCTCAAATGCTATAAAGCTGAATCAAAAAATACAACTTCTTCAAATACAAATGAATCTATGAAGAAGCATGAATCATATATTGCTGAATTCAATTCAATAAAAGTAATGCTTACTGAATTAACCTTAAATGTAAAATCCATTAGATCTTCGGTAGACTCTTTGACACAGCGGGTTATGGATGCAGAAGCCAGAATAAGTTCACTTGAGGACACTGCTCAAAAAGAAGAAAAATAATTCTTAGCTTTAAAGAGAAAATTACAGGGAATGGAAGAAGAAATTGATGACCTCGTAAATAGGTCTCGCGGAAACAACTTATTAATTATAGGCATTCAGGAAGGTGTGGAGCATCCTGATGTTATTACATTTCTTAATTATTTTTTTCTGTCAAGTCGCCAGTCCTCTGGAGTCAGGAAAATCTTATCTAATTGAGAGGGGTCACAGGGTTTTTAGACCAAGCCAAAATCATAAGAGAGAACCAGAGCAATAATTTGCAAACTGTTAAACATTCAGGATAAAGAT
The DNA here is from genome assembly GCA_016271365.2 of Neoceratodus forsteri. Classification (NCBI taxonomy): domain Eukaryota; kingdom Metazoa; phylum Chordata; order Ceratodontiformes; family Ceratodontidae; genus Neoceratodus; species Neoceratodus forsteri. Next base: position 366,374,155 of record CM028131.1, on the reverse strand, counting down.
TCAAAGTGCAGCAAGAGCGCAATGATCGCTATACTGGCAGCACAGAGTGTTTATTTTTAATGACATTAGTCAGCGACTATGAGAGAAGCAAAGAGCTTACTCAGAAATAAAAAAAAATCTACATGAAGGAGTAGTAAAATTTAGAATCTGGTTTCCAGCAAAATTTGTGGTCTCTTTACAACATGGAACCTTCACATTTCAGTTAGCTGACTCAGGTCAGCAGCAGCTGCCTAGCTTGCTGCCCAATTTGTTCAAAAAGCAATCTCCCCAACTGCCAATAGTGGCGCTAAGCAAGATGGCAGCATAACCTACAGGCTGTCCAACCTCGAGGGATTATTCCATCACAATCCTTTCTGATTTAAAACCTTTCTGAACTTTGAAGTATACCTAGCTGTGTATCTAAAGTAGCTAAATGCAACAGTATCAAAATTTAAAGCAGTTGACAAAATCTGCATCAGTAATGATCAAAAGAAGTTGTTTCCTCGGACCTCTGTGGCCTACCTTTCAAACAGTATGGCTCATCAGCACCCGGCCACGTGGGACCACGTGACGATTGAGGGGTTACTTAGTCAATTGCTGCAGCAGATGGTTCAAGTCACCCTAGCCACTAACCACACAGCCCAAGTACTGTAATCCTTGGAAGCATGGCTGTTTCAAAATGAGCACCGGGTGACGGCAAATGAAACCGTGGTCCAGGGTATGTCTGCAATGCTCCGGGAGCACCAGAAAATAATTCATAAGATGCAAGACAAATTTGACAACCTAGAGAACCGAGGGCACAGAAACAACCTCCAGTTCCTAGGGTTTCCCGAAAGGGCTGAAGCAAGAAATACCGAGGGGTTCCTCCAGCAGGCCCTTGCAGAGATTCTCCACCTTGACCCATCACAAGTGCTGCAAGTAGAGAGGGCTCATTGCTCCCTTGCCCCACTGCCTAAGACAAATGAGAAGCCCTGGTCAATAATAGCCTATTTCCTAGACTTCAGGGATAAGGAACTGGTGATGGGTAAGGCCAGAGAACTGAAACAGCTATTCTGGCAGAAGCACAGAATAAATATTTATCCAGACTACTCAAGAAATTGCTCCAACAGAAGGTGGGCTTACACTGAGGCCTGCAACATCATGCACAAGATAGACCTGCCTTTCTCCTTGCACTACCCTGCCACCATGCAAGTAGTGCACAATGGAATACCGCTGTTTTTCTTGACACCAGACTCCCTCATCTCCCTCATGGAGTTTCTTCAATGCACTCTGCCATAAGACCTGTGCCCCCCAGCCTACGGAGTTTTGTGCAGGGAGTGGGGAGACAGACAGACAATCCCCTTCTCATTCAGACAGACAAGGAGAATGGCAATCTGCAGCAGAAGGCCAATGGGAGATCCCCTTCCGCAGCAGAAAAAGGCACTCCTCCTCCTGCAGAGATGGGAAGCAGGATTACCCATCCAAGAGAGGACCGCCAAGAAGCCCTGAGAGCTGCCAGATGGGCACCGCCAACGCCAGAGAGATGCAACAGTTCCACACTGGGAATGGATTTGAAGCCCTGCATCTGCTGTCACCAGAGCAGCACCTGAAGACCTCCAAGGGGCCCAAAGCTTCACCCCAGCCTCAACAATCCATGCAATCCACTCAATCAAGTTTCTGGGGGTGCAAGTTGCAGCATCCCTCACAGACATCTCCCCAAAGAGGCCTGCTGACTCCACACCATGGAGCTCACCGGCTAAGCAGCTGGGCCAAGAAAACAACCTGTGGTCCTCCTCTTCAGAGCAGATCTGCACCTAGCCTGAGCCAGATGCAACATCGGACTGATCAGATAAGTCTTTTATATAGCAGCTTAACTTCTGCCAACCATAAGGGGGTTTAGAGGCCGGAGGGTTGGGGAGATTCCCAATTCTAACCTAGACTAGACCCACAAGGTTCCATAGACACAGGCATGAATGTTTGGACTCCTGCCCCCCCTTCCTCACATGGTTGCCCTGTATCAGCAACTGTTTTGGCCCTCAGTCCCCACTTCTGCACCAGAAAAGATGACCAGGGACACAAAGATCCACTTTGGAATCACGGGAGGCAGGCAGGAGTCAGGTCGAGTACCACAAACTCTAAACCTCTAGTCTACACCTAACTCCCCCAGGTACTGCCAGGAAACTGGTACCCCATTTCATCGATACAACCTTCAAGAAAACAGCTTTAAACCAGTGGCTGCTAGAATTGTGAATCATTAAGATGCGTTGCTACCCCCTTTTTTGGGTCTTATCATGATAGGAATATTAAATGGCCTGCTTTTGCCTCAGCCTCCTTTGTGCCCCACTTCTGAGTAGATGACAAGCAGATCTTCCCTCCCCAAGCTAAGTTTTCCTACCATGTGTTTCCTAGAAGGTACCCCCATGCCAGCCCCCTTGTGCAGGGAGGCAAAGCATTAGAGCCCCCCCATCCCACCTCCAAAGGGGGTAAGCCTCTTCACCTGTCTCCCAATACTTCAACCCAGCAACTGAGGATTAACTCCTACTTAAAACCCACCAGAGGTAGCAGACCAGTGCTCATCCTTCACCCCCCTTCCCCAAAGTCAGGTAGCGTAATAAGTCTCAGTCAGTGCTGTCTAAACTCTCTCTCTGGTGTACTAGCACCACCTAAAGAAAGTACATGCATAGCTCCACATTTTTCCCCTTGAGAGCTGCAGTAGGTGCCACCACCTTTTTGGTTTTGTATGTACTCCCACCAACAGTGGGGGGTAGATCCAGCCAGGACCCCCCCTTGCCCCTTCCAGGGAGTGACCATGACAGACACACCAGCATGCACCCATGGTGTAAAGGTGGGTCAAGGGTAAGTTACTGCAGCCAATTGAACATCTCTAAAGCCCATCTCTTGTCTAAGTGACTTCAATGTAAATAGTCATTTTGTCTATTTTTTGTTTCATGTTCTGATTACATATAGAGATGTCTATTTGCAAGGTCTGCAAGACTAAAAGTAATGAGTGCTACAAGGTTCTGGGTGACCCTTTTCCATGCTTCACTACGGCCCAGGATATGGTCTGTTCCCTCAGGGCCTATGGCCGGCCCATAGTCTCTACCCACAACAATAAAGGTTTCTACTACAGGCTAAAGAATGTAATATTTAATGGGTGACATTTCATGTCACACCTGGAACATGCAGGCCTGAACACCCCTGCTAAACGTAAACAGGTGTTATCTCACCTCAAGAGACTGTGGACTTGATCCGGCCTGATGCTGCTGAGGGTTGAGTCACTGGATGCAGCGCCTCACACCATGCAGTTGACCTGGGTTCAGGAATGAACCCAGGCCACTGGCGATCAGCAGGAGTGAGAGAGGATCGAGCATCAGTAGGACTGCTCTCTTAGAGGTACCAGATTTTGGGATGCCAAAAAGAGGACACTTAGTACCTCCCCTGATAAGCCCTTGTGCCAGACCCCGAATAAATATGTTTAACATCTCCATCGCTTTCACAGCTCATTTATAAGGAGGTCCTGGGTAGGTGAGAGTAAACAAAATATAAAAATAATAATAATAATAATACAACAGAATAGAGAAGGTACATGAAGAATATATGGCAGCTGGAAAAGAGGACATGTCCTCGTAAAAGAGGACGTCTGGTAACCCTATGCTGTCCTCTCTCGGTGAGGGAGAGTTTGCCATTTTGCCTGTAGATCACACTCTGGTGGGGGCTATGGGACAATGCAGGATGAGATGACACACATCCAGCAGACAAGGCGTGCAGGTACCCACACATGTGCACTCATGCTGCATGGGAAAGTGGACAAGAAAATAGGAGAAATTTTGGCTAGGGGCTGTATGATGCCCTGACCTCCATGTCATGCCAGTCTCCGCTGCTGCATTCCCCAGATTTGGAATGTGCTCTGGGAGGAGAGGGAGCTTCCCTTTCCAGCCCTACCACAGGGGGAAATCTGTTGGTGGTCAAGGGATCAGACAGCAGTTGGTGTTGCGGTTCGGTGGTATGGGGAGGAGCTTCGGCACCTGGATGGATAAACTACGAATTTAAAAAAAAGAGACTGCAAACTGGCCTGGCCTTTCTCCAGGAAATCAAACTGAACCCTTGGGACCATGACAGGTTAAAAAGGAAGTGGGTAGATCAGGTGATCCATGCTTCAGCCCCCTCCTGAAAAAGAGGTGGCTATACTCATAAACAAAAACCGTCACTGGACAATCTCCAAAAAGGTGAGTTAACTCAATGGGAGATGGGTCCTTGCTCTGATGAGCACCCCAGAAGGGCCTTTACTACTTTGGAATATATATGGCCCTAATGAAGATATCACCTCCTTTTTCCACTCGGTGGTACAAGAACCAGGAAAACAGGATCCTAGGTGATAGGTTTAAATGCTTCATTGGCAAGCATTTAAACTAGCCAAGGGGGGAGGCACTGAATAAGAGAAGGGAATTCTTAGCCCCCCCAAAAAAATTCAGGGTAGTTAATGAGGTAAATACCAAGATAGGGAAGTCGATAGGGAGAAGGGCAGGGGTAAATGGAGAAAAAGACAAAGGCAATAAGGACAGGGATGGGGCAAAAAGGGGTAAGGCCATCAAAAAATGGAGGGTAATGAGTACCAATGCCCATAGTCTAGTTAACAAGCTTCCTGAACTGGTGACCTTGATGGAAGGGGGGATGCCTGGGTATCATGGCAATCACAGAAACATGGTACACAGAGAACCATGACTGGGATGCCAATATACCAGGGTACACAATCTACAGGAGGGACAGGGAGGGTAGAAAAGGAGGAGGAGTAGCTCTCTATGTAAGGGAAGGGATCAAAGCAATGGAACTAAAGGGTAAACAGGGAGGAAAGGAGGCACTGTGTGGCACCCTGGAGCCTGGAAATGGCACCATAATCCGCACAGGGGATGTATACAGACCCCCGTCTCAGGGGGAGGAAATGGACAAGAAAATGATAGAAGGCATCCTTAGGATGGCAGAGAAAGGGGATATATTGCTGATGGGGGACCTGAATATGCCAGATGTTAACTGGAGCACCTTTGCTGCAGCCACATCCAAGAGCAGGGCCATTCTCAATGCCCTACAGGGGGCATGACTCAGACAGCTAGTGTTGGAACCCACTCAGGAGGGAGCAATCTGAGACCTGGTACTCTCAAAAGGGGATGGAGAGAGGATCTCAGATCTAAAAGTGGGTAGCCATCTGGGAACAAGTGACCACTAAACAGTGTGGTTCACGATAAACTCAGCTGTAGAGTCAAGCCATACAAAAGTGAAGGTACTGGACTTCAGAAGGGCTGATTTTTCCCAAAATGGGAGAGTGCCACAGAAAAGCACTAGCAGGAGATCAAGTGATGCAGAGTGCTGAGTAGAAGCTCTTTCAAGAAACTCCTGCCTCCTGATCACTAAATTGTCTTTTCTGGACATCTGAATTCCTTAATTTCCTCTGCTTTCGAGATTCAGTGCTGTCTGAACACTTTGGAAGTCTGGTTTGAGTGTAAAATTGGTGGATGGAGGCTTACATGAAGAAAGCTCCGCAGAAGGACACCCCTTCCCGCTACTCCCGAAAAGGCCTCTAAGAAATCCAGGGCTTCGGGTGGGCCTGAGAGGCCTGATCCTCCGAGTCAATTTGGAGAACAGGAACCTTTAATGCTCACTAGGTTCCTTGAAGGGTTTAAGCCCTTTCGTGAGGAAATGAAAGAAATGGCGATATATCTGAAGTCTCTCTCCAGAAAATTAGATGAAGTCTCGCTATCTGTTTCAGATAACATAGCTCTAATAGTCTCAATAGAGAAAAAGTAAAAAAATCTCGATCCCGATCTGGTATCTATGCGTCAGAAACTATCTCGTCTCAAAGCCAAGCTCGAAGATCTAGAGGGCCGCAGCCGCAGAAACAACGTTGTGATACTTGGGTTACCAGAGGGAGAAGAAGGCCAACATGTTGTGGCATTTGTGCAGAAGTTGGTGGAGCAGGTTGCCAGCCCCTCTCCCTTTGGCCCTGCCTATATTATAGAGCGAGCTCACAGGTCCCTATGGCCTAAACCTTCTCCAGAGGATCCCCCCATCCCATTATCTGTCGGTTTTTGAACTATTTGGAGAGGCAGCATTTTCTGCAGAAAGTGAGAGCTTTGCAAGAGGTTCGCTGGGAGAACATGAAACTGAGAATTTCACAAGATTTGCCTGGCTCGGTTTGCCTGAAGCGGAAGGCGTTCCATCCCATTGTTTCCAAGATAATTGCTGCAGGCCTGAAATTCAGGATGGGATACCCGGCCAGATTACAGGTTCTCGTAAATGGATCCTGGTCCAACTACGATGATCCTGCAGTTGCCCTGATGAGCCTTAAATCTATGCTACCAGATCTATTTAAGGAGCCCTGAGATGCTGTGTTTGCAGGATGGAGAGATGTGTGGAGCTGAGAACTGGAACTTTCGTTTTTTCCCTTTTTGAGAAACCGTTCAGTGCGAATGGGAGGAGAAGCTTCCCCTGCTTTGTTTGGACTGGGGGGATCAGCGCAGGGTGCGCTTGCTACTAGTTTCCTTGGCTCCAATTACAGAGGGCCCATGCCGGTTAAGGGCAAAGGACACTTAGGGTCTCGCAACGTGTTTACGGGGGGAATAATATTTCAAATAATATTTTAAGTCTTAGTATTTTTTATATGGTAAACACAATAGAAAGGGGAGTCAGTTTTGCTGATATTTAGCTTCATGTTTATTTCATCTAGATTGGAATTAGAGCGGTCTTGGGCATTCTCTGTAGATCGTTTTCACTCTATCATGACCTGGAATTGGCCACTAGAGGGTGTATCAGGAATTAGTAATTCACGGTGTGCAGCCCTCAACTCGAGGGGGATCTTTCTGAACCTTCTCACTAGACTCGAGTGCAGGACAACTAACTTTCACACGGAGAGCCAGTACACTTGGAGGCTGGTTATTTCTGGGAAGATGCATTTTTTCTGTCTTCCCTTCCTGCGATGTGATTACTATCTCTTTCTCGATTCCTGCTGTCAGTCTGTGGCACGGGTCACTCCCCCTTACTGGGTTCCCGATCTGGTTTTAGCTTTTGCATAATTGCCTCATGAGGCAAGGATGATTTCAGTTTTCTCTCTCAGTTTTGTTTGGATTTCCATGGCTACCTAGGTTGTACATGGCTTTCACTGTGGCCCTTTTCTAATAGGCTCCCAATAGGTTTACACTTTGGTGTGGGGGTATTGAAAGCCCAGGACCATTCTCTCTTTTTTAGGGACAAGCAGCACTGTTTTGTTTTCTATATGGGGATAGCGGAATGTAAGAGTTCTTATTAACAGGGGTGCATCATCGGGGGGCCGGAGATGAAGGAAAAGCACCAGTACTGTGCTGAACATTGCTTGTGACAGTTTCGAGGGTTGGGGGTGAGTTTCGGGTATTGTTGGAGGTAGGGGGTGGGTAGGGGGGATGGGATGGATTTAATTGTGGGGGGGTTAGGGAGGAGGGAGGGCTTTACTTCAGTAACCATGGGTGTACGTTTGCAGGGGCTAAGTATCCCGTGTGCCAAGCTGAATACACTAAGTCTAATTACCATTATTGGATGGCTAATGAGATAACTTTTGCGACTTGGAATGTTAAGGGGATCAGGAAAAAGCACAAACAATATCAGGCTCTTAAACATTTAAGCTTACTTAGCTCTCAGATAACTTTTTTACAGGAAACCCACTTATTAGAAGTGGAAGCTTTTGCAGTTAAGGAGACAACAGGTGGGATTGGTTTACAATGCCCAGGGATCTACAAACAGCTGCGGGGTCATGCTCATGATTAATAGGGGTATTCCCTTTGTTTCTACACAAGTTATTAAAGATCCCGAGGGAAGGTTTATCCTTGTTAAAGGTACTCTTTGGTCTGTTCCAATATTACTTGGCAGTATCTATGGTCCTGACATAGATGACCCAGGATTTTTTATGAGACGTATATCTGCTATTCTCCCAATGCTTCACATCAGGATTATTTTGGGGGGGAGGATTTTAACCAAGTACTTAAGTCTAATTTAGATAGGTCAGGCAAAGGTCTGGGAGGGGTCACTCCGGGGCAGAAGGCTTTTAAAGATTTATTGGATCAATGCGGGCTCTGAGATGTCTGATGTGTTTTACATCCCAATTCTAGGGAGTTTACCTTCAGGTCAATGACGCACGGCTCGCAGTCCCGCATTGATTACATACTTATTTCTCAGTGCCTATTACCTGGGGTTAAGACTTCCATGATTCAACCTGGCCCAATCTCTGACCACTCACTAGTTTTATGTAAATTGGTATTGCTTAATTTACCTAACAGGGAAACCAGATGGAAACTTAATGAACAACTTCTCAAGGATGTTAAATACTGCAAACTTATAAGGGAGCAAATTGAATTCTTTTTTTCATCTAACCCGTTAGATAGCGCAAAGCCAGACATTTTGTGGGGGGCCTTTAAGGCCTTCATGAGAGGGATCCTTATCAGCATGGCGGTTCATAAGAAAAGGGCACAGGAGAAGGAATTAATATCTTTACTATCCCAAATTAGATCACTTGAAAATAATTTCTCGATGAATCCTCCCGATGAGGATATGAGGAAACTCTTAGTGTTGAAAGATAGATATTTGGAGTTACTCCGAGACAAAGCAGAATTTAGCTACTATTCGTACAAAAGCTAGTTACACTGACCAGGGAGAAAACGCGGGTCGCCTACTGGCACTGCGTATTAAGCAACAAGGATCAGTGAGATTTATCCCTCCTATCAGGGCAATGGCTGATGGATCCTTAAAAGTATCTCCCACTGAAATAGTTCAAGAATTTGCCCGCTACTATTCAAACTTGTACAGTGACATGGAGCATCCCCTTGCCCTGGGAGTATGGAGAGTTACCTGAAAGATTTCCATTTGCCCCCTCTCTCTGACCAACACAAGGATTTTCTGGTTGCTCCTATTTCTCAGGAGGAAATTGCTGATGTTATTAGTGAATTGCCTGCAGACAAGGTTCCAGGCCCCAATGGTTTTTCCTCCTTATTTTATAAAGTTTTTCGGGACCTTCAATCACCAGTACTTTGCCGTTTATTCCAGCACATTTTAGCTGGGGCGGAGGCTGACTCCCACCTTTTTGAGGCCTTGATTGTTCTGCTCCCCAAACCAGATAAAGATCTTGAGCTGGTTCAGAGTTACAGACCTATCTCGCTTTTAAATCAGGATATTAAAATTCTTTCCAAAATATTAGCCAATAGGTTAACGGTAGTTCTTCCTGAGTTGATAGGTATAAACCAGATAGGATTTATGAAAGGGCATTCATCTTCTGACCACTTACGTACCTTGTCACATGTCTTCTCGGCCACCAGGGATGCCGAGTTCCCTGCAGGACTGGTCTCCCCGGACGCCGAGAAGGCATTTGATCGAGTGAACTGGAACTTTCTGTTCCGAGTTCTGGAAGCATTTCATTTTCCCTTTCCGTTCATTTCCTGGATTGCCACACTTTATAAAAACCCTACCGCAAGAATTTCTGCGAATGGGGCATTCTCTAAGCCCTTTTCGCTTCACTCAGGAACTAGGCAAGGATGTCCATTATCTCCTTTGTTATTTAATTTATATTTGGAACCTCTCATTCAAAATATTCTCAATAATGTTTCTATACAGGGTGTTAGAGTTGGGCGACATGAAATTAAAGTCACTTCATATGCAGATGACCTGTTGATACGCTTATCTCACCCTGTATCCTCTGTTCTGGCTTTGCTAAGGAAATAGCAAGATTTAGCAACCTGTCCCATTACAAACTGAATGCTAGTAAATCTCTATTTTTCCCACTAAACCATAAAGTTTTCAAAAATGACATTAGTCCCTTTTGGTTTGTGTTGGACTTCCAGGTCATTTAAATATTTGGGTATCAAGCTTTCTCGTAACCCTCTAACATGGTTTAAGGAAAACCTGGATTCTCTCTCGTAGTTGATAGCTCACGACCTCGAGAGGTGGTCCAAACTTCCTATTTCACTATGGGGCCAGATCAACATAATTAAGATGAACATATTTCCTAGAATTTTCTATCCATTATCTCTTCTTAACACTTTTATTCCTTTGCTCCGGTTCAAAAAGACACGTGTATTCACCAGATTTATCTGGGCCGACAGATATCCTCGGCTGGCTTATCATAAGCTGGCAGACCCAAAATTGGAGGGGTTCTGAATTCCCCATCTGTACCATATATCACTGGGCTAGTCACTTAGCAAAATGTCTGAGATGGTATCCCCAGCCCAGAAAAAGAGCAACCGGTTTGGCTTAGAACAGAACTGGATGCAATCAAGTTCAAGAATTTGGACCCTCTTACACTATTTTTCCTTAAGTTTCCCCAGGTACGTATGACCGAAGAGTGCCCCATAATAATGACTTCTTTAAAGATTTATTCTCAAATGTGTTCATTTTTACAATATTTCCCTCATCGTGACCTGGCCCAGTCTATTTGGAATTCCCCATCATTCACTATTAACAAGAACCAGATCTCCCGTCAATGGTTGTCTCAATTGGGGGATGGGAAGCTTTTTTCTCTTATGGTTGGAGAGGGGCATTGGCTGAGGAGCTTGAACTTGGGGATTGCTGAGAGCCTTAAGAGGTAAAGCCTCCTTCCCTCCAGCCTGCTTGTGGAGAGGCTCTTCACAACCACCCAGGAGTGTCGCTTCATTTATTGCTGCTGGCAGATCACATGTCACATCACGTAACCTACCCATCATTTTACTAAGTGTCCACTTTCCCATTTGCAGCTTATACACTCCAACCACTAGAGGTTGATGCACTATCCACTCTGGCACCACTCCAACCACTCTCCACTCCCTCCTAGCAACTATTGCAATCTCTGTCCACTATAAGTCTCTGCAGTTCCCTCCTAATACTTTCTGCTGTCTTCTCTTCAGCCCACCACTAGGCCCCTTGCAAGCCTCAAACCTTGTACCCGTTACTCCAAAGTCTGTAGCCCACCCACTAAGCCAATGAACCAGGCCAATATCTACCTCTAATTTCAAGCTTTTAACCCTTCCTTCTCAGAAACAAAAATACCTATCCTCTGTCCCACTGCTGCTCTCAAACCCAGTACTCTTACTGTTAGAGTCTGCAGCTCTACCACTTAACCATTGTATCTGGTTATCTTATCCTTACTAAGGTTCTTATAGTCTCTGACCCCCCTAGTCTGCCAAACTATTCCACCATTTCTTTCTTGGTACTACTACAGGCCTCAAACTCTGCACCTTTGTAGTCACAGTCAGCAGCTCTACCTCTCAGCCATCCTACCAGACTAGTGTTAGCTATACTCTATGCCTCTCAAAGCTTCTAACCCCCACAATCTGCCAAAATTTCTACTCTTGGTGCCATTGCAGGCAGTGAACGCTGCACCCTTGCTATCTCACTCAGCAGCTCCACCACTCAGCTATCACATCAGACTATTGTTTGCTATAGGTTTTAAGACTTTAAAAGCCTCTAACCTCCATAGTCTGCTAAAATAATTTTCTGGGTGCTACTACAGGCTTTGAATCCTGCACCGTTGCTGTCAAAGTCACCAGCACTGCCACTCAGCCATCATATCTGGCTATCTTTTTAAACTACTGTATCGTTGCATATCTCAAAGCCCCTACAGCTTTTTCTGGCTCCCCCCACAACCTCTTTGTTCTTCCCCCAAAGCTATCTAGGCACCATGTCTGCTCAATTCCACCTTATGTGCCTCATCCTTATTACCACCCTGGGTTTCACCTCCCACCTGCCACACCTCACCTATGCCCTTGTGGACTGCACCTTTGCAGCTCTCCAGATCTGTCCATCCCCCCTACCTTGTCATCACACACTGGACCCTGCATCCACCTCCCACTGGCAGCCCCTACCCCAGCACCCACCCAGACCCCCTGGTGCCACCCTTCTGCATCCTCCAATCCTCCAAACCCTGCCCATCCCCCCTACTTCATCCTCCCCTCCTCTAAATGTTCCCCAAAACTCCTAACAACCTGCGCCCCTATGATTAGAGCCTTAGTCATGCTTCTACCCTCTCTGGTAATATCACCCTAATCAGGCCCTGCCCCACCATTCCACCTGCCAAGATCCTCTGGACTCCGCATTGCCTTACTGAATATCGCAGCCTGCAAGAAATCTGCAGCACTTCAATGTTGGGCAACCCTTCACCAACCAGGCATCATTGCCCTAGTGGAGACCTGGCTCTCCAAATCTACTCCCGACACCTTTGTCTCACTTCCCGGATACACCCTACATCGGGAAGACAGGGTAGGAAAGTGTGGGGGTGGTTGTGCATTCTACACCACCAACAACATTACTGGTCACGTGCTCCCAACCCCCAAACTCACAAACGGAGCACAAGCCCTCACCCTAAAAATCACCCCTGACCCCTCCAGGGCCCCATTATACCTCACAGTCATCTACATACCCCCTAAGAACCAAAAGACTGCTACATCTCTCACCGAATACCTCTCTACCCTACCACACAATGCAGAACGGACCCTAGTAGGGGACCTCAACGTCAACTGGCTTGGCCCCTCTGCAGCACCAACTAAGGACTCATTCTCAGCCATTGACATGGTCCAATTAGTTACCCAACCCACTAGACTCCACACATCTACTGGTACCCGCACCCTCCTGGACATCCTTATCTCTAACTGCCCCCACAAAATCCAGGATATACAAGTACTTCCTGACTCCTTAAGTGACCACTCACCCATTCTATTCCAACAGACCTCCTCCACACCCAATCCCATAGCCCAAACAACCTTCAGAAGGTGTCTCCACCCAGGAGGGTTAAAAAAACTTAAACAGCTACTCACCCAGATAGATTGGTCCCCCATTAATACAGCCCCCAGCATCGACATTGCACTCACCCTGTTTACACAGGCCTTCACCAAGACCTGTGACCTCTATGCTCCACTCACCAAACTCCACACCAAAAGGCAACATGCCCCATGGATAACCCCCTCCCTACTCCAAATGTTGAGAGACAAGGATAATCTCTGGCACAAAGCCATAGGATCGGGCAGGTTGGTGGACAGACATTCCTATAATGCCGCTCACAATAAATGCACTCGAGCCATCCGTAAGGCCAAAGCAGACCACTGTCAGTCCACTCTCACAACCACGTCGGGGTCTGCAAAGACCTTCTGGAATAACATCAAAGAACTTAATGGGAAATCTCACTCCCCACCTCCCTCCCAGCTCACCATAAATGGCACTGCCTCCACAGACACACTCACCATAGCAAACTGTCTAAACATCACCTTCTCAGATCTCAGCACTGTTCTCCCTAGCGGTTTCTTTGAACCTGTGCCCCAATCCCCGCCTCCAACCCTGCAGCATCCCTGTTTCCTCCTGCACATAATATCCCCCCATGAAGCTCATCCTTACCTACAAAAATTGCTAAACAGCAATAACCCTATAAATGATCCCCTAGATGCCAGGCTCCTTCGACTAGTCCTTGACATGGTCCTAGACCTCCTAACAGACCTGCTCAACAAATCCCTATGCCTAGGGCAATTCCCTAGTGCCTGGAAAACAGCTGTCATTACCCCCATGCATAAAAGTGGTGACAAAGCCTTCCCTAATAACTATCGACCCATCTCCATTCTTCCCCCCCTCTCTAAAGTGCTAGAAAAAGTGGTGGCCACCCAACTTACTGAATACCTAGCCAAGTATAACATCCTATGCCCAGATCAACATGGCTTCCATTCAGGCCATAGCACCACCACAGCCCTCCTAAAATTCACCAACTTCCTGCACTCCTCCCTAGACGCCGGTAACATTGCAGGAGCTGTGTTCATAGACCTATCCAAGGCCTACGACACAGTCTGCCACCCTCTCCTTCTCGACTCACTCCACCAACTTGGTTTCTCCACAGGCCCCCCTGGCCTGGTGCTCCAGTTACCTTTCTGCCCGGTCCCAATGCGTCAAAATTAATGGAACTCTATCCGACACACTACCCATCCACTCTGGGGTGCCCCAGGGCTCTATCCTGGGACCACTTCTTTTCTCCCTCTACCTAAACTCCTTACCAAAGGCCTGCTGCACAAAACTCTTACTATATGCAGATGATGCAGTGCTCTTCACCTCACATCATAAACCCACACCCCTGCAGGACTCCCTCCAACTTGCCTTCTCCCAGGCCGAAACCTGGTTTAAGGACCATAAACTGGTCCTCAATTTAAAAAAGACGAGGTCAATGATCTTCTCTCACCGCCAAAACAGAGCTAAGAATGCACCGCTCAGCATCCTCCCCAGCACCCAGCACCCCCCTTGAGCAGGTATCCAACTACAAATATCTTGGACTTACCCTCGACTCGGCCCTTACCTTCCATGACCACATAAACACCCTTGCTGCTGCAACAAACACCCGGATTGGACTCCTTTACCGACACAGGGACTGCCTTCCCCCCATGCCCTTAGGCTTGCCATCACCTCATTGATACTGTCCCTAGTGGACTATGGGCTCCCTGTATACGGTGCAGCAAATAACACCACACTCCAGATAATCCAGGCCACACTAAACAAGGCCTGCAGGCTCCTTACAGGTGCACCCAGGCTTACTCACACCTGCTCACTCTATACCTCTGCCAATATTCTCAACCTTGATGAAAGGCTCCACTACCAGACCTGCTTACTCGGCAAGAAAATACTGCTCAGACTCTCCCCCCCCGGGGTCACCGCCTCTGTTCAGCCTGCAACCCCCACTATCTTCACCCGCAATCCAGAGAAAGCTCCTCTGGTTGTGCCCAGGGTTAAAACCTCCCTTGCCAAGAGATCTTTCCACCATAGGGCACCCACATGGTTTAATGCACTCCCAAGCACCATCACTAGTGCACCCAAGATCGCCCATTTCAAAACCACTCTTCGCAACCACCTCTTCAATATCCGCTCCTGCAACTGCTTCTAATTCTCTCACTCTCTTACCCACTCTGATCCAATATTCTCTGACAAAGTCCATTATGGATTGCAACCTCCATCTTTAACACCAAACCCATGATTAGGTCTGGCTACTATGTTTAGATGCCTTCTCAAGCTTATAATGCCTCACTGCTGTTATGTTGCAAATATCATCATCCAAAGGTTATAAATAATGTCAGAAAATACCTACTTCCAAATCTTGTAAATACTGTCTGTGACAAATGTCTGTAACACATGCTTAATGTAACCACTGTTATTCCATGTATCTCATGTTTAAGGTAATTGTTGTTATACCTACTCTATGTTTCCATCTACCTTACATGTGACAAGGTACCTTTGCAAATGAGCCTCTGGCTCAAAGGTTGTAACCGATATATCAAATAAATAAAAAAAAATAAATAAATAAAGATATTATTAAGAAATTTCTCATTCCGGTTTCCTCTCATTTCAAAGCTATACAATTAAAGCATTTACTTGTAACCAATTTCGGTAATACTTCTCCTTCCCAGACCATCACTTCTCTGATACTTGAAGTTTCCCCACTTTATGGATCTTCAGGTGTAATCTCAAAGCTATATCAGGTTTTTTTTTCACAAAAAATATGGTGGTCCCTTTGGACCTACAAGATTCTGGAATGATTTTTTCCCTCAACATTACTTGGATTGGCATTCTCTGTGGAGATCATGTCATAAATATATTACTCAAGACAGACTGCGTCTCATGCAATATCATATTTTACATAACTTGTACTACACCCCGGTCAAATTACAGAAGTGGGGTTACCTGAATTCCAATATGTGCAATAAATGTTTGCAGGAAGAAGGAACACTTCTCCACATGTTTTGGTCCTGTCCTAAAATCTCCCTCTTATGGGATTCAATTAAAACTTTCCTGGACCCACTGCTGGGCCTTCAGGAATACTTTACTCCCGAGATCTGTCTGTTAGGGGACTTATCATTTATTAGAGTTAAGGTACGAAAGTTTCACATTTCCATGATTGCCTTATCAGCTAAGAAGCTTATTCTACACCACTGGAAAGATAAGTCCTCTCCATCTGTCCAGGAATGGGTAAAAGAAATTCTGTCCAATCTGCACACAGAAAAAGTGATTGCCAGTCTCCACAATAGAATGGCAACATATACCAAAATCTGGGATCCCCTTCACTCTCTAATTTCTCTGGTTCAAGTCTAAGTATATCTCAGACTATATTGTCATGTAAGACCTTAAGTAAGGTGCTTGGCATTTGACGGGCATTAGGTTGGATTACTGCAGTATGGGGAGGAATGGGTGGGTCAGGCAGTTATTCCTTTATTTTGTATCAGAATGTTAATGTCACTGTCATTTAAACTGCCTTTTATTGTGGAAGATGTATCAATAAACTTTAAATTGAAAATAAAAAGAAAAGCACTATCAAACAGGCAAGAAGGAGGGGTGGAGCAACAATGGGGAAACATCAAAACTGCCATCACAAGGCCGACCTGGTGGCTCTAAGGGTTGAGGTGCTGGATGCCACACCTCACACAACGCTGGCAACCTGGGTTTGGGAGCAAGCCTGGCCAATGGGAGTCAGCAGGGCAGGAAGAGGACTGAGCATCCGATGGACAGCTCTCCTCTCTTGGGAGGGTGGGGTTCACCTTCAGCACTTGACTGGCCTCTGGTGGAGGTCCATGGTTCAGCAAGCATAGAGCTAGTTGCAGGAGGATGAAGAGTGGCTACATCAGTGGTAAGGCCATGACATTGTGTACAAGCCACTCCCCTGAACAGGGAAAATCAGCGCACAGTCTTTTGGATGACAGAGCACCCAGTGGAGACCCTGATTGCCCATGCAACTGCCTGACTGCCTGGAGAAGGTCTGATGAAACAAAAAAGTATTTGGGGTGTCCTGCCCCACTGTGTACCCACCTGGGGGTACAGCCAAGGCTCCATGGGGACCAACCGGGAGTTCAGGTAGGCCGTGTGTGTGGGGATACTGCATTGTGTCTCCTGAAGGAGTGGATACCGTGCACTGGAGGAGTACAAAAAAAGAAATTTAAGAAAAAAACTGCCATCACAGAGGCAACAAGCCTTTGTGTGAAGCAAATAAACAAATCAAAACAAAAGATAAAACACTATGGTTCTCAAGAGAGGCGGTGGGGAAGGTTAGGGAGAAAAAGATAGCATTCAGGAAGTATAAGGAAACACAGAAGGAGCAGGACAGAGAAATGTACCAGTTAAAGCAGAAGGAAGTGGGGAAGGCAGTCAGAATAGCAAAGGCCCAAACCAAGGAAAAGATAGCCAATTCGGTTAAGAAGGGGGATAAAACCTTTTATAGTTACGTTAGGGAGTGAAGAAAGACAAAGGGAGGGATAGTGAGGCTGAATAAAGAGGAGGGTGGTGGGCAGAGGGACAGTGAAAAGCAGGATACCAAATGAATGCTTTTGCCCAGTATTCACAAAGGAAGAGGAGGGAGAAGTACCTAATCCAGTGAATAGAAGCATTCTGGATAGGGGGTTGATATCAGTCCTTTCACAGAAGAAAGGGTTCTGAAAGAACTCCTAAAACTGAAGGTGGACAAAGCAATGGGGCCTGATGGTATTCACCCCAGAATTCTAAAAGAACTAAGGGGAGACTAGTAACACCACTGACAACCCTTTTTAACAAATCATGGGAGGATGGTGTGGTACCTGTGGACTGGAGGAGGGCGGATGTGATTCCCCTTCACAAAAGTGGGAGCAAGACAGAGGCAGGAAACTATAGACCTGTCAGTTTGACCTCAGTGGTAGGGAAAATGATGGAATCACTTCTGAAGGAAAGAATTGTAGAGTACCTAGAGGCCAGTGGGGCACAGGACCCAAGGCAGCATGGATTCACAGTAGGAAGGTCATGTCAGATGAATCTAATCAATTTCTTTGACTGGGTGACCAAAGTAGTAGACCATGGAGGGGCTGTGGACATGGCCTACCTAGACTTTAGCAAGACATTTGACAAAGTCTTGCACAAAAGATTAATAAACAAATTAGCCAGCCTGGGAGTGGGTCCCTAGGTAGTAGCCTGGGTAAAACATTGACTGGACAACAGAACGCAGAGGGTAGTAGTAAACAGAGTCCACAGTGAAGAAAGAGGGGTTAGTAGTGGGGTATTTCAGGGTTCAGTACTGGGTCCGGTACTTTTTAATGTCTTTATAAGTGACACTGCAGAGGGACTGGAAGGAAAAGTATATCTCTTTGCAGATGACACAAAGATCTGCAACAGGGTTGATACACAAGGTGGGGTGGAAAGGATGAGAAGGGACCTGGCAAGGCTGGAGAAATGGTTAAATGTATGGCAGCTTAGATTCAAGGCAAAGAAGTGCAAAGTAATGTACCTGGGAAACAAAAACCCAGGGGAAGAGTACACAAATATTTCAGAAAAAGAGATGTGCAAGAACAAGGGGGCACAATTTGAAGATAGTAGGGGGATGAGTTAGAGGTAATGTGAGGAAGCATTTTTTTCATGGAGAGGGTTGCAGATTCATGGAATAGCCTTCCTGAGGAGGTCATGGAGTCAAAAACAGTGGGGGAATTCAAGAATGCATGGGACAGACATAAAACAATTCTAGTGGGGGGTAAGAGGAAATAGTCTTGGTTAACTAAGATCTGCAGTTTATCCATTAGGTAGGAAAATGGGCAGAGTAGGTGAGCCAAGCTGTCCTTGTCTGCCATCAAATTCTATGTTCTATGTTTCTGTGGAAGCTGAGTTCAGATAACATACCCAATCTTGTTGGGGGATATTTTAATCTCACTATAGATCCCTTTCTTGACAGGTGCCCAACCAACATCGAACCCCATGCCAGAGCACTAGCCCAAATGACTGAGGAAATGGGACTAACAGACATATGGAGAACCTTTCACCCCAGAGAATGTGACTACTCCTTCCACTTCCCAGTGCATGACTCCCATAGCCAGTTAGATTTCTGGCTCACCTCCTCAGACATCATCACCAAAGCCTCCATAGAAGTGGCTATTTTCCCCATAGTGATCCCCGACCATGCCCCTGTCCAGCTCTGTTTCACATGGGGAACTCCATCTTTCTCCTCTCCCACTTGGTGGCTAGACCCCCTCTTACTGAGAGACCTGGACTTCACCTCATTATCTGACATATCCACTGGCAACACATGGGAAGCCTTCAAGGCTACCCTGAGGAGCACAATCATTGGGTACATACATGGCAGGAGGAAGAGAAGAGAACAATGCTTGACCGGCTTGGAAAGCCAACTGAGGGAGGCACAGAACCAGTTTAGGGCCCTTCCTAAACCATCCCTTCAGGCCCAGCTAGGACACACAGTAGCTGACCTCAGAATGAAGGTGAATGAGCTGCTATCCCGGAAGGCTGAGGTATCTATTCTTCACCTAAAACGCAATTACTGGGAGGGTGGGAGAAGGGATGGAAGGTCTAAGCATACCACCTGAGGAAACAGAAAGCCAAAAGGCATATTGTGGGATTGACAGACAGCACAGGGAATGTCCACACTGGTGTTCAAGACATCAATAGGATAATGGTGGAGTTTTACTCCATGCCCTACACCAAATCTTGATCACCAGACCCTGAGGGAGTTGCCCCCTTCTTAAACTCCTTGAACCTCTCTGCACTTACCAGTCAGCAAGCACAACTGCTGGACTTCTACATTACAAGTGAGGAGGTAGCAGCAACACTGCACTCTCTAAAAACAGGGAAAGCCCCTGGGGGGGATGGGTTCCCGCTGAAGATCTGGCAGTTCCTCAACCCAATGGTTGCCCAGGTTCTTCAGGAGGTTTACACAGAAGCACTAGAAAAGGGATTATTCCCCCTCCTTCTGGAAGGCAGTAAAACCATTTTCCCCAAAAAAGAGAATGACCCCGCAAAGGCTGCCATCTAAAGGCCCATCTCACTTCTGAATGCTGACAGTAAGGTCCTGGAAAAAATATTGGCCACCAGAGCTCAACCCCCTGCTACCCAAGCTCATACATTCCTCCCAGATGGGCTTTGTAAAATGTCAGTACAGTACAGACCACATCTGATCACTACTGAACCTCATCCATAAGGCAAAGTCCATCCCCACCTCAGCAACAGCTGTGGTGATCGATTTAAAAAAAAAACCTTTGACTCCCTAGAATGGAATTTTGTCCACCGGGTTCTAATCACCATAGGATTCGGGCTCAGGTTCCAGGCATGGGTGCAGGTGATATATCACTCCCCTATAGCCAAAGTACTCACCATCTCCATGCTGTCCCCCCCTTAGGTAGAGGGACCTGCCAGGGATGCTCCCTGTTACCATTGCTTTTTGTACTGGCAGTGGAACCACTTGCTACTGCTATCAGACATCACCCGTACATTAAGGGGATGGTGATAGGAAACAGTGAATACTCCACCCTGATGTACACGGATGACCTCTTGATACCACTGACTGACCTGGAAGCCTCCATCCCCACCATCCTCAAAACCTTATCTGATTTTTCCATATACACTGGTTTAAGGCTAAATAAAACTAAAACTGAGATCCTCTCACTAAATCTCAGATGTCAGCCTATCATGACAACAAAACACAGCTTTAGATGGGCCCCTAATGGCATTACATATTTAGGGATCAAAGTTGTTCTGGACACCACCAAGTTATGGGAAGTAAACTTCAAACCACTGCTCACTGCTATACGCACTGAATTAGACAGGTGGAGACCCCTCCAACTCACCCTAGCCATGAAAATTTTGACCCAAAAGATTATCACGGCCCCTAAGATTCTGTACATTTTGTCCCACCTCCCATTGGATCTCCCACCCATTCTGGTACAAGAGAACAGACACTCTTATAGGGGACATTCTGTGGGAGGAGAAAAAAAATTAGATATAGCAGAACAAGTTAAGGGCCCACTGGAAGGAGGATGGGTGGTTTTTACCCTGCTTTGAGGGTTACAAATGGGCATTCCAAGCCAAGCAAACACTTAAATGGTTTGCAAAACATGGGCCAGAAGCCCCACAGTGGTTACACAGGGAACAGGCTCATAGCAAAGTGGCATATCTTTCAATGCTATTGTAGAACAGCACCCCAAAAAAGCTTTTCCTTCACCCCACGATAGGAACTTCCATCAAGTACTGGGCCAAACTGCATAAGAGACTGAAGACCAGTCCCTCCCCTTAAGGTTCCACTTCACTATGGAGTAACAAGGACATCACTGTGGACTGCAAACCCTTAGTCTGGGCACAGTGGTCTGCCAGGGGTATCCACTACTTCCACGACTCATATGACCCTTCAACCAGGACTCTAGCTATCTTTAAGGGGTTGCTGGACTAATGGAACCTCCCACAACAGGACTTTTGGAGATGCCTCCAGATCAGAAGTACCATCACACTAAGCACTCCCATCAACCAAGTACCCGCAGGCTCCCATCACTGGTCCCACAATGGCTGGCAAAAGATCGGGAGACAAACAAGAATCATGATGACCCCAACTTGTGGTCAACATTATTCATGTCGGCAAGATGCTGGTCGACAAAAGGGTTTTCAAACTGGCATTGTAAAGCCCTTCCCTTCCAATCCCTTGAAGTGAAAAAAAGTGGGAGATTGTCCTAAAGACCCAGATAACTGACCAGGAGTGGAAAGCCTGTTGGAAGCTGGCACACAAGGCCTACCCAGATACTAGGAGTGCTCTAATCCAAAACAAGATTTAACAGTCTTGGTACAGGACCCCAGTAGCTCTTCATGCTGCCAAACTTACCAGGACAAACTGTGCTGGAGATACCAAGCTCATAAAGGAGACTTGCTCCATACAGTGTAGGACTGCACAGCAATAAAGCCACTCTGGCAACAAATCTGTGCACTTGGCTCAGAGATCCTCCATAAACCTATGACCTATTCCACAGAGGTGATGCTACTGGGCATCCACACTTCCACCCCCTAGCTGAATGCCCAGGACCAGAAGTGTATTGCCATACTAAGTATGCAAATGAAGAGGCTTCTCCTGTGTAAATGGAGAACTCAAGAGGTCCCCTCCAGCTGAGAAGTGCTAAACTCCCTGGCACAAGTAACCAATATGGATCGGATAACACATGTGGTGGTCAACACCCTGCCTAAGTATCACACTTTGTGGCAACCCTTCATTAACTTTTTAAAGCCCAGAGCTGGAATAGGCTGATTTCTCACAACTACATGCTTGGTGACCCAGTGTGGTCACTCAGGGCCTCCTGTTGTATGATTAAGCACTGGTATAAATGTGAAATGCAGACCTTATTGTAAGTAACACTTCTTGAAAACTGCAAATCTATTAGATACATTGTGTGTGTTATGCTCTGTTTGTTGCAGATCTGGATGCACAAAAACAAAGGCACTACCATAATTCCTTGTTACAGCAAGAGTCACGTCTTACAGCTAATTACTCTTTGCCATACCAGGTAGGCCATGTTTTTTCTTTTTCTTTTCCTCTGCCTAACTTCTCCTATAAGTCTTCATGTACAAGGCAGATGTTGTAAGCCTGGAGCTATACAAGGTACTGCATTCCATCTTTTCTGCAATGTTTTGTCTTCTGTTTTTACTGTTTTGGAAACAAAAAACATTTTAACAACAACAAAAAAAAGCAGTCCCCCAAAGCATTAGTTTCTGAAGACATGGTTCATTGAGAATTTGCTGTGACGGTTCTGTGTAATTTGGGAGAATTTGGTTCTTTGAAGGTCGTGATCTCAAGAGGATTTGTCACGCTTACTGAAGAGATTGCAGTGAGATCGGCAGGAAGGAAAATAAAAACTGATGCTGGGCTGAAACTATTTGTTTGATTTTACACCATCCTTAAGTCTTGGTTCTAACTAAATAATGCCGGCAGTGAATTAAGACTGGGTGTTTTGCTTTAAAGTAATTTTCTGAGGTTTCACAGATGCCTTTTTCATGTAATATGCCATTGCCACCCATGCTTCAGATATTGAAGCTGCAATTAGTTTTGTAAAAAAATCTATTATAGTCATTTTTTTTTTATGTTTTATCAGCACTTTGTTTATGCCTGCCCTCCAGTTTTCTGTCTGTGGCCACACCTCCAGAATGATGTCATGCAAGGGAACTGTTAATGTTTTATGTACAGCGACAAGAAAATCTGGGTAAATTATAAAGTAGAATTAAATATTCACTACTCAGAGGTGCAGTCCCTTATTTTGGTAGTGGTGACTGCAGTATAGTACCTAATATGTAGACATATTTATTTACTTATTTATTTAAAAGTTTCACCAGGAAAGACATACTGAGCAAACAAGATTGTTTCCAGATGTGACCTTGGAGAGAGGGGAAAGGGGTACACATTAGGTACATATGTAGCAAGGCATTAGGGGTACAATAAGAAGTTGTTTTTCAATTTCCTTACTGTGAGGTGTAGTCTCATACTTCTGTAGAGACTTCAACAATAAAAGCTCTCATATGTTTATTTTCAAAAAAAGGCATTGTACATATAGTATCTAGCAAACAAGATTTCTTTATTGAGAAATGTAGTATCCTAGTTTTGTAGTGACGAGAGAAATAGCTGATTTGTCTGTCTCCCTAATCAAAGTGCAGTTTCCTATTTTGGTAGTGCTTACATCAGTACAATCTGTAGGAAAGTTCCTGGAAAAATGTTTTTGTGATGCAGGTAGGCCAAAAAGATTATTTGCCATTCTGTGTAGATGTTTCACTTTTACTTCCTGCCGATGAAGTGACAGGTCTGAAGTGACAGCTGCTGTCAGAATGTGGGAGCATGATAATACTTTTGTATGTTTACTTTATAGGGCCTGAATGACTATAAGTAGCTCAGGGATATAATTATAGGTCAGAATACTTTTATTTTCTTTGGTATAAAGTTTATGCTTGGAGTCCAAAATTGTGAAAGAAAAAGGATGTCTGCAATACCAAGACTGACCAACATGGGTCTCTGTTTCAAAATGTTGCTTCCCTTGCATAATATCATGGTTGGGGTTGCAGCACTGAGAAAAAAAGGGCTGGGTTATGCAAATGAAGCACAGCACAGAAATAAAGTCATTTTTTCATGGAAAACAGCACTTTTTTGCAGTTTGAATGGTAGGCAATTGATTCAAAATTGGCTGGACAACAGGATACAGAGGGTAATAGTAAACAGAGTTTACTCTGAAGAAAGGGGGATTACTAGTGGGGTACCACAGGGTTCAGTACTGGGACCGGACCTCTTTAATGTCTTTATAAGTGACATTACAGAGGGACTAGAAGGAAAAGTATGTCTCTTTGCAGATGACACAAAGATCTGCAACAGGGTTAATACAGAAGGTGGGGTGGGGAGGATGCAAAGGGGCTTGGTATGGTTGGGGGAATGGCCAAATATATGGCAGCTTAGATTCAATGCAAAGAAGTGCAAAGTAATGCACCTGGGAAACAAAAATCCAAGGGAAGAGTACACAATGGGGGGGGGGGTGAGATATTAACAACTACAGAAATGGAAAGGGACCTGGGGTAGTCATATCAGATGACCTTAAGGTGGGCAAGCAATGTGAGAAGGCAGTAAGAAGAGCTGGTGGGATACTGGGATGCATAGGGAGAGGCATCACCAGTAGAAAATAAGAAGTTGTTATCCCTTTGTACAGACAGTTGGTGAGACCCCATCTGGAGTTCTGCATCCAGTTCTGGAGACCCCATCTCTGCAAGGACATAGACAGGATGGAGGTTGTCCAGAGGAGGGCAACTAAGATGGTGCAGGGTCTGCACCAGAAGACATATGAAGAGAGATTAAAGAAGCTTAATATGTATACACTCGAGGAGAGGAGGGAGAGGGGGGAACATGATATAAACTTTCAAGTACATCAAGGATATTTGGATATTTGGAGTCTATCATTAATGAAATAAATTCTGTCTGTGCTCTTGGTGATATACTTACAGGAGATTTTAACCTGAGTGGTATAGACTGGACTACATTTACAGGATGATCTAATGCTGCAAAAATATTTATTGATGTTTGTCAGCAATGTAATTTAATTCAGGGGGTACAACAACCAACTCGGGGTAATAACCTCCTTGATTTGGCTCTTTATAGTAAGTCTGTTTACATAAAACATCTTATGGTGTGTCCTCCTATGGGTAGTAGTGATCATTGCTCTATTACCTTTAAAATCTGTCAACCTGTTGTCACCATTTGTAATAGTATCAACGTTTATCTGTATGATAAATCAGATATTAATAGTTTAAAAGCAGGACTTGATAATATCAAGTGGGAATCTGTTATTAATAAAGTTGGTATAGAAGAATACTTTTCTTTTATATGCAATAAAATGTATACTTTAAGGGAACGTTTTGTACTCTTCATATATAAATACTCTTCAGTTAATTTTAAACCCAAATGGCTGACTAAAAACTTGGTAAAACTTATCAGAAAAAAAAGAAAGCATTATGCCATTTATTTAAAAAACAAAACTGTGAACAACTGGAATTTATATTTGTGCATTCAAAAGGAATGTATTAAAGGTATTAGGAATTCAAAAAAGGAGTGGGAGCATAAACTTGCTGCAAACACTTGTATGGATAATAGCAAATCATTTTTTGCTTATATAAACTCCTTAAAAAAACCACCTGTCAGGTAGGTCCACTTCTAATGAATGAGTATTTAACTCATAACCCTCTTGAGATGGCTAACTTTCTCAGTGAACTTTACTGTAACATATTCCAGAAAGACCTGACAGATAAGAATATCAATAATTCACTGGGTAGTTATATACCAATTTCAATCACTGATGTACATTCTAAATTACTAGGGCTAAAAGGGAAAATCAGCGTATCTCCAGACAATATACCTGGCCACCTATTGCATTTGCTGGCTAATGAAATGGCTTTACCATTACAACTTCTATATGAAAACTGTTCAAATTTGAATTAAATGCCTAAATTATGGAGTACAGCATTTGTTATTCCAATTTATAAAAATGGTCCTAGAAACCAAGGTGAAAACTATAGACCAATTAGTCTAACATCCTCAATGTGCAAAATACTGGAAGTCTAATCAAAGATTTGCTCACATCAATATTACAAGAAATTGATCATGAACAGCATGGATTTAAAAAGGGAAGGAGTTGTTTGACAAACATGCTCTGTTTCTATGAAGAGGTTAGCCTTCATTTGGACAATAAACAGGCATATGATGTGGTTTACTTTGATTTTAGTAAGGCTTTTGACCTACTTCCACATTGGGTCTTATTAAAAAAAACTATGCCAGTTAAATATTAATCCGACTCTGGTATTATGGATAGCTAGGTGGCTAACTAAATGAACTCACCAGGTCCTAATCGATGGCCACCTTTCTCACCCTGGGTTTATCACAAGTGGCATACCCCAAGGGTCTGTTCTTGGCCCTTGTCTTTTTCAGTTATTTATAGTGGACATTTCAAATAATTGTTTATCAAATGTCATTAAGTACCCAGATGACATTAAGATTGGAGGTCCTTGCAACAATGAAGATCAAATTAAAATAATACAGAATGATCTGGATAAAATTACAATGTGGATCTTGGAATGGGGAATGAAACTGATTCATACTAAACGTAAGATTTTGCATTTTGGAAATAATAACCCCAAATGTCCATATACCCTGGATAATTGGGTACTAACCGTTTCTGAAATAGAAAAGGACCTGGGGTCATTGTAACTAATAATTTTCTTGCTGACCTTCAAATTAATATAATCATAAGAAAGGCAAATGGTTTTATTTGGGCCATCAAAAGGAACATTAAATCTAGACAGCAGGATGTATTAATGCCAATCTATCGTGCCTACGTTCATCCACATCTGGACTTTTCATCACAGTTTTGGTGTCCATACAAAAAAACAAGATATTATTAAGTTGAAAAAAGTACAAAGGGGGTTTACCAAACTTATTAAGGGGTTGAAGGATGTCTCATATGACCTTAGACTCCAATCTTTAAATTTGATGTCGCTATCAACTCGCAGATTGAGAGGTGATCTCCTTATGATGTACTATATTATCAAAGATCCTCATTTGATGGTAAATTTAGGGTTAACATATAAGGAAGATGAGTATAACCTTAGATGTCATCCTCTACAACTACAGTATAAATGTTTTACTCACATAGCACGCAAATATTTTTATACATTGCAGGTAGTAAAACCCTGGAATTTGCTACCAATGGATGTCATCATTAGTAATACTAAGATCTCTTTTAAAAACAAGTTGGACTCATATATGTTGTCTCACCCTTCTTTTTCTTATTATTAACAAATAAGAGCAGTTATGAGCCTCACTGCTCCATGGCTCTCTATCAATCCTAGTATGAATCCTAGCATAAGGGAATCAACAGAGTCCAAGATGGTAGATCTTTCAGAAAAAGAGATGTGCAAGAACAAGGGGGCACAATTTGAAGATAGAGGGAGGGTAGCTCAAAGGTAATGTGAGGAAGTATTTTTTCACAGAGAGGGTTGGGGATACATGGAACAGCCTTCCTGGGGAGGTAGTGGACTCAAAAACAGTGGAGGAATTCAAGAATGCATGGGACAAACATACAGCAATTCTAGTAGGGGGGGTAGGAGGAAGTAGGCTGTTGGTTAACTAGGATCTGCAGTCTAAGCATTAGGTAGGGAAATGGGCAGACTAGGTGGGCCAAGCAGTCCTTATTTGCCGTCAAATTCTATGTTTCTATGTTTCTATTCACAACTCCTACAGGTTACTACTCCCATTTGTCATTGCAAACCTCAGAAAATCACTTGGATATTATTAACTAAAGGAGAAATAGGGAGACTCAAAGTTAATTTTTTTTGGCTGTGCAACCACAGTATCTCCTTCTTGCATGTTCGAAGAGCCGCATTGAGAGGGTATCTATTATGTTTGACATAGGAAAGTACTGTACCAAAAATATCCTGTTCAACTTAGTTACCTTGTTTATCTATTGTTATATTACTGGGTTGTCTAGTGCTTTAATAGTAAAACACAAATGCGGCCATTCAGATAATTAAGTTATATTTCAAATTAATCAAACTGACAGTGAATTATGTCTGATTCAAATTTAGGACCATATGTCATTAAGAATGAAAGACAATGCGTGACTACCAGTTTATTTTTAAACTGTGCAACTTTTTTCCTCTTGTAAATTTGAGGAGCTTCATTGAAGGGATATCCCATGTTTTATGCAGAATGTTGTTTAGAAAATGAGTTACTTATTTAGTCTTCCTGTCTTAAGTTTGTCTAGTGAAACCTCCAACCCTTTAATAAGAAAATATAAAGGCTGTTTTTCAGATTACTTAGGTGATGGAGATCCCATGGTCAGGATCTAGCTCTCCAGTCTTTTATTTTAGATAATGCTGGCATAATACAGTTTTGCTTTAAGAGTGCCATAGAACAGCCTTTTCCTTTCTTTCTCAGCTGAACTGATATGTTATGGGTGATATGCCATTCCTTCTGGGAGTTCCGATCAAGGAGGGATGATGGGGTTCCAGGAATGTTTAGTTGTTCATTTATCACAAACCACAAATGTTTTATTTCTATTTTGAGGTCACCAAAATCTGCAGGAAATATTTATAAATATATGTGTATTTTGAATTGGGTTAACTCTGCACTTTCCATTTTTCTACCGCTCAATAACGCTAGAGGGAGCTATGCAACTATAACTGATATGAGAGTTTACAGGTTAACTGTAACATATAACAGAACAGGTGGTTCTTTTCTGTGGGAATCATTTGATCTTTTAGGATAATCTTTTTTTTATTATTTAGATCTATTCGATTATTTCAGAAAGGCTTTAAATTAAGAACACACTGAGACAAATCTATAGAGCCAGCTGGCATTCTTTAAAATCGGAGATGTTTACCAATTAAGAAACATAACAAATTTGATTAGTAATACACTTTTGGGATAAGGCAAGATAGGGGAGGAAGTTTATAGAGGATTAACTGATAGGTGGTTTTGCCCTGTTCTCCTTGCAGTCTATCCAAGTGATGCTGATGCTGTCGCAAAGTAAAGTGGGGAAGGGGGATTTATTGTATTTTATTGTTTGTTTTTTGTAAATTTGGAGTACACGTCTAGAGAGGGTAAAATGGGGATTCCCTTGCATGGATTTTGATCACAGAAAATATTAACATACAGTATGTAGCATTTGATATGAGTATATATTTGTTTTCTTTGATGACAGGAGTTAAAACCTTTTATATACATTATATATTATGAATATACAGAACATCCCTTAGCTCCAAAAGTAAAATGCTTAATTTGCAGTGTTCCAGGAGACACTCCTATAGTTTACATTTCTCCCTTGTTTTTTCCTTTTTCTCATTTTAACAAGTGTTGCAAACAAATAGAATAACTCATTCTATTGTAACATAGAATATAAAAGGTGCAAATTCCCCAGTAAAATGAACACAAATTTTGATACATCTTAACAAATTCAGACTATTGGTGATATTTTTACAAGAAACTCACTTACTTTCAGACAATTTGAACTATTTAAATCATCTCTGGGTGGGGCTAGTATTTCGTATAGGCACTGAGAAAAAGAGGTCAGATGCAGCTATTTTGATTAATAAAATAATCACTTTTCAAGATCTCCAGATAATCACAGACCACAATTCCAGAGATATTATAGTGTGTAGTAATTAGAACAAGCTGAAGTAATATTAGCCTCCTTTTGTGAACCTAATAAGGATGATTCCCAGATATACACAGCATTTTCATTACATTTAACAAAATGGCCTAATGTTCCATATATAAGCGATAAGCTTGAGTCAGTGGATAACTTCAAATATGTAGGGTTCTTGCTTGACTCTCATTTATCCTTTACCTCCCACACTGAAGCATTATCCAAAAAGCTGAGGCAGATACTTGGGTTCTTTTTCAGAAACAGATCACTGTTCTCTCAAGACTCTAGAATCAGACTTGTTCAGGCCACCTTCATGCCCCTATTGGACTATGCAGATATTATATACGCTATTTGGTTCATTACCAATGCTCCAGCCAAAATCCAGCAGTGTTCCTTGTAAAAGGAGGTAAGCTGGACCTCCCTGGCAACCAGAAGACTTATTCATACACACACCTAGGTTTGCAAAGCACTAATAAGCAAGTTGCCCCCCATATCACTTCTGTCCTCCACCATTCCCACAGCTCCTATGAGCTAAAGAAATGAGCATATATCTCACTGGAGGTACCCAAAATTTGCACTAACTTTGGTAATTCAGCCATGAATTATGTTCTTCCCACAGCCTAAAACACACTGCAATCCATGCTCAAATTAAAAATCTTGATCACCCTGAGTGCATTCCAGTGGCTTATTGGCAAAATTACTCCCAACATCTGCCACTGTTATTAACCTTCTCTCGCTATCCTTTTTCATTTTTTTTCATTTTTATGTTTGCTTGCATGCATGTGCAAGAATCATAGTGCCACAATATGAGTTTTCGTAGGTGTGCCTCCTCCGCTTCCAATGCTCTGCTTCCTTTTGCAGGAGTGGCTGTACCGCACCAATGAATGTCCAAGCTGTGTATGACAGCCATTCAGATGCAGTGGCGTACAGTTCTGAGGAAAACACTACCACAATCAGTGGTGGTAATGTGTAGGCAATTTGCATACTGCCATCAGCAGTATGCAAATTGCCTATACGTATGTCTTCACTGCATCTGAACTGTCATAGACAGTTCATCGTCCCGCACCATGAACACTTATGTAGCATGCTGGGAGCCCACCCCAGCATGCTTATGCACTTCCTTTCACCCCCGCACACTGTATGACTGATGGAGGTGCCCAATACCCTGTCGGCTCCACTGCCCCCTCCAAACAGACTTCTAGATGCCACACTGGGAGCCCACCCCAGCATGGTAAAAGTCCTTATGGGTGATGGGGGTGCCTAATCCCCTGTCAGCTCCACTGTACTCCCCCCAAAAGAAACTCAGACTTCTAGGTGCCATGCTGGGAGCCCACCCCAGCATGGCAAAAGTCGATATGGCTGATGGGGGTGCCAAATTCCACGTTGGCTCCACTGCCACCCCCCAAAAAAATAACCTTCCAGCTGCCACACTGAGAGCCCACCCCAGCATGGCAAAAGTCCCACGTCCTCTTCCTGAATAAGAAAAAAAAACAGTCCTTCATAGACTGTCTTGCCCCCTTCCCCAATCCACTCCCACCCTCTGTGCACACACCTCCCCACACTCCCGACCCCATACTTACCTCTAGAGCCCAGCGCGATGATCTTCAGTGGACCTGGAGCACGTTTGCACTCTTCAAAACCGATCGCGAACTGAAGAAATGCCGGTAAGATGTATAATGGCATAAATGTTTTTTTTCAACTTTGGTGCATATCTCGGCCATTCTGGGGACTTTTTTCATCAAATTTTCAGCATGGAGTTCTTGGGGCCCTACCTCATTAACTCAGTCACTGTCATTTTGTTATTCAGTCCCGAAAGGTGATTTTGCGGTCACTGCGTGGAACCACTTTTGGGACTGAGTAAAGAAATGACAGTGTCACAGTTCATGAGGTAGGGTCCCCAAAGCTCTATGTAGAAAATTTGGTGAAAAAATTCCCAACTATGACTGTGTTAGGAGCGTGCATTGCGCAGTTCCTACGCACGCTCGTAAGTTCACAAATTTTTAATATTTTCACTCCAGATTTTCAACATTGCCATTTTACCACACCTCCTTATGAGCAGTACAGCTGTCATGTTTCACATATTGCCCAAAATGTGTTTTCGAGCATGTAGCAGACAATGGTGCAGTCAGTGTGTGAAATCAATGTCTGGGACAGAGTAAGAAAATCACAGTGACACTGTTCATGAGCAAAGGTCTTAAAATGGCTATGTTAAAAATTTTGTGACAAAAGTCCGTAAAATGACTGTGATACGAGCTTGCATTGTGCAGTTTCCATGCACCCTCATAAGTTCACAAATTTGTAATATTTTCAGTCCAGATTTGCAACACTGGCATTTTTCCATACCTCCTTAAGGAACAGTACAGCTGTCATTTTTCACACCCTGGCCGAAATGTATTTTCGAACTTCTGGTGCAGAAATGTGTGGTCACTGTGGGAAATCAGTGTTCGGGACAGATTAAGAAAATTACAGTGACACTGTTCATGAGTATAGATCCCAAAATGCCTGTGTTGACAATCTGCTGTAAAAATCCTCAAACTAATTATATTACGGATGTGCATTGCGCAGTTTCTATGCATGCTCATGACTTCATCAGTTTTTTTTATATTTTCACTCCAGATTTTCAACATTGCCATTTTTTACACCTCCCCATGAACAGTACAGCTGTCATTTTTCACAACCTGTTTGAAATGTTTTTTCACACCTATGGTGCCAAATGGCATAGTCACTGTGCAAAATCAGATTTTGGATAACAAACTGATATTGCCACTGTTCATGAGGTGGGGGGGTCACAAAAAACTCATGTTGAAAATTTGGAGTGAAAATACCAATGAATACCTGAGGCGTCTGGGTTTCCGACTATAACACCCCACCCTGTAGAGACTGACAGGCATCAGGGGTGTGACTTGGGATTGTTGCCTGTAATTCTCATGCCATTCCACTCCCACCCACACCCTGCAGCCAGTGACAGGCATCAAGGTGTGCCTTGGACTCTTTGGCCCCAAAGTTCACCCCATTCTCCTATACTGCACCCATCTCACCATATTTCCTTATGGAATGGGGTGAGCATAAGGCCCAAAGACTCCAAGGCACACCGTGACACTTGTTGCTGTCTGCAGGGTAGGGTGTGGTGAACTGGGATGGCCGTTATGCCTGACTACCTAAAGGCACACCCCAATGCTTGTCAGTCTCTGCAGGGTGGTGGTGGGGTTGGCTTCAGTTAAATACTTCACTGCCATTCCTATTATGCATCTCTCTAACTCCTACACTACCAATGCCAATGCCAGCAAGCAAACATTCGGCATTGACAAATGCTTGTTTATTTTTTGCCCTTGTGAGCCTGATGAGTAAACTGCCCTTTTTCACAGGCAACAAGCAATTACCAAAAAGGAGCATAATACAAAAATGACATAAATAACATTAGACAATACCATTGCAATACATCAAATACAATACAATGTGAAATTTGAAAAAAAAGCAATTAACAGGTACATTTCTGAGCACTACAAAAAAGCATGAAGAGTTTATGTTGAAAATTACCAATGGTTTTAAAATGAAAAAAAAATCAATGGGAAGGGAATTAAAAAAATTGGGAGCCTTATACAGAATTGATCTGTGGCCAATGGCCCTGTGAAAAAGTGGTATCTAAAAAGAATATTTGTCCTGAGAACGGGTGCCACTACCATTGATAAACCTGAGAAACAGTTTAGAAATGGGGGAGAGGGGGGAGAGAAGACCTAATATGATTTTGAACAACAGTATACAATATTTAAACTGTATCCAATAGTCAAATGATAAACAATTAGACTCCTGAAGAAGAGAACAGTCATGAGTGCGATATGGACCTGCAACATAAACCTAAGAATTGAATTGTATGTAACCCTGGGTGGATCCAAGATATTTTTACAAGTGGATGAGCAAACTAGTAAACCATAATCCAGTTTGTTAAATAAAAACTATGAGCCAGCAAAGTCCTGGATTCTTTAGTAAGACATGCTTTAACGTGCTATAAAGCACCAAGGTGCTGGTGGATGTCCTTCCTAATATGGGCAACATGATTCTCAAAAAGATAGTTTTGACTCCAAAACTAGCCCCAGATATTTAAAATGATCCACACGCTCAATCGGGGTACCTTTTAAATCAACAAGGGAAATGAGATCCTGAACACTAGATTTACTAGAGAAGACCACAAGTTTGGTCTTCTGAACATGCAATATCATATGATTATGATGGAACCAATCTTGAAAGAACTTGAAATCAATCTGGACTTTTCTTATGGCATCATTTTGTTTGGGGCAATGCTGAATAACACAGCATCATCTGCATACATGATGATTGAGGTCTGGGTGCAGATACTGGAAGCAGTGTTCATGTGTAATGAGAAGATCAATGGTCCCAATGTTGAGCCCTGAGGGACTCTGCAAACAATGTGGGTAGTTCGGGAAAGAAAACCATCAAAAGACATGGCATGGGAGTGATTACTAAGATAATTAGAGAACCACAATACAACTTCTGGGGAAAAATGTACTCTTGACAAAATATCGGGTAGCAAACAATGCTCAACTAGGTCGAAGGCCTTGATGAGGTCCACAAATACCGCTGCAACAGAGTGCCCTTTATTAAGGGTACCCTGAATGCAGCTTGTGAACCCCACCAAGGCCATCTCAGTATTATGTAATTGATTGAAACCATGTTGCTGCGATGTTAAAAGACTGTATTTATTGAGAAATTTGGAGGTCTGATCGAGGACTATCTTCTCAAGAATCTTAGATAAAGGGGGAAGAAGAGAGATAGGATGATAACTTGATGGAAGATTAGGGTTCCAAGACTTAAAGATGGGCTTTATGGTAGAACTTTTCCAAAGTGTAGGAAAGGAACCAGAACTTAAGGAAGCATTAAAGAGCCACTGACACCAAAAGTGCTACATTGCAGAATCTAAATAAGCATACTCCCAGTAAATATCATACCAAAAACTAGATTTTTCCGTTACTTGGTTTTAAAGTTATTAGCCATTTTGTAACTTTGACTGCACTACCTGTGCAACAACAACAGGTGTCAGTAAAGTGCTGCTGCTGATGGCATGAAGGGAGCTAAAAGTCTAGTAATGACTGTCAGCAAGCCTATAAGACCCATTTCTCCAAATCTGAAAAGATCATGTGCAACGGTTTTCACAAGTATAACAGACAGCACCAGTCAGTAAACATTGCTATAAATATTATATGTTCCAGGTTTTGTAACAAAGTTGATAAAATTGTATTATTTAATGTTGTTTTTGTGTGGTCCATTTCACCAGGGTTGCTGGATAGTAAGTCAGCATGCCTCCAGATTGCTGAAGCTAGTTAAGAGTGCTGCCAATTTTATTGCTGTTTGTCATTGTCTGCTTTACAATATGTTTTAATAGGGGCCTTATATGTGTTAATTCCTACTGGGGTGGAAGTGTTTGCTCTGGTAAAATGATCACTGTAGTTTAGAGTAAAACATAAATGAATCTGCCCCACCCCCATTAACAAGGAGATGGGATAATTGTTTTAAATTGCCATTCTTAGAATTTGCCTCAGTTGACTGATAAGTGTGAATGAGCTCAGCCTTTCATCAGAAACGTATTCAGTCTGCAAACCTCACGGTGTGCTAGGATCCAGCATTCAGCAAAAGGACCTGAATAAAAAGGCATCCACACAAAATATTGTCAGTTTTGTTACAAAGCCTGAAACACAAAGTTTTTAAAGCAATGTTTACTAACTCATGCTGCTGGTTTTACTTATGAAAACCATTGCACATGATCTTTACAGCTTTAGAGAAACCGGTCCTATAAGCTTGCTGACATGGAAGAATAAACTGTAAAGCTCCTAGATGACATCATCAGCAGCTCTTCACTGGAACAGGATTTCTTTGAACAGGTAATGAAATTAGGGTTACAAAATGGCTAATGACTTTAAAATGAAGTAACATAGAAATTTACTTTTTGGTATGAGATTTACTGTGGATATGATTATTCTAATTCTGCAATGTAGCACTTTTGGCAAGATGGCATCAGCAGCTCTTTAAAGATGAGAGATAAAGGAAAAGTGAAGGACTTAACTCCAAGTTTGACAAGCCTATAATCTATACCATCAAAACAGGACAGTGGTCAGTGGTTCATTGTTATAATATAATCTGTAATCAGTTCTGGGGAAACACTTTTAACATAAAATTTGAGAGAATTATTACCACTCAATAAAGAGGGATCGAGCAAAGTAGTAGGAGAAAAAGGAGACCTAATTGAAGCAAAGTCACCAAAGTAATTGTTGAAGACCTTGGTGGTAACAACAGGATTACTAATAAGTGAATTGTCCTTCTATAGAGAAATAGAAGATTGGGTCTTATTTCTACCCAGTAACTGGTTAAGCACACCTCAGGTCTTCTTGGGGTTTCCGTAAGTGTTCTTCTGGGCAGTTAAAAATATTGGGTCCTAGCCTTCCCTATAGCAGCTTTACATTTGTTATGCAGTGTTTTATAGGCCCGTAGTAGGGAAACATCCCTGGATTTCTGATAGGCCCTCCAACTTCTATCTCTGGTTCTCATTAACTTGAGTAACATGGGAGATATCTAAGGTTGTTTATTTGACTTAACATTTATGCACTTAAGGTGGGGCGATCCAATTGACTACCCCCTGAAAAAATATCGGAAGAAAAGGAGAGCATTAACTAAGGATCAGAGGTAGATTCAAGTGGGGTCCAATCAGCTTCAGAAAAGTCTGTATCCAATTGCTCAGAGGAGAGATCTTTAATCACCCTGAATTCAATTACTTGGGGGGGGGGGCTTCGGGCATTTAGAGGACCAACCACAATGGATGGAACAGTGGTCACTCATAGTATCTGGCAGGACCCCCAAAAAGGGGATCCTGCTGGGATGGGTGACCAATATCCAGTCCAACACAGTACCCAAGCCTGTCTTGTAGTTGAGCCTTGTGACGTCACTTATAATCTGGTGAAATCCCAAATCCAACAATGTTCCTTTAATGTCAGAGATGTTACGGTCAGAAGCCCACTCACAGTTAAAATCACCCATGACCATTGATCCATACAGCAAGAAATGTTGCCAGGAGGGGCATAAACTGAACTCAAAATAAAATGCTTTTCATGGCCCAAAACAAGTTCCACTGAAACCATATCACAAATTAAATTAGAATCAGAAACAGAGTATAGATTTGATTTAAGCCTAGAAGAGACACAGATACAGACTCCCCCGCCCCTTCTCTCCAAATGGTCTTTTCTAAAAAGATTGTAGTCAGGGAGAGTGATCCCTGAATCTAAAACCTGAGCAGTAAGCCATGTCTCAGACAGAGTGATACCATCAAATGAATGCTGCTCAGTTCAGGCAACAAACTCAGCCCTATCCTTATCCTAGTTCTGTTGTTATCCATAGTTTGATTTCACCTTCTCTTCCTCTCTTTCTATGGTAGTAAATAAAATAAATGTAAAACCACACTTATCCATTATGCACTTTTGTATGTACCTGGCCATGGTTGGTATTTGTTCTACTAATGTTTAGTTATTGGTTATTAAATATACATACTACAATTGTGTTATGTGCCTTAACCTTGTAACCATTGACGTGTTATTCTGTAATTGTTGATGCTATGGTTTATGTATAAGGGATCACGTTTCAAATGATCTTGTTCAATGGTTGTTACACCTTCAAACATAAACTGAACTAAACTGACTGGTATAATAGCAGGGCATTGGAATATTTTTGTAGATGTTAAAGTAGACAAATTAAAGTCATCTACTTCTACAATTAGTTCCAATCAGCAGGCATTATATGAAATAATGGATAATCATGCCCTGGTTGATCCCTGGAGAACACTATTCCCTTCTTCAAGGGAATATACCTTTATTCTACTCCCTACAAAACTTATTCCATGATTGATTTATTTTTGTTAAGCCATTGCTTATTAGCTGGCTTGACTGATGCAGAAATATTAGCAACAGTCATTTCTGATCATTCTCCACTTTTATTAAAACTATTATTGAATATAATAGCACAGACAGACAAAATATGGAGAATGAATGACAGTCTCCTTAATAGTTCACAGTTTGTGACTAGTCTAAAAGATTTTACCCAGCAATTCTTTAAGGAAAGTGTTGGTTCAGTGGATAAACAAATATCAATATGGCTAACCTCTAAGTGAGCATTCAGAGGAGAAATTATTAGAAGAGCTTCCAAAACTAAAAAAGAAAAACAATATAAATCACAGGAACTTCTCCAATCTATGAAATCTATGGAATCACAACTAGTCAGGAATTATTCAGAACAATTAGCATCACAGTTGACAGAG
Source organism: Neoceratodus forsteri (assembly GCA_016271365.2). Taxonomy (NCBI): domain Eukaryota; kingdom Metazoa; phylum Chordata; order Ceratodontiformes; family Ceratodontidae; genus Neoceratodus; species Neoceratodus forsteri. Next base: position 366,336,442 of record CM028131.1, on the reverse strand, counting down.
AATGCTATCATGAGTGCAACAGATCACAGGCAGAATTAGTAATGCTAAAATCTGAATCCAGATATGCATCTATGGGAGAAAGGGCTGGAAAATCATTCACATGGTGTACTAAACAACATGAGGCATCAAGTACTGTAAAACAGTTATATGGTAAAGATACTCAACAACTCATTCCCAACCAAGAGACAATGCAGGGGAATTTGGTTTGTTTTTTATTTATTTTTAAATTTTTTTTTATTTCACCAGGAAAAGCTCCATTGAACAAGCTCATTTTCAAGGAAGTTCTCGATGGACAGGATTATACTGACTGATAGTTTACAACAAATAAGTTTACAGAGTCATACTAACTACATAGAGAGCAGTGTACAATAAGTGCAACATTCAGAGGCGCACAACATAGGTAGCAGTACATTACACATATAGGCCCACATATTCAAATGAGATGGGTGGCGCATCTCAGAATGTCAATGCCGAATGTTCCTTGCTTAGATGTGCCATTTAGATACTGTATTTGGAAGTGAAAGTACCATGCCTAAGAACTGTCAGCAGGGATCGGAAGCTCATGCTGCCTAACCGTAGCCCATTTTCCACTTTTCTCCCCTTTGCGGAGTACAGGTAAGCCATGACACTTAGGCACAGCATGCCAACGTCCACCACACTCTGCTTCCTTTACTACACCACTCTAGTAGTGCCCCTGGTCATCACCAGGGCTGCTACAGAGCAGTGGGTCCCTGGATCCCACCCCGGGACAGGAGAGGAGTCCTTCTGACACTCAATCCTATCCCTTCCCTGCCAACCCCTGGTGACCTGGGCTCACGTCCAAACCCCAGGTCATCAGCATGGCGCGAGGTGTGGCATTCAGCGCCTCAACCCTTGACGCCAGTGGAACAGCAGTAATGTTGCCTTTAATACTCCCCTCCCCTTCCCACTCCAGTGTACCCTGTCCCCCGGGTACAAGTCACTATTCCCCTCACACCCTACCCAGTTAGTCACTAACACATAATGTTTGGTGTGGCACCAATCTCTCAGCCACTTGTTGAACTCCTCAAGCCTACCCTTCCTCCCCATGCTTGCACATGGTACCGGCAGTACCTCCAAGAATGCCATCGACTTCCCCACCCTCTCACACTGCCTGCCCAACTACTCAAACCTCCCCCTCACTACTTCCACAGTGCCCCCCGCCAAGTTGTTTTGTATGCACATGCAACAGTAAATGAGGTTTCTTCCTACTCCTCACTGTACACTTGAGCAGTGCCTGCCCTGACCTGCTGCAGTCAACCTGGGGACAGGTTGAACCCAAATACTTACGGCTGTGCCTTTCCCCCTTTCCACCCCATCTCACCCATTTCAGTACAGAATCCCCCAGGATGAGTACCCCCCCGTTCCTTACCCCCTTTCCCTTCTAATGCCCCTTCAACCACCCCAGTATTCATTCTTTCCTGCCCCTTACCCCACCAGCTACACCCTCTGTGACTTCTGTATCTGTACCCCCTACTTCGGCCTCACCCCTTTTCTCTGTCTTATTCCTCCCATTCCCCTTGAACCCCTTCCCAGCCTGACTAATTCTTGCTGGGCTTCCCATGTTGACCTCTCCTCCTCCCCTGCTGATTTCCAACCCCCTCTCCTATCCCTGCTGTTGTCGATTTAGAGCCCCCATTCCCTTCTACCCCAATAGTGATGCTCCTACTATCCTTCCCCCTTCTCATAGCCTTCTCTCCTCCAGTCACCACCCCCTTCTTCCTTACTAGCTCCCCTTGTACCCTTTCATCCTCGCTATCTTGTCCCCTACCAGTTGCCATCCCTGTCATGCCCCACTTGCCCTCCCCCTTCAGTATGTTCCTGCTCCCACCTCTCTTTCTCCCATAGCAGAGGTTCAAATCTATTCCTAGTCAATACCCATCCTACATCTCTTCCCCTATCGGTACCTCCCTCCTACTTGTTTCTCTTTGTGCCACCCCTGATCCCCCCCTAACCTCAGCCATCTGCTCTCTCCCCTGGTACTCCTCATGGTCTCTTCCTCCCCCATCAGGAGGCTCTCCCTCACCTCGGGCACACCCCTCCCTTCTCCTGTCTTTTCTGTTAGTGCCTCTGATACTGGGGTCAGATTCACTCCCTAGCTGTTCTTCCTGCGTCCCCCTTTGCCATTCCCTATTCCCCACCCCACCCCCGGGATGCCTACCATACTCATCTGCCCTGCCACTTAGACTCCTCCCTAACCTCCACAGTTCCTCCCTCAAACTATCCAGTCATCTACAGACCATACACCACCCCCATCCTCCAAGCTCAGTCCAGGATCATGGTGGAACCACACCCTGTACAGCCCACCACCCTTCCAAAGACACCCGTCCTATTGACATGTGGCACCTACCCCATTTTGGCCCCCATCTTATGTTACGGGCTCTTACTCCTAGGTTCTGTACCCTACCACAACTGTTAGGCCCCTATTTACTCAAATTCCTGCCCCCCCCACAGTAGTCCCCCTGCTGCCCCCTTGCCGACTGGGTTAAGTCAGTCTAAAATCTCATCCACTAGATACTGTATTACTGTAGCAACCCTAAAGCCTCCTTGTCTGTTTTTCACCCCCCAGCTACCATACTTTTTGTTCTCAGCTCTCACATAGTTTTACTTAGCCCAGTTAGAAATCCTATTGCACTCCAAGTATTACTCAGCTCAGTTAGAGAAATAAACAGAGCAAATAAATCTGTATTATTACAGCAATCCTAAAAGTAACCAATCATTGCTTTGTCTCCACTCCAGAGACCCTGCTGTAATACAGGACCACAGAGGACCCTGAGTGGGAGGGTGGGCAACTCTAAACTCCTGACAGAGCTCCATTGAGCTCGCTCACTCCCCTTCTCTCACTCACTCATTCTATTTCTCCCTACACTGCAGGCTGCCCTTTAGTACTGGCCTCTTGCTTGCATTGGCACCTTTTTCTGCCAACAAAGAAATCCACAGCAGTCCTGACAGAGCTCTGTTGAGCTCGCTCATTCACTCCCCCGTCTCACTTGCTCATTTTGTTTCTCCGGGAGCTGCAGGCTGCCCTTTTGTACTGGGCTCCTGCTTGCATTGGTGCCTTTTTCTGTCCACAGAGAAGTTCACTGCTGTCCCAGCAGAGTTCTGTTGAGCTCGCTCACTCACTCACTCCCCCTATCTCACTCACTCCTTCTATTTCTCCCAGTGCTGCAGACTGCCCTTTTGTACTAGGCGTCTGCCTGCATTGGTGCCTTTTTTTGCCCACAATCAAATCTGTAGCAGTTCCAACAGAGCTCCTTTGAGCTCGCTCACTCCTCCTCTCTCACTCGCTCATTCTGCTTCTCCCGGTGCTGCAGGCTGCCCTTTTATACTGGGCTCCTGCCTGTGTTGGCACTTTTTTCTACCCACAAAGAAATCCGCAGCAGTCCCAACAGAGCTCTGCTGAGCTCGCTCACTCCTCCTCTCTAACTTGCTAATTCTGTTTCTCCCGGCGCTGCAGGCTGCCCTTTTGTACCGGGCTCCTGCCAGCATTGACACCTTTTTCTGCCCATGAAGAAATCTGCAGCAGTCCCGACAGAGATCCATACAGCTTGCTCACTCCCCCTTCCTCACTTGCTCATTCTGTTTCTTCCGGCACTGCAGGCTGCACTTTTGTACTGGGCCCCTGTCTGTGCTGATGCCTTTTCTCGGCCCACAAAGAAATCCACAGCAGTTCTGACAGCGCTCCGTTGAGCTCACTCACTCCCCCTCCCTCACTTGCTAGTTCTATTTCTCCTAGAACTGCAGGCTGCCCTTTTGTACTGGTCTCCTGCCTGCATTGGCATCTTTTTCTGCCCACAAAGAAATCCGCAGCAGTCCCGACAGAGCTCAGTTGTGCTCGTTCACTCCCCCTCTCTCAATCGCTCGATCTTAATCTGTCCCAAACACTGATTTCCCACAGTGACTACAGTATTCTGCGCCAGAAGTGCAAAAACATATTTTGGCCAGGATGTGAAAAATGACAGCTGTACTGTTCATAAAGAGGTGTGAAATAATGCCAGTGTTGAAAACCTGGAGTGAAAATATTACAAATTTGCGAAGCTAAAAGGGTGCATGGAAACAGGGTAATGCACGCTTGTAACACAGTCATTTTCTGGACTTTTGTCACCAAATTTTCAACATAGCCATTTTAGGACCTCTTCTCATGAACAGTGATACTGTCATTTTCTTAATCTGTCCCAAAAACTGATTTCCCACAGCAATCACGCTATTCTGCACTGGAAGTGAGAAAACACATTTCTGCCAGGATGTGAAAAATAACAGCTGTACTGTTCATAAGGAGGTATGAAAATATGACATGAAAATATTACAGATTCCCGAAGTTATGAGCGTGCATGGAAACTGCGCAATGCACGGTCATAAAACAGTCATTTTTTGGATTTTTTTCACCAAATTTTCAACATAGGCCTTTTGAGAGTCCACTTCATGAATAGTGGCACTGTCATTTTGTTACTTGGTCCTGAAAGGTGATTCCATGCAGTGACCACAAAATCACCTTTCGGGACCAAATAACACAATGACAGTGACTGAATTCATGAGGAGGGGTCCCAAAAACCCTGTGTTGAAAATGTGGTGCCAAAATTCCCCAAAATGCCCAATATATGCACCAAATTTGAAAAGAAAACCTTATTTATGCCATTATGCAGCTTATAGTTTGCAGTCAGCATTGAAGAGTGCAGACGTGTTCCCAGTCCACCGAAGATCATTGCAGCATGCTCGGGAGGTAAGCATGGGGTGAGGGGGGTGTTGGGAGGTGGTGTGCACAGAGGGTGGGAGCTGGTTGGAGGAGGGGCTGCTGAACTCTATGAGGGACCGTTTTCTTATTTTATAAGAGTGGGAAAAAAAAACATCGCAGGACTGTTTTTTTTTTGAGGACTTTAGCACACTGGTGTAGGCTCCCAGTGTGCCACCTAAGTGTGTTGGGGCTGTAGCCAACGGGATTGGGCACTCACAGCACATACCAGTTGGGGGGAGAGCCGAGGGGGATTTGGCACCCACCTCAGCAGACAACAAATTGGGGGGAGACATTATGCCAATGGGGAGTGGGCTCCCCATCAGCAAATTCAACTGGGAAGGGGGACTGAAGCTGATGGGGATTGGGTGCCCCATTGGCAAAGAAAGCAGGGAGGCATGATGCCTAGGGGGATTGGGCCCCCCTCGGCACACAGCAGAAACTTGGGTGTGGGGATATTATGCCCATGAGAACTGGGCTCCCATTGGCAAACTGGTTAGCATGCAGCATACCACCCTGCAACCACGGGTCACTCCCTCATTGCAGCAGAATGGCTGACGCTGCAGTGATGATGCAGACCCTAATTGCAGCTGCTAAAACATTTCAAGGTGGTGGCACGCTGGCTGAACTAGCATCAGCAGAAGCGTGCCACCCCATTGGGGAAAGTAGGCCAAGCCTCAAAAGGCAGTGGGGGCATTGGCCACAACTGTGCTGCACCTCCACAACCTGCTTCTGCAGCAAGTTGCCACAACATGTTTCTTGTGCATGCACAGAAGCAACATAAAAATGGAGATGAGTTGCCCATCCCAAAAGTTGTGCCAAAATCCCATATTCAAAAGGGGCAGATGCACTGCCCAAATCAAGATGGGCTATGGCCCAAAGTTAATGTATGCAGCCCAAAGTTGGGGGGGCATGCCCAAGAATATTCTACACAATGGGATATTCAGCAGAGATAGGCCACCCAAGTGCAGGAGATGAGTGGCACAAAGTTAGGTATGGAAAAAGCAAGCCTAACTTTGGCTGGCTACCAACAGGAAGGCTGCAGTAGTGCAGACAGAACAACAGTAACTCAACCAATGAGCATGTACTATGTACAGTACTGTTCCAGGACTGTTCAGTTATCATCTGGCTGTGGTGGTGTGCAGAGAGCTTAGCCATGTGCTGACTCTGGTTGGGGGTCTGGGGAAGAGCAGGGGGAAGTCCTGATGGGTTGGGGCACTATACTATTGGAATATGGGGGGTGCCAGTTTTATACCCATGGGGCAGCAGTGCTGGGTGGGGGGATGTTGCAGACCCGATTGAGTTCTAGGTCTTTCATGGCTGGAACATGGGTTGGGGGGGTTTGTTCTGTGTCACTCTTGGATCAGGGGTATCTTCTACATTAGACGAAAATCAGATCGGTGGACTTTCATGACTAGACCATGATTTGGGGGAATTTCTACTGAGGATGGGGATCGGGTGTGTTTCATGTACTGGATGGTATTCGGGGCTGGGTGGGGGGAACACTCCACTATGGAAAAGGGGGGCTGGGTGCTGTTCTGCTCCATGAGCAGTGAAGGGACAGGAGGGGGGTTACACAGGACTGATGGGGATGACAGGGGGGACTGGCCTATTATGTCCAATCAGGGATGGCCCAGCACATCCTGTTGGGTGCAGCCATGCCAATTACAAGCAAATGAGCAAATAATGAGCATGCAAGAGGCCTGTTTCTGCCTTGCATGCCTAATGAACTAATTTGCATATTCAGGCTGAATATCAGGAAGTTGGAAATGGTGCATCTATGGATGTGCTGTGCTTCCCCTATTGACAATATCCAGCCTGGATCCTGGAAGCACTAGACACATTGGCAGTCGTTCCCCTTTGTGCCTCCCACCCAAGTTGCGACATTCAAATGGGATGTGCAATCTGTTGGGATTGCACATCTTGTTTGAATATGCCATTTGGTTGGGACGGCACAACTTTTGGGTGGCACAACTAGATGCACTGCGCATCAGGCCACCTTTGAAAATGGGGGCCACAGTCAGTTATATATTTGGTAGACAGGCTAGAATTTTAGAAAAGAAGGTTTAGAAGGGCACAAAGGGCCTGCATTAAGGAGAGGCAATGAAGAAGATGGATAGAAACAGGGTTAGGAGTGACAGTTGCATTTTTCTTGTATAGCTTTGTCTAAGTGAGATTTGAAGGACCCTATACAGATGGTAGAGACTAGCTTAAATGAGTGCTGAAAGTTATTCCATAGTGAAGGGAGGGGCTTTCCAATAGCAGTTTCATCATAACGTGAAGTGACCCTCGGTGTCTCCAACTGAAGGTAGGAATGCCTCCTCAGTGAGTAGATACTGGAGGACTGGTTAAATAGGTCAGTAATGTAATGAGGGAGTTTGCCCATGATGACTCTGTAGGTCCATAGCACAGCATTTTTTATTCTTCTGTTGGAAAGTGAGGATCAGCCAATTTGTACATAGAACATGCAGTGGTGGGTTCTGGCTGGGGCATTCTTTATGAACCTTATGGCTCTATGGTAGAGCACATATAGTTTTTTAAGAACAGAAACCATACCGTGGCAATATATAAGGTCAACATAATCGTGGAGAGGGATGAATGTGGTTTGCACCAGTTTTTTCCTGGCATCATGCGTAAGTAGGTGTTTATTTCAAAAGAAATAGCCCGTCTCTTTTTTAGTTTTGAGCCAAGTCTTTCCAAGTGTATTGTGAAAGAGAGCTGGTGGTCTATCCAGAAACCTAGATATTTGAAGCTACCCACCACTTTGAGTGGTTCATTTAGCAAGGTTACTGTTTGATGGGGTGGCAGGAGAGGGGGGCTTTGGCTGCTTGAGTGTGGGGAGGAGGAGAAGAGCATGACCTTCATCTTTTTTTCCATTTAGCAACAGTCTTAGATGGAATAAGTTTAGCTGGAGCTGGATGAAGTGATCTTGTAGATAGGCACAGGCCACAGCAAGGGAAGGGCTGGATACGTATAGTATGGTATCATCACTGAAAAGATGTATGCAAGCATTAGTGACATTTGCACTGATGTTGTTAATGTAGATTAGAAACAATAAGGGCTCAAATATGGAGCCCTGGGGTACTCCCCTGGTCAGAGGTTTGAGAGGGGAGAGATCACCATGTGCTTTAATTTGTTATTGCCTATTTGTAAGGTAAGTGGAAACCAGCACATGGCAGTAGGGTCTAATCTGATGTTATTTAGTTTGTTGAGGAGTATATCATGGTCAAGAGTATCAAACACCTTACTATGATCTAAGAAAACTGCTCATACATGTTGTTTGTTGTCAAGGGCAGTTTGCCAGTCATTGGTTACTTTTGCTAGTGCCAAGACTGTGCTATGGTGTGGATGGAAGTCTGATTGTAAAGGGTTGAGGAGATTTGAAGATTCCAGGTATTCTCTGAGCTGTGAATTAACCAATTTCTCTAGAAGTTTGGAAAAGATGGGAAGGAGGGATATGGGACTATTGTTATTAAGGTCACAGATGTTCCCTGATTTAAAAAGGGGAATAATATGGGCAATCTTCCAGGGTGTGGGAAATTCCCCTTGGGTAAGTGACTTATTGAAGAGGTGTGTGATCAATGCTGTGAGATAGCAAAAGCCTAGTTTCAGGAATAGGAGTTTGATTACATCAGTACCTGCACTTTTTTTTGTGCCCAGGATGATTAGTAGATCCTCTACTTGTTTGTAAGATACAGGGTTGAAGTGGAACATGTTCCCATGCTGGGTGTCTGCGTGAGCTGTTCGGTCTGGTCATCAGTGGTGGGCACAGGAAGGAAGGAAGTTGTTAGCTGGGGAAGTGTCAAAAGCTAACCCGGCAGAAGCAAAATGGACATTTAAGGCCATTTGTATAAGGATCTTTTCTATAATAGTGGCCTCATGGGAAACTGTTTTTGTAGGAAAATATGGAGATGAGCTATGGCCTTCGATGTCATGGAGTGTTTGCTAAAACTTTGAAGCATTGCATTTGGATGAGTAAAGTGTACTCTGGAAATACTCCATTTTTATAGACCTTATAAGTTTTGTGCAAATATTCCTTGCTGCCTGAAAAGCTGCCCAATCGGGTGCAAGCTTGGATTTATGTGCCCTTAACCAAAGCTTATCTCTAGCTTGCAATGATAGTTTTAAGTCTTTAGTGAACCAGGGGCAGTTCACTAGAGATTTTAAACTAGCATTGCAAACTAGAGAAAATTTATATGGAATTGGTGACCAAATTTTGACCCAAGATTAATAGATAAATACCTAGACAAGTGCTCCTTACCTAAACAGTCTAGAGAAGAAAAATATTTCTTAGCAAAACCCCTTACATTAGGGGAACTGCAACAAGCTTTACAACAAATGGCAAATGATAAAGCCCCTGTTCCTGATGGACTGTGAGATTTTATAAAACATTTGCTCAAGAGATTTAACCCTTTTTACTAAATATTTATGAAGACGCATACCAGTTGGGATCCCTTAATCCCTCCCTTCAGGAAGCCTTTATCTCTGTTCTGGCCAAGCCTGGCAAAGAACCTACAAGAGTAGTAAACTACAGGCCTATTTTATTATTAAATATTGATTTTAAAATTCTAACAAGGGCTTTAGCTAACAGACTTCTGCAGGTATAGTCAATATTAATGGGTTCAGAATAAGTGGGACTCATGTCTGGTAGACACTCTGCTGATCATTTAAGGAACATTCAACATATTATTTCTGTGTTGAGGGAGGCCAAATTCCCAGTGATTTTGGCCTCCCTCAATGCAGAAAATACATTCAATCAAGTATTGTGGATATACTTATTTAAGATGCTTGAAAAATGTCGTTTTCCACAAGAATTAACCACATAAAACTGATTTATTCCCATCCATCTGCCAGAGTTAAATGTAACAAAATGCTTTCATCTCAGTTCTTATTACACAATGGCACTTGCCAAGGCTGTCCACTTTCTCCCTTCTTATTTCATCTCTACTTACATCCTTTAATTAGACACCTTGATGACTATCATTCAATTTCTGGAGTTAAGTCAGGATATAGACAATTCAAAGTTTTTGCTTATGCAGATGCTTTTCTTCTTCATCAAAGTAACCATAGTAAGTCCTTAAAGGTAGCACTTGATGTAATTAGAGAATTTGGGTCAATATCATATTACCAACTTGAAATAGAAAAAATACAAATATTATCACTAAACCATCATGTTAAGAAAACATAATTTGTTGAATGGGGCTTTAAATGGGTATCTAAAGATTTAGTATACTTAGGCATTAAAGTTAATACTTCTGCCAACAGAGTGCTTCATAGTAATTTTCTAGTACTAACACACATTATCAAAGCATAGTTCAAAAGATGGCAAAAGTTTTCTGTATCCCCCTAGGGTAGGATTAACTTAATAAAAATGATCTTTTTGCGAAGGATATTATATCCAATGATAATGTAATCTATTAAATTACCAATTAGTTTGTTTAAAAATTTACTAAGGCTTCTTGTTAATTTTATTTGGCAAGGCCATAAACCTCAAATTAATTATCTTTGATTAACAGTTCCCAAAGCTAAAGGAGGGTTAGAAGCATCAGCTTTTCTTATATACTAACATGCCACACAAATGGCCAAGTATATAAGATGGCTTTCAGATGATATATACAAGGGTACAATAATGTATATTCCTCAATGGCTTAATATAGAACATGAACTGTGTATTCAAAACAAAATTTCTCCTACGGCTTTATTATATATTAATTATAAAACATTATTTAACAATTTGAAGTGCACAACTATTGGTAATTCCTTGTTAATATTTAGTCAATTCAAGAAGTATATGAGGAAGTCATTAATTAATCTATGGGAACAACCACTGTGGTTAAATTCTAAATTCAAAATACAAAGAAAAACTCTAAACAATCCAATATGGGTAAGTAAAGGGATTGCAACGCCAAGTCAGTTTATTTTAGAGAATGAATGTGTCCCCTTTGTTAAGCTTGCACAATGATATAATTTAAGAAAAAAAAGATTACATATTATATTTTCAGATTAAATACCTATTGCGTTCAAGATTAGGGAATCCTCAGATAAGAACTCTCTTACCGTCTTTTCTAGAAACCTTAAAGAAATTAGATCTGCATCACCAGGATATAGCAAATATTTATAAAACAATTCAATTAGAAAAATTAAATACACAAGAAAAAATAAATAATTATTGGTTCAGAGTTCTAAAGCAACCCATTTCAGAGGCCCAGTGGAATCATATATGGCAAAATGCATACAAATACATACCATCTAATGGGAACAAATATACCCAATGTAAAATAATCCAAGCAATCTATAATACACCTGAACAATTATATAAGTGGTAAATTCTAAACTCATAGACTTGTATTCAGTGTAACACTGCAGTAGGATCATTATCACATATTTTATGGGAGTGTCCAAAGGCTTGGTTATTGTGGAACACTATAGCTAAAAAATTAGATCCGAATTGGGGAATCTCTTCTGCTTTTCAGGACTAAACCAGTATCATGAGCTTTAGAAATCACTGGAGGACGTAGCGTGACCAAACTCCTGGGTGGTCTAGGGTGTCTAAGGTCAGGAGGTACCCTGCCTGCTCGGGCCATATTAATATAATAGTCCTGAACTGTAAAATCAGCCTCAGAAGTATTATGTGCAGCCAGAGGGTATTCTGTAAAGGTGTGTCCAGGCTTATCACAGAAATGATATGTAGGAGAATTATCCCATTCCATCCTAACATGTCTCATATCCCCACAACGAAAGCAACAAATCTTGTCACAGGATGTACTAATATGTTTCACAGAACCACATTTATGACATTTACGAGGCTGACCTGGATAAAAAAGAAAACCCTTGTCTCTGCCGATGAAAAACAATTTTGTAAATGTTGAAAATCATTCTCCACAGTAAATAATTTGATTTTGATCTGCCAACCCCAATTCCAGAATCCCTCAGCATCAATAATAGGCTCAGGGGTGCCCTGGACATCACATTGTTTGTCTAACCAGAATAAAATATCAGATATGTTGACCCCTCCATTGTGAAATAAAACTGTAATATTACAAAATGACTGCCTGGTCAGGGGAATAACTTGAAAAGGAGTCCAAAAAGGGCTGGTCTTAAGAAGGGAATATTTAGTCCAAAAACATTCCAAAATATCCGGAGTCCAAAAACGCACACCAAATGTATGTTCCCCAGGTGCATGAATAAGTGCATACACCTCAGCAGGTGAAAAACCTAAGGACTGTTTCAGTAAGATCTTACCCACATAAAATCGATCAGGTACTTCAGTCATACCACCCAGGTATCAAATCCTAATAGCATTCCTCCTTTTTGCTAACTCTACAGGCTTGTGAAACAGACCTGCATAAGAAGGGTTCTGAGGAATAGGGTCAGACATCAGCATAGGATCTTGCTCAGAAACTGAGCTTGAAATATCCACTGGGTCTTGAGCAATATTAGGCTGGGAATCCACCCCACCAAGATTCAAAAGGAGCCATAGGAGTCAAGCTGTCAGAAACAGCATCCTGCTCCATGGAGATCAGGGGAGAAATAGAGGGAGAATCTACAGGCAATAGTGGCCTCTGGCATATGCTGGTACTCAAATCCACACTCTGAGAACTCCATCCCGAGGCAGACACCAGGCCTACCTGACCACTACCTGCTGCAAACTTTGGGTCCACGACCCAAGTACCATCTGGCGATTGAACCCAGCCTGACTGCCTCAAAGCCACCTTCACTGACCAGACCACATCCCCTGGCAATGATAGCTCTACTGGTAATAACACGCTATCACCTGGGGAAAGCAGCAGCTGGTCCTGCAGAACACTCACCTGAGAGCCAACAAAAACTTTTGAAGTAGAGGGAGTTTGCAAAGGTGACACAAGAGCCATTCTTTTTCTCTTTTTTTCCTCCTGTAAATTCATGGAATCCCTCTGCAACACACTGGTAGCTTCACAAATAGTATCACTTGTATTCAGCATCAAAACGGCTTCCTCTGTCTCAGCATGCGACCCCTCAGGCTCAACAGCCATCATGCTCCACCATCGTCGGTCTCCACTATCAGCACCCCCCTGGGCTTGTTGGAGAACCACCGACTGATCTGCAACCTTCAAAGTCCAGTTCCAAAATGAACAGCGACCACACATCTACAGGACAGCACCTCCTACCAAAGAGTAGGAAAATTTCCTCGGTGCCTTGGCCAAATTTCCCCCATTCACTAAAATACCACCAGTAGCTTAACCTGGTTCAAAGTCAGATGGCATTCATCTGTATCCTGTCCCTCGGGTCGTGACTGAAAACAGGCAGAATTTGCCTAGTGCACTTACCCAGTCAACAAAAACTAAATCAGTCAAATCAGTAAATGGCAGACAATGGTTCCCCCAAGCCTGAGGGTTTGTAAAATTCACATCTAAATGACTGACATGGCTCTACCCACCTGCCAGTCTGAAAGTTTACAAAGTTCATAGCTATGTGCCTGACAATAGGCCTCCCCTAGTCTGAGGGTTTGTAAAGCTTACAGTTAAATAACCAACAATACTCCCATCCCCCCACTCCCATGAGTTTGAGGGCTTGTAAAGCTCGTAGCTAAATTGTGTTTTGTATTTGTTTACCGAGTGAGTGTGTTAGCCATAGAAATGACTATTTTCAGACATGACCCAGGAGGTTACAAACACAAACAGTACAGTACAAGGTAACAGTAGGGTGCAGCTTTAGACAGTAGCAGCATGGTACAGTTAAACAGTATACAATGGTGGTGAAAGAACAGTCTGATTACAATAGTAGGATACAGATTTACATATTTACAGTGACATGCCTGGTGCCATGGCTTGGAGGGACAGGGAGCGAATCCTCAGGATTGCCAGAGCAGCTGCACAGGGGAGGGAACTGGATGTCATTGTCCACCTAGGGACAAATGACCTGGCTTAGAAAGGGATTAGAGAAGTGAAGGAAGAGTTTGTGGAATTGGGGAGGGGCCTTAGACAAGTAGCACGCACGGTAACCTTCTCGGAGGTGCTGCCCATCTATGGCGTAGGAGAGGCTAGGGTGTTCTGCACCATGGGATTCAATAAGTAGTTGAAAAACTGGTATAGAGCTCAGGAATTTGGCTTCATTGGGGACTGGGGGTCCATCTGGAGTGATGTAAGCCTATACTGGCATGATGGGCTGCATCTGTCCAGGAGGGGAACCAGGATCCTAGGTGATAGGTTTAAATGCTTCATTGGCAAGCATTTAAACTAGCCAAGGGGGGAGGAACTGGAAAGGAGCAGGGAAATCCTAGCCCCCCCAAAAAAAAATCACGGTAGTAAGTGCGGTAAACACCAACATAGAGGTGTCGATAAGGAGAAGGGCAGGGGTAAATGGAGAAAGTGACAAAGGCAAGAAGGACAGGGATGGGGCAAAAAGGAGTAAGGCCATCAGAAAATGGAGGGTAATGAGCACCAATGCCAGTAGTCTGAGCAACAAGCTCCCTGAGCTGGTGGCCTTGATGGAAGAGGGATGCCTGGATATCGTAGCAGTCACAGAAACATGGTACACAGAGAACCATGACTGGGATGTTAACCTACCAGGGTACATAACCTACAGGAGAGACAGGCAGGGAGAAGAGGGGAGTAGAGTAGCTCTATGTGAAGGAAGGATAAAAGCAACTGAACAAAAGAGTAAACAGGGAGGAGAGGAGGTGCTGTGGGTCACCTTGGAGACTGGAAAGGGCACCACATTCCGCAAAGGGGTTGTGTACAGACCCCCATGTCAGGGGGAAGGAATGGACAAGGATATGATAGAAGGCATTCTTAGAATGGCAGAGAAAGGGGAGATACTGTTGATGGGAGACCTGAATATGCCAGATGTTAACTGGAGCACATATGCCACAGCCACATCCAAGAGCAGGGCCATTCTTGATGCCCTACAGGTGGCAGGCCTCAGACAGCTAGTTTTGGAACCCACTCATCAGGGAGCAATCTTAGACCACATACTCTCAAACGGGGGTAGTGAGAGGATCTCAGATCTAGAAGTGGGTTGCCATCTGGGAACAAGTGAGCATCAAACAGTGTGGTTCATGTTAAACTCAGCTACAGAGTTAAGCCATACAAAAGTGAGGGTACTGGACTTCAGGAGGGCTCACTTTGGCAAGATGGGAGAGTGCCTCAAAAAAGCACTAGCAAACAGGCTAGAAGGAGGTGTGGAGCAACAATGGGGAATTATCAAAACTGCCATCACAGAGGCAACAAGCCTTTGTGTGAAGCAAATAAACAAATCAAAATGAAAGAAAAAGCCACTATGGTTCTCAAAAGATGTGGCTATGAAAGTCAGGAAGAAAAAGATAGCATTCCAGAAGTACAAGGAAACACAGAAGGAGCAGGACAGAGAGTTGTACCAGTTAAGGCAGAAGGAAGCAGGGAGGGAAGTCAGAATAGCAAAGGCCAAAACTGAGGAAAAGATAGCCAACTCAGTTAAGAAGGGGGATAAAACCTTTTATAGGTACATCAGCGAGCGTAGAAAGACAAAGGGAGGGATAGTGAGGCTGAATAGAATGAACGGTGGGTGGGCAGAGGGGGACAGTGAAAAGCAGGGATACTGAATGGATATTTCTGCTCAGTATTCACAAAAGAGGAGGGGACGCGCTAATCCAATTAACAGAAGCACTTGATAGGGGGGATCATCCAGTCCTTTCACAGAAGAAAGGGTTCTGCAAGAACTCCTAAAACTGAAGGTGGACAAAGCAATGGGGCCTGATGGAATTCACCCCAGAATTCTAAAAGAATTAAGGGGGTAACTAGTGAAACCACTGGCTACTGTTTTTAATAAATCATGGGAGGATGGTGTAGTACCCGAGGACTGGAGGAAGGCGGATGTGATTCCCCTTCACAAAAGTCGGACCAAGACAAAGGCAGGAAACTACAGACCTGTCAGTCTGACCTCTGTGGTAGGGAAAGTGATGGAGTCACTTCTGAAGGAAAGAATAGTTGAGTACCTAGAGGCCAGTGGGGCACAGGACCCAAAGCAGCATGGGTTCACAGCGGGAAGGTCATGTCAGACAAATCTAATAGATTTATTTGACTGGGTGACCAAAGTAGTAGACCAGGGAGGGGCTGTGGACATGGCCTACCTAGACTTTAGCAAGGCATTTGACAGAGTCCCACACAAAAGATTAATAGTCAAATTAACCAGCCTTGGAGTGGGTCCCAGGGTGGTAGCCTAGGTAAAACATTGGCTGGACAACAGGACACAGAAGGTAATTGTAAATGGAGTCCACTCTAAAGAAAGAGGGCTACTAGTGGGGTACCACAGGGTTCAGTATTGGGTCCAGTCCTTTTTAATGTCTTCATAAGTGACATTGCAGAGGGACTGGAAGGAAAAGTATGCCTCTTTGCAGATGACACAAAGATCTGCAACAGGGTTGGTACACAAGGAGGCGTGGAAAGGATGAGAAGGGACTTGGCAAGGTTGGAGGAATGGTCAGAAGTATGGCAGCTAGGATTCAATGCAAAGAAGTGCAAAATAATGCACCTGGGAAACAAGAACCCAGGGGAAGAATACACAATGGGGGGGGAGGTAGTAACAACAACAAAAAAGGAAAGGGACCTGGGGGTAATCATATCATATGACCTTACGGTTAGCAAGCAATGTGAGAAGGCAGTAGGGAGGGCTAGGGGTATACTGGGATGTATAGGGAGAGGCATCAGCAGCGGAAAACAGGAAATTGTTATCCCTCTGTACAGACAGTTGGTGAGACCCCATCTGGAGTACTGTGTCCAGTTCTGGGAGACCCCATCTCCTCAAGGACATAGACAGGATAGAGGCAGTCCAGAGGAGGGCAACTAAAATGGTGCAGGGTCTGCAAGAGAAGCCGTATGAGGAGAGACTAAAGCAGCTTAATATGTATACACTTGAGGAAAGAAGGGAGAGGGGGGACATGATAGAAACTTTTAAGTACCTCAGTGGAATCAACAAAGTCCAAGAGGGTAGCATCTTTCAGAAAAAGAGACGTGCAAGAACAAGGGGACACAATTTAAAGATAGAGGGGGTGGTTCAGGGGCAATGTGAGGAAGTATTATTTCACAGAGAGGGTAGTGGATGCATGGAACAGCCTTCCTGAGGAGGTTGTGGGGTCTAAAACTGTGGGAGAATTCAAGAATGCATGGGACAGACATAAAGCAATTCTTGTGGGGGGTAGGAAGAAATGGGCTGTTGGTTAACTAGGATCTGAGGCCTATCCTGTAGGTAGGGAAATGGGCAGACTAGATGGGCCAAGCGGTCCTTATCTGCCATCAAAGTCTATGTTTCTATGTTTCTATATTACAAATAATGGATAAGGTAGACAACCATGATCACCTTGCTGACAAGAACAATTAACTCTGCCCCCCCATGCCTGAGGTTTAAGGGTCTTATGTGCCAATTCTGTTCATAATCCACAACCTCTGATCTTTACTGATGTCAATGAAAGTTTTGCAGTTAAAAATCTAAAAAACTAAACAAACCTTTCAAACCTGCTAGGAATTCCTTCCTAATTAAACTACATACCCACATCAAGTTTCAAACTTTAAAATTCTATCATTTTTTTTCTCCTAATGAGTGCACAAAAATGTAAGCATTACCACTCTATGAAATCCTTGTACACCAATCCACATATCCACACCAAGTTTCACAGTGCAAACTTTTTTATATTTTTTCTCTATGGGAGAGCAAAAATTTACACCAACCAAAATGCTGATACCAAGGATTCCCATTCAAAGGAATTGAAACTCTTCTGTAGATGTGGTATGTTAACTCTGAGCCCTGATTCCTTACTGCCCAGCAGTGGACAAACATGATTTTCAAACTTAAATATCTTAAAACATACAACATTCTTAAACATTGAGCCCACCTAAGAAATCCTTTCCCAAGCAACATATACAACCACACATAATTTCACAATTCAAAGATTTACAAGTTTTCTTTTCTCTAAATGAGAGCAAAATTCAGGTCAAAAATACCATTGAAAATCAGAAAAAAATTAAAATTTATTTCAAACTTTAATTACTCCAATGATACTGCAATGATTTACATGAAACTTTCAGGGACTGTATATTCTGCCACAGACAACAAATTATTTCTGCAAGTATCAACAACAAAATTGTTTTAATATAGAACTTACCAGTGACTCTCTCTATAGGAGTGCTATCATGCACTTACAATATATTTTGGTCTCTCTCTCTTTCTCTCTCCTCTCATCCCCCACCCGACACCATTTTCACTAGGCATGTTTTGAATTTAAGTTTCAAAGATAAAATTGGTGTGAAGCTGGGTAACTTTGTACTTTGCAAAGCTTTACAATTATCCCCGCCTTCGCACAAGTTTCATTGGTGGTTTTATTTTGAGGGGGAGGTCTTAAAAAAAGTGTTAAAAAGAAAGAATCCCAGCTCACCTTCTGTGTCATGTACGCCTACTTGCTCCAACCATGCAAGTTAGTTTAAAAGTATATCTGCCTCCTGTCTCTTCTCTAAGCTTCCATCTTCCTCCTCCTCCCCCATGTACTGAAAGAAGCTTATAATGTTAAAATTTCTCTTCCCCAGTGCACACCAAAATCATGTTCCCCCCACCTCCTCCCACAAAGTGATGAATTAACCCCCCACACATACATTTCACCATCCTCTTGCCAATAATCCACCACTTCCTCAGAAAGCCCAAAACCTCAGTAGACACAAAAAGTGCCTGTAAGAAAGAAAACCATCCCCTAATGGAGCAAGAGACAGTCATGTTCTTTAGTGTTGCAAGCCAAAATGAATGGTGAGTGACCAGTCAATAACCAGCCAATTAGGTATTCTTACTTGGATATACATAACTCACCATTCATCCAGTCTATTAGGGTATATTTAAGCAATATGGCATGACCAGGGGTTAGATTAACAGTCTGTTAATCACCACCTAGGGGCATATTGTGGCACAAGGTCCAGCTGAGTGCCATATTGCCCCTAGGGGGTGATTACCTGACTGTTAATCTAACCACTGGGAGTGCCTTATTGTTTTTACTATAAGAAACCTATTTCAATTAATTTTTTATTTAAAATTTTGCTAAATGTATTGGTACACTAGGTCACATGACCTCTTTACATGCACAACATAGGACATGCAAAAAGAGATATAAAAACATCAAGGACTTGTTTCACAAAGGTTGGCACAAGCTGCACTGAAGGCAGCTTGCACTGATCCCCAGTGCACCAGGGATCTGTACCCAATTCCCTATCGGCTAGTGTCCCGGCAGCAAAGTCCTATGGCTTGTGGCAATCCTGGCCCTGCACCAAACAGATGGCACATCTGGAAGTTGTGCTGCAAACTGCAGGGCAGCTGTGTGACAACAGCACCATGGATAGCAGTCCTGGTGGCTAGTTCCACCCCTAGCCCCAATCCCTAGTAATATATATTATAAGTCTAATTAATTTTTCATGAGCTAAAGAATCTCACTGATTAGCTGCCATGCTGGTTTGAAATCTCTTAGAAATGCCTGGCATGGCAGCCACACATCTAATCGCAGCACTGACGGCAGCGGTTAAAGAATAAAAAATGACCAGGTTAGGATGGTTCCCAACAAAACAGTAAGTCCTAAAACCCTTCTGTGTAAAAAAATGTGCATCCCTGAAAATGGTGACCTCTACATATTGTGATCAGTACGTAAGGGCACCATGTGGCAGCCTTTTGGCGCTGCCCCGTGGGGTGTCAAAGAACTTAAAAAATAGCAGAAAAAACTGCTCCCCAAAATGTCATTACTGTGATTAGACTTATAATCACAATAATGACCTTAGAACTGGTCATTTCCTACCGATTAATGACTGTCTGAGTGGGCTTGACCCTCGACTGTGCCTTGGGCCACCTTCCCCCCAGTCGGTCGTTAATCTGTAGGAAATGGCTTACTCTTCAGTCATTATTGCTTAATAAAAAAGCACATCCCTGGAAGTCTAGCAGACACCCCCACCCCGATCACCATTTATGAAATAAAAAAGTCCCTAGTGTCTAATTGTCCTCCCCAGCCCCGATCCCAGTTCATGAAATAAAATAAATGTCCCTGTTGACTAGCAGCCCCCCCAGCCCCGATCCCCATTTATGAAATAAGAAAAGTTTCTGGTGGTCTAGCAGACCCAGCCCAGCCTCAGTCCCTGTTTATTGCAAAATACCAATGTTCCTGGTGGTCTAGTGGAACCCCACCCCCACCCCAGCAGGCAGTACCCCACCACCCCGCTCCCACCTTCCCATCCCAAAGCAAGTGCCTGGCACAGCTCTCCACTCACCACAATGGCTGGGTGCTGACTGAGCTGTCAATGCAGCATGCATACTGTATACAGTAAGCTCATTGACAGCTCAGTCGGTACCCAGCCATAGTGGTGAACAGAGGGCTGTGACAGGTGCTGACCCAGGGAAGGGATGGGGAGAATGGGGTGGTGGGACACTGCCTGTCATGGTGGGGGGGGTTCCACTAGACCACCGGGATGTCAATATTTTGTAATAAGTGGGAATCAGGATGGGGGAAGGGGACTACTAGCCACCAGAGACATGATTGTTTTTATACTACTAGGAGATCCGGGTTGGGGGGGACCACAGCACATTGATGCAAATGTCAAAACCCTCCCAGAGGACACACATCTAAGTAAAGTTAGACCAGCCCTAGCTTGTCTAAGGGTACTTAGAATTTTACCCTCTGGGAGGATTTTGTGAATACTGACTTAGGGAATATGGCAGCCTGCATCTGCTGCAAGCCCCCTAGCACCATGTCGCAGCTTATTTTGTGGCACACGGCTGGCAAATGCCCCCTTTGGCACAGACAGTCTGCCTTTGATGCAAGCTGTCCTTGTGAATTGCCCCAGGGCATCTTTTGGTGCAAGCCGCACCTTGCACCATTCTTTGTGGTGCAAAAGCCTTGCGCCATTCAGGGGAGATTTCTGAATCGGGCCCCAAGTATACAAAAAATGTGTGATAAATATAACAGGTTGTTTT
Source organism: Neoceratodus forsteri (assembly GCA_016271365.2). Taxonomy (NCBI): domain Eukaryota; kingdom Metazoa; phylum Chordata; order Ceratodontiformes; family Ceratodontidae; genus Neoceratodus; species Neoceratodus forsteri. The sequence goes on along the minus strand of CM028131.1, from coordinate 366,315,750 downwards.
CTCATTACAAGTACAAACAGTTTACACACACTGTTCATCTACAAGAAACAATTGCAACTGAAATTAGACATCAAGTGGGTTTTGTGCGCAATTTTAATTTGACTGACAGTGTTTACACTTCTGATTTCTGGACTTAAGATATTCCAATTTTTAGCTGCCACATACATGAATGATTTATGACCCTTTGAGGTTTGAAAGCAAGGTGCAGATAAAGTTGCAGTACCAGCAGAACCCAGATGTGGCAAGTTATTTTTGAGTATGAGAATTACAGATAGAGGACCCTCATTGCCTTTCATTGGTGTCTTGTAGCTTAAACAATTTAAATAAAACATTTCTATGTATTCCAGTGGCATCCAGTCTTGCCTCCTGTAGAGAGCACAGTGGGGAGCTCTTTGGTTTTTTCCTGAGGGCAAATCTACAACCTACATTGTACATAGATACATAGATGTTGACGACAGATAAGGGCCTATGGCCCACCCAGTCTGCCCATTTGCACACTACTGTGCTTCTTCAAGTTTCCCTAGAACTAGGTTGTCCCCTTCCCCCGACTACAGGATTCCCTTATGCCTATCCCATGCATTCTTAAATCCTGTAATCACTTCTGCCCCCACTTCCTCCTCCTCCAGCTGTGTGTTCTATTTATCCACCACTCTCTCTCTCTGTAAAGAAGTACTTCCTCATGTTCCTTGTGAACCTCGCTTCCTCCATTTTCATCCCATGTACCCTAGTCCTGGAGCATCTTTTTTCTATGAAAAATTATGTTTTCCTGCACCTTGTTCCTCCCCATGAGGCACTAATATGTATTACTGTAATCATATCCCCCTTCTCATGCCTGTCTTGCAGGGACTACTTATTTAAGTCCTTTAGCCTGTCTTCATAGGTTTTGTGATGTAATCCCTGCACCATCTCAGTTGCCCTCCTCTGAACTACCTCCACCCTGTTTATGTCCTTACATAGGTAAGGTCTCCAGAACTGGACACCGTACTTGAGGTGTGGCCTCCCTAATGTCTTGTTTAGTGGAATTAAGACTTCCATTTTGCTGCTGGTGATACCCCAGCCTATGAATCCCAACATCATGTTTGCTTTTCTTGCTGCCTTGTCACACTGACTCACTACCTTGAGGTCAGCAGAAATGATAACCCCAAGTCTCTTTCCTGTTTGGAGCATTCTGTATCCTCCCCCCTCACCCCAGCTGATATGCTGTTCTTGGGTTCTTGTGCCCCATGTGCATTATTCTGCATTTCTTTGCTTTAAATCTCAACTGCACTCCCTTGACCATTCCTCAAGCTTCTGCTCATACAGATTATTTTAGCTCTCATGTTCTCAGACACACACCCATATTATACTCCCATATTCAGTGGCTGGTAAAAGACAAGCTCATGAGAGTGTCTTTCTGTAGGGAGTTTTCAAAAGAAAAGAGTCAGAATTACACCTTTTGTATGTTTTCATTATTGAGAAGGAGACTTTTAATGAGATAGTTCATCCACCAACGTGTTTAAGAATGCTGGTTTAGAATCTGAAGAGCAACCAAATAGCTCTCCCACTAACATTTATTTTTCAGTTTTTATTAGATAGGGGTGAAGTGGTAGAAGCTTGGAAAGAGGCAACAGTCATCCCTATCTTTAAAAAAGGTACAAAAACAGGTCCATCTAATTATAGACCAGTTAGTCTGACCTCTATCCTGGGGAAATTATTGGAGGGAATATTGAAGGATGTCATTTTAGATCACTTGGAATCAAATAATATTCTTGATCCATCTCAACATGGCTTTACAAAATCAAGATCATGCCAGACCAATTTATTAAAATTTTATGAACCAGTTAGTGAAGCGCTGGACAATGGGACAGGCAGTGGATGTAGTTCTACTGGACTTCTCAAAGGCATTCAATGGACTCCCTCATGATGAGCTGGTATGTTCATTATCCAACATGGGATTACATATAATTATAATAAATTGGATTGGGGCATGGTTGAGAAACAGGAAACAGATGGTATCAATAAACGGTATATTATCTGAATGGACTTCAGTGACTAGTGTGGTGCCTCAGGGGTCTGTTCTGGGTCAATGTCTCTTTAATATATATATGACATCACTGAAATATGATAAAGAGAACATATGGGTTATAAAGTTTGCTGACGATTGTAGGATTGGGGCAGTGGTAGAGTCACTGGATGACTGTAGAGACCTCCAAATTGCACTAAAGTATATACAGAACTGGACAAATCAGAATAAATGACAGCTAAATATGCAAAAGTCTAAGGTCATGCATATCAGCATATCCTATCAGCCCACTTTACCATTTGCAGGCTATATCAAGTCGCCACCAGAAGGCTCATCTTACTTTCTCAATGAGTAACCTGCATGGCTGCTTCCTGAGCTCTTCCAATGCACAATAACATAGGACTCCTGCTTTCTGAGTCAGTCATGGCTCAATTAAATAGGATATGAGCTGTCCCTTGACCCCTCCCTCTGCCTTGACTCAGCCCCAGTCTGTAGCCCCACCTCAGACACCTCACAATCTAGCATTCGTCCCCGGGGCTCTGTCAGGCTCACACTTATTGGATCTCTGGACACTGCACCTTACATCCTGGGTCACCTCGCTGCCCGTTAAGTCTGAGCCATGGCTCCTCTCTAGCAGCCAGTCATCTCACCCTCCTGTCCAGGTCCCTCAGCTACCCCCCACCCTCCTAAGCCTCCTCCGGCCTGGCAATCTAAAAAAGGCCTAAAAATAGCTCACTTAAACATCTGCAGTATCCTACATAACCAAGCGGAACTGACTGCCTGGGCAGCCCTGTATGAGTCACACATCATGGGTATCACGGAAACCTGGCTGAAGCCATGTATTCCTGACTCTGCATGTGCCATTCCGGGTTACAGCCTCATTAGGCGGGATAGGGCTGGTAGAAAACGTTGGGGGGTGTACTCCTATACTTTAGGGGGCACCTAAATGTATCTGCGGTGTCTTTGTCTCCTCCCGACCCCACTGGTTGTGAATTCATTCACTCCCTCCTACTGCTCGGAAACACTAAAAAGGTGCACCTGGTCTGCGCCTACAATCCCCGTAAGGGAGGCTTGCTAGGACTCTCCTCTCTACTTGACCACCTTAAAGGCATGGTAGGTTCAAATGAGGTGCTAATCCTGGGGGATTTCAACCTCAACTGACTGGGGCCTAATACCAAACAATATGAGTCGCTTCTCTCAGGCCTCGCCCTCTATCAGACCATCACCGAACCCACTAGGACCTCCTCCTGGGGAAACAAGGGCTCCCTAATTGACTGGTTGCTGAGCAACAATCTGGTACACTCCCAGATGCGATCTCTGATCACTCTCCCATATACTGCATCTGGGGATCCACCGCCCCCAAAATTCCTAGTAGAGTGATTCAGATGAAGGACTACTCCAAGTTTATCCTCAATGACTACTTGGACGACCTCTGCCATGCCGACTGGTCTAGGGTACTTAGCACTAATGACCCTGCCAAAGCTCTGGACCACTTCCTTGTGATTCTCATCCCTCTGCAAAACAGGCACGCTCCCCTCATGAAAAGGAGGGTGAGGGGCACGGTCACAAAGTGGCTCCATGGAGGACTACTAGCTCTCATGAAGCAGAGAGACAAGAGCTGGTTCAACCACAAAATTTCCAGCGACACCCTCGACCTCCTTGAATATCGATGGCTCAGAAACTCCTGCAAGGCCACCATATGGGCCGCCATGAATGAGTTCTGTAAATCTGCATGCTCAACTCGGCCTACAACCCTCAGCGCTTCTGGCAAAACATTAAAAATATGGTCAGAGGGTCCGCCACGAATTCGGTTGCCGACATGAATGTTGAGGGGGCCAACTGCAATAACCCCCAGACCGTAGCCTCAGCATTCAACGGCCTGTTCTCTGAACTGCCTGCCACCCCACCCCTCCCACTCTCCACCCTCGAACCTCCGGGCAACCCCCCCCCGGCCTCCATTTTACCTGAAACAAATCTCTATTAGAGAGACTCAAGCCCTGCTTGCTGGTCTCTCACACCACACAGGGGTGGAACACGATAACCTTGAGCCTAAGCTTCTTAGTCTGGGGGCGCCCCTCCTCGTTCGGCCGATTACCCACATTTTCAACTCTTCCCTCACCTCGGGTATCTTACCTGATGTGTGGAAGGTGGCCAAGGTTGTTCCGGTGCTTAAGCATGGCAACCCTACGGAGATGAACAACTACCGCCCCATTGCCATACTCTCTGCCACCAGCAAGCTACTTGAAAAGGCCATAGCTGCACAAATCTCCCATTACCTTCAGGAGTATGCGGTTCTCTCCCCTTCGCAGCATGGGTTCAGGAAGGGGCACAGTTTGGCCACTGCTATCGCCGTGGTCACCTCAGAGGTCAGATCTGCTATGGACCTTGGCAAATTGACTGAAGCCATTTTTGTCGACCTCTCTAAGGCCTTCGATCGGGTCGACCACAGCCTCCTTCAATCTACTCTGCTCTCGCATGGCTTCTCCCTCCCTTTTTTTTTTAAGTGGCTAGTTTTCCATTAGCAGGTTATACAGACCTGCCACTAGAGGGATTCTTGGTCTTCTACATAAATCACTGTACTCACTCTTTGGCAATATGGCCTGCATTATCATTTTTGCGGCCTCCCAGCCGATTGGTCCCCTTACTCCATTCACTTGCATTGCTTGATTTTTCATGGCAAAAGCTGTTGTTGGGTTAAGTTTAATTTGTTAAATCCTGCCAAAAAGAGCTGTTTTCATGTACTTGTGAAATCCTTGAGGCTTTTGTTAAGTGTAACTGTGGTTAAGTGATTACAGCATCCTGTTGTTAACTTAAAGTGGGCCAGGCAGCTCTGACGCCCAGCTCCCCACAGCCTTTTGTTGTGATCATTTAAGTCTGAATTGCCCAGCAGAAATGCTTGTTCCTGCCTAAATATTAACTCCTGTGCCATCCTCTGTCTCTTCCCAGTTGAAGCTCCCTGTTGGAAGCCCTCGTTGTGAGCCAGGGCTATGCTCTGCCAGCGGGCAGGCAGCAACCGCCTAGCCGCCTCCAGGGACCAGAAAACTGGGAGGGACAGCCAGGGAAGGTACAGGAAAGCTGTAAAATTTATGCCCACCTGCCCTGCCCCCTCCTTGGATGTTATTTTTATAGGCATTTTCCCGCCAAATTACAATTTCTGCCCCCAACTCCACGCTATCCAGTAATCTGTCTCATTGCCACTGCTGTACTGCCAAATCAGCAACCCTTCCTTATTGTTTTCCCTGCTACTACACTGTTGTTTCCTAGTTCCATTTAATCATCAACCTTGCTTTCATAATGGTGGGATCCCTTTGGATACTCCTGGCTATGTTCTTCATGTTGTTCAGGGAAAGAGACATCCTCCCTGCCACTGTCACACTGCAAAGTGCGTCCACCTTCCTAGTCTCGCTATTTCACCATTATTAAAGAAGGACCGGATCCTTATCTATGCACTACCTATGCCACAATTTAACCAGTGGGGTAACCTCCATGTAGGGACGCAAATTGCTCTATCAACATATCGCCGGTACCCCATTATTGGGTAAACAGTTCTCCATTATGCCTGACCACCAGATTGCTATTGAGTGTATTGGCACGAACCCATAACCCTGACTGGCTTATCTTAAAACAGAAGTCCCTGAATAGAAAAAGGAGGACCAAAGATAGTCTCCTCATTTTCTCTTGAAGTCCTTATGAAACTTTTAATTTTTTCCTGATCTGTGTTGGAAATGTGGAAATTAACCCCGGACCTCCACAGTGCATTACCTCGCCAGCAGACTTAGCCTCGACCAAAGGTCTAACCTTTCTACATATCAATGCCTGCAGTCTGCTAAAAAAGTTCACGTTGATACAATCCTGGGTTGCCCATACTTTGCCAGACTTTCTTGTGGTATCAGAGACATGGCTCAGACCCGTCACAGCAGACAGAGACATAAACTAACCCAATTATCAAGTATTCAGAGCGGATCGCCAGACAAGGGGTGGGGGAGTTGCTATATATGTCAAATCCAATATATCTGTAACTTGCTTAGATGCAACATCTATGCCCAAAGAATTCGAATGTCTATCCCTCAAAGTGGGTCTCTCCAACACTGCAGCATTTCAGCTAGTTGGCTGCTACAGGCTCCCTTCAGCGGATCATAAGCTTCTAGCCCACCTGGGGAATCAAATCAAGATGGATACTGAAGAGACCATAATCCTAGGTGATCTAAACCTTAATTGGCTATCCAAGGCCGCGGCTCCTTTAGTATCATTTTGTGATACATATGGTTTTTCACAACTTATATATGAACCAACAAGAATCAACAAAAAAAATCTGAGCAACAGCACATTACTTGACATCATGCTGGTGAACAAACCCCACCTCTTCACGCACGCTGGAGTGCTGTTCAGTGACATAAGTGACCACTGCCTTATTGCTGGAATAAGGTCATCCGGTAAACTAACACCCCAGCTAAATTCCTACTGAGGAGATCCAAGAAAACTTTCAACTGAGGCATATCTTCATGATCTAAATCACTCTACAAGATGGCAAGAGTTCTACCTAGCAGACTCAGTGGAAAAGCTCATCAGGTGTTAAATAGCATAATACTAGATGCCCTTAACACTCATGCCAATTACTAGAGTTGAATTAAAAACAAATCTTGTCGTTGGTTTCACCTGACCTTAAATCAGCCCTGCTTGAGAGAGATAAGCTTTGGAAAAAGGCAAGGAAGACTAAGAACCCAAATGACTGGTTGATATTTAAGAAAGCCAGGAATAGCTGTACCAAGAAAGTACGGGATGCTAAGGCTGCCTACTACATGGTTGAACTCGACTCCTCATACCACAGTCCTGCCAGGTTCTGGAGCACTATTAAGGGCATAGCGGACAAGATCCTAGCACTTCACTACCAGCTCAAATGCACCACAACAAGGTGACAATCTTGGACAGAATGGAAATACTGGATGCATTCAATAATCATTTTACAACCGCTGGCCTTGCATTTGATACCTCTCCAGCCAATCTGCTACGTGCTCAGTTAAGCTCCCAGTATACAGGATCTCAGTTAGCTGAATCCTCCTTCTCCTTCAAACCGATTCTGTTGAAACAAGTGGAGGATCTAATCTCGCAGATGGATATAAAAAAAAGTGCAGGTGCTGACTCCCTTGACCCCTACTTTCTAAAGATTGCAATGCATGCACTTGCAGTTCCTTTAACACACCTTTTTAACTTGTCCTTAAAATCTGGTTCTATTCCTGCAACTTGGAAAACAGCCCAAGTTTTCCCTCTACTGAAATCAGGGGACCCCATGGACCTTAACAATTATAGGCCAATCTCTATCCTTCCAGTACTATCTAAGCTGCTAGAAAAACTGGTAAGCATCCAATTAAGAGATTACCTTGAAGAATCTAATCTTTTAAATCCAGCACAATCCGGGTTTCGGTCTAAGCATAGTACTATTTCTGCACTGGCTAAAGTTACAAACGATTGGTAAACCGAACTGGATAAAAAGAATAGCGTTTGTGCTGTATTCCTTGATCTAAGCAAGGCATTTGATACGGTGGACCATGAGCTGCTACTCTCTTCCTTGCACTCCATAGGCTTGGATCCATCCTCCCTTACATGGTTCAGGTGTTACCTAACAGGAAGAACACAGCAAGTGAAAGCTGAAGGAGACCTATCTCCACTAAAACCACTTCTAAGAGGAGTTCCACAAGGATCTATCCTGGGCCCTATCCTTTTCACCATTTATATTAATAATATTGATTCGAATCTTACCAAAGCCACTGTACACTTGTTCGCAGATGACACTATTTTATATGTCAGCAACCCATTGCCTGCTACAGCTTGTGAAGTTCTACAAACAGAATTCTCTATACTACAACATCAATTATTGGAAAAAAAGCTTCTTTTAAATGCAAAGAAAACAAAAGCAATGTTTTTCTCCACCCAAAGCCATACAAATCCCTCATTACTAAACAACCTCCCCCAGCTATCCACTATCCTTGGTGAAAGCCTTGATTATTAGAAAAATTCAAGTATTTGGGGTGTGGATAGATAGCAAACTTGACTACACAGTTCATATTGAAGAACTTTTAAAAAGCTTCACCAGAGACTTGGTCTATTTTTTAGAATAAGGCACTTTCTAAACAGAGATTCCAAAATGAGGTTGGTCCAGGCCACATTTCTCTCAGTAATTGACTATGCAGACTTCCTCTATAGTCACTGCCCTATCTCCTACCTCTGCAAATTGGATACACTATACCACAGAGCTCTGAGGTTCATAACAGATCTACCATTTAACACTCACCATTGCTCTCTCTATGTAGCAGTCGGTTGGACATCTCTACATCTCAGAAGAAACAGAAATGCTGCAGTGTGGCATACAGAATTTTGACTAAGATGCTTCCAAACTATATATTAGACTGCTCGCACAGGCCACAGCTGGCACCTATGCCCTAAACTACAATTTCATTATGCTCAAAGTACCTAAAGTCAACACCGGCATGGGAGATCTGCTATCAGCTATAATCTAGCTATGTCATGGAACCACGATTCAAAAGTCCTTGAAGCTGATCAACCGGGTATCCTTAGCATCCTTCAAGCATCTATACCTAAGTCTCTTCCCTGAAAAATGCAATTGCTTCCACAAGTTCTAGTTTATTCGCAGTTCTTTCCTTCCCCCTCTCAGGCTGCCATCATATCATGGCAATTCACTTCCCTAGAATTCATCTCCACAGATACCTCACCCCCTGGCGATAATCTTCTCCCATTAACTCCAGGCTCCTACCTTAGCCCTTATCACTGCCTTTCACCTCCCAGTTCTAGCACCAGCCCCTGCTCTAGTCATGCACCCCTTCCTACCATGTCACTTGTCTCAGTCTATGACCACCTCTTTCAGTCATCCAATCACTATTTCTCTTTGTCCACATTGACTTCCCATGGATCTTTGGAATCTTGGGTATATCATGTTGAATGTATGCCATGTTTACTGCCAATGCTGATATGTATATACTGGTTTACCTAGAGTGCATCTCATATGTTCCTACCATATCCTGTTATGTTTAAACAATTTCTGTTCTTGATTTCTGTATATAAGTGTTTTAATTATTCATGTACATATACCAATTATTGAACCTTGATTACTGTATATAAGTATATACGTGTTTTAAATCTTCCTATACATGTACCAATTATTGAACCTTGACCTTATCAGGTCCATCTTGCAAATGAGCTGTGCTCAATGATGTTCGCCTGAATAAATAAAGATTTGATTGATTGATTGATTGATTGAGCCCTTGCTTGGTTCACCAACTACCTTGGGGGTAGACAACAATACACCTGTTTTAACCATGCCCTATTGGACCTTTCCCCAGTCAGATGTGGCATCCCCCAAGGGTCCGTTCTTGGTCCCATTCTGTTCTCCCTTTACATCAACAAACTCCCCTCCGTTGCAACCTCCAGGTTCACCACACTCTATGCGGATGACCTGGTATTACTGTCTAGCTCCCAGAACATCTCAACCATGAATGCTCAACTCAACTCAGACTTTGGGCATGTCCAAAACTGGCTCATGGGACATAAGCTCACCGTTAACCTAAACAAGACCCACACCATGCTATTCGGGTCGGTGGCTAAAACTGCATCTTGCCCCTCCCCCCTTGCCATTCATGGGGAAAATGGCTCCCTCCTGCCTGTCCTGAAATCCACCAGGTACCTAGGGATGACCCTAGATCCTCAGCTTGATCTCGCTGAGCATCTCTGGAACATCTGCAAAGCGTCTAACAGCAAGCTCGGCTTAGCATACAGGGCTAAGGACTGCCTCACTCCGGCCATCCGGCTCACCAAAGCAAGGGAGATCCTCCTACCCACGCTCTGCTATGGGCTTGTAGCCTTCGGACCAGTCCCGAACGCCTATCTTGTGAAATGGGATATGGCCTATAACAACATATGTCGCTTCGCCCTCTCTGCGCCTCGCCTTAAGCATAGGTGTGACTTCTATGTCCAACTGGGGTGGCTCCCCCCTGAAAAACACCGTGCCTTTGTCCTAGGTAACATGGTTGATAATATTGTCTGAACTGCCTGCCCCTCCACTCTTGCCCTTCCCTTCAAACACTGCACCCCGACCTATCAACTTAGGTCCAGCTCAACTCAGGTTTGCTTGGTCCAGAAGTCCTGCTCCCCTACTGGTGATCGGGCCTTCTCTGCCTACGCTCCGAGACTTTGGAACTCCCTTCCCATCCTAGTCCGGGTTGCCCCCTTCCACCCCGGCTTCAAAACATCCCTTTGGAAGTTCCTCAAAGCTGTCTCCACCTGTCTTTGTGCCAACTAGTTGTTGGGAGTCTCCCCCTCTCCCCTTACACCTCTCCCACAAACTGAATTCAGCCTCTGCCTTTCACCTCCTTAGCACTTCCCACCCTCCTCTGCGAGGAGCCCCCTTTCCTAATTACCCATTAGCTCCCTCCCTTGTAGCACTTAGATGAACCCTCATCTTTCTTGTCCCGACTTCTGGGCTCACAACTGTAGGGCTGCTCTCTCCCTGCAGTCCGAGCCAGTCTTCATCGTGGTGGTCCTCTGGCTATTTCCTCCCCCTCTCTGTACCCACTAGTACTCTGCTGGCCTACTACTCTGCTTATTCTCCCCCTTGCCTTTTACCTGACTATGACCTGGATTGTGCTCTGCCTACATCCCCCCCCGGTTACCTGTTAATCTCCTGCCTCCCCTTGCTCCATGTTACCCTGTGGTTTACCGCCTTCCTTTCATATAGATGAGATGCACTAGATGCAATGTCCTCTCTATTCATTTAATTCTAGTTGTAGTTGTATACATGTTTGCTATCTACCTTGTCTATATTGTCTTTATTTTGTACTCTGGCCCCACCCTGTATGTGGGCACGTATGCTACCTTGACAATGTACCATGTTCTCTGTATTGAAATCTCTCTGGCCCCACTTGTATTGTGGGATTGTATGCTACCATGACTATGTAACATGTTTTCTGTATTGTAACCTCCCGGGTCACACCTGAAAATAGGCATCTGTTGTCTAGTGTGCTTACCTGGTTAACAAAAACAAATAAATAAATATGGGTACTAACAATCTAGACTGGAATTATGCATTAGGAAATAACATACTAGAAACATCAACTAAGGAAAATGATTTGGGGGTGACAATAAAATAATGATTTAACTTTTAATGCATGATGTGATAAAGTCTTCAAAAGAGCAAATAATATTCTGAATTGCATACTAAGGCACATAAGCTGTAGGAAGAGGGAGGTGCTGATGCCACTGTATGATTCATTGCTGAGGTCCCAGCTGGAGCTCCCAAGTATGGAGCCCATATAGAAAGAGGGACATTGATAGACTGGAAGGAATCCAGAGAAGGGTAACAAGATCTATAGAAGGCCTAGAACATCTAAAATATGAGGATCAACTATCAGACCTAAATTTATATACTCTAAAATACAGAAGCGTTAGGGGAGATATATGTCTTCTATATTGAGCCTTCACTGATGACAGACTATGGGAAGACCTAGGACTTGAACTAAAAAATCAGGTCTATAATACTAGAGCACATAGCCCGCAATTAAACTCAAAAAGGTGGAAGGCACTAAAATGAAAAAAATTAGTACACCCAAAGACTGATCCCAGTGTGAAATTCACGTCCTCCTATTGTGGTAGGTAGTACTTCAATGGAAACATTCAAAAAGGAACGGGACAGACACTTTAAATCTAAAGGTAAACTGTATTAGTTGAATGGCAAGCACAATGGACACAACACAAGTCTAAATATGCTTTGTATAACCTATGAAATCTATGAAACCTATTCCAGTCACTCAGTAATGCTAGAGAATGGAATGTTGACAGGAAGAATTCATGCGCCATAGTGATCAGGCTGTACAGGACAGTGTAACACAGATTAATGTAAGGCTGTTGAAATGCTGACAGAGCCAATCCGAATGGAGCATTTCTACAACCTGTATTATAATTTTCTTGTTCACAGGTATTTTCTTTGTATATTGGGGTGTGAGACTTTGAGGGGTAAGAGGGGTGGGTGGAGACTGTGGAAACATGGATTTTTGGAACAGGCAAGTGGAAGGGAAATGTAAACTTTATAAACTTTGCTGGGTGCATGTGGGGAAGAGGAAGGTGGGGACCTAAAGACAGGATGGGTGACAGGATAGACTTTTTTACAGGCTTGGGTCATGGGAGGGGGAGGAGTATTTATGTCACAGAGACTGGGGGTAGGATTATTTCTTTTTAACAGGTTATTTTATTTTTTTAAATAATGACTACACATACTTCTTTAGGGCAAAAAGTGCTACTTCATCATGCGAAAACTACACATTGTCAAACTTTGCCAACACCTTTGCAGGAGAATTATACTATGTGTAGACTTTGCTGGATAAATTAGGCACTTTGTTGGGCAAACAATGAGAAGTTACATGTCACACTTCACAAAGCTTGGAAACTTCATGAAGAAGTTAGTAAAGTTTCCTGACTTTACTCTCTTTTGATTTCCATTGACTCATGTGGCCGAGGCTACATCACATGACACTAAAGGTACTTATAACACCTCCTAATAGACTTCCTTTCATTTAGTCTTGCAGTTCTTTCTTATGTTCAGTATATGTTAATTGCTAGAAGTAGATAGTGTTATCCATTAAATAAAAGCAATGCTTTTTGTAGACACTACAATCACCTGAAGATGGGCTCTGTGCAAGCCTGAAAGCTTGCGTACTAAAAACAAGTGGCATCAAATCACTTACGTTGTTCCTTTGGTATAATGAATATATTTGTTTTTATGATCCTTAAGACCTCTTGCCATGCCACTCTCAAATAATTTATTTTTGCCAACCTAGTGTCTCTTTTTACATATTTAAGTCCTTTAGTCTCTCTGGCCATGTTTTCAAAGAGTATTTCTAGCTCTGTGCCAATGCAGTTCTTTATTTCCTTTACTTGCTCTGGGATGGTGCCATCAATCCAGACAGGGTGCTTCCTTGTTTTTATTTTATTATTTCCTATGGACACAAAGTATTCCATAGTAGTTTTTTTAAATCCCCTTGAAGTAGTTCTCTATCACCTCCACCCCAACTTTTGGTCCTTATTATATATGTCCTCCTCATGCAGTCTCCTCAATTTATAAGAGTCAGCTTCTTCATGTTCAGAGATTTTGTATTTGGCTTAATGTCTACCCTAGCTGTGTTATTTAGAATGCTAACATAATATGGTTGTTAGATCCCAGAATCCTATCCACCACTACAGAAGAAACCAGACTGCCCTCATTGCTTAGATCCAAAACCAATATATTTACCCATCTAGTGCCTTTTTTTCATACATTATGATAGAAATCAGTCCACATTAGGATTAAGAATTCTTTCCATTCCATCGCTTGGACAAACTTCTCTCCAATGCCTGCTTGGTGAATTCATTTTTCAATATTTCCTAATTACTGCCACCCTCCTAGAGGCTGTTATTCTGATTTTTATCCCATAATAGATTATCAAGATCTCTTGTGTGGGAGTGGTGATGGTAGTAGTAGCATTAATAGTAGTAGTAGTAAAATATGTCTGTTTGAGGAGCAGGAGAACAGTGAGCTTGCCAAAAGCCCATTATCAATAGCATCAGATAATGGTAACACATTCCACAGAGTTAGACCAGCAAATGCAAAAGCATTACTACCACAGGTACTTTTGAGTAAGCCAATATCAATTTGGATTGCAGCTGCAGAATGTAAACCAGACCATGCATTTTTTTTTCTTTTGCCTTAATAAGGTCTAGTAATAAAACTGGAACCTTACCCAAAATGTACAGTACTTATGCATAAGAGGAGCATGGTGATATTGGCACCTGGCTTTCAGGGACACACCTCCAAGTTCCTTAAATGCAAGACAGTACTGTAGTAATTGTTTTATTTATTTATTTAGTTTGTGTTTACCGGGTAACTGCCATTAGCCAAAACATGACTATTTTCAGGCGCGACCCAGGAGATTACAATAGGTAGGGATATACAGGGAATACAGTTTGATTTAGGGAAGAGACAAAATACATACAGAGCTGAAACAAGGTTTCACAATCACAAGAGTAGGTAACAAGATAGTTCATAGTTTATAATCATTAACAAAGATTAAGTGAGAAAAAATCACATGCGGCTGGCAGCTACTGGGTTAAGGGTAGCTGAAACACAATCAAATGAGACAGTAAGTGCCTAAATAACATACCTGGATGGTCAGAATAAGTGGAGAGCAGTTTGCAGCAGTGGGGAAGTGGGTTAGAGTCAAAAGCAAATTCAGGGGGGTTTGAAACAGGCACAGGAGACCTGGCTGAAGAGGAAAAAGTGACAACTGTTTTTGAACTGGGCTTGACTGGGGGCTAAGTGTACATGAAGAAGCAGGGAGTTCCAAACTTTGTCCACCAAATGAGAGAAAGCAAGGGTTCTTTTGTTAGATTTACATCTAAGTATTTGCAGCAGTGACTTATCAGCCAATTGTAGGCTGTAAGAGGAGGGCTGCGGAGTTAGTAGAGAGGCCAGCGAGATTGGGATACCTGCTCTAATGATATTATCAGTCAGGGAGCCAAGGGTAAGAGTTTGAGCTGAAGTGGGGGTAGCCAATTTTTTTATTTTTATTTATTTGTATTTTGGATGACACCTTTAGATCACACAATTTAGATTGGCATAAAGCTTGCAATGGTGTTTTGACCAGGGAGAGGCTGATGCATACCTGCAGATGCTGTTGTAAGTAGTGTCCCACCCCCTGAGGAAAGTTTTGGATGCATTGATATAGGTAACTACCCCATAGGATAGTGACAGGGGCAGGATACCATGGGCTATGGCTAATCTTGCAGACTGTGTAAGGACATAGCTGGTTTTGCAGGCTACTCCAATTTTGGCATTTACTGATTTACAGGTGGATGTTATATGCTGACCAAAGTTAAGATTCTCATCAAGGAGTACTCCAAGATACTTGAAAGAGCATACTGGTTCAAGGACCTTTCCACCCTGACCAGAGACTTTAAATTTGTCCAGGTTTTTGCTTAATTTGACTGCAGAACCAAACAGCATAGTATGCGTTTTATCAGCATTGAGGATTAGCTTATGGTGGAAGAGCCAAGATAGGATGGACTTAAAAGCAATAGTAAGGGTTTGGCTTATGTGGTGAATATTCTTATCACTACAGTACAAGACCAGGTCATCCGCATAAAGGATGGCCAAGCAGCCGGGGATACTCGGTGAGATCCTGTTAATGAAAATAGAGAAGAGAAAGGGTCCTAATCTTGATCCCTGGGGAACACCTAGATTAATAGCCATGGGGCTGGATATAGCAGAGTTGAATCTAACAAGCTGAATCCTATTTGACAAATAGCTTTTAAACTAAGCAACCAAGTTTTGGGAGAAACCAAGGGCTAGGAGACTATCAAGCAGAAGAGGATGATCAACAAGGTCAAAAGTCTTTGTCAGGTCAATAAAAACTGCTCCCATCAGGTGTCCATTGTCCATAGCAGTTAAAGTGTCATTTGCAAGGTGAAGCAGTGCCATGGAGGTGCTATGACCCTTCTGAAAGCCATATTGAATTAGCAAGAGAAGGTTATACTTAGACATAAATTCAATAACTTGTATTGATACTAACTTTTCCAGGATTTTACATAGAACTGATTGTATAGCTATCAGCCGATAATCAGTCATATCTCTTTTATCACTTTTCTTAAAGACTGGAGTGTTTCTAGCTATTTTCCAGATATCAGGGACAACACCTTTGCAAAGAAAGAGGGTAAAGATCCTTGCCAGAGGCTGGGCAATAAATGGTGTGGACAGTTTTAGGAGTTTGGGTTCTATCCCATTAGAGCCAACACTAGTGTTGTCAGAAATGGTATTCAGCAGGCCCAGGATGTCAGATTTTGATACTGCCTTAAAGTAAAAATGTGGGGTAAGTTCAGTGGCAGCAGGAGGGGGTAAGTAAAGGCTGATGATTGAGGAAGACAGATGTAAGGCTGGACAGGTCAGAGAATTTTTTATTTAACGCCTCCACAATGGTCCTGTGGTTAGTGCAGTGGACCCCACTAATGAACATTTCATTGGCCAGGTGAGTTTTCTTTCCACCTAGGAATGATTTTACACATGCCCAGAATTTTCTGGAGTCACCTGATGCTCCCAGCAGAAGCCCCTTACAATATGCACTTTTTGCTTGTCTAATCCACTTTTTGCAATCACTTTTTTGAGTCCTATAAGTGTGGTATTCAGCAGTGAGGTCAGTTTTTTTTCTAAAATGCCTCCAGCTCTTATCCCTGACATGTAAAGCTACCAGGAGATCTTTGTGTAACCACTTAGTGGGTGTTACGTGAACACGTCGGGTCACTAGGGGTGTATGTCTATCCTGAACTGAATGAAATTGGTCTAAAAAGTAGTTCAGAGCTGTTTGTGCATCCAGGGTCTGAGAAAGGTAAGACCAGTCAATAGATGAGACTTCATACAGGAATTTAGCCTGATCCAGATTAGCGTAGTTCCTGAAAGTGATATAGTGTGGGGCAAGAGACTGGGAGCTAGAGTGTTGCCACACACAAAAAATGGGGGAATGATCTGATGTAGTATCTGGCAGAGTGCCTGCATCCACAATTCTGTCAACCCAATTTGTTAACACCCAATCCAGTAACGTGCTAGACATTTTTTTAGGGGAGACCCTTGTGGACTCTGTTGTAACTTGATGCAGGCTATAGTTTTGGATTGCAGATAGAAGCTGGCTATGTGTTTACCCAAGCCAGTTTAAGTTCATGTCCCCAAGAATAAGCAATTTGTTTTGACCTGTTAATTTTACTGAGTCTTCCAGCAAATTTATGAAGGCAGACAGTCCTCCCTGGGGCGGGTTATAAGCAACAACTATATGTAGATTTTTAGCACCCAAGCAGAGAAGTGTATGAAGGGACTCACAAATGGAGGATTAGGGTACAGTATTTTGAGAGACATTTAGATGAGTTTTGTAAAACAGCGCAACATCCCCACCCCATTTAGGAGATCGTCTGTCATTCCTGATAAGGCTATAGTTGTGCAACAAGCAGATTGAGTCAGAGGTGGAAGGCTTGTTCCACATCTCAGATAGGCATAGTATATCCAGGTTGTAGGTGGAGACCCAAGCCTCCAGCTCCTTGAAATTGAGTGTAAGGATTCTAATGTTTAGATGGGCTATGCAGAGCACCCCAGTAGTAGCCCATGAGGCATTATTGCATGGGTGAGGATGTATAGGACCTGGGTTTAGTTCCATATCACCTGCCAACAGGATTGTAAGCAGCAAGGGATACCAGAGCATGTGATGAATGATAGGAGAGACCATAGTAATTTTAAAGCAGAGTTTGCAATCTAAGTAGGTGGCCACAAGATAATTAATGAATCTTGGGATCAATAGTGGAGTAAGATCAAGGTAGCCAGCAGGTCTAACTAGATTGTTAGAGAATTAGAAATTTGAGTTTTGTAGCCAAGTGCTACTGTAGGAACAGGGTAGCAGGGAGAGCTTAGCAAGGGAACAGAGCAACAGGCTGGTCACTAGAGAGACCAAAATTTTGTGTGTCATAATGAGCAGTGATAGTACAGTTGCAAATTTAGGAGGGGGTGAAAACTGCCTTAGTGCAGATATAAACATCAAGTACAGGCACTCAATGAGCACATATGTTGAGCCGATGACCCCTAGTGGTAGTAAACGATAAGGAGCTAATGGAAAAGTGGCCTGTTAGGCGTTAGCTGAAATTGACATACTAAGCCTACATAAGTAAATGCCCAGATAAGGCAGGTGGGTGGGGGTGGGTGGGAAGCTGGACGCAGCGCTGGTGGGGCCTCTGCTTAGTAGCAGTGCCAAAAGAACCAGCCGGCAGGCAGCATGAACTGTTCTCTGGTAAAGTTTACCTATTGCATTGGGCTTTAGGAGCAGGCAGTCTCCTGCAGGCAGGACCACATTGACTTTGCGAGTGAGGGCTTGTCCGAGGGCTGTGGAGGTTCCTAGGCACACCCGAGTGGGTGGAGAGTCCTGGGGAAGAAAGGAAAGGAGGGGATTTAAGTGGGAAGAAGAATAGGCAGGGCTAAATTTAAACAAAGAAACAGGGTGGGTAAAACTCCAAACTGCAGTCTTTCAAGCAGCAAGAACATGGTAAATGGCAGAACAAGTTAATTTTTATCAGATTTCAGCCCCCAACTCTCCTATAAATGCCAGAACAAGTTAAGTTTTAGCAGAATACATCCCCAACTATCCTTATGACTTCGGTTTGACTACAAATCAAATTGACTAGCACAGGTCTTTGTCGTAGGTTCCGATTTAAAGTCCAGACACAGGGATAACCGTGCCACTTCCAAAACAGGACTACTATTAACACAGGATTTGTACAACTATCAGTGGGAATTTCATTAAAGTTCAGCAGCAGTGTCCATAATCACATCTAGGAGGGACAGCGAGCAGCAGTAACTGCAAACCAACTACTGGGCTGGGAGAAAAAAGGCGCCAAAGAATATTAAAAAAGTCCTCTGCTTAGTAGCAGTGCCAAAAGAACCAGCCAGGCAGGTGGCACGGACTGTTCTCCAGTAAAAGTTTACCTATTGTGTTGGGCTTTAGGAGCAGGCAGTCTTCTGCAGGTAGTACCACCTTGACTTTGCGAGTGAGGGCTTGTTCAGGGGCTGTGGAGGATCCTAGGAACACCGGAGCAGGTGGAGAGTCCTATTGCGTTGGGCTTTAGGAGCAGGCAGTTGTTTCCTGAAACATTTAGAGCAAATTGTGCCACTCAATTATAAAGCCTGTGAAATATTTGCACCAGATAATTAGCTGCACTTATGTAAATTAAATAGTTTAATCAATGTAATGAGAGGGAGGCATTAACATCATAGTAGCAATTTGAGGTCTGAACTCTAGAGGAACACAGTGGGGATATGTATGCTTATAAAGCAGGTGTGTTCAGATAAAATGTGGGACAAAAATTGTTATCTTGACCAAACTTACAAAGATGATATCTTTTCAAGTTGGGTGCATCACAACATTTATCTAGCAAAGCTGAGTATGCCACACAAGCAGCACAAGCTGTCATGATGCTGGTCTGTCCTGCCACAAGGCAGTTCCTGCATTCAAGCAATCCACCAGTCTAAGCCCCTGTGTTACCATTTTGCTTCAAACTATGCTATATCAGATCACACTGCAACAATCCTTAAAAGCCATTGTTAATACAAAAAAATCAAGAATGACCACTGACAGCTCTCTCAATGTCACTTTTGACATTGAGATGAGTGAGTTGTCATCTGCAGCTGAGGACAAAATCCTTGTCATCACACAGTGATCAGTAACTGTGCCCAATGGAAAGCAAGTGAAATGTACATTTTCTGCCCTAATTGCTACTCCAAATTGTGCTGACAGCTCAGCTAATATACAAGTATGAATGTAAATGAACAATTAACTAGCAGACTGTCAGATTTCATTAAGGCACAGCAGAACAAAAATACTAACAGGAAAACAAGCTATGATATTTTAACTATAGGTAAGCTCCTGTCAGAACCTTATAATGAGGATTGGTCACTCTCTGAAATCCCTCTGGACACTCTAAACACACTGCTGGTTGATTTTTTTTATGAATGTAAAACAAATGGGAAGCCATAGGAATCCATTAACTTGTACTGTATATCGTTTCAGAGCACTGAACGTCATTTGAGGTTCATTTCGTACCCTGCATTTCTATAAAGAAACCCTGTATTTGAACTGTCTAGAAATGTACTGAGCACTAAAATGAAAGAACTAATATCACTAGGCAAGGGCTGCAAAGCAAATGTGTCAGATGAATTGACAGATGAGCTCACATATGAGCAATATGAGCAGCAACAGCTAGGTCCATATACTCCTAATTATGTCCTTAATAGCATGTGGCTAGTATGCTGTGTACATTATGGGGTCAGGGGCTACATCAAAAGAATGTAGCTTAAATGGGTTGATGTCTCCCTAAAAGCTGATGAAAACAACACATACTTCCTACTATTACGTATTGAAAGGCAGACCAAAACCAGAAACAAAGTTAACATTAAGAACAGACTTAAAAGTAAACCTAGAGTATACCAATAAACTAAAGCCTGAAAAAATGCCCTGTAGAAACATACAGAAAGCATTCCACTGAAAGACGTCAAACTGCTACATAACCTGACAGTCAATTTTTCCTAGCCATTAATTACAGCCATGACAAGTATGAAGGAGGCAAGCTGAAATGGTTTAAAACTCCAGTGGTGGGTCTAAATAAAATCACCACCGTGCTGAAAATATGCTGCAAAATGCAAACATTAAGACTGATGAGAAAATCACTAACCATAGCACTATGAAACATATTGTACAGAAGTTAAATGACAATGTTGTTTAGGCCACAGAGATCATGTCGATCACAAGCCATAAAAATTTTAAAAGCATTAATTATTATTCCCACCTGAAAGAAAACCAACAGCAAAACTCTCAAATATTTTAAATGGTGTCATCAAAGAACCAAGGGTCCTGACTAACCTTTATGACAATGTACAGATGTCACAGCAAACAACCCAAGTATCTAATGCCTGGGAAGGAAAATTTTTAAAATAACTTCAAGCTAGAAATCTAAACTTCCACTTTGACCAAGTAACTACAAGTACTAAATAAAAAAAAACAATACCGTTCTGTCACTGATGTTCTAACAACTCCCACCGCAAGTCCCATTCACACACAATCATACATACACAAGAATACAATAGAAAATAGAGTCTACTCCCAAACACACATGCATGCACGCAAATGACCTACTGCATTAAATGAAAGTACTTACACAAAGCATAATTTTTAATTTACTTTTCTTTTCACAGACATTATGTCAAAAGAGGAAAAAAAGAAAATATTCCTGTGTCCATGACACTGAATTGTATTCTTAATGGAAATCTTAATGGAATTCTTAATGGAAGTACCTAACAAAAAAATGCAAGAGAACTGTCACTATAAATTATCTTTTCATTGCATTGCATGCAGGTCCAATCCACCTCCACAAAACTCAAACATTTCTGTAATGCTAACAGTTAACCTAATGATAGAAAAAAAATGTTTTTGTTAACTAAATAAGGCATGCTGAGTAACACAAAAATCTATACTGAAATATTTCTTTTTTCACAACCAAGTTGAAATCTCTTTCTGCCACAAAACATTTCCATGGCATTCGAATACATAATCCTTCAATAAAGTTACTCTAGCAGTGAAAATAGACTATTTTTTCAAAGTTACCAAGTAACTGATGGGCAACTTAATTTAAAAATACAATGCTGGACTTTAGTTATCGACTAATTAAAAACATACACTCAAAGCCTTGAAAAAGTTAAAATCTCACATAACTGTTTCATTGTTATCAGTTTTTATTTTTAACCAGGAGCTGAACTGGGCACAGCCCTTTTTCAGTCACACCTGACAAATATTTAAAACAGACAAACAATATAAAAATAATAGAGACTGTGGGCTGGATTCTCAAAGCTCTTGAAAACCCTACAGCAATGGGAAAAACTCAATGAAAGTGGGTTGCCACTTGCAGAACAGTGGTTTCTCCCACAGCTCCAGTATTCTAAAAAATGGAGCTGATTTATGACTGGCTCCATGGGTTATGGCAGCTTGCTGGTGGTGTTTCCATAGAAATCCCCACAGCTGTGGAAAAATGTTATGGCCAGTCAGACCAGCCATTACATCTTCCACAGCTGTGGCAGATGGAAATACCAATCTCCACAGCTCTGGAGATTTCAGTCCACAACTGGAGTTGTGGTGTGGGACGTAATCTCAAATCCATTTGAGAATCTGGCTCTGTATCCATACTGTGATTTTTAAATACAGCGTAAACAATATCTCTGGAACTTTGTAGTAAAAACAGTTACATTCCTTAAGGTACAATTTCCTCAAATGATTTCTGAACTAAAGCATATTTCGAGCAGATGTAAACAGTGCCGCCAAACCATTAAATATGCTGGGGGCATACCAAGTGGATAATCATTTACTAATTATCAGTTCTGGAAACTTAGCTGTAAAAAGTGAAGGATTAGTTTTACGAGTCATATGAGCAGCTGAACTGAGAACAGATTTAGATGACAAGATGCTAGAGGTGGGATTATGGTACTCTCGATGGGCAAAATCTGGGGTTTTAAAATCAATTCTTATCTGAGCTGGAAGCATTCACATTTATTGATATAAGCAACAATGATAAGTTCAGTATGGAACTTTTAATGCAAAATGGCATAACTTACTCAAAATGGACTGATATTGTGCTATAAATACATAAGTCTGGTTTACATACAGGACATTCCCATAGTACAATATAGGCATCAGTTGCTGTTACATAGATTCATAGATACATAGAAATTGTCAGCAGATAAAGACTGCTAGGCCCATCTAGTCTGCCTGTAAGCCCTATACTTGTATGCAGTTGCTGATCCTAACTGATCAGTGGCTTTTCATTACTCCTTACCCACCCAATGTTTTGCAATCAGCATTGGAGCCTCTTCTGTTAGCATGTTTATATTAAGACAAAAGAAGTTCAGTTTTGATCCAACTTTTTTCCTGTCTTTTCCAAATGTGATAGCAGACTTAGGTTAGCATGCAGATATACTCCCAGGTATTTAACAATATTTTCCATGGATAACGTTAAACCATTGCTGCCATATATACACAGCCCCCCTTCACTTGGGCCAACCTTTGAATTGTTCCAAAAGACATCTCTTTTGTTTTTGTTTCATTCATTTTTTTTTTTACTTGCCTGGCTCCTCGGCTTCAGAGGGGGCCTCATACTCCCTCCTACTCCATCTGCCAGGTCTTTACCAAGGCCCCCCTCCCGGTTTCATAGTGCTTGTGAGGCCAGGGTATATGCATTTTTTCCCCCATTTTTACCCAATCCCCTGAGGACACCAGTGCAGAGGACATTCATGTAGAGAGATGATGTGTTGATGCATGCCATTGTCAAGCACCCAACAGCATCCTCCCCTCCCCAACTCCAGAGAACCATGTGCCCTTATTGCCCATGCTTTCACAGGCATAGACACAATGGGTGCTGTGAGCACCCTGGTAACCCACTCCAGGAGGAGGAGCCGATCCATGGGGATGCTCAATCCTCCTTCCCCCCATCTGACCCCAGTGACCCAAGTCCGTTCCTGAACCCTGGTCGCCAGTGTAGCGCGAGGTGTGGTATCCAGTGCCTCAACCCTCAGCACCACTGGGCCAGCCCATTTCATTCAATTTTAATCTAGTTTTAGTTAGCAAGACAGAAAGCTCATTATAACCTACTGTTAAGTTGTTTCAGTGTTCCAACACAGGTGGGCCTGAGTCAAGGAAGACCATGGCATCAGCAAAGAGAAAGCTCCTCACAACTGAAAAAACACTTGGCAAATCATTAATAAAGACTGGAAACAGCAAAGGTCTGAGTAACAATCTCTGGGGGAATTCCTGCCTTAACCCCAAGAGAATCAGACAAGGAGTCCCCTGTACTTACCACTGCACACATATTTTAGGTAACTTATGACCCAGACCAGATTTCTGTCTGATACATGTAAGACATACAGTTTACTTACTAATATCTAATGATCCACCATGTTGCAGTCACTGGTCAGGTCAATGAACACCACACCTGCCACTAGTCCTTCCTTACAGGCATCAAGTATGCTGCTCATTAATCTGATCAAAGCTGTCAATTTGGTGTATCCTTTTCTGAACCTATGTTGCTGAACTGCCAACAACTTATTTCCATTCAAGTTAAGTCATCAATTGCTTTTAGACACACTTATCCAACAACTTTCCTAATATTGGTAGCAATCCTATGGGTCTATAATTCCATACATAATGTCTATCCCATGACTTGAATAGTGAAATGGTATGATTGTTGATTCTTTCCAGACGGAGGGTATTAACCTAGTCTGGAGAGAAGGATTGAACAAATAAGTGGGTGTCTGAACTAAAGTACATTTTTTTGAAAATACACTCACAAAAACTGTTTTAAAATAGTGTCAGTATATATTAAATTGTATCAAAACATACTAATTGGATGAATAATATTGATTTTTAACCACCAGACTATATGTTTTCATTAAAATAATACATTTCTAACTTCAACTGTTCCAAAGTTGTTTTAAACCTTTCAAAAGGCTATTTCTTTAAAATGGGATAACGTGGACTTCCAATGACATACCCGATGAAAGCAGATGCATGCTGATCAATTTCAGAGCTGTTGTGGCTATTTCTTTATATTAATACGGTCTTTTCAGGTCCGTTATAGAATATTATTTTTTTTAGTGTTGGTATTCTCCCATGCGAGTTTACAGTTGTACTCTCATGGATTTATTGCAATCTACTTCTAGTTGGTCTAAGGCAGACTCTCTCCTTGGAGTTGGCTAACTCTATAGGGGAAGTACTGGTTTTAGATAAGTTCTTGGCTGAACATACATCTATTAAGCTTATTGTATATGAAAGCACTGCAGACCTCAAGGAAGTTAAAGCTTCTCTAGGTGTATTTTCCTACAATATGGGGGATGCCGAAGCATGCATTAGTTCTGTTGAGGACCAACAACACCATCAGGAGACTGAATTAATTTCCTTTTGATGGAAAGTGGCCAAGTTGAAAGACAAGTTTGACAACCTAGAAAATATGAGCAGGTGCAATAACCTACTCTTTATTGGTGTTCCGGAATCGGCAGACGAGAATGACATGCTGGTGTTCATTAATAATCTCTTTGTGGCACTAACAGGTCCCCCAGAATCAGGTTGGAATTATGCCATTGAGTGGGATCTTTGGGCACTGCAGTCGAAATCACCAAAAGGCAAGCATCCCCGAGCCATGATATGCCACCTATTAAATTTTCAAGACAAAGTCAGGATTCAGCAGGCTGCAAGATTGAAACCTGCATTATATTGGAAGGAGGTCAGATATGTAATCTTTAATGATGTTAGCCAGTCTGTTGGGGAAAAGCAATGATTCTACAGAGATATCAAGAATATTTTTCATCGGGGCAGTGTTAAAGTTCATGTGGTATATCCCACTCACTTAAACATTCACTTGCTGACAGGCTCTCATAGTTTTGATTCAGTGCAAGTTGCCCGCCAGCAGCTTCCTGAACATCTACCGCATCTGTTTCCATGCCATTTGCCCACAAGAGAGTCCTCAGTGATGGTACACTAATTCTTCCTTGGCCCCCTGGACTAGCCCTTGGGGGCTAGTCTAAAGGCCTCGGGCATGGAATCTGTGATTGCTTTCTGCTTTAGTTACTGTGTTTGGTTTTATGACTTCCCTTAATGTTGGAGAAGTATTGGGAACATTTCAAATATTTTGCTTTTCTTTTAGTGGTGTTTCTTTTAGTTATTAAACTGTCATGGTCTTGGGGCATGCTTTCTTGGATGGATATTTAAAACTGCATCATCACTGGGTATTAATCTAGAGGTGGCCAACAGTTTCTTGGCGTGTCGCCTTTGTGTTTTCCATGACTGAGGGTATTCATCACTGGTTCTCATCATTATATTATTATTAAGTTCACCTTTCCCCTGGTGGTTTGACTTTTAGTCTGTTAATGTTACTCTATTTTTTCTTATAGTTTTTCTGTGAGAGAGACTGTTGCATTGTGTTGGCGGAGTGCTGGAATAAATATTTGTTGTTTTCCAAATTATGTTGTTGCCTAATGGACAGATTGGCATGGACCTGGTTTATAGTTTTCTTTTTCTAGTCTTATCAAGAATTGTGATCTTTTCTTTGTGAACTGGGATATTCAGGAACCATTGTTTAAGTAAGGGCCCTGAGTAGGACCTTTATGTCTTGAGGATTTACTTTGATCCTTTACAAGTTTATTTAGAGTGTTGGCTATTTGGTTTCTCATTAATTGCTGTTTTCATTCTTTTCTTTTTGATTTTTTCTGTAGGCCAATAAGTATTGTTCTTGAAGCCAACAGAGACCCCTGCCTCTTTTTGTTTACCTCTCACTGCTGCAGTGGCTGTACAAAGGTGGCACATTTAACCTTAGATGGCCCACCCCGGATGCAATTCTTTTTTTGCTCCTATTTGGGGGCACTTGGGTTTGAGAGCTTAGAGAAATGCAAAAAATCACCAAAGGTATTTTTATTCCTTTGGGAGGGGGAATTGTTCAGTGTGGTATTGTTTTGTTTTTCTTCTTATCATTTGGGGGGTATGGGGATGAGATTTGTTGTTTAATTTATTGGGCATTTTAATCCCCATACATTTAGTATCTTTTACTTGCATGATTCTGCTTTATTGGGGAGGTTCAGATGCTTTACTTGTGGAATGGTTTTGGTTTGAAGTGGCAAGGTTAGCGAGTGGGGGGGCACAGGTTTGGAAACTCACGCTAATGATGCGGGATTATGACTAATATGGCCAATGGGTAGGATTTCTCTGTGGGGATGCAATGTAAAGCCAGCCTTTTGTTTTTTAATTTTTTCATGTTCCTATGGCTAAACCCCAGTTAACTTCTATTACTTGGAACATTAAAGGGGCCAACTTTCCTTTAAAATGATCTCAGATTTTTACCCACTTGAAGAAATGTGCTCCTGACATTTGTTTTCTCCAAGAAAACCACCTATTGGACTGCAATATCAAACTGCTACAAGAAAATTGGGTTGGGCAGGTTTTTTGTACAGGGGTGAGTTTTAAACATGCTGGGGTGGCTATATTGCTTGCCCGTACTCTTGCTTTTACTCTCCTTCATGAGGTACGTGGCCCTGATGGTCAGTACATTATTTTACATGGTGTGGTGGATAGGACTGAGTTAGTGCTGACTTCGGTATATGGTCCCATACATGATAATTCCTCCTTTTTTCTCAATTTGTTTTATATACCCTGCCACAGTGATCCCATGAAGTGATTCTTCTTGCAAGGGACTGGAATATTACTTTTGACTCAGATCTAGATCACACAGGTTATCCTTAGGCACATGTAACGCCCAATCGAAAAGTGGTTTGAGAGCTGGATGATTCCCTCCATTAGGTAGATCAATTGAGAACACTGCATTACTCTGAGAGCGAGTACACCTTTTCTTGAACACTCATAAAGCTAGCTCCAGGATAGACTGTTTGTTATTTAGTCATTCTCTTCTCCCTTGGTTGCATGTGGCTGAAATTCTTCCCCAATCCTTAACCATGTTTTCCCAAACCTCGACCTTAGCTCTCGACCTCTTTCATAGTAACTTTGCACTCTTGCCTCCTACCCCTCCCCCCTGCATTCCCCCACCCCTTGCCATCCTTCCTACACCACCCCTTGCCCCACCTCTCCTTGCGTCCTCTACTCCCACCCCCCTCTCTTACTCTTCCCAGCCCACCCTCTCACATCCCTTCCTACACCCTGTGTCTTGTTTGTCTTGACAAAGCCTGCTGGCCGATATCAATGTACTGTATGCATTTTCCTGTGCCTGAAACTGATTAGCATAATGAGTCTCTGTTGTTTTACATTGACTATCCATTATGATTTTGTGTCCATTATGATTTTTGTACCTCCTATTTACACTTTATTGTACCATACTTTACTGTCCTGTTTAATCTGTTGTCCTTTCTGCTGACTTGGAACCTTTGTAAAAGAGCTCTTAGTTCAAAGGTATATGTAATCTGAGGCTTAATAATAGGTATCATAGGTGTCCAGAGTAGAGAAGACTGAAGTCCATAATACTTGCATTTTGTCAATATTCCCCTGACCTAAAATATCAATAACCCTTTATGTTACTAGAAATTAAGTATCTGTCCAAACTATATATAAATTTCTCAGTTGTCTTGCTTGTTACCACTTCCATAGGTAGGTTATTCCAAATTTTTTGTACTCTTACAGAGAACCAGTTCTTCCTTTTATTAGTTCGGTATCCCTTGCCTGTGATTTGCAGATGGTGTCCTCTCACATTGTATTTATGTTTTTTTGGCTTCGATGCCCAACTGGTTCCAAAGTGATGTATAGAGATGCAGCAATTTTAATTCCGCCAGTGAAGTGAACGCGAAGTGGGCACTTCACGTTGCCACTCTGCTATGTGGAATGGGCAATGCAAAGTGCTCACTCAGCCTTGTTATTACCACTTCATGTTAAGGCGGAATGGAAATGAGAAGTAAGGCAAGGTCACTGTTTTTAATGGACTTCGCATTCCTCATTATGATTCTAAGTGACCCACATGGTGTTTCAGATTTGGCAGCCCCCCCACACATCACATGGCTTACAGTACTGTAAGTCACGTGCTCTTTAGCTAGGCAGGAGGAAAGTGAGTCATACAAGCAGACACTTTTACTTTCTCCTGTGCAGATGGAGAGAGAGAGTAGTGTGTTTTGTGACTGCGGATACTTTGAGATAAGAGCGAGGAGGAGATTTAAACTTTGATTTAGACCCAACAGCTTTTATAAAAGCTACATTTTTTTGTCTTTTCTGTACTCTTTGTTTTACTTAATTTGCTCTTTCTGTAAATTTTATTTTTCTTACCTTTATAAGTAGTTAGCTGTTTGTCTGTGTCTGTGTGACTGTGTGTGTGTGTGTGTGTGTGTGTGTGTGTGTGTGTGTGTGTTGTTGACAGTGTGAGTAGTGATTGCTCGGACTGAGGGAGCTCAGTAGGAAAGATGGACCAGGGTGAGGGAATGTCTGGGGTGGGGGCAGCTCTAGGAGAGCGTGGTAGTGGTAAGTGTCATACCATGCACATGTGTGGAGGGCATGGGAGCCCATTCCTGTTGGACCACTCAAAACTTGTGAGTGTCCCACCCCCCTAGAAGCAGGACAAGCACTGCCTCCTGTCCTGACTCTGAGGCAGTTGAACCACCACCACCACCACCAAGTCCAGCACCAGGTCCTCTGGAGCAGGATGTGCCTGTTCCCTCAGGCCCAGGTGTGCATCCCATCTCTGTTCAGCACTGTGAGCAGCTGGCTGCCATTTCATCTGGCCATCCTCTGCCTGTGCCTGGTCCTCCCTGCACCTCTGTTGTTTGACAGTTTTTTTACTGTGTCGGGGGAAAGCAGTATGGTCAAGTGCTGCCTATGTGAGGTGGAGGTGGGCCGTGGCCCTCGGGGGACTGACCTGGGGACTGGGGGCCAGCACACCCATATGCTCAATCACCAGCAGTTGGAGTGGCAGGCTGCCACAGAACGGACCATGCCTGCACCTGCTGGCCATTCTGTGGCAGATGGTGCAGCTGTGCATTGTGGCATCCCTAAGAAGAGGAGGGCCACAGCAGCACCTGCTGCTCCACCAGCACCCCCACCACCACCACCACCACCAGCAGGTCAGCCTGTAGAACGTGTGGACCCCAGAGAACTGCATGCAACACAGGCTGACTTGGCAGCCCTCTGGAGTGCTGTTGAGGATAACAAGAGGGTGAGTGCTGTGGAACAGCAGCTGGATCACATAAAGGGACATCAGTTGCAAATTATTTCCATGCTGGAACTGCTGCTGGATCACCATGGGATCCCACATTATTTTTTTTTTCCTCACACCATGTGCCCCACCACACCTTCCTTGCTGTGTTATAAAATGTATTCCTCCACCATCCCCAGCCCTTGTATGTAATTATACCCTTTTTTGTTGTCTTCCATATGCATGACACTTTGTATTCTGAGCAGTGCAAGTATACTGTACTAAACTGCATGTGTGCAGTCAGTCTTCTTTCTAGTCTGTGTATGTACTGCAGACACTGTCCAACTCCCTGACTTAAAATCAAACATTAATGAGTACAATGGTGGGGTGGTGAAGCATGGAGAGAAACTACAAAACAGGCTTACAATGCATCCAAGTAACTAGAAAAAAAATTAATGTTGTGATTCGTAACGTGAATGATCGTGAATCATGATTTGTGACTGCATTTATGACCGTGATGATGATGAAGAATGTGATTTGTATCATGAGTAACTCATGATGATGGTCCTGACTTAAAAACGCATATTAATGTGTACAATGTTCATGCAGAATTAAGCACCACACCTGTCCAGTACTCTGAAGGGAAGCCAAAGAAACAACTGTGACTTAAGTTACAGATGGAGATTGGGCCCTAAAGAGATGCAAATGCACAGACAGATTAAGATTGCGCTGTGCACTGAAGAGATGCAGACACAAAGGCACAACACCTAACCAGTGCTCACCATCAGAAATTCAAATCTGGAAAAGAATACCTTTGCCAGTTGGGGCGGGCCATGGGGGGCAGTGTACTACCCTGTTGCAGTAACAGTCACTAGTACTAGTACCAGTAAAGATACCACAAAGAAGTACAAAAATCACACAGCTGAAGTGGATAGCAGCTTCACATTGCTGAAATTATTATGTGGCACAATAAAAGGTGTCTGATTTGATGACACGCATCACACACATACTCACACACACACCAAGTAATGCATAGCAAATTGAAAACTTCAGTAGTATAACCACATATTTTAAACAAACTAAAATTATGCACTGCGGCAGTAATAGTCACTAGTACTAGTACCAGTAAAGATACCACAAAGAAGTACAAAAATCTCACAGCTGCAGTGGATAGCAGCTTTACATTGCTGAAATTATTATGTGGCACAATAAGAGGTGTCTGATTTGATGGCACGAGTCACACTCATACTCACACACACACTAAGTAATGCATAGCAAATTGAAAACTTCAATAATGTAACCACATATTTTAAACAAACTAAAATTATGCACTGCTGCACCACAACAATCAGCAAAAAAATGGCAAGAAATATTGAAACTATTACTGTGTGTACATTAACACAGTTATACAAGAAAAATATCACCAAAACAGAAAGCACTGTCTTTTTCTCCAAGTTAATCTACCTACACCACAGATATGCCCCTCCCCAAAGCACACTTCCACTGTCTCTCAGTACACAGACTGAATGTTGTACATTAACATTAAAAATCCATATACAAACAATAAATGCTCAATGATATTATCACAGGAGGGTTTCCTATAATTGATGAACTAAAGTTTCAGCAAAAAAATGACTCAAAAAGGCTTTTCGAACAGCTTTTTGGAGGTTTGAATCGCAGAGAGCTCTCAGAGCAGATTGTCTCCTACAGCTTCCTACACACACTACACCAAACTGAGGCTGTGCAGAACAATCTAGAGCCCATGTGACCTGAAATCCCATAAATCACTGCAAAATTCGCCTTTGGAGCTTTAAAACAAGGCAAAGTGAGGTGAAGTACATTATTTTCAAAGTACCTCGCCTTAAGAATTGGTGGAGTACTGGTTTGGGAAGGCGGAGTAACATAAAGTCAGTGTTTTCAATGGACTTCATGTTACCCATTAATAACGTGAAGTACTCCGCTTCGCATTGCGGAGCTCTCCGCAAATTCGTCTTCACTCCACGGAGCGAATTGGGGCCACTTTGCCCATCACAAGTGATATATCAGACAATGCAATGAAGACTAAACACATGTCCCATCTTGGTCTTCTATAATCCAAGGAGTACATTTCCAGTTCTGTCAGTCTATCATCATATTCTAGTTCTCTGATGTTTCTGACCATTTTTTGTTGCCCTTCTCTGGACCCTTTTGAGTGCTTTTATTTAAGTCCTAGTCCCTGGAGCCCAGAACTGGGCACAGTATTCCATGTGGGGCCTCACCAGCGAACTATACAAGGGCACCACAACCTCCCTGTCTCTACTGCTGATGTGTCTCCTGATACAGTTAAGTATACTGCTAGCCTTTTTAATGACTAAGCTGCAATGCAATATGCAGCTTAAGCCATTTGTTATTTTGGCCACCAAGTCCCTTTCATCCTTTACTTTCCCTCAGGGTTTTGCCATTTAATTGGTATGTAAACTTGAAATTACTAGTCCCAAGATGCATCACACAACACTTATCGGTGTTAAATGATAATTTATGTGTTTTTGCTCAACCCTCCACATCTCTCAAGGCTGATTGAAGTGTGTCCCTATCTAAAGTATTTTCTATTATATAGCCCAGTCTGGTGTCATCTGCAAATTTTGATACCCAGGCTTCATTTCTGGGTTTCATGGTGGAGATATATATATTGAACAGACAGGGCCCCAGTACAGAGCCCTGTGGGACTCCACTTGCTACATCTGTCCAGTCAGAATATGCTCCCCTAATACACACTCTTTGCTTCCTATTGGAAAGCCACAATGTTATCCATTTGGTGATGTTACCCTCTAAGTTATAGTCAATTAATGTGTCAATTAGTTCACCATGTGGGACTTTGTCGAAAGCCTTGGAGAGGTCTAGGAAGATGACATCCAGTGATTTACCTTCATCCAGAGCACTGCTGACCCTATTGTAAAACTCCAGAAGATTTGATTGGCAAGATCCACCTTTGATGAAGCCATGCTGTGTGTGGTTGATGTTTCCTTTTGACTGTATAGTTAACACAATGTGGTCCTTGATAATCCCCTCCAGTATTTTGCCCAGAACAGCTGTCAAACTAATGGGCCTGTAGGTAGCTACCTCATGCCTTGACCTTTTCTTGTGGATAGGCACTACCTCTGCCTGCTTCCATACCTCTTCCACTTCACCTGTTCCTAAGGATCTATTAAATATGGCTGTAAGTGGGAGAGAAATCTTGTGTGCTAGTTTTTTAATCACTTGAGGATGCAACCCATTGGGCCCCTGTGTTTTATTTGGATCAATTTATAATAATCTTTCTTTAACATTTTGGATATCTACAATAGGATGAGAGTTTTCCAAATCTGAGTTACGGTTTTTTAAACCCTTAGTTTTATCATTGAAAACTGTAGTGAAGTATGTGTTAAAATGCTGAACCATTACCCTGTCCTCAGCACCAGTTGTGCCATCTACCTGTTTTAATGGCCCAATTGAATTTGCTCAGCTTCTCTTATTATTTATGAATGAGAACAAGGATTTGTAGTTATCCTTTACTCTGTTGGCCAATTTGAGTTTGTGATTTTGTTTGGCTTTTAAAATCTTTCTTTTTGAGATTTTTAATTGTTGATGGTATAAGTCCCAACTAGTCTGATGCCGCTCTTCTTGGCCCTTGAGTACACCTTATTTTTTTTATTTATATTATTTTTAACTGAGGCTATCATCCATATTGGTGATGGTTTTGGTTTATTATATTTTTCACTGCAGAGAATATACCTCTTAACTAAGGAAGTAACCATATTTTCAAACATATCCCGCATTTGCTCCAGATTTTGATCTCTGAGGTCCGCCTCCCATTCCCATTCTTTCAGGTCTTTCTGCATACTGCAGAAGTCAGCCTTCGAATAATTGTAAATGATGGTGTTCCCTTTTGTTTTTCACATCTCCATTAATAGAGAAAAATCGATCATGTTAAGATCACTTGTTCCTAGTGGAGTTAATGTTATTCACCAAAAAATATTTCACTCATGTTGCTTAGTACTAAGTTCAGGATGTGGTTCCCCCTTGTATTTTCATCTACATATTGTTGTAGCCCAGTTCCGTTAAAGATTTCCAAGTATCGCAGTTCAGTAGCAGTCTTAGCCCTGTTGTTAACCCAGTCAATACCCGGAAGATTTAAGTCTCCCATAAGTAAACAGTTGTTGCCTGCCCGAAGTGTGTCCAAATAACTTATGAGCTCTGTGTCTTCAGCATATGTCTAAGATGGTGGTCTATCTATAACCCCTATGTCAATTTTGAGCCCTTTCTTATGAGTGAGTTTTATCCATACTAGTTTAGAGTCGCCTCAGTCAGTAGTGTCAACCTGTTCAGATGTGATTTTGTTGGTTATGTATAGGGCAATGCCCCCTCACCTGGTCTCAGATCTGCTTCTAGAACATAATGTGTATCCTGGGATTTGCTTGTCCCATGTGTCATTCCTGTTCCACCATGTTTTGGTGATAGCACATATGTGTACATCATTTGTATCCAAGGTGTGCCTAAGTTCATCAATTTTATGAACTAAACTCCTAGCACTGAGAGACAGGCAATTCCATGTTTTGTTATCATGCTATTTGTAGCTTGGTCTGTTTTGGGGTGTCCCAGGATATGTGCTAATGGCCTGACTGCATCCCCCCTTGATTGTAGTTTAAATGATTTTCCATAGCAACCCTAAGTCTATGTGCCAAAATTAATTTCCACATTTTGTTGAGGTGTAGACCATCAGGGGCAAAAAGATGTGTGCCCTGGAAGTGTTCCCCATGTGTGATATAAGTATGCCCTTCCCTGTAGCACCACCTCCTTAACCATCCATTTAGCTAGTAAATATCTCTGTTTCTGCTTGCAGTTGCTCTGGGGACGGGGAGTATTTCTGAAATTATAATGTCACATCCTTTTGCCTTTAGTGCAGCTCCCACTTGCTCAAACTCTCTCTGTATATCTAACAGATCTCTCTTCCCTGTGTCGTTTACTCCCACGTGTAAGATTGTAATGGGTTTGTTTGTGTTTTGTAGTAACCCTTGGAGGAGTTTCCTAACATCCCCTATCCCTGTTCCTGGGAGGACACTAACTGTTGTGTGTTCATTACAGTGTTTAGATAGTGCTTGATCAGTGTATCTCAGAATAGAGTCACCTATCACCAAGGCGTCACCTATCATCAAGGCATCATGGGTTTCTGGGTGTATTGGTGTCTCGTGTTTGTTTCCCCCCCCACCCAGTCTACAGCCTGTTTGTATTCGCTAACTGTGTGGGTGGCTCTTGCTCATTTGGTTCCATCATATGGGAGTTTGAACCAAGATCAGCAAAGGCTTGAAAACTATTTTGGGTATGTAGATATCCCATCCCCACAATGCTCCTATGCCCTTTTTTTGGTGCTGTTTTTTACCTTGTACTAATCCTCCTCATCTTTCTCTTGGCCATCATGTACCCTAAGTCCATCGTGTTTTGGGGTACTTTCATCAGGTACTGTAAGTTGTAGGGGTGTGTAAACTAGACTTGTATTCTCGGCTGCTGTATCTATAAATTGTTCTAGTATGGTGATTTATTTCTGTAGTTGCAGCCTAGATTGCAATTTAGTAATCATCTCCCTTAGAATATCTATTAGGGTACATTTATCACAGATATAGTGCTCCTCCTGAGCCCCACATGAAAACATCTTACATGACTGGCATTGGTTCAAAATAGTTTTATGCTCTAAAGTATCCATAATACTACTTATTTCAGCAGCTTTACCTTACTTGTGGCCTAGATCTTTGTATACTAACCAAGTTCCCCAGGCTTTCACAGCTGACACACCTGACACCCAAGGAAGCAAAAATATCAGCAATATTTGCTCTTTAACATACTCATGGGTATGGCATAAATTGACTTACAAGAATTGTGTTGATATGATCTATTCATGTTGAACAGATTCAAAGCTTTTATTTAAAACAAAGGTACATTTCTAGTCCTAACAGCTCAAAAGTTACAGCTTTCAAAAGATAGTTTGGATCATTATATTATTAATGTTGCCAAGGGTATCAAGCAGGTGATCACAGAGAATTCTGTGTCCTGCTAGCAGGGACAGACACCTCCTGTAATATTTAGGTCAAAGATCTAAGATGTAAGATGGCGGCCGTGCTGGGCATGCCATCGAGAGCAGTAGTTTAGAGTTTTAGTTTAACGTGTATTTTGCGTGTTTTTGAAGTGTATTTTGTATTATTATTTTATTTTGCATGTACAGTATTTGTGAGTATTCTATTTTGCTGCAGCCCAGCTGATCGTTACTGCAAGTATGCCCACTTTTTCTAGTTACAGTGCTTTGCACCCGCTCTTTTAGTGTTGAACGCCAGTATTTGTACAGTACAAGTCACATTAAACTGTTCTGCCAATGAGATGGTTTAGCATTTCTGACTGAGTTGCATAAGTGTTGCTGGAGTCAGTACAAAACCTTGCTGTTTCTTAAGACTTACAACTCAGTTTTGCATTGCACTGTGACTAGGCTTCAGGTACATTCCAACTGAGTTGCAAAGACATTTCACAAACATTGCTCTTGAGGTGGTAAAGTGTTTAAAAACAATGCAATGCAACTTGCCAATGCATTTCCAACTGTAAAAAACAATGTTAAACCAACTCATTGATGGGACAGTTTAATGTGACTTGTACTGTATTTTACGCTGGAAGGTCGTCTGTGGGTTGCATAACGTGGACAACACCTTTGAAACCTGTGTTTTCCCAGCAAACTGAAGCACTGTAGGGGATTGTGTTCTCTGTCCTTGGGATATTGCTCTGAGGTCCAGAGGTGGTGGACTATTAAGAAGATCTCCCTTATGGATTCGTGGTGGCTGAGTTGAGAGCCGTTAGGTGGGACTTTCTGCTGTGGGAAGCAAATGACCAATCTGAAGAAGGATCCTTTTGCCATTTGCCATTTGGAAGCCTGAATATACCAGTGAGACCTGGGGGAGGTGGGTCCCAGGCTGGGTTTTTCCCCTGGGGTAGCTAGGAAGTGCCGACTGGAGGGTCAATGGCTTTCTAGGTTTAACATGTGGTCCCGGAGGGTTGCTTGGCAAGGTTGGGTGTTGAAATACTGTCACATCACCCTGGTGCTACGTGGACTGCACTGGCTACCAGTCAGATGGAGGATCCTCTTTAAGGTGGGCTTGCTCACCTTTGAGGCCCTACATGGACTGGGCCCTTGCAAACTGTTGGACATTCTCACACCTGCTGCCTCAGTTCACTCATTCAAATCCTCCTCATGGGGCCTCCTTGCAATTCTCAGGATGAGGTTAAAAACTGCCAGTGACAGAGCATTTGGTGTTGATGGTCCCGTCCTGTGGAATTCGCTTCCACCAGCTGTTCGGAGGTCCCTTCAGTCAAGGTTTTCAAGACCCACGTCAAGACTTGCTTGTTCAGCCAGGTTTTCCCAGACACCTAGTTTTAAGATAAGTGGTCCGTGAATGCTTTAATACCTGTTTTAGTCCAGGCCCCTATTTGGCTGATCTGTTTTTATATTATTGCTGAAATGTATTTATTGTTATACAGTATGTATTTTACTGTGAAAATTTACTTAATGTGTTTGTTATGTTTTAATTGTATGGTGCCCACAGCCTCCAGGATTAGGCACCATAAAAATTTAATTTGCCTTGCCTTGCCTATCTTCGAGGCCTAAGTGGGTGATTGACTGGGTTTTGGGTACTTGCTTTCTAGTCAGGTCATATCTCGAATTTAAACTTTTTTGAGAGACATTCCATATGTTTGGATCTGATTTTCATGGGGGTTTTGGTCGTGGCTTCAGAGGAGTAAACATCTATAAGTGAAGATCTCCTGGACTCATATGGCAGAAGAGATGGACACAGAACACAGGACCTATGTGCTGCAAGTATTTTAAGAACCAAGCTGGTGTAATATTATCATTTGATCATTTAAAGAGATGGTGAGAGAGCCTTCAATTAATTTTACTGGGCATTTTAGTTTCTGAGAACTGCAGCAGTAAGTAGCAGTAAGAGGGCTACATTTTATGGCCGACTGTCTTGGTGAAGGAGGTGGTGAGAGCCCCCTCTTCCCACTGCAATAATCTGTGGCAAGTTTTTGTTTTTGAATCAGTTGGAAATATTGGACACTGTGAAGGCATTGGACAGTGCAATTCTATAGAACAATAATGGACTGATAAATCATATTTACATTTTTAAACTAGGTTTAAAGTGGTGCTGCCGCTGCTTTGATGCTGTGCTGCAACTAACACAGATAACAGTTTACGTTGATAATATTTTGGGTTTTGTTACATTTTGGGGTTTAGTTATAGGAGTGTTTTGAAGGATAAAGAAATGAGTATTTGAGTGAGTGAGTGAGTGATTAGTTTAAATAATACTTTTGGAGGTTTAATTGTTTTGGAGAGAGTGGATGAGTGAGTGAATGTGAGTGGGTGGTGAGTGATTGGTTAGTATTGTGTGTGGAGGGTTTGGGGTAAGTTTTCATTGGGTGGGTTATGTTTAAGGGTGGGTTTTGTTATTTTTGTTGTAATTTAGTGGACAGCTGGAATGAATTGGGGATTGGGGCCCATAAGGCACAGCTACTCGAGGGATGACCTCTGGGCCCTCCATCCCTTTGCGCTTCCAGCACTTTCATTAGAGGTATATCAGAGATGTAGAGTGCTGGAGATAGCTCAGAGGGGTGGGAGGGGCGGAACTAGGTGGCTGCAGGGGTGTCCGGGATTTGGGTGGTGAGGCCAAGGAGATGCCCTAGGGTGAAATGGGAACTAGAAAGGGGTCCACTCTGCTTGGTTCCCATACCCAAGGGCTCCGTAAATGTTTGCTGGCAGATGACGGCCCCAGCTCCTATGCCTCATCCAACTCAGGCAGTGTTGTGTAATGCCAGGTCTATCAGAAATAAGACTGCTATAATAGCTGACTTCATTTCCTCGATCGACCTGGCTGGTATCATGGAGACCTGGCTAGACAAAATTGCCACTTCCATATTGGAGGTGGTGGTGCTGGCTATGGCTGGGTACTCCATGATACACAGCCTGAGGTTGGATCGCAGGGGTGGGGGGGGGCTATTTGTTTTAAGTCTGACTTGAAACTCACCATGCTCCCTGTTGATCAAAATAAGACCTTTGAGTGTGTGGCTGCCCGACGGGGTGGGGCTGCGGGCTTTGGGGTTCTCTTGATCTTCAACCTCTGGTTTAGCAAGGGAATTCATGGTGGAGCTTGAGGAGCTGGTCACCAGCCTGGTTTTGGAGTCCCCCAGGTGGTTGATCCTGGGCGACTTCAATGCCTGGGTCAATGGTGGGGCTCCAGGTTTGGACCATGATCTCCTGCAGAGCATGGGGGCTCTGGGCTTCATGCAAAATGTAACATCTGTCACTCACTCAGGTGGCCACACACTGGATTTGTTCTTTTCTTTAAATCTTGAAATAAGTCATTTCAGGGTTGATCCGGTAAGTTGGTCAGATCATGGCACTGTGGGTTTCATGTTGGCAGCCCCCCTTATAAGGTCCTGCCACTGTGGAGATGGTCTGGTACCGCCCTTTGAGAGGTGTTTCCTCTATGGGACTGGCGGCGGTGCTGGATCTATCAAGTGTGAGAGGGTCTTGTGCTGTGGGGATGGAGGAGGCAATAGCAGCCTATAATACGGCTGTCTTCGCTGCTTTCAACTCCATCGCACCCATTTGTGTCCGCCTTTTGTCCATATGCTGCAGACCCCTGTGGTTTGATGAAGATCTGCATGGTCTAAAGACAAAGGGTCGGAGGTTAGAGAGGCGCTGGAGGAGATCTTGACTGGAGGGGGACAGATTGGCCCTGTTGTCACATTATGTTGACTATCAGGGGCAATCTCTTGGAAGAAGATGGAATTTCTGTCTAGAGAGATTGCTGCAGCTAGGAATAGACCAGCTCAGATCTTCTGCATGGTGGACAGGTTGTTACATCCTGACTGTCTACGTATGGGGTGAGTTGGGTTCAGTTGTTAAGTGTGAGGAGCTGGTTCTATTCTTCACTGACAAGGTGTCCTCCTTCAGGGCTGTGGTCTCCTTGAGTGTCTCTCGAAAGGGCATCGGTGGTCTACCTGAGTGGTGTAGAGACATTCCTCCTGTCTTGGAGGAGTTTGAGCTAATTAGGATGGAGGAGGTGGTGGAGATTCTCTCTAGGCTACAACCTACCGAATGTGATCTCGATCCAGGACCAACCCGGCTTTTGGTTAGATGTTTGAACCTGTTGGAACCTGTGGTTGATGAGATTGTCTGGAGTTCCTTGAGGAGTGGGATCTTTCCACAGGCCTTGAAAGAGGCCTTGGTTAGACCCTTTTTGAAAGAGCCTTCTCTGGACCCGGACTGTCTTAGCAACTACAAGCTAGTATCAAACCTCTCATTTTTAGGGAAGGTTATTGAAAAAGTGGTGGCCATTCAGCTTGAGAGACACCTCACCTTTTCATCTTCCTATGAGCCATTTCTGTCTGGTTTCCAGGTGAGGCATAGCATGGAGACTGCCCTGGTAACGGTGTTGAATGACCTCCTGATGGCGAGGGATATGAGAGACTGTACCATCTTAGTCCTCCTTGACCTCTTCACTGCATTTGACATTGTGGATCATGAGGTGCTGCTTGACCACTTGTGGTTCTGGTGTGGCCTGTCTGGCAAGGTCACCTGCTGGTTCAGGTCATACCTAAAAGGCATAGTGCAAAGTGTAATGATGGTGCCTCATCTGCCCCAAAGTCTCTGTGCTGTGGAGTTCCACAAGGTTTGGTCTTGTCACCCTTGTTGTTCACTGTGTATATGCTGCCACTGGGAGGCATCATCAGTTGATATAGACTAGGTTTTCACTGTTATGCAGATGACACCAAACTGTATCTGTCCTGTGCACCAGAGAACCAGGTTTCAGGTGCCTCATTTAACAACTGCCTTGAGGAGATTCAGTCGTGGATGGCTCAAACTTGGCTTAGACTAAATCCAGACAAGACTGAGGTGCTGATGGTGGATCCAGGTCGTCGGGGGGGGGGAGGGGTGTGGTGGTACCCTCCAACATAGTGTTAGGAGGTGTTACTCTTGTTCCCTCCAGACAGGTGAAGGATTTGGGTGTGATCCTGGATGATGGACTGACCATGGATATCCAAGTATAAGCTGTCATCAGGAGTGGTTTTTATCATCCTCAGAATATCACCTGAATCCGATCCCTGATTCCACCTGATGACCTGCTCACACTAGTACATGCCTTCATCACCTCCAGATTGGACTACTGTAATGCCCTGTACCTAGGGTTATCTGGAGATGACCTCCACAGACTGTAGCTGGTGCAGAACACGGTGACAAGATTACTGACAGGAGCTAGGAGATCTGAGTATATTACCCCTGCCTCCGTGAACTGCACTGGCTGCCGGTCAGGTGGAGGATTGTCTTTAAGGTAGGGCTCTTGACCTACAAAACCCTACACAATGGGGAGCCTGCTTATCTGCAAGATCTCCTTGTCCCCTATCGCCCCTCCCGGACACTTTGTTCTGCCAGGGGAGCCCTCCTTGAGGTTCTCAGGGTGAGGATGTAGCATTCCGTTGATAGAGTGTTTTCGGTTGCCACGCCCACCTTGTGGAACTCTTTGCCTGAAAATCTGAGGAGGGCTCCCTTGGTGAAAGCCTTTAAAAAGGGCCTCAAAACATATTTATTCCTGCTGGTCTTTTATGATTAACTACTGAATGGAATTGAAACTGTTGTGATTTTATATTTGAATTACGTCAGATATTGGCTGGTTCTATTAATTTGTTTATTTTATTGTTGTTGTTTGCACAGTGCCTAGAGTTTGTGGAAATGGGCACTTAATACATGAATTATCTAT
This sequence comes from Neoceratodus forsteri, assembly GCA_016271365.2. Taxonomy (NCBI): domain Eukaryota; kingdom Metazoa; phylum Chordata; order Ceratodontiformes; family Ceratodontidae; genus Neoceratodus; species Neoceratodus forsteri. Next base: position 366,274,668 of record CM028131.1, on the reverse strand, counting down.
CTATCTATCTGCATATCTATCTATCTATCTATCTATCTGTCTGTCTGTCTGTCTGTCTGTCTGTCTGTCTATATGTCTATCTATCTATCTATCTATCTATCTATCTATCTATCTATCTATCTATCTATCTAGGCCATGGAAGGGTGTGGTGCATCTGAGTTAGTGAGGCAAACACCATGGCACAACTTTCTAGTTACTTTATGCAGATCAATATATGGACATCTTCTACAATACATTACTTTATTCTGTGGTTACTGAATGTGGTAGTGTTTGTACATCCAGAGTAGGATATGCTGTGGGGGAGGGAGTTCTGGAGTGTTACCTTGTGTTTGCTATTTAAACAATAAGGCATTATCAGGGTTAGATTAACAATGTGTTAATCACCCCCTAGGGGTGTAATGTGGCATGAGGTGCAGCCGAGTGCCATATTCAAGACCCCGTGTTTTCTGTGATTCTGCAGTTGCAGCAGTGGCCACAGAAATCAGGGCAAACTGCAGAAATCAGTGCCTGCTGCACAAATCAGGAAAACCAGCCACACAGCTGCAGAAATGCTAGCTATGTGATCACACAAGGAAAGGGCATAGCTATTGATATGTTAAATATGCCATGGCATACATGATCATTAGAAGAGACAGCAAACTGATGCTGCCCACTACAAAGTTGAAAAGCTAGTGGCCACATGGCATCTTGACTTGTGCTGGCTCTTGTTACATAACTCCTTCCAGCCAGTATTGTGGGGGGCGGGGGGACTGACGCAAGAGTAGCAAAGCTTGATTAGGTCTACGGCAGTTATGATTTGCTGCTGTGTAGGTGTGGGTAGCTCAGCTATGTTAATTTTTCATTGCGAGGCTACTCATGGTCCATGCTGAATCCTTGGAAGAAGAATTTTGAAGGAAGAACTGGAAGGTGAGCTGTAGTCAAGAAGTGAGAAGATTCAGAGGTGCCCGTGGAGGTGGAATCAATCTGGATGTGGTGACAGGTATTGGAGGAGGAGCTGACTGCAGAAACATAGGGCTGGCAACAGACTGCATTGAGGACTCAGTCCCCACTGGTGGACATCTAGCACAGTTTTGATTTGTGGGCCGCAGTTCTGCACCTTCAAGTGTGAGAGTAATGTCGTGGTAGATTTGAACCTGTAACCTAAGTGGTGGCATCAAGCTCAATTCTTAAGGAGGGTCAAGTGGCCTAGCTGCAGCAGAGTTGGGGACCAGGATATACTTGAACTGGAGCAAGCAGGTATGGAATAAAATTGGAATGGAGAGTTTGATTGCTGCTATACACAAGTAAAATGAGGGTCACTGCCTCAAGAACACCACAACCTCATGAGCTGCGAGAAGAGGACATGCTAACCAAGGTTACTTCAGCTTAATAAGAATGACTTGCTTACATTTTTTAGTGTGTCCCCCAAAAGAAAAATCCGGAGTCAACAAATCTTACAGACACTGCAAGTTACACCCTCCTTCACTGTTATAGGAAGACAATCCCCACCCCCAACACACAGATTTGCACACTGCACTCAACATGTTTGTTGTAAGGCAGCTAGGGTATTCCTAGTTTAAAACAAGCATTTGTCAATGCCGAATGTTTGCTTGCTGGCATTGGCATTGGTAGTGTAGAAGTTACAGAGCTGCATAATAGGAATGGCAGGGAAGTATTGAGCTGAAGCCAACCCCACCACCACCCTGCAGAGAGTGACAGGCATTGGGGCGTGCCTTTGGGTCATCAGGCATAATGACCATACCATTTTACCACACCCTACCCTGCAGACACTGACAAGTATCACAGTGTGCCTTGGGGTCTTTGGCCCTTATGCGCACCCCATTCCATCAGGAAATATGGTGAGATGGGTGCGGTATAAGAGAATGGGGTGAAGTTTGGGCCCGAAGAGTCCGAGGCACACCTTGATGCCTCTCACTGGCCGCAGGGTGTGGGTGGGGGTAGAATGGTATGAGCATGACAGGCAAGAATCCCAAGTCACACCCTTGATGCCTGTCATTCTCTACAGGGTGAAGCGTTATGGTTGGAAACCCTAACGCCTCAGGCATTCGTTGGTATTTTCATTCCAAATTTTCAACATGGTTTTTTTGTGACCCCCACCTCGTGAACAGTGGCAATATCAGTTTGTTAGCCAAAAACTGCTGTTGCACAGCGACTATGGCATTTGGCACCACATGTGCAAAAACACATTCCGAACAGGATGTAAAAAATGACAGCGGTACTGTTCATGGGGAAGTGTAAAAAATGGCAATGTTGAAAATCTGCTGTGAAAATCTTAAAAAAAATGGGAAGTCACGAGCTTGCATAGAAACTGTGCAACGCACACCCGTAATGTAACTAGTTTGGGGAATTTTTTACAGCAGATTGTTAACACAGGCATTTTGGGACCTCCGATCATGAACAGTGTCAGTGTGATTTTCTTTATCTGTCCCGAACAATGATTTCCCACAGCGACCACGCATTTCTGTGCTGAAAGTGTGAAAACACATTTTGGCCATGTTTTGAAAATGACAGCTGTACTGTTCATAAGGAGGTGTGGAAAATGCCACTGGTGAAAATCTGGACTGAAAATATTACAAATTCATGAACTTATGAGGGTGCGTGGAAACTGTGCAATGCTCACTCGTAACACAGTCATTTTATGGAGTTTTGTCACCAAATTTTCAACATAGCCATTTTAAGACCTCTGCTCATGACCAGTGTCACTGTGATTTTCTTAATCTGTCCCAAGCATTGTTTTCTCACACCAACTGTACCATTGTGCGCTACATGCGCGGAAACACATTTTGGGCGAGATGTGAAAATGGTAGCTGTACTGCCATAAGGAAGTGCGGTAAATGGCACTGTTGAAAATCTGGTGTGCAAATATTACAAATTGCAAACTTGCCAGCGCAGATAGGAACTGGCGCAACGCAAGGCCCTGAAACAGTCATTTTGGGAATTTTTCACAAAATTTTCAACATAGCCATTTTAAGACCTCTGCTCATGACCAGTGTCACTGTGATTTTCTTAACGTGTCCCATACATTAATTTTGCACACCGACTGCACCATTGTGCGTTACATGGGCAGTAACACGTTGTGGGCTAAATTTGAAAAATGACAACTGTACTGCTCATAAGGAGGTGTGGTAAAATGGCAATGTTGAAAATATGGAGTGCAAACACTGAAAATTTGCGAACTTACGAGCGTGCGTAGGAACTCTGCAACGCATGCTTGTAAAACAGTAATTTTTAGAAATTTCTTCACCAAATTTTCAACATAGCCATTTTAAGACCTCTGCTCATAAACAGCGTCACTGTGATTTTCTTAATGTGTCCCGTACATTAATTTCGCACACCGACTATGCCATTGTGCGCTACATGGGCGGAAACACATTTTGGGTGAGATGTGAAAAATGACAGCTGTACTGCTCATAAGGAGGTGTGGTAAAATGGCAATGTTGAAAATCTCAAGTGAAAATATTGAAAATTCATGAACTTACGATCGTGCGTAGGAATTGCACAACGCACGATCGTAAAACAGTCATTTTTAGGAATTTTTTCACCAAATTTTCAACATAGCCATTTTAAAACCTCTGCTCATGAACAGTGTCACTGTGATTTTTGTTAATTTGTCCTGTACATTGATTTCACACACCAACTGCGCCATTGTGGCTACATGGGCGGAAACACGTTTTAGGTGGGATGTGAAAAATGACAGCTGTACTGCTCATAAGGAGGTGTGGTAAAATGGCAATGTTGAAAATCTGGAGTAAAAATATTGAAAATGCATATCTACGAGCGCATGAGGAACTGCCTCAACGACGCCAGAAAACAGTCATTTTTAGGAATTTTCCATCAACTTCAAAATAGGCTTTTTGAGAGCCCACCTTATGAACAGTGGCAGTGTCATTTCATTAATCAGTCCCGAAAGGTGATTTCATGCAGTGGCTGTGAAATCACCCTTCAGGCCTGAGTAATGCCATGACAGTGACATCATTCATGAGAAGGGATCCCAAAAACCCCATGTTGAATATTTGGTGCAAAAATTCCAAAATATGCCCGAGATATGCAGCAAAGTTGAAAAAACCCTATCTATAACATTATACAGCTTACCGGCATTTCCTCAGTTCTCAGTCGGCTTTGAAGAGTGCAGACGTGTTCTGTCCACCGAAGATCGCTACCGGACTCGGAGGTAATTATGGGGTGAGGGGGTGGGGAGGCAGGGCGAGGTGGGTGCGGGTGGGGCTGGGAGACTGCGAGGACCGCTTTCAAATTTACAGTTTTTGTTTTTTTTGTTTAATAAGATGACATGGGACGCTTGCCATGTTGGGGTGGGCTCCAGCGTGGCAGCTGGAAAGGCTGTCTGGGGCTGGAGCCAACAGGGATTGGGCACCTCCACGGCCATATTGAAGTTAGCGGCGCTAATGCTGGGTGGGCCCAGCGCAGCAGTTGTAAGACTGTTTGGCGCAGGGTGCTGGAGCTGACGGGGATTGGGCACCCCGTCGGCCAAGCGAGCTTGTGCCATGCTGGGGTGGGCTCCCAGCATGGCAGCTGTAGGCATTGAGGGGATTAATCCCCTTTGTGGTTGTACAGCACGGGGAGTGCCAGCAGTTAACGCAAGCAGGCAGTTGAGGGGGGAGCCTGCTCACTGAAGTGGAGCTCTCCCTTTCAACTGTATGCCACTGCATTTTCAGCTGTCATAGACAGCTGGAGCTGTGATTGGCGCAATGCGACCGTGCCTGCAAATACACTGACTGAATTGGAAGAGGCTGACACACCTCTGGAAAACTCGGATGATGACACTATGTTTCTTGCACATGCGTGCAAGCAAACATAAAAATAATCTAAAAGAACATTGATCAAAATCAGAAAACAAATGGCTTTCAAGTTGGAGTCTCTCTTTATATCTACTGACTGTAAATATAAACCAAAAGAAATCCAAGCAGGTTTTGCCTTCTGTGCAGTTTTAGCTAAGTGTGTATGAGTATAACCTAGGAGAACAGCAAAGGCCACCAATTTCCAGAAAAAGAACAGATGAGCCTTCAGATTCAATGTGGAAGGGAAATGCATTAAAAGTGAACACTGATGCCCATGGCTGTGCCAGGTTTGGGTTATTGCTGTTTAATATTTGTGATAAGAAGACTACATACCGGTGAATGGCCTGCTGTTCCACTTTCAGTGTAGTGGAGTGGTTGCATAAAGGCAGTCAAAGGGTTAATTAAGACTTAATCCCTTAGAAGGTATGCTGTTTAGCCACAATTTATCTGCCGCAAAAATGGCCGCAGAATCAGCAGTTGTTCTGCCGCAGAAAGTATGAGGTCCTGCCGCAGAATGTAGGTCCACTTTGCTGCAGTAAACACGAGGGCCTGGCCATATTGCCCCTAGGAGTGATTAACTGACTGTTAATCTAACTCCTGGAAGTGCCTTGTTGCTATTATAAAAAAAATAAATTCCTAAAGAAAGGTGCTAATAGTTTTTTTTAATGTTTTCCTTATTCAGAGGGAGATTTTTGGTAAAGTAATTCTTCTACCAACAGTTTAAAAATGCTGGTTCAGAATCAGAATTCATCATTCCAGTCATTCAGCAGTGCTAGAGGATGGAATGCTGACACGAAGAATCCATGTGCCATGGTGATCAAGCTGTACATGACAGTACTTAAAGTTTCCTGTCCACTGGCAGGTCTGTTGTTGTTTGTAGCGCCTCCGGTTCCATACCTGCATGGAGAGGCTACGTCTCTCCAAACGAATGACAATCTTCTTCACTCTTCTGATCCTCAGAGCAGGCAGTGAGGACTGGGAACCATTAAAACAACAATAACAAAAAAAAAAAAAACAATAAGAACTGTGTCTCTGTCCTCAGGGTAGTCAGCAAAGACTGGGAAACTGTTAAAAAAAAAGCCAATAATAAAAATCCCTAGGGCAAGCATCACACATCGGAACACACTTCCTGTTTCTATATACTGTATAGGGTCAAATAAGGTCGCGCTTATAACTGCTGGAAGCTCCGAGGCTGACTAAACAAAGACTGTTTAAAGCATGGCACAAAACAGTTGGCTTTTTCTTTCTTTTATATAGTGCAATAATGATGACAGTAGAGTGCTGGGTGGGAAAACTTGCTCTGGAGGTGGTGGTAGGGGGAGGGCAAAAGTACAAGAGAATGGCACTGTGGTGGGGTAGGCAACAGGAGACAGAATACCTCAGAAATAGGGGACTTCTTTACAATCAAATGACTTAAACTTAATTCTTTTAAATTGTTTTCTTTTTTTCAATTTTAAAAAATCCCACATAAAACTGCCATTGGATAGCCCATTTTCTAACTGCAATAATACCCTCCAGGGTGGGTGATATGGGCAATACTGGACTTTCCAGGTGCTATAAAGCCCTCTGCCTGTGGCTTTGGGCCTCATTAAGCCCCTGGGTGGTCCAGTATTGCCCAATACTGCCCACACTGTCGGGTATTAGTGTTTACTTACACACTGTCTGTCTGTTAGATGCCCTGAGTTCTCAAACTACCTTGTGTGTCTCTGCAGTATAGTGAAAGACATTTGTTACATACTCTCTGTTAGGTGTCCTCATGTGCCCTGTCTGTGACATATAGCTGTGCTGTGTGCCTCTGTAGTGTAGTGAAAGTCATGTGTAACATACTGTCGGTTAGGTGTCCTCATGTGCCCTGTCTGTGACATATAGCTACTTTGTGTGTCTCTTCAGGGTAGCGATAGTCATTTGTTACATACTGTCTGTTAGGGCCATGACTTTATCTTGTGAGCACAAATGTGATGGCAAACCACTAAATACAATCCTTCTTTGTCCACCCAAGTGCTTAATCTATCAAATCTCATCATGCCACTACTTTTTTCCCTTCTTTTCTGCCTACAAATACGATGTCACTCTCTGTTCTTGCATCCTGTACTTATAACTATTGTTGTGTTTTTTTTTCACTGTAATTATACAACCTTGTACATATTGTATGTAATCTTTGATTTTGCTGTCCGAAAAGTTCTGTAAGATGACTTGTATGTACTATCCCATTTTCCCCCTTCCCCCAGGATGCATCTGGAATCGAGTGGTAGTCTGCTCAGTATGTCTTTCCTGGTAAAACTTTTAAATAAATAAATAAATATAGCTACTCTGTGTGTCTCTGTAGTATAGTGAAAGCCATTTGTTACGTACTGTATGTTAAGTGTTCTCATGTGCCCTGTCTGTGACATATAGCTACTCTGTGTGTCTCTGCAGTGTAGTGAAAGCCATTTGTTACACACTGCCTGTTAGGTGTCCTCATGTGCCCTGTCTGTGACATATAGCTACTCTGTGTGTCTCTGCAGTAGAGTGAAAGCCATTTAGGCTGTATTAAATACTGCCTGTTAGGTGCCATGAGCCCTGTCTGTGAGATAGCTACTCTGCCTCTCTGTGCTAAAGTGAAAGCCAATTTAGCTGTATTGCTTACTGTCTGTTAGGTGTTCTGAGCCCTGTCTGGGAAATCGCTACTCTGTGTGTCTCTGCTGTATAGCAAAAGCCATTTAGGCTGTATTACACAGTGGCTGGTAGGTGCCTTGAGCCCCGTCTGTGACATACCTACTCTGTATGTCTCTGCAGTATAGTGAAAGCTATTTAGGCTGTATTACACACTGTTAGTTGCCCTGAGCCCTGTCTGTGACACAGCTACTCATGTGTCTCTGCAGGACAGTAAATGCCATTTAAGTTGCATTACACAGTGTCTGTTAGGTGCCCTGAGCCCTGTCTGTGACATTTTTGGTGTCTCTCTGCAGTATAGCGAAAACCATTTAGGCTGTATTACACAGTGTCTGTTTGGTGTCCTGAACTCTGTCGGGGACATAGCTACTCTATGTGTTTCTGCAGTATATTGAAAGCCATTTAGGCTGTATTACACACTTTCTGATAGATGCCCTAAGCCCTGTCTGTGACATAGCTACACTGTGTCTCTCTGCAGTATAGCAAAAGCCATTTAGGCTGTATTACACTGTGTATGTTAGGTGCCCCGAGCCCTGTCTGTGACTCTAGGGTTACCACCTGTAAATGATCTTTGCAGGATCATCCTGATTTGGGCAGCTGTGTCCTGGAAAAAAAAACATGAAAGATACTACATGTCCTGAACTTTTAGAAGAAACAAATGTTTTCTAACTTTCCTCAGAATGTTACAGAAAACTATAATACCTTAACTAAAATACCTTAAATGGACAAGAAACAATAGAAACAACTAAAAAATTACATCACTTAGTCTTAATTCTGATTATTTAGAGAAAACATCTCTGTTGGACTGGTCTAGGTTGCAGATTGTCCTGTGAAAAATCATGTTTCAGTAAGAAATGCCCCACTTTGGGCTTCTTAATAGGTGGTAATCCTAGACACAGCTACTCTGTATCTCTCTGTGATACAGTGAAAGCCATTTAGTCTGTATTACACAGTGCCTGTTAGGTGACCCGAGCCCTGTCTATGACATAGCTACTCTGTGTGTTTTTGTAGTATACTGAAAGCCTTTCAGGCTGTATTACACACTGTCTGTTTGATGCCCAGAGCCCTGTCTATGATATAGCTACCCTGTACCCTGAAAGCCATGTTGGCTGTGTATTTTACATATTGTCTGTTACTTATCCTGTGCCCTGTCTGTGACATATAGTTACTCTGTGTGTCTCTGCAGTATAATGAAAGCCATTTGGCCTCTATTACACAGTGTCTGTTACGTGCTCTGAACCCTGTCTGTGACATAGCTACTCTGTGTTTCTCTGCAGTATAGCGAAAGCCATTTCGGATGTATTACACTGTCTTTTAGCCTGTTAGGTGCCCTGAGCCCTGTCATAGATACACTGTTTGTGACATCTCTTTGTGGCATAGCAAAAGCCACAGTTGTGTCTATTCCTACCCAGGTAGAATAGTGACTCCTGAACAGTGCTGTCTAAACCACGCTGTCATCATCGCGTAATGCCTGAATAGCAACAGGGGTAGGAATATTGTATGTCAATTACCGCTTCCCCTATAGCCATTCAGGCAAAGGTGAGGGTGCACAAGTACAAGGAAAGTCCAGTAGCTGGCCAAGCTGCTGTCATGGTGGAGAGGGTTAGGGCAGCAGCCCAGCCAGCACAAAGCAGGAAACCAGGGTTCTGTTCCTGGTCTCCTAACATACAGTTTCTCACTTTTCTCCATCTGAAGTGTACTGTTTTTATTTTTCTAACAGCCGAAATGTTAAAATTTTATGGCCCACTAGTTTCTCTTTTTCTCCAAGATCCGCCCCCTCTTGGAGTTGGATATTTAATTTATATAGGGTACAGGGGTAAAGTCCACTGAAAAAATACAAGTTGCTGCTTTGTTTTCTCACCATGGTAGTGGTCTTCCTTGTGTTTTTGGATCGCTAACATTGGTGCTGTTATTTCTTGCAGCATTGTTCCTTGGTGCTGTTATCGATGGTGCCAATTTTACTGTGTGGTTGTTGACCACGCTATTGTAGGGGACAGAATTCTAACCTATTGCCATGCCTACTATGTCTCATATTTCCCAGACTAAGTTTACTAAAGAGGAGTACAATGCTGGTGCATGTGCAACTGAAAATGGAGTGGACAATATGAATCCTAGCACTAATGAAGAACATAGCGACAATAATAACAATAGCAACCAGGACTGGCACTAAATGTCCTCCTGAACCAAAAAACTATGTTACCAATGAAATGATAGTAGAGTTTTTGGAAAGAACTATCAGGAGTTACTTGTAGAGGTACTGAATGGTTTGCCACATGTACCAGGAGACTTCCACCTGCTGAAGCAGCTTGCAAGGAGGGGGAGGCATCATCCTCAAATATAACCTCAGATGCAGAGGCAGTGAATGCTGATGAACATGGTGATGATAGTGGGGACTGCAAATGGGATAGCCCAGGCTGCTGTATGTCCCACCTGATGATGACAGAACTTCCAGTTTATCTGAATCTTGTGACATTGAGGTTGGAACTAGTTTCAATGAAGGGGTTGGAGAGGATGCCACTGTATGACATGAGAGAAAAATAGAAACAGGAAACATAGAATTTGATGCCGATAAGGCTGCTTGGCCCATCTAGTCTGCCCATTTCCCTACCTACTATATAATCTCCAGATCCTATATGATCTGAAGCCTATCTCCTCCTCCCTACCACTAGTGTTGCTTTCTGTGTGTCCCATGCATTCTTGAATTCACCTACAGTTTTTGCCCCTACAACTTCCTCCAGTAGGCTGTTCCATGCATCCACCACCCTTTCTGTGAAAAAATACTTCCTGAAATTGCCACTGAGTCTTCCTCCCTCTAGCCTCATTTTGTGACCCCTGGTCCTTGCACATCTCTTTTTTTGAAAGATACTGCCCTCTTGTACTCTGTTAATTCCCTTGAAGTATTTGAATGTCTCTGTCATATCCCTATCTCCCTCCTTTGCTCCAGTGTGTACATATTGAGTTTCCTCAATCTCTCCTCATATAGTTTTTGGTGAAGACCCTGCACCATTTTTGTTGCCCTACTCAGGACTGCTTCCAACCTATCTATGTCCTTTCAGGGATGTGGTCTCCAGAACTGCACACAGTACTCTAGATGAGGTCTCACCAACTGCCTGTACAGTGGCATCACCACTTCCTGTTTTCTTCTGATGATACCTCGCCCTATGCACCTCAGCATCCTACCGACTTTCCTTGATGCCTTCTCACATTGTTTGGCTGCCTTTAGATTGTCAGTTATGACTACCTCCAGGTCTCTTTCCAGTTTGGTTATGGTTAGTACCTCCCCCCAAATGTGTATTCCTCACCAGGGTTTTTGTTCCCCAAGTGCATGAATTTGCACTTCTTGGCATTTAATCTGCCACACTCTTGACCACTTCTCTAACTTGCCTAAGTCTTTTCTTATTCTGTCCACCCCTCTGTAGTGTCAACTCTATTGCAGATCGGTGTCATCCGCAAAGAGGCATATCTTTCCTTTGAGTCCCTCCGCAATGTCATTTATAAAGACATTAAAGAGAACTGGCCCCAGTACTGAACCCTGTGGCACCCCGCTGATTTATTTATTTATTTATGACTTTGTTAACTGGGTAAAGTGCACTGATCCAAGGGACCGTTTACAGGCATGACCCGGGCCAAAAGACACAAGCTTATAGCAAACAGAATAACCAAAGTAAGAACATCAAATAATGAAAACATCAATATACACATGCCAAGGTAGGACAATTCAGTTATATGAGTATCTTATAGTGAAAAGAGTGTCACCCTCCTTTCCTCAGATTGATCTCCACTAACCACCATTGTCTGTGTCCTATTGTTAAGCCAATTTCTGACCCAGTTTGCCACCTTGTCACCCACACCTGGACTGACCAACTTGTTTACTAATCTCTTGTGCAGGACAGTGTTGAATGCCCCCCCCTGATCTACCACCCTGGTCACCCAGTCAAAGAAATCTATCAGATTTGTCTGACACGACCTTCCTGTTGTGACTCCATGTTGCCTTGGGTCTTGTGCCCTGCTGACTTCCAGATATTCCACAGTCCTTTCCTTTAACAGTGATTCCATCATCTTTCCCACCACTGAGGTCAAATTGACTGGTTTATAGTTTCTGACTTATACCTTGCTCCCACTTTTGTGAAGGGGTATCAAGTTTGCCCTACTCCAGTCCTCCAGTACCACTCCCTCTTCCAATGATTTTTTGAATAAGGTTGTCAGTGGTGTCAGCAGCACCAGTCTGAGTTCTTTAAGTGTTAAGAGAGGTGGAATTTATTTAAGTATTAAGAGAGGTGGAATTTATTTTATATTGACCCTACAGACAACTCTGGAGCTGTATGCAGTCTGTGCAAAAAGATTGTCAGTTGTGGTGGCAAAGTGGGACATTTTGGAACGTCAGTAATGATATGACAGGCAAAGGCAACACACTCAATTGAATGGGGCAGGTCAAAGGACAGTGTGGTTGGTATCGGTGGTAGTGGAGTGGTTGGTAACTGTGACCATAGTGACAATGAACTGGAAGCAGGAACTGATACGGAATCACTTCATGTGTCCTTGCAGTCTTCCAAGATAAACATAGATTGTTTTTTGTGCCAGTTATGATATTTTAACACAGTGAAAATGAGACTCAACAAATATAGCCAACAGAACACCCAAACGGAGTCTGGCATATGTTAAATGCGCTATATCTGGTATCTTCTATTTCATGCAAAAAAAAATACATATATATTACATAGAAACATAGAAATATAGACTTTGACAGCAGATAAGGACCGCTTGGCTCACCTAGTCTGCCCGTTTTCCTACCTAGAGGATAAGCTGCATATCCTATTTTACCAACAGCCTATTTCTTCCTACCCCCACAAAAATTGCCTTATGTCTGTCCCATGCATTCTTGAATTCTCCCGCAGTTTTAGACCCCACAACCTCCTCAGGAAGGCTGTTCCATGCGTCCTCCACCCTCTCTGTCATGTCTCCCCTCTCTCTCCTTTCCTCAAGGGTATACATATTAAGCTCCTTTATCCTCTCCGCATATGGCTTCTCTTGCAGACCCTGCACCATTTTAGTTGCCCTCCTCTGAACTGCCTCCATCCTGTCTGTGTCCTTGCGGACATGGGGTCTCCAGAACTGGATGCAGTACTCCAGATGGGGTCTCACCAATTGTTTGTACAGGGGGATATTCAACAAAGGGGCAGTGTAAAAGGAGGTGATGCATTGTTTCCACTTCTGCCACACACTCAGCTGTGGGTCATAACCTATCATTCATTTGTTTATGTTTGACATTCCGTAGGACATTCAGGTAACCATGACAAAACAGCCACATGGTGTCCCACATGTAACCCCCCTGTCAGAGGCTTACTAGTGAGCCCCGAAAAGGCTGTGTTTTCCCTTGGGGTTTTGGTCCTCCCTGTATTCTTTTTTTTTGGGGGGGTCCTGGTTTTTCCTGGCTTGCCCCTGTGTCCTGGATCTCTCTTGCCAGCCCCTGCATGTTTTTTTGGGGAGTGGGGCTGGAGAAGCTGGTTCACGGAGCTGCCACCTGATTCTGAATGGCACTCCAGTGCCAGGCAGGCTCCATACATGTGCAAACAGCACAATTTCAATTGGCCATTTCGGTGGCTGTTGGGCCATCTCTCTCTGGTGATCCTGGTCTCAGGGCTTTACCAGAGTGGGACCAGGACCATTTGCTGGACCAGAGAGATGAATGGTAAGCAAGGAGGACTGTTTTGGTGCACATCAATCATGCAGAAGAGATCATGAGCCACTCTTGAATATTAATGAGGTGGCACCTCTTTAAAGTACCAGGAGCTTGTCCTGTGCCTAAGGGAAAGGTTTTCAGTGCTAGTGACAGGCATTTAGATTAGTTTAAACTGTTAAAGTCTGGCACAGTCTGCCAGAGGAAGGGAGTGGCTACTGTTCTGGGGGAAACTGGATAAATAAAAGGGTTTAGGAGGAGTGCAGCAGAAAAATGAAATGGGAACTGTTGGGCTGCAAATGGGACTGTGTGTGCTGCCTAAGGACAAGGTAAATCGGTAGCAGCGACTGGCAGAAAGGTTAAATAAATGTATTTGAGAGAGCAGTCACTTTACAGGGCACAGGGGTGGCTACCAAATTGTTGGGAAATATTTAAATGGGAGCAAAGGGTCTGGCTGCAAGGGCACTTAATACTTTGAACACCGTAGAACTGTGTGCAACTGTTTACATCAGCCACCATGATTACTGCAGCCACATGACACCAATCAACCAACCACCAAGCCATGATTATCAAAACGGATTCTGGGGTTGTGAACAGACTCCTGGGGAAAATACTGGGGACAATCTAGGAACCTTTTTCTGCACCAATGAGGCACCGAGGGAGCCTCATACACATTCATTTTTCTTAAGGACAGTGGATCCAGCCAATGGGGAGCTGCCAAGATGCTCCCCAACTGAGAGAACTTGTGGGTTTTGGGTCAGTCTGGGGAAAGCCCTTCCAGAGGGGGGGGGGCTCTTGCCCCTGGAGTTGAATGGGGCTGCAAGACCGGTAATGGGTCTGCCTGGGGACTTCCAGCAATCTGTACCCCAGGGCAGGTAATGCCTGCCTAATTAAGAGAAGCAAAAGGGAGAAGCAAGGAAGAAAAAGTTTAGCAAAGAAGAAGCTTAGAAGAGAAAAAGGAAAGCTGCAGGTTGATGGAATCTGCATTGTTTAAAGAAGCACCACAGCAGTGATATAAAGGCAGCTCAAATGGAAAAGGGAAAAGCTGCAGGTTACTGGAATCTGTGTTGATTTAAAAATGCACCATAGCAGTGGGATAGAAGAAAAGGTTGTGTCTAGAGCCTGGTAAAAGGACAAAGGTTGTGTCTTGATCCTGCAAAAAGGCACAAGTTGTGGTCTGAGCCTGGTAAAAGGATAACGATTGCATCTAAGCCTGGGTAAAGATGGGATATTGAGAAATGAAAGAACAGATGTGCTAAGAGAAAAAAAGTTTGAGCCTTCATCTTGGAGAATGAGTATGCACCTACACAGTGAGAAAAGAGACTTTCAAAGTTTTCTGAAACAGAGTTCTGTAACTGTGTGTGAACCAGAGCGAGGCGGTGGCTGTGTTAAAGTTGAGAGACTGTGAAAGCAGCAGGATGGACAGGTGCCTATTGGGGCAGGGTGCCTGTTGTCTGCTCCTGAGATACAGAAAGAAATAGACTGTTGTGGTAACCCTGGGATTTCAGACGCTCCACCTCCTGGAGTCTGGGAGACAGGAAAGGACAGATTGCTTTGGCTACACACTGTGGCAGGAAACTTAGAGAAGGAGAGGAAAAGAGAAATGTGCTGCTGAATGTTTCACGCTGACACCGGGGCCAGGTGGGGAACTCGCTAATGCCCATCAAGTGGGTCTGCCACTGCAGGGGATCACGGGTCTTGTATCTGAGTGCTGGGGCACTCTCATCTCAGGGAGCTGGGCCATGGGGCCACTCCCAGATGTGGGTCTCCTGTAGATGGTAGGTCTTGTGCATGTGTCCTGCGACAGGTCTGTAATGGGCTGAAGGTGACAAGCTGCAAAATCTCCAGGCAAGCTAAAGAAAGAGCAAGCTGCAGCCTCTGTGCCCCTTCCATTTTCAAGCATTGAGTCCGGTTCTGCCTGTGTTGCCATCAAGCCCAGGACTTCAGTGAACTGTGCCACCCAAGGACTGATTCTGCTGAACTGTGAGTAAACTGTAGGAATTGCCCTGCACCTGGGAACTGTAAATAGTTCAGGAATGCCCACCAGGGCAGGAAATAGAGCCAAGGGTTAGAGTAAAATAGAGAAAGGAATGTAAAAATTTATCTAATTCAAGAAAGCTCACCAACACCGGTGACCAGCTGCACCTCAGGCCTGCAACTTTAAAGTCTGGGTACCCAGGTACAGGACTTTAGGGTTTCAACTGGACTGGGACCTGCGGGTCTGGGTTTGGGCATGCCTGCAGCAGTTAGCTAGCTAGATAGATCTTTTTTTTGCTGTTAATTTCTTTATCTGCCTGGTCCCTGGTGGCTCTACATCCCGTCGGATTCCCCCAGCTCCGTCCCCCACTGGCAGCCTACCCTTCCAGCTGCCCCATGGCTTACCCCCCATGGTGGGGTGGCAGAGAACCACTCAACCCGCCTAACTCTGGATCCGGTGCTGGAAGAATTACTGCCCATCGTGGGGGCGGCGCCTGTGGGGACCGACCATCACTATGCCTCGCCAGTACCCATTTTCTTCCTATTTTGGATCCCCTAGACAAGGCATGCAATGACGCCCAAGGAGCGAGCGCACCACTTCTGTATGCACTCCTCCGAACGTCTGCCTGGTCTACCCCCACATTGTAGCTTTCAGTGTGCCAGCCCCTTAGCCTCTGCCAGGGGCCAGTCACGCACTGAATCACTGGTGTCCCCCCCACTTCCTGCAGAAGGAGAGCAGTCCTCAGATGCTTAATCCCTCTCCTCCCCTGCCGACATCTGGTGGCCCATGCTCAATCCCAAACACGGGTCACTGGCATAGTGCAAGGTATGGTGACCAGTGCCTCAGATCTCAGCACCACTGGGCCGGCAGCTAGATAGAGCTGATGGCTACATATACAGTATATTGAAATCTGGGGTTTGAATAAAAAGGGAAATGTGATTTTGGGAAATGTAAATCTCTAAAATGCAATTTCTGAATGCTGCTTAAACTCTCTTCCTCTTACCCCATTCTAACCCTCCCCTTGTAAATAAATTGTGATGTTACCATTTTGCACAAGAACTGACTGCAGAGCCTAATTTTAGTGATCCTGGTATTAATAGAAATGTGAAATGCAACTGGCTTAACTGAATGTTGGGGAGGTTCGCATCTTGGTAAGTCCATGTCTGGGGTAACTGTTTGGGGAGGTGGGTTGGTACGGCATCCCAAGGGGGTGTAATGCAAGTAATCTGACCCACTAAATATGTACTCTGGGTGGAGGCCCCACCATTTTATTTGCAACTTTGGGAAAAGACCCCCATGGTACAGCTATGGGAACAAGGCCCATTAACCTGTATCCTAGGCAGCAAGTAGGGGTGCTGGCCCTTTCCAGGACAGCGCCAGATAGGAATGACACACATATTACCTTATTTATTTAGTTAGTTATTTATTTCAAGTCTTGGATTACAACCTTTGAACTAGTAGCTCATTTACAGAGGTTCAACATCAAAAACAGACATAAAATGAACATCACAGTTTTATACAGGACATTGTTATTGATTACTTTAGCAACAGTTGTACACATAGATTTTAAATTAAGGCTTAGAGAAACCAAACATTATGTGAAAAAGGATAAGATGTCCTAGGAGGAAGTGTAGAAGGGGGGGGGGAGGACATTGCAGGGAGAACCAATTCTCTTTGTCAAGACGAGTGGGTGTGATATGGGAGTATATTTAGGAGATAAAAGTAATGAGTTAATTAATTGTCGGGGGTGACAATTGAAGGAGGGGAGAGAGTTATGGTAGTGAGAGGAAGGGGTGTGGGCAAGGTTAGAACAGGAGAGGGGGGGGGAGGAGAAAGTAGAGTAGAGGGTCAATCTTATGCCAAGAGAACAACTACTACAATATAAAAAATAGATCACTACCCACTGGACACCCTTGGGTGTTACATGCAACCCTGATCTGTAGTCTTTACAAAAAATTGTTAAGGACCTACAACCAACATTCACTGAGGATGACACTTTGAAACATATTTTCCAGGAACCACCTATACTGCCTTTCAAGCAACCACCTGGCTTATCCAACTTGATTGCCAGGAGCAAACTTATACCTAACCAAAATGATAGAACACTAGGAGGCACTAAACCCTGCAATATTCCTAAATGTAAAACATGTGAATACATTTCCACTTCAGACTTTATGAACATTCCCCCAAATCAAGCAATTCATAATACAGGGAAGGTATATATGTGGATCCCCAAATGCTATCTATTGCATCCAGTGTAAGAAGTGTTCAGATGCAGGCAATGTGGGGGAAATTGGGCAACCCCTGCGAACCTGAATGAACTCACACAGGCACAACAAAACGGATACTAAGACTGAAAAACTAGGGGGGGCAACATTTCTCTCAGTCAGATTACTCAGTCTCTAACCTCACTATCCTGGTTCTCAAAGGACACTTCAAAAATAAACAAGAAAGGAGAGCTTGTGAGCTTAAACTTATTCACCTTCTTGATACTAAAAATAATGGACTGAATATAGGCCCTGGTTTCATGACCCATTACAAATTTTAACTGACAAGTTTCTTCTTCTTGGTTCAGTTGTATATTTATTTCCTGCACATATATTTATATACATTATCTCTTACATGTGATATATGTTTAGTTTGTTTTTTACATTAACAAGGTTTTATTTAAATTGTAGTGTCTTTCATACACACACACACACACACACACACACACACACACACACACAGTCTGTAGTTATGGAGGCTCTTTCAATATAAACATTTTGTAATTTATAGGCCTCCTGCTGTCAAATTTCATTTTGGGAGAGGGGTTGCATCACTAATCTGATTTACAACCACCTAATATTTCTGAGACTGTTTTTTTATTGTCTCTGCATACTCCCTTATCAAAAGAACTTGTACCCGTAGTTACCAGTAGATTTCTCTATCCTAAGTGTAGCCCCCAGGGGGCGCTACCCTTAAGAATACTTCCCAGGCCTGCCTCCACAGAGACAGGATAAGGGGCCCAGATCCGTTGATGGGTGCCTCCACCCAGAGGTCGGGGTCAATATTGTCATGATTGCCTCGGTCACAGCCCTCTGGGTTACTGCAACCCCCCGTTTGTCCCACTAGTGGCTCACACTGGGTACAAGTAACACTTCCCACCAATACACTTACCCCCCGGCTAATATCACTCCACTCCCTTCGAAGACCCCTTGTAAAGTAAGGCACAGTTACGTTGCAATCACCAGGCAGCAGTTCACCAGTAATGTACACAATAGCCAGGGTGTAGCTGTACGAAAAGCAATCTGATTTATTCAAGGGGAGAAGAACAAGGACAGGGGGAATCAAGTTGATTAGCTTATCACTATACTTATCTACCTAGGGCTCTGTGCACAGGCCTAAACCTAGTCTTCACTGCATTTGGGTACCAAGCCCTAACGGCTAGTCCAAACATGGCAGCTGGTTGGGGCCCTTACATGATAACCATTACGAACTTGAGCAAATCAGAATAGGCAGTAAGTTTAATTATGCAGTCAGAGGTATGATCATACAACTGGAAACCACTGTTTGCACACTTGGCAGGGAGCTACCCTGAATCAGTACTCACAACTCAGCAAATAATGATTCCTTCAACACTGGCAGGACTGAGCCTGAATTTCACCAGCCTCCTTACACATTTATATGGCAAACAACAGAGGGGTACCATAGCAGGCAGCCACTTTCAGACTTTTATGAACTTGCAGAAGAACTCAGGCAGCAAACGGCAACTTCAACATCACGGATGGACCGAGCGCGATTCAGCAATTCTCTCCAGTCCTCTCAGGTTGAGCCTGGTAGGTAGCTGGGCTGGCACCAGTCTCCTCCGACCGCACGCCGGCGGATTTAGTCCGAATTTTCACAAGGCAGAAAACGGCCACCTCAGGCCTTCACGCGCTTCCCGCGTGAACACTACTCCAGCGCAGAAGCACAGAGCTCCTCTCTTCTCCTAAGCCACAGCGCATCTGCCCCCAACAGCCAGGGGCTCTTCCTTCAGGTCGGGCACTACCCACTCCTATTGGCTGACTGAACATGCCAGTCATTTCCTCCTGCCCTTAGTGGTGCAGAAAAAGTGCCAGAACCCATAATACTTTTTTACAGTACAAGCAGTCCCCCTATTGGTCAGGCAGCCCTCCAAAGTCCCGAGGTACTGATTGGTCCAATTCAGCAGTTCTAGAACAAAATGGAGGAGACAGTCGAACAGTCTTTACTGCAAAAGAAAGCAGGTTAGAATACTACATTATCATTATTATTTTACGTTATGTTCAGCAAACAATTACAGCTTCCTGCAGAGCTCCCTCTGCACCACTAGCGATGGCAGAAGGGAGCTACTTTTCAACGTCCCGGGCGGGACTCGGGCATGCAACCACACAGCCTCCCCCCTTCATTTCAGTTACCCCTGGCTGCAACAGGCAGCCCTTAAAGAGACAGCTTGCATAGGCTTTTAAGAGCGCTCGATCTTTATCCATTTAAACGGCATTTAAGCCGATCCCCAACCAGGCGTGGAGCATAAAACAAACTCCAAGAAAGCGTTCAGAAACCCCCATTTACAAGGGGGTTACACCCTCCCTGGCCTGGAAAAACTTGGCGTCCGCGTCAAGTAGTTACCCTTGAATCACTGTAAGCCAAATATCTTAATTAACACTATATCACACTTTGCATTACATACATGAATATTACATTTAAAACATACTCTGGTTTACACAACCTTATACACACATTTTTTCTCCCCTTCATAAGTCAGGTCATTAGTTCCTGCCCATAACACCAGGACCGGGGGACCCCTCCCTTTTAGTTACGGGTGGGTTACCTAAAGCAGGGGCACCACACTCAAAGGGTAATACTAACAGTCTGGAGTCATCCCCCAAGGCTAGCTTAGGCAAGGAACTCAGGGACACATATATCCCTTTGCGGACCACATTTAAGGGCAAGTTCACTGGCTGACCCAGAGACTCATAACTCAACTTTATCACCGGCCGTATTTCTCGGCCAGATTGTCTAGGGGTCTCGAGAGATCCTGAAATGGACCCTGACTCCAATTGAGTTTCAGTGACCTTAGCAATGGGAATTTCTATGGGGGAAGAAGGCTCAGCACTCACAGTACTACTGGGGGCTTGACCTTCACACCCTGGATGCACCCCACTAGGCTCAGCTGTGGGCTGTCCAGGCACAGGTGAGGAACCATCAGAGCATTCAAAATATTCTTCCGGGTCTGGCATATCACTTATTTGTTCCCCCATCTCACTCTTTTCTTCTGAAAAATCAGATAATGCAGCCAGGCCAGACAGTTCAGCCCTACTCAAGGATCCCTCCCTTTGGGTGTTGCTGCTACCCAATTCAAGCTCTGGGCACATGGGTTTTGGAGACAAAGTTGGGGGTTTAGACAGTCCAGGAGACTCAACCTCACCTCCAGAGTTAACAAAGGGATTGCCCCGAAATAACTGACTCAATTCATAAGAGGGATAGTATTCAATATCATCTTCGTCGTCTTCTGACACCAGTGGTTGATCATTTTCCTCTGCAAACTTTGGGTGAGGCCCTCTCAGTTGGCCTGCTGAAGAATCAATGAGCCGGGTGCTTTTCCTGGCAGTCGATCTAGTCATAGGCCTGGAGGGGGGGTCATTTGCAGATTCAGCTTCAATCAGGATTTGTCCGATCGGCAGCAGATGGTTTCTGTGTATAGTTCTCACATCTTTGGAATTGTTTTCAGGCCGCACTTTATACACAGGCAAGTCTGTCAATTTTCCTACAACAATGTGAGGAAGGTGGTGCCATCTATCAGCAATTTTATGTTTCCTATGCAGTCCCAGATTCCTCAGCAACACTCTATCCCCTTCTTTTAGCTCCATCGTTTTCACTTTCATATCATACCTTTCTTTGTTGGCCAGGTTTCGTTTAGCAGCCATGGTCTGTGCCAGTTGATAGGCATGAGTTAATTGGGTCTTTAATTTCTGCACGTACTGTAAGTGGTTCTCTGCTTGCACCCCATCAGGGGAAACCCCAAAACACACGTTCACTAGCAGTCTAGCCTCTCTCCCGAACATCAGTCTGTATGGGGAAAATCCTGTAGCATCACTTTTCGTACAGTTGTAAGCATGAACTAGGGTGCTAATCTGCTGGCTCCATCTTGGTTTGTCTTTTGGTTGCAATGTGCCCAACATGTGAAGCAATGTACGGTTAAACCTTTCAGGCTGCGGATCTCCCTGAGGATGGTAGGGGGTGGTTCTTGACTTTCGTACCCCCCACAAAGACAGCATCTCTTTAATCAAACGGCTCTCAAAGTCCCCTCCCTGGTCAGAATGGATCTGCTGCGGGGCCCCATAGTGGACGAAAAAGTTCTCAACAAGTATCTTAGCCACCATGGTTGCTTTCTGATCCTTGGTTAAAAAAGCCTGTGCATACCAGGTAAAATGATCAGTGAACACCAATATGTTACTGACATTTTTCAGATCGGGTTCTAGACTCAAGAAATCAATACAAACCAGTTCCATAGGAGCACTAGTGGTAATATTGACCAGGGGAGCAGCTCTCTGGGGTAGAGCTTTCCTTTGCAAACAACGGCTACAGGTCTTGACATATTGCTCTACATCCGCACTCATTTTTGGCCAGTAGAATCGAGCCCGTACTAGATCAAGTGTTTGGTCTATTCCGAGATGTCCCATTTGATTATGCAAGGACCTTAAGACCAGTTCTTTAAAAGCTGAGGGCAGCACCAATTGTTGTCTGTCTACCCGGCCTTCCTTATTCACAGTCTCTCTATATAGTAGTTGGTTAATCAGCTTCAATTTGGGCCCTTCTTTATACAACAAGCCAGTCCTTAGGTCAGTGGAACGTAACTTGGACACGTCCCTCCCGGCCTGCAAAGCCTCCACAGCCATTTTTATCATAGGATCACAGGATTGAGCCTGTTGGAGACTATCATTGTTGAAGTGCAGCAGGGAGCTAGTGTCTAATGCAGCGAAATGACAGTAGGCAGCAGGTATGCAGTTTTCAGACTGCTCCAAACAATCCACCGCACAGTCCACCGTGTCAGGAGACACCTGTTCCTCTTTGTAAGATCTCTGGCAGAGAGCTCTTATGTCAGGTTCAGACAACCTGATCCAATCAGTCTGTGGCACAGGCCTCTGAGAGAGAGCATCTGCATCTATATAGTTTAGGCCCACCCTGTACTCTACAGCATAGTCGTAGGTGGCCAAGGCAGAGAGCCACCTATGGCCAGTGGCATCCAACTTGGCAGAGGTCTGTACATTAGTCAGAGGGTTGTTATCAGTCTTTACCAATATCTTGGCACCATACAAATAGTCATGAAACTGATCAATGATGGCCCACTTCAGAGCCAGGAACTCTAATTTGTGCACTGGATAATTTTTTTCTGAAGGCGTCAGACTTCGGCTGGCAAATGCTACAGGTCTCAAACCATTCGAGTGCTCCTGGTATAACACAGCCCCCAATCCTTGTAAACTGGCATCGGTATGAAGAATGTATGGCTTGGCCGGGTCAGCATAGGCCAGCACTGGGGCATGGGTAAGTTGATATATGATGTCGTAGAAAGCTTCCTCACACTCAGCAGTCCAGCGATCCCCAAACATATCAATCGGCTGGAAATACTTCTTTTCTGTCTCAGAGTGCACAGCCTTCTTATGCTTTTTGTGCATAGGCGGATACCCCTGAGTGAGGTTGAAGAGGGGGCGAATCACTCGAATATAGTCCTTAACAAACCGCCTATAGTATCCACAAAACCCCAGAAATTGTTGCAGCTCTTTCAAATTCCTGGGTTGAGGCCAAGTGGTCAATGCCTCCACTTTGCTAGGATCAGTCTCTATGCCCTCAGTGGACACTATATGGCCCACGTATTTCACAGAAGTCTGAAAGAATTGACACTTGTCGATAGACAACTTGAGGCCGAAATCCTCCAACCGATCCAAGACCTTGAATAATCATTGCTCATGCTCTTCCAACGATCGGCCAAACACTATAACATCATCTAAATAGACCAGACACTTGAGTAGATTCATGTCTCCCACAGCCCGTTCCATCAAGCGCTGAAAAGTGGCTGGGGCACCCGAAATCCCTTGAGGCATCCGAACAAACTCATAGAAGCCTAGGGGGCAAATGAAGGCAGTCTTTTCCCGGTCGTCTGGGGCCATCGGGATCTGGTAGTATCCACTGCGAAGATCCAACACAGAGAACCACTTGCTACCATTCAAACAATCCAATGCATCCTGTATGCGTGGCATGGTATACTGGTCCGGAATAGTCTGCCGATTCAAAGTGCGATAGTCTACACACATCCAAACTGCCCCATTCTTTTTCCTTACTACTACTATGGGGGAAGCATAGGGGCTCCTGGACTCTTGTATTACACCAGCAGCCAACATCTCTTGCAGATGCTGCCTTACATCATCTATATCAGCGGGGGCCAGGTGCTGGGATCTCTCTCGGAAAGGCTGTTCATCATGCAGCCGAATGTGATGCTCAGCCCCTTGTACACATCCCACATCCCACTCTTTCAGGGAGAAAACCTGGTCTCTCTTGGCAAGCCTCTCACTGACCCATTGTTTCCATTCAGCCGGCAGTGGGGAGTCACCAAAATCAAACAAATCAGGAGTAACTCTATCACCTGTCCTGGAACCCTTTTTGTTTGGTAGTACCGCAGTATCTGCACAATGTACACTGGCCAAGGTGCATCCCCTCTTTATTCGGATTTCTCTGTCGGACACATTATGCACTTGAACCATCACCCTCTTAACATAAGCATGAGCTCTAGCCGGCAAGATTCTGGGTTTGACCAACAATCCCTTGGGTAATCTTCCCTCCACAGGTGCATCCAACATCAACAACTTATTCTTAACATCTGTTTTTAGTCGTACTTCTCCATGCAGAACACATTGAGCATTCGGGGCAAGTATCACCGGGGCCGGATCCTTTTTCCACACCATACCCACCGGGCCTTCAGGTTCCTCTGGACTAACCTTCTTCTGAGTGGCCTTGGCCATTTGAATCACAGCAGGTATGCTTAAAGCTCGCCCTGTCTGAAATGCTTGTTTCTCTGAGCACAATTGGGCCAATCGTCCGAACATATGCGCATTCGTCCCAATCAGCAAAGGCACCCCATCATACAGTCCAGTGGGTGGGCAAACTAAAACTAAGGTTTCTACCTGCTCATCCATTTCAGCCATAGTTGCAGAGAAAGATAACCAGACTCGGATGTATCCCAAATACGGATAGGCCCTGTCACTCAACCCCCACACATGTAGACCAGTCAAAGGTTACAGGGGCACCTCAGGTAAATGTGCCTGATACCAGTCCTGAAACATGATGGTTACCTGAGAGCCACTGTCTAATACAGCTCGAGTGGGAATTCCATTTACCCGTACTGGGGTCTCCATTGAAGGCCCAACCACATCAGTCCAGTTGGGGGCAGCAGCATTGATAGTCGGCTGGGTGTGGGCCTGAGTCACAAAACTCTTCTTAGGGGCCCGAGACTGGGCCTGGCGGTGTCGGGCGATCAGTCTGTTGTTGACTTTCCTTAAATTTTCTGGCCTCTGGCACTCGGGTTGGAAATGCCCATCTTCCCCGAAACGATAACAGAACTTGGGGTCCCAAGGGTCACTATTTTGCTGGGGGAACCTCATCTGTGGGGGGCTCTGAGAGGGGTGGGGGGTCTCTCTTTGGCCGGGGTTCAGGTTTCTGCATGACTCAGGGGCCCTGGGCCAGTCAGGGTACATAGTAGATTGCTTCAAGTCCCTCACCAGTTCCCATAAATTCCTGACCTCGGCTCTCAATTCACTCTCCACGTGGGGGTCAGAGGAAATAACTCTCATTCCCACAGTACCTGGAAAATCTGCGGATCCCTCAGACACTCTGGACAGGCCAACCTCCTCGGGGGTGCTAGGCTCAGGGGTCCCACTAGGGTTTACCGCCCCCACACAGGGTTTCCACCCCTCTTCATCAGTCTCCACTTTCCTAATTTCCCTCATCAATTGACAATATTCAGGCGGGGTGGCCCGCAGATCATGTAACTTAAGTTTCAGCAATATTACACTGGAAAATCTAGCGGATTTTAAAACATGTTCTAGCCGGACCTGATTCAGGGCTGCAGCAGTGATTCTCCCTTTTCTATAGGCCTTCTGCAAGGCCCGCTCCACTCTAGTAACAAAAGCGGACAGTTTCTCATTTCTCCACTGCTTAGCAGATCTGAATTTGCATAATACGTCTTCACCAGTCTCTGTACTCCCGAAAACCCCTTCTAAAGCAGAGAGATACTCTGCAGCAGTGGCTTCCGGATGGGTGGCCAGGAAGAATCTAATAGCTTCTAAAGCAGGACCCCACAAGCTTTCCATCAGCCTCTTCCTTTTCTCCCCCTCAGAGCATTGCCATTCCTGAACTAAAGGGGTGGCATAGTCCTTCCAAGCCTCCAGATCATCCTCCCTGGGAGACACCGGCACCATCCCAGAGAAAAGTTTTAACTTACGGTAGGAATCGAGCTGTAGGGGTGGGACCACCAGGGGCAGGGAAGCCAGCACAGAACTCTTGGGCAGGCAAGGGGAGGTGCCAGGGGAGCCCTGCGGGGTAGCATCACTGGATAAATCTAAAGCTTGTAGCAGCTCCTGGGTAGTTCTCCTCTCCACAGCCAACAATTTAAGCAGTTTGTCTTTAAAACTGTTCATTTGAGGAGACCCCCCAGGAGTGACTGACCCACTTCAGATATGAATTAGCCTCCATCCCTGTGAAGCACCCTCCGGATAAATCACAGGAAGTACCTTCTCGGGGTCGATGGCCACACTGCATAAAAGTAACACCTGCAATGTCTGGTCAAGCAAATCAGCCATACGCCCTTTTACCTCCACTTTGCCCAAACATTTTACTCGCTTTGCAGCAGAAATGATGTCAGCAGTTGGGGTTCCCAAAGGCACATCTAATAATAACACAATCTTCAGGAGTCTAGCTCTTCGGCTTCACCCCACCCCATCAATCTGTGTACCATGGTCTTGATGGGTCCCAGTTTAATTTTTCCCAGCATATCCCCCTTCCATTTTTTCCATTTCTTATGTGCTTCCCCACTTGGCCACTAGGGGACGTGGATCCCAGCGGTGCCTCCAATTTGTAGCCCCCAGGGGGCGCTACCCTTAAGACTACTACCCCGGCCTGCCTCCACAGAGACAGGATAATGGGCCCAAATCCGTTGACGGGTGCCTCCACCCAAAGGTCGGGGTCAATATTGTCATGATTGCCTCGGTCACAGCCCTCTGGGTTACTGCAACCCCCCGTTCGTCCCACTAGTGGCTCACACTGGGTAAAAGTAACACTTGCCACCAATACACTTACCCCCCGGCTAATATCACTCCACTCCCTTCGAAGACCCCTTGTAAAGTAAGGCACAGTTATGTTGCAATCACCAGGCAGCAGTTCACCAGTAATGTACACAATAGCCAGGGTGTAGCTGTACGAAAATCAATCTGATTTATTCAAGGGGAGAATAACAAGGACAGGGGGAATCAAGTTGATTAGCTTATCACTATACTTATCTACCTAGGGCTCTGTGCACAGGCCTAAACCTAGTCTTTACCGTACCTGGGTACCCAAGCCCTGATTGCTAGTCCAAACGTGGCAGCTGGTTGGGGCCCTTAACACAGATAACCATTACGACCCTGAGCAAATCAGAATAGGCAGTAAGTTTAATTATGCAGTCAGAGGTATGATCATACAACTGGAAACCACTGTTTGCACACTTGGCAGGGAACTACCCTGAATCAGTACTCACAACTCCAGCAAATAATGATTCCTTCAACACTGGCAGGACTGAGCCTGAATTTCACCAGCCTCCTTACACATTTATATGGCAAACAACAGAGGGGTACCATAGCAGGCAGCCACTTTCAGACTTTTACGAACTTGCAGAAGAACTCAGGCAGCAAACGGCAACTTCAACATCACGGATGGACCGAGCGCGATTCAGCAATTCTCTCCAGTCCTCTCAGGTTGAGCCTGGTAGGTAGCTGGGCTGGCACCAGCCTCCTCCGACCGCATGCCGGCGGATTTAGTCCGAATTTTCACAAGGCAGAAAACGGCCACCTCAGGCCTTCACGCGCTTCCCGCGTGAACACTACTCCAGCACAGAAGCACAGAGCTCCTCTCTTCTCCTAAGCCACAGCACATCTGCCCCCAACAGCCAGGGGCTCTTCCTTCAGGTTGGGCACTACCCGCTCCTGTTCGGCTGGCTGAACATGCCAGTCATTTCCTCCTGCCCTTAGTGGTGCGGAAAAAGCGCCAGAACCCATAATACTGTTTTACAGTACAAGCAGTCCCCCTATTGGTCAGGCAGCCCTCCAAAGTCCCGAGGTACTGATTGGTCCAATTCAGCAGTTCTAGACCAAAATGGAGGAGACAGTCGAACAGTCTTTACTGCAAAAGAAAGCAGGTTAGAATACTACATTATCATTATTATTTCACGTTATGTTCAGCAAACAATTACAGCTTTCTGCAGAACTCCCTCTGCACCACTAGCGATGGCAGAAGGGAGCTACTTTTCAACGTCCCGGGCGGGACTTGGGTATACAACCACACAGCCCCCATACCCTCATATCAGTTACCCCCGGCTGCAACAGGCAGCCCTTAAAGAGACAGCTTGCAGAGGCTTTTAAGAGCGCTCGATCTTTATCCATTTAAACGGCATTTAAGCCGATCCCCAACCAGGCGTGGAGCATAAAACAAACTCCAAGAAAGTGTTAAGAAACCCCCATTTACAAGGGGGTTACACCAGAATCTTGCTTTTTGTAGAACCTTGCTGCTACACCTAATGAAGTGCTTTGTGTAGCCTGAAAGCTTGAGTTTTGTAAATCTCCCGTTGGACTGAATTAAAGATATCAAATCAACCACTTTGTTCATCCACATATAAACTGGCAGCTTTGTATCAGTCAAGTGAGACAAAGCCACTGACATTGTGACTGAAGTACATTTAGGAAAAATGAAGGAGCAACCACGTACTTGATAAACCATGTGGTTATCCAGACATTTCTCTTTGCCATTATTGTCTAAAGACATATCACTATGCCATGTACTGACATTCTTAACACAGTTTGAACCATGCCGGGAAAGAGCACCACCTCGCAGCACAGTTAGCATGACTCATGTGCCAGCATCCACAAATGGTAAAGGAGGAAAGACATCAAAATGCCCAAATAATCTGCACATTCAGGAATGGACCAAAGGGGTTTGACATACTGAGATACACGGCCATCACACTTTTTTAAGCCACATTACTTTTACCAGGGTTTATCAAATGAGTAGGGAAAATCCTGTGTCATTTTTAACTGAAAGCAGTTTCTGACCTGTGTCTTATGCTAAGACAGCCACTAGATTGAGACTATTGCCACCACGCAGGATGCAACACAAAAGATATCCATGATTGTCAGCCCAGAATTTTCACACCTTCAGTGGCAGCCATAACACTTTGAATCCCAGGAAAAAATGTCCATCTTATCACCCATACATTTTGATCTGGTCTTCACTACAGAGAACGCTGAATATTGTCCGTTACAAGACAAAACACCTGCCAGTCCTGCCATGCCTATGGAACCAAAAAGAATGTAAAAAAGTAAGTGGATAGCTGTATAAATCTAACAGCAGAACAATTAGGTATGTTAGAACAGCAGAAAGATAAGATAAATACCCCCAAAAAGACCCTGACGACACTTTCGGTCTATAACAGCTGGGCAACAGAATGAAAGGTTGGCATTGACTTTAAAACACGCTGCCATACCAGAACTGTGTGCTTCTCTAAGGCTTTTCTATGCTGAGGTGAGGCAGTTCGATGACAACCATTGGGCTGAAAGCTGGGCTCAGTCATTACACTAAAAGCCCCTTTGTCAGCTGAACCTTCAACATACTCTTTGATTTGGAGATGAAGCAAGCAATGTTTTCATTGCCATCTCTACACAATATTGAGAGATACAAAAGACACTGCCAGTCACCACCCACCACTCTCTCTGGCTGACCTTGAGAAGCTTCGTAACTCCCAGCACTTTACCGGATTACCATTGCCAGCCTACTGTGGAATGTCTAGGTCAATATCCAACTCTGTGTAACCCCCAGGTGGCGCTATCCCAAGGGCTACTACCCCTGCCTGCTTAACTGCTAACAGGTTGAGGGGCCTAGGTTCTACGGCAGGTGCCTCCATTCAGAGGTCAGGGTTTGCAGTAATTAGACTAACTTGGTCACAGCCCTCTGGGACACTGAGACCCCCTTTTATTCCTACTAGTGGCCCAAACAGTACACCATGAGTATCGTCACTATTTACACTTACCCCCAAGACTGGTTCGGTCAGCTTGACTCTGGGGACCCTCTGTAAAACAAGATGATGCAGTACAATAGCCACAGTACAGTACTTTAACATAAACGAACACCACAGTCAGTGTAACTTTGCTGCAACAAACAGATCTGATTTATTTAAGGAGCTGTAACAAGGAAAGGGGAAATCAGGTTAATTAGGTTAGACACATTAATAATCACAGTACTGTGTGCATATTCAGAGTCCAAAAATGTCACTTTACTGGGTACCCAGGATGGTGGGGGGCTAGCCAGGATCGGTGCAGCTGGTTGGGGCCCTGTGATGGAAAAAACACTTGCTCAATACCCAATTGTAATCCGGAGCCAGATGGCTCAGTTAATGAAGAAAGGAAGGAAGGAAAAGAAATCAGATGAAACACTTGCAATTTTGATAAACAGATGGCAGGGAGCTACCCTGATTTGTACTCACAAACTTGATGCTGAAAACTGGCACAGATGGGGTTCTGGATTGCCAGACTCCCTCACACAGCAGGAAGATGAAATTCTACAAGCCAGACACACAGCTTCGATCAGCAATGGATTAAGTCTGCATACATGCATTTGGCTTTCAGTCTACACTGCACGGGGACAAGAGGACCCGTTTAGCTGTCCTTCACAAGCACTCCACACATTTATGTGTAAAGGAAATTACTTTACCAGGCAGCTGCTCTCAGGTCCCGATCATACTTACTGCTAACCTGGGAGTTCACACTGCAGTTTCACTTTCCTGCCAGACCGAGCACGATTAAGCAGTTTCTCCAGTCCTCTACAGGGTGAGCCTGGTTCCCACTCGTTCAGCCTTTCATTCCTCTCAGTAGCCGCAGATTGAGTCCAAGTAAAAATGGCAATGCGTCACCCGAGTTTAGGCCTCCTACGTGCTTCCGGCTTGAAAACTGTGTAGCGCAGAAGCTCAGAGCGCCTTCTGTTGTCACAGTCACAACGGATCTGCATCTCCAGACACATGGCAGTGCATTCCATTCGGGCGCCACCCGATCCAATTGGTGGACTCAGTTGTCAATCACTCAAACCACCCTCTGTTGGTGCAAACAGGCGCCAAGGTCCAGAACCTCATTTCCCAGAATTACTAGCTATATGTCTTATGGCAAGCCGGCTCCCAAGAGAGTCCTGATTCTGGCTGGTTTGCATAAACTCCATTTTAGAGGCCCCCCCTTGCACTGATTGGATCTATTCAGTAGTTCAGATCCAAAATGGAGGGGCAAAACAGAGTCCCAGCTGCAAGAAAGGCAGGTTAGACAAACTACATTTCCACTAATACTCTAAATGATTTCTGGCCAACAGTTACATCTTTGAAAAGTGCTCACTCTGCCCACTTAGCGATGGCAGAAATGGAGCGATTTGACAGCAGCTGTGGCAGGATTTGAGCATTAAATACACAGTCCCCCCATACAAACTAATTAAGTCTGCAAGCAGACAGCTCTTAAAGCGACAGTACGTGGAGGCTCAAACAGCACTCACTTGGAACCACATTTAAATAGCACAGACACCGAACACCACACAGACTTGGAGCATTCAGGAAAGCTCCTGGAAGACTTTTGAGAACCCCCATTTTCAGGGGGGTTACACCCTTCCTGGCCTGGAAAAACTTGGAATCCGCGTCAAGTAAGTACCCCCATAAACGTCGATACAAAACCATATACATTTACATCACTATTACATTAGGCTTATATGTGTAATCATCAGTCAGCATATCACCTTTGCCAGAAACACATTTCTGAAACTTTTCAGTACATTACTTTTTACACAGTATTATACACACATTGTACCATAACTCAGGTTATTACCTCCTGTACATGAAAACTGAAGAGATGGGGCCCTTCCCTATCAGCTACCTTGGGGCTGGACGGGGCAGGGGCACCATACTTAGAGGGCAACACAAGTAACTTGGAGTTAGCACTGATGTTCAGTTTGGGCAATGAGCTTGAGAACACATACACTCCTTTATGGACAACATTGAAAGGCAAGTCCACAGGCCTCCCAGGAGAATCATAACTGAGGTGCACCACAGGCTATACAGCTCAACCAGTCTTTCTAGGGGGAACTGTTACAGTCTCTGCACTCTGAGCCTCATTTTCAGCATTGTCCTCACTTATCAGGGGAGTCTCCATTGGGGTAGAGAGGCTAGAACTTGGGGCACTTTCAGCTCCAGGAGTTACAATCTCTGAATCCACAACACTTGGCTCACATGGAGAGCATTCGGACACTGGCAGTGGACCATCAGGGCACTCAAAATACTCTTCTTGTTCTGGTATATCACCAGTCTGTTCCAGTCCATCATTTTCCTCCTCTGAAAGCTCAAACAATTCAACCATGCACAATGATTCCATATCATCTGACTTGATGCTTTGCACTTCACTTTCTGGGAGCATTGGCTCCAGGGACAAAGCTGGGGGCTTAAACAGTCCAGAAGGCCCAGTTTCATCTCCAGGATTGACTAGGGGATTGCCCTGAAACAATTGACTCAGTTCGTAAGAAGGGTAGTATTCAAAGCTATACTCACTTTCCTCTGACATAGACTGACAGTCATGTTCAACTGGGACTTGTGGAGGGGAACACTTTAACTCAGCTTCAGTAGGTGCAGACTTTCTTGATTTTTTTCTTAGCAGCAGCTCTAGTCACTGGTCCAGAGGGGGCATTTTCGGGGAGCTCGGACTCAATCAAGATTTGTCCAATGAGTAAATGATTTCTATGCATTGTTTTAACATCTTTTGAATTATTCTCAGGCCTTACTTTGTACACAGGCAGATCATCTAGTTTGTCCACTACAATGTGAGGAGATGGTGCCATCTGTCAGCAATCTTATGTTTGCCATGCAGTCCCAGATTTCTTAGCAATGCCAATCTCTCTCCTGAGTTCCTGTGCTTTCACCTTTTATCATACCTTTCTTTGTTGGCCAGATTTATTTTGGCAGCCATGGTTTGAGCCAGTTGGTATGCATGATTTAGCTGAGCCTTTAACTTTTGCACATACTGTAAATAGTTGTCAGCTCGAACCCCATCAGGAGAAACTCCAAAACATACATCTACTGGCAGTCGAGCTTCTCTTCCAAACATCAGGTGGTAGGGGGAGAACCCAGTGGCATCACTTTTGGTGCAGTTGTAGGCATGTACCAGGGTGCTAATTTGTTGGCTCCATCTAGGCTTGTCCTTTGGGTGCAGAGTGCCCAGCATATCTAGCAAAGTGCAGTTGAAACGTCAGGCTGTGGCTCCCCCTGGGGGTGGTAAGGGGTGGTTCTGGACTTTCGCACTCCCACAGAGAAAGCATCTATTTGATCAGATGACTCTCAAAGTCTCTCCCTTGATCAGAATGGATTGTTTGTGGAGCCCCATAGTGAACAAAAAAGTTTTCTACAAGTCATTTTGCCACAGTGGATGCCTTCTGGTCCTTGGTGGGGAAAGCTTGGGCATATCTCGTAAAATGGTCAGTGACCACCAGCACATTACTAATATTTCTTTGATCTGACTCCAAACTCAGAAAATCAATACAGACCAGCTCTATGGGTGCACTGGTGGTGATGTTAACAAGGGGGGCAGCCCTCTGGAGCAAGCTTTCCTCTGTAAGCAGTGACTACAAGGTTCGATTGTGTTGCTCAACATCAGCCCCATCTTAAGCCAATAGAATCTGGATCTCACCAAGTCAAGTGTTCTGTCTATACCAAGGTGCCCCATGTGGTGCGTAAGGACCTCAGTACTGAGTCCTCAAAGGCAGTGGCAGCACTAGTTGTTGTTTGTCTATTTGTCCCCTTCTGTCTACTGTTTCTCTGTATAACAGTCTATTGATCAGTTTCAACTTAGGACCTTCCTTGTATAACAATGCAGTTCTCAAATCAGTGGATCGTAATTTGGACACATCTTTCCCTGCATAGAGGGCTTCTAAAGCTGATTTGATCATGGGATCTTGGGATTGAGTCCGCTGAATACTGTCATTGTCCAGCTGAGGCAGTGCACCAATGTCTATTGCAGAAAAGTGGCAATAAGCAGCAGGTATGCAATTCTCAGAGGGTCCCAAACAATCCACCATACAGTCCACTGCATCTGTGGACATTTGTTCTTCCCTGTCAAACATCGGTCAGAGTGCGCGAATATCAAGTTCTGACAGTCTGACCCAGTCATTCCGGGGAACAGGCCTCCGGGAGAGAGCATCAGCATCTATGTGGTTCAGGCCTGCTCTATATTCAACAGCATAGTCGTATGTAGATAATGCAGAAAGCCACCTATGGCCAGTGGCATCCAACTTAGCTGAAGTCTGCACATAGGTCAAAGGATTATTGTCAGTTTTTACTAGTATCTTAGCCCCATACAAATACTCATGGAACTGGTCAACAATAGCCGACTTCAAAGCTAGGAATTCTAACTTATGTACAGTATAGTTCTTTTCGGATGGGGTCAGGCTTCTACTGGCAAAGGCCACTGGTCTCAGGCCATTCTCGTGCTCTTGGTACAATACAGCCCCCAAGTCTTGCAGGCTAGCATCAGTGTGCAAGACATAGGGCTTTGCTGGATCTACATAGGCAAGGACGGGAGCTTGGGTAAATTGATATAATCTCATGAAAAGCAGCTTCACACTCAGGTGTCCATCTGGCTCCAAATACTTCATTAGGATGGAAAACCACTCTCTCAGGCTGAGAAGAAACTGACCTGTTGTATTTTTTGTGGGTAGGAGGGTAACCTTGAGTAAGATTAAGTAAAGGATGGATCACTCTTAAATAGTCCTTGATGAAATGGTGATAGTAGCCACAGAATCCCAGGAATCTTTGCAGTTCTTTTACATTGTGGGGTTGTGGCCATGTGGTCAAGGCCTCAACTTTACTTGGGTTGGTCTCTATTCCCTCAGTGGATACTATGTGTCCCATATACTTTACAGAGGTTTGGAAGAACTGACATTTATCGATGGATAGTTTAAGGCCAAAGTCTTCCAGTCAGTCCAACACCTTGAATAATCTGCTCTCATGTTCCTCCAGTGAGCTGTCAAACACAATAACATCTTCTAGGTATACCAGGCACTCTAGTAAGTTCATGTCCCCCACTGCATGCTCCATCAATCATTGAAAAGTGGCTGGGGCACCTGAAATCCCTTGAGGCATCCTCATGAATTTATAGAAGCCAAGTGAACAGATAAAGACTGTCTTCTCACGGTCTTCTGGGGCCATTGGGATCTGGTAGTACCCACTGCGAAGGTCTTGCACAGAGAATCACTTGCTACCGTTCAGGCAGTCTAAGGCATCCTGAATGCAGGGCATTGTGTACTGATCAGGAATAGTCCGCCTGTTCAAGGTGCGATAATCCACGCACATCCTTACTGTCCCATTCTTTTTCCTCACTACCACGATAGGTGAAGCATATGGGCTTCTGGATTCTTGTATTACACCAGCTGCAAGCATCTCTTGAAGATGCCGTCTCACATCATCTATGTCAGCAGGTGCCAGGCGTCAAGACCTCTCATGAAATGGCCTTTCATCATGCAGCCTGATATGGTGCTCAGATTCTTGCATGCATCCTACGTCCCATTCCTTTAAAGAAAACACCTGGTCTCTCTGGGCGAGTTTTTTACTAATTCTCATCTTCCATTTGGCTAGCAATGGGGAGTCCCCAAAATCAAACAAGTTGGGCATCAATTTGTCATTATCTCCTGAACACTTATTACTGGGTAGCACTGCAGTATCCGCACAATGTACATTAGCCAGGGTGCAATCTCTATTTACTCGAATCTCTCTATCAGACACATTATGAACTTGAACCATTACCCTTCTGGCATAAGCACGGGTTCTGGCAGGCAAAATACTTGGCTTGACCAGCAGTCCTTCCGGCAATTTCCCATCGCCTGGTGCATCCAGCATGAGGATTTTATTCTTGACATTCTTTCTGATACAGACTTCCCCCTGTAGGGTACACTGGGCATTTGGCACCAGGATCAGAGACTCAGGATCCTTCTTCCAGACAATTCCAACCGGTTCATCTGGTTCCACTTTTTCAGCATCTCTCTGTGCCTCATAGGCCTTCTTGAGCAAGGCTGGAATTCTTAAAGCTCTACCAGTCTGTGACCCCTGTTTCTCATAACACAACTGCGCCAACCGTCCAAACATACTGTATGTGCATTCATCCCAATTAGTAGAGGAACCCTATCATACAGTCTAGTAGGGGGACACACTAAGGCCAGGGTCTCTACTTGCTCTGCCACTCCAGCCACGGAGGTAGGGAAAGATAGCCAAATTCAGATATACCCAGAGTAGGGGTAGGCCTTCTCACTTAACCCCGTACATTCAGTCCTTCCAATAGTTGTAAGGGTACATCTGACAAATGCTTCTGATACCAATCCTGGAACATAATTGTCACTCGGGAGCCACTGTCCAACACAGCTGTGGTGGGTACACCATTCACTTTTACTGTAGCTTCCATTGAAGGGCCCACTATTCTGGACCAGTCTGGAGAGGCGGTGGCAAGGGCCTGGGTAGATGGTCTAGCCACAGAAGGATGTGAGTTAGAATTTTTGGGACCTTCATTGTGGTCATTTCATGTACCTCTTAACCACTGTTTTGTGCTCCAAAGCTGTCCTTGTAGCCGGCTCACCACTTTCTCTAAGTCTTTCCGAGACTGGCATTCCCTCTTCATGTGCCCATCCTTCCCACAATTATGTCAAAATATGTCTGCTGAAGTTTGGGGTGACCGAGGCATCACATTGGGGGCTGTGGCAGTGGTACTATCAATAGAAAACCTTGGTGCCACCTCAGCCGGCAGTGGGTTGGACATTTGGAGACATCTCTTCAGTTCCCTCACTTCCATAGTCAAGGTATCAAGCTTTGAACTGTCATCAACATGAGGTGCCTGGGTAGGCACCCCCAACCCCATAGCAGAAGCAGTCGGGCAAGTGTCAGTGCCCGTACTCGTAGGAACGGCCTTCATGATGAGACTGTCTGTTGCCTTCCTAATCTCCCTCAGCAACTCCTCCCAGTGAGAGGTATTTACAGCCATCCCCGTTTGGCAGGCACTTAATCCTCAACTTTCATCATGGGCTTTCGGTGATCCCTGGCCATCAGCAGCCGACCCCGCCCTTGGAGCAGAAGTTATAGCAGCTACAACTACGCGAGGCTTTGAGAAATCCTGCTCCTCCTCAACTTCCCAGATTTCTTTTATCATATCACAATGATCCGGTGGGTTACCCCTCCTGTCTTGAAGCCTCAACTGAAGAAGTTGCAATTTTGAGTGCTTTGCATGTTGCAGTATGTGCCCCAACCTCACACGGTTTAAGTCACTGTCGGCCACCCCACCTTTCCGGTAGGCCATCTGTAGCACTCCTTCCAGACGAGTAACATATGCAGATAAACTTTCCCCTGTCCGTTGTTTTGTACCTTGAAACTTCCACATCAAGCTCTCCCCTGACTCAGTGCTCCCAAAATTGCATTCAAGTGCAGTTAGGTACTTTTGGGTAGATGCCTCACGGTTTGTGGACCTCAAAGACTTGGCTTCCAGAGCAGGACCTCTCAAACTCTCTAGGATTCTTTTCCATTTCTCAGCCTCCACACACTGCCACTCAGATACCAAAGGGGCAACACAGTCTATCCAGGTCTCCCAATCCTCCTCCCCTTGTGAGGTGGGGGGGTGCCGGAGAAAATTCTCAACCTGCGGTAAGAATCATGACTAGTGGTAGGTACAGACACGGAGCTAGCATTGGCACAAAAGGAGGGGCAATAACGGGTGCTGGAGGAGGAGAGGGTATTGGGGAAAGAACATTCCCAGGTGGTAATAATAGTTTCTTTAAATCCTCCACAGTTTTCCCTTTCTCCAGCAACAATTTAGCAAATTTCTCCTCAAAAGTTTCAGATAGTGGGGGGGGGGGGCTCGTTCTCACCAGTGTCTTTACTGTCTTTAGTTATCACTCTCCAGGCAGCTTCTTCTGGGGTAATGGTCTGTGGCACTTCAGAACTGTTTATAGGGTTCTTACACTTTATTAGAGCCAGGAAAGTTTGGGCAAGCAGATCAGCCAGCCGCCTCACCACCACAGGGTATCGTAAACATTCGACTTTGGAAAGTACTTCCTCTACAGTGTCCGTATTGGTACCCAGTGGGATATCCAAGATAAGTATAGCATTTTGGGGGTTGATCTCCTGCCCAGTACACCACCTCTCCAACAGGTGCACAGCCACTTCTGTTGGGGTATCCATTTATTTTTAACAGTAATTCGTAAATGTGGCCATTAGAGGATGCTAATCCCAGCAGTGCCTCCAAGATGTAACCCCCAGGTGGTGCTATCCCAAGGGCTACTACCCCTGCCTGCTTAACTGCTAACAGGTTGAGGGGCCTATGTTCTATGGTAGATGCCTCCACCCAGAGGTCAGGGTTTGCAGTAATTAGACTAACTTGGTCACAGCCCTCTGGGACACTAAGACCCCCTTTTTTCCTACTAGTGGCCCACATAGTACACCATGAGTATCGTCACTATTTACACTTACCCCCAAGACTGGTTCGGTCAGCTTGACACTGGGGACCCTCTGTAAAACAAGATGATGCAGTACAATAGCCACAGTACAGTACTTTAACATAAATGAACACCACAGTCAGCGTAACTTTGCTGTAACAAACATCTGATTTATTTAAGGAGCAGTAACAAGGAAAGGGGAAATCAGGTTAATTAGGTTAGACACATTAATAATCACAGTATTGTGCACATATTCAGAATCCAAAAACATCACTATACTGGGTACCCAGGATGGTGGGGGGCTAGCCAGGATCCGTGCAGCTGGTTGGGGCCCTGTGATGGAAAAAACACTTGCATAATACCCAATTGTAATCCGGAGCCAGATGGCTCAGTTCATGAAGAAAGGAAGGAAAAGAAATCAGATGAAACACTTGCAATTTTGATAAACAGATGGCAGGGAGCTACCCGATTTGTACTTACAAACTCGATGCCGAAAACTGGCACAGATGGGGTTCTGGATTGCCGGACTCCCTCACACAGCAGGAAGATGAAATTCTACAAGCCAAACACACAGCTTCAATCAACAACGGATTCAGTCTGCATACATGCATTTGGCTTTCAGTCTACTGCACTGGGACAAGAGTACCCATTTAGCTGTCCTTCACAAGCACTCCACACATTTATATGTAAAGGAAATTACTATACCAGGCAGCTGCACACAGGTCCCGATCATACTTACTGCTAACCTGGGAGTTCACACTGCAGTTTCACTTTCCTGACAGACCGAGCGTGATTAAGCAGTTTCTCCAGTCCTCTACAGGGTGAGCCTGGTTCCCACTCGTTCAGCCTCTCATTCGTCTCGGTAGCTGCGGATTGAGTCCGAGTAAAAACGGCAACGCGCCACCCGAGTTTAGGCCTCCCACGTGCTTCCCGCTTGAAAACTGTGTAGCGCGGAAGCTCGGCGCTCCTTCTCTTGTCATGGTCGCAACGGATCTGCCTCTCCAGACACAAGGCAGGGCATTTTATTCGGGCGCCACCCGATCCAATTGGTGGACTCAGTTGTCAATCACTCAAACTTCTCTCAGTTGGTGCAAACAGGCGCCAAGGTCCAGAACCTCACTTCACAGAATTACTAGCTACATGTCTTATGGCAAGCCAGCTCCCAAGAGAGTCCTGATTCTGGTTGGTCCACATAAACTCCATTTTAGAGGCCCCCCCTTGCACTGATTGGATCTATTCAGTAGTTCAGATCCAAAATGGAGGGGCAAACCACACAGAGTTCCAGCTGCAAGAAAGGCAGGTTAGACAAACTACATTTCCACTAATACTCTAAATGATTTCTGGCCAACGGTTACATCTTTGAAAAGTGCTCACTCTGCCCACTTAGCGACGGCAGAAACAGAGCGATTTGTCAGCAGCTGTGGCAGGATTTGAGCATTAAATACACAGTCCCCCATACAAACTAATTAAGTCTGCAAGCAGACAGCTCTTAAAGAGACAGTAAGTGGAGGCTCAAACAGCACTCACTTGGAACCACATTTAAATAGCTCAGACACCGAACACCGCCCAGACTTGGAGCATTCAGGAAAGCTCCTGGAAGACTTTTGAGAACCCCCATTTGCAGGGGGTTACATCTGCATGACGCATTGCAGACATGAGGGCCTGCACTAACTTCACAGTCTACAACAATGAAAGCAGACAGGAATACATTTCTCTGAATTTCACTACATTTACAAAAAATAAAAGAACTGAATATTCAGACAAGACTCACTGTTAGAAATGTATCTGTGACCTACCCAGTGTTTCACTCTGCCTAGTCCCTGCCACCAAGAAGCATGTAAGCAAGCTCCCAGACAATCTGCCTGCCTTGTACAATCACCCAAAGTGCTTCAGTCAAACTGATCTTGATATTCAGGTGTGGTATTCCCAGAAGCCCTGTGACTTCATCTTTTTATCAGGCAGGGTATACATTGTGCAGTAGCACACTGGAACTCAGTTTCACCATCTCTTAAAAGATTGTATTGCAGTCCCACCATCTCTGTCATCTTTCTCCACTGACTACTATAGAAGATTTCTACCACCTAGAAATGACAGTTCCACCACCTAGAAATCTAAATGTAAGGCTTCTGCTACCAAAACATTTCCAGTTTAACCACTAGTCAGGAATGATGCATAAACTAAGCAAGTAGTCAGGGCTGTCACAGCAGTGTGCTAAATGCAGCATTCAGGCTACCACTTTACAGCTCTTGTCTCAGGCTGACCTTCAAGTATGGGAAATAATGGCAGTAACTGGCCATAAAACTGAGGCCAGCCTACAAAGTTCTTAGTAGGCCAATACCTCTCACAAATGAAGTTTGATACTGCCATCCTCCAACATGCAGCCTGGTGATGAACAGCAGAAAGAAGAAATTACTAATGCAGCAGCGCCATCTACCTCTAACCAAGCCCAGTTGCAGCAGCCTTCTAGTTCAGTGCAACAGCAGCATCTTTCTCTTCCAGTGCCAGCAGGAAACCAACCATTCTTCCTCTACAAGTATGGCCACATTAGGTTTTTCAAGGTTAACAAATAGATTAAGTGTGTGACTACACTTTCTTCTTTTGCCCTCTCTAATCTAAGTGCAACACTAGATTAAATGCGATTTCTTGTTCCTTATACAAGTGCTGGGACTATTTTTCCTTCCTCGATTGAAAATGTCAATACACTGATTGTTATTCATAATTTTATAACTTCTGTAGTGTGTCTTTTTTTGTGATAGGGACCCATTTTATAAGCACAATAAGCCACTCCATGGTGTTGGCTGTCTTGGGTAAATGCATTCACTGGAGGTAGAAGGTATTCTGAACAAGTGCCTTGTGCCTCACCACACCACTGGGGCATGTATTAAGCCATGACAATCAACATTCCATCATATCATATAGCTTAGTCTTCTGCCTCATACCCATTTGAAAAAATAAAGTAAGGCCAGCCCTCCAGCACAGCGTCAAGGTGTCCGCTTGAGGCACCGACATCCCACGTTCGGGGACAGACTCGGGAGTTGGAAATCTGGCTGTGAAAGGGAGAAGGATTGAGCATCCTGAAGACAGTTCTCCTTCACTGGGGGGAAGGGGTAGAGTGTCCAGTGCTTTAAGGACTCCTGGCGGAGGCAGGGGGTTCTGCTGCAGCCAGCAGCATCCATCATGGGGGTTGGGCAGACATTGGGCTTCGGCCCCTGTACATCATTGCATACCCCACCCCCAGGGACAAACATGCAAAAAATGGCCAGTGATCCCACCATGATGCCCACTCCCAATCCCGCTGTACCTACTGTGTCTCCCAGTTCCAACTGAGACATGTGATCCATCAGTCAGCTCACCCCCGTGGCCCCACCCATGGAGGGGCAAGCCCAGGGGGCTCAGTGATGGTGATGCCGCCAGTAATCTGGACACAGTTCTATGGGGTGGGTCATCTTGGTGGCCGTGCCTTGTGAGATAAATCAGGGTGACTGGCAGCTGGTGTGGTCTTGGTGGGGAGGGCAGGGTCCACTAGGATAGGCAAAAGCTAGGAACACCAGGCTCAAACAAAAATAATTAAGGAAATAACTTTTTTCCAATGCAATATGGAAGGAGTAGACATACTCAAACACACATTGGCCCCTATGCATGAATGGGTGGAGTGGCTATGTGCCACACATCCGCAGAGCATAGAGACTCTGCACCCATTGAGCTCTCTGCGCGGGATGTACAAATCAGGGTGTGCAGCCCCTACACACTCGATTCCCTGGCTGCATGGACCACAACATGCTGGGGGGCAGGCAGGGGCATGCCAACACTACACGCAATGCACAAATGTGCAGAGTGATGCCTACAGGGGTGCGGAGGAGGGTACCAGTTATGCCAGGTGGACCCTGCTGGAACATACTGCATGCCCCAGTGAATTACATCCACCAGTCATGGCAGCACCAGGATCCGACCACTGGAGCTGCCCCTGCCCACGAAGCTGATGGGGAGGGCTGGGGTGGACAGCCCATCCATGTGGGCAGTGTGTCTGTCGTGGACACAAACCAGATGGGTGAGCACATACACCCATCCCCTGAGTGCCCACCAGCCCTCCCACCACAGGGCTGCCCCACACCATTGGTGCCAAGCACACCCCACACATGCAACCCTTGGCACCCATAGTCAGTGCAGCTCCCCAGATGTATGCCCATTCCCGGCACATCTGAGCCCTGTCCTCCCTAATCTATCTGGTACCCGTCACCATAGGAGCTGAACTCCCCCTGGTGCCCAGTGCATACAAACAGTACCTGAACAGCTCTGTCTGCCTTCCCACCCCGGATCCCTGACCCTCCACCACAGCAGCATCATTGGTGTACAGTGGACACCACCAGTTGCAGCACCAGCCCCCCCACCAGATACTTGACTGTCAGTGCCACTGCTGTGGACAACTGGCAGCACTGCCCTCTTCACATCTCCACAGCCGCTGGCCGTCCAATCTCTGCTGAGGGTGTGCTATCTATAAATACAGGCACACTCCAAGCAGCAGTCAGGTGGCTGTGGAGATGTGAGGAGGGCAGATCAGCTGGCTGTCCGAGGCTGCGGCACCAATGGTCAGGTAATGGGTGGGGGGTGCCACGGCAGATGGGGGGGAACAACTGTTCACCACTGATGTTACGGCAGTACCGGGATTGGGAATGTGTGGCTGGGGCAGGTTGGCAGGTGTGGTGCCATGAAGGGCAGGGCAACCATGTGTGTGTGTGTGTGGGGGGGGCATGTACTCAGGGACCAGGGACCGGGCATGCATGTGGTGGTGATGGGGTTGTTCTGGAGAGCAACAGAGAGTGGCCATACTGTTGTGCGTGCATAGGGCATTCCAGGGGCCACAGCCATAGGGGCAAAGCAGCGCAGGGCAGGGTACCTGTGTTGCCTATACATTCACTCAGACCCACACCTTCTTGTACTAGGGATCCACTTTGAGACCCAGGAGGGCATCCATTTGGATTCTCACCTGGGTCTGGACTCCACCCCCTGGCTGCCTGCAGAGTCCTGCATACTGGAGAGGTGGAGCCACAGACAGGTGGAGGCCATTGATGAATATGGCCAGTGCGCACCTGTATGCAGATGCAGAGCTACATGGGTGAGATGCATGCCTCCGGCATGTAATTTTCACCCAATAGTGCATAGGGTCCATCAGTAGTATCAGAAAGGTTTTCACTATGTGAACTCCATATGCTTTTTTAAAAATGTTTCTTTATGAATATTAGGCACAACCACAAGCAACATCATGACAAAACAACACAACACCAAACAATAACAACACCAAACAAAGCCGATCCCCCCATCCCAACCCTTCCTCCCAGAGAGAAGAGTGTAACACTGTCAGAGTAAGGCCTATGGCAATAGGCCATATGAAACATAGAACAAGAGTTTTCCAGGGATAGTAGGTACAAGGCTCCATAGAAGGAGCCAAGTTCCTTGGCCAGGAGTCAAAACCCTGCATGTCAAATTGAAACTGAACAACTTCCGGTGATGTCACCTCCCCCTTTGACTGCTTAGAAGGAGAGCTCCAGTACCCGAGGATACAAAACCAGCCTAGTACAGCTTCTAAACTTTTACTTAATAGTTTTAAATACTCCCATGAGGTATGGCATCAAGTGGGCATAAAGGGGGTAAGAATAAATTCAAGCTGTTATCTGTAGAAGATGAGGGCTCCTCTCCAGAAATGTCCATCTCAGGGTCTTCAAAGAATTCTCAGACCACAATTCCTCCTACCGTGTCAGCTCCCAAATCAACTGAAAAAGGAAGTAATCGAAAACTAGATATTATTCTGACTGAACTGAAAGACTTCAAGGCTGAATTTATGTCATTTAAAGAAACAATGACTTAATTCCAAATAGATCTGACTACAGTCGCAAGTTACCACTTTAGAGGAACATTCACATCCCCAGTGGTAGCAACTGATGTAGGTTCAAAATGCCCTGGTACAAATTCTCAAAACTCAGCAAACTATAGTGGACAGGCAAGAAGACGCAGAAAATAGACAGCACAGGAATAATAAAAGAATATATGGAATACCAGAAAACTCTGAGGGTACCGACATGCTGGACTTCACAGGTCATTTCTCTGCACTGCTTTCACTCTGGATGTGGATTTCAACCTTGAAATGGGATGGGCGCACAGGGCACTTGGCCCTAAATCTACCCATCTTTCAGCCTGACCAAGATCAATAATAATCCATTTAGTAGGATTCCAAACAAAGGAACTGATACTGCAAAAAGCTTGGGCAAAAACTGAAGTATTTTGTAGCACTATTGGGGTGTTTGTGAACAATGACTACGCTCCCCACACAATGCAATTGTCATAGGGAATGTATTCCTA
Source organism: Neoceratodus forsteri (assembly GCA_016271365.2). Classification (NCBI taxonomy): domain Eukaryota; kingdom Metazoa; phylum Chordata; order Ceratodontiformes; family Ceratodontidae; genus Neoceratodus; species Neoceratodus forsteri. The sequence continues at coordinate 366,230,432 of CM028131.1, read as the reverse complement.
TCTTTACCATTCTCCGACAAAATAAACTGAAATTCTGGACTCCTAGCCAGCATGTCTGATTGTTCAGTACCCAGAGGAACAACAAAGTTATGCTTCTGCTGCCAAAGTGGCTTCTGACCTCAGAAACCGGGATTCAGCCTCCGTGCTCAAGTACCACTATCACAGAGCACCTCAGAACACTGTGCCTCTGGGCGTCTTCAACCCATGGATCCTGATGTTCAGCAATCCACTGACCTTATACACCTTACAGCGAATAATTGAACATTTACAGGCAGATCGGGACACCTGAAAGGTATAAAGAGTAATCTATGTAACCCTGGTCCTGTGAGTAATTGGATGGATTGCATTTACGCCATAGTGTGTGCGTGTGTATGTATGTCTGGGTGAAGGGTTGAGGATAAAACAAGGGGCACTCATTAGTGGTCTTTTTCTGTGCTGGCTATGGGGGTAGGGAGGCAGGGAGGGACTGATCTCACTTCTGGGTGGCTGGGATTTGCTGGAGCACCTCTATTTACTGGAGTTATTGCAGCCCTAGCAGCCTATAGGATAGCACAACGATGAAGGTGCCTAGTTCTCTTTAAAATCTATAAAATCAGCAAACATCTAGAAGCGAGTGAGGATAGAGGGGCCAGCTTCCTAGTGGCAACATGGTGACAACCTGGACGGATCCTTACCTTCCCTGATTACATTCATAATCAGTGCTGAAATGGGTACCCAGAATGCCTAACTGTCAATAATGGAATTTGAAGTGCAGCTTAAAGGTCAATGGGACAGTGGTTTTAGTTGCCTTCCAGAGGAGAGATGGCCACATGGTTCCCCTACATGGAGTCACTGCTTTATTTCAGTAACATTACCAGCTGGCAGATTACAATGCCTGTCTCTGCCCTTAAGTTTCATAGCACTGGATTGATTAGGCTCCCATAGGATTGATTATTTACTTTAGCTCTTACCAGGTTTGTGGCTCTTGATTTAGAGCTGTGGGTATTATAATTGGTGCATGATAGTTTTGTAATGGTACTTCTAGCTGCTGCAGGGGTCGGGTTGATGTACCGCTGCCTCTTATACTTTCAGTGCTGGCTGGAGAGATTGGGGTGGTGGCCGGGTCTGGTCTCGGCTTGGTCACATGTGCTCTTACCTCCTCCTTCATTTACACCTCATACAGGCCATTGGAGTTGGGGGACTTCGTTGATCAGTTACAATAGCACACCAAGAAGATTCTGCCTACTGGTCTTAGAACACTAAGGCTCGGATTTTACTTTGCTGTTCTTTGTATTTTCATGAAGTAATGGAACTACTACGTCCATGGAGCACTCTGGGAACATTTAGATTGATGATGTTGCCAGCCTTGGACTTTTACATTGTGGTTACATTTGACTAACCCCACACAGTGGCATATACTGTTAGTAGGGGTATTTAAGTGCAACAGCACTCATGCTAAATTTATTATTAATTCCTGAGGTTCTGCTTTTACATAATACAGATGCATGTCTATTTTATTTTAATTTTTCTCACACTGCAAGACTCCAAGTTTGGAGAGTGGAGCCATAATATACTTTTAGCATTATGCATAGTACCCTACATAAAGGTTTAATTATTTCTTTGTAATTTACTAAAACTCACTGGACAAATACATAAAAGGGCTTAGCATATTAACAGAATACACAGATGTACACCCCCCCTCAAGCATATTATTTATAAAGTCATATCGTTGGGCCCCAAGAGGGATGTAAATTCTGGGCAGATGGGTGGAGATGGTGGTTTTTGAAATTTTCTTTCACCCTAAATCTACCCATCTTAATGGGTGTATCCATCAGACTTGGGTTTGATTTCCACAACCTCCACTTGCATACTATGTGACTCTGAGCAAGTCTTTTAACCTCCACAGTGCTCCTGAGTCACCCCTGAAAACAGGCACTTCTGCCTAGGGCCTTACCTGGTTACCAAAGAAAAATACCAATATATTTTTACTGCATAATACAGTAGTCAGGGTACCCTGTGATTTACCTTTTCTTTACTCATGCTGCAATGATTTTGTTCAGGTAAAGATGACTGTTCAGACACATTTTATGTGTTTTATAAGCTTGTGTTTAGACTTTAGTCAGGTTTTTATTGTAGTCTTTGCATGTGAGCATCCAGGTTGTGGATTGCTAAGCACAGGATCATGGTTACCAACTAGCTTATTCAAGTTTATAATCAGCAGGTCTATCCAAAATCCTCAGCTGTTTAAATGAAATTTAGTCTGTATGAAAGTGCTGTATGTTCACAAGGAAAAACCTAACCTACAGCTTACAAAAAGGCTTCGTAGTTAGCACCCCATTTAAGTGAATGGAATAAGTTGCACCTTTTCTCCCACCTGTAGCAACAGAAAGTTTTCTTATAACCTGCTTCAACACATTTCAAATGTTAAGTGATTAAGTGTACGTATGCTTGGCCAGTGGAGTTTGAAACCAAACCAGACAAGGATTCAAAAGAAAACAGTGTAACATATAACCCTTCCCCCACCTTACACTGCACTGTGTCAGCTAAACCCAAGTCTGCATGCAAAATTGTCAACATATTTGAGAGTACTGTATTAAAAATGTTAATACTTTTTACACAGTTCAAAGGAAAAACTCAAAAATTGCAAGAAATTGTGGAACATGTCAGTTTTTGTGAAGAATAGTAAAAATTGCAGATTCCGCAAAAAAATTGTAGGTGCAATTTTCCAGTGCCCCAGCCAATACGCGGGATCGCTGGTCATAGGGGGTGATTTAAACTGCCTCCTTAACCCAGCAGTGGACACTTCAGTTCCCTGAGCCCCTGCTTCCACATCAGGACAAAGGCACCTTCAGCAGCTAATCAGAGGGGTGGGGCTGGTGAATATCTGAAGACACTTACAGTATATCCAACCACCAGACATTTCACCTTTTACTCACACGCCCATAGACATTATTCCAGACTGGAGTACTTTTGTGTCAGCGTGGAGCACCTTGGTTAGGTGCACTCCTCTGACATACAGAATATGTATAGTTCTAATCATACACCCATCTGTTTAAAATTGGGACTCAAAAAAGAACACAGAAACACCTTTTGAAGATTTAACAATTCCCTCCTATGGGATTCTGAATTCCTTAGCATAGTAAAGGAGACCATCCCTTGAATAATTCACAAAAACACTTCAGAGTCTACTACACCTCAGGTTCTAAGGAATACCTTAAAAACAGTCCTCTGTGGCTATATAATTTTATATGCACCCTGAAAGAAAAAGCAAAGCGAAGCAAAATTAAGTGAGCTACAGGAGAAATTACAGTTTCTCCAATTGATTCATACTCAGGGGGACAACTCCTTGACCCAGCTAATCCAACAGACACAGAATAAGATCCTGAACTTAGTAACATATAAGATGGAATAAGCACTATTGTGGCTTCACTAGAAATATTATAAAGGTGGAACATGGGCATCTAACATGTTGGCCTACTGCCTTAGAAAACAACGTAGATTGTTTTGGTATGCTGACCGTACAGTGAAACCCACACGGTGAAATCCCCCACAGCGACAATCTTGACAGGATTCGAGATTGTTGTTGTGAGGGAACCTAGGGTGACAGTTTGCCCTTTCTCTGTATGTTGCCGCCCCTACAAATGAACTCTGACTCAGAGTGGATAATCCATAGTAGGGGGGGCACAAGGGGGTGCAGCCCCCCACATGGGGGGTTTGGGAGTGCAGCCCCCAGAGAGAAACACACCGATGTCAGACAGGCAAAAGTTCACCTGTCAACATCAGGGATATTGCTATGCTGAACATCGACAACAGTGTTGTCGATTCAGCATAGGTAAACTGATTGTTTTCCATTGTTAAAATAAAAAACCCAGAATGGACCAGCATGTAGTGACTACCTCACAGATACTCCAAATTTTTCATAATTACTACTCCCAATTATATACAGAAGAACTGCCACCATTAAAAGATGCTGTGACATTTTTAGAGAGGCTATAGCTCCCAACATTGACAGAAATACAAAAGGAATCTCCTCTCTACCCTATAACATAGTAAGAGTTAGTTTATATTGTTAAAAATCTAAAAAAAAAAGGAAATGCCCAGGCCCAGATGGCTATGGGCCAGAGTATTATAAGGCTCTACTAGAGATGCTAAAGAATCCAATGTTACGAACCCTACAGGAAAGTCATGATTTACCGAAAGCAAATAAATAAATAAATTATACTGCCATTTATACCTTATCCTGGAGGCAGGCTACTATCTCGGCTTCTTAAAACCTAACAAGCCAAGTCATCTATGAGATTCTTATTGGCCCATTTCAGTCTTCAACTAGGACTACAAAATTTACACTAGAATCCTTGCCCATAGTCAAGACTTTATTTTTCCCACACTTACTCACTCAGATCAATCGGGATTTATCAGAACAAGACATACTACTGATAATATTAAACAAACCTTGTATTTCATTAATCATGCTTATCATACTAAAACACCTTTGTTGATCCTTAGCCTCGATGTTCAAAAGGCATTTGACAGAGTGTCTTGAACTTTTTGCAACTATCCCTTTCTAAATTTGGCTTTCCCTAAGAATTCTTAAATAATGCTGTATCTCTGGTATAAATATTATACCCCAAGTGATTGTAAAGGTCAGTGGGTCCCACTCCACTTGCTTTAGTTTGTTCTGAGGCACCAGGCAAGGAAACCCTATATCACCATATCTGTTTGCCTTATATGCAGAACCAATAGCTCAGTTTCTGCGTCAGACCCAACAAATACAAAGCTATTCAGTAGACTATCACCTGCACAAGCTGGTGTATTATGCAGATGACTTACTGTTATATGTCACATATCCTGACTGTCTCCTGGTACTAGAACGTAGAAACATAGAAACATAGAAGTTGACGGCAGATAAGGACTGCAAAGCCCATCCAGTCTGCCCATTTCTTTTTCTACCTTATAAATGTGCCATCGTCCTTTGCTGTCTGTGGCCTATCTATTCATACTTATCTGTATTGCTCCCTTTTGCCTATCCCATGCCTGTTCAAAGCCCTGCACTGTATTCATAGCTACCACTTCCTGAGGTAGGCCATTCCATGCATTCAACACCCTTTCTGTGAAAAAGAACTTCCTCACATTACCCCTTAATTGGCTTCCCTCTAATCTCATGCTGTGTCCTCTTGTCCTGCTACTTTACTTATACTGAAACATGTTAGACTCTTTCACCTTGTTAATGCCCTTAAGGTGTTTGAATGTTTTGATCATATCACCTCTCTCTCTCCTTTGCTCCAGGGTATACATATTGAGCTTTGTTAATCTGTTCTCGTACGACTTTTGATGCAGTCCCTGCACCATTTTCGTTGCCCTTCTCTGGACTGCCTCTATTTGGTTAATGTTCTTGTGAAGGTGTGGCCTCCAGTACTGCATGAAGTACTCCAGATGGGGCCTAACCAGTGTCTTGTAAAGAGGGATTATTACCTCCCTCTTACAACTTGTGATACCCCTAGTAATACACCCTAACATCCCACTAGCCTTACCTACTGCTTTAGAGGTCTGCTTGGAAGATTTCAGGTCATCGGTGATGGTGATGCCCAAGTCTCTTTCTTCCTTTGTGACTGCCAGCAATTCCCCTCCCAGCCTATAGGTGGCTTCAGGGTTTCTCTTCTCTATGTGCATGATGTTGCACTTGTTTGCATTAAATCCCAGTTGCCACTCTTCCAACCGTTTTGCTAGTTTATCCAGATCTCTTCTCATTCTGCCCACCCCATCTGGATCATCTGCTCTGTTGCAGATCTTGGTGTCATCTGCAAACAGACAAGCCTTACCCTCTAGTCCATCTGCAATGTCACTGATGAAGATATTGAAGAGGATTGGCCCCAGGGCTGATCCCTGAGGTACCCCACTTGTGACTTGCATCTCTTCTGACTGCATGCCATTTACCACCATTCTCTGTTTTCTGCCCGCCAACCAATTTGCCACCCAGTTGACCAACTTCTGAACCACCCCAAGCCTAACCAGCTTGTTTATCAATCTTTTAAGTGGAACAGTGCCGAAAGCTTTGCTGAAGTCAAGGTAGGTGACATCAACTGCTCCCCCTTGGTCTACCACTCTGGTTACCCAGTCAAAGAAATCAATGAGATTAATTTGACAGAACCTTCCTTTTGTAAATCCATGCTGTGTTGGATCCTGTGCCCCTATGGATTCCAGGTGTTGCACTATCCTTTCCTTAAGGAGTGCCTCCATAATCTTGCCCACTACTGAGATAAGACTGACTGGTCTGTAGTTCGCTGCCTCCTCCCTGCTACCACTCTTGTGGAGTGGGATCACATGAGTCCTTCTCCAGTCTTCTGGGACCTCTCCAGTGATCAGAGACTCACTAAACAGTTCTACTAATGGCTTTGCTAATTCCACCCTTAGCTCCTTTAGCACCCTGGGATGTATGCCATCAGGTCCCATTGCCTTGTCCACCCTTAGCTTAGCAAACTCTTGTAGGACCCTTTCTTTTGTGAAGGGAGTAGTGCTCACCTCCCTCTCCCTCTGTGTCCATAGTGCTGAGCTGTGGGCCCTACCCTACGTTCTCTTCAGTTAATACTGAGCAAAAGTATCTATTTAGGATAGATGCTTTTACAGGGTCCTCCTCCTCACATGCCCCCTTTTCTCCTTTGAGCTTAGCAATACCCCCTCTAGACTTTCTCCTTTCACTAATTATCTATAGAAAGCCTTGTCACTTTCTTTTACTGTTTGTGCTAGTGTTTCCTCAGTTTGTGACTTTGCCTGCATTACTGCCTTTCCTGCTTCCCTTAGGGCAGTTTGGTATAACTCCCTAACTTCATCCAGCTGTGTTCCCTTATATTTCCTGAAGGCCAGCCTTTTGCTTCTGACCTTTTCTGCTTCTGTATTTGAGAACCAAAGTGGCTTTCTTCTTCTTTTGCACTTCCTTTTCTATTTAACACAATGGGATGTTGCTTTAAGTATTGCATCCTTAATGCTCGCCCACTTTGCCTGTACCCCCTCACCTGTGTTTCTTTTTGCCAGGGCTAGCTTAACTCAGTTGGCTGTCTTATCAAGGTCAGCTCCTCTGAAGTCCCATATTTTTGCCTTGGAATCGGATGATTTAGTTGTAGTGGCCAAATTGAACCATACCATGTGATGGTCACTGGCCCCCAGGTGACCTTCTACCTGGAGATCTGTGATCCCTTCCCTGTTAGTCAGTACTAGATCTTTGATAGCCCTGTCTCTTGTGGGTTGTTGTACCAGTTGTTTGAGGCCCTCCCCTCTGCAGGGAATCCACCATGTGTTTAGTTCTCGCAGATGTTCCTACTGGTATTGACCAATCTGTGTCCTGCATGTTGAAGTCTCCCATTATCAGAACCTCCCCTTTAGCTGTCATGTATTGTATATCTTCTAACGGTAATGTGTCTATGTCCTCCCCCTGGTCTGGGGGCCTGTAGACAACCCCAGTTCTTATGGCTGTACCATTTCCTGTTTTCAGGGTGACCCACAGTTCTTCTGGCTCCTCATGTGTATTCAGAATTTCTGTAGCTTTGATATTTTCATTGACATACAGGGCCACTCCACACCCCCCCTTTTGTACCTCGGTCTCTTCTAGAACAGTACATAGCCAGGTACTGAAGGTCTCAATTGTGGTTACTGGTAAACCACGTCTCATTAATTGCTACTATGTCCAGTTTAGCCTCTCACATTATTGCCTGCAGGTCTGGGATGTTATTTCCCAGGCTGTGAGCATTTGTGTACATGATTTTCCATTGGCCAGATTTTGGTGTGTTAGTTGTTGGGTGAGGTCTGGCATTTCCTCTGTGTGTCGTATGGGGAGACGGACCTTTTTTCTTACCCGGTGATGCAAATGAACTGCAAACATGCTGAATCCCTGTTTGACCACTAGCTGAGGGAGGAAGGGGTGTTCTTCTCATTTGACGTATGGGGTGCTGCACCCCTCTCCCCATTTGCTAGTTTAAATATTCTGCAAAAATGTCAAACTTCTGCCCCAATGCACTGACTCCCTCTTTAGTCAGATGCAGTCCATCAAATTTAAAGAACTTTCACTCACAAAATTGTTGCCAGTTCCCTACAAATCTGTGTCCTTTTTGCTGGCACCAGCCCTTGAGCCACATGTTTAGCTCCCCTATCTCCCCTTCTCTGACCTTCTGTCCATCTGCCCCCCCTCTTCCAGACTGTCAGAATCTCAGAGAAGGAGATGCTGGATGAAATGGATGATAGTTTGTCACCTAGACTGGTCAGGTGTTCCTTGGTCTCCACAACTGACCGGCTGGCGAGATCATTAGTCCCTATGTGTACCAGGACATCAGTGTTTTCTCCAGCTTCCTGAACAATTTTAGCAATGTGGTCAGTGTCTCTCCATGCTGATGTACCTGGGAGACATCTGACCATTACCCCTGGCTGGAGATAGGTATCAACTCCCTGAATCATGAAGTCTCCTGTGATCAGAAGTTTTTGGGATTTACTTTTTGCATTTTTTGTTTTGGTTCCTGATTAGGGCGAGTTTTGTTGTACTAGCTCCTGTGCTGCAGTGCCCTGCTCCGCAGTGTCCTCTACCCCTTTGTTTGATTTCAGAGATAGAGGCAGATACCTGTTGTAGTGTTTATATGGTTTTTGAAGGTAATGTGTTGGAGAGCACCAAGTGATGGGACACCCGATTTGCCCCTCCTAACCACCTGCCAGCCTCCCAGACCAACTACCCTCTGCGGCCGTGGTTCTTTTGTTGAATGTTGGGGAAATGGCAGGTGGTTCTTATAATTTATTTCATTTTGAATATGAAATTTGAGGCGCGCAGTCTCTGCCAATGCTGCCCGGAGCTGAGCCCTAAGATCTCCAATGGCCCAGCATTTAGGACAGTGACCTAAATCCTGTAAGACTATCCTTCTGAAAAGTGTTCCGCAGTACCTGCAGTTAATGATATCCATTCCAGATAAGTTGTTGGGTTTATAACCTGGTCAGAGTAATTAGAAGGAAGAAAATGCAGATAATGGTTTGATTTTGTGTTTTGTTTTCGTATAACTTGTTATAACAAGTTAAATTACTAGTGCCCCTGTAATTGAGCTCACTTTGTGGATGCCCCTCTGATCCACCCCTTCCTGCTTTGCCACAGGAAATGTCACGACTTGGTACCCTATAAAAGGAGTGTAGTGTGGGGTGGTTGGGGATGGGGGTGGGTGGCTGGGCCCTTCCCCTGCCGAAAAAGAAGAACCATGGATGAAAGAACAAGGAGGTAAAAGCAGAAACAATCAGTCAACAACAAATGCAGTAACCCTGAAAGCTTATCCTAATGTTAGATAAAACTGTAAAACATTGTTTACATACCATCGAGCAAGTCTTGGGCTATAAAATTAACTCCCCCAAAAATGGCAGTCCTACAAATACATTTTAACCCATCCTCCCAGCTACAACAATGACACCTCTATAAATGGAATTAAACTGATATTAAATACCTTGGTATCTACCTGACCCCAAACCCTACAAAAGTTTGTACACAAAACTATTCCCCTTTGTTAGAATGGGTAAAAATGGATCCACAACTTTGGCGCCACACCCCTATTTCTCTACTCAGTAGAGTACAAACCATACCATTGAATATGCTGCCGCTGTTGTTTTATCTTTTTCAGAATATACCATTAATCCCTTCCAAGACAGACTTGGCTAAGTGGGACAGGATGATTTCCACCTTTCTATGGAATGGGGGATGTCCCAGGATGGCTAAATATGGGGGAGGGGGACTGGCATTGCCCAACCTGTTTCATTACTCAATGGCATCATTAATTACCCACTTGACATACTGGCTTTGTTCACTGTCCCGGGCCCCCTAGTGTGTATTGGTTGAATGTACTTTGGCCCTGGAGGCCTTACATGAAACCAAGGTTTTTCAACTATACCGGCAGGCATAACTCCACTTCAGAACCATCTATTTACAGAACAAACCTATTAAGATACTGGCAAACTGTTTTAAAAAAATCTGAAAATTTGACTGGTGCACAAAGGTTTGGTATTCTGGCCAGGAACCTGACTTTTTTTCTGGCTAGGCTGGGTCTGGTCCAGGTTTGTCACTTTTATTATGAGGCGGATTTAAAGACTTTTCAGCAATTACAAACTGAGTTTTAACTAACATGCTTGGATTACTATAGAGCTCTTCAAGTTAGATATTTTTTAAGTAGCACCACTGACCTCATGGTTAAACCCCAGGCCATGGCACCTATTTTTCTATTAATTCTAGTGGATCAGAGGGGAAACTTCCCCTTCTCACCTTATCTCCCATTTCTACTGTGCTCTTACTAATGTCCCAACCTCATTAATGGAAGTGGTTCAATCCAACTGGGAGGCAGAACTTTCCATCACACTAACCCCACAACAATGGATAGATATATGGTGGGGACAGCACTGGATTACCTCCTCCTCCTCCTATATATGGTGCGTGTATGGATGGAAGGTGTCATCCTGCTATTTCCTTACACCCCAAATAACTGTCAAATTTCATGCTTCTCGAGATGTCTCTTGTTGGAGGAGTTGCAGATGTAAGGTTTCCACACACACAGTCATGTCCAGTCCTGACCCCCTTTTGGAAGGTAGTTGAGTCTGCCCTGAGAGAAATGATCCCTGATTTAGGGCCTTTGACACCAGAAGTAGCAATTTTACTACACTCCCCCCCCCCCACAAATCATACAGAAAGATCACCATTACCTCCTTAGTATTTTATTGGCAGCAGCTAAAAAAGCAGTGACTAAATTATGGCTACAGAACTCACCTACACAAGTCAAACTTTGGGAAAATATAATCTATGAGATTTATAAAATGGAACAAATGACAGCCCAGTCACAAGATAAGTTGCCTCTTTTGACAAATAGATGGATGGTTTGGCTACTATACATTTCCCAACATAGAATGGATGTCCTTCCCTGATGGAGATTTGGAGGGGGGGGGGAATGAGATATGATCCAGTTGGTTCATACAGTTACTGATCTTTCAGTCAGATGCTCAGTGTGTAGAAGGGTCCCCTCCCATATATCTGTATGTATACCTTTATTAGAGGTGTCCACCGCCTCCTCCTCCCCAGTGTCCCAAGGGATGAATTGGTAGACTATGATATTGAAAGTATTGCTGCTGCACTACTATGAAACATGAAGGAATGTGTGTGGAGCCTTGCACCGACATCTGTGTCCATTAATTTTACTGATTTTACCTGGGCGACTGCAGGGGAAGCAGCTGGCTGCTCTGCTTGGGCAGCAGTGTGTTTGGAGACACTCAGTAGCTGCAAGGGAAGGCAGCAGTGAGAAAACTGGTTTTGGTGTACTGACGCATGGCACTTCTTGGATCCCCTTTGGAGGTCCACTGAAGCAGAGAGCACTGAGACTTCTCAAAGCTTGGCGAAGCTTTTTTTTGCTGCCATGTGCTGACTAACCTGCCTTTTTAAAGGCAAGTTATGTGCATTATCTGCCGTGTGTTGGGAGGTAGTTGAGTGTCCCCATAGCAACGAGTGACAGCACGGGACTGCACCCATATATTGCTCAGCTCTAGCGAGCATTTTAAACAGGAAGGCCTATGTGTGGAGCCCTGCATGGACATCTGTGTCCATTAATTTTACTGATTTTACCTGGGCAACTACAGGGGAAGGCAGTTGGCTACTCTACTTGGGCAACACTGTGTTTGGAGACACTCAGTAGCTGCCAGGGAAGGTAGCAGTGAGAGAACTGTTTTTGGTGTACTTATGCATGACACATCTTGCATCCCCTTTGGAAGTCTACTGAAGCAGACAGCACTGAGACTTCTCACTGTTTGGAGAAGCATTTTTCTGCTGCCAGTTGCTGACTAACCTGCCTTTTTAAAGGCAGGTTATGTGCATTGCCTGCCGTGTGTCGGGAGGTTTTCAAGCATCCCCATAGCAACGGGCGATGTCACGGCAGTGCGCCCATATATTGCTTGACTCTAGAAAGTGGAGCTGAGCACAGAGTAGAGGCAATGCAGGCAGAGGTCAGCGGTGTCTGTTGGCGCCAGTTGGTAAAGTTGGAGGAGTTGGACCAGATCGCCTCTTATATTTCTATAATATCCAAGTGGTATGGAACCAGCTGTTGTCACACATGTGGGAAGGGAAATGGGCATTAATTGTATCAGCTGTGGGGAATTTAGTATAGAAGAAAATCAAAGTCTCAGTCAATATACATGTCAGCAATGTAAAGAAATACAGGCTCTTAAAATTAAGCTTGCAGAACTGTAATGTGAATTAAATTGTGGGAAGAATTTATCTTCATACAGTACTCTAACAAACAAAAATAGCCCGAGTGTAGTTTGAAAAGGCTAAGAGAGTCAGAGGATACCTCTGAACTAGGGGAAAGTGGTCCCAAAAGGCAAATAGAAATTGATCATAATTCTGTAGCCTCAGACTAATCAGAACCTTGTAACCTGAGTTTTCAAAAAGGGGTTGAAGGGCAATGGAATTTTCCATACCTGTTCAAAATAGGTCTCAACCTCTTGAACAGCCTATGGCTAATACTGAAGGAGTAACTGATGAAGCACTGCTTATAGTAAGTGAAAGTACTGAAACAGAAGAGGGCAGTTCTGCTAATTTAGGGGGAAGTGAAGAAATGGATAGTAATCAGGGACCAGATGTGGTATCTGATATGGAAGTGCAGGAAGGAGGTAGTCAACAAGAAGGCAATGTAGCATCATGAGTAAATCTTAATTTTGAGGGTATAAATCATCCAGTTTATATAATTGGGGATGCTATCATACATTACACAGATCATTACATCACAGCCTTAAATAAGGAATTAGCAAGCAGTAGCTTCTGCCCAGGAACAGGTGTGGAAGACATATTACAAATTGTACCCACATTAATAAAATCTGACAAGAATATTAGACCCCTGGTCTTAATACATATTGGTACAAATAATATTAAATCAGGTCCTATATAGGGGCCATTTTTAATGGGATGAAGGAGCTACATGCTAGGCTTGTAGATATCAATTGTGATGTTATTATCTCAGAGATACTGCCTATCCCTAGGGCCAATGTTAATGTTAATAAAACAATAAGTCAGTTAAACAATTGGATTACACAATGGTGCCTGTTTAAAAATATAAAATGTATAAAATCATGGGAGATGTTGGTAAATAATAGGAAACTGTATTGCATAGATGGCTTGCACCTTAACAGAATGGGAAGCAAGCTGTTGGGGGCATCATTTATGGCAGCTGTAAAACAATCTTTAAACTTGTGACCCAGGGGTGTAGGAAACCTGCACAATGTGCTACCGGTAGGGATCACAAATGAAATGATAAACTTAATTGTATGTTAATAAATTTCTGCAGTTTAAAGAACAAAATTGAGGAGATACAATACAGATTCATTTGGGGGTGTCAGTGGCTCAGTAGGTAGCACACTCGCCTCTTAGGCTGGGAGAGTAGAGGGCTGTGGGTTCAGTTCCCACATCTGGCACTTGGGTTAATATCCCAGTACTGACACTTTAGTGCAGCATGAGAGGGGTGGTGCACTTCTGAGGTGCCATCTTTCAGATAAGACGTTAAACCGAGGTCCCATCTGCCTGGATTGGTGGTAGTTCAGGTGGATGTTAAAGATCCCATGGCACTTCTCGAAAAGAGTAGGGGAATTTTTTATTATTATAACATCAAAAACAAAATAATTATAAACAGTGTGAAACCACACAAATCAAAATACCAATCAAAAGGCAAACAAAATTAAATAAGTATTACAGTCAGACAGTATCAGATCAGTATGTAAAAGAAACCATACATCAACCCCCACCAAAAGAACAGGGAATTTTTCCTTTTTTTTTTTAACATCATAGCAAACAATGATTACAAATAGTATAAGATCGCACAAAAGTAAATACAACTCAAAAAGCAAACAATAATATACAAACATTAAGTCATTCAATATTGGAGCAATATGGAAAGGAAAGATGCATCCGCCACCCCCCTAAAAAATAGGGAAAGGTTTTTTCAGAAGAACTTCATAACTAACAAAGAGAACTAAACATAAAGGTACAACATAAACATTACTAATAACCACATATTAGGCATTGGATGAAAAGAAAAACTCAGCAGTCCTTCTGCAGCTTAAACATGTAATAGGACTTAACCCCAAGCCCCCCTTAAAGTGAATTCGAAAGTTATTTATATTTGATAAAAAATAAAAACCCTTTCCACCAATCAGTCACTTTTTGTGTAGTTCCAAATTGTAGGTCCTTCAAATAAACCTTCTCCATGGCTTCCTGAATTAATAAACTAATAGTTTCATAAGACATTATTCTTTGATAAAGCACCCACTGGCATCTAGCCTGCCATAAATAATATTTCAAACAACAACAAAAAATCTGTAGGGTTTTCAGATCGTATTTAACCTGAAACCAAGGAAAAATACCCAAGATCAAAACATCATAATTTAAAGTTAAGAGCCATTTCATATTCCACTTTAAGGCCAGGAATTTCCAAAGGGAGTTGGCATAATGACAATGAAAGAAAAAGTGTTCCATAGTCTCTTCTTGATTTATACAACTAGAAAATGGACATAACCTTTCATCTTTAGCCTTATGCTTAGCATTACCTCGGACCCCAATTCCACCATAGACAGTCAACCACTGAAACTCCCACATATAACTTGGCAAACGAGGATTGTTTAGTTGAGAGAGAGTTCTTGAAATGAGAGCAGTAGGACAATTTTTAAAAGCAGGCGCTGAGGGATACAGCAACAATATAACCGTAGAATATAAGTTTGGCCCTGACAAATGAGAAACAGTTTGCCTAGAAAGGCCCCATTTATACAGTTTTTTTACTACTGGATAGAAAAAGAGTGGAACCTTCATGAACCTTGTTAATTTCGGGGGGGTAGAATGCCATGCTGAAAAGTAAGGACCTACTACACTATGAAACAAGAAGCCACTGAGAGATACTAATGGTAATAATCCAATTTTAACATTTTGAGAAATAAATAAGGTAAGAAAAACCGTGATGGGATCTACCATTCCCAATCCCCCTTTATTTTTCCCTAAGTAGGTATATTGCCTTTTTATGGGGTTAAGCCTATTATCCCAAAGCATCTGAAAGAACAGGCTATACAATCTTGTTTTAAATTCTTGAGTAAGTGGAAAAATCATTGCTACATACAAAAACTTCGGAATTAACAATCTTTTTACAACCTGTACCCTTTTTAGTTTAGACAATCGCCAGTGTTTCCACACTTGAACTTTAGTATTTGCTAAAGACAAGGCACATTCCCAGTTTAAAAGGGGGAGATTTTGTGATCCAAAAATTAATCCCAGGATCTTAATTGGGTCTGAGGAAATCCGAATTCCCAGAATAGAAACCTCTGCCGGAGAATTAACCCCAATAAATAAACCCGACTTTTTGAAATATTAATTTTTGAATTAGAAACATGGGAATAAGAAGTTAAAAAATCCAAAAAAAGGGGGATGTGAGTGTAATCAGAAAAACACAGAAACATCATCAGCATAGGCCTGTAAATACAAAGTGTACAACCCAGGGGATCCCAGCACCCCTTTCCATCGAGGGTAACGTGTTAATGACTGTATTAAAGCATCAATGGTAAATACATATAATAAAGGACTTAAAGGGCATCCTTGTCGTACCCCCGTAACTAGATGAACACTTTCCGAAATTGAGTTATGGATAACTGGATGTATAACAGCTGAATTATAAAGCGTTTTTATCCATTGGACAAAAGAAAAGGGGACCCCGTAATATTGCAAAATTAAAAACCAAAAAGGGCGATACACCCGATCAAAAGCTTTCAATTGATCTAGAGAAAGAATACAACCTGTAAGATTATGTAATAAATAATATTCAATGATATCCCTAAGAATCATAAGAGGCTGCAGTACCTTTCGGCCTGGAAGCCCACAATATTGAAAAAGGGATATAACCACAGTTGCCAAGGTCATAAGTCGAGTATTCAAAATGCTAGTTCGCAGTTGGTAATCTGAATTAAGCAGTGTAATTGGTCTCCAATTTCCCAGTTTCTCCCAATCCCCTGATTTATACAAAAAAATTAATAAACCTTCAGAAAACCAAAGGGGAAATGTGGGGATCAAGAGAAAAAAATTAAATACCATAGTCAAAATTCCGAAAATTCGGAAGGAAATGCTTTGTACAATTCCACTGTTATACCATCAATTCCTGGGGAAATTCCACTCTTTTGGGACTGAATTGCAATTTCAACTTCTAGTACTGTTATTGGAGTAATTAAACATGATTTATCAAACCTAACATTGGGAAGTTGAATCTTTTCCAAAAAAGCTCTCATCTCCTCACATTTGGGGTAATTTGGGGTCAAGTAACTCTAAAATCGCTTAATAGTGGCATGCATACCAGGAATATCGTGAACTAATTCTCCCTCATATGTTAACAAACAGGACATGGTAACCTTAGATTTATAACATTTAAGTGCCTCATATGGGTCTCCATAAGTTTGTTTCTGAGTACCTTCCTGAAAAAGTACTTTCATAGTATTTGCTCTGTTATATTGCACCTCTAGTAATTGCTGTTTTATGATAGTAATTTGAGAAGAATAATCAACTTTAGAAGTGTTAGCCATGGAAAACAAATAATATAATTGCTGAAGTAATTTTAGATAGTGCAAAAACTTAAGGTTTGCACTAGATTTTCTACGGTTTAATAATAACAATTTGAAATCCATTTTAGAATCTTTCCACCAGTCACCTAGATCATCATAAAGAAATGCAACTGAAAGCCGTGCACTGAGCAATGATTTAATAGCCTGCAATATAAGTGGATCTTTTAACAGAGGAGAACTCAGTTTCCATCTTGACTTAGGGGGAGAATTTACCTTACTGGATAAAAAAAAACGCACTTAAAAAAAGATGATCCGAAACGCTACAGGAGATGTGAAAATGCATGGGAGAAGGTGTTTAGATAGAAAAATATAATCAATTGTGGAGTGAGTATTTCTTCGATAAGAAAATTTTGGTCCTGCTTGCTGGAACTGCCAACTATTCACTAGGCCTGATGTATCCAAAAGTTGGAACAAAGCATTGGAATCGCTAATAAATCTTTTACCTTTATCCGTAAGCCCACCTTTTGTGCTTTCTGAAGCTCACAGTTAAAGTCACCGATAGAAAGATATGAAAGTAGTGACTAAAAAGGGTCAATCATGGAAAAAGAGCAACCTCTCAGCCTTAACCTGTGAGCAATAAACATTAATAAACCTACATACCATGGAATCCCATTTCCATCCAGAGAATCATCAGTCTACCTGGGACTAAATCGATAATTTTAATAAGGGAAAACTTAAATGAATTAAAAGAAAACCAATACCATCAGCAGACTGCTGCCCAAATGACCAGTAGGAAGGGCCCCAACACCATTCTTTCTGAAAAACCTAGCTTGATCCAAGGTAAACATCCATGATTCTTGAATGAAACAAATATCAATGGAAGAACCATGAATGTAGTCATATATAATCTGACGCCTACTAGAAAGTACTAAACTATGGACATTTATAGAACCAATAGTAAATACCATTTAGCAAAGACTTAATTACCCATCCTTTTTCCGTCTCCTTTTCTTTTTTCCTTTATAACCTTCCTGAGAGGGTGCAGGGGAGGGGGGCTATCCTGCAGACATTGGGATTCAGGATCTCCACACTCCATATCAGTATCTCCCCACTGTGGTGATAAAACAGCAAAGGGATTATAAGACTCAATAACTGTTTGAGAAAGAAGGGCCAGGGGTTTAAAAATCCCAGAGGATCTCCTCACCACTACTACTGGAGGCGGGTCAGGAAGTTCCAAAGCCTGATTCTCCTGCTTTGAAGCATAACACACCGGGGAAAGAAGGGGTGGCGGGGGGGATCTAAAGGCCTGAAGGGGGGCAAAACATGGGTTCGCTCCATTGTCTGAAGGGAGTTCTGTTGTTGATCTACCTCCTTCCTAGTAGTGGCAGCAGCTATCCTGATAGGTTTGTCAACTAGATCTTGAGCTTGCTGAATAAGCTGGTCGGGACTACCACTGCAGGCCTTGTTTTTTGCTGCCCGGAGACACTCAGCAAATATATGCCCAGTATCATCACATAAGTCACATTTGGTGACATTGACACATTGAAAGGCAGTGTGACCTATGTCCCCACAATTGTCATAGCGTGGTCTATCACAAGAACTGGATAGGTGAGTAAGAGATCCACATTAATAACAGGCTCTAGGCTGTCCAGCATAGAAGTACACTCCTCTATCTCTTCCTAAAAGAAAATAATTAGGAATGTGCTCTATACCGCTCTCATTTTGCCGAAGCTTTACCTTGAACCGCCAACCTCCGGTCCAAAATTGTTCAGAGTCGAGAATGGCTTCTGGTGAGCTTAAGACTTCACTTTTTAGGGATAACCAATAGGCACATCATCTACATGGACCCCTTCATTTCTAAACATAATGGTCACATATTTAATCAAAGGTTTTGATAATGGAATGACTAGAAAGGGGGTCCATAAAGGTGAAAACTTAACCTGGTTATATCGCTCCCAAAATAAATCCAATGCTGATGCAGAAAGAAAACTGATATCAAAGTTATCCTCACCAGAAATGTTAATAAAGGCAAAAACTTCCCTTGGTGAGAAATGCAAAGAATCCTTAAGCAAGCTTTTCCCAACATAATGCCTATCTGGCCTCACCTCCAAACCACCCTTATAGCGCAGTCTGACAGCATTCCTACGAGGCGCAGCTTCTTTTTTAATTTTAGCAAATAAATCAGACATTAACAGTTTCCCTTCAACCTGCTGCTGTAGTGGTAAAGCAGAGGGGCCATTAGGTCCTGAAATCATAGTAGAATCAGAAAGTTCAGTTATTGCAGAAACAGCAGCATGAGAGGGCACATTGGGGGCTTTCACCAAAGGCAAAATACTAGAACTAACAGTGTCAGATAAAGAATCTTCAGACTGCTGAGGTTTCCAAGCTGGTTCATTCTGGGAAAAGTTCAATTTAGGGTCCCAGCCAGGTGTAGGGTGCCAGGTTCCCTGCTTTAAAGTCCACCCTGCTTCCCCAAGAGCCTTCTGAGGAGACCATGCCTCCGTAGCCTGAGGTTGCTTGTGGGCAACTACAGGCAACATCCCCGAAGTAAGTTCCAAAGACCCTGGATTCTTGTTGCAAACAACCTGATTATTATCTGTCTCCAAATGACGCCTTGAAAGAAAAAAAGCCGTTCGTCTCTCTTTGCAGTCTTCCCCTATCCTATCCTGCGGCTTCACAAAACAAAAGTCAGTAACTCCTTCTTGTTGTAGGGGGTTTGTTTGAAACACATAGTGAGTTTTGTGAGGTGTACTGGTCTCCGAGAGAACCGATGAAGCACCTCGCAACACAAAACCCGCAGCTTTTTTCAGCGGGACACATCCTGGATCAGGAGTGGAACCCTCGCCTGTCAAAACTGAATCATCAGTGTCACTCAGCTGTGCAGCAACAGTAGGCTGCAAGTCCAACTTAGTTTTCTGCAGTTGCGACTCTGAGGACGGCTCTAGGCACAGAATCTCCAAGGATTCGATACTGCCAGCCATCGCTAATACTGGGCTTGAAGCAAGAGTAGAGCTTTGTTGTAAAGACTCACCACAACAACGTTCTCAGGAACGCCACTGGACTATCTCTCCCGGCTAACGTGAATCTGCTCCAGGTTACTGTCAGGCGCAGCCGTGGTATCCATCTCACTGAGTAGCAGCTGAAGGCATTTCTGTTCGTCATTCAAAGAGGCAAGCTGAAGCTTAAGGTGTTCCTGTGAAGTTACAGGAGATAAAGATTCTGAAAGTACTTCCACAGCTTGAGGGCTAGTCGTCGGAAAATGTACCTCCAATTTAGCCCCGAGTAAATCATGCTTCGGGATCTCATAATTTACAACAGTTTTCTTTTCTAAAAATTCAGTAACCACCTCGGGGTTAGCAAAACAGGCTCCATCGCCAAACACATCCATCTTCCACTGTTGGTCAAACAACTGTGACCAGGTTTCAGTTCCACAGGCCCCCTACCGCCAGAAATGGAGTAGGAGAATTTCCCCGGTGTCCTGGCCAAATTTCCCTCATTCACTAAAAAAATACCACCAACAGCTTAATCTGGTTCAAGGTCAGTTGGCATTCATCTGTATCTCCCTCCCCCAGGTCTTGCCTGAAAATAGGCAGAATGGGCTGGATATTCAAAAGGGTTGCGCAATGCACAATAGGGTTGCACCAGTGTAAGTCAGAAAATGTGCCATTCTGCGATATTCAGCAGGAGGCAGTTGTGTCACTGAAAACATGCTGAGCAACAGCGCAATGATAATGAAGGCATGCGCAACCGAAGGGGGAGGAACCATGCATAAAGGGGACAGTGCGATGTTCAAAGACTTGCACAATGGGCAATAGTGGAGCAGGCAGAAGTTGCGCCATAGTGGAAATGAGCCAAAATAAAAAGGAGAAAGGAAGAGGCGCAAGAACGCTACAGGGAAGCCACATGAGGCAGGGGGAGAGGCAGGCACAGGAAAGCAGCACAAAAGAGGGCAGGCCAGGGAAACCACACCACACAAGATGGGCAAGGGAAGGTGTGTGGGGCCACACAAAGCAGAGGCCAGTAGGTGTACCCAGTGCAGGGAAGGTAGAAGTCAGGACAGCAGGGGGAACAAAGCAACAGCTGCTGGGGGGGAATGCAAGCCAGGGACATGGCCAGTGCCACCTTCCACATGGATGCCATAATGAGGGGGGTGAGAAGGCATGCTGTAGGGGGACGTGGCCGTGGAAGGACCCGTCGGCAGTATGCCCCCAACAGGCAGTACCTAGCCTGCACCAGCTTTGAGCTGTACACAGATACCGAGATTGTGAGCTGGTACCACCTGAACAGGGCAATACTGAGGCGGCTCTGTGAGCTGTGCAGTGATGTGATGCAGGCACCCACATGACGGAGTCATGCTCTGTCAGTGGAGACAAAGATAACAGCCTGCATGTGCTTGCTCACCATGGGTACCTTCCAGAGACCAACAGGGGACACCACAGGCATAACACAGTCGGCCACATCACGCATCCTCATCCAATTCCTCAGCACACTGCTGCCACATGCTGTGGAGTACATCCATTTCCCCAGCACTGCGGCAGAGCGCACAGCAAACATACAGGAGTTCCACAGGGTAGCACGTATGCTTGGTGTGCTAGGGGTGATAGACTCCACCCATGTGGCCATACACACACCACCTGGCCCCAAGGGTGCCACCTACATGAACCGTAAGGGATATGCCAGTGTCAACTGCCAGGTAGTGTGCGATGCCAGTGGGTGCATCATCAATGTCTGTGCCACGCACCCCGGGGGAGCACATGATTCCTTCATCTGGCACCAGTCAGCACTGTGCCACCGATTTGAGAGTGGGGACATCCCCACAGGTCATCTAGTGGGTAAGTATGTATGTAGAACTGACATATCGTGGGCAAGGGGCGGTATGGCCAGAGGTGCCATGAGTGTGGCCCACAGGGCTTGGGGCAGTCTGCAGCTGAACAAGACACTAACCTCCACTATCTTCACACAGCTGACAGTGGATACCCACTCCATCCCTGGCTGCTCACACCCTACTGGCGGCCATGACCCCATCGCAGCAATGCTTCAATGAGGCACATGCCACCACATGCAATGTTATTGAGCAGGTGTTTGGGATGCTGAAGGTGCGTTTCTGTTGCCTGGACACCTCTGGCGGTGCCCTACATTATATCCCCTCAAAGGCCTGTGGGATATTCCTGGCCTGTTGCATCCTGCACAACATGGCCAAAGACTGTGGGATAGCCCTACAGGTCGAAGAGGGGGACAGCGATGGGGACAACGGTGATGATGGGGATGGGCAGCCCCCCTTGGCCGATGGGACCCCTGACTGATCCGGCTGGCACAGCTGCACCGGGACACCATCACAGAGGAGCACTTCAGCCAACACAGGTAAGTCATGGTGCCATGTGCAACCACCACTGGCTAGGGCACAACCCACATACACGCATGGAAACACACCAGGGATGCATGCTGGCAAGGGATGTGGCAGGGCACAGAAGCACACACATACAACCAGGGAAGGGTGAACAGTAACACGCCACATGGATGGACACACACACACACACACACACACACACACACAATAGGCACAAAGTGCACAGGGGTCAGGTGCAAAACCGAGCTGGAACGCAAACACTAGCAACACACATGTCCACAGGCCACCATGTCCACTGACTGTCCATGTGCATGTGTCAGATGCTGGGCACCATCGCACTTTGGTGTACAGCACAATGCAGGCATCATCATGCACACGTACCTGTGGACAGCAGCCGGAAGGGTGTGCAGGTGGACTGTGTGTCTGCATGCAGGGCCGGGCACCCACCTGTGCACTGCACACCGAAACACACAATGCACACAGGGCAGCACCAGACAGTGCCTGCGCTGGCAGACAGGTCATTCTTGCGGCACAGTGCCACGTCCACCTCGGATGCATGGGCGGCCCCGCCGAGACCCAGCAGCACTGGTAGGCTGACCACGGGCCTCATGGGGTGGCACCGATGGTCCACCAGGGGTTCCACTGTGCGAACGCGACTGTACCCACACAGGGGTCTGCAGCACACCGAACATTCCTGCACCAGGAGTGCTCGGGATGCCCACAGCTGAACCCAACATCGACAGGGTGGGTGTCGCATGACGCCAGGAATGGGGAGTGGACAGCGCACTGCATGGTGTGAGTGATGCATGGGCATCTGACTGTGTGCCCATTGTGGCCATGACAGCAATTAATGGCTGTGCAAGCCTGTCAATGGCAGCGGTCACATCCTCCCGCAAATGGTCAATCCGTGACATGATCCTATTGGTGTCCCTGCTGTGTCGCTCCTCGGCCCACTCCAGAGCCACACACAGTGCCTCCACGGACGTTGCAAGCCGCATCTGCTGCTGTACCAATGCCTGCAGTAGGTGAGTGTGCTTGTCAAAGAGGCCATCTGCCACCTCGGCATCCCGTTCCCTCAGGGTATGCAAGGGCCTGATGTTCAGCACCCCTTGAGGGTGGGCGCTGTTCACCAGGATCAGGTATGGGCAAGTCCACAGGCAGTGCATGGATGCCACCACTGAACCCTGAACCCCCAGTCCCGGTAGGTGACTGCTACTGCCGCCCCTCCACCTGCTGTGCCCAAGGGATCTGTCATGTCTCTACTGTGGCTGCAACAGTCCCACTGCCCTGACCAGCCACCGGTGCTGCCCCACTGGTGCTGACAGGCACAGCCTGGGACTGTGCTGACACGCTGGCCCACGTGTCGGCACCAGCCAGGTTCATGGGCGTGAGCTGACCTGCTGTGTGTCCATTCCATGGCACACACATGTCACTGCCCATGATGGTCGTGTCTTCATCATTGGTGCAGGTCTCTGCCCCAGCCCCAGCTACAGCGTGCTGGCATCCTTGGACACCAGAATGCTGAGACACAGGAAGGGCTTCCCCACACCTGTCTCAATGACATCAGTGTGGACAGCCAGGTGGCCCCACTGTTGCAATGCTCGACGTATACCTGTGGAGGTGGATGGTCCCTCCTACAACTCCAGATGACTGTCTGCAGTGGACAGGCCCTCCACTGCTGACCCCTGCAGACATGCAGGATCTGTAACAGAAAGTAAAGTCACGTTACTGCGTGTGACCTACTCTGCCCCCCCAGACAGACCATGACTTACCATGCAGTGATGGGTGCTGCATGCTTGCAGCAAGCCTGTCCTCTGCTGGTGTGAGCTGCACCACCTCCGGCTGGCCCCCACCTGTTGCAGCACATGTTGCCCTGATGGCAGCCACCTTCTCCTTCACCCTCCTCCTGTCAGTACCCATCTTCTTCTTACACTACTGCATGGAACGCTGGTTGCTGCCGTGCAGGTTGACAGCACGTGCCACCTCCTCCCATGCAGCAGCACGGGCCTGAGGGGTGCCCCGCTATCCACTGAGCAGTGGCTCCTGATCAAGGTAGGCCTCAAAGAGTGCCTCCGTCTCGGCCTTTGTGAAATTGGGCCTCCTCTTCCGCCCACCATCATAGTCCTCCTCACCCAGACCTCGCTCGGTCATTATTTAGCCTGTAAGGATGACAGTGGTTACCTGTGACTGTGCAGTACAAAGCATGTCCCTGATACCACAGTCCAGACCCCCACACAGCATGCAACTCACCCATAAACTGCAGTAACCGAATATGGCCACTGCAGAACATTGTCGCATCTATATAGCGTAATCCATGCAAATTAGGTGAGGAGCAACTTTAATTAGATGCAAATCGTGCTGCTGCACCATTGAATGGCTGATCAGATGATTAGCATATGACGGCTGAATATCGCGCCATTGCGCTTTGCGCAATTGTGTTGAACATGCTGAGCCAATGGCGCTGTTCTGCGGCATGCGTAGTACACCTCCCTGCACATGTCCAGGTAGCTTGCGCAGGCATCTGCCACGCTGGTGATGTGCTGTGCCCAGTAGGCAATGCAGGGCACGGCCACCATTGTGCCAGTGGCGCTATAGCGAGGGTCACTACATGGCACTGTGGCAAAACTGCATGATAGTTCGCTGTGGTGCTGGCACACAGGCAACCAATCGTGCTAGATGCATAGTCATCCGATGGTGCTGTGCGTGGCCTTGCGCCAGAGACCCATGACCCTGTGCCCGACCTTTGCCCCCTTGGCGCCATACGTCCGGCATGGCTGCACCTCTATCGCGCTGTTCGGTAACAGTGCGATAGGGAATGGCGGCGCTGTACTGCCCAGCATTTCCATGTGGGGTACCGTGCTTCAGAGCACCATATTGCCTACTATAGCGGATGAGATGGCATGCAGGAGAGCCTCACAATGGAGTGCCATTGAGTTGGCCAACCTTGTGGACATTGTAGAGCCACACTATGGCCCACTGTTCAGTGATGAGGCACTGGACAGGGCCAGGACCCAGGTCTGCCAGGAGGTGGCCACTGACCTAGAGGCAGCCACTGGATGCAGGAGGACCTCAGAGCAGTGCAGGCACCATTATGGAGACCTCAGGAGGAGGGAGCCAGAGCTACTTGCCCATCTGTGGTCACGTGCCAGGAGGGGCATGGTGCCTCGTCCAGGTGGGTGATACGTCTACACACTTCTATTGTCCATATGGGTAACACTGTCTTATGTGTCCAGCACATAGGGGAGGGATAGTCTAGGGTTGGCTGTGGCAGTGTTTACAGGGTATGGGGTGGGTGGTTCTGGCTGGGTGGGTGGGCACACACATTGGGGCAGGGGGACTTTGCTTTG
The DNA here is from genome assembly GCA_016271365.2 of Neoceratodus forsteri. Taxonomy (NCBI): domain Eukaryota; kingdom Metazoa; phylum Chordata; order Ceratodontiformes; family Ceratodontidae; genus Neoceratodus; species Neoceratodus forsteri. The sequence continues at coordinate 366,205,190 of CM028131.1, read as the reverse complement.
GGATTGTACTGATGTTTTTCTCTCCTTGTTTTCCCCACAGGCATGGACAAGAGGCGGCAGATGGGGGAGCAGCAGCGGAGGGAGGAGGATGCAGCACACATGAGAGTCAGGGACCAGCACCACCACCATCATTGGCCCAATGAGGGTGAGTGCCATGACACCATGATTACTATTGCATGCTGTGTAACAGGGTGGGAAGCAGGGCATGGCCACCATCCATGGACACCACTGCCATGCACGCGACTTGTGACAGTCAGCACTGTCCAGTGGCACTGCATGCCTGGGAGTGCGTCAATGGTGGTCCATGCGTGCACTGGGCACATGGCTGTGGCACTGCCTGCACACTGCATAGCCACATTACTGTACTGCCTTGGTGGTGCTGTGCAGGACATGGGCGGTGGGTGTGTGCAATGGTCCACATGGCTGTTGCTGCCTGGTTGGGCATGTCTTGTGGACATGATCACTGTGGGTGGGCGTACAGCATCACAGGAGTGTGGCACATGGCTGTATGCCATGCATAATGGGTGGGCTGCAGGGGGACGGACAGTCACACCTATTGACTCTGATCTCTCATCCTAGGTGAGTGGCTACTCCTGCATATATGGCAGGCTGTGAAAGAGCTGCTGCAGGTGGCAAGGGAGTCCCTGCAGATCCTGAGGAACATGCACCAGCATGGGGTGAGGAGGAGGAGATGGGCCAGACGACAGCACCAAGCAGAGGAGGACCAGGCCGGCCACTGATGTCCCCATGCACCTACCAACACCTTCCCCCTTTGACCAACCCTCACACCCCACCTTCCTTCTCCCATATGTTCACCCCTGCCCCTTACCCACCCCACCTTGTTTCTGTCCCTCCCCCCATATGTACATAGCTCTGTATATAGTTTTTTTTTATATGTTGCAATATAAATATTTTGATATGAATACTGTGGTGGTCTCTGATTTTCAGCTGGCTATAGGTGCTCAGCTGCAGTGGTGTGCATGGCATCTGGGGTGGTGCAGTCATGGGTATATGTGTGTATGTGCGTGGGGAATTGTCTATGGTGTGGGAGTAGCTATCAGTCGGTGTCTGTGGTGTGTGTGTTGTTCCCTGTGCATTGGATGACTGTGTGCAGTGGTCCATGGTGCATGATCTGTGTCCATTGTGCCCTTGTCAACCCGTCCTTGGCCTATGCAGATGACAACCTTGCATGTCCGTGGCCTGCAAGGTCTGTTGCCATGTCAGTGGTGGCTGTCCATGCAGGTCATCCACTGTAACTGTCAAGAATACTGGGTTGCCTCCTGTCACTGGTGTGGTGCATGTTTGCCTCGGGTGACACTGTGGCCTCCACAGTTGTTGTCCCACCTCCATGCTGTGGCTTGTGTGTGTTGCAGGGGCTGTGCACCACTGTCTGTGACTTGTGCTCCAGGCATATGATGGTGGCATATGGGACCACAGTGCCTGCACAGGGTGGGTGTCACTCCTGTGCCATGGAGGACTGCAGGCTGTGTGTGCTCAGTTTTCATGGGCCCACACTGGGGGCTTGGTTACCACACTACTGCGTTCCTGTGTTGTTGTCCCCTTGGGTATGGGTGTGTGTTTGCCCCTGCACTGTGTTGCATCTGGTGTGATGCATGCTTCCATGCACCACTGTGGGTGTCTGTGCTGGCTGCTGTGGCTAGTGGTGGGTCAGAATGTGTCACTTGTCTACTGTGCAGGGTGCTGTATCAATGGTGGTGGTGTCAGGGGCATGCCCTTTCCTGTGTGGCATACCTCTTGTGCCGATGCATGGTCGGTCTCTGAGCTGTTCCTAAGGGGGATTGTGCATGTTGGCACTGTGTCTGCCATTGTTGCATTGCCGTGTGCTACCAACCACTGCTGGGTGCTCATGGTGGGGCTGGCTTGTATGGTTCTGTGGTACACGAGGTTGCAGTGTGACAGTGGGGGTGGTGGTATGTATGGGGTTTCCTGCAGTGGTGGTCACTGCTCATGGGGGGTGTCTGGGGGTCATGGTGCAGGGTGTGCTGTGCACTGGGGGGGCTGGTGTGGCACGGGGTGGTCCGCCCTCCTTGTGTGGCAGTCTCAGCTTGCTGGTGGGTGTGCTGGGGCACCATAGCCCAGCTGTGCATTGTTTGCTTGTCCCCATGGGCTGGTGGATATTCCAGCCTTCCCCCAGTTGTGCTGTGCTTGGGGTGTGGGGGTGCATTGTCAGTTCTGCTGTGTGTTCCTGTGCCCATCTGTGGCATGGGTGGTGGGCCCATACCTCCCTGGTTGTGCAGTTACATTGCTCTGCTGCTGGGGGGCTCCCTGCTTGTGCTATGGTGCCTCTGGGCTGCTCAGCTGGACATCCCTTGTTGCGCCATAGTGCACCGTATCTGCTCAGCTTCCCCTTCCTAGTTGCGCTATGGCACAGGTTGTGCGATATTCAGATGTTGGCTGTTGGCACAATTTGGCTTGCTCCTTTTTTGAATATCGCATCTATTGTGCATGGGCGCAATGGACTTGTGCTTGCTCCTGCTATTGCACACTTTTTGGGTGCAGTTTGAATATCCAGCCCCATGTGTCTAGTGCACTTACCCAGTCAACAAAAATGAAATAAAAATAAATAAAATCAAAAATAATTTCTGGTAATATATCCATCTGTGCAGTAACCGAAACATGGGTTAAGGAGGGGGACTGGGTTTAGATATCCCAGGATACAATTTGATTCATAAGGATCAATTGAATAAATCTGGGGGGGGGGAGTGGCACTATATGTTTCTAGTGATTTGTTGGTTACAGAAAATGGGTTGAACCTTGGTAATGAGATTATTTGGTCTGATGTTCACCTTCCCACTGGCAAATTAACAGTGGGTGTATGTTATAGACCACATGTCTGAATAATGAAGAGCACATTAGTTTCTTAAAAGAACTTGAAGGATAAGCTGTTGGATAAGCTGGGAGAAATGGGGGTGGGGAACCAGATGATCAGATGGATAGGCAATTGGCTCCAGGACCGGAGTTGGCGGAATAGTCTCATCCCCAAGGAGGGTCATTAGTGGGGTCCCACAGGGATCAGTCCTTGGGCCCCTTCTGTTCAATGCCTACGTCTCTGACATAAGGACAGGAATCAGGAGTGAGATGAGTCTCTTTGCGGATGACTTGAAACTGGGGGTGGTGGTGGATGGGGAGGAGAGGAGGGTGGCCCTACAGGGGGACCTGGAGGCTCTGGAAAGATGGTCTAGAAAGTGGAAGCTGAGGTTCAATGCAGGGAAATGCAAGGTACTCCACCTGGGGGCCAGAAACCCAGGCCAAGTGTACACCGGGGGAATGCTACAAGTCTCGATGGCTGAGATGGACCTGGAGGTGGTGGTGGATGTCAAGATGAACAACTCTGAGACTTGTAGGAGGGCAGCAGCCAAGGCCAACAGGATGCTGGGATGCATCGCTGGGGATCACCTCCAGAAGGAGGAAGGATACTCCCTCTGTATAACTTACTTGGTGAGGCGCACCTTGAGTACTGCATGCAGTTTTGGAGACCACACTTAGGAGGGACATTAACCTCCTGGAGAGGGTCCAGAGGAGGGCAACCAAAATGATTTGGGGCTTGGGGGACAGGACCTATGAGGAGAGGCTCGAAGAGCTAAATATGTACACATTGGAAGAGAGAAGGAACCGGGGGGACATGATAGAGGTCTTCAGGTACATGAAGAGGGTAAATAGGGGAGGAACAGTCAGGGTGCTTCGAAGGAAGGAGGAGGGGCCACTAGAGGGCATGGGTGGAAGCTGGAGGGGGGGAAGATTCAGGGGAGAAAGGAGGAGGTGCTACTTCACTGAGAGGGTGGTGGAGCCATGGAATGCGCTGCCTAGGGGGCTGGTGGAGGCAGAGACAGTGGAGGGGTTCAAGAGGGAGGGACAGGTACAGGGGAAGGGTTCTGGAAGCAAAATCCAATGCAGCAAGAATATCCGGAACTGGGAAGGGAGAAGCCAGAGAAGGCGAGGGGGGCAGCAAGATCAGCACCCAGGGTGGGGGCTGACCAAACGAGCAGACACAAAAGACAGTTAGGCCTATTCTGCTGGCATTTTAGTATGTTAGTATGTTAGAGCCACGTGGTAATTGTTTGATACTGGGTGATTTTGACTACGTGGATATTGACTGGGATGGGCCACAGGGCACCTCACATTATGAAATGACATTAATTGAAATTATGCTAAATAAGAACATGATGCAAATTGTACAAGACAATACTTGGGGACACAATAAACTTGACTTGGCCTTTTGTAACTTCCTGGAGCAGCTAACAAAAGTACAAATACAGGAACCTTTGGGTAACTCAGATCATAATGTTGTACATTGTACTTTTGACCTAACATGGGCTAAGGTATCTGGGACTACTGAATATGAATGTTTTGATAAAGCAGATTATAATAGCATGATTGCGTACTTTACAGATTGGGACTGGAAGGCAGATGTGATACATAAAGATTTGGATACTCAATGGAGAATTATTAGGAATAAGATCGATTATTGTGTAACAAGGTATATTCTGGTCATTCTAAAATATAATAAAGATGGGAGGTTAACAATCTGGTTAAATAAATAAATAAAAATATTAAAAAAGTGATCATTCAAAAAAAAGAAGGCATACTATAATTATAAAAAAAGTACCATAAGGAATTGCATTTAAATAAATATAAAAGCTTGAATAACAAATGTAACAAATGTAAGAGGCTTATTAGATAAGCAAAGATTAATATGAAGCATAGGTTGGCACACTCAACAAAGGGTAACATTAAACATGTTTATAATTACGTAAGTTCGTTAAAGGGAAACCAGAAAGTCATTGGGCCTATACTGGTAGATAATAAGTACTTAGAGGAAGGACACAATATGGCTAATACATTTAATGCCTACTTTTTGTCTAAGTTTCAGAACAAAGAAAATAGTAATCATTGTACAGAATCACTGAAACATGACACAGTGGGTATTGAGATATTTAAAACAGAAGTATTAAATTCCCTAAATATTATCAAAACTAATAAATCAATGGGTCCAGATCTGATACACCCTCAATTACTTTACAATCTGGCTAATGAGTTGGCAGGTCCTCTGACAGTCCTGTTTATTAACTCACTAAGGAATGGAAAAGTGTTGTCTGAATGAAAGGAGGCCATAATGTCACCTATTTATAAAGGGGGCAACAAAAATGACATATCTAACTATAGGCAGATAAGTCTCATGTCTTTGTTAGGAAAGATCTTTGAGAGTATGATTAATGAATGGGTAAGTTCTCACATGGAGGAGCAAGGATTCGTTGACCTGATCTAGCATGGATTTAGTAAAGGGAGATCATGCCTGTCTAATTTACTTGCATTTTTTGAACCAGTAAGCACTGCACTGGATAGAAATATGGGATTTGACATTACATATCAAGAATTTTTTAGGGATTTTGATTCTGTGCCTCACAGAGAGTTAGTGAAAAAACTGGTAACCATTAATCTGCACCCTAACTTAATCTCATGAATCAACTCATGGTTCGATAATAGGAGGCAGAGGGTGAGTGTTAGGGGGCATTTTTCAGACTGGGGTTCTGTCATGAGCAGATTGCCCCAGGGATCAATGTTGGGGCCCATATTATTCAACGTGTATGTGTTGGACATGCAGGTATCACATAGTGCCTGGATTTGTAAGTACACTGATGACAGCAAGCTTGGTTCTATAGTCAACAATGCACAGGATGTTCTTGTGTTACAAGAAAATCTAGATGTGTTTTCTTTATTGGCCAATGTTAATAAACTGCACTTCAACATTAGTAAATGTAAGGGAATGCATCTAGGACACAGTAACCCACATTTTCAGTATAGGCTAAAGGGAAATATAATACCAGAAACTATTCAGGAAAAATATCTTGTGGTAATTATTGGCAATGACTTGTCATTCCATATGCACTCCATGGGCACTGCTCAAAAGTGCTATAAGATAATGGGATGTATACGAAGGAATATTAGAAGTCGTGACTCAAGTGTCCTAATGCCCTTGTACACTGTCCTGGTGAGACCACATCTAGATTATTGTTCCCCTTTTAGTGCCCCACACCTGGTAAGGGATAAGATTATCCTGGAGAAGGTGTAGAAAAGAATGACAAGAAGGGTAAGTGGAATGGGGGATATATCATATGGTGATAGACTGGAGGAACTTGAGCTGTTTTCAGTCAAATATAGAATAATTAAAGGGGACATGTGTTACGTTTACAGCAACTATGATAACTTATACATAATGGTAGCAGTAGGATCTTGGAATCTTGCAATAGGTATGTAAATACTAGAACACATAATAAACAGCTTAAAGGGACCAGTTATAAAACAAATAAAAGGGGAGGCTGGTTTAGTCAGAGGGTGGTGTCGGTTTGGAACAGTCTGCCGAGTGAAGTAGTAAACAGTGGTTCTTTAGATGCTTTTAAGAGGAGGCTAGATAGCTTCATGGGTGAAAGGTGTAGGCATTTCCACTGATCTAGTGGCTAGTCTCAATAGGTCTTATGACTGTCAGACTTGTATTTAAACTATGAATAAGTTGATATCATGATATCCTTGTTACTATTCTGCACTGTATGTACCACCAGAAATGTAATATAAATAAGAATATAAAAAAAAATATTGAAACCGGACAAAAAAAGGAGATGAAGGAGAAGGAGAAGGAGAAGAGGAAGAGGAAGAAGAAGAGTGTGTGCAGTCAACTCCATTTGGTGACATAAGAGTGGAGTTTGTTATGAACACTGGCTATCATTTTCTCCAAACATAAATTAACAAGCATTTGTCAATACCGGAAGTTTGTCACTGGTATTGCAGTTGTGCATGCCTCCCATAGTGGGAATGTGCTAGCCTTTGCCTTTGGCCTTCAATTGCCTTAGCTCCTCACTGTACCAGGGGAAGCATTTGGCAGGAGACCCTTGGGCATACAAGGTAAAATCCAATGGAATCAAGGGCAGTTATAAGAGACTTTTTTTATACCCCTCTACAGCCTCTTCCACCCATGTCTGTATATCTATCTATCTATCTATCTATCTATCTATCTATCTATCTATCTATCTATCTATTTATCTGTCTATCCATCCACACACACACACACACACAGAGCCCGAATGAGGCAGAGACCCCAACATGACCAAATTAGAAAATTAAGTTTGAAATTCCTAGTCATGCACCACTAGTAGTCCACCCATGCTACTCTAACTTGAGCACTGCTCCTTCCTACTAACCTGTGTGGAGGGGTGTTAGTCCGACGTGTATGCCTATTAGTATTTTAATTTGCTTTATATTGTAACTTTTTGACCCTGTTTCTGTAATGTCCCCCCAGGACCTTCTTAGAAATAAGGCTATGCTGGAGTGGTATCCCATGATATTAGAGCAGTAAAAATAGCGCGTGGATTATAGCGAGTGAAAAAAATAGAGAGTGTGACTTTAGCAACGTATAAATAATAGTGTGTCACCAATGACAGTGAATCAATGCGGAAATGGCAAACAACATTAGCGATATGGCTTAATAGCGAGTTGGCATAATAGCAAGTTTACCAGAAATCATGGCATAATAGCAAGTTTACCAGAAATCATGGCTCAGCACATAAAGGGTGTCAAAATAGTGACTTCTGTGTTTGAAAAAAACACAATCACAATGACTGTGAGCTGTTCCTGCATTAAAACTTGGCCTTTATTGATTAAGTAACAAAATCGATGTCCATGACATTATTCTTGTTTTAGATCTGCTTACACATTAAACTGAAAGTTATATGTCAATCCACGCAGATAGTTGTATTTGCTCCTTTCTGAGTACTGAGCCACGATTCCTTCAACTCTGATATTCATATTCTCGTACTTCCTTTTTTGAGGACATACTCCAGACACCATTTGCTCAACCTTTAGCTCAGTGAGCCTCTGCTCTTCTCGCAAGCATTCAATTAATTTCCAAATGCATGGATGACAAGCACCGAGGCTGGAGTTGAACCCGCGATGCCAACCCTTGACCGCATTGTTTGTGCATGTTAACCCTTTGATGGTGGCCTCATAAAAATTCCATTTCTCTGAGTGAAAAGCAGCTATTCTATGACCAGCATGTCCTCTGGGCCTTCCCACCCATGTAGATTCATTGTAATCTAACAGCGGAGTTATTAACTCCTCATTAACTACAAAGAACTCCCATTCTCTCATCTTGTCAAAGGTGTCCACCACATCACCTGCTGGCATGAATGCAAAGGAGAGTAGCATTTTAAAGGGACAGGAAATCATTTTTAATTGGCAGTGTTTTATGAAGTTGTTATTCTCAGAAATTATATGCATTCCCCTAAATGATCCGTATTTAACTGTGCCTGATCAAAAGTGATAATAAAAAATGTATTTTGCATTGTTTTATTTTCATGGGCAACATTCTATTACAGTTCTTTTCATGGAACCAGTCATTTGGAGTTAAAGCTATGTCACAGTTTGTGCACAGAACTCTAAGCATAGTTCTGATAGGGCAACGGCTCATAATTAGCATTCTGTGCACAAACTGTGACATAGTAAAAACTCCAAATTACTGGTTCCATGAAGAGAACTGTAACAGAATGTTGCCCATAGAAACAAAACAATGCAAAATAACAGTTTTTGAATCCCTTTTACTCAAGTATAGTTAAATATGGATAATTTAGGGGGATTTATATTGTTTCTGAGAATAAAAACTTTATAAACAGTTGCCAATTAGAAATGATTTCCTGTCCTCTTTAAGGTGCAAGGCAAAATCTGGGTCATCACAATACTTTTTGTGGATATCTGGATATTTTTGTATATTTCGCCACACTGCCTGCGCAAAATGGAAAAAACATCCTCTTATCTCTGTGTCTGGAAAGGCAGAGCTGAATGCCTTTCACGCTGACTTCTCTAAGTCCATTATGGTAGTGGCCAGTTTCAGTGTATACCCCAATTCCTGCAATTTAGTGAAAACGCATGCATATGAGCTGCTTTTGCAAGAGGACATAAGCACATGCATAACTGTACATACAGTGCCTGTTCGCATGCAGTGAATGGTATAAAGCTGCTCAAACAATGCAGGGCATGCCTTGAATGTACCATCCACCATCCAGTCAGTGCTATCTTGTAGTAGCTTGAAGTTAGCAACTGTACTGAACACAAAAAAACGGTCTGAATCACAGCCACTATCAAAAAACAGGAATGGCTCACCAGATTTAGTGACTGTGAATTCAGATGGAATTACCATTTCCTGTATGGTGGTTGGTGTTGCTGGGCAACCTCACTCCACTTGTCAGATACGTTGAACTGTCCATTTAATTAGTGTCACTGCTGGTAAGCGACCAGCCAAACAATCTGATGCACTACTGGTGCACTGCACAACTACTTGTGATGTAGTCTTCATGCTGGATCTTGCTCTTTCCCTAATTTGCACCATAAGTTTACGAGAGCCCACAGCACCAGCATCGGGGACATGTGTGTGCTCTTTCAGGAGATTTAAGACAATATTCCCACTAGTATGACTGCATGCCAAACAGTGATACTTATGAGAATCGACACAACGCCAATATGTTTTTTCAGGCGTCCCTTTATCTTTCATGTACACATAGCCCCAAAACAGAGCAAGCGGCCTACCTTTTTGACTTAGAATCTGCTCAAACTCCATTCTCTCACTCAGAATCCTCCACTCCATTACTACACTCCTCCAGGTAACCAAGGCTCTGCACCTCTACATTTAAAATTGCCAATGTGGGAGGAGCAAGTGCTGTGCATGATGGTAGTGTAAACAGGAAGCTCAACAAGTGAACAGGGAGCACCACAGGTGATCTGTACATATGAGGAAGGCAAGGTAACCATTGAACATTAACACAGTTTAGTAGTAATGCATATTGCTAGGATGTACTGTAGCGATATTGCGACTTGCTGTATTTCCCTTGCTGTATTTCCAGGCACTATAAAGCGCTCGTGATTTTCACATGGAACCACTGGAGTGGGTAAATTCTAAATAAAATAAGATATTTTTAATATTTAGAAAAAAAAACTATGAAAGTGATGAAAAGGGGTCCTCTTACGAAATGGAGAAAATGGGTAATATAAAATGTGATTAAGTATAGGTGCAATAGCTAGCCTGATGGCATGGAGGAGTAAGGTGGTGATCCATGTTCGGGAATAAGCATGAGGTGCAGGGGGTTGGGGGTGTTAGAAGATTGTGTATCAGGGGCTGTTCTCTCCCAGGAAGAGGTGGCCAGTAACCTTGGTTTCTGACTGCCACTGAGGCCCAGTGAGAGCGCAAGTAGCGAGCAGCTCAATTAGTGTGGCCACAGATCTGCAGGACTTGTTAACCACCACCACATACACATACTGACATGATGCTATGGCAAGGCCTTGGGGAAAAAAAAAAAACAGGACCCGAGGGCTGTATGAAGCCCTGCACATCTCTTCCAACCCGCACCACCACCAGGACACATCTGAGCATTTGAATTATATTCTGCCATGGAGGGGCAAGCCATAGCAGACTCACTTCATATAGGTCATGGGGAGGTGGGTGCTAGCTGCGAGATGGTGGGGACAGGAACTGACAAGCTGACTAAGGGTTAAATAGCTGTATGTAAAATATAGGTGCAATATTTTCACTATAGCATAAAATGTAAGTTTAAGAAGCATCACAGTAACATATGCAGCCTCACCACAAACAAAAAAAAAATCCTGGTAATGCTACATGGAGAGGTAGCTCATGTTAAATGCTTTAATTGTACTTCTCGACACTTATAATGTACGTTTTAATAAGTAAACAACATCACGTATCAGTCATAACAAAGTATTTCTATCTCACCCCCAGAAAAACTTGTGCACTGTATTACAAGTTCCTGTAACATATTTGTACAATATATAAATTATATATTAGTCACTGGCTAGTTGAATAGATTCCTAGCATTCCAGAACCACAAGAAATATCCTTAAGTGAGTTGGTAGTTAATCAGTCTGGGGAGAGGGTTCTGAAATATTGTGCCATATTACTATCTAATATGGTAACAGCAGTTTTTTTCCGGGTAGAAAAAAATGCCACCCGCAGTGGATCTTCAAAAACTAAAAATGCCACCTGAAGCTGATGTTCAAAAATGAAGGCTGTCACCCAAAATTCATGCCAATATGAAGCATGTCAGAATTCCCTTTAGATACCCCAAATCTTTGCATTCATATACTGCTGCCGTGGTTTGTTCCCCCTGCAGTCTTTCAGGATCTGGTGCTGTATTGGTGAACTTAAAAAAAGCTGCTCTTTACATTGCATGGAGGGCACTGTATGTCCTACTGTAAGCTTTATCAGTCTGTCATCAACCTCTGATGACAGCGAGCCACTCGATTTGCTAAGGGCTCCTTCTCAAAAGCTGCCAGACTCAACTGAACCTTCAGTCTCCTACACTCCCTGCTGCAGCTCTCAGGGGTGTAGTGGCTTGCTATTCACAGTAATGTATGACCATTAGGAGAACAAGTGGGAGTGCAATGTGACACATTGGGGCTTTGGAAACTGGAAAAGGCATCGGGGTACATTGAATGGGCTTTTCCTGGACTGGAGTGCACAAGCAGGAAGAAAGTAGAGGTACAAGACTACAAGAAAGTATAGATTTATACACAATGTGTAATCCATCAACTCCCTAGCCATAGACATAAACCAGGAACATAAAGGAAATGTGAGAGAGAGAGAGAGAGAGAGAGAGTTGTTGCTGATAGGATGTCACTCTAGTAAGTAAAGTGAAAACTATGCCAGTGTTTGTGTGCTGGACTAGTCATATACTGTAGATGCAGCTATGGTTTGATCTGATGTCAGGCTCCTAAATAGCTGTTTAGCTACAGTAGTCAACCAGGCTGATCAGAACAGCTGTTTCCTGGGCGGTGACCTGGAGATGAAAGGAAAAAGCCGCCACATGATTGGTGTGGCTTTTTCTTTTCAATTGCAGACCACTTCAGGCAAACCAGCATCACGATCAGCCTGGCTGATGATTGGTGTGATACTGTTGAGCCCCTTGCAGAGCACTCTGCATTGGACAGACAGTGTCACACCCCTCAAAAGTCACTCATCGCAAGAAGTTCATCGTGCATGCATCAACTTACAAAGGAGTTCTTGTACCCATTCCTGGTACGATATAGTGATTTAGTCCCTCCTATGCTGGAGAATGACATTTAACTGATATCGCAATCACGACTATGGAATACTTCTGCTTTTGACTGAAAGTCTGCTGTAATCCTTCACTATACATACTTCAAAGGTAAATAACTGGTCTATGCCCAGCAAAGGGTCAGCTTTAGATTTAATGTATTCCCATAAGGGATGTACCTTGCTACATTCCCCAAAAATACACTCAATGGGCCCTATGCACATATGGGTGGGAAGTACGAACCAGAGGTGCGTTTGCCACCCATGAAGGGACGCACCTGCAGACAGGTGTGTACACCGAGTTATGCACTACCAGAGCGCATCTGTCCATGGCCCTGTCCCCACCGGCATGTGGGAGCATGGAGGACAGATATGCAGATTGGAAAGGCATCCAATGAAATGCCTGACTTGATCTGCCTATAGATCCCTTGCACCTGTGGGCATGGAGAAATGGCTGCTGCCATGTGTGGCAACCAAGAAGTGGGATGATGCCCAGTCGGCCATCCCCAGACCACCATTTGTTGTCAGTGATCTGGGGCGGCATTGTATGGGGGACGGCATTCTCTGCCTGACTTTTGGTGACTGGGGGGGTGGCATCCCGGGGGGGCATAGACCTTACAGCAGGGGTTCCCCCTGCGTACTATGCACCTAGCACTCTGTGACTCTGTGCATGTCATGGAGTGTGAGCATGCCCCCTGGCATGCCCACTGCCTGCCTCAACCGTGTTGCCCTCTGCGCCATCTGGTGGTGGGGCTGTGCGCCCCATGGGTGAATCCTATGACTGGCCGCATGGGGGGTGCAAGTGATGTGGAGTGGTCACATGCCCTAGATATGTGTGCTTAGCCACTTAGCCCCATTAGTACATAGGGCCCAATGTTCTTTTGATAGATACCAGTTTTTCCATTTCCCCATCTTGGATTTGTGTATCTTCAATTTTTCTTTCCAGTTTTATAATTCCAGGTTCTCCCTTCTGAAAATTATGCCCAGGATTTTTAAAGGGTCCTGAGATACAGAAATGTCTGCAATGATGTTACATTCTGAGCAAACATCCAATGTTAAAAATACAAGTTAGTTGCATAAAAGAAAATGGAAAACATCACAAATTAGATACAAAAGAATAAAAATGTACAGAATATTACAAAAGAACAGATTTTAATGGCTAATCAACAAGCATTTCAGATCTTGGCTTATTCAATTATGAAATCCCTTGAGAGAGAATGGTATATTACAAACTACCTGAAGCTGGTTGAAATTTGGTGTGGCAATGGATAACATACTCCACCAGTGGTACAGTACATAAACAGCACAGACTCTAGCATCCTTCTGTTGCCATTTTCATTTCTGTCTAGTTGCTGTGCACCTTCCCTTCAGATCAGTTCTGGCTCTTGAAGCTTTCCCTTGGTTGAGTGACTGTTATCCTTGGTTGCTGTCTATCTGTTTCTCCCTGCCTGCTCCAGTTCTGTCCCTGTCCCAGTCCTCTATTCATCCTTTTGAGTCTCCTGCCCTTGTTGCTTGTCTGGCACTGCATCAGTGTGCTTCTGTCTGTACTTCACTTCCAAATTCTTATAGTGTTCCTCTCCCCTGCAATGTTGAGGTTTGGTGGGGCCACGAGTGACATAGTCTACCAGTGATAAACTGCAAAAGTGGCATCAGGGAGGAGGCTGGCAGTTATAGGCCAGTCAGTCTGACATCGGTGGGGGGAAGTTAATGAAATCAGTGCTGAAGTAAAGGACTGTGGAATATCTTGAATCCAGTGGGTTACAAGACCCAAGGCAGCATTGATTTCACATGGGGGAGGTCATGTCAAACAAATCTAATAGATTTAATTGACTGGGTGATGAAAGATTTATATCAGGGTGGAGTGGTGGACATGGCATACCTAGATTTTACTAAGGTTTTCAACAATGTTCCGCATAGGAAACTAGTAAGCAAGCTAGGTGTTTGAATTGTCTATATATTTCAGTTTTTCTTTTTTATCAATGATGGTTTTATTTATGTATATTTGTAATCTGACTTGTACGGTGCCCAGAGACTCTGGGAATGGGTGTCTTTTAAATAAATATTGCCTTGCCTTGCCTAGGAGTTGGTCCAAAGGAGGTATAATGTATAAGAAATTGGTTAGTGAATAGGTAACAGGGTGGTGATAAATGGAGTTCACTCCAAAGAATAGAGGGTGAACTGCGGGGTGCTTCAGGGGTCAGTGTTGGGACCAGTCCTTTTCATATCCTTAAAAGTTACATTGCAGAGGAGCTAGATGGGAAGGTCTGCCTCTTTGTGAATGACAACAAAATCTACAATAGGGTGGAAACTCCAGGGTGTGTGGGAAGGATGAACAGAGACCTGAGAAAACTCGAGTGGTCAATGGTATGGCAGATGGGTTTCAATGTGAAAAAGTGCAAAATAGTGCACTTAGGGCAGAGAAACTCAGGGAAAGAGTACAAAATGGATGGAGTTGTATTGACAATCACCAAGCAGGAAAATGACCTGGGGGTAATCTTATTGGATGACCTAAAGGTGGACAGACAAGGCAGTAGGGATGGCAAGTAGGATGCTGGGATACATAGGGGGAATATCACCAGCAGAAAGAGGGAGGTGGTGTTGCTGCTGTGTAGATCACTGGTAAGATCCCACCTAGAGTAATGTGTCCAGTTCAGGAGACCACATCTCCAGAAGGGCATAGACAGAGTGGAGGTGGTCGAGAGGAGGGCAACTATAATGGCACAAGGTCTACATCAAGAGCCCAACAAGGAGAGACTAAAGGACCTCAGTATGTACATGTTGGAACAGAGGAGGGAGAGGGAATATATAATTGAGACCTTTAAATACCTCATAGAGGTAAACAAGGTAGAGGAGGGGAGTATTTTTCAGAAGAAAAGGTGCTCAAGAACAAGGGGGCATGCTATGAAGTTGGAGGGGAGTAGATGCAGGAGAGATGAGAGGAGATACTTCTTCACAGTGTGGTGGATTTCTGGAACAGCCTTCCAGTGGAGCAGGAGGGGCAAAAACAGTGGTGAAGTTCAAGAATGCATAGGATAAGCATAATTGAATCACAGTGGAAAGAAAAGGGGGGGCTGTAGATTGGGCAGGGTCTGATGTAATAGGGTAGGTAGGGAGAAATGGGCAGACTGGCTGAACCAAGGGGTCCTTATCTGCGGTCAAATTCTATGTTTTTGTTTCTTTGTTTCTATGTTCTTCACTGTCCCCCACTAGCAGTTCCTCAGCCCACTGCATCTCCTTGCTCCCTTCAAGTGGTATCGGCACCTATATCCCTAGTCAGACCCCATGGCGCGTAGCCTTATCTGGTGATACCTTTCCCAGATTAAGTCCTTACAACTGTTTCTCTTCCTGAACCCCAGACTTTAACCATGGAACTTGCAATCTGGCTCTACCTATTTACCGCCTTATGCACCCTACCCTTATTAGGGTACACACCAAATGGAATTTACTCCAAAGAGGACTCGTATCCCCTGCCACAAGAATGTCTACTCATGGAGTCCCTATACAACTTGTGCTATGCCCCCAAGTCATCGTACCCACTTTCAGCTGAGTCTCCCTCTCGGACAGCCACTGGCATCTCGTTACTGCCCAAGGAATGTTACCTACTCGGCCCAGTACCTGCATCTACTGGTGTCATATGGCTAGGGTCTTAGCATGTGTATCACTAGGACTGAACAGTACAAAGAATAGGTCCTTGCATTCCTACGCCAATACTTCCACTAGACAAAGAAGGTTTAGTTCTTCCAAATTTCCACTTGTTGCCCTGAGGAAAGTTGTACTCCTCCTCTTGCTATGCTCAGGTAATGTTAAACTTAACCCTGGTCCTAGACAAGCAATTCCTTCACCGTCCAAAGTCACGAAGTATAAATGCATCAGCTTTATGCATGTTAATGTGTGTCGCCTCTTAAAGAAACTCACCTCCATACAGGCTTGGGCTATCCTCACAGAGCCGGATGTACTTGTCATATCTGAATCCTGGCTCCGTCCATCCACGTGTTACACGAGGTCCCTGCACCCTAATTGGTACCCTCAGAGGTACACAATAGACAGCTAGCACTTAAGTATATGTTATACTAACATATAGGGCTAAGGGCATCTGCCGTACAAGAGTAGATGTCAGGATATGAATGCATATTGTTGTAATACACTTTGCTTGCTAATACATGTATTCTTCTATGTATTTTCTGTCTATTTCTTACTTGTAAGATGCCAAGGCATCTGTGTCCTTGAAGTAATTATGATATGTAAGTCAGCATTGCCAACGTTTGGTGATTTGTACTACTACACTGAGTTATGCAAGACTCTGAATAAGAACTCTTTTGTTCACAAACTGATGACTATACAAAATTGTATAATGTTATCTTGGACCGTGGAGCCATCTCTAATTTAACCAATAGGGCTCATCTCTGTAACTAGAAATGTTTCTTTCTTACAGTAACCATAGTAATTATCATAGGTATATAATGTGATACAGTAGTCTTGTACCTCGGAGATCCCAGGAGACACAGAGAAACCTCGAGGTATAGGGAACGCTTAGCACTGACTCCCGGTTTGTATTGGTAAGAACTGCTTAGGGCAACTGTGATTTTATCCTTTTGGTAGTAGTAAACTTGTTTGTTACTCTTATGCAATGTGTCTGTGATTACTTGCATTCCCAATATTGCCAAGAACCTGAAAGTGAGGTTTAGACCTCCTAATAAATTGGTGACCGTGTGCAGGCGATATTTGGTGTTTGTAAGTTTTCACTTGTTGCTATAACTTTTCCCTTTCCCACGGGGACAGGAGGTGTATATTCCCGTATCACCTCTCCCATTTTAAACCAGTTTGTAGTCACTTACAAAGTCTGGCTGTCATCCTTTTAGGTGTGGTCAATGCCAACTCGATTCACTCCATAACAGCTTTGATTTGTAAGTCTACAACTTTTACAGTAGCCCGGCTGTGTATAAAGTGCTCCTGCTGTGGATCGATACACAGCACGGCACCTTCTTCACAGTTTGATTTTTCGTTCTCTCCCACAGAATGGCCACCGTATCAAATATCTACGAGAACTGAGACTCGATGTCTCGAACTTCCTTACCTCCCATGGAGGATGGGCTGACTTCGCACGGGATACAAGTCAATCTGAAAACCCTAAACTGGGAATTTCAACCCAGTACATGGAGATGAGACAATCAGCCAATAAGCGCCAAGCAACGGCTCTCTATGCTGCTCTGGAAGCCTCCGAAGCAAGGTTTCGAATCCTTGAACTGCAAATTTAATCTCTTAAGCAACAGATGGGTTTGCAGGAAATGGAATGTATTAGACTGCAGCAGAACTTGGAGTCTGAACTCCAAACTCTGCGGAATGAAAAGGATTCACTTTTGCATCATTCAGCTCAAGCTGGAGAACAGGAACTGTGTATGTTGAAGCAGGAGTGTGAAAGTTTGAGACAGGATAAGGGACAGGCATTGCAAATGAATGATTTGCTGAGTGCTGCAAATGCTCAGTTGAGTGAAGAGATGGGTGAGCTACAGGACGAGATGAACCAGGTACGTAATGACTTAGAAGTGGCTATTAGGAACAATCACGAACTGAGCACCACATATAGAGTGTTGCAAAAGAAAAAGCAAGATGAGGTTGATATGGATGTTGCAAGTGTGAGTCATACTGAATGTCAAACCAAGATGGCAAAACTGCACCATGAGCAGGAGGTTCTGGCTGGCCATGTTAAGGCAATGGGAGGCATAGCCCCTGCCTTACATACGTCATCTGAAGGGGAGTTATCAGATGATGACATTTCCCAATACAATGCCCAGTCACACCCCTACTATGGCCCAGAGACCCCACCCAGCCATCCACAACATGGCGGGTCCAGACTACACCCTCACCATGTCATACGTCATCGACGTCGTGACGCCCATCATGGGAGATGCCAACATGGCAGCCCCCATGATGGGGGGGAAGCAGGCCCAGGCCTGGTCCCAACGGCACCACTGATAGCTGTTATTAATGTGGAAGATAGGCAAGAGATAGAAACGATGATTGAAACTGCGATAGGCAATGTACCTCTTCCTGAGAGAAGTAAACGGGCCATTAAAACCCAGATTAGGAAGCTTCTGCAAAAGGCTGGCACTCAGGAGGGTATTGTCCACACTACAGCTGAGGCTGCAGGTCAGGCCACTCTGGACGGTGCTTGAGACAATCTACCTCTGCCTGATCGACCCAGTAATCCCCTACAAATGGCATACTCTGTTCAGCAAATAGCTGACAGCATCAGTCTGATGACTCCGTCCGACAACCTCAGCTGTCACTTGGAAAAGGTGAGTTCTAAATGTGAGAAGCTTAGCCTCACTGCAGAATGCCATGTCCAAATACTACATCAAACCATTGATCCTAGTTTGTGGGCCAAACTCCCTGATGTCATCCAACAGGATGGGAACACCACCTTTGATGAGGTTGCAGCTGAGCTCATTTCTGCTCACAGCCCAGGTGTAATAGGAGTGATGCTTGCATACCCTGTAAAACAGAATGCAAAGGAAAGTCCAGTGACTTACCACCAGAGACTTTGGATGGCCAACCGAGCAGGAAAGTACTTGGCACAAGAAGCTGCGGATGTAGATCTTATTGAATACAAGACCCTGTTCCTTAGGAACATGATTCCAGCAGTACGAGAAAAGGTAGAGCCAACCACCTACCCCAATACGGATTGATTTGCTGACATCCTTCGTAAAACTGAGTTTGCCAACTCTACATCCGTGATTTGGGCTCTGGTTCCAAGAAAGTAGCCACCTTGGAGCCTGCTCCAGAGGCCACGACGCACTACACTGTGGAAGGGCATTCCCAGCACCAACAGGCCCAACACCAACAGGCCCCTCCAGCTGATGAACACCCTCAACAGGTCCATCAACAACAACCGCAACAACAATGGGGTGGGAACCAGAATTTGCATACGTATAAAAAGCATAAAGGTAAAGGTAAACCACAACAACAAAGAACAGACCCTTCATATAGGGAGATAGCTGAAAAGAATCAGAAATTCTGAGAGCTCCTGGGACAAGTGCTCTCTGTAGCGGATGCTGTTACCGCACAGACCCTTGCAACGGTATAACCGGTGACCCAGACCCCAACAGGTCATGGGGACACTGGTGGTGCAGGCCTTCAGGCCCATACAGGCCTGAACCCAGAAGCTCCTCCCTATACAGCATCAGTGCAGCATGGTGAAGTGATTCATAAGAGTCAGGCCCAATCTCTCCATGCTCCCAGCAGTACAGATTGACAATTACAGGCCCCAGTCTGGATTGTAAACACGCTAGTCTTGGACACAAACAAAAGGCCCTGCACTGAGGCCGAGGTTGGGGGTCACCTACTAGTAGTCTTGCTAGATACAGGTGCAGCTGGATCTGTATTACATGATGCACATCCAGACACATCCCCTTGGTCCACCGGATGGAGGACCAACATGTCAGGAGTTGATGGTACTAGGCTACCTGCATACCGTTCTCTACCCCTACTGGTAGAGGTAGGCCATCTAAAGGCCTCACACACTTTCCAACTAATGGTAATGCATGATCATCCCAGTATCATAGGAATTGACTTCCTTGTGCCACACGGCTGTGTGGTAGACCTAGCTAACATGCTACTGATACAGATTCAGGGTCAAAATCATACCATTTTGATTCCTGATTCACACGTTGAGGCAACGATATCTGCCAATTACAAGGAGTATGACATCATAGATTTATTCAAAGCTCATGGACTTTTCCCAAAGCTTCTTCCCATTTTGCAACAACATTTGGAAGTGTTTGCAACTAACAAACATGACTGTGGTAGAATGCACACTGTCATCGAAGTGCCAGGCCTAGCACATGAGAGGCAAAGGCAATATCCTTTCCCAACTGAGGCCTTGCCCTCCCTTAGTGAAACAATCAAGTCACTCTTCAAGAAAGGAGTAATCAGAACTTATGTTTCCACTGCCAACTCCCCAGTGTGGCCTGTGAAAAAACCCACAGGTGCCTGGAGACTTACTATTGACTACAGGAAACTGAATCAGGTCACCCCCAGTTGCTCCCCAGCTGTGGCCTCAGTACCTGATGTGCTATGACTCTTGACCCCTGACCTGAAATGGTTCCATGTTCTGGACATTTACAATGGTTTTTGGTCATTACCATTGGCCCTTAAGAGTCAATATAAGTTTGTCTTCACCTTTGAAGGAAGACAGTACACATGGACTTGCTTTCCGCAAGAATTCCATAATAGTCCGTTCCTGTTCCATCTGCATATGATGGATGCCCTCTACTCCACAATGTTTCTTGCAATATGTGGATGACCTGTTGCTGGCAACAGCCACACCAGAACAACATCTGGATCTCTTGGATGAATTACTGACTCTCATCCAGAGAGCAGGCTTGAAATGCAATCCAGCAAAAGCACAACTATGTTAGAAAGAAGTACTCTTTCTAGGTCTGAAAAAAATGACCAAGGTCGAAGCCCTACCTGGAAGAAGGTACAGGGATTTCAGGACTTGCCACTGCCCACAAGCATGGCAACTCTTTGAAGGTTTCTAGGTATGGTGAATTATTCAAGAGATTTATTTGGGATTTTGCTCAGAAGGCTGCTCCTCTGTGTGAGTTACTCAAAAAGGACATCCCATGGACTTGGAGCCCTATACATATCCAGGCTGTGATGTCACTGAAGCAGGCTTTGGCCTCTGCCCCAGCTCTGGTCCACCCCAATCCAGCACTACCATTCCATGTGGAATGTGCCACCTCTGACATTGCCATGTCAGCAGTGCTGTCCCAGAAGGTTCATGGCACCCTAAGACCCGTTGCATATGCATCACAGCTCTTGACCCCAGTGGAACAGAAGTACAGCCTTTGTGAAAGGAACCTTCTGGCCACCTATTGGGCTTTCAAGTATTTCCTGTATATCACTGGGTACTCTCCACTGATCATCAACACCAATCACACCCCAACTACCTTTCTGCTCTCAGACAGAGTGAAGGATGTCAGTCTCTAACACTAGACTGACACACTGGTCCCTTCTCCAGGATAGAGACATACAGGTACAACCGACAAAAATTCCATCTATGCTGGCTCATGGACTCCTTTTCCAAGGAGAACCCCATGACTATACACTGCAGTCACCTGATCTTCCAGATGCAGGTCCTTTCCTCCCTGCCACACCACAAATACTTGATAACACCTCTTTGTGTCACTTCTTTACAGATGGTTCAGCATCCTACTATCAGGGACAACACATCGCAGGGATGGGCATTCTAGTGATTTACCCTTATGGGAACACTGTCAAAATATCTAAGTGCTGTAGTGTAGCATCATCACAATATGCAGAGATGGCAGCTGTGGCTTGTGCCCTCGAGTTCATCCAGCATGGGACCGAGGATAACATAATTTTTACAGACTAACTGAGTTTGTTGTTCTCTTACAGAATTTCTTCCTTTCTGGCAGAAGAACTCCTTCCTCTCCTCTGATGGCAGCCCAGTGAAGTACAAGGAATTGGTAATATACATACATTCACTGGCACAGAAATATGCACACAAACTATATGTACATAAAGTCAAAACTCATTCTTTACATGACCCCTATCATGCCTTTAATGACACAGCAGACACCCTTGCCAAGAAAGTGGCCTGAGGGGGGGGGGACACCAGGATGATGGACCATCCAGAGGCCAATGTGGCCATACAGATTGCAGCACTCAGGAAAAAACCTGAACCTTTCTTCCCCTGGACCTCTCAGCAGCCCAACATATTGATACTGAACTCAAAGAAGTGTTCAGATTCCTTGACAAGAGTACCGAAGAGAAACTTCCCACACACAACCCCTGCTGGAGGCATGAAGGTAAGTTACACTTGTTACCAGATGACAAGCTCATCTGGTACCAACCAGATGATTCCACCACCAAGTTGTGGGTTCTTCCCAGACACCTGAGATCTGAATTCTTGCACCAAGTGCACGATACACCCACTGGTGGACACCAGGGAATGGAAAATACCATCCAGAGGCTTAAGACCACCGCCTAGTGGCCTGGTGTCACCAAAGATGTTAAACAGTACATAGACAACTGTCTCATTTGTGCACAAAACAACCCCATCCCTACCAAACAAAATGCCAAACTCTTACCACAATGACACTCTGGCCCTTGGCATGCCATACAGATTGATTTTATTGGTCCCCTGACCAACACCAGCAGACATAATTGGTATGGTCTTGTGGTAACTGATCTCTTCTCTAAGTGGGTTGAAGCTTTCCCCACCAAGACATGCACGGCAAAGACCACTGCCAAAATCCTGGTGGAACAGATTTTCTCCAGGTGGGGCCTACCTCTCAAGGTAGACTCTGACAAAGGAACCAGTTTTACAGGTGACTTGATGAAAGAATCCCTTGAACTCATTGGAGTTCAACAGAAGTTCCACATACCTTACCACCCCCAATCCTCAGGTCAAGTAGAAAGAGCCAACAGATGGGTTAAGCAAATGCTTTCCAAATTCATTGAGAACATTCCCAAAACCTGGGATTCCCTACTGCCATTATTCCTTATGGCAATTAAGGGTACACCCTCAGCCACCACCCAGCTCACATCCTTTGAGGTGATGACTGGAAGACAGATGAGATTACCTGAACACCTGCTTGACCTGCACATCCCCACTGCAGACCATGTGTCTGTAGACCAATATGTGGAAAAACTCAGAAAAGACCTCATACACACAAACTTGTATGCTGCCAACTGCATGGGCAAGGCCCAGCAACAATCCAAAATACAGTTTGACAAACACGCACAAGAAGTGGATTGGCAGGATGGAGATCAGGTAATGGTACCCAATTTGCACATCCCACCCACTCCTTCTTCAAAAAGTGGGAAGGCCCATACCCCATTGTCAACAAGCTCAGTCCAGCAGTCTATCAGGTTAGACTCCTGCATAACAATAAGTTGACTGCCAAATGGTTACATGCAAACCAGATGAAACTGTACAAAGGAGCTTAACTACTTTTCCTCACCCCATTGGGTGGAATAGTACTAACATACTAATGTTTGAACTTCCCTTTCAGATACACTGGCAAGATGGCTATCTTGTTCAATTATCTCCTCATCTCAGAAGTTATCCCCTGCATCGAAGGCATGGTACTGAACCTTCTTTGACACCTCAATCCTTCAGCACCTCCTCCAGAGGGAGTATCCATCAATATACCAGATAGTCAGATCACTGTCCAGGAAGGTTCCGATGCTTACCTCACTGCCTCAGTTGTTGCTTCTGATAAACCTACCCTACAAATTGAGTGGAAAACCACTAATGGAAGACAATTCTCCTTGTGTGCCAGAACTCTCCAAAGGAACTTTCCAGGGTTGGCCCAATGCTAAATTATCCCCAAATGGTTCTCTATCCTTGTTACAAACTGCATTAAGAAATTCTGGTTTGTACAACATCACTGCCTTAATTGATCCTTCATACTGTAATTCTTTGTCTAAGGATTCTACTCATAAATTTTGTGCTGTACACCACATGGCTTCTGCAGCCATGTACCTCTCTGTGTTACCACCCACTAATAAACAGCTTTTGGAATGCCCAAAGCATACCCCTGGTCCCCGTAGTGGTCTAACAGCCAACGCCCTCCAAGGTTAATTAATTAATAACTTACAGTTTATGCATATACCTGTTTTGTTTAACCTTACTTACTGGAATGTGAAAGAATTTGGTATGTGTCACAATACTAATACTTCAGCATTTTATAGTTCATTATTGCTTGATAGTTTAGCTGCATTTCAGATTCATACTCAAGACCCTATTACCGGGGTCCATTCTACTGAACATAGAGGCAACTTCAGGAGAAAACCCACTTCTGATGATCTAACTCATAAATGTAAGACACGTGAAGTTGACAGTTCTGATGTCACAGGTGCAACAGGTACTGTCACAGGCTTCTTTGGTACAGCTATGTCTATTTGGAAAAAAGAAGACATTGCTGCTATCAAAGCTCATTCTGCAAAGTTCTCCACTGGCTTGGTTAATGATATACTACCCCCGTTATTGCATGGTGTGGATGGCCTTAGTCAGGAAGAAAGATACACTGTATACTACATGCATGACATTGCTAAGGCATTCACTGATTCACTAGATAAGATCAACCACTCATACAAAAAACAATAAAGAAGCAGATAAACAATACATTACTAGAGAAATACTTTGCTCTGCCTATGGCTCATACATCATCACTACCATCAACAATCTCTTCCGTGATCTAGAATCTGGAAGAATCCCTGATATCATACATGACAGACGCATTTCCAAATGGTATTGTCCACAATGTAAAACCCCTGGCTGTATTGCTATGTGTATGCAACAAGCTTTAACCATTCCTCTTTCTACAGTTAGGAATTTGGGGTTTGTGACCAGACACCTTTACACTGATTCTTGTTTTGCTGCTAAGAAATGTTTCATAACAGATACCATGCTTGTTTCTTTTATTGTCTCTTTACCACGTTTTGATCCCACTACAGCTTTGTTCAACAAGCTTGCACTGGTCCACTCGATCGGGCATTTGGATGAAGATATCTACAGAGAATGCCTGGATCTACCCGCCTCTACTGGTTTTTTATCCTTTCCTGGATGCCTGGGTGGCTCCGCACACGGACTGCTGTGCGAAGAAGCAATACATTTACTTGTGCCGATGTGATGTATTTGATGTTATTCAACCTGTTTGTGGTTATTCTCCAGATAGCATTGATTGGACTTTCACCATGGATGATGACATCACCAAGAATGGCACGGATTCCTTGGATTCGACTTTGGCTCTGGATAAGCTCTACCAATCATATCGTGAGGAGGTTCATTGCCTGTCAGCACAGATTTCGAAGACGGCCTACACCTGCCCTGTCCAGTTGCAAAAGTGGAGACTCCCTACTGTTCACTCTCAGTATAATTCTGATGGGGAGTACTGTGTGGTAACAAACTTTAAAAGCTATACTTATGGATCTATGACATGTGTTATTGACTACCCCAATTTCTGTTTTGTCCCCCACCAGAAGACTGTCATTGGACATACCATCATAACCCCCGTTCCCCTGCTAGAGCAGACATCATTGATGGTAACCCCGATTATCTGCTCACACGGTCTGAATACTTACCATATTTTAATGTACACATAGACCCACTGACACTTACATTAAAATCACTTTTAGACAGGAAGGACACACACCTCATCCACATCAGCAATAATATGACCAAGGCCAATGAAGCTATCCTCTCATTGATTAATGATGGTGACATGAATGACGCATTGACTAACACCTGGTTGGAAATTTCTTTTAAAGGTTTTGTTATTATACAAGCATTTTTAATCTTTATTTTGATTATAATGCTCTGTTGCCTACAGTGCACACTGCACCAACACCGTGAGCAGCTTGAGTTCTGTACAAAGCTCGTGCATCGGGTTTGTAAACGACCACTGCTCTCTGGCCTTTCCCTAGATTTGCCTGTGATGCCCTTGGAGGCAACAAGGGGGGGAATGTTACACGAGGTCCCTGCACCCTAATTGGTACCCTCAGAGGTACACCGTAGACTGCTAGCACTTAAGTATATGTTATACTAGCAAATAGGGCTAAGGGCATCTACCGTACAAGAGTAGATGTCAGGATATGAGTGCATATTGTTGTAATACACTTTGCTTGCTAATACATGTATTCTTCTATGTATTTTCTGTCTATTTCTTACTTGTAAGATGCCAAGACATCTGTATCCTTGGAGTAATTATGATATGTAAGTCAGCATTGCAAACTTTTGGTGATTTGTACTACTACACTGAGTTATGCAAGACTCTGTATAAGAACTCTTTTGTTCACAAATTGATGACTATACAGAATTGTATAATGTTATCTTGGACTGTGGTGCCACCTCTAATTTAGCCAATAGGGCTCATCTCTGTAACTAGAAATGTTTCTATCTTATAGTAACCATAGTAATTATCATAGGTATATAATGTGATACACTAGTCTTGTACCTCGGAGATCCAAGGAGACACAGAGAAACCTCAAGGTATAGGTAATTCTTAGCACTGGCTCTCGGTTCATATTGGTAAGTACTGCTTAGGGCAACTGTGATATTATACTTTTGGTAGTAATAAACTTGTTTATTACTCTTATGCAACATGTCTGTGATTACTTGCATTCCCAATATTGCCAAGAACCTGAAAGTGAGGTTTAGACCTCCTAACACATGCCAGACAAAGAGGTCAATATCCACAACTATCTGTTATTCAGAGCCGATAGACTAACCAAAGGTGGTGGTGTAGCCATCTATGTTAAGGACAAGTTTACGGTTGCTACCCTCGACACTACATCAATTGCCAATGCCTTTGAATGCCTGTCCTTAAAAATTGAAATATCTACATCAATGGCCCTCTGTGTCATAGGATGTTTTAGACCCCCATCCTCTGGGTCACATCTTCTGTCCCACCTATCATCTACTATGAGTACCAACACAATGGAAACAATTATGCTAGGGGACCTTAACTACGACTGGCTGTCAAGCGCATCTCTTCCACTTAAGTCCTTCTGTGACTCTCATGGGCTCCCTCTACTTATTAACAAACTTACTCATTTCAATAAGAAAAACCCTACGAAAAGTACACTATTAGATGTACTTCTAGTAAGCAAACCCCCTTTCTTCTCTCATGCTGGGATCTTTTCTGCCGATGTTAGTGACCATTGCTTTATTGCTGGCATAAGAGCAGTCCCTAAACCAACAGCCTCAGCAAAGTTCTCTACCAAAAGATCAAAACGGAATTTTGACCTGCTTGCATGTATCAATGACTTGAAAGCCTCCCTGCTTTGGCCGACCTTTTACTAAGCCAAATCAGTAGACACAGCATATGCCATTTTCCAGCGCTCTTAACACCCACACACCCTTAGTCAAAACCTGCATAAAGGCTAGAAAGTGCCTTTAGTTTACAGCAGACATCAAGGCAGCACTATTAAAAAGAAAAGCTCTGGAAGCTAGCACGCAAATTCCACAAAGCCAAAGACTGGCATCTTTTCAAAACAGCCAGAAACCACTGTACAAAGCTAAGTCCAACTTCTATCAGTCTGAACTCGACACTGCCTCCAACTGTCCTACCAAGTTCTGGACCACAATAAAAGAACTTTCTGGTAATATCACAGGAAACACTCTCCCCTCAAAAATTATTTCTGACAATGTAACTATCAACAACAATAAAGAGATACTACAAGCCTTCAACAATCACTTTGCTACTGCAGGGCTAGCTTTTGATAACTCACCTGCATGCAGCCTATGCTCCCAGCTTATCACACAACCCTCCGAATCTAGTCCCTCAGATGCAGTCTTTTCATTCTCTCCTGCCTCACTTAAAGAGGTCAAAGATCTCCTCCTCCAGTTGGACACCAGAAAAAGTGCTGGCATTGACACCTTTGATCCATACTACCTAATGATTGCCTATCATGTCTTGGCCATACCTATTACGCATCTATTTAACTTGTCCCTTTGTCAAGGGACCCTTCCAAAACTGTGGAAGACCACACATGTTAATCCGTTCTTTAAATCCGGAGACCCCTGTGATCTAAACAACTACAGGCCCATCTCCCTTCTCCCGGTACTATCAAAACTTCTGGTAAAAATCGTGAATGCCCAGCTGAAATCTTTCATAGATGATACTAACCTGCTAAACCCAATGCAATCTGGTTTCAGAACTGAACACAGTACAAT
The DNA here is from genome assembly GCA_016271365.2 of Neoceratodus forsteri. NCBI lineage: Eukaryota > Metazoa > Chordata > Ceratodontiformes > Ceratodontidae > Neoceratodus > Neoceratodus forsteri. Next base: position 366,177,372 of record CM028131.1, on the reverse strand, counting down.
CACGGCCCTGGCCAAGGTGACAAATGACTGGCAGCGTGAGCTAGAGAACAAAAAATGTGTCTGCGCCATTTTTCTAGACCTAAGTAAGGCCTTCAACACTGTCGACCACAGCCTTCATCTTTCTTCATTAAAAGCTATTGGTCTAGATTCCTTGTGTTGGTTCCACAATTACCTTTCTGATAGGCACCAACAGGTCAAGGCCAAAGGTGAACTCTCCCCCTCAAATCTGTTAAAAAGAGGGGTCCCGCAGGTATCCATCCTGGGGCCACTCCTATTTGCCATCTACATCAACAATATAGACTCAGACTTCAATGAGGTGAAAATTCATCTGATGGCAGATGATACAGTGATCTACCTAAGCCGTCCAACTACTGAAACTGCCTGTAGTGACCTGCAAGCTGACTTCAACATACTTCAATACCAGCTCCATAGTAAAAAATTGCTACTTAATGCCAAAAAGACAAAGGCAATGCTATTTTCACCTATTAACCATGCAGCATACCCTGCTCTACCCCCCCCATCACCACCCTCCTAGGAGAAACCCTGGAATTTGTGCCGAAATTCAAATACCTGGGGGTCTGTCTAGACATCAAACTCTCCTTTGCAGACCACCTGGACGATTTGTTAAAAAAACTAAGGCAGAGACTAGGTCTCTTCTTCAGGTTAAACCGTCTACTAACTACAGAGGCCAAGAGACAGCTAGTTCAGTCTACGTTCCTTTCCCTAATTGATTACGCCGACTTTATATACAGCCAATTTACTACTTCATACCTCAGTAAATTGGACATACTTTACCACAGAGCCCTGCACTTCATCACTGGTCTCCCCTTCTCCACCCAGCACTGCTCTTTTTATGCGGCCGTAGGTTGGACCTCCCTACACTACAGATGAAATAAAAATGCAGCTCTCTAGACATACAGAGCTATCACTGGCAAACTTAAACAGTACATTGTTGATTGCCTGACTCTCAACATGCCTGGAACCTATGTCCTAAGAAGCTGTTCACTGATTTCTCTGAAAGTGCCCAAAGCTCTAACGTGTTTTGGGAGAGCTGCCATAGGATTCATTCTACCGTCACTCTGGAATGTGGTACAGAAATCATTGAAACTGAGAACTCCTGTTAGTATTACTGTGTTTAAGTCCTTATACTCAAAATACATTACAGAAGCCTGCAACTGTTTCCAACGATCCTAGCTCTGGAATGTGCTACAGAAATCACTGAAACTGAGGACTCCTGTTAGTCTCACTGTGTTTAAGACCTTATACTCAAAATACATTACAGAAGCCTGCAACTGCTTCCAATTATCCTAGTTTACTTACACCCCTTCCACATCCTCCCTGCTTTTCCCATCCTCCTTCCTTCTTGTATCAGTGCATAACTTGTCCCTGAGCCACCTACTTATCTACCACCCTAAATCTCACCCTCCCTCACCCACCTATTCCTTGTATACCCACAGCATCTCATTCCTTCGCTCCTAGTATTATCCTAGTTACAGACCCCCTCCCACTGGCTGCCCACTTCTCCAGACACATGTCTCCCCCTTGATATGCCTGGGTCTTTTTAAACTGACTATGTATGTCTCTTCACTTGTAGCATCCACTTCAACTAATCTCTTTGCTGGACTATAATGCCTTTACCTTACAGGAATACTAAACCATGTATGTTGTTGTATCTGGTATTAATTTTTTACTGACTTCCTACCCTATTGCTATGTATACCCTTACCAACTGTCTTTTACCTGAACCCACATGTATTTTTACTTGTCCTGTCTATTGCAGGCCTACCTGTACTGTTGTACTCTTGCATCTACTGTCTGTTTGTCTGTATATAAATGCATTGTTACTTGACTTGTGCAATGCAGGTCCACCTTGTAAATGAGCTTGCTCAATGGTGTTCGCCTGGATAAATAAAGAATTTTATTGATTGACTGCTCACTTTTGGCTTCTTCTGTCTCCTGCATGCCTGTGACAGGGTGCATCCCTGCCACTGTAGTAGGACCCCTTTAAGTATATTAGGTTGCAACCTCTCTCTCTATATGTATTCTTATCTAATAAAGCTATCCTGTTCTTTCCATCTGGAGGCAGGCCACCTCCAGATAAAACTCTGTGCTTGTCTTTAAGTTTCTTTTCTCTTCCTTCCATGGGTCCGTATCTATGGAGGTCAACTTCCAGTGACCTCAAGCTCCCAGACAGAATAGGACAATAAAATAGAATGGTTATAGCTATAGCTCTAGCTCTATAGAATGGCTGGCTATTGTAGCTAGAATGTAAAATAGGACTTGTAAACAGTAAAGCACCCTAACCAAAAAGGGGTACAGTGGCTATTTAGTGTGTAGGCAGAGAAAGACTTACATGACTAACCTGTACATTAGTATCTATTGCAAAGTGGCAAAATCCATTCCCTTTTTATTTTCTGTAACTCTGTTGCTGCTATGGAAATGTTAGAACCTGTACTGAATGCTGGAGTTTATCTATTGAATACATTGTACTGCATAATAAAGAATACAGCATGGGAAAATTACTGTCATGAAAGAACCTAGCATAAACATAGCTAGTGAAGACATAAAAGGCTGGAATACTGAAAGTGGGTAAAAGAAAACACAAACCTCCTTCAAGCCACATAAAATGAATTAACAGATGTACTTCTTGAATGAGAAGAAATAAATTAAGTCTGTCCTTACTTGAAGTGGGGGAAAGAATGAAATATCGTGTATAGGGGAACAGCGGCCCCTTGTGGCTCCTTTTTATAGTAAGCTGTCTGTCACTCAAGTACCAGTGGAAAGTTTTCCACCTTTAAAACGGGGAAAATCCATCTGGGAAAGTCCCTTTCATTATCTAAAGATCTCCTTGTTATAGAACGATAACTACGTCCTTTTAGCCTCTTATTTAATTAAATGAAGGGCCATGATGATGCTTGGTCACCTGACCCAGGTGAGTGGGTATAAATAGTACTGCCTGACCAAACAGATGTTCGATAGGGTCAGTGTCTTCTGACTAAATGTAGGTGAAGGATTAGGAGAGCCCTGTGCTGCACTAAAGAGAAAACTGTGAAAATGATTTACAATTCTTTTCTTTTGAATCATTTTAATTGTTTTGTTTTTACTTTATGTGGTGCAAAAGCTGTTGTTAATGATTACAAAATAAACATCCTGCTTAGAAAAAGTGGGTAGCACCAAAAATCTTGTGTTTGTGTCTATCTGCATTTCATACACCTTTACAATGACCCCCCTACCTTTCGCCTTAAGGATGTTTGGACCACTGTCTTCTGCTGCTCTGCTTGGGTGTCCTTCAGGCTGGTTCCCTGCCTTCCTGACTTTCTTTCCTTTTCCTGGGTCTGCTGCTGTGGTCATGCATTGTTTTTCCCTGTTGGTGTCTTCTTCTTGCTCCTACTGGACATCTTAATGTCTATTAGGTATATCCTTGGGCACACACCCCTACACTGCTGGGTCATGCCATCTAGTTGTCAGACATTCATCTTCACTATTAAACATGGCTCAGGCATGTCCTATTTGTACCAGAGCACATGCCCCAAAAAACTGAACATACTGATTGCAGGTCTACAGTGCTGCACTGCTCTCAGTTAGTTAAGAATACCCAGGCAACCATTGAGTCATATGTTCAGGGATCCACTGTCATATAATCTATGCATTTAGGGTTACACCTTCTCTAATGCTACTGCTGCTCCTCCAAATGCTTTTGGGCACCTGTCCCAGCATCAGGGCTAATGCCTATCCTCTTAAATGCTGGGCTATGCCCACATGGGCCTAGCCCTGATAACTTGGCTGCACCCCCTCCTGGGCCAAGCAATCTATTTATAGAGCAGAGAGATAGTCCAAAAATGATCATACTGCTCTTGTTCAGAGACAGTTTTTTTTTGTTAACTTTTCAACTTACTGTATTTGTATCTTAATGAATTTGAGGAATTTTGTTTGCCTACATTTTCGTGGTGGCCAGATTACCACTCCACCTAATAACCACATCAGTGCAGCCTTGCAAATCTGACCCAAAATATGTTTTGGGATCAACGCTGAAAAATACATTATATGACAGATTTGAAAGGTGCCACGTATGTGGTCATCAGCTAAGAAGCAACTTAGCTACCCTGAAAAGTTGGCCAAAATATTCCCCAAATTGGCTTGTATATTAATTTATGACAATTCAATTTATGAAGGTAGAAGATATGGAAGTGGAATTGAGAGCTATGCATAACAACCCTAATAATATATTTCCAAACTTTGTGCTGTTTGTGTTTTGTGCATTAACATAGTTTTTTCATTTAAATTTCCTTACTTTCTCTGACAGCACCACCTGTACAGAAATATTGCTAACATAAACACATTATGCCCAATAATTTACTATTATTACTGTTTATGAGCTTTATAAGAAAGAAATACTTTACACATGGTAATAGTTTAAAAATTGTTAGATGTTTTATTGAAAATTAACCAATTTAGAATTAATAGCTCATTTCATGGGACAGGTAAAAAACAGGACACATTTTAAATAGAAATATTTCATATTAAACTAGTGTGATCTAGAAAATGTCTGCTCAACCTCACAACAGGTGTGATCAAAACAAACATCAGGAAAAGGCAAATCTGGCATTTGAGGAGCACAAATGTAATGAAATGCTTTATGAATACTGAATGTATAAATCAGTTTCACTTACAAAATGGCAAGAAAAATCCCTGAGCTCAGATTGGTCAGTGTGGGTCTCAACCCATAATGCTATCCCACCACACAAATAACCGTATTATATGTTAGAAAAATCAGTCCATGCTTGCCTGGCGGGCTGAGCCACTGTGCACCTTACCTCTTGCTACACCAGTGATCCGAGTTTGGAAATGATTTCAGGTCACTGGGTGTCAGCCATGGAGGGAGAGGATCAAGCATCCAGTGGACTGCTCTCCTCTCCCAGGGTGGAGGAAGTATGCCATCTTGGCTTTTGGCTGCCCCTTGGTGGAGGCCAGGGAAGCAGCACTGATATTTGACCATCATGAAGGGAGAGGCAGCAGTTCCATGGCATGAATGCACCTCCACATGCACACACCTATGTGCCACCGCAGCCAGGGACTCAGGGAGAATATGGAAAAGAAGGATGATTTGGGCTGAGGAAGTACCTCCCACCACAACTGAACTGATGCCACCAACCAGACCACCAATCCACACTGGATAATAAGTTTCAGGTGGAGGGAGGACAACCCTCCCCTTCCTGGCCTCACCACAGGGGGCAAGCTGGGGGGGGATCAATGGATCACATGAGTACCAGGGAAGATGGTGGCCAGTCTAGTCTGGGCAGGGATTGGATTGAACAGCCCTGCCCAGTCCCCTAGAGAACAAAACAATATGAAATAATAAAAAAATAAAAATCAGTCCACAGTCCATGTCCAAGTCATCCACACTTGCCAAGGCTGCTGTGATTTGTGCCAGTTGTAAACCTCTAGCTGCCACTGTAAAAAAACAGTCAAAAACACTCTTCATATAAATGAAAGCTTTCTATTCTGTCACAGTGGCACATTTCAGTCACTATAGCTTAATTCTTTAAGGTAAAGTGAACATTGATATGAAACCATCACTGCAATCAGCTTCAGCGCTCCCCACTCCACTCAGTATTAATAATCCATACCCACTTTAGACAGATTGAGCATGTGTGTTCAAAAGCACACTGCGTTTCAGTTACCAGTTTTTCTTTTGATGTTATGTTTCTCTTTTGTCTCCCTGTACAAAATACACAACAAATGTACTGGGAGAAGCACCTCTGGCTGTATAGCATGTTCCGAACTATGAGCAGCACAAGGGCCAGGCTGATGCATGGCCACGCAACTTTCTGGATTAACATACATCAAAAAGGGAGAGTTACTCACTGTTTTTTCTATTGATGTTATGTTTACTTTTTCCTCTCCCAGTACAAAACACATAACTCTGCTATGAGAATCACAGGAACATAGCACAATGTAAACAACCAGTGGCAGTGGGAGGTGGCTGGACACATTGCTTTAAACCAAAAATGGACAGAGACAGAGAGAAAAAGAAAGAGAGACAAAAAGAGAGAGAGAGAAAAGGAAGGAAAGATATAGGAAAAAAAACAGCACTATGGAGCAGAAAATAAGTGTACACGATTGGAGGAAGGTAGGGGACAGAGATATACAGTAGTAACATAAAAACAGCTTCACCTACTGGGCAAACACATTTTTTAAGTATACCTGCCTATTAAAAAATGACAGACTCTAGTTTTGATAAACTTCTTCTTTTGTTTGTTTTACAAATGAGCCATTTTATAATTACAGTAATGCACTCCAGGGTGTGTGTTGTGCTGGGATAACATCATGCCTTGGTGTTGGACACACTCACCCTACAGTCTCATGCCAAACCATCTAAGGTGTAATGTTATCCCAGCACAACACACATCCTGTCATAAATTATTGCTTAGTTAAAAAAAAAAACCTACTAATCCCTACAAACACACATTTTGAGAACCCTTTACTGCTACATTTCTATAAATAAAAGTAAAGAAACTATATTTGAAAGTGACATTTTATATGATCTTACCAAACACAGATAATTCTCAGACTTATTTAAAAATAATTCTCTAAATGTTACTATGATGTTCTGTATCTTTGCAGTGACAGAAGTGACATGTACCATAATCCTATTTGACCTCTAAGACAAGAATACTTGTTTAGGCATTTTTTCAAATTGCCTGGTAGGCAGTATTTAACTGTAGCAGTAAAATCATAGCACTCAATCCAACCTCATGCTTGACACAGACAGGCAATACAATGGTCAGAATTACTAACTGCCCCAAATTAAAAAAAAAATCACTGCATGGGTAGCGAACTTAAATCCAGAATAATGAACGTTACCACCAGTAAGGTTTAAAAGGCCTGTATCTATTTTTTTTTTTTGCCCTGTGAATCAAAACAATGGAACATGTCAACAATATACCTAGGACAACACAGTAAACTGACCCTTTTCTTTAAAAATGTCTGTAAGTTCAGCACTGTTTTTCTGTAACAACACTGTGATATAAGCTTGTGAATTTGACACACGTAATCATAGGAATAGTAAAACCCAGCCATTTCTGATTATCATGCATTTCCACAATTGCATTATGACACTGCTAGCAACTGTCCTTCTCTGATATGTCCACCTGAAATAAATTTTTAACTTAATTGACTTCAGTGTCAAGTGACTCAATCAATGTGGCATAAAATTCTGTCTCATCTTGCTGTTGATTGGTGGTAAACATTCCACTCCTCTCATATGTTGCTACATCCATGCACAGATTAGTACAACTGTGAATTTGGTTCCCCAGTGTACAGTCACAGCCAAAGACATGGTCAGATATTTCCTTAAATTTCTGTGATATTTCTAGAGAAATCTCCTGCTTTCTGTAGTTCCATAGTAGGGGCAGCAGAGAGAATTTGTTTAGAAATATTGCAAAATATCTGGAAATATCTGACCATGTCTTTGGCTACAATGTCAGGAAGCATCAACTACCATTTTGTTATGAACCTGACAGACAACTTGCACCACTAGATCCAGATACAGAAACATTTGAACAATGCTATTGGCATAACAGTTGACACTAGCAGCATTTTCAAATCCTGGTGCAAGAATTCCTGATTCAGATATTGTGGCTTCTTCAGACACCTGCAAAGTCACAGTTACATCAGTCCTGACTCTCGCTATTCTTTAGGTATATCTATTGTCTTTGAGCATGCTCATCTCAAACATCTCTATCAGAAGATCTTCCCAGATACACTGGTATCTGAGGCAGATGGCTCTGATAAAGGTTTCTAAGATGATTGTACACTATAACACACATCCTTTCAGCTCGGATTTTACTCTTGTTTAACTTGATGAGATGCAGCCCATCCAGAGTACACACTCTAGACAGAGTTGCATAATTCTTCCCTTGATTAAAAACCTCATTGTAAATGTCTATGTAAACTATATCAAGCATCAGACCTTGCAGCTTATGTAATGATACTGCATATGCAAGAGTTAAAGGAAAGTATTCTGTTATGACTTATATGTCTTGTATCAGTTGAAACTTTACTGAACACCTCTCGGTTATCTACAGTGTGTCAATATTGTCAAATCTGATGAGAGTGTGTTCTACAAACACTTTCCGAACATCATATTGGAAGTCAATAAATTAACCCATGGCCCAATTGACTAGACTATCTTCTACTGAACAATTTCAGTGAAACAGCACATGAGCATTCTTAGAGTTACATTCCAAGTTGGAACACCATATTCTCTAACCATGTACATAAAGTAGGCATGATGTCTGTACCAGTTTTCATTGGTACTTTACATATTTTTTATTTATTTAAAATTTTGGAAACTGGAAAAGGCACACTGAGACAAGGCTCATTTCCAGGTGTGACCCAGGGAAAGAGGGAGACAATACAAACAGAGGGTACAAAGTCAGAACAATGAAAACAAAACATATTTGATGCAGTCAAACCAAACATAATGTTAAAAAATTAAAAAAATGTACAAATCAGTGAGTACAAAAGTGAGGTAGAGAGACAACCATACATAAGGTCGATTATCTGTAACTTTTAAAAATTCAGAGGGGGGAGCAGGATGCAAGGGGTGGAGAGGAGAGGATAGGAGAGTAGGAGGAGGACTTAAGTATGGGTGGCAGGAGGTGAGTGGAGAAGGTGAGGAGAAGGCATGGGGTGAAGGCAAAATGAAGATGGTTTAGAGGATACCTGGTTTCAGGGGTGATGAATGTTTTAGGAGAAGACTGGTTGAAAGGCAGCAAACAAGGAGAGAATACAGCCAAAAGAAATGAGAAATTGCAGGGAAGAAGCATATCACAAAGATGCATGGGTGGGCTGACTCGTGCAGGAGGACTGAGCAAAGAGCTTATTAGTTGTTTAAGGGTGGGAAAGGCAAGGCAAGGCAAATTTTATTTTTAGGCACCCAATCCTGGAGGCTCTGGGCTCTGTACAAGTAAAACACATGCAAATAATAAATCAAATAAACGCAAAAGTAAATAGATTACAGCAATCATAAACAGCCCACAGGGAATGGAAAAAGGCCTGAGCTTAAAAACAGTTACTAAAAAGGGGGGCAATCCCAGGAACAGGATCTAGAAGACAGTGTCTGGGAATGCCTAACTAAACAGAAAGATCTTGAGGTAGGCCTTGAATGTTTCAACTGAAGTGACCTCCCTTACAGATGGAGGAAGCAAATTCCACATGACTGGGCCGGATACACTAAAAGCTCTGTTGCCAGTGGTCTTCAGCCTCATCAAAGAACTCACAAGGAGGCCCCTAGTGGAGGAATAAGGGAGCAGATGGAGGCAGCAGGTGTGAGAAGGTCTAACAGGCAGCCTTGGCCCAGTCCATGTAGGTCCTTAAAGGTAGCAAACCCACCTTAAAGAGGATCTTCCACCTGACTGGCAGCCAGTGCAGTTCATGCAGCACTGGGGTGATGTGGAGTATTTAGACTGCCCCATGAACAACCTGGCAGCTGCATTCTGTACTAGCTGTAGCCAGTGAAGGGTACTTCCCGAGACCCCAAGGTAGAGCACATTGCAGTAATCAAGTCTTGATGTCACGAATGCATGCGCTAAAATGGGGGGGTCCATGGGTGGAACTAGGGGTTTGATCCTGGTGATATTCCTCAGATGGTAGAAGCTGGTCCAGACCATGGATGACACCTGTGATTCAAATGTCAAGCCATTGTTGAAGGTCACACCAAGATTGAGCACCCTAGAGAAGGCCTTCAATGGCACAGACCCCAGGAATAATCCTATTGCTGCACCAGAGGCCATCCTATCATGCCTCTTTTTCGACTCCACCACCAGTACCTCTGTTTTATTGAGGTTCAGTCACAAGCAGATGGAGGCCATCCAGTCATTGATCTTGGTAGGGCAGTTATTTAGCACTTTCACTGCGTTGGATGTCCTGGGGCAAAGGAGAGATACAGTTGGGTATCATCAGCATAGCAGTGAAAACCCAAACTGTACTTCCTAATGAGCTCTCCAAGGGGTAGCATATACACAGCAAACAAAATTGGTCACAAGACCAAAACCTGAGGTACTCCACGAGACAAGAGGCTAGGGGAGGAGGAGAACTTCCACATTACTACCCATTGCCTCCTGTTCATGAGATAGGACTCAAACCAGCAGATGACAGTGCCATCGAGTCCACAAAATTCCCTCAGGCAGTTGAGCAATGCACAATGGTCTACCATGTTGAAAGCTGAGAAGGGATCAAGGAGAATGAGAATTATCCCCTCTCCTCAATCTCTCATCCTGAGGAGGTCATTGTGTACCCGAACTAATGCAGTTTCTGTGCTATGCCTTACATGAAACCCAGGCTGGAAAGGCTCATATAGATCAAAAGCCATAAGGTGCTCCTCAAGCTGCTGCACCTCAACCTTCTCAACAACCTTCCCTAAAAATGGAAGGTTGGAGATGGGGCGGTAATTTGCCTTGACGTCAGGGTCTAACGATGGTTTCTTGAGCAGGGGTATAATCAGTGCCTCCTTCAAGGCATCTGGAAACCCCCCTCCAACAAATAACACCAGGCAATCAAAGTGAACACCGAGCCTATGAAGTCAATACATCCCATCAAGAAATGTGTTGGCACCAGGTCCAGTTCACAATACGTGTGCTTTAACTTAGAAGCAACCTCAATGACCTCGACCACCTCCACCGGTTTAAATTCCCCCAACTAGATGGAGTGTATTCCGGATGCACAGGAGGATCACTGTTGGCCACGCTGTGACTCGCTGGCTGAATTCCCGGCCAGATGGTGGGCACCCTGTTCAAGAAGAATCAAGCAAACTCTTCACAAAAAGCATCTGAAAAGGCTTTTTTCAGCTATAGACAGACTGGATGTAATATCCTGTACACAGTCTGAAAAAGCACAGCTGGTTGATTCTTCCCAGGAACAATCTCCCTGGACAGGATCTGTGCCTTCTTACAGGTGATTGCTTCCTGGTACTCACCATAGTGGGAATGCAGGACCAGTCTGTCTGCCTCCAGCCCGGTCTTCCACCAACAGTGCTCTAACCTACTGTACAACCCATAATCTTTATCATATTGAGCTCCCCATCAAACCATGGGGACCTCGAGAGAGAGGAGTTGGGTCATATACAGAATGGTGTGAGAGAGTCGAGCGTAGCAGACATTTCCCTGTTATATGCAGCAACTACCTTGCCCATTCCCCCTTTACATGCACTACTCACACTAGATAGGTTGACCACCGCCAGAAATCCCTCTATGGTCAAACTTCTCAAAGGGCGGTAGCTTACCATCTCTGCAGAGGGAGGGCTCTTGGGGAGGGGCCTGAATGAGAACTCCACTGTGCAAAGATCAGACTAGGTGACCTAATCAGTCTTGAGGTTATTAATCTCAAACTCCAGCAAGAAGACCAGGACCAGCATGTGGCAACCCTTGCGGGTAGTGGAAGAAACCTCTTGCAACAGGCCCAGAGATTACATCATCTGGGGATGGGCAACCTCCTCCCTCAGACCAGGGGGGAAGCTGAAGGGTGGATGGAACCAATTCCAGAGTGAGGGGAATCAGCATGAGAAAGCTGCAAGTCCAGCACATGAACACACTGGAGGGATGAAGAAGACTAGGTTTACTGCATAAGGCACCTAGCTTCACCTGATCTCTTTTCTTCTAGGGTTTGCTTGAAAGGACAGAGCAAGGAGCAACATAAACAGAGCAATGAAACACATTAAGGCTTCTTTTGGCCAAGCGGAGTTACTGTTCTGTTACTATTTTGTTTTGTGCTTACAGGTTGTGCTTACATGTTTTATTACTGTTTTGTGCTTACAGGTTGTACAGTTTACTACTTTATTTTTCTCAGATTTAAATTTATTTTTGCAGGGTATATTTTTGCTACATTGTTACAGGGTGTGCTTACAGGTTTGTTACTCTTTGTGCTTACAGATTACTGCTTTATTTTTCTCTGATTCAACTTTTTTTTTGCACGATGTATTTTCTGTTAAATTGTTACAGGTTTTGTTATTGTTTTGTGCTTACAGGTTTTAGAGTTTTTTGCTTTATTTTTCTCTGATTGAAATTGTTTGTTGCAGTGTATATTTTTTGCTAAATTGTTACAGGGTGTGCTTATGGGTTTGTTACTGTTTTGTGCTTACAAGTTACTGTTTTATCTTTCTCAGATTCCCATTTGTTTTGCAACGTATATTTTCTGTTAAATTGTTACAGGTTGTGCTTACAGGTTTTGTTACTGCTTTGTACTTAAAGGTTTTACATTTTGATCTAACTTTAGGCCAAGCAAAGTTACTGTTTTGTTACTACTTTATTTCATGCTTACAGGTTTGTTTGTTTTTTTAGCTTAAAGGTATTGCAGTCTCTTTCTCACATTGAAGAAACTAATTGCATTTCATCCACAGATCTTCTAGGGCATTAGTAGTGTACCTGGGGGGTGGAGCTGACAAAGGTTTAGTACCTTCCTACAGGAGGAAGATTTAAAAGGGCAGGGTAGTTGATATGTTGTGGTGAGGACTAGGTTTGCTGGCATAAAGCACCTAGCTTCACCTGAGCTCTTTTCTTCTAGGGTTTGCTTGAAAGGACAGAGCATGGAGCAACATTAACAGAGCGAGGAGAAACATTAAGGCTTCTTTTGGCTAAGCAGAGTTACTGTTGTGTTACAATTTTGTTTTGTGCTTATAGGTTTTATTACTGTTTTTTGCTTACAGGTTGTACAGTTTACTGCTTTATTTTTCTCTGATTAAAATTGTTTTTTTACAGGGTATGTTTTCCTTAAAATTGTTGTACAGGTTGTCATGCTGAAAGGAAGGAGTGATAGGACAGAGCTGTAGCTGACTGTTACTGGAAGGCACAGGCCTGATCCCACCCACCCTGCCCCTCACCCCCACCCACTCCAAGCACATAATTTCCTTTATAGCTGAGGTTCTGACATCACTTCTCCTAAAGGGCAAAGAACATACACCTGTCATAACCTTAACAGCCCAGCACACTGCATAGGGGGTAGATGCATGCACACGCTCACACACACTAATAAAAAAGAAAAAAAAACTAAACAGGAAGGGAGAGAGACATGTGAGGAGTGGTACAATGCACTGACTGTGGTGTGGCAGGCTTTCAGGAGATGTTCTGGAGGCTGCAATGCACCCTATTTGCAGGCTCCTCTTTGGTCTGAAGGAGGAGGTTGCCTGTCTCCAGGTTGACCTGGTGAGGATTTGGGAAACCTCTTTCCCCACCCAGGGATCACCAGGGCCACTGCTGATGCCTCAGAGGTTGCCAGGAAAGAGGAATGGTATGACCATGGTGGGCTCAGGGAGGGTGAGGGTGGTGGATCAGAGGCGCATCTCTCCAGCTGTACCTCTACACAATTCATATGCTGTTCAATCAGGGCATGGTTCCTCTGTGGAGGCACCCACAGTGGAGACCAAGGAGGATGCTGAGAACCTCCACAAAGTAGACCCAGAAGAGGTCAGCATGAGACCCAACAGGGGAAGGAAAAATCTGCTGGGGGACTCAGTAATTTGATAGGTAGAACTAGGGAGTGAAGGGGAGAGGAAGGTAAGGTGCCAGCCCAGCACCATGGCTGGAAGGGACAGGATGCAAATCCTCATAATTGCAGAAGCAGCGGTATGGGAGAGGGAGCTAGACATCATTGTCCACCTAGAGACAAATGACCTGGCTGGGAATAGGATCAGAGCAGTTCAGGAGGAGTTTGTAGTGTTGAGAATGGACCTTAGACAAGTTACACACATGGTAACCTTTCGGAGGTGCTGCCTGTCTATGGCATGGGTGAGGCTAGGGTACTCCATACCATGGGATTCAATGAATGGTTGAAAAACCGGTGCAGAACTCAGGGTTTTGGCTTCATTGGGGACTGGTGGTCCACCTGGATGGATGCAGGCTTAAACTGGTGCGATGGTCTGCATCTGTCTGGGAGGGGAACCAGGATCTTAGGTGATAGATTTAAGTGCTTTGTTGGCAAGCATTTAAACTACCCAAGGGGGAGGCACTGAAAAGAAGAATGGAATTCCCAGCCCTCCCCCACAAAACAGGGTAATCAGTGAGGTAAACACCAAGGTAGAGAAGTCAAAATGTAGCAGGACAGGTGTCAATGGAGAAAAAGGCATTGATAGCAAGGACAGAGATAGGGCTAAAAGTGGTAAGGCTGTCAAAAAATGGAGGCAGATGAGTACTAATGCACATAGTCTGGGTAACAAACTCCCATAACTGGTGGCCTTAATGGAAGAGGGACACCTGGATATCATGGCAGTCACAGAAACATGGCACACATAGAACCATGACTGGGATGTCAACATATCAGGGTACACAATCTACAGGAGAGACATGGGGAGTAAAAGAGGAGGATGAGTGGATCTCTACATAAGGTAAGGGATCAAAGCAAGGGAAGTAAAGGGTAAACAGAGAGGAGGCACTGTGAGTCACCCTGGAGACAGAAAATGGCACCACAATCCATATGGGGGTTGTTTACCGACCCCATCTCAGGGGGAAGAAATGGACAAGGAAATAATGGAAGGCATCCTTAGAATGGCAGAAAAGGGGGGGTCACGTGATGCAGTGCAGCTAGAGGCAGCGTTTTCACAGAGCTCCCGTTACCCACCCGTCTTCTAACTATTTTCAGCTTACAAATTCAATATCCAAAGTTATATTCTACATCTAGTGTATAGATAATACTCTTTGGTACTTGGCAGCATCTTGCATTGTGCATATTAATGCACTTGGAAGTAGATTGAGATGGAAGCAGAGATGAGGCCTGCTGGCATGAAGCACACCCCACCTTCTACGCCGGAGAAATCTTCAAAAAAATCTAAAAACCAGAATTTGGGGTCTGCAGTAAAACCACCCCCTTCCAATACTTCTCCAACTCCTCTTACCGAGAACCGCTTCTTACAAGAGCTAATTCCTTTCAAGGAAACATTAGACGATATCTCTGCTGAGCTGAAATCACTAAGTGGAGATCTCAGTGCCCTAACCACCAGAATGGGAGATTCGGAAGCCAGAACTTCCTCCTTGGAGACCTGGAGGGAAAAGATAGACCCAGAAATCATTCATCTTAGATAACAGATCAGTAAACTGCAACTCAAAACGGAGGACTTAGAAGGAAGGAGCTGAAGAAACAACTTGGTGATCCTGGGCCTCCCCGCGTCTGAAGAGGGCCCTGATATTAATCTCTTTCTCCAGAAGTTTCTGAACAAAGTTGTTGGGCCTTCCCCTCTTAATCCACAATACCATATTGAATGTGCTCATTGATCTCTTAGACTGAAACCTGCTGCAGGAGCCCCGCCATGACATATCATTATTAAATTTCTAAGCTTCTTGGAAAAACAACATGTTCTATCAAAGGCAAGAGAATTACAGGCAATTCTATGGAGTGGTTCCAAGCTGCATATTACTCAGGATCTTCCCTACGAGATGAGGCAAAAATGCTCAGCGTTTCATTCTACAGTTAGCAAGCTGATTGCAGCAGGCATTCGCTACAAAATGATCTATTCTGCCAAGTTTCAAGTTGCCATTGACAGTTCCTGGCTCTCCTATGAATCCCCAGACAAAGCGGCATCAGATCTCTCAATCAAATTAGCTAACCTGTTTAAACCGGGCTGAATCGCTGAGGCACAGCTAAGAAGTCACCTCTTACTACATGCTGCATTTTTGGACTTTCTTTTTTGGTTTTTGATTTCTCATTTCTCTGTCATCTGGACTTGCTGGTGTAGATCTCTCAATCAAGTTGCCTAACCTGTTTAAACCGGGCCGAATCGCTGAGACAACGCCAAGAAGCTACCTCTTACTACATACTGCACTTTTGGACTCTCACCTTTTGTTTCTGGCTTTTCTTCTCTCTCTCATCTGGATTGTCTGGTGGTGGGCGGTGGCAGCTTTGGGGCAGTCTGTTGGGAGGTTGAGTGGGCTCGGTTGTGCGGTGGTTCATGGGTCTGGCCCACTGTTTGGGAGGGTGGTGGGAACCTGGGGTGCAGAGGTGGTTTCCACACGACGTGAGTCCGGTGGGACGTTTTGGTCCCCCTAGTAAATATTGCTCCCCTGGTTCCTCCTGTCCTTCCCCAGCCCAGGTAATTAGGCTTGCTCAGTTTCATAGCAAATTGGACAGAAACACTCATTAGGATATCCTGGGGAATTCTTCAGGTGTAGTTGGTGGGTTGGAGAGGTTTTTTGTGTAAAGGGATGAGCTGGGCCGATATTAGGCAATGAGGAGTGCTGCTGTTCGGGTGAGCACTTTGGAGGGGGGTTGGCAGGATGTCAGTCTGACCCTGCTTGTGCCCTAACACACTTCTATATTTGAGAACATAATTTTTACCGCTGATGGTTTTGATGGTGGTGAAGCCTGTAGTTGGCCCCCTGGGCTGGGGGGGCTGACTCTGATTCTTAGCATTACCTTGGGGTCTCAGTGTTATTACCCCCTACCCTATTCAGTTCAGGACCTATCCGGGTAATGTAATTCGGTTATTTCTCTTGAGGGTTTAAGGAGTTCAGATGGCAGTTGGGGGGCTGGAGGCAGGTGATGAACCAGCCGGTCAGCAGTTTATTTGGGTCTATTTTCTCATGGCAAAGACCATAATCCAGGAGACCCTGGTGAGCTCTCACTCTCTAGTGAGCTCTGGTTGTATCTAACCCAGGTTAACAGGGCTTTCACTGTATAACCCCAAGATTTTTGGACAGGTTCTCATATTTCCCAGTGTGTTTGTAGGCTTAATCTGATTTATCTGTCTTGGGGGGGCTCCGTGGGAGGGTCGACCCTGGTGGGACTGCTAAACACCCCAAAGAGAGGGGGGGAGAGCAGCCCAGATGGGTTTTTTTTCAGCCAGGAAGTTCTCAGTACTTATGAGGGAATTACTCTCTACTTATTAGCTGACACTTCCTCAGGTTACCAGTTCAGGTTTACCTCCCGGTACACCCATCTAGCGGTGGCTTTTGGGGCTTTGTTCCCCGACCTAAGTACTATTACTTTCAGTTCTTCTCAAAAAGTAGTCGGGGAAAAGTTGTATATAGTTTCAGGGATGTGGGGGGGTAGGGAGGGGGGGTCTTTCTTTCTTAGTTCAGGATTTGGTAAAGGCTGTAACACTATGTCTGGAATTTATACTGCTTCAGTTCTTCTTACTGGTCTCAAGGGAGGGAGGGTGGAGGGGTGGGACTTGGTCGATGGTGGGTTTTGGGGGGAGGGGGAAGGCAGGATGTGCCTTCTAGGGTGGTCTGATGTTTCATATTTTCATAGTCCATTGCTGCACTGAATATTAGATAATGACTGTTACAGCGCTTAAAATTGCTATGTGGAATGTAAGAGGTGTCAGAGACCTAACTAAAAGATACCAGGTTTTCAAAAACTGTGCCTTACTGAATGCTGATATTCTCTTGATGCAAGAAACCCATTTGCTCTCATCAGAAGTCAAAGGACTTCGACGTCAAGGTTACATTCAGGTCTTTGCCTCAGGGGGGTCATCCTTTAGTAGGGGGGTGGCCATTCTAGTTAAGAAGCATATGCCCTTTCTGGCAGAAGACCTTTTATCGGACCATGAAGGTAGATTCATTATTGTGAAAGGCTCACTCTACAATATAAAGATAACACTAGGGGCAATCTACACCCCAGTGGAGGGGGGGCCAGACTTCCTCATGACTTTGGCTGAAAAGTTGAGTGGACTCTTAACCTCAATGCTAATAATCGGGGGGGACTGGAATATAGCTCCCTCACAAGATTTGGATAAATCTTATAGACCCCTGAAACCACTCTCCTCTTTGCAACTAGCCTTGAGGAATTTTATGGACTTACTGGGCCTGTGTGACCCTTGGCACTTACTTAACCCCACAAGACAACTCTTTTCTTATTACTCACAAGTACACAAGACCTGGT
Organism: Neoceratodus forsteri; assembly: GCA_016271365.2. Classification (NCBI taxonomy): domain Eukaryota; kingdom Metazoa; phylum Chordata; order Ceratodontiformes; family Ceratodontidae; genus Neoceratodus; species Neoceratodus forsteri. The sequence goes on along the minus strand of CM028131.1, from coordinate 366,159,505 downwards.
CCAGAATTGATCTAATACTAGTGAGCAATAACCTTCTGTTGGGAGTACTCCAGTCTGGTATTGAGCCCATAGTGGTGTCAGACCACTCGGTGGCTTGGATTTTGGTCTCCCCAAACCCACAGGTGCAAAGAGACACCACCTGGAATCTAAACACCCAGCTTTTAAAAGACAAGGGCATAGTCTCCCATATCAGATCCCTAATCACCTCATTTGTTGAGACCAATACAGGTTCAATTGAGAGGGAGGATCTGCTTTGGTGCTCCCTTAAATGCTTCATTAGGGGCGAATTTATTAAACTCGCATCTAGGAGGAAAAAACAAAGGGAGGCCAAGATCATGTTATTGTCGAACCAAACTAGGTTGGCAGAGAATAAGTTATCCTCCTCCTCTTCCCAAGCTGATCTAGAAACCTTAATGAAACTCAGAAATGAGTACTCAGATAGGATAAGAGACAAGGCAGAGTATGCTCTCCTGAAAACAAAGGCCCTCTATCTCGATCAAGGGGAGAAATTGGGTAAAATGCTAGCTTTACAGTTGAGGGAAATTGAGGGATCGAGATGGATTCCCTCATTATTATCTTCCGATGGTTCCCTTAAAACTTCTCCTAGTGATATGTCATGAATTTTTTTGTCATTTTATAAGGAACTTTATGACAGTGGCACCTTCCACCTCTCTCATTCCCTGGTGGACCAGCTTCTGGAGGGCCTCCCCCTCCCTACCCTCCAAACTCACCTAGGAGAAGCTCTGACTACTCCTATCATGGTAATGGAAGTGGAGAAGATGATTAAGGAATTTGCTCCGGACAAAGCTCTGGGACCTGATGGCTTCCCCTCTAATTTTTATAAAACTTTTGGGAAGGAACTGGCCCCTCTCCTCATGAAATTATTTGAATACATATTTAATGCTACCACTCTGGACCCTTCCTTGCTGGAAGCCACTATTGTTCTGATACTGAAACCAGACAAATCCCCGACCGACCCTGCTAGTTACCGCCCAATTTCACTTCTTAATTACGACATTAAAATCCTAATGAAAATCCTATCCCTTAGACTCAAAAAGGTCTGGCTTAACTTGTTGAGTCCCGAACAAGTAGGTTTTGTGCAGGGCAGGTCCTCTATAGACCACCTGCGTACGCTCTCACATATTGTTCAAGCCGCACAGGACTCTCAAATCCCTATGGCTCTGATATCATTAGATGTGGAGAAAGCCTTTGATAGAGTCCACTTGGAATTTCTCTGGATTATATTAAAGAGAATGGGCTTCCCAGAGGTCTTTATTCAATGGATTAAATCAGTCTACCAATCCCCTACTGCCAGAATTTATTGTAACGGGTTTTTTTTCTTCTCAATTTTCACTAATTACAGGCACCCGGCAGGGCTGCCCCCTGTCACCTTTCTTGTTTAATCTCTATCTGGAGCCTCTCCTTCTCAGAATCAAAAATTCTCCACTGGTCATGGGATGTTTCATTCAACAGCAGTCCCTGGTTCTCTCGGCCTATGCTGATGATATTCTCTTACACTTGACTAACCCTGAAAGGTCCCTAACACATATTTTACACATTATAGCCCAGTTTGGCCAGGTGGTTAATTACAAGTTGAACCTAGCTAAATCAATCATATTTCCACTGAACGTCAACACGCTTCAGGTCAACTTTTCCCAGTTTGGTATGAAATAGGCCCCCTCCTCTCTCAAATATTTAGGCATTTTCCTCACTAAAGACCCTGAACTTTTCAGGAAGCTTAACCTAGACAATCTATTGATTAAAATCCAACAAGACCTTCAGAGATGGTCTGCCCTCCCTTTATCGCTGTGGGGTCATATTAATATTGTTAAGATGAATGTGCTGCCTCGGGTTTTCTACCCACTTAGCCTAATGAACATTTTCCTACAGATGTCTTATTTTCATCACTTCCACAGGTCCATTTCCAAGTTTATCTGGCACGGTAAACAGCCCAGGAAAGCCTTCTTAAAACTTAATTTACCCAAAGCGAAAGGAGGGCTCCATCTTCCCAACTTTATGCTCCATTACTGGGCAAGCCACATGGCAAAAATTGGGAGGTGGTATGACCAGAGGGTGGATGAGTTTCTGCCAATTTGGGTACAACTTGAGAAAAAGATTCTAACCGAGTTAGGCCTTCCCCCAACCAGAGTCCTCTATTATAACCTATCCACTTTGCCTCCACTTTTACAGGGGAGCATCATTTGCACTTCTATCAAGGTGTTGAATCAATGCTGGCACTTTTTCAATCTCTTTCCCAGGAAAGACACTTCCCAACCTCTTACCCTAAACTTAAATATTAAGATAGGAGGTCTCCCGCTTTCTCCAGACTGGCTTCCTCAGCTGAGAGATTGCTGTGTCAATGATTTATTCCTGAATAACTTTCTTTTATCTTCCAGGGAGGTTCTGACCAGGTATAATATTCCTCAGAAGCACATTTTTAAAGTTTTCCAATTACGACATCTAGTGGCTTCCAGCTTCGGCTCCAGTTCTGCACCGTCTCAAATTAAACCCTTCCTAAAACAGATACAGGAACAAGCAACTAAGACCCATAGCATTTCTAAGCTTTATTCTTTCCTATTGGACACTAAATTCCAGGACTACCTGACTGGTTCCAAATGCTGGTCTTCTCTTCTGCCAGATACCCTTCTAGACAGGGAACAAATTTGGGTAGACACACATCGGTATCTCTCTCAGGACAGACATAGACTCACTCAATACCATATATTGAACAACATGTATTATACCCCAGTTAAACTGGTTAAATTAAACAGACTATCTTCAACCCTATGCACAAGGTATGGCACAGTGGAAGGGAACCTGGTACTCATTTTTTGGTATTGTGAGAAGGTGGCTCCCTTATGGCAGTCCATCCAATCTAACTTAGACCCTCTTTTGGGCCTGAATGATTTATTCACTATAGAAGTTTGTATCCTATGGAAGCTTTCCAATATACAAGTGATGGAGCATAGATTCCACATGGCCTTAATCTCGATGGTTGTCAAAAGATTGGTCCTAGGCACTGGATGGACCAATTGGTTATCTCGTATGCAGAATGGATCAGTGAACTTTTTCTCTGTTTTTGGACTGAAAAGTTAATAGCAAGTTCTTGGAATTGTCTGGTTTTGTTTGAGCGGAAATGGGGCAAATTATATGCTCTTTATTTGAATTAATGTCCTGTTGGGTACACCTCTAGTTACCTTGGCAGCCGATATACCTTTATGTATTTCATATGTATCAGAATCAGCTCACTTTCTTCCTTTTCTTCTCCTTTCTTTTCTTTTTGCTTTCTTTTCCTTTATATAAGGCACATCCTGGGGGTGGAGGGATGGGGGCCTGGGGATTTGGGGGAAGGGGTAGGGGGGTATTTCTCATTGCTTTTCCAGACTCAAGGATTTCTGTAAAATACTGTATATTCTCACTCTGCAGCTGCTATACAGTATATGTCATTGGTCATAATGTGTAATCCCTGTACTTTTCTCTCAGGAACATTATCTTTATATAAAATAAAAAAGAACTATAATTTCAAAAAGAAAAGGGAGGGGATATTGTTGATGAGGGACCTGAATATGTCAGATGTTAACTGAAGCACCTTTGCTGCAGCCACATCCAAGAGCAGGAAAATTATCGATGCCCTACAGGAGGCATGCCTCAGACAGCTCATGTTGGAACCCACTTGGGAGGGAGCAATCTTAGATCTGGTACTGTGAAATGGGGATGGAGAGAGGATCTCAGATTTAGAAGTGGGTTGCCATCTGGGAACAAGAGACCACCAAACAGTGTGGCTTATGATGAACACAGCTGTAGAGTCAATTCACAAAAAGATGAGGGTATTGAACTTTAGGAGGGCTGACTTTGGCAAAATGGGGGAGTGCCTCAGAAAAGCATTATCGAATGGGCAAGAAGATGGAGTGGAGGAACAATGGGGAAAAATCAAAGCTGCCATCACAGAGGCAAGAAGCCTTTGTGTGAAGCAAATAAACAAAACAAAACAAATGAAAAAAACACACTGGTTCTCAAAAGAGGTGGCAGGGAAGATTAGGGACAAAACGATAGCATTTGGGAAGTAAAAGGAAACACAGAAGAAGCAGGACAAAGAACTGTACCAGTTAAAGCAGAAGGAATTGGCAAACGCAGTCAGAATAGCAAAGGCCCAAACTATGGAAAAGATAGCCATCTCAGTTAATAAGGGGGATAAAATCTTTTATAGGTACATTAGAGAGCGAAGAAAGACCAGGGGAGGGGCTAGTGAGGCTTAATAAATGGGAGAGGTGGGTAGAGGGTGACAGTGACAAAGCAGAGGTACTGAACAAATACTTTTGCTCACTATTCAGAAAAGAAGAGTATTGGGAGGTACCTAAACCAAATTTTTTAATTTTTATTTTTTTTATTTAAAATTTTGATGACCGTGAAAGGCACTCTGAGCTGAGGCTCATTTCCAAGTGCGACCCGGGTACTGTGTGTACAGAGAGTAGAGGTAGTTGATATAAGATATAGACAGTTTGAACAACATCATACAGCAGTTATTATACACTGAGCCATGGATTAAGACAATCTAACAAATTCAAGTGGAAAGGGAGAGGGGAGATGTAATCAGCTAGTTCTAAGAGGTTGAGGTGGGTGGGTGGGTGATGGGTGGTGCTTTGGTATCGTTTTGTGAACATTTGAACATTTAGGGCATTGTGGGACAGGCTGGCGCTTGATGAGTCACGTGAAAATGGAACCGGACAGTGCCAGATGAAGGTATGGAGGGAGGTTATTCCAGAGAAGTGGGAGGTGGTATGAGAAGGCAGCTTGGCCAGTTTGTGAGCAAGTGCGAGGGAGGTGGAAAGTATGGGTGTCCCTGTGGCAGAAAGGGTAGCTTAGGGAGCAGGTTGGGGTGAGGAGGGAGGTGAGGTAGGGGGGTATGGACCCATGCCAGAACTTAGCTATGAAGGAGGTGCCATGACTGGTACACCTGTGGGAGAGTGCAGCCAGGGATAGGAGAGCATAGAGCTGGCAATGGTGAGTGAGAGGGGGTGAGGTGGTAGCGAGGCGGCAGAAGGAATTTAGGAGTATGTCGAATCTGGAGAGACAGGAGACTGGGGCTGTTCCATAGACTATGTCTGCATAGTCAGTAACTGGTAGGATAGTTTTACAAACCAGTTCACAACATGTGGGGATTGGTAGACACTTTTTGTGGTGATAAAGGATGGTGAGTTTGGGCCAGAGCTTTGTGCAGAGTGCCTCAATGTGAGTGGAGAAATTGAGGTGGCTGTCCAGCCAAACTCCCAGGTATTTGAAAGTGGAGACTTGCTCCAGGGGAGAGCCGCTGTGGTAATGATAGTGGGGCTGGAGGGAGGCCAGCTTCTGTCTCTAGCCAAAGACCATTGTGACCAGTTTTTTTTCGTTTAGTGTGAGTTGGTTGTCTTGGAACCAGGACTGGACTCTGTTGAAGTCATCCTGAAGTGTGGGGAGGACACTGTCGAAGGAGGGGCCTGAGGCAAAGATGATTGTATCATCTACATAGAGATGCATGTTAGAGGCCAAGCAGGAGGAGGGTAGGTTATTTATAAAGAGAGAGGAGAGGGCCAAGTAGGGATCTTTGGTGGACGACAGATAGGATGTAGTGAGGGGAGGAGCGAGAGACACCCACTTGGACTGATTGCTGTCTACTGAGGAGGTACAAGTGGAACCTCGTGACGGTGAGCAGGATGATGCCAAAAGAGCTAAGTTTGCTAAGAAGAAGTGGCTGGGAAACAGAGTCGAACACTTTAGTCAGGTTAATGAAAATGGCTGCTGTGACATGACTGCTGTCCATGGCTGTGATAATAAATAATAGAAGCAAACTGGATGGGAGGTCAATATCAGTACATTCACAGAAGCAAGGGTCCTGAAAGAACTCCTAAAACTGAAGGTAGACAAAGCAATGGGGCCTGATGGGACTCTCCCCAGAATTCTAAAAGAACTAAGGGGAGAACTATTGGGACCACTGACTACCCTTTTTAATAAATCATGGGAGGAGGGTGTGGTACCTGAAGACTTGAGGAGGGCCGATATGATTTCCCTTCACAAAAGTGGGAGCAAGGCAGTGGCAGGAAACTACAGACCTGTTAGTTTGACCTCAGTAGTAAGGAAAATGATAGAATCACTTCTGAAAGAAAGAAATAATTGTTTAGTATCTAGAGGACAGCGGGGCACATGACCCAAAGCAGCATGAATTCACAGCGGGAAGGTCATGTCAGATGAACTCAATAGATTTCTTTGACTGCATGACCAAAGTAGTAGACCAGGGAGAAGCTGTGGATGTGGCTTACCTAGACTTAAGCAAGGCATTTGACACAGTTCCACACAAAAGATTAATAAACAAGTTAGCCAGCCTGGGAGTGGGTCCCAGGGTAGTAAACTGGGTAAAAAATTGGCTGGATAACAACATGCAGAGGGTAATAGTAAATAGAGTCCACTCCAAAGAATGAGGGGTTACTAGTGGGGTACCACAGGGTTCAGTATTGGGACTGGTCCTCTTTAATGTCTTTATAGGTGACATTGCAGAGGGACTGGAAAGAAAAGTATGCCTCTTTGCAGACAACACAAAGACCTGCAACAGGGATGATACATAAGGTGGGGTCAAAAGGGGAGTCATGATGCACCTGACCTGAAGCTCTAACATGTCAGCAAGCTCTTCTCCTCCACCTCAGGTGTGCTAAGGTTGCACACCATGATGTCTGCATGTAGGGATGAATGCTGAGTTTATGAGCCAAGGAACCAAAGCAAATGCGGGGAAAAAAATCACAAAACACTTTGGGACAATGGATTTAAAATGACTCTGAGAAAATGTTTGAATTTAGTGCCCTCACCAGCTAAATCTAGACTTTGGGTGGTGTCTTCTAAAAAAAATGAGAATTGCAACCTTAACGAACTAACCGCTGGTAAACCAAAAACTACAGACAAGGACTCTGAAATTGACCCATATTTGGAGGCTTTGCAGAAAGAGGAGGCAACAATTGGAACGAAGAAGACAGTTGATGTGTCTGCTTTAATTTTCTGTAGAAAAGAAAACTTGTCCTGTGGGCCGGCAACACCGCCAGAAAATTTTGAGTCACAGCCTGTTTAGCCCTTGAAGGAGGTGCCAACAGAGTCCCAAAATGGTGCTGTGATTACCCAAAATAAGCTAAAGGCAACAGCAATACATCTGAATGAGCCCGTACAAGATCCTACCCCTCAGGAGGATGCAACGACTAATGTGGAGGAACCTGTGAAGAAATCTGAATCCAGTTTTGGGGTACAGGTAAAATCTGTATATCCACATAAAATGCTAAATAATGGTGATGATATTAATATTGAAAAAAATACACAAAATAACTCTTGCAATGAGACAAGCTCGATAATAGAGGAGGGGGAAAATTCTGGGGCACAGAATGTTGATATGGTTCATGGCCCAAATGTAACAGAACCCAATATAAGCAGGGACTGTAAAGCTGGAAATACAAGGAAGCCAATTATTGTGAACATTAATAATATGGACACTGACTCAAAATCTGAGTATTTAGAAGTGCAGTCAGGTACAGATGAAAAGGTGACACCATCGATACCACCACTCTGGGCTGACCAGATATTAACTCAGCTTTCATCCTTAAACAAGGGTATGAATAAAATTGAAAGATTAGAAACAAAAATAGATAACATTCAAACAACAGTCAATGCCCTGGTGTCAGAAAATATTCAAATTAAACAAAACATTACAGAAATAAAGCAGAGGATTTCAGATTTAGAAGATGAAAATCTACTCATTCAGAGGCAACTCAAGGACTTGGAGTCTATAAATAAAGAATTAAAGAATAAAATGACTGACTTTGAGGTGAGAGCCAGAAGAAAAAAATGTTAGAATTGTGGGCAGGCCTAAATCTTGAGAAAATGTATGACCATTGAAGGAATCCTAAAAGCAAATATTTGCTGCATATCTGGACAGTGATCCATCTAATGTTCAGTTGGCTATTGACAGAGCACATTGTATATGAGGCCTAAGGAGACAATAGCTTGGGATACGCCACCTAGATCAATTATTGTAACATTTCAGAATTCAGAAGATAAAGAGATTCTGATGTCTCAGGTTTATAAAAAAAAATAATAATAATTCCTTGTTGGGAGGTAATATTTCTATTTTTTAGTGATTACCCTACTGAAATTATGCAGGATAGAAAGAAATTTGATTTACTAAGAAACAAGCTATGGACAAAAGGTCATAAAGCGACAATGATTTACCCTGAAAAATTGAAACTGGTCCTGGATGGGAAGTGTTTAGTCTATAACACACTTGAAGAGGCTGAAAAGGATCTATGGGAAAAAATACCTGACTTGTATGTTTATTTTTTGTTTGATGTAGGAATCACAGACTTGAATGACTATTAGTGTAATTGCGAAATGTGTGTGTCTTAATATTTTTTCTTTCTTTATTTTCCCCTGTCTGACTTTAGGAAAAAAATTATGATGGTTTCAACCACATGTGTGGGCTGGGCAGGGGGCTGTACACATAAATGAGGGGGAAAAAAAGCATAGCTAAAAGGAAAAATTAGACAGAGTTGGATCTCAGAGATACTATGGGAAAAAAAAGTTTTGTCTCTGAAATAAGACGGGTTAGGGTTTTTTTTTGTATTTTTTACATGTGGAGATAATACACAAATCCCTCTCTTGTTATTACAGGCAGAAATGGGCAGTAAAACTGACTTTATCTTATTGGTTTATGGATAAATTAAAATTTGTTTCACTTAATATGGCATCTTCTCCCATATTAAAAGAACAAGGTTGCAATCTTCTTAAAATAAAGTAGGCATTCTGTATTCAAGAGACCCATTTAAATCAGGTAGAGATAAAAAAAAACTTAAACAAAAATGGGTATCCCATATTTTTTATTCAGAAGGGACCAAGAGAAAAAGCACAGGAGTAGTTTTATTATTTAGGAAATCAGTACCGATAATGATTATGCAAACTTTTTCAGATAAAAATGGAAGGATTTTATTAGTTAAAATTAAGGTTAATAACATAGTTGTAACAGTAGGATCAATTTATGCACAGTTCATCAGATATTCTGAATTTTTGTCAGAATAAACAGGGGCATTGACCAATATAGCCACAAATAATATAATTTTGATGGGTGATTACAATGTATTAATGAACCCGCTTTTGGATAAATCACTTAAACCTGGTAAAAACAATACATACCAATCTAAATTAATTAATCACTTCTTTCAAATGCATGATTTAATTGATTGTTGGTGAGCACGTAATCCTATTATGCGCCAAGATACGCACCATGATAAAAAAACATGAGTTTTTCCAGAATTTATTATATTTTGGTCTCTAAAACATTAATGCCCCTGCTAATTAATCCTGTTATTGATTCGATACATGTTTCTGATCATGCATTAATTCAGACTGAAATGCAAATTCAGGATCCTAATAGAGCATTTACCAGGCAATGAAGATTGGATAATATCTTGTTATCTGATATAGACTTCTATCAGAAGGTTGAAACAACTATTAAAGAGTTCTGTTTTTTAATTATGATAGTTCCCAATAAGTAACATCATTGTGGGATGCATTTGAAACAGTTTTAAGAGTTTTAAGAGGGGACAATTATTTCACATAAAGCTTATATTAATAGAACCAGAAGACAGCAGTCCCTAGATATGGACAAAAGATTAAGAGAATTGGATGCGTTAGTGTTAGAGGATTATGATAAATATGCCGGTGAATGGTATCACCTTAAACTATTAAAAAACAAATAAATAAGGAAGTGACTGCAAATCTCAATAACGTTAAAAAAGCTAAGTATGTACAGGGGGATAAATCAGGGAAGTTTTTAGCATTTTTACAAAAAAAAAAAAAACAGAAAAAAAACCTAACATGTTTCCAGGATGGGGAAGGGGAAGAATATATATACTGATGTTGGAATGGCTCAGGTTATATTGGAGGCATAAAAAAGATTTATCAGAGGAACTTATATCTATCAATTAAGCAAACTAGGGAATATCTTAGTATATCACAACTCCCTTGATTATTATGTGATTCTAGTAACTTTACATTGTTAGAAATTTTGGAAATTATAAAAAATATGCCAAAAAACAAAAGTCCAGGCTTGAATGGTCTGTCTTCAGAATTTTATTTAACTTTTAGGGAGGAGCTTCTTCCCTGGTTAACATTAATGTTACAAGAAATTTTTGATCAAGGTCTCCATCTTCCCCCATCTATGGAAGTGGCCAAAGTTATTTTACTGTTAAAGGAAGATAAGGATCCGACAATGGTAAATGGTTATAGACTGATAGCACTGTTCAACAGCAATTATAAAATTCTTACCAAATTATTGGTTAATAGATTAAAAGAGGCATTACCCCAGATAATTCATGGTGACCAGTTCAGATTTATTTCAGGGAGGAAACTTTCCAATACTACAAGGAGAGTGCAGTCACTTTTTTTAATTTTGCTCAAAAAAATAACATTTTGTCACATGCTCTAGCTATGAACGCATGTAAAGCTTTTGATCTCATGAATAGAGATTTCTTGTTAGAAGAATTAAAATATTGGGGACTGCCAGACAAGATAATAAGAATGCTTTTGTTACTGTATCAAAACACTTTGGTGACGTTTATGGTAAACTCATTTTTGGAGGAATCCTTTAGCATGAATAATGGCTTGAGGTAAGGTTGTCCTTTGTCTCTGGTTTTGTTTATACTAACATTGGAACTATTTTTAAGAATTATTAGGAATAATCAGGATATTGTAGGTATAACCATTAAAGGGACAGAAGTTAAATTTAACGTCTTTGCAAATTATGTTCTATTTATTATTCTAGACTTAAATAAGGCACTCCCTGAAATAATGAAAGAAATAAAAAAGCATGGTTCCTTGTCTGGTTATACCCTAAATAAATCCAAATCTGTAATTATGGATATTTATGCCCCCAATTACACCTTAGATACAGTACTTACACAATAATTTTGTATAAGTAAACAGTTTAAGTACTTAGGCATAATTTTAACAAGAGTCCAATCTAGCACAATCTCTATGAATTATGCTAAGGTTAAATATAGAATAACTATGCTTCTGGAAAATTGGCACAAACTATCTCTTTCATTATGGGGAAGGGTAGAGACCATCAAAATGATGGTCCTCCCCTACCTGGTCTATGTTATACAAAATGTTGTGGGGTTTCCTACTGAAAAATGGTTTAGCTCAGTTTGGAGAAGCTTTGTGAATTTTTTGTGGAGAGGGAGAAAACCTAAAATACCTTGGCCCCGCATGATATATTTAAGGAAGAAGGGGGTGGGGAGGTTATAGTTGCCCAAACTCTATTTCTTATGCTGTTGCACATTAAATAAAGATTTTGTGGGAATGGTTCTTTTTTCCAAATAGGGATTCTTTTTTTGAATACATTTTTTGGGAAGATACCACACTTCCAGACCCAACAAATATTTTACAAAGAGTAGCATCTATATCTAAATTTCCAGTAGTCTATTCTATTATTAGAACCATCATACTCCAGTCCATTTGCAAAATGAAGGAGTCAGGTTTTTTCCATGGATTCACTTGAATATTTGGAAAGATTCTAAAATTAAGGAACTAAAATTGGAAAGGAAATTGAAGATCATAGAACAGTTTGGTATATAGAGATGGTCATATCTCTTTAATAATGGAAATTTCCTTTTGGTGGAATAATTCAATTTCCTATTCAGCCATTCAGTAAAATAAAATTGTATTTAGTACCAATCCATAAAGGATATTTTCAATCAGCATGCATTTAGTGGTAAAAAATATAATATACCTGCTTTACTGCAAGAACATGATAATATAATAATTAGAGCTGGCATGAAACTCAGCAGATATATGCTACAATAGTAACTCCAATAAAAGATTCATGGACTTCTATAAATAATAAATGGAATCAGGAAAGTGATTTGAATCTTATGGAACAACAATGGAGGAACTTAAGAACAAAAACAAAAAAGATGATCTGTATGCTAAAAACAGAGTAATTCAAAGGAAGATATTAGACAGAGCATACTTTACCCCCCAGCTATTGGGTAATATGAAAAAGAATGGTATTAAAACTTGTTGACATAGTTGTGGACTAATGGGAGACTTGCACCATTGTTTATGGGGATGTAAGTTTGTTTATAATTGGTGGACAGGTACAAAATAATTGCTGTTAAAAATATTTAAAACAGATATTTCTATGTCTTTTAAGCATATGATCTTGAATGATCTACAAGGTCTGGAGCTGTGGGAATCTCAAAAAACAATCTTTTATTTGGCCACTATGGCCACTAAAAGATTCATTTTAGCAAGTTGGAATATGGACGTGTTAGGCAACTTTGATCAAGGCAAGTGGTAGTTTGTATTAAGGGATGCCATTCAATTTGAACAATTATGGGACAGCATAGAAATTACTTATGTCCAATCTGATATACTCTGGAATGAAATAAAGGATATGCTACCTCTGCTTTTCACAATATGAATTATACCCCATACATTTTGGATTTTTTTGGGGGGAGGGTGATTTTTGTTTTATTTTATTCTCTTGTGATTATGATTGTTTATCATATATAACACTGTGAATTATTATGCTGTATCTGTATTTGCTTGATTTGTTTTCTAAAATGTTTGTAGTATGGCTATGTATTAATTATAATCAGTATAAATAAAAAATGATTTTCTAAAAAAAGGAGGTGGAAAGGAGGAGAAGGGACTTGGCAAGGTTGGAGGAATGGTCAAAGTATGGCAGCTTAGTTTCAATGCAAAGAAGTTCAGAGTAATGCACCTGGGAAGCAAAAACCCAAGGGAAGAGTACAACATGTGTATGTGTGTGTGTGTGTGTGTGTGTGGGGGTTAACGGTAACAAATATGGAAAGGGACCTGGAAGCAGTCCAGATAAGGGCAACTAAAATGGTGCAAGGTGTGCACCAGAAGCCATACAAAGAAAGGCTAAAACAGCTTAATATATATACCCTTGAGGAAAGGAGGGAGGGGGGGACATGATAGAAACTTTCAAGTACCTTAAGGGAATCAACAAAGTCCAAGAGGGGAGCATCTTTCAGAAAAAGAGATGTGCAAGAACAAGGGGGCACAATTTGAAGATAGAGGGAGGACGACTCAGGGGTAACGTGAGGAAGTATGTTTTCATGGAGAGAGTGGAGAATGCATGAAATGGCCTTCCAGAAGAGGTCGTGGGGTCAAAAACAGTGGGGAAATTTAAGAATGCATAGGACAGACATAAGGCAATTCTAGTGTGAGGTAGCAGGAAGTAGGCTGTTAGTAAAACTAGGATCTGCAGCTTATCCAGTGGGTAGGGAAATGGCAGACTGGATGGGCCAAGTGGTCATTATCTGCCATGAAAGTCTATGTTTCTAAGAAGGTACGAGAGTCTCTGGAGCAAAGTGCATAGCCAGATGCTCCAATAGGAGAGAGGAGGGAGGAGAGGTAAGTAGGGAGCAAGTCTAACCTGTATTTCATAATAAGGGAAACACTGTGTAATTGATGATGAAGAGGAAGAGGAAGCATGGAGAGTTAGGAGTATTGGGAGCAGTGGTGAGTTAGGGGAGGTAGGTTTGTTGTGAAGTGACAGAATGCATTGTGCAAGGTGTCCAGCTTGCCAAACGAGGAAAGAGGGGGGTTCAATCCATAAACCATGTCAGCATAGTCAAAGATGGGAAGGATTAGTTTGGTGATGAGTTCCTGATGTATCAGGAGAGTGAAGAAATCTTTGCAGCAGTATGAGGCCCCAAGTTTGGGGTGGAGCTTAGCATGTAGAGCATCAGTGTGATGGGAGAAATCCAGCTGCTTGCTATCTAACCAGACACCCAAGTACTTGAAGGCTGAAAGTGTTACAAGTTGAATGCTATTGGGTATGGTAAGTGGGGGAAGGTGGAGTTTAGCTAGCTTCTGTGTGGAGCCAAAGGCCATAGAAACCATCTTTTTAGTGTTCACAGTGAGCTGATTTGGTATAAACCAGTGTAGTACATTAAGAAAGTCTTGCTGGAGTGGGGCTTCAACTGTACTATGTTAGTGACCTGAAAGGTAGAGTACTGTATCATTGACATACATGTGTATGTGTGAGGAGATACAGTCTGAAGGAAGATAATTTATAAAGATGGAGAATTGAACTGGCCCCAAAACAGAGCCTTGGGAGACTCTGGCCTGTATTTTTGAGGGGGAGGGGTTGGACATCATGCGGGCAGCATGTACGGACTGTTGGTGACCAGAGAGGAAAGAGTGGAACCATTGCACAGCAGAGATTGAGAGACCAGTGGAGGCCAACTCGAATGCTTTGTCCAGGTCCATGAAACTGGTCACAGTGAGGTGACCATTATCCATAGCTGTAAGGATAGAGTCAATCACATGGTGGAGGGAGGAGATGACAGAGTGATTCTTTTTGGATACTGACTGGAAAGAGGTGAGGAAGAAGGAGCTGTCAAGAAAGCTGGTGAACCTAGAGGGCACAAGGGCTTCTTGTAATTTCACAGGGGCAGGAAGCATGGAAATTGGCCTGTGGCTCTGGGGAGGAGGGGTTGCCTTCTTTGTGGAGAGGCAGGACTTTAGCCATTTTCCAGGCTTGGGGGACTACAGAGATCAAGAAAGAGAGATTCAGTAGGTGCGTGAGAGGAAGGGCTATGGCTGGGGCAGATAGTTTGAGGAGCTTGGGATCCAACCCATCAGGACTGTGCTTTGCAGGGCTAAGGGAGGAGACAGCATTGAGGATTTCCTGGGGGTAACCGGGGGGTGAATGCATCATCTGGAGAGGGGATTGGACAGGGCTGGCTAGCGATGGCACAGGTGATGAAATAATCATTGAAGTGAGAGGCTGTGGAAAGAGGGTTGGAAACTAGTGAGTCATCAATTAGGAGGGAAGCTGGGGAGGACTGGACAGGTTGGTTAAGTAGGGAGTGCCAGACTTTCTAGAAGTTGGCCAGGGAACATAGATTTGATTGGAATTTAGACTGATAGTAAAGGGACTTGGCAATAGGGGGTCAATTTAGTACAGGAATTGCATAGAGTCCAGTAGCACAGTAAGACAGTGGTATCGCTGGTAGACTTATAATTTGCCCATACTTGGTCATGGGCTTTGAAAATATCAACCAGGTTAGGGGTGATCCAAGGGTGGTGGTACAGTAAGTATGCTGCTTAAACTGGATGTCAGTTCTTCATGTTTGTCTAGGATCTGTTGTAAAAGGTCCTTAGCAGACATATTGGTGAGACCACGAGTGACCCATTAAGCATGAGCAATGCTGTAAAACAGAACACTAGGCTCACTCTCCCATAACAAATAAAACAAATATCGAATGCATCTCCAAAATCTAGGATTTTCACTTAAAGTACGTAAGAATCTCTACTCTGCTTCTGATATCATGAGTTCACATTTATCCAGTCGATCCCCAGTTCCTAATGGAAACAAATCAAAAAAAATTTGAGCTTCCAGTGTAATTTCCCATATACTCAGTGGTGCATTGCATCCTTCACCTGTTTGATACAATTCAATATTGTCTGCAACAGTATCTCTACCATAAAGGGGAGAAGTAGTATACTGGTAATAAATGTCTTCTGCATGTGTGGTTGAACATTTCTATATCATAGGTGCTTTACTCTCACCAACCAAATGTAAAGATTCAGAAGTCTAATAAGCAGGTACCTGAAAATGAGAATCACAAATCTTTTAACAAAAGTGTAAATAATCTCCAAAGACTCCTATCTGACATTAAAGTTTTCATCAAATGACCATCACAAAGTATGTTTAACTAAACATGTTTCAATGTTAGTGTCCATAATCTTTTTGTGAACAGAATCCTGAACTACTGTAAGTGGGAGAACATTATGAAGTGTCTCCTACAAGTTTGTTTGATCTATTTATAAAATGGCAAGAGCAAATATAGACATTTCACTGGCCCAGAAATGTCACCTGACTGTGTATTAAATCTCTATAAATGCATAGTCAGGTGTCGAATCTCATTTTCCTCTCCAGAAAACCTACATAGAAACATTTTATAAGTGTAATAAGGCCCACCAATGGTGTGCATCACAGGATTTTAATGCACTTCCCAGGGGCATAAGGACACTTAGCTTTTGGCCTTGTCCCTTGTGGCATGCATTAAAATCCTATAATGCACACCCTGTTGTGGCTTATTACTTACCAAACCTGCAAATTTCCTGAGAAAAGAGTGCCTTACTGATAGATAAAAGATAGATAACATTTTTTTATTTTTTATTTTTTATCAGGGAGTAACTTTTAAGACTCTAAAGCCCTGTTTTACAAAGTTGTCCTGAGTATAAGGTTATGGTTACATAAAGTACACACTTTGCTGGCAACAAACACATGACATACATTTAAGTAAAAACAATTGTACAAATAGGAACATAGGATACACATATTATTTTATCCCCCCCCACCCCCTCCAACAAATTACATTTCTTTTAGCCATGGTGCACATTTAAGAAAAGCAACTGTGTGGTAAGAAAGTAGGATTTGCACAATTATTGTCTACCCCTACCCCCACCTTCCTTCAAATACTTGTTTAATATCTAGCATATCATATAATCAGGATAATGCCTAAATATAATTTACAAATCTCCACCCCCAACCCACCCACTATTACAACTCAGTCATTTATAGGCAGTGTTTACTAATAGACAAGGCCTTTGGGAGGGCCAGTACATGTCATGTAAAAACTATCTACCTGAGCCAAAACAGGAGCATTCATCCTTCCAAATAATCTCTAAACTTTGTTTAAAACAGCCTATATTTTTTGCAGTTCGAATCTCCGGATCTCTCTCCTTCCAAATCTTTGATAGATAAAATATTTTTTGCATCCTATTTATTATTCTTAAATGGAATATTTAAGCAATAAGCCATGAGGGGGTGTGGGTTATAGGGGGATTTACCACGGCAGAAAGGTGCCAGCCAGCCAATGACAGCACAGTATTTGTTTTTATGTTTGTGTCCACGGTATAATGAGTCTGAAGTCTCTTAGGTTACATTTTTTGGAAGTTTGTCTTTTATGAGTGTTTTGTAAGTTGGGGCCCTCAAATTCTACATAAACCCTTAATCCTAATTGTTTTTTTCTTTGAATTTCTAGGGAATCCCAATTTAGTTGTTGCAGAAGACTACAATGGTAGGCAGTATACTGACATTTTAGGACAAACCTAGCCATTCTGTGGTAAGTTTTGTCCAATTTACTTAGTAAAGTCTTAGTGGCATGTTGATAGATACTGTTTCCATATTCTAGTACTGGTAATAGTAAATGTTGAGCTGCCCATTTCCTCATTTCTTTGAAGAATATTGATATTTTTTCTTCTGAGTACACCCAGTGTGATATTTACTTTCCCTATGGTACTGGTCACATGTTCTTTAAATGTTAATTTATTATCTCTTTGCGTCCCGAGACACTTATAAGATATTACCTCTTCTAATTTTTGTTTATCCTAGGTGCATATGGCCAGGTTGATGCTTTGTACATTAGTTTTGCATCTGTAATAAAATATCACCTGTTTTTTTTTCCTTACTTAGTACCATTTTGGAAAGTAAAAGCCATTGCTACAGGATATCAAAGTCACACTGGAGGACACACTGCAAGCTATAATTATCTTTTGCTCTTCCTATTAAGGCCATATCATCAGCATAAAGATAAATCTTACTGCTTTTAATTAATTCTGGGAGTGGATTTGTATGTATAAGAAACAAAAGGAGGTCCAGGATCGAGCCCTGGGGCACCCCTATTGATCCCCTCTTCATCTGATAAAATTCCATCAATACATATCTGTGCGTGTGTTCTGTTAGATATGATAGCATCCATGTCTGCACCTATTCAGACATTTTGACTATAGCCAGCCATTGTGCCAGGATGGTATAGTTAACCAAATCAAAGGCTTTTGAGAGGTCGACAAACACCATGCTGACAGACTCCCCTGCCTCCAACCCATTTGCTACTGTGTCAATGAAGTCTACCAGGGCTGTGTCTGTCAACCTCCCTGTCCTAAAACCCGCTTGTCTATCTGTTAACAATTTATACTTTTCAAGGTATTCATATATTTGGATACAGATTAACCTTTCAAAGACCTTCGAGATGGTAGACAATAATGCTATTGGGCGATAGTTTGTTAAGTTTTCTTCCTCACCCCCCCCTTTAAAGATTGGGATAACCTTTGCATTTCTCCAGATTTCCAGAAAATACATTTTCTTGTAAGCTTGCATTGAATAAACTAGTTAGGATTGGGGTTATTTGTTCAGCTGTGTATTTTAGGAATTTTATTTCAGCTAAATCTGGCCCTGTTACCTCTTGTGAGTTTAATTTATTAATTTGACGTCGCACTTCATTCGATGTGATGGTTTGAATGTAGAATTTAGGCAAATTATTATCAGCACTTAGTTCCTTATTTATATTTTGTTGAATGATGCTAGCATCATGTACTGATTTGTCCATTTTTGTATCTGGGAGATGGCAAAATTAGCGATTTAAGCTATTGGCAACCTGGTAGGTTGACTGTTCCATTCCTCTTTTATCTTTTAAGGAGATGTTTAATTCTTTTTTTGATATTTCCTTCTAGTTGCTTTATGAGATTCCGGTAGTGAGCAGGGTTTTGTGTCCAATTTATTTTATTCTGACAGTACTTCTTTTTAGTCTTCATTATTATACTCTTACACTTATTTCTTATTTTCTTAAATAAGTCCCAGTCTTCTTTTTTTAAAGTTCAGTTTTTTATTACTGTGTACAGTATGAAACAATTTGCATCCAAAAATGATTTTCACCTGGCCCAGTTCAAGTGACCTAAAGTTTGCATTTTCATTTTCATCCAACAAATTCTCTGCTTTGGTGTGTATATAATCCAAAATTTAGATTTGTTCCACAGTTAACTTTTTACAGCAAACACCATGGGAATGAACAGCCACACAGATAATTGCAATTTTATATGAGCAGACTCACTTTTTGATCTTTATGCTTTGTTTCATAATTGCAATAATAATTTTGTTAAACTGTGCATGATGGACAATGGTATTAAAATACTGTCATGTATCTCAGATACTACTATGTGATGTGTCTACGGAACATGTGAAGGTTTTTATACATGAAACACATCCCCTAACAGTTTTTTACTACTCCTAGCAGTCACTCGTAAACATTTAGAAGTGACTCTTATTTGGGGGTTGGGTTTTACTGCTCTGAATTACAATCTTTCCAGTCTTCAATGCAACATTTACATGTGAAATAAAATGTTATTATTGTTTCTTTTGTTTAGCAGTGCTGTTCTTCTCCCTTCAAATTCATTTCTTCTTTTTTTTTGTTGTTCTTTGTCACAGCCGGCATGCAGTGCAACTTCAATGGTATACTTATATAACTGGAAAACAAATAACAAAAGTTTATAACAATGACATTATGCATGAATAACAAAACCATACACATTACAATTAAAATGTTGTCCAAGTGGGCTAGTTCACTGGTGCAGCATTAGTGCTATGACCTGTAATGCCTGTGATCCAGGTTTGGAAATGAGCCTGGGTTTCGGAGTGCCTGGCAGAAGAGGATGGTTGAGCATACCATGGATGTTCATCTTGGGGAGGGAGGGATTCTGGTCTCTACCACAATACTGACACCTGGATGACTACTGGGGGCAGTGCAGGCTGGAGCCATAACACAGGCAGGGGATCGTCATTGCTCTGACATCTTGACATCAGATGCATCATCCCCACAATGCATGGAGGGGGTAGAAAATCTAAAAATCCTTGACCAAGCAGGATGCTGCCTACCACCCTGCCACAGGTCCCACACCACTGACCAAGGCTCTTGCTTCCCCAACTGACAGTATAAATCTGTTGTGGGTAAGGGGTGGCCTCTTGGCAGCCCTTCTTATGGGGTTCATCTAAGGGGAACAAGAGTGACGTAAAGCTCAGACATGGTGGGAGATGGGACTTGGCAGGTGAAAGGGGTGCAAAGGAGAGAAAGTATAGTAAATAAAATAAAAAATCCTCATAGTAAACTCACTAAATATTTATTTTTTCCATAATCAGCATCTTCATATGGTAGCTCAACACACATCCTAAACAAAATGATGCCTGTTATACTTAGTAAACTTTTACTTTATAAAACAATGTCATAGTTAATTATTAAAAGCAGAGTCTTCAGTCTTTACATAACTTCTTTGAAAGCCTATGCAGATCTTATCAATTTTATAATATAATCAATGTGATACTCACTGATTTTTATATATGTTTTAAATTTCTCACATACTTAATTAAAATTCACAAGAATCACATCAACTTTTTAAATAAAAGCAACAAGAAATGCATACATTTATAGAATTTTACAGCTTCTAAACAATTATAGAAATTACTTCACATATCTCAAACATAGTATTAAAATTGATGCACAATGCATAATTTTTTACATCTACTTATCTCCTACCCTTTTGTAAACAAACCCATAGTTCTTAGTGGAATACAAAATTTGACATGATTCTTGCACAGTTTTTTTTAACATTCTTAAAATAAAAGAACTTCTTGAGAACATTATGCACAAAATCCATAGATAATATAAAATCAGTATAAAACAGATAGATTATGTTAAAATCAATGCATAACACATACATGTTTAAAAAAACTACAAGCTTGACGTACATTTTTACGAAACGAATGGTGAGATGTTAGATAAATAAATGATCAATGCAATTCTTATACATTTTATTAATAATAAATTAACTAACTTTATACAAATTATCATTTAATATTTTTCATTAATATCATGTTCACCAAAAAAAAGGTTCATACATAGTGTATAATTTAACACAATTTTAAAATATAAAAAGCTAACAGCACAGTTATAAGGCATCTGTAATAAATACAGACTAATTCTCACTTTAATAAATGCCAACTTCCCCAAAACCTTTTCAAATATATAACTTCCCCATTATTAAAAAACATAATCTATGACAACTCAGCGAATGACTTACCAGTATGGTACAAAGCAGAGTAGAAAATTAAGCATACAGCCATACCCCACGGATAACATACATCAAAAGTAAACTCACTGCAAGTACCTGTAACACATCAGCATTCCAGAAAAAATAAGAACAGAACTGCAGCACATTTTCTTTCATTTTGCAGCAGTCTTACACTAGTTTTCATTTATTTTCACTAGTTTTTAGACTTGAACCATGCTCATGAGGAAGCCCCAGCTATTCACAGGCTGTCACTCTAACCTCTAAACCACACTGTCAGAATGCTAACAGGCACACATCCACAGACTTAGGGCCAGATATTCAAAGCTTTGCACTGGGCAAAAAATGTTTGCGCAGGTTTAGCGTGGGATTAGGTCAGGTCTGCTATATTCAAAAGGCCAAATAGCACGCGCAAACTGCATTAGCGCCAGGCAAACCATAATTATATACAAGGGGCAAAGTGAACATGAATACAGGTGCAATGAGGTATTCAGCAACTAGCTCCACGCTAAGGTGTTTAGCGCGACTTAGCGTGACTCATAGCATGGTACAAATTACTGCCCAGGAAAAGCTGGTCTTAACCCTAGGAAAACAGCTTTGCATGACATTGTTGTTTTGCACAGTCTTAGCTTGGCATTAGCATGGCTTGCGTAACCCTAACATATCAGTATGACACTTAGAAACTGCCAGACATGGAAGACACATGCTGCTCTCTGATGGCACTACCATGATGCCAACAGCTGCCACAGGTCCCAGTCATGCACAGACAGTAAGGGGTGATTGGGCCCACAGGGGACATCATGGTAGTGTGGCCATACAGCACACACCTGCAGACCATATGTCTGTGGTGCCCAACAGATGCCAGCATACACAGGCAGCACTGTGGGCATGGTGGCCATTGAGGGGAGGATGTCCAGGTGGCCAGACCGCACCACAGCCCAGGTGTGGCCACAAGACTGGGACACAGCATGCAGTGCACATGGGCCAGTAGTGGGAATACCCCACCACCTGTGTGCCTTTTGGATCCTACGTGGCCCCCCATCCACATACAGTGCAACTGTACAGATGCCACAGCACACACAGCCAGCCATGTATATGTCACTGTGTGCATCCCATGTAACAGGTGCAGCATCTGTGGATCACACAACAGTGTAACAGTAATCTTCACTGTCAGTAAACACCAGCAAGTTGGGCCTGTCACTGTGTACAGTGCAGTCAGCATCACTGCCCTACACACCATAGGCAGTGCTGTGTCCCTCACACTACTGTCCCCCTTGCTACTGTAGTGTCTGCTGTGCACTGTAGCATGTCCTACAGTGTGACAGTTGCATGCAGCACTACCACCACCTGTGCATATGCTGCGTTGTCCCCTTGGGTATAATATGCTATGCTATGCTGTACTGTGTACATGTAGCCTGCAGATATCATCATGCACTGCCAGACAGACCTACAGATGGAGCTGCGGTTGGACCTGGCCAGCCCCTGTACTTCCAGACTGACCTACAGGTGGCTCTGTGGGACCCTGCAGTAATGCTGGGCAAACTGCATGCAAATCAGGGCATAATGGGATGCTAATGTGGCTGTTTGCCCAGAGACTACCTACAGTAAGTAGGCTCATTTGCATGTCACTTTTAAATATGGCAAGGTTTAGCACCAGGCAAACATGTTTGCACTGGGCAAACAGCTGAGCTACATGCTAATCCCATGCAAATGCGTTAGCACCATGAAAATGGTTCAGGGAATATTATACTGTTTTGCACACTGTACTTTCCCATAGGCTGCTCCTGCAGCAGTACTGGGTCTACACATTTGCTGGAACACACATTGGTCACATAGGTCACCTCTACCTACCTTCACATCGCTGCGCACTGTGTTGCTATTGTGGTCTGCACTTCCTGGTTGCAATATTTAGAGCTGTCTTATTCCATGCTACATTTGCCCTGCACTCACAGCCAAGTTTTCCCAGCCTCATTCTCATGCTATATTCAGAGGCTGTTTGCCCTGAGCTATTCCTTTTGAATATAGCTTGCTTTGTGCTCCGGGCTAACTTTGGCTGCCTGGCAGTGCTAATTTAGCCCAAGGGCAAAGCTTTGAATATCTGGCCCTTAGAGTGCTTGGCCAGACCAGAAGAAGGTACAGTGTGGTACCACACTGTGCTATTATGGCCTTTTTGCACATACATCTTTTGTACTTTTTACTATTCGATATTGACCACGTGCTAATGACATTCGTAAAGTGGTCATACTAACTTAAAAAAACACATAAAAATGCAACATGTATTTACCACCCCCTTAAAATAAAAGTTTATAGAAAGTAAAATACACCTTTTATCTAATAACTTACATTAATATAATGAAAATATTTAAACAATCAGCAACTTAAACAAATGATATGTTTCTAAAAACAAGAATCAAAATAAGTATACCATCTATTAAATTTAAAACAAGCAATGTGAAACAAGGTACTATGCCAAACCCCACAGTATTAATGGAAACTACAAATACTATATCTATTTATTTATTTTGTTATTTCAGGTTCAGATTAATACTTTTGAGCAAAGAGGCTCTATTACAAAGGTTCCAAGTCTAAAATAGACACATAGTACAGGAGACATTAGGTTCTCTAAACTAAATACAAAACAAGACAATATGTCAAACAGATATACATAAAGTAAGAAGTCTGTGAAGTGCGGTAGGTTTACATATAGCATATATATTTAGGATTATACAAAATTGTTATTGAAGTTTACACAATCATTTCATTTTTATAACACTTGGATTCCTAAATGCATTTTGTAGTGAAGAAGAAGAATAGCCAAGAGAAGCTTTGGTGGGATGGGTAGAGGGGGATGGTAGCAGCCAGAGTAGGCTTTGACCAAGATGGGTGTGGTGAGGTGAAAGGAGAGAGGGGGAAGGAAAGGTGATTTAGAGTGAGAGGTGAGGAGGAGGGACAGAATACATTTTAGGATTGGCACTTACATTTTGCAGACTGGGCTAGGATGTGGCAATAATGTCTGGCATTAATCTATCAGTGCAATCTAAAACATTACTAAAGACACTTCCTATAACAACACATACAGTATTCATCTAAATTCAAAGTAACAATGTTTAAAAAACTCATAAAAATGAAAATATAAAATCCAATTGTTTAGCCATCTAATAAGAAAGCCATTTTTAAAAAGCAAAGTCATACTTAAGCCTTTATGCAGTGTTTTTCTAAATTCAAAGTAACTTAATGTATGAAAGCCTTATATAAAAGAAAAATATGAAATCCAAAGTAACTTAATGTATGGAAACCTTATATAAAAGAAAAATATGAAATGATGTCCTAAAGTAACTTACATCTAGTAATAAAGTACATATCCACTAAAATAATACTTTATAGATAAACAGCATAATTACTTACTATATATTCAACTATTAAAAATCAAATTAATATTTTCACTCTTCAAATAAAGAATACATTATAAACTCAATTATATCTTCATGCTAAAGATAAGAAAGCAATATATTATCACCATAGCTGCCAGGAAAAGGAGAACATCAGTTAGCACAGTTTGCATATTTATGGTATATTGAATCTGCAACAATTCAACCAATGAGAAAAAATTAGTTTTTCCACCTAAGCAAACAATTTAAAACCTAAATCCTTTCTAATTCAAATATAACAATAATTATGACTGGCCACAAAAATCACCTCAAAACAAATGTTTATTAAATTAAAAGCAAATAAATCTAAATATGCACACCTCATTTAGCCAATCCATTGTTAGGACTGACATATACAAATCAGCCAATTGTAAAATGCACGTCTATTTTAAACATAAATGAACCCAATTTTAAACTCTTTTCAGAACCATAACATTATAATTATGACTGCATTTCTAAAGTTACCAATGAAAGTACATTTTCTGTATTGCAACCTATGAAATCATTACTGAATATAAACCACCAAGTATTTATTGAACTATAAGAACTGTGAACATTTACTATGTTATTCTCAATTTCTCTACAAAAGTCACTAAGGAAACTTCACACTTACTAGATTTTAACATTTTAATTTTAATGTTTGAGAATAACTGATCTTCAACAGTGCCAAACAATATCTATACAATGGCTCTGAAACAGACTACATGTATTTGGGGAACATCCAGAGTAAGAAAAGCAGAGTTTTTTTTTTTTACTTAAGGAGATAAAGCAATGCACCAGTCTGGATCTACCAGAGTACAATATTGTTTTCATAGTTAGAGGAGGTATGCTTTGGCATCAACTGATGCCTACCATTGAGTGTGCATGCTGCAGAGGTCCAGCACCTCAAGTTCTCATTGCATGCCTCCATGGAAATGGCCTAGGATGTCTTGATCATTAACTGAACTTAACTGCCAAAGACATTTTTAATTGGACCTGCCACAGGATGCATACAATTAAAATTCTGTTCTCTACTTCAGAGACAGGTTTGGGTTGGGCAAATGGGTATAGTCGGTGTAGAGAATGTCTGCCACAAAGGTTAACATTCAAGTATCTGCTTTTCTAAGAGATCAAGAAGTGGGAGAATTAGACACCAACATATTAATTTCTCTGACAATTCCCTATACCAAAAAGATGCAAACATATGACACCAATGAAAACAGCATTTTCCTTGAGAATCTTAGGCACTTACTGTAAGTAGCTGATGTGAAAAAAAGATGTCCTGGAGCACTATATAACAAACAAAGGATCTTTTCTGAACCACCTAAGTAGTACAAAAAATAGACATAATCAATTTAAAAAGTACGTCATTTAATGTTAAACTTTTTGTAATTCTTGTCAATTTTAAGAAAATATATGTATTCCTGCTTATTTTTACCAAAGTCAACAAAACTTGCATGATCTTTAACATTAAATATATTTCATTTTCATTTATATACAAACAGAAACATTCTCAATTATTTTTTAAAAAGCAGCAATAATATGGCAACTTCAATATAACATTTTCAAATTATTTGACTATTTTCATTTATCTACAAGATTTTAATCTAAATAATAAAAGCAAGTGAAAAACATGTACATTTTATCAAAAACAATATGCAGCACAATAAAAAAAGTGGCCATTCTTCTGAAAGACCTTCACAAAATTAACATACAACTTGAATATTTTGAAAATTATTGACACAAACCTTATGTATTTATAAAAAAATATTTTTTTTTTAACATTAATTCAAATGATGCTCTTTTGAAAATACTTAAAATCAATGAGTAGATCAATGCCAAAAACTATTGGAAATATTCAAAAGTAAATAAACAAGCCCAGATATTGTCATAGACCAGACAGCAATCAGGTCTAATTAAATATTAGCCACAACACTTTACTGTAAGCATCTCCAAATTTACGTAACATCACATCTGGTTTGTCTGGTGGCAGAACAAAAGTGCATACAGAAACAAATGTAATTATTCAAAATAAAATCATAACTATAAAACATCACAAATTAAATAATAAAAAATATTTGCAGGTGTCGAATGTGTGATAACAGTGAAACAGACTACTTTTTAAACCATGTAAGTAGCACATACCCCGTACCATTACCTGTCAATTCTGTTAGCTGCTGCCAGTATCATAAACCCAAATGTAGAAATAGAGAGTCAGACAGAGACATTTAAATTTGATTTATAGATAAAATATTTTGATGTATATTTAATATTGTTAATCTCACATAGTGTCTTTCCTTTATTTAATTACCTTTTTTATTTTGTTCAAAGAATGCTTTGGTACTCTAAATATTTATTTAGTTAACCTTTTATTGGAGCCTTGCACAGTCAATACCAGCAGGAACATCTGCCAGAACTAGACACACAGTGGATTACCTGCAGAGAGAAGGCCTCAGACAATTGGTACAACAACCCACAAGAGACAGGACTATCCTGGATCTAGTACTGCCTAACAGAGAAAGGATCACAGATCTCCAAGGAGAAGGTCACCTGGGGGCCAGTGACTATCACATAGTATGGTTAAGTTTAGCCTCTAGAACTAAATCATCCCATTCCAAGGCAACAATATGGGACTTCAGAGGAGATGACTTTGAAAAGACAGCCAACAGAGTTAAGCTAGCCCTGGCAAGAAGAAATACAGGGGAGGAGGTACAGCCAAAGTGGGCAAGTATTAAGGATGCAATACTTGAAACAACATCCCATTGTGTTAGGGAGAAAAGCAAGAGCAAAAGAAGGAGGAAACCACTTTGGTTCTCAGAAACAGTAGCAGAAAAGATCAGAGTCAAATGGCTGGCCTTCAGGAAATATAAGGCAACTCAGTGGGACAAAGATAGGAAGGCATACCAAACATCCCTAAGGGAAGCAGGGAAGGCAGTAAAGCAGGCAAAGGCCCAAATTGAGGAAACACTAGCACAATAGTAAAAGAAGGGGATAAGACTGTCTACAAATACATTAGTGAAAGGAGAAAGTCCAGAGGGGGTATTGCTAAGATCAAAGGGGATAAGGGGGAGTGTGTAGAGGAGGACCAAGTAAAATCATTTATCCTAAATAGATACTTCTGCTCAGTATTTACTGAGGAGAATGTAGGACAGGGCCCACAGCTCAGCACCATAGACACAGGGGAGGGAGGGAGGTGTGCACAAGTCCCTTCACAAAAGAAAGGGTCCTACAAGAGCTCACTAAGCTCAGGGTAGACAAGTCAATAGGACCTGATGGCGTATATCCCATGGTACCAAAGGAGCTAAGAGTGGAACTAGAAGAGCCATTAGCAGAACTGTTTAGTGAGTCTCAGAGCACAGTAGAGGTCCCAGAAGACTGGAGAAGGGCTCTTGTGATCCCGCTCTACAAGACTGGCAGCATGGAAGAGGCAGGGAACTACAGACCAGTCAGTCTTACCTTAGTAGTGGGCAAGATTATGGAGACACTCCTTAAAGAAAGAATAGTGCAACACCTGGAATCCATAGCAGCACAGTATCCAAGACAGTATGGGTTTACAACAGGAAGGTCCTGTCAAACTAATCTTATAGATTTCTTTGACTTGGTAACCAGAGTGGTGGACAAAGAGGGTGCAGTCAATATCACCTATCTTGACTTCAGCAAAGCTTTCACTACTGTTCCACATAGAATATTGATAATAAGCAGAGTAGGCTCAGGGTGCATCAGAAGTTGATCGACTGGGTGGCAAACTGGTTGGTGGGCAGAAAACAGAGAGTGGTGGTAAACAGTATGCAGTCAGAAGAGATGCAAGTCACAAGTGGGGTACCTCAGGGATCAGTCCTGCGGTCAGTCCTCTTCAATATCTTCATCAGTGACATTGCAGATGGACTGGAGGGTAAGGTTTGCCTGTTTGCAGATGACACCAAGATCTGCAACAGAGTAGAGGATTCAGATGGGGTGGGCAGAATGAGAAGAGATCTGGAAAAAATGGCAAAATGATCTGAGGAGTGGCAACTGGGGATTAATGCAAAGAAGTGCAAGATCATGCACATAGGGAAAAGAAACCCTGAAGCTACCTATAGGTTGGGAGGGGAGTTGCTGGCAATCACAATGGAAGAAAGAGACTTGGGCATCATCATCAAGGATGACCTCAAATCATCCAAGCAGACCACTAAAGCAGTAGGTAAAGCTAGAGGGATGTTGGGGTGTATTAGTAGGGGTATCACAAGTTGTGTGATGGAGACAATAATCCCTCTTTTCAAGACACTGGTTAGGCCCCATCTGGAGTACTTCATGCAGTACTGGAGGCGGCACCTGCACAAGAACATTAACAAAATGGAGGCAGTCCAGAGAAGGGCAACCAAAATGGAGCATGGACTGCATCAGAAAACATATGAGGACAGATTAATGGAGCTCAATATGTATACTCTAGAGCAAAGGAAGGAGAGAGGTGATATGATCAAAACATTCAAACATCTTAAGGGCATTAATAAGGTGAAAGAGTCTAACATGTTCCAATATAAGAAAAATAGCAGGACAAGAGGGCACAGCA
Source organism: Neoceratodus forsteri (assembly GCA_016271365.2). Classification (NCBI taxonomy): domain Eukaryota; kingdom Metazoa; phylum Chordata; order Ceratodontiformes; family Ceratodontidae; genus Neoceratodus; species Neoceratodus forsteri. The sequence goes on along the minus strand of CM028131.1, from coordinate 366,130,600 downwards.
TGAGATTAGAGGGAGACCGATTAAGGAGTAATGTGAGGAAGTTCTTCTTCACAGAAAGGGTGATGATACATGGAATGGCCTACCTCAGGAAGTGATGGATATGAATACAGTGCAAGGCTTCAAACTGGCATGGGATAGGAAGAAGGGAGCAATACAGATGAGTATGAATAAACAGGCCATTGACAGGGTAAAGGCCTATGGCACATTCATAAGGTAGGAAAAATGGACAGACTGGATGGGCTTTGCGGTACTTATCTGCTGTCAACTTCTATGTTTCTATGTTTCTAGACACATGCAGGTGCCAAGGTCCTGGCAGACAAAGAGGAATTGAAGGTGGAAAAAGAAGTACAGCAGTTTGGTGATCCATATCTAGTTAAGTAGGCTTTCAATATGGCTATGCAGAATCTGTGGCTTGGTGCATTGGAATCTCCAAGCAAGGCAAATATATACCATGTCACAAATCCTGCAAAACAAAATGGAAGTTAATTAGGCAAACATGTTACCATCTGTTGAAAATTGAGGAGTGAGTTCCAGCAAGGTATCAGCGTTGGTTTAACATTATGGAGCAGATGTGGGAGTTAGCTGAGAAGCTGAAGTATGGAGAAGAACCAACCTGAGCCTTCTTGCAAAACCTATTTATGAAAGGCATCATTAAAAGACATAAGTGGAGGACTACAACTTTTTCTACTAGAATAACATAAATGTTTTAATGTAGTGAGATCACTATGTTTATGTAGAAAACATCCTGCAATTTATGCTTCATGGTTTTACATCTGCATAAAATATATTTTCAAAACTTGGTATATAGCTTTTAAATCCCCAAAGCAGCCCAGACATGAATTATTACTAAAAAAATAAATACCACAGTGACCTTAAAAAATTTATAAACTCCTTAAAATATACACCCTACTGCACAATTGATAGTTTTTAACAATTTTATTTCATAATATGCATGACAATATTTCAACATACAGCTGCCTGATATTGTGCTGTTTTCCTTATGTTATTTTAAGTGACGGTCCACTTTATGAAACTGATTATTAGCATAATAAATAGAATATGTGGGATGGTGTACATTAAGTTAGCAATACGACATGACAGGTTGTGTATTATGGTGATATAATCATACAACTCAGGTGCATTGTTAGGCATGAGACACAGCTGAGTGCCATTAAATGAGCCTGAGAAGTATGATTTTATCATCATAATAGCATACTCTGGAGAGTTTTTTTTTTGTAAAATGTTTTCATTGAGAAAAAAAATATAAAAAGAACAGTATAAAACAGTAATAACTAGCTAGGTATGTCAGAAAAATCTTGAGTACATACGATACAAACCACATTTTAGATATGAAAAATAAAATCCATTAGATAGTTACACATACAGTATGCACTATTAAGAATAGGACCTAAGCACTTTATTGAAGTCACCAGCGAGTGGTCCATGCCCATAAGGGTGGGGGATGCCAGCTTTCATTGCTGCCATAAAGTCTAAGTTGACTTCCTTGGTTATTACACTTTCCAAGGGAGTAGCCAATACAGTTAAGGCCTTGTTGCAGGCGATGCTGTGGGCAATGATGGGGGCTGGATAGTGCCAGATGGTAACAGCACCTAGATGTATCCAAGTGTAGCTTTTATAAGTATTACAGTGGAAAGTGATTGAGCTCAACAGCTTCTAAAAGGGGGCCCCACATTTTTCTGAACAGCTCGATTGAGCCATTTACCCACTGTTGGGTTCCTTCAAGCTTGAGGCACAACTGTAAGTTATGTTCCCATTGCTGAATAGATGGAGAGTGAGAGGAGAAACCGTTTTGGGCAATAGCTTTCCTGGCATTGATAAAGGCAATAGGCCAGAGGGGAGGGCCATCACCCACAGAGTACCTTTTGGTGTCTGTGCTTAGGAGTTACTCCAAGGAAGAATTTGGAAGGGGCTTCCCAAGTAATAGTTTGTACTGAGTTCCAAAAGTGGATAAGTCTGGGGCAGGTAAGAGACATATGCAGTAAATCCCGCACTTCCTGTAAGCATTTGGGGCAATCAGAGGGTCTGTGTGGGAGAATTCTGTGTAACTTTGGGGGAGTAACATAGGCCCTATAGATGAATTTTAACTGGATCTGCCACAGTGTGTTGCTCCAGGAGATGCTATTCAAGTGCCTAGCCACTTCTTTCCAGACTTTGGAGTTAATGGGCATACAGAGGTCTTGCTCCCACTTTGGCCATCTATCTTTTAGGGATGTGTCATCATACCTTCCCCCAGTTATATGGTAGAAAACTGATAAGGGCTTTGTGCAGGGTTGGGCCTGCTATAGTTCATCCCCCAGTGGAGTGGAGTAGTTCCAAATTGAGGCTTGGTCCAGGGTGCCAGCAAGCCTGATTTGTACTGTCAAATAGGGGAAATGTCCCCCACATCAAGGCCCCATGTCTGCCTAATTATCTGTAAGTCAAGAAAATGCCCTCCTTTGAATAGTCAGTCTATGGTATGCAGCATTTTTTCTGCCACCCCATCAACTTTTGGTGGAGATGCACCATGTAGACCCCTTTCTGACTCACAGCATAAATGATGCTGGCATAAGAGGAGGGGCCCTTGTAAGCATTGAGTCATACCCTTACCAATGTGACAGTGAAAGGATTACTCCATAGTGGGACCTTAAGGGACCACAGAGAACTTGACAGACAGTCTCATTTTAGATTACAACCCAGGTCTTCTTCTATTGCAACCCAATTAGGTTTGCTGTTACACTTACCCATTGGAAGGCATGCCAACTGTGAGGCCCAGCAATAATGTTGAAAATGGGGTAAAGCAATGACACTCACATTGGCCAGGAGATGTAGTATGCTACGCCTAATGTGGGCATTCTTCCCAATCCACATACATTTATGTAGCATGGTGCCGAGTTGCTTAAAGTGAACAAGTGTAGACTGGCCTAGTGGCGTAGAGAGCTGAGGCATCGTGCCTTACCTCCTGCCAAGCCGGTGACCCGTGTTCACAGTGTGAGTGGGTCACTGGAGGTCAGCTGGGGTGGGAGAGGATTGAGAGTCCAGAGGACAGCTCTTCTCTCCCAGGGAGGGAGGGAGGGACAAGGAGGCCAGTGTACCTCTGACAGCTAGCAGTCACTTGGTGTCAGAGTGCCTGGGTCCTGTACGTTAGGGATGGGTGTGGAATAGTTGTCCAGTATGCTGTGGGCAGATGTGCACAGCTCAGCCATTGTTAATGCCAAGATGCTCTGCCTCCAGGGGGTGTGAGGGAGAAAACCAGAGGAGAAAATGTCCTGGTCAGCTGGATGAATGCTGACCTCCACAGTCGCTGCTCCCATGAATGGCAGGCACCTCCCAAAACTGGATCCATGTAGGCGGGTTGAGGGATTCAAGATGCCCCGCCACAGGAGGTAAGCCATGGAGGATGATAGGAGGTGTACTGTGAGTGGGGAGCACGGGGCTAGGGGGTTGGTGAGATGGAGGGCCACCCAGGACGGGGATAAAGAAAGTAACAAAAAAAAGTGATCAAGTGTGACATGAACAGGTAGGGATTGATAGAGATATAGACAGCTTGGGTGGGTAGATATTGTAATAGTATTTACTCATCTGAAGAGCAAGAGGAGTAATGGGTGCCACCTGTCATAGCCCTCTATTAGTTTATTCAGTAGTGGCTTAAAATGATTATTGTGCAACAATTTTAATTTGGGAGGGATAGTTACCCACAGGTATTTTATTTTATCAACCAGCTTCAGGACCATGGTGTTTCTGGATAGCTGAACTCTGCTTTCTCCCCACTTGCAGGACCTCACTCTTTGACCAGTTTATGCTTTGCCCAGATAGGGTTCCATATTCCAACAGAAGAGAGTGAGCAGCTGAAAGTCTGTTGAGGGTTGTTGCAAATACAGCAACTAATCACCGGCAAAGAGTGCTGCCTTATGCTGATGCTCTTCCCTGTATCCTTCTATATCTGGATAATGTCTAATGGCAGCTGCAAGGGATTCAGGGGAGAGGATGTAGAGCAACGGCAAGGCAAGGCAAAGTTTATTAATATGGCACCCAGTCCCAGTGGCTCTGGGCACCTTACATAAAACAAGCAGGGTAATTAAATAATAGATATGCATCATAAATAAAACAATCAGAAAAACAATAAAATCTTCAGATACAGCAATTAACATTTGGTCTAGCAGTTTATTAGGGCTGATCAAATAGGTTTTGCAGGGAAAGCCATTAAGAACAAGTAAGCCTTCAAACCACTCTTAAACCTCTCGACTGATGGAGCCTCCCTGAGAACAGCTGGAAGTGAGTTCCATAGGACCGATCCAGTGACACCGAAGGCCCAGTCACCAGATGTTCTAAATCTGGTCCTAGGAACTTCAAGGAGGCCTCTGGCTGAGGAGCAGAGGGAGTGGGATGAGGTGGCAGGTGTTAGAAGATCGGCCAGGTAGCCAGGGCCAAGTCTGTGTAGGGCCTTATAAGTGAGTAAACTCACATTGAAGATAACCCTCCACCTGACAGGCAGCCAGTGCAGAGCATGCAGCACTGGGGTCACATGGCTGGACCTAGAAAGGCCAGTCAGCAACCTGGCAGCTGTCATCTGCATCAACTGCAGCTTGTGAAGGGTACCTCCAGAGACCCCAAAGTAAAGCGCATTACAGTAATCCAGCAATGACGTCATGAAGGCATGTACCAGTGTGGGTTGGTCCCCAGGTGGAACTAGGGGTTTGATTCTGGCAATATTCCTCAAGTAATAAAAACCACTTTGAACAACAGCCAACAACTGTGTTTCAAGTGCCTGTCTGTCATCCATCACCACACCAAGATCTCGCACCCTAGAGGAAGCCATTAATGATGTAGATCCCAGGTATAAACTAGTGACCACATCGGAGGTATTCCCATCATGTCCTCATCCTGGCTCAATCACTGGGACCTCCATCTTGTCGGGGTTCAGTCACAACCAGCTGGAGGGCATCCAATCATTGATCTCATCCCGGCAACTGTTAAGCATTTCGACAGCATTCGATGTTCCAAGTGCGAAAGAAAAGTGCAATTGTATATCATCTGCCTATCAGTGAAAACCCATATTGTACTGCCAAATGAGTTCACCCAAGGGCAGCATATACACTGCAATTAACATCGGTGACAAGATCGACCCCTGAGGTACTCCACATGGCAGGAGTTTTGGGGGAGAAATTCCCCATCACTACTCACTGCTTTCTGCCAGAGAAATAGAACTCAGACCAGCTGATGACAGTGCCCGTGAGTCCACAGTACTCTCTAAGGTGTTCAAGAAGCACAATGTGATCTACAGTGTCAAAAGCTGATGAGAGATCAAGGAGAACAGGTATTGACCTGTCTCCTCGATCTCTAGACCTGAGGAGGTCATTGTGCACCCTGACTAATGCTGTTTCGGTGCTGTGCCTGGTTCTAAAACCTGACTGGAGTGGCTTGCAGATGTCAAAGACCATGAGGTGCTCCTTGAGCTGCTGTGCCACAATTTTCTCAACAACCTTGCCCAAAAAGGGGAAGGTTGGAGACTGGATGGTAATTCACCAGAATATTCAGGTCGAGAGATGGCTTCTTCTGAAGGGGCCTCACCAAAGCCTCTTTCAAGGACTCCAGAAAGACCCCCTGTGACAACGAACACTGGACAATCTTGGCAAACACCAGGTCAATGGAACCAACGCATCTCATCAAGAAATGAGATGGAGCAAGGTCCAGTTCGCAAAATGTATGCTTCAGCTTCTAGGTGACCTAAGTGACCTTGGCCACCTCCATTGGTTTAAACTCATCCCAGACTGGCAGAGCACTTCTGCTCCACCAAGGCTGATTACTGCGAGTCATAATGCAATTCATTGATGTGATCCCTTTCCAGATGGTGGACACTCTGTCTGCGAAGAACTGAGCAAACTCATCACATAAAGGGATTGAAAGGCTTTTTTTCGGCTGCAGCCAGACCAGATGAAGAAGTCTAGCAACAGTCCGAAGGAGCTGAGCTGGTCAGTTCTTCCCAGCAGCAATCTTCTTGGACAGAAACTCTGCCTTCTTATGGTTGATTGCCCCCTGGTACTCCAAATAATTGGCACTCAGGGCCAGCTTGTTCATGTCTGACTGGGTCTTCTGCCAACAATGCTCCAACTTCTGACCCCTGATCTTCATCACCTTGAGATCCCCATTAAACCATGGAGATCTCAAGTGAGAGGATCTGGGTCATACACAAACTGGTGTGAGGTATCGGCAGAACCGCCTTCTTATTATATACGTACATCACATCCATTCCCGTCGCACATGCAATCTCTTCACTAGATAGATCCGCTGACACCACTAGTCCCTCTGGGGACAATCCCTTTAAAGGGTGATAGTTGACCATCTCAACAGGGGAGGGACTCTCAGGGAAGGCTCCAACTGAGAATTTCACCATGCAATGATCAGACCATACAATCTGATCAATCTCGAGGTTATTTACCCCTAGCCCCAGTGAGAACACCAGCTTGAATGCGTGGCCGTGGTGATGGGTCCAGATGTAATCACCTGCGACAGGAACAGTGATGATATCAACTGGATGAGGCGAGAACCCAACTACAAAGATTCATCATTGACCCAGGCATTGAAGTCCCTAGAACTAATCATCTGGGGGACTCCAACACTCAAGTCCGCAACCTCCTGCAGGAATTCTCCTCCCACCCCAGGAGGGCAGTAAATAAGGAGAATCCTGCAACCTGTGCCTGGACCTCCACACACAGTCACACACTCAAAAGGCCTGCTTGTCCCCAACAGGTGCACAGTGAATTCTAGGTCAGATCTAAAGCAGATGGCCACTCCCCCAGCACTGCATTCCCACCATGGGCAGTGCACCACAGAGTACCCAGCAGGAACAACAGCCTCAAAAATTGGCTCAACATCATCACCCAGCCAGGTCTTCATGATGCAAGCCAGATCAATTGAGAAAATCAAGTCTGCCATCATTGCGGTCTTGTTCCACATCGATCTGGAATTGCACAGCACCACCTGCAGGGGACTGGTAGATGTTGCCGCCCCACTGGCTACCAGCCCACTCAGTCTGGTGGGAACCCTGGGGATGGAGACCAATCATGTCTGGCCTCTCTATAGGCTCCATCTAAAGCCAGGACATCTCCTGCACCTAACCACCCCAATGCCTCTCACCTCCACTGAGCCTACAGCATCCTGCCATTGCTGACCTCCATATCCCCTAGTAATGCCGACCTTCCGACAGCACCTCACTGTTGTAGCTGACACAGGAAGGTCAGCAAAGACTGGAGGTTATGCAGCTAGGAAGCATTGTAGATAGTTCTCGAGGGTTCAAGGCCCGGCACGTACCGAAAAGCCAGTTCCAGTATTACTGCCTTCTAGCTATGCTCCAGACAAACTGGTTTTCCACCACTCTTTATAAAACTACAATAAAACACAATCACACCTCACAAACGACCTAAATAATACAATCCAAAACTAACTAACTACTCACTCCACACTTTCACATCCACCCACTGAACAACCCCTAAAAGCCCTTCAACCTCTTCCCCAAAACACTTAACCATCCTGAAACCACCAACTTCCCACCCAAGAACCCCCCAATACCAGTACTCATTATACAATAAATACTAAATAAATAAGGGAGAGTCTAATAAAGTGCATTATGCTGTGCAAAGCAGTGCTAATCCACTAAGGGATTAAAATCAGATATAGTCTTAAGTAATGCAGAAACCAAAGAAACACCAGCAATCTGTCAAATCCTGGCTCTAGACTCCAGCAGCAACCGGTTCCAAAGTCGCAGGAAAAGGGAAAAATTGACTCACACTACCATCAGAGATAGAATTATGGACTTCTGGGACCAGTGAACAGTGTAATGAAGGGCCAAATTTATCAAGTTTGATTTGGTACTTCTCTCACAAGAGCAAAATATAGGCTCAGTTCAATCATTCACCAAAGCACTCCTATCTTCGCAGGGCCAAAGATAATCCTTAAGCAGGAAAAGAGCTCCACTATCACCGGTGCTCATATGGTGAACCAGAATGCTACCAGAACAAGGGAGGATGAACAGACAGGTGCTACTGGACCCCAAACTTGTGGGGCTACCAAAGTGCAGTTCACAAACCGGTAATGCTCCAAATGCCAAGTTCTCCAATGGAGGATAAATGATTCAATAAATGAGCCCACAAGAAGATTACAACCCCTAGGGCAGGGGGACAGTTTCTCGGCTCACACCAAGCAGACAGAAAAAGCCAGGTCAAAGGAGGGCCACTCCTCGCCAACACAGCACATGGCTCCACTCCAGGTGAGGGAACGGCAGGCCAGCAGGGTTCTCCCAGAGGAATGGAGCTCTCAACTTCGTGCCATGCCGGTTACCCCCACTGCTCACCGCTACTCTGCCACTCCAACTCCTCTTTCTTTTTTTTTTTAACTTTTTCTTTAGAATTTCATACATATGCATAAAATACATTGTTTCTGAGCATATATATCAGCAGTGTATTATCATTATACATTACTAAGGAGGATAACTACACCCTACTAATGACACAGCATTGGGGGGTAGCTACAAATTAAGAATACATGAAAATATTACCCAACATTCAGGAGCTATATTGCAGCCAATGCCCAGTATTTTTAACACCCATTATATAGAACAAGCATTTTATAACCGACCATGTACAGGTCCTTTGATTTAGATTTAAACATTAAAAGATAAATATTTTTCATTCCAGAGCACCCCTTAAGCCTGTATCAAAGCAAGTTAGAGCAAAACTTATTTAACTAGGCCCCAAGAGATTCAGTTACTGTAAACTTAGTTATTTTTATGAATGCCCCCTTACACCAGTATAAAGATGCCATAAAAGTCTAGAAACCAGTCCTAACCCACATCTCTAAGTAAGCAGTAGTTTATGCAGGGACTATGATGCTTAAATCCATTTCTCTTGGAATTATTAGCCTTGAACTTTGTTATCATACATAAATCTAACTATTATAAAGCATCCAACTTTTTATAAACTAAAAAAATATTAAACAGCTATTTTAAACAACAAATTTAACTGACCCTGAATCCTCTTAACTTGGAAGATACAGGGCAGGATGTCAGAGCTAAAGGGTTGCTAATATGGTAACATTATGCATTAGACTGTATTCTGGATGACTTGTCTAGGTAAAACCAACAAAACGTTCATGTGCATTCAGAGGAAACCTTTTTACAAAATAGAAGTAGCACATTTTACATTTTGTTCCCTAGGAAAAAAGAAAAATTATTATTATAAAAATGGACCTTCTCCTTCCCATGGAAGACAAGAGTTATTTATACCAGTCTGGTAAATGTTGAATAGTAAAATTATAAATCAGCAAACCAGTCTGACAATCACAGATTTAAAGTCCACTGCATCTCTTATATTCAGTCGTCCTCCGACTCCTCGTCTTCGGTAAGCAGGTCTCCTTGTGTTCGCTGTGCTGCAATCTTCTCCAAGCACACTCCTGCTTCTTTAGGGTCGGTAAATCTATATTGCTTTCAGCCATCTGCAAAGCATAAACGGGCTGGAAAGGCCATTGAGTAGGTGATACCCAGGTCTCTCAATTTATGTTTTACCCCGACAAATGCTTTATGTCTCATTCTGGTGGCATAGGCGAGATCTGGGAAGAAAAGGATGCTACTCTCCTCCTGGAATATGGGGGCCTTTATTTCTGATGGCTCCAAGAATTAGGTCCTGCTCTGCCACTGAGGTAAGTGTGAGCAGCACAGTGCGAGGATTTCCAGTCTTAGTGTTGGGCCTGCAGGGGGTAATCCTATAAGCCCACACGATTTTAAATTCCATCAGTCCTATTATATCAGAAAGCCATGGTCCCAAATACTGTGCAAGATTTTCCCCTTCAGTCCCTTCGGGAAGACCCAGAATTTGTATATTGGCTGCATGGACTGTGTTTTCAAGTCGCTCCATGCAGCTGTGATGGGTTGCCTGCTCTTTGAGGGAACTAGTGTTTTCAGCAAGGTAATTTCCCGCTGTTGCCTCCGTGCTCTTGGTTACCTCTCTCATGGCGTCAAGTCGTGTTTCCACAGCTTGGAAACGTTGGGAGAAGATATCTAGCTTTTGGTCAATTTGCTGCACAGTCTTAGTGAACGTGTTTCCCGAGGTTGTAGGTTGCTCCATGCTAGTCGAGGAGAACGCTCCATCCACATGGTCTGGCTGCTTAGCTGCAGGAGTGCACAGTTGGAAGAAATTTTGTTTCACCAGCTTTGTTTGCCCAATGGTGGCGCAAATTTTATATCTGGAGGTGCAGAAATTTGTAGTGAAGATGCTGAAGCTTTTCTTGTAACAATTTAGATGCAGAATTAAGCCATTTTAGCATTTTAATAGAGCTTCACTTGCGAGCATCAGAAAGTAGCTGCTTCTGGCTTGGCTGCTAGCTCCACCCCCCAACTCCTCTTTCGTTGTCTATTATCTGTGAAGAGTAAGGAATGGCCAGATTCTACTCTCCTCCTCAGTGTCTGATTGAATTCATTCGATTTGCCACGTCACCCCTCTTCTTTAGAGAGTGCTCTTAGCATTCAAAATCTCCACAAAGATTCCAAGAACTCCTTGGTCCGCATATGGTAAGATTCGCAAATTTTTTTTTTTACAAAGTTTGCTCTACACTCTTTATACCTCATTATATTGCAGTGTAGTATAAAAGTTTATAGCACAGAACAGTGCACTCCAACCCTACCTAAAAAAATAAATGCTATTCACCTGGTATAACTCACTACTTCAACCCTGCCTATAACTCAGTCCCTATGCTTAAAACTAGCTATCAGCTACCAGCAAAATTCTAAAAAACTTAGCTTAAAAACTCAGCTTTCCCAAAATAAGTCAGTAGAAACAGAATGGCTATGAAAGGAGGACAGGCACAAGCTCACATAAGAGCTTATGTAGACAGCAGCCCAGTGTGGCCGCCGTCTTCAGTCCCCTGGCATTGCAACAGGGAGCATCTCGGCCTAGAACCCCATCCAAGGGAACAAGGAGGGGTAAGTGAGCCATTAACAATGATTTGGGCCATTGGGGAGGTGAGGAGGGTTTTAATCCACCCCATCAGTTGGGGACTGATTCCAAACTGCTTGGGGACCTAAAACACATATCTCCGCTGCACGCAGTCAAAATACTTTTCCCACATCTTGGGTAAGGACTGCCACTCTCTGCTCAGCTGACTTTCTTGCCCAGTTGTGTATTATATTCAATGTCCTGTGAATATTATGTTTTCCCTGCCTCCCTTTGACAAACTGCTTGGTCACTATGAATACATATGGGCAAGATGGGCTCTAACGGAGTTGCTATTACCTTGGCAATGATTTTGTAGTCAGCTGTCAGAAGGGAGATGGGCCTGTAGGATGCACAGAGGGTTGGGTCCTATCCTTTCTTTGGAAGTACAGTTCTAGTAGTAGACCACATGGAGGGGAGCAACACATCAGATATTAGACTTTGTCTCAACTTGTCTGCCATGGGGTCTACAAGGTTCATCTGACAAGGTTTTAAAAATAAATTGGTGGAAAGCCCACCTGGACCTGGAGCCTTACCACCAAAGAGGCCCTGCACTGCACTCAGCACCTCCTCTCTAGATAGGGAAGAGTATAAATTATTTGCATTTTTGGGGTCGATGGGCTGCACTGGAGCTTTTGTGAAAAAGGCATTAAACTGCTGAGCCATGGGAAAAACCCAGAGGTGTACAAGGCCTTATAAAAGGAGCAAAATGCCCCACCTATTTTAGCTGGACCCGATCTAAGGGTACCACTGGGGTCTACTATTTGTGCTGTGGATTCGTCTCCTTCTCTCTTCAGCAGATACTAAGTCAAGTATTTCCCCACCCTGTCCCCTTCAAAATATGAGACTGTCTGTGCAAGAAGAGTGGCCTGCTGTGTGTGAGAGGTACTGAGGGAATTGTACTTTTTCACTTTATTATCCATATTAACTTTTGGAGAGCCATATGTTAAGGAGCAGAGGGCTTTAGCATGTACATTTTCTCAGACACTTCAATCTTAGTGAGGAACTTAGATACTTTTTTTTATAATATAATATTTATTAAGAATTGTTGAAAAGCATACAGGGAAGGTAACACATGAATGCGTATCAACAATTGTACATACAAAAGTGTACACTCAGATGAAGTATTCCATATCTCACACAGCGCTTAGAAAATAAAAAGTTTCAGTTCCCATCTGCAGCTACAAGTAAGAGTCCCAGATAATTATATAAACAAACTATGAAGGTATTCAATTTTTTTGAAAAGGTAATATGAAATATGAAATATGAAATATGAAATATGAACTATAACTCAATATGGCTGCTGCCCCAGAAAATTGATATAGCATGAAATTGCTTTCTTAAACATCTTAAATTCCTCAAACTAAACTATAATCTGGGAATATATTTAAAAGAATATGTAAATAAATAAATAAATAAATAAATATATGTTTATAGTGTATACAAAAAAAAAAGAGGGGAGAGAGACTGAAGAGAGTTCACATTAGACGACCTTTTGGGCCTAGAGTTCCATCAGAAAAGAAATGTAAACCCCCAAAACCCACCCTTTCAGCTTGAATGGACTCTCCTGGGCATATAAATCAACAGGGAGTTCATCCTCAGACAAAATTATCCTCTAATCTTTTAAGGAACAAACTCTGAGTAGTGAGCCATCTGATGTATGATACACTTTCACCAACGCAGCTCAAACTTATGCATACAATCTCTCAATCTGGCCAAAAGATGCTCCAAGGCATAAATTTCCCTAGTCAAGTCATGCCAAGTTTCATTGGAAGGTATGGCCTTGGTATGTCACAATCTGGTGATGGCCTTCTTGGCTGCCAAAATCAAAAGAATGACTTGTCTATAATTTGTTTTGTCCACTAAAATGCCATCTGTGGGAGCCATAGTCGAAATATAGACCGGTGTAAGAAGCTCAGTGTAGACATAAATAATAATTTCTTAAATAACTTCAGTCCAATTTGGAGTCAAGGATGGGTATTCCAACAGAATATGAGCATGATCTGCATAATCCATACCACACTCCCTCCAGCAACAGACAAGCGTAGCAGTGGTGAATGCGGCAACTAAAGCTGGAGTATGGAAAAACCTATTTCTAAGATTCCAGGCATACTCTTTCTAGTAAAGAGACTGGGAAACGTTAACCACTCTAAGGGACAATGCCCGCCAGCTAGAAATAGGGATGTCAGTCTATAACTCCCTCAACCAGGCCAGCCTTATTGAGTCATCTGAGGCTATTGTCCTCTCCCTGAGGGCTTTATATATGAAACTGACTAAGTGATCAGGGGATGCCCCCCCCAATGTAGGAGGAAATTAACAACACCAACTGGGAAGGTTTTTCAACTATATGTGAAAGGGTCTCCTCTGAAGGACATAGATATGATCTGAGCTGTAGATACAGTGAAGCCCACCAGGATGAAGTGCAGTGTCACAGGTTTACTGCATGACAAAAGGGATTAACTCCCATTGAAATTGCATTGTTTTCTGGATTAACTCTACTGCAGAATTCTGCAGTGCTGCACTTCATCCTGGTGGGCTTCACTGTATGTATAAAAGTGTTCTTGCAGTATTCCGTAGGTTGCCTGCAGAGATGCAAATGAATATAGACCAGTGGGGCCAACTAATTGAAAAACATATTTTAAATTGTATTTTTGCCTAAGAATGAGGGTTCTATTAATTTTATTAAGAGGTAAAGAGGGATCCTGTGCCAGCACTCTAAAAAATAGAACTTCTGGGGCCATAAGATACTGTTTTAAAACAGTTAGCCAATATCAGAATTGCTTGCCAGTATATTGAGAACATTTGGAGAATGGCAAATATTGAGGGGGGTGAGCCAAAGAAATACCCATGAGATCGAACAAGTTGCCCCAGTGAAATTAAAACTGTTTCCAATAGGCATCACACCCTGGGCTTAACCAGTATAATATAATTTGCAACTGGGATGCCAAAGCATATTTCCTTAAATCTAGTAAATTCAAACCACCTTGCTCCCAGGGGTGCTGAAGAAGGGAATACCTAATTCTGGGTGGTTGTCCTTTCCTGATAAAATGGGATATTAAGCTATCCCAACCTTGAAAATAAGTATTAGTGGGTAACACAGGTAAGATCTGAAGGAAAAATAAAATATGTGGAAATATGTTTTTCTGCACCGTTCCAACCCAAGATAAGAAGTTAAGTGGGATCTGTAACCATCTAGCAACATCTTCTTCCAATTATTGAGTAAGGGGTTCATAATTAAGCAATTCAGCATGATGCAAATTTCTGGTTAGCTTTTCCCCTAAATATCATATGGCCATCTTATGCCATTTAAATGGGTAATTTAATTTCAGGGAAGTGGAAGGGGTATAATTATATAACAACACTTTCATCTTTTGCTCATTCACCCTGTAGCCTGATAAAAATCCAAAAAGGTTAAGTTGTTCCCAAACAACTGGAATAGATTTTTCCAGGTCAATCGAAGTAAACAGAACGTCGTCCACAAAGAGAGATATTTTGAGACCTCCCTCCTAAAGGGATACCTTCTGTATCTGGATGGACTTGTATGGTCTGGGCTAAAGATTCGAGGTGGAGGGCGAGAAGCAGAGAAGACAAGGGACAACCCTGATGGGTGCTCTGGGCCAAAGTAAAGGGATATGACAGGCAGCCATCCAACTTAAGATAGGCCTGAGAACCAGCATATAAATTCTGAAGCTGAGTTAAAATGCCCTTGGGAAAACCAAAATGTGACAGGGTCACCCAGAGAAAAGACCAGGAGACTCTGTCAAAGGCCTTCTCTGCAACAAGACCCAAAAGAATAAGAGGTATTGTTCTCGCATTAGCATATGATACTTCTTATGCTCCAATTTTTCTCTTGTGAGCAGTGAAGGGTATTGCCTGGCCCCTTACAAAGGCCTTTAAGGCCTCCAAGCACACCACATCTGATGTGTCACCTATCTTATTCTATTATAGGAATTTCTTGAGGGCCTAAGCAATGAATATTTTGAAAGCTGAATCCTTCAGGAGGACTGGATGCTGAGGCAGGCCCATCTGTGGTAAAGGTCATTGTTAGGCTTGCATGGACTGTAGAGATGCAGCAAAATTTTATTTTGCAGGCAAAATTCCAGTGAAATTATGAATTTCGATGCTCGACATATTTCGCAAAATTCTGTGCATTCTGTGAATTATTTTGCGGTTGCAAAATGTGAAATTTCACCCATAAAATATGGAATTTCACCTGTGAGTGGCAAAATTCTGCATTCTGCGGGTGAAATTTCGCATTTCAACAGTGAAATTCTGCATTTTACCAGAGGAATTTTGCATTTCACACCTGCAATATATTTAGTGAAATGTGTGAATTTCACAAAATATTTTGAGGAATGAAATGCCACAATTTTGCACAACACTAATGGTTTGAGATAAGTATGGCAGAGCAGTGAATGTTGGTGATCCTCAGAAGGACACCTGTACTAACTAGAAGATGGCCCAATCTGGCATAAGATTGGTAGGAGTGTGAGAAAAAAACAGTACTTGCTACCTGATGAGTGGTAATGCCTACATGCAACCACTAAGTTGTAATTTGCTTCCAGTGTATCCAGGGCCTGGGCATTCCATAAGAGTGGAATGGGGTTCTGATTTTAGCAATCTAGAACCACGTCACTGACACATTTATAGTCATCTGCCAGCCACCAGAGTCCGAGAAGGCAACCATATCCAGTGTCAGCCTTTAAAAAAAGCTAGGTTTCTCCATGTTTGGAGCACAGATTAAGTCCACCAATAGGTACCTCCACCAACTATTGACATCTGGGCCAAGGCATATCTACCCCTCGTGTCAGCCACAGAGGTAAGGACTGAAGCCTGGACACCCCACAATTGCCAAATGGCCGCCCTTTCATCTTTGCAGAGAAGCAGGCCACAACCCACTGCCCTTAAGAATTTTACTTGTTTTACCAGATTTGGTCTTGTTCATGTGAGTTTCTTGCATGAGCAAATTTTGTGTTTTAGATTTCTTAAACATCCCTACTACTTTTTGGTGCTTGATAACATTTTTAAGGCCATTGACATTCCACCTGGAGACTACAAGGTTATTAGCCATTTGAATCTAAGTTGGTATGGTATGATAACGTTTTATGTTTATACAGAAACGTGCCATTTGGATTATATCAGTCCAGTTCACAAGATAGTCCTGTTATCTAAAGTTACACACATATAATAAATAAATGGCATAAACAGTAGATACTGTACATAAAATCAATAAATACATTATAAACACTGTAGGGAGGCAGAGGAAGAATTGAAATTATTTCACACACCAAGTATGAGTACAATGACCCCTTAACATCCCAATAAAGGTGCTATGTACTGTTTCGGTGCATATAAGTGAAGGTAGTACATTCCAATGTAAAGCTGATGAAGATTTTAATGTATAATCCCCAAATCTGTTAGTACGCTTGTCCTGTTGGATTTTGTTTTGATGCACTGACCTGGACAGATGTTTTGTCATATTTAAAGTATCGAGAAATAAGATCTTTGAAATATTGTGATCAGTATGAATAGTCTTGTATTTGTGTATAAATGTTATCCAACTTCTTACATATTCTATTTCTAAAGGCATCCAAGCGAGTCCAGTCAGAAGTAAGCAATGGTGGGTTCTAAAGTCGCAACCAAGGACATACCTGGCTATTCAGTACTGAATTTTGTCAAGTTTATTCAGCAGTTGTTTATTTGCTGACATGTAAATAAATTCACCATATTTTATAACCTTTACAAAAATAATTATTGAAATGTTTTCATGCTGCATATATAAAACTACCCAAGTGATATGCATGCTGCAAGTATGATTTAAATGTTAAATTGGAACCAGTTACATGCATATGACATGTGTACAGCAAACAAATGTGGAAACCATGATTTTTATGTTAAATTGGAAAAAACTGGGCCGGTCCAGTGGCACACAGAGTCGAGGCACTGGACGCCACACCTCACGCCATGCTGGCAACCCGGGTTCAGGAATGAGCCTGGGTCATCGGAGGTTGGCGGGGGGGAGGGTGAGGATATGAGCGGCTGCCAGCTGGTGGTCCTCTGCCTTGGGAGGGTGTAAGTGGTGTACTTGGAGCTTGGCCGCCTCCTGGTGGATGCCGGAGTGGTGTTAGTGCAAGGGAGGGGTGAAGAAACCTGGCACTGGAGCTGTGGTTTGCATGTGCACCTCCATGCGCATGCGCCACCACTTCCAGGGGTTTTGGGCATAGGATCAAGGGGAGTAATGGAGGGAAAACCAGCAGGGGCCACCAAGGATGATGCCTCTGGACTGGCTCAGGAGATCTGCCAGGGTGCGCATAGTACCTCAAGACCCCGAAAGACCCCAAGACCGGTAGGGTTGGCGGACAATGAGGGTGACCTGCCGCAGGAGGAAAAAACAAATTTGGGGAAGACTGCATGCATGTGGCATGCATGCAAAAAAGCAAGTGGTCACTGATAACTGCACACATAAAAGTTAAGTGACTTGCTCAGGATCACACCATACACAACTGGGGGCTGATGAGATTCAAACCCAGGTTTTCATGCCTCTAAATGACCTGGCTTGCAGTTCAGTGCCTTTTAGACATGCAGCGAATTTAAATTCCGCTGGCGAAGTGAACGCGAAGTGGGCACTTCGAGTTGCCAATCCGCTACCCAGAGTGGGCAATGCAAAGTGCTCACTCCGCCTTGTCATTACCACTTCGAGTTAAGGTGGAATGGCAATGCGAAGTAAGGCAAAGTCATTGTTTTTAATGGACTTCGCGTTCCTCATTATGATTCTAAGTGATCCACTTGGTGTTTCAGATTTGGCAGCCCCCCCACCCACACATCACATGGCTTGTAGTACTGTAAGTCACATGCTCTTTAACTAGGCAGGAAGAAAGTGAGTCATACAAGCAGACACTTTTACTTTCTCCTGTGCAGACGGAAAGAGTAGTGTGTTTTGTGACGGCTGATACTTTGAGATCAGAGCGAGGAGGAGATTTAAACTTTGATTTAGACCCAACAGCTTTTCTAAAAGCTACATTTTTTTTGTCTTTTCTGAACTCTTTTTTACTTAATTTGTTCTTTCTGTAAATTTTTTTTCTTACCTTTATAAGTAGTTAGTTGTTTGTCTTTGTGACTGTGTGTGTATGTTGTGTGACAGTGTGAGTAGTAATTGCTCAGACTGAGGGAGCTAAGTAGGAGAGATGGACCAGAGTGAGGGAATGTCTGGGGCGGGGGAAGCTCTGGGAGAGTGTGGTAGTGGTAAGCATCATACTATGTACATGTGTGGAGAGCATGGGCACCCATTCCTATTGGATCACTCGATACTTGTGAGTGTCCCCGGAAGCAGGACTAGCACCACCTCCTGTCCTGACACTGAGACAGTTGAACCACCACCACCACCAAGTCCAGGTTCTCTGGAGCAGGATGTTCCTATTCCCCCGGGCCCAAGTGTGGATCCCATCCCTGTTCAGCACTGTGACCAGCCGGCTGCCAGTTCATCTGGCCATCCCCTGCCTGTGCCTGGTCCTCCCTGCACCTTCATTGTTTGGCAGTTTTTTTACCATGTTGGGGGGGATAGCAGTGTGGTCAAGTGCTGCCTATGTAAGGTGGAGGTGTGTCGTGGCCCCCGGGTGACTCAACTGGGGACTGAGAGCCAGTGCACCCATATGCTCAATCACCAGCAGTTGGGAGTGGCAGACTGCCACAGAATGGACCATGCCTGCACCTGCTGGCTATTCTGTGGCACAGGGTGCAGCTGTGCATTGCGGCATCCCTAAGAAGAGGAGGAGGGCCACAGCAGCACCTGCTGCTCCACCAGCACCCACACCCCCCCACCACCACCAGCAGGTCAGCCTGTAGAACATGTGGACCCCAGAGAACTGCATGTAACACAGGCTGACTTGGCAGTTCTCTGGAATGCTGTTGAGGAGAACACTGAGAGCGTGAGTGCTATGGAGCAGTGGCTGGATGACATAGAGGGACATCAGTTGCAAGTTATGTCAATGCTGGAACTGCTGCTGGATCACCATGGGATCCCATATTATTATTTTTTTTTCCTCACACCATGTGCCCCCCCACACCTTCCTTGCTGTGTTATAAAATGTATTCCTCCACCATCCCCGACCCTTGTATGTAATTATGCCCTTTTTTTGTTGTCTTCCTTATGCGTGACACTTTGTATTCTGAGCAGTGCAAGTATACTGTGCTAAACTGCATGTGTGCAGTCAGTCTTCTTTCCAGTCTGCGTATGTACTGCAGACACTGTCCAACTCCCTGACTTATAAACATTTATTAATGAGTACAATGGTGAGATGGTGAAGCCTGGAGAGATACTACAAAACAGGCTTACAATACATCCAAGTAACTAGTAAAAAAATTAATGTTGTGATTTGTGACGTGATCATAAATTGTGATTTGTGACTGCATTTGTGACCGTGATGATGAAGAAACATGAATGCCTATGGCTGTACTTCCCTGGGACCCAATGAGGTGTGGCACAAAACTCCCCGGCTTGAAAACAAACATTAATGAGTACAATGGTGGGGTGGTGAAGCATGGAGAGATAATACAAAACAGGCTTACAATACATCCAAGTAACTTTAAAAAAAATTAATGTTATGATTCGTGACGTGATCGTAAATTGTGATTTGTGACTGCATTTGTGACTGTGATGATGAAGAACGTGATTCGCATCACAAGTGACTTGTGATGATGGTCCTGACTTAAAAACACATATTAATGAGTACAATGTTCATGCAGAATTATGCACCACACCTGTCCAGTACTCTGAAGGGAAGCCAAAGAAACAACTGTGACTTAAGTTAGAGATGGAGATTGGGCCCTAAAGAGATGCAAATGCACAGACAGATTAAGATTGCGCTGTGCACTGAAGAGATGCAGATGCAAAGGCACAGCACCTAACCAGTGCTCACCATCAGAAATTCAAATCTGGAAAAGAATACCTTTGTCGCTTGGGGCGCAGCGGGGGCAGTGTACTGCACTGCTGCAGTAACAGTCACTAGTACTAGTACCAGTAAAGATACCACAAAGAAGTACAAAAATTACACAGCTGCAGAGGATAGCAAGTTCACATTGCTGAAATTATGTGGCACAATAAAAGATGTCTGATTTATTGCAAGTGTCACACACACATACTCACACACACACTAAGTAATGCGTAGCAAATTGAAAACTTCAGTAATATAACCACATATTTTAAAAAAACTAAAATTATGCTCTGTTGCACCACAACAATCAGCAAAAAAATTGCAAGAATTATTGAAAATATTACTGTGTGTGCATTAACACAGTTATACAAGAAAAATATCACCAAAACAAAAAGCACTGTCTTTTTCTCCAAGTTAGTCTAGCTACACCACAGATATGCCCCTCCCCCAAAGCACACTTCCACTGTCTCTCGGTACACAGACTGAATGTTGTACATTAACTTTCAAAATCCACACACAAACAATAAATGCTCGATGATATGAGCAAAGGAGGGTTTCCTATAATTGATGAACTAAAGTTCCAGCAAAAAAAATGACTCAAAAAGGCTTTTTTAACAGCTTTTAGAAGGTTTGAATCGCAGAGATCTCTCAGAGCAGATTGTCTCCTACAGCTTCATACACACACTACCCCAAACTGAGGCTGTGCAGAACAATCTAGATCCCATGTGACCTGAAATCCCATGAATCACTGCAAAATGTGCCCTTGGAGCTTAAAAACAAGGTGAAGTGAGGTGAAGTACATTGTTTTCAATGTACTTCGCTTTAAGAATTGGTTGGAGTAGTGGTTTATGAAGAGTACAAGTCATTGTTTTAATGGACTTCAATTACCCATTTTTAATGTGAAGTACTCCACTTCGCATTGTGGTTCACTCCACGAATTCGCCTTCACACCATGGAGCGCTCCAAGGAGTGAATTGGGGCCACTTCGCCCATCACTAGTGCCTTTAACCACTAAGCCATACTGTCTGCACACATATGGCTCACTTGTACTTCAATACGCACTGCAATACATACATCTGCACGAATGCAGCATGCTTGTAGCCATTGTTATGCTTTTAAGTTTTTTTCTGTCTCCCTCATCTCATTTTCACAGTTGAACTATAGCAGACATACAAATGGAAACACATGTGGATTCTCCCACCCCAATACACAAACTTACCCACAAAACCACTTAATTACTTCTGTCTGGCCTGTACTCCTACTATTTTCTCTCCACAGTTTTGAAAGCTTCCATGCAAACAGACTTTAAGATGCAAACACAAAAGTAGCAATAACTCAACACACACACACACACACACACACACACACACACACACGCACACATGGCCAGTCCCCCCCATGCACACACACACACTGTAGCAGGTATGATATAAGTGCCCCAAGGATATATATCCAATAGGATTCCCTTACTTTCAATACTTCATCCATGTCTCTACCTCTTAGGCCCAAGTTAACCACCTCTGTACCACAGAACTTAAAAATGTGGTCTATGTCCCTCCATCTCGTGGTTCTACAATGATTAGCAAGGGCACTCCTTGCATCATTGTTAGTTACTGACCGCAAATGTTCTCCAATCCGTACCTTTAAGGCCCTTGTGGAATACAATGTATGGTCCTGTACATGTCTAATCTGTTTATCCAGATATCTGTTTGATGAATATGATATTAATGGTTCTGTATTTTTTTATGTCTTTCTCGAAGGTCTCATATTTTGATGTTCATTGTGTCCTGCTCTATGGGCTTACCTGAATGATGGAACCCCTGAGGAGGCACCTGACTAAAAAAATTTGAACTTACTATATATAGGACACTTTATTGGCCTTCAGTCAGCTTGTATTTGGTGTTAGTTTTAGGCAGTATTAAATTACGTATATGGTGTATGTCTTATATTAAGAAATTGAGACATATGTGAATCCTTTTTGTTTTATTGAAATTACTGTTTTGTCCACCTTCCCAGCCTGCCATCTCCGACCCTTCAGGAGCCCCAAGGCAGTCATCCCTCTACCTTCCACCCTGCTCGAATGACCCCCTGATCCCCATGGAGCTTCAGCTTACCCTCTGAGTGGGGATGGGGCAGAACCCCTATGCCCCATTACTTACGTTTCGTCGGTTCGGGAGCCGTCGGGCTGGCGAAGGCACATTGAGGCACGTCTCCCGGGCTCCATCCTCCCTGTAATGGCAGACTATTTCCTCTTTTTCTCCCACCCCTACAGTGTGAGACCCCTGATGTCAAAGTGTTGAGCGCCGACGTCATGCTGTATAGCGGCCGCCCATCCCCTACCATTAGGGGCTTGTAGTACTCTGAGCCTCCACTCAGAGTCAGACAAGTAAGCGGGCCATGGCCTCAACCCAACCCTACCCAGAGCAGGCCAGCTGTCACAGGATGCTCAAGCCTATCTCCCCCCCAGCCAACCCACCAGTGACCCGAGTCAACTCTTGAACCCAGGTCACCGGCGTGGAGTGAGGTGTGGCATCCCACCACCGGGCCGGCTGTGAATACTTTTTAACTTATTGCACATATTTGGAACACTGCACTGTCACTTTAAGTAATGTCCCTTTAAGTCAGTTGCTTGACAGCACTACATCCTCCTGATGATGTACTAGAGTGTACAAAACCGGTCGAGGTTGTCAGCATTTGCACTTTGCTCCTCCCATGATGTTTTAATGACTAATAAATACAGTATTATTGCCTCCTCCCCTCAGCCTGTTTCTTTTTTTCTCTGTCTATCCCCATGATCAACATATGTAATTTTTACCATGGTATGTTTACCATGGAATACAGGGATTCAATATACTGCACAATTCCACTGGAAGAATGTTCTTCTCCCAACGTGCTGTACATACACAACATACAGAATAATATAAACAGTAGGCAGCCATACACAACAAGGCTTTGTTTCCACCAAGGGGTTGCCATGATCACAGAATGACCTTGAGAATGAAGCTTGAGAAGTCCCTGTCATCATAGAAACCCTGAGGTGGAAATGCAGCCCTGGAGTGAATGTTTTTTTTTTTTTTTTGAAATTTAAGTTTATTAGTTTAAAGATAATACAACCAAAAAACCATAATGATTAAGGTAACAAACCAGTAAACCTAAATCAACCCCCTCCCCACCTCCCCTTTAATCAATATAATAAACATTAAGGCACATCCAAGATTAAGACAACATAAAATATCTATCTATCAATCTATGTGCCAAAAGATAAACCCCCACCCCCTCCCCTCCCAAGGTGCACCCGCTAAAACCATAAGCTAACAGTTCTTAACATCTGGATATCACTCCTATTAAACAGCCCATCTACTATTCGGATTCACCATCCAAGTTATACTAAGGAAAACATGACTTAATATCACCATAAGTCGGTATACTGAGATAGCAGCTATTACACTATATAATGTGAGGGTCCAGGGGTTAGGTCACCATACTTATCCTAAGGTAAGCAAAGAGACTGAAGCTTACCCCATCTTCTATAAAATGAGTCCATGCGGTTCTTATAACTGGCAATCAAATTTTCAGACTGAAGATATGACACCAACTCCTTTAGCCAGTCCGCATAGGATAGGACCAATTGATCCTTCCAGTGCCGTAAAACCAACTTTTTGACTGCCATAGATATCAGAGCCATATGGTACCTACGCTCCACACTGTCTATTGGAGAAAAATCACCCAGTACACAAATTCCTGGGGAGAAAAATCTGCTCAGACCCAGAAGGGGATCTAGGGTCTCCCGGATCAAAGTCCACAAAGGGGCAACCTTGATACATTCCCAAAAAATATGAATTAAAGTGCCCTCATCTTGAGAGCACCTGAAACACACTGGGACAGGAATCAGCTTATGTTGAAAAAGCTTGACGAGTAAAGTATAGGTTATTAGCAATATTGTATTGAACTAAACGAAACCTGTCCTGAAGTGGTGATACCTGTGTAGGTTAGGCCAAAAGGATCTCCACAGTGGTACTTCCTCGGAAGAAGATGCATCCAGACCGGAGGACCACCCCCTCCTCCCAGCATTAAAAGTCAGGAGGTAGGAGTATATCTGCGAAATGGAGTGGGGTTGGGACAGCAGAATAATATTGAGAAAAAGGGTGAACTGCAGATTGTTTAAACACCGCCCAAACTTACTGTTCAGCAAATGCCGGAGCTGAAACACCTTGAAAATCTCTCGACTTGGGATATCAAATCTGGTTAAAATATCACTTGATGTGAGAAGCGAAGCCTGGTTGTACAGATGCTCAACCCTAGAATCTTTAAGTTGTGGAGCCAGGTTGTTCCCAACCAAGAACCCCTAGAATAATATTAGGTTAAGAGAAATCAGCTGCCCTAAGTCCGTATGGTTAGAGATCCGGAAAGACCTAAGGCATTGGGCCCAGACTTTAAGAGAAGTTGCCACCGTATCATCCAAGATCAATCGTGAGAGGGTTTGGTGCAAGATAAGGAGAGTAAATATATCAAATTTAAGCTCAGAGAGGAAAGCCGATTCTACCTGAAGCCAAATTGGGAAGGGCTTCCAGGCCCCAAGAGAACCACCTACCCAACTTGGATAGGTGAACAGCCAATAATATAACTGAAAGTTCGGAAGTCTTAAGCCTCCTTTATCTTTGGGAAGTGACAGAGGCGTATGAACATCTACCTTTCCCTCTCCAAATGAAAGTGGAAAACAAACTATGAAGCTGCTGAAAAAGGAAAGAGGAAGCCAAAGGTTGGTAAGGTTCAGTGGTAAAAAATCCGGGAAGAATGTTCATCTTGATAATATTAATTCTACCCACAAAGAAATAGGAAGGATGCCCAACGTTGCAAATCTTGAGTAATCGAGTCTCTGATCTTAATTAAATTCAATTTTTGAGCAGTAGCAGATCCGTAGAAAGTGGATCCTAAATATTTAATTGATTTGGAAGCCCATCTCATACCAAAAGAAGAGAAACATCTCTTAAAGATATAATGATTTAAGGAAAGATCTCACATCTCAAAATATTTAATTTATAACCGGAGAGGAACTAAACTGTTTGATAATGTCGAGGGGCTCGTCTAATGATGCTACGGGTCTGACAGATGTGAAGAACATCATCTGCGTCAGCGGAAAGAACTAACTCGATTATGCAATCCGACCCCTCTTACCCGAGGGGAGGACTTAAGACTAATCAATAGGGGCTCTAAGTATAAATTAAATAATAAAGGAGAGAGAGGGCAGCCCTGCCTAGTGCCGGCAAGAAGACTGAAAGAGGGGGATAATACCCCATTGCAAAAAATTTTTGCAGAGGGGCATCTATAAAATACCCAAATCAGGTTCAAAAAGGAGGTCGGGAAGCCCATTTCTTCCATGACGGTCCATAAAAAGGTCCAATCAACCCGATCAAATGCTTTCTCAGCATCTAAAGAAACTAAAACTAATGGCTCAAACCGATCGGGCATGTTGCTAGATATGCGATAAAGTCCTCAGATGGTCAGCTGCTGATCTTCCGAGACAAATCCTGCCTGTTCAGGGCTCAAAAGCTTCATCCAGACCTTTTAATCTCTCTCAGCAAGTATTTTGGCTAATATCTTAACATCGTAGTTCTGAAGAGAAATGGACGGTAGCTAGCTGGGTCAGAAGGGTCCTTATCCACTTTAGGAATTAAAACTATAGTGGTCTCAAACAAAGTCGGATCAAGATCCACTGCAACGGAAGGTAATTATATAATTTAAGCAAAATGGGAACTAAATCTTTGGCAAAACCTTGTAGAAGTTCGCTGGGAATCCATCTGGGCCCGTGCTTTGTCCGAGCCAGAGAGGCAATAATGTTCGGACCTCTTCAGCTGAAATAGAGCCAATAAGCTCGCTTGTTGGGCCTCCAGTATACTGGACACCAATACCTCTAACATAATTGCTGACCTCTAGCCTCATATGAGATGTCGGAGAGGACTGTAGAGATTGGAATAGTATTCCCTAAAGATCTGAGCAATCTCTCAAGAGGAAACAATACTTCCAGATGAGGAAACCAGGGAAGGAATAAGCCTTGAACCTTCTATCCTACGTAAGCGCAGGGCCAATAATTTACCGGACTTCTCACCAAGATCAATGTATTTAGCCTGTGTCCTAACCAGACAATATTCTATCTTTTCTTTCAGAAGGTTCGAGTATTCAGTCTTAACTGAAAGGAGCTCTTTAAGGTCTGAAACCGAAGAAGTCGAGGAGTACCTACCTTCTAACTCCCTAATCCTACCCACCAACTCTAACGACTTAGCCAGCCGGGTTTTTTTCCTAAGGGAGGCCAGCTTGATAAGGTCACCTCTAAGGTAACACTTTAAAGCTCCCCATATCATGTCCACTCTGGAGGTGGAGTCCATGTTATCAGCCAAAAAGAGCGAAATTTTAGCTCTCATCTCCGAAACACAATGCCGGTCCTTTAATAATTGTGTATTTAATCTCCACATGGAGTCTCGAGAATAATCAGGACTTGAAGAAAGGTGTAACTAAACCAGCTCATGATCTGACACTATAATCAGCTCTATACCAGATAAAGACACACCGGGAGAGAGGATAAACTAACTAATATCATATCCAATCTTGATTTAGTGCCATGTGACTGGATTGGAAAGAAAAGGCCCGACAAGACGGATTGGCAATACGCCATGGATCACCTAAACCTAACATTGAAACCATTTCACAGAGAGCCTTCTGGGCCGGGGAGGGCGCACGCCTGTCCAGGGGCTCTCTATCCAATGACGAGGGGAAAGGCACATTCCAGTCCCCCCCTAACACATATTGAGTTGGCAAAAAACCAGCCAGTCTCTCTGTCAATTTCATGAAAAATTCAGGATTACCTCCCACCGTCCGTATACCGAACCTAGAACTACACTCACTCCGTTCAAGCTCCTTTAACTAGAATGAATCTCCTCTGGGTCTGAGCATACCAAATCCATGGTAAACAAGACATGTCGCTTGATGAGAATCGCTACCCCTTTACTAAAATGAGAATTCCTAGCCAGGTAAACTTGGGAAAACCCAGACCGAGAAAGCAGCTTAGCTTCATCTCTGCCTAAATGTGTTTCTTGCAAGAACAAAATGTCCGTGCGGAGCAGGGAGCAATGATTAAAAACCTGCAGACGCTTGACCCGATCCCTGAGCCCTCTCACATTCCAGGATGCTATTTTGACGATACTCATGGCCATTTTAACTTTATCTCACAGCAATTGGATATCCAGAGAAAATAGCCCAAACATACCATAGCAGGGTGCACCTCCCTTATAAAAAGTTCGAAACCCCATTGCACGAAACCTTCCCTCCCTTCCCCTATACAAGCATACCCCAAACCCGGACGAATATTAGATGCAACATCAACATGTAACCCCTCCCCCATACCCCCCCAACCCCAGATTCTAAAATGATTTAACAGGCTAACCATCCTAAAAAGGCCCCCCCCCAGACAGGACTGTTGTACTAATGCTATATTTAACAACATAGACCTTCCCTCCAGAACAAATTACGAACCCACCAACCCCAAATGCGAATCTCCAACCCCGAGCCAAAAGGTGAAAGCAAGATGTTGTCAAAATCCAAACTCCCTCAGCATGGATATAACCCTCATAATTATCAACCAACCCCTACTATCAGTTGGCCCAGGGCAGAGATTAGCTACCCCCACACACGGCTCGTGATCCCACATCCAGCATGCAGATTCACCAAGCCTCCCCATAGCCGCCCCCGCCCCCCCACATACCATTATTACAAGGAGTTGAGAAACCTCAGAAAGGGGGTAAGGGGGAGGAAAACTGATAGAAATACCTAAACCTCCCAAGCCCCAGTATCAGCCATTCTCTAGGTGGCCTTCCCCAGACAGCCCACAACAGACCTCCCACACCTCAATAATCTAATAGGTCACCTACCCAGACCATCTCCAGATGAGGAAACAGGAAAAATGCCAGCACCCACCACTCCAGCAAGGACAGCAAGGTGGCTCCTCGGAGATTCGTGATTGCGGTTGCCGTTTCCCAGAGGCCCAGTAGCGCTGTACCATTACTGGTCCACCTCCCAAAAATTCCCTCCCGAAACCACTCCCCAGAAAAACGTTCCGCCCCCAGCATATACATTCGCAACACGGGCCGACCACGCGGAACCGCCCAGACCTCCATGCGACTCCATCTTGCTTCCACCTACCCGCGTCCATCCGAGTGGAAGAGCCCGCAGAGAGGGTTCAAACAGCCAGACCAGACCAGAGGAAAGACCACCACAGGCACAGCACAAAGGTAGGTGACGAGAGGGATGGGAGAGGGTGACACAGAAGGTCAGGGGGGATGTCACGATGACCAACAAAATCAAAGACAAAACATACTAAACACAAATGGAACATTAAGAACAGGCATTAATACAGTCTCCGAAAGTCTTTTGGGTAGTTTTCAGCCGGATCCCTTAAACAGGTCAGGCAGTCTGCTAGTAAGCTCCTTGTGGGCCGCTTCAGGGGTGTTGAAACTCGTGGCTGAGCCTCCTACAGTCACTTTTAGGGTTGATGGATAAATCATTCTGAAAGGTATAGCTGCTGCGATGAGCTTCTGGACTATTTGGTGGTACGCTGCCCTCTTCTCCCGTATTTCCTTGGGAAGGTCCTGGGCAATCCGAATCCTCGAGGTACCCCACAGAACTTCCTTGAGCTCTCGGGCCTTCGCATACACATGCTGCCTTTCCAGGTAACTTAAAAATTTGATAATAATTGGGCGTGGAGGGGCCCCAGCTGTAGGTCGAGGGCACAGCGAACGATGAGCCCTTTCAAGATGGTATAAGGCATTTATGGGAGACGGGCCCACTATCTTCACAAAAAACTTCTGCAAGAAGGCCATAAGGTCTGGGCCTTCCTCCATCTCTGGAAGACCTATTATAAGCAAATTATTTCTACGGTTTCGCCCCTCTAGGTCCTCAGTCTTGAGTTGGAGTTTCTTCACTTGTTGCTTTAAATCAGCTATCTCCATTTCAGCCCTGGATCTCCAGTTTTCAACAGAAGCCACCTTAACCTCCACATCAGAGACCTTTTTACCAACATCCGAGAGGTCGCTCCATAAAGATTTAAGCTCCCCTGTAAGATCAACAAGCAGCTCTTTCAGAGGTGCAAGTTCCTGGAGGAATTTATCCTCCGATAGCAGCGTAGGCTGAGGTGTTTTATCACTTCCACGATCCGGCTAGCTGGGGCCTGGTTTCTGTTTCTTTAGGCCTTCTCAGGGAAGCTGAGGAGGTGCTTGGAGAGGGCCTGCCTTGAATCCACCTCCATCACGCTCCGGTTAAGGCTTAAAAGTCCAATACTAGAATTCTTATCAGTAGCAGAGAGTTACAGCACTTACTTTTTAGCTTTATTTCTAAAGAAAACGCATCCAAATGCACTTAAAATTGCAGATTAGGCGGCCACAGGGGGGAGCTCAGGATTTCAGCTGCTGCTCAGATGGATGCCATCACGTGACCTCCTGGAGTGAATGGTTGCCCATACCTTATTCTTTATAGTGTATGGTCAACTATAACACAGATCCTCCATGACCATGTATTTTTAATTAGGACTTACTGATGCTGCATTCTGGTAGACTTTCCTCTGTGTTTCCTGTTGTGCCCCAACACACCACAGTGCTAACCAATGCTGCTGCACTAATGCCACATGGACTGTTGTAATTACTCTTTCCCCCACCTACACACCCACCCATCATGATCACAACTATCCACTCTCTCCCATCCTCCATATTATTCCCCCTGCCACCTCTCATTGCTAAAAAGCAGTGTGGTTTGTTTTTAAAATGCCTGTCCTCTGTGAAGAAACTGCTACTCAGTTCAAGCTGAGTCAATGCCCAATCACTGCAATGTACCCCCTGATTGCTGTAAGATGTAACTGCAGTAGCAGAATGGCATTTGTCAATGAATGGATTTCCATACACAGCAGACAGCCCATGCACCATAAAGGCCTTTAACAGAGCTACAGACTCAATTTTATGTCTGTCAGGGTAAGCAGCAGATATTTTCTTGATAAGCAGGTATAGAAAGGGGGAATTTTCATTGTCAGCAAAGAAACACTAGTAAAGAAACACCTAGTAATGAAAACTGAGAGTGATCAAGTTACAGGAAAACACAATTTTTCATAGGAAAAGATGTTCCAGGACTAGGGGACACGGGATAAAACTGGAGGGAGGGAGGTTCAGAAGGAACATGAGGAAGAATTTCTTCACGAAGAGGGTGGTGGACAAATGGAGTGCCCTGCCAGAGGAGGCGATGGGGGCTGAAATGATTACAGGATTTAAGAATGCATGGGATAGGTATCAAGGAATCCTAGTAGCTGGAGGAAGGGAACAACCTAATTCTAGAGAAGCTTGAAGAAGCAAAGTACATCAGCACATGGGCAGACTAGGTGGGCCATAGGCCCTTATATGAAACATAGAAACATAAAAATTGTCAGCAGATAAGGACCGCTAGGCCCATCCAGTCTGCCCATAGACCCTATACATTGTATGTGGCCACTGACCGTATGTGATCAATGGCTTATCATCACTCCCGGCCCTCTCAGGCTTCCCTTGTGCCTGTCCCAGGCATGCTTAAACCCCTCCACTTTGCTTGCCCCCACTACTTCACATGGCAAACTATTCTAAGTGTCAACTACCCTTTCTGTTTAGAAAAACTTCCTCACATTACCTCTTAATCTACCCCCTTCCAATTTCATATCATGCCCCCTTGTTCTAGTACTATTTCTACATTGGAAAAGGTCCATCACCTGCACCCTGTTTATGCTCTTGAGGTACTGAAAGTTTCAGTCATGTCCCCCCACTGTCTCCTCTCCTTCAGTGAGTACATATTGAGGTCCCTTAGTCTCTTCTCATATGTTTTGTGGTGTAAGCCCTGCACCATCTTTGTTGCCCTTCTCTGGGTAGTCTCCACCTTATCTATGTCCTTGTGCAGGTGTGATCTCCAGAACTGTATGCAGTACCCCAGGTGAGGCCTTACCAATGTTTAATACAATGGCATTACCACCTCCTGCCTCCTGCTAGTGATACCCCTGCCTATGCACCCCAGCATGCCACTGACCCTCCCTGCTGCCTTTGTACACTGCTTTGATACCTTGAGGTCATCACAGATGATAACCCCTAAGCCCCTTTCCTCTTTGGTAACAGTCAGCTCCCCCCAACCTGTAGCTCTCCCCGGGGTTTTCTCTACCCAGGTACATTATTTTGCACTTCTTTGCATTGAACCTCAGTTGCCATGTCTCCAACCATTTTTCAAGCTTCTCCAGGTCCCTCTTCATTTTCTGCACCCCTTCTGGAGTATCCACCCTGTTACAGATCTTGGCATCATCTGCAAACAGGCAGACCTTTGCTTCCAGCCCCTCTGCAATGTCACTAATGAAGACATTAAACGGGACTGGTCCTAGTACTGATCCTTGTGGTACCTCATTGGTCACCCTCCCTTTCCCCAGATTGTACCCCATTTACCACCA
Source organism: Neoceratodus forsteri (assembly GCA_016271365.2). Lineage (NCBI taxonomy): Eukaryota > Metazoa > Chordata > Ceratodontiformes > Ceratodontidae > Neoceratodus > Neoceratodus forsteri. Next base: position 366,099,200 of record CM028131.1, on the reverse strand, counting down.
CCCTCTGTCTCCTGTCTGGTAACCAGTTCCTAACTCAGTTCGCCACCTTGTCTCCCATGCCAGACTTCCCATCTGGTTAATCAGCCTTCTGTGTGGGACGGTGTCAAATGCTTTGCTGAAATATAGGTAGATGATGTCTACCGCCCCTCCCTGATTTAGTTCCCTAGTCACCCAATCAAAAAAAACTATTAGATTCGTTTGACATGACCTTCCTGCAGTGACTCCATGTTGCCTCAGATCCTGAGCACTGCTGGATTCCATATGTGCCACTATCCTTTCTTTCAGCAGTGTCTCCATGATCTTTCCCACCACTGAGGTGAGACTGACTGGCCTATAGTTCCCCACCTCCTCCCTACTGCTGGTTTTGTGCAGTGAGACTACATGTACCCTTCACTAGTTCTCTGGAATGACACCCGTGTTGAGTGACTCTGTGAACAGAGCCACCAGAGGCACTGTTAGTTCCCTTCACAGCTCCATTAATATCCTCGGGTGGATGCCATCTGGCCCCATGGCCTTGTCCACCTTCAGAACTCTCTCCACTGTGAATGGACTGGTGTTCACCTCCCCCACCATTGCTTCTGCAGCCCAACTATGGTCCTTGACCCTCCCCCTCCTTACTGAATACTGAGCAGAAGTATTTGTTCTGTATTTCTTCCTTGTCCAGATCCCCCTCCTTGCACTCTCCCTTCTACCCTTTAAGCCTCACAATCCCTGCCCCCGGTTTTCTTCTTTCACTGATGTACCTATAAAATGCCTTATCCCCTTTGTTTACAGACTGTGCTAAGCCCTCTTCTGTCTCTGCCTTCACCCTCCTAACAGCCTTCCCTGCTTCCCTTAGACATTCAAGGTACACCTCCCTGTCCTCCTCCCTTTGGCTCCCCTTATATTTCCTGAAACTCAGCCTTTTAGCCATGACTTTGTCCCCCACCTCTTTGGAGAACCATAGTCTTCTTTTCCCTTTGGTCACTATCCTAATGCATTGGTTTGTTATATCCACTAAGGCTCCTTTCAGTTTCTCTCATTGTTCTTCCACCCCCTCTATTACCTCTCCCTTCCCCAGGGCTGCTTGTATACATCTACCCATTTCAGTGGACTCCGCCCTTCTGAAATCTAATATTCTTGCCCTTGTGTGGCTTAATTGAGTCCATGGCTCCATGCTGAGCCACACCATGTGTCAGTGGCTCTGTAGGTAACACACTCGCCTCTGAGGCCGGGGAGATCAGAAGGCTGTGGGTTCAGTTCCCACATCTGGCACTTGGGTTAATATCCCAGTACTGACACTGTAATGCAGCATGAGAGGGGTGCTGCACTTCTGAGGTGTGTCTTTCGGATGAGACATTAAACCGAGGTCCCATCTACCTGGATTGATGATAGTTCCAGTGGATGTTAAAGATCCCATGGCACTTATCGAAAAGAGTAGGGAGATCTCCCCGGTGTCCTGGCCAAATTTACCTCATTCACTAAAAATACCACCAACAGCTTAATCTGGTTCAAGGTCAGTTGGCATTCATCTGTATCCCCCTCCCCCCCGGTCGTGCCTGAAAATAGGCAGGATTTGTCTAGTGCACTTACCCAGTCAACAAAAACTAAATAAAATAAAATAAATGTGGTGGTCACTGGACCCCAGCTGCCCTTCCACCTGTATTTCCTTGACTCTGTTCCCAATGGACCATACCAGGTCCAGAATTGACTTGTCCCTGGTTGGCTCATGCACCAGCTGCCTGATTCCAACCCCCTACAGGGTATTTAAGAATGGCTGTGCTTCTGGCTGAAACAGCCATCTGGGTGGCCCAATCCATGTCTGGCATATTGAAATCCCCCAGTAGCAAGATTTCGCCTTTAGCTGCCATGTTATGCATGTTCTCCACTAGTTCACTGTCTACTTCCTCCTTCTGTGCCAGAGGTCTGTAGATCACCCCTGTGCATATTGCTGTTCCATTCTCTGGCTCCAGGGTGACCCACATTACCTCAGCCTCCCCATGTCTTCTCTGAACTTCTGTAGCCTTTATACCATCTCTGATACACAGGGCCACTCCCCCACCCTTTTTACCCTCCCTGTCCCTCCTGAACAATGTATAGCCTGGTACTTCCCAGCCATGATTAGCAGAGTACAATGTCTCTGTTATTGCTTCTATGTCAAGGTCTGCATCTGCCAAGAAGGCCTTCAGGTCTGGAATCTTATTTCCTAGGCTATGGGCATTCGTTAGCATGATCTTCCATTGTTTTACAGTCTGCCCTCCCTCTGCTCTTGTTCTCCCTCTCCAGCATCTTCCTGCCACCCCAGTTTTCTTTCCTATGTGCTCTTGCCCCCCCGTATCACTTGTTATACATTCTTCACCTGCCTGCCTGCCCCTCCCTACCTTCTTTTGCTGTTCCCGTAGCCAACTTATGTTCTTGCATGTTACCACTGGGGGGGTGTTCCTAAGCCTCCTGACCCTCCTGGCTCATCCTTCCTTGGCCAGTTTAAATGCTCACAGCTGAAGCATTTAAACTTCTCAGAAAGGACCAAGGTCCCCTTCTTGGACAGATGCAGGCCGTCCTCTTATATAAGCCTGCATCCGCCCAGGTCAGGCCTCAGTCCCCTATGAAGCCAAAAAACCTCTCTTCTATGCCAATCCTTCAACCAGGAGTTGAAGATACAGATGTGGAGTGCCCTAGCTTCCCCTGTGCCCTGGACAGGTAGCACCTCTGAGAATGAGACGGAGCATGCTATCTGTTTCAGGTTTCCCCCCAGCTTCGTGAAATAATTCTGGACTCTGGCTAATGCCACTCTTCTCCTGGCCAGGTCATTGGTCCCCAGGTGGACAATGACATCCAGCTGCTCCCTCCTAGCTATTGCTGTAGAGATCCTATGAATCCACTTCCCATCCCTCCATGCAGTGCTTCCTGGGAGGCACTTGACCTCTCTCTCTCCCCTGTTAGGTGACCCAATCTCCACTCCCTGAACAATACAGTCTCCTACTAGGAGAAGCTTCCCCCCCCTCCTCTGGGGTCCCCTGCTTCCCTTACCTGGGGCTCCATCCTGTAGGACCTTCCCATCCTCCCTGTTCCCAGCCTCGGGTTCCTGAGTGGGGCTTTCCCATTCCTCCAAAACAGTGTAGGAGTTACTAAGCAGGACCGGTTGAGGGATGTGCTTTTGACCCCCCTTCCTCACACTCCCTGAGCAAACTGAAGTCCAATCACTCCTCTTCCCTGGCATCCTTTGAGGTAAATGTTCTGGACCCAGTGGTCTCTGGGTGGGGGTAGATGCCACCTTCAGCTTGGCCAACTCTGCTCGGAGAACGGCAACCTCCTCCCTCAGCCCAGAGAGATGCCTGCAGATAGGGCAGCATCACAGACTCCAGAATGTGTCCCTGAAAACAGCTGCTCCACAACCACTGCACTGTACAACTTCCATCATGTCTGTTTCCCTTCTCAATCAACTGCCTGCTTAAGATGGCTATTTGTTATGTCCTAAATATTTGTTTTATTTCTGTTGTGTTTTGTTTTGCTTCCTCTCTTCGCTACTTCCTGTATGGATGCAGGATGTTGCAAGGCCCTATGGGATCCACCCAATAAATGTAGGGTGAGCCCTGCGGTGGGTGGTTAGTGGAGTGGGAAGGTGGGACTGCACCATAGGCTGTGTCCAAAAAACAATCAGCCAAGGAGTCCTCTGGCAGTGACACCTCACTCCACTCACAAACTTGTCAGCTAGAATCCCTCAATCCTGCCCAAACTAAATGGAAAAGCACACAAATGGCAGTTAAGAAAACACCTCAGATACAACTACAAACACACAGAAATTACAGTTAAGAAAAGACCTCAAATACAATTACAAACACAGTCACAAACTCACCAGCTAGAGTATCTCCAGCCTGCTCCAACTAAATGAAGAATATGCCATCAACATCTATGTATCTATGAACAGTATTTAGTGTTTTAATTTGTTCATGTGTGTAAGGAGTGTGATGATTTGGGAAACAACATTTAATTAATTTGTTCCGTTTTTCATTTAAGGTAATTTTATTTAAATGCCTACATTAGTTATATGTTCTTAGCAAGTAATGGTAGCAGCCATCTTTGTGACAGGTCAGTTCTGCTTGTAGGTGCATTGTTTTGTTCATCGTGTGATGTGGTTACAAACAAATCTGGTCAGATTTAGGGCCAGGATGACCATGCATTATGCTGTAATAATGCACAGTCACCAGATGGGTATTACCCAATTAGAGTTCTTTGATTTTTAGACTCATTTTATAAAATAATTTAATATAAACCCCTGGTGTGTGATGCTACATAAACCTTGAGAGCGAAGCTTGAATGATTTATTCAAGCATAAAGCACTGAGGTTGTGTATTAAATCTGAGTAATAACACCATCCTATGATTTAGTTTATCTACATCACTGACCATCAATACCACCTCCCATAATGAAATACTGCTTTTGGTGTTTGCCAAAAGTATTTCATTCATTCATTCATTAATTCATTTGTTCCCTAGACAAAAATGGGCTTTCATTGCTTTTGGTTTGTGTTTTTTCTTTTTTTTGCCAATGGAGCATGACTGAAATCATTTGCTGTGATATTAGCTGGGCCCACTTTCATTTTTTAATCAATGTTCAGTGATGAAAGTACTTCTTAAGCATGGCAGGGAGGCTGTGGAACTTGTTTCAGGTTGGTTTACTTATTTTTTTTTAAATGTTTATTGAAACTGGTGCTCTCTAACAGAAAGGAAAAGCAACTGCTTGAGGAAATGCTGGGCCTGAGACACTGATTGTCACTGAGTCTCAAGTGTGGCTGCTTTGTAAGTTTCGACGTATGTTTGCCATAATGACTAGATGGTTATTACACCAAATATTAAGTGGCCATAAACCATTTAAAAACTGATGGTGTTATTATATGTAGAATAATGCCTTGAAGACTGTGTATAATGAACATTTTACATCGGAAGAATGGGAATGCTATAGAAACCCAGACAGCAAAGCTCATGGAGTTTATAATTGCATCCTGTGTGTCCTGGGAGGGGATTTTGTCTATTTAAATTGCCGCGCTGCTCGCAAGTGGCTTGTTTGTGTGTGTGCTAAACTTGCCTAACTGTGTCACCACTCGTTAGTGGCTGAGATGACCGGAGGTGCTTGATTGAATGTTCCCTGCTCTGGACGTTCGTCCGATCGCTTTTGGATTTACGACCTGCACAGCGTGAGAGGCTGTGCAGCAGGTCTGTGTTGTACAAGCTGCCAGAAGTGACTTGCGGGGAGCTAGGACCTGTGTGTCCTGGGCGGGGATTTTGTCTATTTAAATTGCCGCGCCGCTTACAAGCGCGAGCATTGTGAGTGGCGCGAACGGTATCGAAAATGTTTAGCTAACACAGAAGAGAAGGTTATGTGTTTTGTTTTATTGTAGCCTTGTAAAAGTAACGTTATAGCTAAAAAGTCTGTTGTTGTATATTATTATTGAGGCTGAGAATTAGCTAATTGAGGGCACTATTGTTAGTAGTGTTGTTATGTTTTTAGATATCAGTAATATCTGCTGATGACAGAATAGGCTAGGCTGGATATTTTTAGGTTAAGTAGTTTATTGCTTAAACTTCGATAATTAAGAATTATTTATGCTTTAGATACATACGGGCTATATGGCAGGACAAAAGGGGGTTAGAATTACTTATGATAGTTCGATGTTGCACGACCTGCGCCCTTTTATCCCCTCCCAGTTTCAACTATTACTATCAGGCACTGTTGGGAGGTTGGGATTGGAAGAGATGGCGCTGGTAGTGCATTTTCGAACAACCCATATATGGGTGGTGGGAGGATTGAGGTTGTCAGGTCCAGAAGGTGCCCTGGGTTGCGGTGGGCTCATGGGAGAGGCCTGACGTGGTTGGTGCCCATCCCCAGGGAGTACACCAGATCGAGTGGCCAGGTAACTTATGGGGCTGCATCACCCCCAAATCCCCTGACGGCAGTGCTTTGTAATGCCAGATTGATCAGAAATAAGACAGCAATTATTGCTGCCTTGATTTCTTCAGTTGATCTGGCTTGTATTACGGAAACCTGGGTGGGAGATGATGCAGGCCCGATTTTTGAGGCTGCAGTCCCTCCTGAGTATACCATAGTGCACTGCCCCAGAGTGGAATGCAGGGGTGGAGGTGTAGCTATCTGCTTTAGATCCAGCCTGACCTTCACCGTGCACCTGGTGAGAACTCTGGGTTCCTTTGAATGTGTGGCCATCCATGGAGGACCTGATGCGGGCTGCAGGATGTTTCTCATTTATCACCCTTCTGGGCCGATGGGAGACTTCCTGCAGGAGATCGCAGATTTCGTTGCTGGCGGAACATTGGAATCCCCCAGATGTGTTTTTCTGAGGGATTTCAATGTTTGGGTCGACGATGTGAATCATAGATACAGCCATGAGTTCTCTCAGATTATGTCCTCCTTAGGTCTGATGCAGGCTGTTTCTGCACCGACTCATCGGGATGGCCACATGTTGGACCTGGTGTTCTCACTGGGACTTGATATTAGTGATCCCAGGATCAATCCGGTCCTTTGGTCCGATCACTGCATGGTGCAGTTCACGCTTGGGGCTCCCGCCATAAGCCCTTCCCCTGTCGAGATGATTAGCTGTCGCCCTTTGCGGGGTTTGACCCCTGAGGGTTTTTTGGCAGCAGCGAAATTGTCTAGTGTCGGTGATGCATGAGTGGGAGGTGTTGCTGTCGGGGTTCACACATATAATTGGGTGTTATCCGACACCATTAACTCCCTCGCACCCATCCATGTATGACCCAGAACTTTGTACCTGAGGTCACCATGGTTTGATGGTGAGCTCAGGAAGATGAAGAAGATGGGTCGGAGATTGGAGCGCTGCTGGAGGAGATCCCGTCTGGAGGTGGATAAACTGGTCCTATGTGCCCATTATGGTGCATATCAGGAGGCAATCAACAGCAAGAAGACAGTGTTTCTGTCTAGGGAGATTGCCGCTGGGAAGAACCGGCTGGCCTCACTCTTCCGGACTGTGGATAGGCTTTTACATCCTGCCTGTGTACAGCCCGGGAGGGTTTTTTCCAACATAGACTGTGAGGAATTCGCTCGGTTCTTTTCGGACAGGGTATCCTCGATCCGGCGGGTGGCTTCCCCAGCCAGAAATGTTATAGCTGGCAGTGATCACCTGATGTGTTCTGAGTGCACTCCGTCTGGTTGGAGAGAGTTTAGACAAGTGGAGGTTAGTGAGGTTATCGAGGTAGCAACCAATATGAAGCATACCTTTTGTGAACTGGACCCGGTGCCGGCACATTTCTTAATGAGATGTGTTGACTCCGTCGGCCCGGTGTTTGCCTCGATTGTACGGTGTTCCCTCTCTGAGGGTGTCTTTCTGGATGCCTTGAAGGAGGCTCTGGTGAGACCCCTCTTAAAGAAGCCATCTTTGACCCGGAGATCAAGGTAAATTACCGTCCTATCTCCAACCTTCCATTTTTGGGGAAGGTTGTTGAGAAGGTGGTAGCGCTTCAGTTGGAAGAGCACCTCGTATCTCACGAGTTGTATGAACCCTTCCAGTTGGCTTTTCATGCCAGACATAGCACTGAAACAGCACTTGTTCAGGTGCATAATGATCTCCTCAGGGCCAGAGATCGGGGAGACAAGACAATTCTTGTTCTCCTCGATCTCTCTTCAGCATTTGACACTGTGGACCACTGTGTGTTGCTTGTCTGCCTTAGGGACCTATGTGGACTCACCGGAACTGTCATCAAATGGTTTGAGTCCTTTCTTACCAACAGAAGGCAACAGGTTATGATGGGGAATTCCTCATCTACACCCAGTCTCCTTTTTTGTGGAGTTCCTCAAGGATCGGTATTGGCCACAATGTTGTTCGCAGTGTACATGCTGCCTCTGGGTGGGATCATTAGGAAGTATGGTCTGAGTTTTCATTGCTATGCTGATGATACTCAGCTATATTTTTCCTTTGCCCCAGGAACATCAAATGCTGTGGAGGTGCTTAATATCTGTCTGGCCAAGATAAACAACTGGATGGCCTCCAGCTGGTTGCAACTAAACCCCGATAAGATGGAGGTATTGGTAGTGGAGTCGAACAGAGTCCGTGATAGGATGGCCTCTGACACAGAAACTGGGCTTGTTCTTGGAACTGTGTCATTGAAGGCCTCCTCTTGGGTGTGAAATCTGGGAGTGATTCTGGACAGGGACTTAACCATGGAGGCTCAAATTTCCTCCACAGTTCGTACCTGTTTTTATCATCTCAGAAACATTGCCAGGATTAAGCCCCTTGTTCTGCCTCTGGACCTCCCTACCTTGATACATGCCTTAGTCACATCAAGGCTTGATTACTGTAACGCGCTCTATCTCGGGATCACAGGAGGATCTCTCCGTAGACTGCAGCTGGTGCAGAACACAGCTGCCCGGTTGTTGACCGGACAGCAGAAGTCTTGTCATATTACACCGGTTTTATGCGAACTGTACTGGCTGCCAGTTAGGTGGAGAGTCCTCTTTAAGGTGGGTCTTCTCACCTATAAGGCCCTACCCGGGCTGGGTCCTGGTTACCTGTCAGATCTTCTGCTACCTGCCCTCTCCTCACGCCCTCTTCGTTCCTCTAGTGGTGGCTTCCTGGCCATTCCCAGAACTAGGTTGATATCCGCTGGCGAAAGAGTGTTTAGCGCCGAGGCTCCTGTTCTGTGGAATTCTCTGCCATTTATGGTCAGGGAAGCCCCCACAGTAGACATTTTTAAGGCCCAGTTGAAGACTTTTCTTTTTTCTAAAGCATTTGAGGTTTAGATTGATATTTATGGCAATGTTTCTGATTTTTTTAGATTTTGTATTTTTACTGTGTATAAACTGTATATTTATTATCTTTATATGTTTGTTTTAAAATTTTGTACGGCGCCCAGAGCCTCTGGGATTGGGCATATTTTAAATAAATTTTGCCTTGCCTTGCCATCCCTCACCAAACGGCTACACAAAATTTGTGTTTTGGACAGTCCCCCAGACCTTTGCTGGAATCTGTTTTTTAGCCAGAAATTACTTGTAGTAGGCAATTGAGTCAAGGACTTACTGGTGCATGATCATTGTGCTCATAAACAGAATGAGTAAATCCCAGAAGTGATTTGCCTGGTTATGACAGCAAATTATATCATGATTTCCCTAAGGAAAAAACGTTGATCAGTCATCACAACATTATTATACATAAACTTTGGGCCCGATTCTCAAAGCCTTAAGACTGATGCAAGATGTCTGTGTCAAACATGAATAGTGCAAGTGGCACCTTGCATCAAAAGATGTGGCTTTCCCTATTCTGAAATATGGTCTGCTTCAAAATGGGGAGGTGCTCCACTTAAGTAGCACTGCACCACCCTTATGACCTACTTTGTGGTGTGCCAGGTCACAAGGGGACTTGCGCCATGATGGGGCGGCAACAACCCATTTTCTCAGATTAGAAAAGCCTCACTGTGGCTGCAGGACAAGACACCACTTAGACCATTCAGGAGCTGGTCTAAGTGCCTTTCACGAAGGGATAGGGTGGGCATTGGGCTGCAGGGGGAAAAAGGGACAGGGGTAGCAGAGAATGTGTCAGGGAGACAGCTATGATAACTCTTGATGGTAGTGGCACCCAGGGGTGCGTGTCAAGTATTATTAAGCTCCAAAATGCCAGCATGGCTAAATACCGTACTACGAAGTACAGTGACTAGAACACATACAATTTGGTCAGTTGCAGCCCAAATGAAACACAATAATGGATGGACAAGTGGCAAAGTGGCAGAATGTGGCAGTATATCCCACTGTTACATTGCAGACAACCCAACTGTACAGTGATCACTGTACAGCCGGGCTGTCTGCCATGTAACGGTGGAATATGCTGCTGCATTCTTCCACTTTATCACTTGTCCATTCATTATTGTGTTTCATTTGGGCTGCAACTGACTGAACTGTATGTGTACCAATCACTGTTACTTGAAGTACAGTATGTAGCCATGCTGGCATTTTGGAGCTTAATAATGCTTGATATGTACCTCTGGGTGTCACTGCCATCACAGACATTTGCGACTGCCCCCCGACACATTCTCTGCCACTCCATCCCTTTTGCCCTCTGCCCCCCTTCTGGTGAGCATTTCTCTCCCCCCCACCCATCCAGCCTTGCATGTGTTGTGCCGGGCGGGGGGGGGAAGATCCTTGCAGCACATCTCTCAGTTGTGCCAAATGTTTGGTGCAGATTGCAGCATGTGGCATACCCAGGGAGTTTGGTGACAGGACCCTGATTCTTACAGAATCAGGTGCAGGGTTCCTGGTGCACCCCAAGTTTGCCACATCCCTGGAGCGACGCAACTTGCATTACTCCAAGAGATCTTTGAGAATCGTCCCATTATATTAGAACCATGAAGTACAGCACTTGTAGCACTATTTTTGTTTTTTATCTAATGTAATGCACTTTGTTTCCTTGTCACCTCAGACAGGCCACTATACTCTAGCCCCTTAATTCAGCCCTGTCACCCACATTTCCTGGAGCACATCTCACCACTTGTTCCTCCATGGCTTACCCCTAGAGCAGGACTGCCAGGAATGGATCCTTCCCCCAAGTGGAGTTAAAGCTCAGTCTATGGGAAGGGCCTTTGTCAGCAAAACAAGATGTCCAACATTAGGTGAACATCATTTAGACATGTCCAGATGGTTTGTCCACTTTCCCTGCTCCCATTCCCAGAATGCTGTTGTGCTCAGAGACACTTATACAGTGAAAATGGTTCATTATACAATGGGGTCTGTAAATTCAGTAAGCTGATTGGTCAGCTGGGGTCTTTAACCATGGGAAAATCCCAGCATAACCCACAGGTAAAGTTCCAGCCATCTCCTGTGACCAGTGCACAACAGAAAAAAAATCACTCCTTCTGGTTTGTCATCAGTGTTGGCTCCATCCTTGCAATCTCTGCAGCTCACTTCTACATGCTTCTTTGATGTAGTACCTCACTGCCAATCACTGTAATTCCCCCCAAAAAAGATAGCAAGAAGAACACATAAAGTGACAACAGCCTGACCTTTAGGTATCAGGTATTGGCTGTTGTCAAGACTTCATTTTTTCATCTGAGGAATATCTATCAGGTGAAGCATCTTGTTTCTCCTGATGATCTTCCAGTGTTTGTCCATGCTTTAGTGACCTCCCGCCTTGACTATTGCAATGCCCTATACCTAGGGCAACCGGGGGTTGATATTTACTGCCTGCAGCTAGTGCAGAATGCTGCAGCCACACTTTTGACTGGTAGCTTTAGGACCAGACATATTATGCCTGTGCTGCGCAGACTGAACTGGCAGCCAGTACCATGGTGGATCATCTTCAAGGTTGGGCTAATGACTTATAAAGCCCTACAGAAACAGAGACCTTGTTACCTGCAAGATCTCTTTTGTCCCTACTGCCCCCTTCTTCCACTCTGCTCCACCAATGAGGAATTACTAGAGATTCTAAGAGTGTGCTTGAAGACATCTGGGGCTTGGTCTTTTGCTTTTGTAGCCCCTACCCAGTGGAATTCTCTACCTCGTCGGATTCAAGAGTGCCTGACCGTCCAAAGTTTTAAAACAGCTTTAAAAACATACTCATTTAGTCAGGTGTTTCCAGATTCTAGTGCATGACTTCATGCTTTGTATATGATTTTAATCTATTGATAATGGATATCTTTATTTTATCTTATTTGATGAATATTGAATGTTTTTAAATGTTTATTTATGTGGTTTTTATGTATAAGCGCTTTGGCTTTGGAAAAGTGTCTATTAGAAATAAAGGATTTATTGATTGAACTGGTAACATTGAAAACAAGCAAAACAAACAAACAAAAGAATCTTGACGAAACTGCCACAGTCAAAACCATCACAGCTCATGCCACCTAGACGAACTGTACCCCATCGCACGTAACAAAGCCTGCTTACAGGCATCTTTAACAAAAAAAATCATTTTTTTCTTCATTTCCTGACCTATTCTTTATGCCTTCCTCTGTACCACGAATGTCCTGGAAGCACAAGCTAAACATTGCTGGCAGACACCCACTTCTCACACCATGCTATCTCATGCTGTCAAACAGCTACTCTTTCTTACTCCCAGGCTGTCTGTATAAACGGGGAAAAATAAAAAAAAATCATGGCATTTAAGCTCTCCCTTTAAAAAAAAACTACTTAACAGTGTAATATTGTGTGTGTGTGTGTGTGTTTGGGGAGGGATATTAGGAACTAGGCAGCACCTCTACTATACACATTCTACCTAGCAACATAGCACTGTTTTTCTGGTACAGCAATACAGTAAATAAAAATGATTTAAAATGTCAAAAAATCTTTTCCACTTTTTTTTTATAAAAAAAAAGACAGGGACATTGTATAATGGCAATAACCCACTCCAGGATGTGGGATATGCTGGGATTTATTCAATTCTGGCATGTATTTGATCATGAGGCCGAGCACCAGGCATGGGTAAATCCCAGAATAACGAACACCCTGTCATGGTTTATTGCTTAAATGCACATCAGAGCACACCGGCATCGTCCCTCACTTATGCATCACCTCTCACTGCATCAGCACCAGTGGTCACCTATTTGGCACTGGGGCAACATAGCCTGCGAGCCCTCCCTACCTCCCTGAGGAAATGGGCATCTTGAAGGATGCTCATTCCTTCTCATCTAGCCAGCCCTCCAGTGAACAGGTCCACTTCCCAACACATGTCATTGGGGTCACAAGTGGTAGCTTTACTGATGTGCTAGCAGACCATCCTCAGTAGCATTAACTTATAAAAATAGTACCATAAGGTATGAACAGTAATAGTTACATGCTTGTATTAGCCATATTTTATAGCAAAGCAAAGCAACCATTGAAATGTTTTTCACCTTTTTTAGTAGCAAATGCACATTGTATAATATTATCTGTAGCATATATTATGTACATGATAATATTTTAAGGTACTATACACAAATATAGATAGTGTAATTTTCAGAACAATATGCTTAAACGGCTCCCAGCTGGTTGGAAAAAATGGCCCTGGTGCCTACACCTCTTCCACTCCTGCAGGTGAGTCCAGCTCCTCATCAGAGAAAAAAGAGTAGGAGCAGGGTAATAAAGAGTAGGGGTCCAGTGAAGTGGATGAACACCAAGAAGTGTTCAAGTTCAAGTTCCTTTTATTTCAGTATGTATAAAATTATTATATCATCACATACAATAAAATCGTAGATCACACAAATTCATCTTACATATTATAACATATCTTATATAAATATGTAAAATTGTTATAATCTCGATTTTCATTTTATTTTCCAGCCAGACACTATAAAGTGCACATTTAGCAAAATTTTCCATAGCGAAGATGTGAGTTGATTTAGCACAAAATAACATACATTTAATCAAATTCCCTTCCAAACTAGATCTTAGACTTCCCCAAATTGGGTTTAACCATTTTCCCCTTGCTTTATCCAGGTATGGACCATCAAAAATCAGATGGTTAATTGTGATAATGATAGATGAATTACAAACACACAGTTTATTACAAATATCCAAAATGGACTCCTTTCTAAAGTCTACTTTCAGAAGTCCTATCCTAAATTTACAAAAAGCTTTTCTTTGACTACTATTTTCACAGAATAACAAATACTTTTCATGTGTTACTTAATGTTTATAGTCTAAATAGCTTCTACAAAAAGGAATGTCCCTTGCTTTACTGAATTCAGTCTGAAAATAAATATCAAAAAGCCCTTGTTTGGCTAAGCTTACATATTGTTTAACATATCCCAAATTTGAGTCAGACTTGACTTAATGAGGCAATTATTAAGCTCATATAGCCAACCAGAGTTTGGAACTGACCCTTTGACTTCTAGCCAACATTTAGCCAATAGACTGTCTTGTGGAGCCAACACAATTGTTTTCCATAATGCCAGAGCCTTCAGATGCACTCGAGTAGCTATAGAAATTAAATGCAATTCAATTGTCAGGAAAACGGTTGGAGTTCGATAATGGAGACCAAGGACCAACTTATTAAACATATTCTAAGCCGTCTCTAGTACCAATGCATTTTTTGGAAAAACCCACACTTCCACCCCATATAATAAGGTGCTGGTGATCTTGATTCAAATACTCTTTTAAGAGCCATATATGAGTTATCAGCAAAATTTTGACCTAATCTCAAAATGACATGAGCAGCACTTATTACCTTGTTTTTTAGCTCTAGTGAACTGTGGATCCCAAGACATTTTTGTATCGAAAATAACTCTTAGGTAAGTGTATTCCTTCCTAAATTCAAAGATTAAGTCATTAATAACCCAATTCTGCTGTTGATTTTTCTGTTTGTTACTACCAAAGACCAGAATAGCTGATTTTTGTGTATTGATTGATAAATCCAGATTCCTAAGAGTTTGAATGCAACTATTAATTGCTCAGCTTAATCCACCTTTAGTTAATGAGCATAATATAATATTATCAGCATACATTAAAATTCTCACTTTTTCCCCATGAATACTTGGAGCTGAATAATCAATTACTTTCAAATCCCTTATTAAATGTTCAATATATAAATTGACTAGTAATAGGACCAAAAGGTAACCTTGTTTGACCCCTTTACCTAAGGGTATTAAATCTGTAACATGGCCCTCCCTAGAAGTTCTGACAAAGGAAAAATTATTGTCATGTAGGCATTTTAACACGTTCAATAATTGCAACTGTCTACAAAGCTCTTTTAAGGATTCCCATAAAAGATTCTTGTTTAGGCCGTCAAAAGCTGCCCTCAAGTCCAGGAACACCGTGAATATGACTCCATTTTGGGATAAACAATATTTGTCAATGAGATAATTCAATGCAGAAATATTATTAATAGTATCCTTATTCTTCCTGAAGCCTGCTTGTTCTTCTGAAATTAAATTATTGACAGTCACCCAATTCTCCAGTCTCTCCAAAATAATTCTAGAGCAGATTTTTTCAGCTATGCATAACAGGCTAATGGACCTGTAATTTCCTGGATCATTGGGATCTCTTTTTTTATAGATGGGAATTATTAAACTGACAAGTCATTCTTCAGAGATCACCCCCTTCTCCAAAATGAAGTTGAAAAAAGAGGCCTGTTTATTAGCCCACCAATCAGGAAGTACCTGAAAAAATTCTGCACCTAGCATATCTGTGCCAGCTGCTATATCTTTCTTCTGTCCTATAATAGCCTGTTTAACTTTGATTACTGTCACTGTAAAGTCAGTAGGTACCTGTTGGTTAGACTCTAAAGATGGCAATGTAGACATAGAAAGACTCCTGGGTACTTCATATTTTTCCTTAACGAAATCAAGTCAAACACCAGTGGGTATAACTGAATGTTTATTAATATCAAGATTCTTAGTCCCCAGAGCTAACAACTCCCAGAAAGTTTTGCTGTCCTTGTTTATTATACTCTCTTGTAAGCTGAGCCATAGGCCCTTTTTATATAATCTCTTTTTATTATTAATGAGGTATTTGTACTCTTTTCTGAGCCATTTTAAAGAAGTATGTGCAGACCAGTCAAATGATTTTTTGGAATATCTTATTTTGTTTAATAACCTCCTTTGATCCTTACATTAATAGAAACATAGAATTTGACAGCAGATAAGGACCACTTGGCCCACCTAGTCTGCCCATTTCCCTACCTAACTGATAAGATGCAGATCCTAGTTAACCAACAGCCTACTTCCTCCTACCCCCCACTAGAATTGCCTTATGTCTGTCCCATGCATTCTTGAATTCCCAAACTGTTTTTGACTCTATGACCTCCTCAGGAAGGCTGTTCTGTGTATCTACAACCCTCTCTGTGAAGAAATACTTCCTCACATTACCTCTGAGCCGTCCCCTCTCTTTCTTCAAATTGCGCCCCCTTGTTCTTGCACATCTCTTTTTTCTGAAAGATGCTACCCTCTTGGACTTCGTTGATTCCCTTGAGGGATTTGAAAGTTTCTATCATGTCCCCCCTCTCACTCCTTTCCTCAAGGCTATACATCTTAAGCTCCTTTATTCTTTCCTCATATGTCTTCTGGAGCAGACCCTGCACCATTTTGGTTGCCCTCCTCTGGACAGCCTCCACCCTGTCGATGTCTTTGTGGAGATAGGGTCTCCAGAACTATACACAGTACTCCAGATGTGGTCTTACCAACTGTCTGTACAGAGGGCCAACAACTTCCTGTTTTCTACTGGTGAGACCTCTCCCTGTGTATCCCAGTATCCCCCCAGCCCTACCTGCCTTCTCACATTGCTGGCCCACCTTTAGGTCATCTGATATGACTACCCCCAGGTCCCTTTTCATTTTTGTTGTTGTCAGTATCTCACCCCCCATTGTGTACTCTTCCCCTAGGTTTTTGTTTCCCAGGTGCATTACCTTGCACTTTTTTGCATTGAATCTAAGCCACCATACATTTGACCATTCCTCCAACCTTACCAAGTCACTTTTCATCCTTTCCACCCCACCTTGCATATCAACCCTGTTGCAGATACTTGTGTCATCTGCAAAGAGACATACTTTCCCTTCCAGTCCCTATGCAATGTCACTTATAAAAACATTAAAAAGGACTGGTCCCAGTACTGAACCCTGCAGTACCCCACTAGTAACCCTCCTTTCTTCACTGTGGACTCCATTTACTATTACCCACTGTGTCCTGTTGTCCAGCCAGTGTGTTACCCAGACTACCACCCTGGGACTCACTCCCAGGCTGGCTAATTTGTTTATTAATCTTTTGTGCAGAACTGTGTCAAATGCCTTTCTAAAGTCTAGGTAGGCCATGTCCACAGCCCCTCCCTCTTCTACTACTTTGGTCACCCAGTCAAAGAAATCAATTAGATTTGTCTGACATGAACTTCCTGCTGTGAATCCATGCTGCCTTGGGTCCTGTGCCCCACTGGCCTCTAGGTACTCAACAGTTTTTTCCTTCAGAAGTGTTTCCATCATTTTCCCTACCACAGAGGTCAAACTGACAGGTCTGTAGTTTCCTGCCTCTGTCTTGCTCCCACTTTTGTGAAAGGGAATCACATCCACCCTCCTCCAGTCCTCAGACACCACACCATCCTCCCATGATTTATTCAAAAGGGTAGTCAGTGGTGTCACTATTTCTTCCCTTAGTTCTTTTAGAATTCAGGGGTGAATCCCACCAGACCCCGTTGCTTTATCAACCTTTAGTTTTAAGAGTTCTTTCAGAACCCTTTCTTCTGTGAAAGGACTAATATCAACCTCCCTATCCAAAGTGCTTCTATTGACTGGATTAGGTATCTCCCCCTGCATTTCCATTGTGAATACTGAGCAGAAGTATTCTTTCAGTATCCTTGCTTTTTCACTGTCGCTCTCTGCCCAGCCACCTTCCTCTTTATTCAGCCTCTGTATCCCTGCCTTAGTCTTTTTTTTGCTCCCTAAAATACCTTGGCCTCACCTTGGAACAAGGTCTCTCTTTTAAGAACCACGTGGACCAAGACACCAAAACTATACATGGGAAACTGGGCACCCTCTACAGACTAAAAGAACAGCTGCTACTGGAAGCTAGGGTCGCCATCACCACCAGTGTCCTCCTCCCCACACTCACATATACCGCCCCAGTCATATTTGGGATGACAAAGACTGAGAGGAACAGACTCCAAGTGCTGTACAACAAGGTGGCATGCTTTGCTTCCCTGGTAAACCCCAGGAACCATCACTGCCATACCCTGCCACTACTCAACTGGCCATCACTGGACGCCCTCCTCCAGTACCCATTGCTATGCCTAGCATACAAACTATTCAGTCCAGATCCTCCTCCTTGTTTCTCTGGACTCATCAACATAAAGACCAATCCCCCGGCCCCTCCACTCTGCAGGACAAACTCTCCTGCAAGTCCCCAGAGTAAGAACCAAGGTGGAAGGCAAACCATTCACCTACACTGCTCCCACCCAGTGGAACTCACTCCCTCCCAGTGTGCAGGAAGCACCCTCCATTAAAAGCTTCCACACTAGACTCAAGACCCACATGGTCACAACCAGCACCTGCTACTGTATCGACCCCTGAGGCCACTCCATAGACTTTTAGGTCTCCTCCGACAGCACTTGACTCTGGCTGGGCCAGTGCTATATATCAACATTGTAGCTCCCTCTATTTTCTTCTCAGAAATCTTGTATGTATGTTAATGGTAAAATATGAAATTCATGCTCACTGCCTTACAAGTATGTACCAAACTGTATCCCACCTGTAATCACATGTAACTCATGTTTATCATTTCACTGTCTGTTTCCTTTTGTAAATCCCGGGTTGCCTCTGAAAAAGGGACCTCTGGGGCCCAGTGGGCTCACCTGGTCACCAAAAGTTAATAAATAAATAAATAGATAATGTACCTATAAAAGGTTTTATCCCCCTTCTTAACCAAGCTGGCTATCTTATCCTTGGTTTGGGCCTTTGCTATTCTGACTGCCTTCCCCGCTTCCTTCCGCTTTAACTGGTACAGTGCTCTGTCCTGCTCCTTCTGTGTTTTCTTATACTTCCTGAATGCCATCTTTTTCTCCCTTACCTTCCCCCACCACTTCTTTTGAGAATCATAGTGTTTTTTTCTTTCTTTTTGATTTGTTTATTCGCTTCACACAAAAGCTTGTTGCCTCTGTGATGGCGGTTTTGATGTTTCCCCATTGTTGCTCCACCCCACCTTCTTGCCTGTTTGCTAGTGCTTTTCTGAGGCACTCTCCTATTTTGACAAAATCAGCCCTCCTGAAGTCCAGTACTTTCACTTTTGTGTGGCTTGACTGTACAGCTAAGTTTATCATGAACCACACTGTTTGGTGGTCGCTTGTTCCCAGATGGCTACCCACTTCAATATCAGAGATCCTCTCTCCATCCCCATTTGAGAGTACCAGGTCTAAGATTGCTCCCTCCCGAGTGGGTTCCAAAACTAGCTGTCTGAGAAATGCCCCCTGTAGGGCATTGAGAATGGCCCTGCTCTTGGTTGTGGCTGCAGCAAAGGTGTTCCAGTTAACATCTGGCATATTCAGGTCCTCCATCAGAACTATCTCCCCTTTCTCTGCCATCCCAAGGATGTCTTTTATCATTTCCTTGTCTATTTCCTCCCCCTGAGACAGAGGTCTTTATACAACCCCTGTTTGGATTGTGGAGCCATTTCCTGTCTCCAGGGTGACCCTCAGTGCCTCCTCTCCTCCCTGTGTATCCTTTAGTTATGTTGCTTTGATCCCTTCCTTTACATAGAGAGCTACTCCTCCTCCTCCTCTTCTTCTCCCCTCCCTGTCCCTCTTGTAGATTGTGTACCCTGGAATGTTGACATCCCCGTCATGGTTCTCTGTGTATCATGTTTCTGTGACTGCCATGATATCCAGGCATCCCTCTTCCATCAAGGCCACCATTTCGGGGAGCTTTTTACCTAGACTATGGGCATTGGTACTCATTACCCTCCATTTTTTTATGGCTTTATTTCTTTTGCCTCATCCCTGTCCTTACTGCCTTTGTCTTTTCTCCATTTACCCCTGCCCTTCTCCCTATCCTTTGGCTGGACCTGTCTGATATCTATAAGTTGTCAGTGTCAGTGGCTCAGTAGGTAGCACACTTGCCTCTAAGGCTGGGACATCAAAGGGCTGTGGGTTCAGTTCCCACATCTGGCACTTGGGTTAATATCCCATCACTGACACTGTAGTGCAGCATGAGAGGAGTGCTGCTCTTCTGAGGTGCCGTCTTTTGGATGAGACGTCAAACCAAGGTCCCATCTGCCTGGACTGGTGGTAGTTCAGGTGGATGTTAAAGATCCATGGCACTTATTGAAAAGAGTAGGGAAATTCCCCCTGTGTCCTGGCCAAATTTCCCTCATTCACTAAAAATACCACCAACAGCTTAATCTGGTTCAAGGTCAGTTGGCATTCATCTGTATCCCCCTTCCCCGATTTGTGCCTGAAAATAGGCAGGATTTGTCTAGTGCACTTACCCGGTCAACAAAAACTAAAATAAATAAATAAATAAGTGGAACCAATATCATTCCTTGTCAAACCATGGTGCTTGTGCTTTTAATCTTTTATTGCTAGTGCCAATATTATCTTTTTGTATGTGATTGTTAAAATAAGACACTAATCTAGTACAGTCCTGAACTGGGCAACTGTTATCCCCCATCTCCTGTTTTTGATCAATGTTTTCCAGATCCCTTATTTCTAAGAGGGTCTTTATAAAGGATGTTAATTGAGGAGTCCATTTTAATAATTTCTTATTACAAATAATAAGATTTTCCTCCGCTACCTGTGGATCCATTGATTGCTCTGGATGACCATCTCTTATAAACCTAAAATGTACAATTATGGGAAAGTGATCATACTCCCACATATGGGTGACAGACAATTTATCCACTCAGGTGAAAGAAAAAAATATCAATAAAAGCCAGGTCCAGGGCATCTTGATGTGGAAAATGTTAATTCTCCTATTTTATCACCCCTTATTCTGCCATTCAATACTCTTAAATTTGTTTTTGCAGCAATATTCATTAGTCTTTTCCCTTTATTATTGACTAGGGTATCCTTGGATTGCCTATTGTCCATGGTATCCCAAAAATATCATCTTGATGCCAGCTGGGTTCATATGTTTCCTGCAAAGACTCAATTCTGGCATTAAAATCACCCATGATTAATATGGTAGCAGCCAGGTAATTAGTCTGTATATGGGTAACTGCCTCTTGAAAAGTGTCTAACAACTCTTTTAATTTAGAAAATGCCATCAGAGGGCAGTAAATGTTCATAATTATAAGCAAATCATGATCTGCTAGCCTAAGTTTGACTAACAAGACCACTGCACTTTCAAACTCGATCTGAGTGCATTCACTAATTTTGCTAGTTGACAACATGGTAATTAGTCCACCCTTAGATCTTCCACAATTATGTGTTTTTATGGCTTTTTTTACCCAGATTGAATATCCTGGTAAACAGATATTGCATTTTAACATACAGGTTTCTTGCAGTAAAATTATGTCATAATCTGTTAATGTCTTAAGCAAGCCATGGTCTGTTAATTTTCCTGGAAGACCTGCAATATTCCAACTTATTATTGAGAGGACCCTCTTATGTCAATTAGAATTGATGGAGATTGTTGCCTTGGTGCTATCAATTTCTATACTACACTCATCACATGAATAGACAGAATTCTCAAGGCAAGAGGATACTTGCAGTACCAAGTCTGAATTTATTGTTTGACCTAAGATCTTCCATCATCTACAGTAATTGCTATGGGTGGGATTCCCTTCCTTCCTTAATGTGTGTATAAATTATACTGGTCTAATATAGTCAGTAATTCTAGTCTGCAATTTAGTGGTATAGATATTAAAATATCAGGACTGGGATTACTTACTTCTAAGTTTCCCCTCTTACAACCTGCTTTCTGTGTATTTTCAGGCCTACTCCTTCTTTGTTTTCTATCTCTTTCTAAGTTAACCATAATATCTTCTAAATTGGTTTCCAAGTCCTTACACCCCTCTTTATTTACTTAGCAAAATTCTTCTCATTTTGTTTGATTTTAACACTAAACTGACCATACCTTTGGCTGGACCTGTCTGATATTTGTAATTTGAACCCATATCACTCCATGTGAACTTTTGTCCTTGTACCCCTTTACATAGATTATAAATTAATAATTTAAGAGTAAATGAGTTTTTGCTTTTCTTTTTAGGGATGCCATACAGAAAGATTATGGGAAGCCTTAATCCTTGATCAATTTCAGTGTCTTTATTGTTAATTAATATAGAGTTGTTAGCCAGGGTACTTTGGGCTTGCAGCCCAACCTTAACTTGTTGCCCTGTGTTGTCTAATAACCACACCCTGCTAGTTTGAGTGTTTTTATTTACTCAGTTAATGGGGTGGTTACCATTATGCTGCCTTCTTTCCAACTTGGCCCTGTCCAGGTCATTTTCTTTGGGTAAAATCTTAATTAATCTGTTACTAATGCTGTGCTTGTTATAATCCTTTATTTCCTTTTACTCTCCTTTCCAAATAATCTAATATCCTTTAGCATTTTTTTGTGTTGCAATCTCCTCTTGTTCAACTATTAATGCAGTTGTAACTTTAATTCATTCCTTATTTTTTTCCAGTATTTTCTGGTGTCCATTTGAACCATTGGGCTTTGCCTCTAGATTTGCCCTTCTATTTTTTGCCTTGAAATAGCCAACTACCTTCTATTGTACAGCTATTGGTCCCAAAACCAGTTGTGGGTGATCTTTATTTTTACCACTTATATCATAATGTGTGTTTAATCCTTCTGTATTAGAAACTATACAGACACCTATAGCTTTATTAGTTTCATGGGACTTAATATCTCTTAGTGTCTCAAGGATTTGGGCTAGGATGTCTGTTTGTTTGACTAAAGCTGTTTTAATTACTGACATTTCTTCCCAAAGTGCATTCAAATAATCTGCCCAAGATGTTATGGGTTCACAGTCTTTGTCCCTAGACGCATTAATCTCAGAGCCCTTTCCCTTAACCTTTGTACCAACATACACCATGCTATCATTTCCCTCATGATTATCATTATCCCAAAGATGTGGGATATCTGGAGAGAATGTAGTAGGAAGATCAAAATTCATCCTTTCAACATGGAGTGAAGTAAAATTCTCTAACTCCAGAAAAAAAGGTTTTCCTAGCTATCATACCATTAGTATTATTTTGAATATCTGGGTCAAGATTTTGGATTCCATGTATATTGTGTCCCCTCTTTGGTTGTGGGGATAAAACAATATGAGGGGGAGATAACTCTGTATCAAATTCTTTGAACAATTCTTTATTTGTTCCCTTATTTGATGTTTCCACACCCTCTATCCCCTGTAGCTTGTGAATCTCAGTCAAAATAGTGTGTTCCAGAGACAGGGGTAAAGAGCAGCCCCCTCTAATTGGTGATGAGGTTTTCTTAGGTAGCAAGGAACCTTTAACTCTGACAATGTTCTCTGAATCAATAAACTCCAACTGGGATCCTGGTGTAACAAAGCAGTTGGTTACTTTTTTAGAAGATAAGGGCATCTCTTTAGTAGTTGGATTTATTTTTCCCTTCTTTTTTTGTCCTTTTGAACTGTTTTTTTTCTTAGTTGCCATAAAGCTATACAGATTTATAATAGTAATTAAGGAGTTCACAACTGGGAATTGCCCAGTATCACCTCTAAGGTGTAAAAAGGCCAATTGACTGTTTCCTATGCACAAACACAAATTCCAAGGTAAAAATGCTAGAGAACCCAGAAATTTCATTAAAGCATTAACATAAAAACCAGCTAATTAGAAATGAGCACAGAACACCAAGGTTCTAGATAGATGGACAGTAAATTGTTAAAATAAAGAGGTTACCAAAGTGCTGCAGATGTCTGCTTATTCACATTATATGTTTCAGTCTAAGAGCAAAAGCTGCTTCAGACTTCAGGTTTTCCTTGATGGGCAATTTCCTGATACAGCTCCTGAAAGTTCTCAACTTCTGTATTTCTTGACTCAAGGTTCTAGCTGCCTAGCAAGGAAGCTTAAAATTCACTGAATATAATCCAGTTCCAAGCACAGTTTCAAGTCTCAAATGTAGTTCACAATTAAGGCTTCTGAAGGCTCCAGGCCACACAAACCCTCTCGGAGTGACCTTGAGTAACTTTATAACTACCACTTGGGTTAAAAGAAACAAGAAATAAAAATATTTAAGTTGCAGTATTGTCAATCTTGTTTATCGATATAACAGTATACAACAGTATATGTGTATAACTGGTAGTTAGAAGTAGAAAAAAAATAACAATTTAAATCCAGAGGGGATTCACAAGTAAATAGTTGGTGTATAAAAAATTGATAAGAATAAGCTAAGAGAACGGCCAGCTATGGCCAATTATAACTTTCTTAATTATTCTATTAAAATTATTTTCGAAATGATGTTAAAAAAAACTAAAATAAGTCAGTGAAATAATGAAATAAATCCCCAAACCCAAAAAAAAGTCAAAATCCTGTTGGAGAACGAAGTAACACTATAAACTTACTTCTTAATTTCCTAGCCTTTAGGCTACTTTTTGCACTTCTCAGGTACTCGCTGTATCTGTTACACTGGAAAAATTAAATCTACTAAAAACGATTGTAGCAGCTAAAAACATGTGAAGTAGAAAAAGTAGATGAAAAGCTCCTTTGTATGAGTACTATTTCAGTACTATTTCAAGCAATCTTTAAGTTAAATTACATCAGGTCAGCACAACAGAGCTTTCCCTTGGTGTGTGCGGTTGGAATACAAAAAGATGGCGAACATAAAGCTAAGACACCAACGCATGCATTTTAAACTAAGACGCATGTCATCAAAATGATGTCACCACAGCTAATTTTGGGTTAAATCTCTGCCAGCCAATCTACTTTATTAAACGCTGAAATTACTTAGCATGTGATGCTAGTATATGCAAATCTTATAAATATGCTGTTAAGCTATTTACAGTTTAAGCTTTATAAGTTCAAGTTCAAGTCCTAAGTATGATAATGTAAACAGTAATGTGAAAAATAGTGGTGAAATGCTTGACTGAGTCTAAATACCCTTTAAAATAAAACCCAGGCTGCCCTAATGCTAAATATTATAGTCTTCCCGATCTATAATAAATTCACTGGGCCAGAAAGGTGCATAAAACACAGTTTAAATAAAAACAACAAAAACAGCGAAAATAGCAAAAAGAGCAAACCCCCCAACTCTCTCAAATGCAGGCTAAAGTTCAAACCAACAGTGATACAGTTAAAACAGTTAAACAGAGAGGCAAAAACAGAAGCTGCTCCTGCACCTGCGAAGTAAGGCTTCAGGGGGAACCGATTAATTGGTGTGCAGCGGAACGACTCTTGTGAGAGACTTAGTATCTGTAGCTCCCTCCAGGTATAGGTCTTTGGCTTTTCTCAGCTTCCAACCACAATCAGTGGCTGTAATAAGGAATAGCTAGGATCATAAACGTCCATAGACTCTCGTTATCACAGACCACCCTGGAGTTCACAATGTCTCTGCACTCCTTCACACCTTTGCTCCCGTTGCTCCCGTTCTTGTTTCAAGCTAACACTGATCCTCTTCTACTGCTCCTTCTGACTGGGTCACTCACCCCCATGGGGCTATCATTCTTCTTCTCACCTCTCAAACTGGCTCTGCCACTGATCGGATTCCTCATAAACTAGGGGGAAGAGAACGAGACCACAGCAGGAAAAAGCAGAACCAGCAACAAAAGAAAGTATAGAAAGGGACTTGAAATGCAAGGTAATTCAAAGTAAAGTAATTCAATATGGCAAATGGTGAGGCAGTGAAGGCATACCTTAATAAAATCTTGCACAATGCACTCAAGTCTCTTGCTTCAGCTGACTCTCAGCTCAGTGTGCAATCACCATCTTCCTAGGAGGCAATTGACCCCAGCATAATCCCAAGAAGTGGAGGAAGCAGAAATAGCAATGAAAGATATTTATTTATTTCAAAAGTTTCACTAGGAAAGACATACTAACCTGGTAACAGTTTGTTTCCAGATGCCTCCTGGGGAGAGGGGAGGGAGTAGACAATAACAAGGTTCATCAGGAACGAAATACAAAATACAGAAAACTCAGTACAGTAAGGTGCAAGAGCAATGAAAACTACAATATGGTTCTACAAGTGCAATAAAATACAAAAAGGATAAATACTCAGTACAGTAAAGTGCAAGAGTAATAAAAATACAGTTGGTTGGGCAATTGTGAAATTGTATATACCAGCATAATCAGTAAAAAAGTTTCAGAACAGTATAAGGAGCTCATGCAGAGAAATCCAATAAAACCAAATGTGAACACATTAAGGAACAGATTTAAATGCCACACAGACAGGGGAATTATGGTTGTCAAAGAGATATTGCTCTAAGTTAGAAGGGACACCATCAAACATGGGGGAAGGGGGACTCTATGATATGGGTCAGGTGCTGTTGCAGGCAGGGGTACCAAAGTCATGAAGAAAGGACTTAAGGGAGGAGAGGGAAGAAGAGCAGGAAAACAGTAGAAGGGAGGACCAGAACATGGGTAAATAACATGAGAAAATGGCTTGCCCCACAGTAGTTTTCCTGAAGGTGAGGAAAATGGAATGGAGTCCAGTGTTCCACAGAGGGTTGATGGAAGGAAGGGAAAGCAGGAGGGCAGAAAGGTAGGAAGGGAGAGAGACAAACCAGAATTAGGAGGTGAAGAAAGCACAATGGGTGAGGCATCTGGCATCAAGGGAAGATTTGGAGGTATATTCCAAATGATGGCACATAGCATGATTTAGTACAATGTAAATCAGTGATACTCGGACTGCAGCTCGTGAGCCACAAGCAGCTCTTCAATATATCACCTGAGGCTCTTTAACACTTAATTACCTCCTTATCACCTGTGGTTCTTCAACACAGAAAACAACCATGATAATATGTTACCTGATCAAGCTGAACCACTATAGGGCTGTGGGTGGTGTCAAGTGAAAAAATGCACCAGTAACGTACAGACAAGCAGTCACAAATCCTTTCAGTGTGCATGCACACTCTGAATCATGGACAGGTGTCCAGCTAGCAGCAGTTTTGATGCAGTAAAAAAAGATGCACATCTTTTAATATTTATTTTATAAATTAAAAAAGGCACAGACACAATACACAAAAGAAAAACACTGCCACAATTAGTAAGAGTTGCTTGTTTTATTCCCTGTATTGAAAACAAAGGCATATTTTTTTCACCTTATTATGTCCTTCTACTTTAATGTAATATGTGACTGTTGAGCTACCAGGCATGTTATTACTGCTTACAAGACATTAGCTAATCTATGTAATGCAGCTCATATTATAGATATGATGTGTGTACAGTATAAACGTATTTAGCTATTTTGTTACCTATCTATCTAAATATCTAGTAAATAAAATAAATGTTTGTTAAATTCATTTTTATTATATATTTTTTTACTTTAAAGTGTGTTTGCTGGAATTTAGTACGACATGTATGTTCTGGCTCCTTGGTTAATGCTGACTGCTCAAGTGGTTCCTGAGCCAGTCAGAACTGAGTATCACTGATGTAGATTCAAACATCCCAAGAAAATCATAAAGTTAAACACCTATACCAGGCCACTATTTGGGATTGGTTAAGATGCTGGAAAAGACAACACCAGTAATCCCAATGAACATAGTTTAACAATACTCCAGAATTATTCAGGACCCATCCAAAAGAGAAACAATTGAAAATCCCATGACACCCTACTTCTCTTGTCACCAAATAGTCCAACTCTGACTATTGTTATATGCTACCTATGGCTGGTCCACAGTTCATATATGGTAATATTATGATTAAACTGTTATCCACCAATGCGTAGTGTGTCCTTGATTTTCTTACTCCAGTCAACATTTATTTTTATAACACAAATGTGAATTTCATTTATTTATAGTAACTTAAGAAATAAAAAAAAAAGTTGAAAAGCAAAGTCAATATGTAGAGACCAAAATATATATCAATCTATATAGATATCAAACTTAAAAAAATGTGTATTGTAAATGGTTTTCTGGTTCATTATTGTCTTTTAGCTAGAAATGGACCTTGGCACCCTAATGAGGATGTGTTAACATCCCCCAACCTGGTGGTAAGAAAATGTTAATAAATATCAACAATTATCTTAATATACACAACATCTATCAGAATCACCCATAACACAGCATGCATTACTAGATAGTTAATGCACATACTGGGTGATATGAAAGGCACAAGACCAACAGTCAAATTCTTTTCAAAACACCCCAGAAGTGCATTCATTTTCAAAAAAATGCACATCATCAGTAAAATTATAGCATTTACCAAAAGTAACTTTTTTCATTTGTCAAAGAAAAATATTTTTGTACTTAGGTTATTACTAGGTATATTATGTTACTTAAGAGCAAACCATTCATGTACACATGTACTCTAACATAATGAAAATTTATGTGATGTGTTTTTCAAGCAATAAGGTTGTTATGATTACTAAGAATTATGAAGTCTGTTTTATAATATTCATTTCACCATCTTAAACATAATAGAACATATTTTAATAGAGTAATATTAAGTTACCAGAAGATAATATGTATAGCCTTATTTATCTAAAACTTTTCTTTATTATTTTTTTTTCAGAAGCAGAAAACCCAACAGAACCTCCTGCTGCCACCAAACAGAAACAGACACATCCAATGTATCTGAAAGGCCTACTCAAACACCTATAGCCCCCCCCCCCCACAATCCAAAACATTGAAACCTAATAAGTAAATTATATCATAACCACCTTACCAACATAACAGTACTGTTATATAACAATGAGAAATGAAGATATACTACCAACTCAGCAACCAAAAGTGGGATTTTAAAATTCTGAAAAATGAACAGATATCAGCCTAGGTTTGAAAAGAAGCTTGATCCATTAGATTACTAGTCACAGGGAGAAAAACATGAAACAACTCACAGGAGACTCTTACCCCAGGCATTCAAATTGAAACAAGCAAACAAACAAAAAAAACAAACTTTGGATGGATGTAGTAGAATAGAGCACTTGTACACATCTGCTGGAGCTCCATTATTTAACAATGTTTGCTAGGTGGTATTTCATTGAGAAACATGTTCCTAACACACAGTGTCCAGGAAACAGTTCAGAATGTTGTCTTTTGTAAAACCAATTGCTGTTCAATACTATAAATGTATTATAACAGAATAAGTACTGCAACAAATTATTTTTTACATTTTCTAAGCTTCTGTTTACATCTTTGTAATATTAATTAGTAAGCAATAAAGACAAATATGGACGAAAGACACAAGAGGCACAGCCACAGCCCCAGCCTGAGTCTGTGCCACCATGACTACCACCAAAGACAGATACACCTGAACCAAGTCGTATTTACTGTATAATATAGTAACTCACCATACCCATGTCAGCTCTATACTCAGATATTATAAGATGTATAAAGTATGATCTTCACCACAGTACTAAACCTGCCACATTGAAAAGCTTGCTGTTGAATGTCCAAAAGTAAACGGTTTATGTATTTAATGTACTGTGAGGCACATGAAGCGACTGCTGCTTGCTAATAGAGATGCAGCAAATTTAAAATTCGACAGCAAAGTTGAGGTGAAGTGACCAATTTCGCTGTGCAGAGTAATCCACAAATTTCTCCTGTTTTAGCCTGTATTCACCAAGGTGAAATTATGCCATGCAGAAAATTGAAATTTCACCTTGAAAGTGAAATTTTGCCTCCAGAAAAGATGAATTTCTCCTTGGAAGGTAAAATTTCACCTGCGGAAAGGTGAAATGTTGCCTTGGAAGGTGAAATGTCATCTCTAAAAGCTGAATTTCACTTTCCAAGGTGAAATTTCTCTTTTCCACAAGTGAAATTTTGCCTTACAATGCAAAAGTTTGCCTTTCTGCAGGCGAAATTTTGATGTACCGCAGGCAAAATTTCACCTTTCCTCAGGTGAAATTTCACATTTTGTTATGTGAAGTGGGCAAAAGTCACAGATTATTCCTGAATTTTTGTCACTTTGCCCACCTCTACTTGCTAGGCTAACCTAAATTAATTATTATTAAAGATGGGCACAGTTGCCAAAATGTGCTTTGTGCCAAAATTCATGAATTTTGTAACTTCCCTTTGCCAGCTATGGCCATTTGCATAGTTATTTTGGAGGCAGTATAGAGCAGTGGTTTAGAGCTCTGAGCTGCAAACTTGGAGACCTGGGTTTGAATCCCACAGGACCCCCCCCCCTTACATACTGTGTGTCCCTGAGTAAATCTTTTAACTTCCTACTGCTCCCAAGTTGGAACTGGAAAAAAATTTCCTGGTTAACCAATCTCCCTTTTCCCTTTTCTATCCCTTATTTGCCTGGTGAATTGACTAAATGAGTGTGGTGAATCTACAAAAATTTCCAATTCACAGGAGAATTAGGCAATTTGTGTAGTTATTCATCTAACTAATTGTCCATATCCGTATGGTGAAGATATGTGAATTGCCAATTCATGGGTGGATTAGAAAATTTGCATAGTTGACTGCACACATTTGTACAATTTGCCAGGAAAAAAACCCTACATGAATTGCCATTGCTGTAGTGGGCTGCATGTCTCTATCAAATCCCACTGTAATAAAAAAAACTCCCTGACTCACTGTGCTGTAAAGCCACCCCCTTCCACCTCCCAAAATAGTTTTTGTCATATACCACCATCCCGTAATGTCACCCTCCTCCCCTCTCTGCCTGGTAAATTTCAAAGCTGAGTGGCATAAGTATAATAATAAATACAGTAGTCCCTCGCTACAATGAACAGAATCAGAGCCATAACATGTGTTCATTATAGCTCCCTGTTCATTACATTGAGGGACGCTGAAAACAAACAAAGCACAGTACTTAGGTCATGTCAAAAGTGGTGCTGGCATTTGTAATTCATGGGGAATTCTGTATTAAGTCTGCATCAAATATAAATACCATGCAATGCCAGTATTTTATTGCCCTTGATAACTAGTAGGTACCTTTCTTCTTTTAGATTCTCCTTTTATATTTATTACCACATCTTGCTCGACCTCAAACAATGCACATTTTGCACTACCACAAACACAGAGTAAGTCTTCCCCTTTCTTGTTAGGCATTCCTATGTCCATTAAAGAATTTCAGTCTAAAGTGCCCTATTTTCAAATGTATTTAGGAACTGAACATAGAGTAGAAGGATCACAGCATGTTCCATCTGACTGTAAACACAGACCCCCCCCCATACACACACATGCACACTGAATTCACTGAACTATGTTGTTACTGATGGAGCAGGGAAGAAAGAAAGAGAAAGTGAACAAGAAATTGCATGGTGATTGGGAGCTATTGCTGGTAGGTAGAGCAGGAAGATCCACAAAGAGAAAAAAAAGAGAAATGGTATTATGATGTGAGCAGCAGGTTGCGGCAGCCATCAGTAACTTAATGAGGACTGTATTCTCTTTACTGTATTTAGATTGAAGCTATAAGTTGTGTCATTTTTAAGCTCAGCTCCACTCCCACACCACATTTCAGCAGTTCCTCCAATTCAGCTCAACAATCAGTGCTCACTCACAGATAACACTAATCTGCTGTATCACAAATGGTAAACAGCTGATACACTAGTCATTTTCTCCCAGGAGCCATGATTCCTATTCATTGTATCTGGGTTTTCGCTATAGCGGGGAATATTATAGTGAGAAAGCACTATCAAACACACTCGGCCCGCCCCCCACCCAAGTCACACCACCAGGTCTGTAAGAGTCATAAGTTCCTTCCACTCAACCCTCGTCTAGGTCCCACCTCCCCACCCTACCACCACCCAGAGCAAAATGTGACCTGTAATAAAGAAAATGGTCCATTGTTGCAACGTGTCTGCTCTGTACAGTGTCCATCACAATAATGGTGCTGACACATGAATGAATGGGGATGTCTTTGATCCTACTAAAACGTGATTGGCTGAATGTTTAGCCAGTCAGGTGTTACTAGGAGCAAACTATGTCACCATTCGTTCATGCAGGGCCAATTACCAAAATGGACACAGAACAGAGCAGATGCTCTGCATCAGGGGAACATTTTCTTTATTACAGGTCATATTTCTTTTAAGTGCTAGTTGGGGGCGGGGGGGTTGAGTATCGGGGTCTCCAACTCCAGGGCCATCTTGAACCACATAGCATTGTGGTCGCTACTCCTCAATGGTTCCCCACACCACCCTCTTTTTCTCAGTTGTTAAGTACCACATCATGAAAAGTGGATTGTCTAGTGGGATGTCTGGTTTGCTGCATCAGCATGAAGTTCTGCAAAGTATCAAGTAGGACCTGGCTTCTTGTGCTCCTGGTTGCTGACATGTCCAATCAGTGTTTGGCCAATGGAGAGCCCCTACTACTACAACCTCCCTTTTTTCCACCCCCTTCTTACTTATGCTCCTAGTTTCTTATTTCTCTCCTCTCCCTGCCTTGGTGACCTCTAAGCTATGTCATGCAAAGTTTCATACCTGGCAGCTCTTTAAGCTGTACCCACAGTGATTCTAACTCTCCTTTCTCTCCAGTGTCTGCAGTGGATGTATCCTCAATTGTGCCTATTCCTTCCCTGATTTAAATAGCTCCCCCACTATCCATTCCTTTATCACATCTACATAAGGAGTTCCCAGGGAATGACAGGTCCCAGTCATGTTCTCATTGGCACATGTTTCTATAACAGACACTAGATCCAGCCCAGAGTCTTTCACCAGTGCTTGGTACTCACTACATTTATTACCCAAACTCATGGCACTGAGGCACATCACCCTCCAACTTCCTCTTCCATTCCTATTGGTTCATGACTTCCCTTATCAGAATTCTCTCGTATCCATGTTTTTTTTTTTTTTTTTTTTGTTGGTCTATTTGATCTACACTAGCTAGACCTCTGAACTCACTGCACACTGCTACAACTTCTGGTACCCCTAGACCCCATCCCTGGGTGAGTCCTGGCTATGTTCCACACTTCACCTGTCTCAGGTGTGGAATCCCAATCCCCTAACCTCTCCAACAGCTAGTTTAACTGCCTGCCAATGTAGATATCAAACTTCTATTCTAACACACTAGTTCCCTCTCCTGTTAGGTGAAGGCTGTCACCTTGGAAGAGTTTTGGGACTGGCAGTATAGCCTAGAGGTTAAAGTAATAAGCTGTGAATGAGCTAGGTACATCCAGAAGACCAGGGTCCGATTCACACAGCCTCAACTTGCATAATGTGTGACTCTGAGCAAGTCACTTAACCTCCTCAGTGCTCCTATGTTGCCCCTGAAAATAGGCACTTTTAATTACCGGGCCTTACCCAGTTAAAAAGCCTAAAATTAAATAAAAAAAATGCATTTCCAATCCTAGAAGGCCCCCAGTCCCCTACACAATTGTTCCCTTGTTCCTGACACCACTATTTTAACCATCAATAGAACTCCTTAGTCTCCTCCTTCCTCACTCTAATCTCCCCCTTCTCACTACCCCAGACAGGAAGGTCCTCAGAAAAAGCCAAGGAAGCCGAACGCTTCTTCAGTCTGTTCCTTAGAATCAGGAAGTCCTGCTTCACTATCTCCACAGGCCAGTGTCCCATATAATTGTTACCAAGGTATACAGCCATCCATGCTTACAAAGAAATATAGAAACATAGAATTTGAGAGCAGATAAGGACTGCTTGGCCCACCTAGTCTATTCATTTCCCTACCTGATGGATAAGCTGCAGATCCTAGTTAACCAATAGCCTATTTCCTCTTACCCCCCACTAGAATTGCCTTATGTCTGTCCCATGCATTCTTGAATTCCCCCACTGTTCCTGACTCCATGACCTCCTCAGGAAGGCTGTTCCATGAATCTGCAACCCTCTCCATGAAAAAATTCTTCCTCACATTACCTCTGAGCCGTCTCCCCTCTATCTTCAAATTGTGTCTCCTTGTTCTTGCACATTTCTTTTTCTGAAAGATGCTACTCTCTTGGACTTTGTTGATTCCCTTGATGTACTTGAAAGTTTCTATCATTTCTCCCCTCTCCCTCCATTCCTTGAGGGTATACATATTAAGGTCCTTTAGTTTCTCTTTGTATGTCTTCTGGTGCAGACCCTGCACCATTTTGGATGCCATCCTCTGGACAACCTCCACTCTGTCTGTGTCTTTGCAGAGATGGGGTCTCCAGAATTGCATGCAATACTGCAGATGGGGTTTCACCAACTGTCTGTACAGAGGGATAACAACTTCCTATTTTCTACTGTTGATGCCTCTCCCTATGCATCCCAGTATCCCCCAAGCCCTCCTTACTGCCTTCTCACATTGCTTGCCCACCTTTAGATCATCTGGTACAATTACCCCCAGTACCCTTTCCATTTTTGTTGTTGTTAGTTTCTCACCCCCCCCCATTGTTTACTCTTCCCCAGGGTTTTTCTTTCCCAGGTGCATTACCTTTCACTTCTTTGCATTGAATCTGAGCTGCCATACATTCGACCATTCCTCCAAACTTGCCAAGTCCCTGCTCATCCTTTCTGCCCTACCTTGTGTATCAACCCTGTTGCAGATCTTTGTGTCATCTACAAAGAGACATAATTTTCCTTCCAGTTCCTCTGCAATGTCACTTATAAAGATATTAAAGAGGACCGGTCCCAGTATTGAGCCCTATGGTACCCTGCTAGTAACCCTCTTTTATTCACTGTGGACTCTTCTTACTATTATCCTTTGTGTCCTGTTGTCCAGCCAATTTTTTTATCCAGGCTACCACCTTGGGACCCACTCCAAGGCTGGCTAACTTGTATATTAATCATTTGTGTGGGACTGTGTCAAATGCCTTGTTAAAATCTAGGTAGGCCATGTCCACAGCCCCTCCCTGGTCTACTACTTAGGTCACCTAGTCAAAGAAATCTATTATATTCATCTGACATGACCGTCCCACTGTGAATCCATGTTGCTGTGGGTCCTGTGCCCCACTGGCCTCTAGGTACTCAACAATTATTTCCTTCAGCAGTGATTCCATCATTTTCCCTATCACTGAGGTCAAACTAACTGGTCTGTAGTGTTCTCCTTTCCTCCACTATTCTCTCTATCCTCTTACAATCCTTGATGGCTGGTGCTCCAGGAAGGCATCTGACAGCCCCTCCCCTTTTCCACACTGCCTACCACCTTCTCCATGCCTCTAGCCATAAAGTTTTCTATCAATAGAATCAAACCTCCTTATTAAGTTCTTTCTGTACTTGCCTCAGTGTGTCATCACATCAGATTTCCCCTGAACTCCAACTGAATCGCATCCCCTCCATTACAGTCAGTCACCAGTGCCTAGGTATGACTTACTACTGTATGACTTACCCTGCCACGGCATCTCCTCCCCCTCCCCTTCCCCATACCTTCCATATCCCAAGCCAGTGGGCCTCTGAGGTAGAGGGAGTGTGGGCACCAGCTTATTTGGAGGGTGCTAGTTAGTGTCCTCTTTATGCACCAATAACATTTGTTAATATTGTGGCATTTCCAGTGTATCCTGTGAGTGCTTCCAAGTTGCTTTAGATTAATTGGAATTACAGCTGGGATATTCCCTTCCTTGCTGTTGCCAGCTATGCATGAAGATCCCAGAAGGTCTTACATATTGAGCAATGTCTCCTCCACCAGAGCATAGCCATGAAGACAAGCATTCCACAATCCCTATAGCTGATGGCCTCCCTACTCACCCTAGGCTCCATTCTAGCCTTCTGAGCTCTTATACAGCTGTCTATTACTTAATAGTGTGTGGATTTAGACTGATTTATATCCTACATCGAAAGAAGCTAAGATTAACAATATTAGCAGTATTACCATTTACACACCTGCCTTGCCACATATAACTACCGTACATAAATACAATCTAAAAAATTAAAGAATAATTTAGAATTTACAGTAGTTTCTCAAAAGATTCTGAGTTCTATCTGAATCCTCATATGTCAAAAAGTTCCAAACTTGTTGCTAAGGCTCCTTTGCAACATAGAACGGCCAGATATTCAAAAAAGTGCAAGGTGGAGTGCAAACATTTGGTCCCCATTTGCAATAGTGCCAGTGTGCAGAAATGCTATATTTAGAGGACTAGCACAGGGTGTTGTTCCTCTGAATATAGGTCCTGTGTTGCCCAGTGCTAAGTCACTTAGCGCTGCTCAATAGCTCCCCCTAAATAGGGTCCCAGCAGGGCCAAAATTTGCAATATTCAAAAATCTCCATGCAAATAAGTCCATCGGGCATGCAAATCATTGGTCATGCAAGGAGCTAAGGAGCAATTTGCATGCCCATTATGGGCTCATTTGCATGGTGTTGAATGCCCTTTAGCATTGAAAACTGCCCATCCCATGAGCTGTCCCTTGTGCTAGCTGCGTGCCCTGCCCTATAATCCCAGTCCCATTATATAATTAAAATATTGCTGGTGTCCAGTGGTGCCCCCTGTCCTCCAATCCCAGTCCAGTGGTACAATAGATATTTACCTGGAGTCCAGTGGTCCATCCCCCACCTGATCTC
The DNA here is from genome assembly GCA_016271365.2 of Neoceratodus forsteri. Lineage (NCBI taxonomy): Eukaryota > Metazoa > Chordata > Ceratodontiformes > Ceratodontidae > Neoceratodus > Neoceratodus forsteri. Next base: position 366,063,336 of record CM028131.1, on the reverse strand, counting down.
CTTCCCGGGAACTGGGACAACCACCCCCATGACAGCTGGGTCACCACTGCCCATGTCAAGCCATATGCACAAAAGTCATCCCCCCCACAATAAAGCCCCATCCCCAAGCCACACAGTGTAGAGGATCCCCCCTGCCCATTGGTGGACAGCAACCCCCACCCACCAATCCCCAACCCCCTGTCCCCCTACCTGTCTGTTGGTGCAGTGGGTAAAGGACATCGAGTGGCACAGCTCACCACACTCCTCTCAGCTGCCCAGCATCTCTCATTAGCATGGAATGCATCTTCTTTAAAGAGCACGTATGACACACCTTGCCCTATAAATAAACAGTAGCTTTCCAGCCAGCTTTCCATTTTATTGTAGACCCTGCTAAGCTCAGACACTTTAAAAATACTCATGGCATTGAATGGACTTAGTGCAATTCTTTGTAGCTTTTCTACCTTTGAGCCATACAATGAATGTATTTGGTGCTACTTAACATGTTGGATGATAATTTGCATTTTTTCACATTTTTATTATGTATTGTCTTTTTTGTATTTCATGTTTAATTAATTTTTATGAATATTTATGAGGTGCACACTTTTAAAGGTGGACTCAAACTCCCACCAGTCATGCTCCCTGAGGAAGACTCATGAGAGTCAAAGCACCAGTGCCTGTGGAGTAGCAGAACAGCTTGTCTGTCTGTACAACCATGTATGTTAGTATTTTACCAATAAATTATTTCTTCACTGCAATGTTGGTTTGGTTTACAGAGTTCTTTTTGGAGTGCAGCAGCGGTTTCTGGATCTAGTGATGTAGCCTGGGGTTGGCAGCCTCTTTTTTGCTGCTTGCAACACCCCAGTACTGCACTTGGGGTTCTAGTCTCTTGGAATTTGAAAAAATCCATAGTGGTCCTAAAGGAAGAAACAAGGGAGGACTGGCAGTATTCTGTTAACTGTAGTTTTGGTGATAATTTTATTATCAGTGTTCAGCAAATCAACTGGTGATACTATAGCTTTCTGGGTTACAGTCATTTTAACCACTCAATGGCTGTCATTGTTGCTATGTACTCATAGTATACTGAAAGAATTCTATCTAAGTGACCAGTTTTGCTTCACTTACCACACTCTTATAGGTCCATGATTTATTTTCATCAGCATGTACATTAAAGTGATGTCAGCTCCAGCCTCCTGACTGGCAAGGTAGCCTGTTACTGTATCTGCAATGGATGTGCTCTGTTTGTAACATTGTATGTGAGTGCATGGGAATAATTACAAATAGCATCAGAAGATGGACATTGTACCTGTGATGAAAACAAAACATGGACCTACAAGAGCATGGTAGGTGAAGCAAAGTTGGTTCCTGTGGTAGATCCTTTCAGTGTACTGAGAGAGCATTGCCACTGGGACTGCAGTTGAGTGGTTAAAGTGATTATGAACTTTTGATTTTTCTTTTGCAATTAGCACTTTGTCTGAGTATTCTCCCACCCAGGAGTAAGTGTTGGTAACTGTTGGGCCTAAGAAGCTTTCTGGGTTATTTTATCTTTGCCTTCCTCATAAAATTTGCTATTTCTCCTGTTACCTCTTCCAGTTCCTGTATCATCCTTGCTATCCCGGGTGTCATCTTGTTACAAAAAACTTGGAAAAATGAATTTGTTAGCCCATCTAAGCCATGGCTTTTATTTTTTGGGAGGACTTAAAATTATTTCTTTAATCTCATGTTCAGAAATTTGTGACGGGTTAGTACCATTTGAGTAAGGTGTTTTTGTTTAAATACTCATTATTATTTTTTATATTAATGTTATGTGTAAATTGATATATCCCTTTACAGTAATTAGCCTCTTTCTTATACATCTGGAACATGAGGCATTTCTTGTCTTCTGACCATAGAATTTCAACTATGATTGGTCTTGGAGGTGCTCCGTCATGTGGTTGAACCCTTAATGCATGATGAATTCTGTCCACCTCTGTAAGGCCATTCTATTGATCATTGTCCAGCATTTGTGTGGCCATCTTGTTAAAAGTGGCTCTCAATGAAGAGTCATTGTCCCAAGCTTCTGGGTCCCCCAGAATCCTGAAGTTTTTCCATCTGGCTTAAGTCTCAAAATCAAGTAGTTTATCATGTGTTTCTTTAAATGCATTTTCCAGTTGTTGTTTTTTTTTTGCCTCAACACTGGGGCTTGATGTTCGAGCCATGCAATCCTTTGTTGGGCTTCCACTAGTTTTGAATTCTTACTTTCATTATCTTTACTTTGATACTCTTCTGTTTCACTGTTCCAACCACTACCTGATCAAATGTGCTAGAAGTAACAGGGAGTATTGCTTTTTATCCTTTTTCCCCATGATGTTTAAGACCTTCAATGAGAAGATGGGATGATCATTTTTTATTCATACAGTATGTTAACTAACTCTTGCTGTTTTAGAGAAAGATTGCATTACACTGCCATATGAGCAGCATTAATTTCATTTTTTTCACTTATTATACTTTATTGCAACGCATTTTATAAATAAAAAACAGAAAAAGGAATACATTAGATAAATATTTATAAAGACAAACAATCAAAATAAAACATATATAATCCAGCCCAATCCCCCACCCCTCAGAGTGCCCTAACCCAAAATCAAACTTGTGGTAAGGAAGCTCTGAGACCACCATACAGTATCTATGTAGATCCCTTGAAAAGAAAAAAAAAATGTTTAAAGGAGGAGATTCCAACCATTAGTGGCAATCATTGATGCCAAGGGTATTGACAATATAGTAGATATCCATGCATTCAAAGGTCCTCACCAATCACAGAAGACCTTGGGCTAAATTTTCAAAGGGTAAAGCCCTGCATCAAATCCATTTTTTGGTGCATCTGCACCAAACTTCTTTGACACAACTACACCTGATTATAGTACATTGGGCAAAGTTGTGACAGTTTCCTCAGTTTATGGCAGTTTGTGACAAAGTTTTGGTGGAAGCCCCATAAAATAGGTCCCCCAAATGACACAAGTTAGATCAGGGAAAAGCTGATCTAACTTGCAACATTCAGTGCTTGGAATTGAAAATCTCAGTCGCCTACCAGGAGAATGCCTCAAGCTCTGTGCACCAAATGATCAGTGGCTTGCAGCATTCATGGGGCTTTGAAAATTAAGCCCCTTTTGTTTATTTTGAGTATTGGCAATATGCTACTCTACATTTATGGTGCTCAGGGACTCATTGTGCCATTTTGCCTAGGACAGCACCTTAACATCCATCCAATGTCTTAGTAGGATTATTTTATAACTACATAAATGATAGTGCTATATGTTTCACAGGATCCTAGGCTTTTGTCCCTATAGCTACTAACCATACAAACATCCATGGTAAAAACATCTGTTAGGTCCAACAAAGGATCTAACTGTGTTTTAATCTCCTCCCAAAAAGGGGGGTGCTTTTATCACAAGACCACAATAAATGATACAATGACCTTTCCATTATGCTACATCTGGACCAGGTCATTTGTGACAATTGACCAATTTTATATAGCCTCTAGAGGGTACAATATAGACTATGTAAGAAAGAGTCTATATCTATCTTGCTTTACAAATTTATAGAAGTCCCTCCAAGAGCCAATCAGTAGGTGTCCAGTCTAAGTGCAAAACATCTTGCCAATAAGGGCAGATTCCCAATAATTTGCTTGCATCTATAGACTGGATAATATGATGAAGCTTTGAAACTGCTCCAGGGAACATCACAGCCTGTGATATTTCTTCTTGCACATTACCTCCAATCACCATACATGAGGGGGAGGGGGGAACCCTATGAAACAAGATCACCTGAGCTAGTTGCAGATATTAAAAATTGAGCTTGGGGACAGACCAAATCTGGATTGAAAAGTAAGGAAATTTAATATAACCCCCTCAGATAAAATATGATCCACTGAAACAGAAATACCAAAAGGCAGAAAATGTCCTGAAATAGGGTGATGGGCAAGTTGAAAATTGGGATTATAAAAAAATCAATTGTGAGAGGTGCCTGACCATGGAAAAATATAAAAACTTGCATAACTGGGTATAAGCAAAAAATAAATAAATAAATAAATACATTGGGGTCAGTGTAAGGCAGTGAGGAAGATCAGCAAGTGAAAGGAAAATGAAGCAATCCACATGTATTCCCACCTTCTGACACAAATGATCTTCTATTTCTAACCACTGTGGTATATCTGTATCCAGTGGTTCCTGTTGTGCTCCTGTACCCTATTGCCAATACTTACTACATGCAATGCTAAATAATAAAGAAAAACAAATTCAAAGTTATAAACTTGCTTGTTGCTTAGGGTTAGTTAATTTAAAATAAGCTCTTCTAATTGTTTTAGCCTGCCATAAAAAAATATTAATAAGATTCTGGAGTTGGATAAACCAAGGTTTAGAGAGAGGAATATTTAGCATCCCTAAGGGATATAGAAGCCTAGGTAACATATTCATTTTTATAACATTATCTCTACCCCATAATGTAAGGGGTAAAGCTGCCCAAAAATGTAAGTCCAATTTAAAAGTACGAAGGAGGATATCTAAATTATTTTGTCTTCGGAACTGAGAGATGCTAAATAATCACTGTAGGTAGATAACATAGGGAGCGGAGTTCCCAATGGAACCCAAAATTAAGTATCTCTAGTTTATTTATAAGAGCATTTAGTGCCATGACATTAGTCTTCCCTAGATTTTAGTTGTATGCTGTGACCCTGATGAAACTAGTGATGTCAGCCAGTTGAGGTGGATGAAGTGGATAACATTCACTTTGCAAACTAATTTGTAAAGTTGGTGAAATTTAAAAAAGTGCAAAGTGCTGATTTCATGAAGTTTTAACAAGGTAAAGTTGCCCTTTTTCTAGACGAATTGATCTAAGTTTGCCTAACTTAACCTGACTATGCCTAACTTCACCTTATCTTTGCCACTTTTCTAGGTGAAGTTAGTCAAAGTTGTGAAGTGGGAACTTCGTGAAGTAGTTTGTGAAAGTGAATTTTGCAACTTCACCAGAACTTTGCAACATCTCTATCAGCCATGTCAACCAGGATAGAAGTGGATGGGAATTCCACATGAAGTAAGAGATCATCAGCGTAAATCAAACATTTATATTGTGCCCATCCAGTTCTAATCCCCCGCATTAGTGCACTGCCCTTTAGGTGCAGCACAAGTGGTTTCAGATATAAATTAAATAAAAATGGTTATATGGGACAACTCTGTCTCCTGCGACAGGTCAATCTAATTGGGGGAATAAAAAACTCCATTACAGTAAATTCTGGTGGAGGGAAAACTACACAAGGTTCTCACCCAGAGAACAAAGTCATCTGGAATATTTTAAACTCTTAGAACTTCAAACAAAAAGGACCAGGAGAGCTGGTCAAATGCTTTATTGGTGTCCAGGGAGACAAGCACTGCAGGGATGCTGCTCTCCCAGGAGGCCAAAATAAGATGATACAATTTTTGCAAATGGTCACTTGATACGTGACCTTTTTTATTAACCTAGTCTGTTCTGTTTCAGTAAGACTATCCCATACCCTCTCTAATCTATTGGCTAACATTTTTGCCAGGATTTAAAAGTCTGTGTTCATCAAAGATATGGGATGAGAGTTGCTTGGAAAATATTCATCCTTTCCAGGTATAAGAAGCAAAGTAATTTGAACCTCCAAGAGTGAAAGATCTGTTAAGCCCTTATTATATATATATAATTACAGACATCTGTTAAAAAGGGGGCTTGCAGATCCATGAAAGTTGTATAGGAATTAATGGAAAAACTGTCTAGACCAGGGGCACGGTCAACATTAAGTTGCCCAAGCACTGTGCACACTTCCGCTATGGTAATTGGCCCCTAAAGTGAATCTCTCTGTAAATCAGAAAGCTTAGGAAGCTTGGATTTGGGTCACTAAAGAGGGGTCCTGCTGATTTCTTGAATAAAGATGTTCATAGAATTTTTTAAAGATAGACACAATGCCCCTAGGCTGTGTAACCAATTGAGAGTCGCTATCGACCCTTAAGCCCTTAACCGTTCTCCATGCCTCCTGCTGATGGAGCCACAATTCCTGGGGTTTTCCTGCTCATTCTCCCTGTTCCACAAATTGGGTCTTAGCTCAAAATATTGCCAGCTCTGATTCTCATTCTATAAATAGGCACATTTCACTCTTAACTGAGGAACAACCAGGTAGGTTCAGGGGTAGAAAGTGACAAGCCAACTTCAGTGGTCCTAATTTGCTGCAATAAATCTTTTGTCTTCTGCGTTCAAGCCCTATGCTTCTTACAGATATTTCTACTGTATTGCCCTCAAAAGCCAATTTGACTGCACCCCAGAGTACATCTAGTTTTTCAATTGAAGCGCTATTATGTGCAAATAAACTGTACTAGGTACTGTCGTAGGTTTTCTATCACTACATTATCAATGCCAAATTGAATCCCTTTCTATTCCCCCATCCCCCCCACACATACAATTTGATGGTACATTTGGACTGGAGAGTGATAGAGAGGACTGTTTCTTCAATCTTGCAACTCAGTAAATCAGAGATACTGTCTTGATTAATGAGGAAAAAATCCAGCCTTGAGAAGGCATTATGGGGGTGGAGTGAAACATAAAGGTACACTCTGTGGGATGTAATGTTCTCCAAGGATCAATAAGGCCCTAATAATCCAATAGTTCCTATAGTCCCTTTGTCCTGGGGTAAGACCTTTTCTGATACCAACCAATTTAACAAACTCTGATTGATGTCAAAAAAACTTAAACAGAGGCTTGGTATATTCTTCCCGATCAAACATATACTTATGCAGGAAGCTGAAACTCATTTAGTGCAAACCATCTTCATGCCACTATTGGACTAAGCTGACATCTTGTATGGGCAAGGCCCTAGCACAGCACTAGTGAGACTTGACACTCTTTACCATCCGGCAATTAGATTCATAATAGGTGCATCGTACTCCACCCACCACTGCACTCTTTATACCATGATAGGATGGAGTTCTCTTAGTTTCAGATGCCACAAAAATGCAGTCCTCTGGACCTTCAGAGCCATCTCTAATATGATCCCTCAATATGTCTCTGACTGCCTTCCTGTCTGCCCTGCAGGGAACTACCTCCTAAGAAGTCTTTTGTATACCACTCTTCTTATTCCCAAGGTTAGAATGCACTTTGGTATAGCGGCTATAAGTCACTCTTTCCCTCTTCTTTGGAACAATGTGCAAAAAACTTAGAAACTCATGCTTCCTGTGAAGTTGACCTTCTTCAAAAATCTTTTCGTGTGTACTTTCAAAGAGACTTGCATCTGTCTCCGCTAATAATCTTCTACTCTTGTACCTTGCTGTCTTCTCTGTCAACTTAATTTCCCACTTTTATATGATCCCCATCTAACTTGAATGAGTTGTATATTTTGTACAAGTGTATAATATTTGTTCCTGTATGTTTTCTATTATAAATGGTCGCCTCCTCACAGAGCTCATTTTTTTTGAAACTGACTATATAAATGTATATCATATTGTCGTATGTATAACCTGTTTCCTTGCACTCTACTTCAGATTGCCTTGTGTACATATTGTTGCATGTATCACTGTATTTGCCTTGTACCTTACCCAGGTCCACCTTGTAAATGAGTTGTCGCAATGGTGTTTCACCTGGATAAATAAAGATTGATTAATTGATTGATCTATTCACAAGACTCCAATCACTCCCACTCAACACTGGTAGATGAGTAAATGGGGCTAGTAAGGGGGATTTATAAAAACTTGAAGACTGTTGACATCTGGGACATATGCTGTTACAAAGAGAACTTTGTGCAAGCCCAGTATACCATGCACAAAAAAAGGCCACCGGGATCCCATATTTTAGAGAGTAATTGTATGGAAAATCTTCTATGAATCAAAATAAGACCCCCGTTTTTATTACTGTACCCTGAACTGAAAACTCATCCCACCCAGTCTCCTCTAAAATAAGTTATATTGTCCCTTTTGAGGTGTGTCTAATGGAGGCATACAATCTCTGTCTTGAGCTTCTTTAGATGTTTTAAAGCAGCATAATGCATTTGCTTCTCCTGAGCACCTTTAATATTTCAAGTAACAAAAACAATATTGCTCCCCATCCTATAATCTAAATAATAATAAAAGTCAGAAATGTGGCACTTCAAAAACCTTCCTCTCCCACCAATCAATCAGCTGTAAAACCCACATATTGGTAAATGGTCAGAAAAAATGCCTAACCACCAGAATAACCAAAAACTCTAAATCATATTGAAAGACAAAACAATGTCTAGCTAACTAACCCTTGGTTCTGAAGACCGCACCACATGTCTAATACAGTCCATGATCAGTCTCATCACAGTCTCCATTCAGTGCTCTATCCCAACCAACCTCCCCACATTGAAGTCTCCATCTAGTGCTCCCCTCCCAAAAACGGGCCCCCTCAACACTCGCCCCCCAACCCAAATGTCTCGGCAACTCCATAATGGTAAAGCATCCTGGGTAGGCATGGTAAATAAAGTTGTACCGGTGAGGCAACTTACATCAGCTCAACCATGGTCAATGTGTGAGGCTCTCAGTTTCTCCAAGCAGATCATAAATATGTCCTTGAGTAATATGCATTAAGTATAAGTGGAGCCAATACAGGGAACTTAAGTGAGCACCTTGCAGCATTGGCCACTGTCAAGGAGACAATGTGCTGACACCTCTCATTTATCAGCAAACCATCATCTACCAAAAATCTGTCAAAACTATCTGTCCCAAAAATGATAAAGTCCTTACTTGAGGCCCACAAGTGAAAGAATTATGTCAAAAGTTAAAAGATAATACAATTAAGGGTACAGTACATATATCAAATGTCAGCATGTACAGTATATACACTCTTAAGCACTCCCTATATCTCTGCCTATAAGTAAGCCCCTCTAAAATATAGCTAAATAACAATACAACTCAACTAATCAAATTGAGCTAAGTCTGTAAAGCAAATTATATATAAGTTCTCTACTGTAAGAGTTCATGTCCAAAATTAAGTAAATGTGTAATGCTTAGAAAAGTAACAACATAGCCACAAAGTGTCCAAGACAATGTCTTAAGGACCTCCTTCTCTCTCAGCAACATTCATGCTAGTGAAACTGATGAATATGGAAAGTTCTAGCAATTAATAATTCAGGACTAAGCAACTATACTGTCCACATTAGAAAAAAAAAACACAAAACACAGGCAGCACCATTCTTGTCCCACTAGACTAAATCAGTCCAATGGCAAGCAACGTTAAAAGCCAGAGATGAGCCAGCCCACTGGCACAGAGGCAAGGCATCCACTTTCGACACTCCTGGTTCAGGAATGAACCTGAGGTGTTGGAGGGCCAGCTGGGGGTAGAAGGACTGAATGTCCCATGGACTGCTCTCCTCCTCTGGAGGGGTGGACTGGGTGAGCATTTGGTGCTTGATCAGCTTCTAGCAGAGGCTATGGGGAGAGTAGCTGTCAGACCCGTGATGTTGGGAAGGCATGCAGGACATCAGCTCTTTGGAGTACTACATCATTGTACATCACACCTCCTGGGGTATTACAGTAGCAAACAAATGCCAGCCCGGCTAATGATAGCCCACTCTTCTGGCCCCACTGTGCCCACCTGTAACACCCCACCAGTGCCTTTGTTCAGTCACACATCAGGAACGGCCTGACCCCATGGCCCCACCCTGATGGGTAAGCCAGGGAGGAACAGCAGTAGTGCAGACCTACCAGGAACAGAATTTGGTCTCCATCAGGGGCATGCCTACTCGGTAACCATGTCTAGGGGGGCAAACCTGGGAGGCAACACCAGTGAGTTAAGTCCCATGGGGTGAGTGGAGGCTGGGGGAAGGGGGGTTGAGCTCTGAGGACTAATGAAAAAAAAAAGCCAGACATGACCATGTCCTCAGCTAAAGAGCTTCAGCAAATAAAGCACACATCAAACAAGCATTTGTCAATGCCGAATGTTGGCTTGCTGGTATTGGCATTGGTAGTACTGGAGTTAGAGAGATGCATAATAGGAATGGCAGTGAAGTATTGAACTAAAGCCACCCCCCAGAGACTGAAAGGCATTGGGGTTGTGCCTTTGGGTTGTCAGCAATAACGCTTAAGCCATTCCACTTCACCCTACCCTGTAGACAGCAACAGGTGTTGCGGTGTGCCTTGGGATCTTTGGCCCTTACGCTCACCCCATTCCATAAGGAAATAAGCTGAGATGGGTGCAGTATAGGAGAATGGGGTGAACATTAGGGCTGAAGACACCAAGGCACACCTTGATGCCTGTCAATGGCTTCGGAGTGGGGGTGGAATGCTGTGAGCATTACGGCCAACAAACCCAAGTCACACACCCCCGACACCTGTCAGTCTCTACAGGGTATGGTGTTACAGTTGGAAACTCTAACACCCCTGGTGTTTGTTGGTATTTTCACTCCAAATTTTCAAGATGGGCTTTTTGGGACCCCACCTCATGAACAGTGGCACCATCATTTCGTTATTCAGTCCCGAAACGTAATTTCACACAGCGACTGTGTGATTCAGTGCCATGGGTGCAAAAACACATTTTGGACAGGATGTGAAAAATGACAGTGGTACTGTTCATGAGGAGGTGTGAAAAAAATGACAATGTTGAAAAGCTGGAGTGAAAATATGAAAAATTGGTTAAGTTATGAGTGTGCATAGAAACTGCACAACACACGCTTGTAATGCAATCAGTTGCTGGAATTTTTTCACCAGATTTTCAACATGGGCATTTTGGGATCTCCCATCATGAATAGTGACACAGTGATTTTGTTAATCTGTCCCAAAAGTTTATTTCCCACAGTGACTGTGCCATTCTGCGCAACAGGTGCGAAAACACATTTTATGCAGGATGTAAACAATGACAGCTGTACTGTTTATAAGGAGGTGTGAAAAAATGGCAATGTTGAACATCTGGGTGAAAATATTCAAAATTGGCGAAATATGTGACGAGCTTAGCATTAGGCTTTACTGCTTCTTTTTTCGTAATGCAGTCATTTTTCACACACAATTTGCAACATGGGCATTTTGGGACCCCACCTCATGTACAGTGGCACTGTCATTTCATTAACCAGTCCCAAAAAGTGATTCCATGCAGCGATCGAAAATCACCTTTCAGGACTGAGTAATGAAATGACAGTGACATATTTTACTCCAGCAAAGACAGTGAGCTTGGGGTGGGTGAGAGCATCTGTCACTGAGAGTGGGCATCCTGGTGTCAGAAAAATAAATATATAAAAAAATTATCTGGGCATGCTAGGGTGAGCTCCCAGTGTGCCACAATGTGGGGGGGGGGATACATGTCGACTCGGGATTGGGCACCCTGATGTTGGCTTTCTGGGGAGTGTGTGGCTGGCAGCAGGAGCCACCATTGTGAAAAGGCACACAGGGGCTGATTTATTTATTGAAATGTTTCACCAGGAAAGGCACAGTGAACAAACAAGTTGTTCTCATGGAGCAAGGCCCCAGAACAGAATGCTCGGAGTGTGGCAGAAGCCGATGAGATTGTGGGGGAAGGGGTGGTGGTGGTGGGAGGTGCTGCTGCAATGATGAAACTATCCATGATTGTAGTGGCTGATTCATTTCAACTCTTTGGCTCTCTTTGAAGCTGCAGTCATTGCCAGTATGCTCACTGACTGGGGACTGAGGGATGCACCCACTAAAGCGTCTCCTGCATTCGCCACAACATTGACACACCTCTGAAATGTGCTACTAGCACAAGATGTTGCTTGCATGTAAATGCAAGCCAACATATAAATTTGCTCCAGGCCCGGTGGCACTGAGGGTTGAGGCACTGGACACCACACCTTATGCCATGCCGGCAACCCGGGTTCAGGAATGGACTTGAGATGCCAGGGGCTGGCAGGGGAAGGAGAGAATTGAGCATCCGCTGGATGGTTATCCTTTCCTGGGGTGGGTTGTAAGGATGCCTTGCTCGGCAGCGGCCCCAGTGGAGACCAGGAGCATTGCATGAGTGGCGCAACAGGGAAACACAGAAAAGCAGAAACAGCTCCAGAACTGGCCGAATAATGGCTGCCTGTCCACCAGCACCACCAAAACTCCTGAGGGAGCCATGTCCACCTCAGCAGCACCCTGGAGCAAAGTAGTGGAGTGTGTTGGTCAGCCTCACCGGTGCCTTCCCCCTCAGAGGAGAGGGACCCATCTGGAGAAGGGTTATGCTGGTTACCACAGGGAGGGCTGCAATATGAGGAAGGAGGGCTCGAGATTGTAGTAGGAGGTAAGTCGGGACCTTGGCAGCTCAAAGGAATGGTGGGTCCTGGAGCATGTAGGGGAATAATTAGATAATGCAAAAAAAAAAATTATCCCCATGTAACAGGGAGCATCCTTACAAACGTAAGCTCGATGCTTGCCTTCAGCAACTTAAACTGGCCTGAATTAGAAAGGGGGGTCCATCTCATAAAACATAATTGTGTTCAACATTAAAGATGACAGAAAGGGTACAGCGCAGAGTAACAAAAAAGATCGACAATATGTCTAATAAAGACTATGGATATAGACTTAAATCATTACAACTATATTCCTTGGAATATAGAATATTAAGAGGTGATCTAATCTATACTTTTAATGCATTTCAAAATGAGTATTTGTTAAATACAATTGGATTAGGCAAGCACGTCACATATAATCATACTAGATCTCATAACTTGAAACTTAAAGCATCCTTATGTAAAACTAATAAACGATCAAGATTTTTTCCTGAAGAAAGTTCCTCCCATATGGAATTCACTGCCAGTTGACATCATTAATAGTGAAAATGTTGAACAATTTAAGAAAAAACTTGACAATTATATGGGTAACAGGAAATGTTCATTTCCACTGCTGAATCAGCTGGTGGCGAGTTCACAAATGGGCATCTGCCTTTTGAACTTGTATTAATCTATGAATCTATGAATCTATGAAACATTTAATACTCAAGAACCAAGGCAAAGTGCAGGGGCCATACTCTATAACAGAATTAACAAAAGAATCAACAGCCCTCAATAATATTAATATTTAGATAGTGTCTAAGTAGTCTCCACAGAGTGCAAATCCCAGACCAGAAAAATTCATAACTTAAAAAGAAATTGCCAGGGAAGAGGGTGGACATTCCAATAAATATAATACATGAAACAAACTTCCACATTAGCTAGTAATATAGGGTTAGAGGTAGAAGGACCACCCTCCACATCACTGAAGCTCAATCTAGGTTTCCCCAGGGCCTTGTAGGTGATGCAGGGGTTGCAATGACCAGAAAATCATCCTGCAGCTAGCTGTGGATATTTTCATTTTTTGACAATGCCCTCCTCCCTGACATCAGACCTAGCCTTGAGGTGGCTTCATTCACTCTAGCATATCCCTATGGGCAGGTAAGCTCCCTGGTCCACCACAGGGGTTGGTAGGTGAGCAGGACCTGACACCATCCTACGCCTGCTGGAAGTGTTGCCATTCAGTAACACCTACCAAGCCCTTGGAATCACCTGACCAGCACCCCAGGATCGCTTTCTAATCTGGATCACCTACATGGGAGCATGCTGCACTACCCACTGGGCCACTGGTCAGTCCCTTGTCTTTTGTTTTTTAAAGGAATCTGTACCTTTTCCAGTGATTTAGTTGTATGCTGGGTTACCTTCAAAACTACACCCGGGTCATTGTTCTCTCAGCATACACACCCTGTCTGGTTTACTAGGCCCACTGTTCATTCTCCATTTTCAAACCACACATCAGGCTCCAGTGTTTCCCTGATATTCTGTCCATCATTTTGAACATCAACCCCAACTCTGTAGGTAACAGCTTTAGAGGGTCCAGTTAAAACTGTCAGTTCATTTAATCCCTTTACTTTGGACAATTTTGTTTTAAGGTCTTTATGCAGCAGCCCTGGCTTGCTGTTTAGAAACCGCATTATTCCTATATTGTTAACTGCCAATGTCTTTATCGCTGACATCCTTGCAATGTTATCTTCTTTGGCCCCCAAGGGAGTCTCTCATTTGTTTTTCCCCATCCCTTTCTTTTTAGAATGCCCAGCAGGGAGGTCAAACTCAATCTCAGTGCTTTTACTCTACAAAGCTTGACCTGCCTCTCTCCAAGTTCTCACCAGTGTCTGCTTCTGAAGTTTATCAGTCAGCTTTCTGAAAGGGTCTTTTGCAATCTCTGCTTCCTTTTTTGAAGTAATTCTAAATAATGCTGAAGTCTTTGCCTATTTCAAATAAAGCTTGTCTGTCAGGTCTGAGTTTGGTTTACTACTCATTGAAATGAGAAACAGGCAGCATGACACGTATCCTTACATCCAGGAGAAGCAGAGCTAAAAAGTCTACAACCTGAACCTTTCACCATGTTGGATCACTTCCTGGATATACAAAGCTATTGATGGTCTCCTAACACACTCAAGACAGGGAAATCAGCAATTAGATGACTTCAGACAGCCAACAGGATTTCAAACTCCAGCTGGTCAGAAGTCTGTGAAAATATACAGCAGCAAACAAATACTTTTCAGTAACAAAATTCTCAAAAAAATTGCAACATATGCTAAAAAAGAAAATAATCAGTTCAAATGTTTTTAGCAAAAATAAAAAATATTTTTACTGAAAATATCATTAGTGGAGGAGTACAAGTTGATAAAAAATTATTGTAGCAGCCATCTTCCCAATTAACATTCTACTTCCCAAAATACTAACAAATAGTACAACATCTTCTTAGACTATGTGGATAAAAAAAACTTAAAATACATAGACCTTTGCTTTTTACTTGCAAACAATATGTATATGTGTATATGATGTACAGTGAGGGTTTGTTCTGCATGGATTTCTGTGCCAGCTGATATGTTTTTATACCACAGTTCAGAGGTCATGGAACATGGTTGTATCCCCTCTGTGCTACAACAAAGTTTCAGCTGATCAGAAATCCTCGAGGCAGCTGGTGTTTTTAACAGCACTGCCATGTGCACAGGAATCAGTTCAAGTTCTGAACTGAAACTGCCTGCCTGTCATGGAAGAACTGTGAAAAACATGCTTCTTTTAAACAATAAAAAACAACAATTTACATCACAAAAAATACTGGTTGGGCAGCCACATGTCCAACCAGCCTGAGCTGCCACCTCAGGCTTCTGATTACATAGGACTACTCAAGTTTCTCTCTTGAGGTCTGATGTAATCAGAACCTCTCTATGGCTGCACAGGCTGGATGTGCATGGTTGTCCAACCAGTATTCTCTATGCAATAAATCCTTTACTTGATGATATCCTAGATGATTATATCACATGAGTGAGCACCAAAACAGAATGCTTATACCAGACAGAAAAATTATTTATTGTTTGTTTCTCTTTTAGGCCCAGAAGAAATAGCTCAATTGTGTTATTTTACCAATGAGAACAGGACCGGACATTGAAGGAGACTTACACAAATACAGTATGGCAGCAATGGTAGATGCCATGGGAACAATGGCCACAGGCATCAATTATATCTTTGTGACCATGGTTAACTGGAAGCTGCCTTTACAACCATAGCAGCAGAAATATGGCGTATATCCAATACCTTGAATAATCCTGCCTCCTCACTACTTTTCTAGGCACCATCTACTAATGAATTTCAGGCTTCAGAAGCACTGAGAATCTCTTTCCAGTGGCTGGAGCAAACAGAGTGCTGCCTTAACATAGACAGGGTGATATACTGTAGCTCCAACTGGGCTGCTTGGTTCTACAGGGGAAACATGGAGGTCCTGCCATCCCACCCCTCAACCCACCAACCCCAGGCTCTTCTAGCTTTATAGGCAGGGATACCACTCCTCACTTCCTTCGGATATCAGGAAAGGGACATACCACTCAGGACCAGACCATATAAACAACCTAACAAAACAAACAAAAAAAGAAAACATTTTTTTTTATTTAAAACAAAGGATGACTATTGTGCACTGTGTAAACTGCGTTTCACTCTATGTCAGGGCTTACATCCAGCACCCTGGCCCCTGTCCTGTTTGCTGGGCCATTTCAGACCTTAGGGCCCAACTACAGGAGGCCTGGTCACTAATAAATATACTGTGGAGAACACTACATCCTTACATGCTGGCACCACCTCCGACCCACTGAGACCCAAGGGTCAAACCATGTCCCAGACAAGATATGAATTCTCAGTGATGGCAGGTGGTCAGGAGGGGCAGGCAAGGAAAAACAAATGGATATTGTAAATCATACACTAAACATAACACCAGCATACCAACAAGGAATACATACACAGTTCTGCAGGGACACCAGAAGACAGACTGTCTCAATGTAACAAACCAACGCTGTACTACATCCAGCAAAAAAGACAAACAAATGAATAACTACATAAAAAAGAAAGAGGAACTTGTTATGATTGGGGATTCCATGATCCCTGGTGTGGAAACACACCTAAACCCCAAAGAGGACACCAAAGTAGTGGTCAGAAGTCTCCCAGGTGCTTCTTCAGAAAGGGGCACAAACCACATAGTTGAGCTCATTCAAAGGGAAGGTAAAAACTCACACATTGTAATACATCTAGGGACAAATGACCTGGCAAACCAAATGAAGGAGAAGGTCTAAAAACAGTTTATTTACAGCACTAGCACATAAACTGACCCCTCTTTCATCCAAGTTAGCTTTCTCAGAAGTTCTGCCAGTCTGGGAGAAAGGCAGCAGCACCATTCGACTCTGAGCAGATGAAATAAAGAACCTAAACTCATGGCTAAGTGCATGGTGTTAAAAGATGGGATACCACTTCATAGGGTACTGTCAGAGCTTCTGGAAGGGAAGCTTTTTTAGGTATGATGGCTTGCATCTCACAAAGGAGGTGGTGAGGGCACTTGGCCAGAAATTCAATGCTTATGTAAGTCATTTAAATTGAAAGTAGGGGAGTTGGGGACAGCACACACTACAGAGAACAGGGTGCCAGTCACCACTCCCCTACATACCAGAGGAACTAAGGAGCTACAAAACTCCCCACCATGATGGAGGAAGGGCTTGATTGGGTGGCAGTGACAGAAACCTGGTTCACCAAAAACCACAGCTAGAGAGATAGCAAACCCAAGTACTGTCTTTTCAGAAAAGACAGGAGGGGGAAAGAGAGGGTGGCGATGTACACCAGGGAGGGATTAAAAATTATAGAGATTCAAGGGCCTCCCAGCCTCACGGAAGCACTATGGCTGACAATATACACCAGGAATGGGGTAAGCATCAGAATAGGAGTTATCTACAGGCCCCCTATGCAGGGTGACCGTGAAGACAAGGAACTATTTGAGACAATCCAAAAACTAACTGATACGGGTAAGGTGATAAAAGTAGGGAAATTTAACCTACCTGATATTCACTGGTCATCTAAAACAACTGCAACAACAAAAAGCAGGGACCTCTTAATGGCCCTGCAGGGAGCAGATCTAAGGCAGCTTGTGGAGAGTCCAATTAGGGGAGAAGCCATCCTCAGCCTGGTAGTCACGAACAGAAAGAGGGCTAAACATGTAGAAGTAGGGAGTCAGCTGGGAAACAGCAATCATCGTATCATCAGATTCCAAGTTATCACTACAAAAGAAAATGCACACTCCAGCATTAAGGTACTAGATTTTAGAGCAACAGACTTCCAGGAAATGAGGTACAAAATAGCAGAAATCCTAAAGGGTAAGAAGAAAGGAAAGGTAGAAGAAATGAGGGAGAGCATTAAAGGAACTATTGAGATGGTCATGGACCAATATACCAAAAAAACAAGTAAGACAAAGATGAAACAAAATCCACTGTGATACTCCAAGGAGGTGGCAAACATTGTGAAAGAGAAAAGGGCAGCCTACAAGAAGTGCAGAGCGGCAAATAAGGAAGAAGATAAAGAAACATACAAACAGAAAAGGAAGGAGCAGGAAAAGTGATAAGGAATGCTAAAGCCCAGATGGAGGACAGGACTGTGAAAGGGGTAAAGAAAGGTGGCAAGACCTTCTTTAGGCACATAAAAGAAAGAATGAAAACTAAGGGAGGTATAGTAAGACTAGTAGCAAAAGAGGTGACTACAGTGGAGGTGGATTGCTAAAGAGCAGAGGTCCTAAACAGGTACTTCTGTTCGATATTTACTGAGGAAAAAGAGGGAAACAGACCAGCGATACATAGGAACAAACCCCAGGCACAGGGGCTGACACAGTATGTGCCACTTCACAGTGGAGGAAGTCCTGAAAGCACTAAACAATCTGAAGGTGGACATGACCATGGAGCCAGATAACATGCACCTGACAATCCTGAAGGAACTGGGAAAAGAACTGGCAGAACCCCTAGCAGAGCTCTTCACCAAATCACTGGTGAGCAGGGAAATTCCCAAGGACTAGAGAAGGGTGACAGTGGTTCCACTGTTCAAATCTGAAAGCTGGAGGGGGCAGAAAACTACTGCCCAGTGAGTCTTACATCTGAGATGGGCAAAGAGATGGAATCATTGCTAAAGCAGAGGATAACATTCCTGGAGTACAGATGTTGTGAAATTATATATGACAATGAAATTCCCACAAAATTAACAATTTTGCCTCTTTAAATATTTTGCAAAATGGTGGTGGGAAATGTGTAAAATGTGAAATGTTGCCAGAAAATTGGCAACATTTCACCTGTGAAAGATAAATTTCACCATTTTACAAGCAAAATTTCTCCTTCCGCAGGCAAAATTACACATCCCACTGGCAAAAGTCTAAATTTCGCTTCCATGAAAAATTTCACAAAATGGGCAAATTTCACAAAATATTTCATTGAACGAAATTTGCCATTTGCACACATCTCTATCCTGGAGTCCAGTGGACAACAGGACCATAGACAACAATGGTTCTCATTAGGAAGATCATGCCAAACAAATTTGATCGAGTTCTTCAACTGGGTGACCAGGGCAGTGGATAAGTGAGGGGCCATTGATATGGTCTACCTTGACTTTAGAAAGGCCTTCAACAAAAGGCTGATACAAAATTTAGATTGCATGGGGAAGGACAGGAGGTAGTAAGATGGGTATAAAACTGGCTACATGATAGGACACAGAGTGTGCAGGTAAATGGTGCATTATCTGCGGAACCTGCAGTAACCAGTGGGATGCGCCAGGGCTCCATATTGGGCCTCTGCTTTTCAGCGTATTCATAGCCAACATTGCAGAGGGGCTCAAGGGAAAGGTGTGTCTGTTCACAGACGACACCAAAATATGCAACAGAGTTGACTCTACAGAAGGAGTGAAAATTAGTGAGGAAAGTGATCTGGGGATCATAATAAAAGGCAACCTGAAGGTGGGAAGATGTGGTGCTAAGAACTGATAGTATGCTGGGGTGGATCAGGAGGGGGATCACGAGTAGGAGGAGGGAAGTGTTTTTGCTGCTGTACAGAGCACTGGTCAGGCCCCACCTGGAGTATGGTGTACAGTTTTAGAGACCACATCTCAGAGAGGACATAGACAGGTCGGAAATAGTACAAAAGAGGGCAACAAAAATGATTCAGGGATTGCATCAGAACCATGCAAGGAAAGGCTAAGGGATTTAAACACATACTCTCTGGAACAGAGGAGGGAAGGGGTGACATGATAAAGACACTGAAATATATTAAGGGTGTAAGCAAGGTTCAGGCGCATGAACTTTTTCACTTCAAAAAAGGTAGTAGAATGCGAGTGCATGATCTGGGGTTGTGAGGGGGCAAGTTTGGGACAAACATCAGGAAATTTTTCTTCACAGAGAGGGTGGTTGACACCTGGAATAGCCTACCCCCGGAGGCTGTCAGGGCCAAAACTATCAGGGGCTTTAAGCAAGCATGGGACAGGCAAAGTGGCAGCATTATCCAGAACAAATAATCAGGGAGGGGGGTAGAAACCTACAAATCCTGGGCAGACTAGATGGACCTTGTGGTCCTCTTCTGCTTTCACCTTCTATGTATCTCTGTATGCATCTATGATAATGTTAAACAACATATGTTTTGTGATGTCCCATTCCTCCAAGGTACTGGAAGAATACCTGTTCCTAATGCAGCAGAAGCAGGAACATCCACTGTCTCTAGACCCCAGACTCCTCCTTTTCTACCTCTTCCAGCTATACCTACCCTTTTCTAACCTCTTCTACCACTACCACCTACCCATACTCAACCTCCCCATCCCCAATCTACCTATTCTGTAGCTCCTCCCCTACACAAGTGAGTTACGTTCTCTGACCCTCTACTCATTCTGTATCCCTCCTCCTATTTTTTCTGTACCTTCTCACATCTACTCATTCTCTACATCCTCCCCCACACCAACTTATTATCTACTTCCTCTCTTAACACCTAGCTGTTCTCTGCCACTTCCTCTAGCCAGTTCCTTGGTTCCATTCTAAATGTCCATACCTCCCCATACCACTCCCTCCTATGCAACTTCCTATTCCTCCCACTATTTTTTTTCTGAACCCTCCTCTCCTCCTCTACTCCAACATCAAACTCCTGTAAATGAACCCAACCGTAAAGGATACCTAAACAACATTTTGACAACAAACTATTCAAAAATCTGACTCTGTAGGTGACTAAAGGAAAGGCTGCTGTATTCATTAATGCTAAAACTACATTTACATAATTTACCTAAATGTGGTTCCACAGCATTTGAAAATGGTAAAATCAGCCTTCCAATTTAGAAAAAACTGTCTTACCTGCTTCCTAAAATGGCTGCCAAATGTGATGTCATCTGAGCCAAAGTCAGAGAGATATATGGCTCTCTGTAGTGCTAACTAGTTCTTTTTTTCTCTTTGTATAGAACTGTTTCACTGAAATGGTCAAAACCATGTGCATTATTTTGTATAATGCACATGTTAGGCTATGGTTCTGTTCATTTTGTTTACTTTCACATGCTGAAAATGTGTTTTAATCCAACCAATTTTCTCTGTTGCAAACCACAGTGCAGTACAAATCTTGAATAACCTGGTGGTCTAGTGGTTAGAGTGGATCCAGGATGCTGCAGTGGGGGTGCTGGGGTGGTGTGCATGCTTAATATGCACGTTTCAACATTTTTATGAAACCTTTATATTTTCTGCTATTATTCTTTTCTAGTACATTTTTGACAGAACCTACAAATGTAATCCATAGTTTGAATGTAAACATTTGTACAATCAATAAATCAGACTTCTTCAACAAAGTGAAATGCAGCAGCCTCTGCAAGCAAGTATGTTACTATGTGGGGGGGGGGGGTGCAGCCACACCCTTCACCACCCCGTAAAGCCACCACTTTTCTGTAGCAAAGTTCTTGTGCAGTCCAATGTTCATACTTTCTCAAAACTCAAACATATGATTGTCTTGTCCTCTTTTTCCATGGAAATAATAATAATAATAATAAGACTAAGAATCAGCATTTATATAGTGGTTTTCATACACACTGTATCCCAAAGTGCTTTACGAGCAACACTAGCCTGATAGTGAAGTGACTGAACATGCAGTGGCAGCAGTTCCATACATTAATATCCACACACAGCCTTGGACACTTGCATGCACTGGTTTTATAGGAAGGGGAATGTTGGCCAGGACAATGGGGTCAGGTAGTGATCAAGGTGCTGGCAGTCCCACATCTTATTTCTCACAGTAATCTGCTCATATTTCTCTCATTCTGTCTCCCCCTTCCCTGAATATAGCAGTACCTTGCAAGAGTGGCCTTCTCAGTCCCCCTCTGGTATTCATTCTTCACTATTCCTCCTCACACCGAAAACTGGTGAGCTCATCACTCTTCTGCATAATGAATGCAAGTAGTACAGTTCCCGTTTTATTTTGACATATCAAATATAAAAATATATTTCCAGTAAGTCAGGTTCATATCAGCAGGGAACAAGAGGAATGATCGGCTTTCCTATCCTTAAAAGAGCTAGGCTACCTTTGACTAGGCACTATTAAATGACAGGTGTGTACATCATTATGCACGTCATTTAATAGTGCCTAATCATAGGTGGCTTAGATCTTATATGAGTAGGAAAGTCTCTTTTTCCACTTGTGCCATGCTGCTATCAGCCTGGCTTACCAGAAGATCATGTTTATTATTAATATATAACTATAACACGGGAGACTGTACTAACTACATTCATGATGCGGAAGGGTAGTGAACTCACCAGTTTTTGGTATGGGGAGCAGGTGAGAAGAATGAATGCCAGAGAGGAACTGAAGAGGCCATTCCAGCAGTGTACAGCTGTATTCAGGTTAGTTGAAGACATGAAGGAGGATGCTGAGCAGATCACTGTGAGATCTGAAATGTGGGGCTGCCAGCATTGTGCTCACTACCTGACTGTGGATGAGAGTTGCCAGCAATGACAAATACTCAGAGTGGCAGGGCTGCACCTAAACTGTTACTTGACTTCAGTGTAGGGAGACAATGGGGGGGGGGTGTTGACATTTGTTAGGACAGTATTGAGGGAGTTGTGTATAGCTCTTTCAAGATTTGGAAGGGTGATAGCCAGCCAACTCGCATTGTAGAGTACAGCACAGAAAAGTACTGGAGAAGAATTGCTAGGAAGGTGAAAAAAAACACAACAGGAAACTGTATATACTACCATCACTGTGCAGAAGGGTGGTAATCCACTTAATATTTACTGTGGGAGCAGAAGTCAGACATTGAGAATGTGAACTGGAGAGTGATTTGGGAGGCATTTTTTAACAGTGCCAGCTTATGATGCATATCAGTATAGGTGTGCATAACCCTCTGAGGTACAAGATTACAATCTGAGGTGTGATAATTCTCTTCATGGGACCGCAAACTCATATGCGTCCCCAGGCAGTACTAAGGACAGGGTATGGATGGTGGGGTGTTCAACAGAAGGCAGGCTAGGTTCAGGGGGTTAATGTGGAAAAAGAAAGCCTTATTTGTGGATTAACAAGAGAGCATGAGCTTTGGAACTGAAGAAGACCAGTACTTTGCTGTGTGACCCTAAGCAAGTCACTAAACTTCCTTGTTCTCCTAGGCCACACCTGTAAACAAGCTGTCAGCTTAGTGTGTCTCTCCTGGTTAACAAAAAAAAAAATTCAGTGCATCATATAACCACTACATCATCAGGTATTTGAAGTGTTGTACTGTAATGCAGTCTGCCAATGAAAAAATCAGCTGGATTGCAAGACATTTTCTGCAAGTTAAAGTAAATAAAATGAACAAAATCATAGCCTAACGTGTACTGATCAAAATAATCCATGAGGTAATACATGGTGTTGATTATTGTGGTACAACAATTCAAAATAAAAAGGGAAAGAAGAACTAGTTGCACTATAGAAATACAGTATATGATGATCTCTGTCTCTGGCTCAAATGATGTCATTATGACTCATCACTTACACTTGGTAGACATCTTAAGGAGAAGACAAGGCTGTTCTTTGAATGTGAAAGGCTGATGTTTACATTTTTCAAAAGCTATGAAACTGCATTTATGTTATTTACATAAATGCAGTTTTAGCATACATGTAAACAGCAGCCTTTACTTTACCTTCATATGAAGCCTGATTTTGGAGTTTGCAGTTTTAAAAAACTGCTTGTTTAGGCACCCTTTAAGAACCCCTATACCCTTCCCTACTCTTCCCCATGCAACAGAATAAATGTACATAATATTTGGACATACATTCTTGTTTTAAAGCAAAGCTGTCCAAAAAATGGTGCCCCACTCCCCAAAGGCTTACAGTGTAGTTAAGGACACTTAAAGTGTTACTGTAGAATTGTACATTATTTACTATTACAGGAAAGCTGTCCAAAAAATCATGACCCCACCCCCTCCAAGGCTTACCCCCAATTAAGCTTTTCAGGATGAAAAGCCTTTGTTTTGACAGACTGTGCAGGGCTCCATTTACTGTAAAATTCAGCACTTCACTGCTCACTTCAATACATTTGTATTGAAGCGAGCAGTGCTGCGCCACACTTTTACAGTAAATGGAGCTGCACATGATCTACCACATTCCCTGCTCCCAGAGCTTTCAAAACTAAAATAAAGTAAGTTGATGTTTATAAAATGAAGGCTTTTCCTCCCAAAAAGTTTAATTGGCGGGTAAGCCTTTGGGGGGTGGGGGTGTGATTTTTTGGACAGCTTTACTCTAATGAAACAATGAACAATTTACAGTAACACTAAATATTAAGGATCTAAACTACACCTGTACCTGCATTACAATGCAATGCAGGTACATGCAATAAAAGGGTAACCACAGCGTAATTTCCCCTGTTGCTTGTAATTAATGATTACCTACCATGCAGTTACAGTGAAACTAAAAATTCAAGTGTGACCCATTTTGTTGACCTTTTTGCTATTTTTACAGAAAACTGTTTTTTATGAATGTATGTATTTTATTTAATTTGTGGATAAAATACCCCTTTTTAATTTTTGTTACATATATAAGAGATATCGGGGGGTGCCTGTGAGATAAGCAAGTTGTTTGTACAGTAGCCTGTGACCTCGAGTAACGTCATGAGTGGTGAAACCACAATTGAGGTTCACGAGAGGTCACAGGCTACTGGACAAATAACTTACTTATCCCACAGGTTCCCCCCGCATATTTGCTTTATGCAACAGGCGGGGACTTTTATTTTTGTTTGTTTGTAATATTTTTTTAATTATGTTGGAAGTTTAGGGTTTTCTTTTTGTAAGTGTTGCCTTCCATTTCTCTCTCTTGCCTATGTGCCTGGTTGCTATGCCTTACTGACATGACAATGTCTCTGCTGATTGGTGGAGGGTAGAAGAGTTAAAAAAGTTTATTTAAAAATGGTGGAGCCACTAAGCGAGAGGAAGAGCGAGTGCCCATGTACAACCTGAGCGGGCGGTCTCTTCACATGGTGATTACTTCTTGCAATTTTTGCTTAAGTAAGAAATAAACAAGCTTACCATTTTAAAAAGAGATGGTAGGGGTTGTGAGGAAGTGTTGGAGTACGAGCTGGAAGTGCTGGAGAGTGGAGTTCATTCAAGTGGGAGGAGGTGCTCCATAGATTGCACTACCGAGTGGAGGAGGTACATTTCATAGTTAAAATTCACAGAGAAATGAGTGGGGAAGCTATTGTGGGTATTGCTGTTTACTTTACAGTTGGGGCAGGGGGGTGCTTGAAGGAGATGTCAGGCTGGTGTGCACTTTTGATTTATGGTAGTAGTGCCAGCTGGGGGGGGGGTGGACAGTTGGTGATGTTGTCACTGTGTGGATAAATGATGTACGATATAATCACTATGGGAATAACTTCAAGTTATTCCCATAGTGATTACATCATACCTATTTATCCACACAGTGACTCAGATAAATGCATTTATGCATTAGTTTTTATCCTGACACCTGTTGCATAAATTAATTTATTTTTAGTTGTGGATAGGTTTCCCACAATTGTTTACACTATTCTAGTTGTAAATACTACATATAGTTACATATTATTTTCTTTGTGAAAACACACTGCTCACATTTTACACCTTTTTCCTGTAAATAATGTTATTAAATATTTAAAAAAGTAAGTATAATTTAAAAATCTTATAGTGTCCTGATCATCCTTTCTTTTATTCATGAAAAACAAGAATATAGGGGGTAGAGCAGCACCAACCACAATGCAATGTACTACAGTGCATTATAATGCTTTTCACCTTTGTACAAATTATGTAAGTGTAATTATCCCTTCTGAGCGAGCGTCAATATTATAATAGCCTCACTTCCTGGGAGGTTGAGTGCTCCTGCCTACACTTCAGGCCTCACAACCCACCCAAGTCATGCTGTTATTACAATATTGCTGCACACCCAACCACGGATTACTCATTAACTTATTGGAGGTGGGATGTGGAGGGAGGTAAGGGTAATAACTTTGACTAAACATTACAGTAGGGCTCAGGGTAGAATAAAATAAAACAAGACAGTTTGGATGAAGTAGTAATCTTTTTCTGCCAACATTTTCTATGATTCTAATACTGCCAAGCTGTTGCAGTATACTATAGTGATGCAGACAATAATCTCACAACCTGAGTGAAGTCCCTCAGCTGTGCCTTGCGCCTCACAACTCATCTAGGTTGTTTAGTTATTACAATATTCATGCACACTCAACTGTGGATTATTCCTTACATAAGGGGAGGGAGGTAAGGATAATAGCCTCAACTAGACGTTAACCCTACAGTAGAATAAAGTAAAACAACACAGAATAAAGTAAGTAATTATCTTTGTTCTACAACAAGTTTCTGTGTTTCTATTATGGCAAAACTGCTGCAATATGCTAAAGAGAAGGACTTAATTTCATAGCACTCTACATTGTCAATGGGATTCTTTATGAATGGGTTATGTGCACCCCTACTAGGGGAAATAGCACAGCCCAAAGCTGTAATCAACATAGAATCCTGGGCACCTGACCTCATTCCAGACAGCAGCAACTCTTCAGTGCACTCCTACTAGGGGGAATAGCACAGCCCAAGGCTGTAATCAGCATAGAATTCTGGGCAAGAACCTCATTCTGGACAGCAGCAACTCTCCATTTTTTTTCTGTGCCTTTGAACCAGAAGAGACACATTAAGCTGAAGCTTGTTTACAGGTGCAACCTGGGAGCATAAGGAAGTTAAGTGACTTGCTCAGGGTCCCACAGTATACAACTAGGGGCTATGGGATTCAAACGCAGGTTTCTAGGTTTGCAGCTCAGAGCCTTAAACCACTACACTATACTACATGGAGACAAGACACACCCCTAATTTTAAAATCATGCCTGTTAAGCAGCAGCTTTCAAACTGGCTAATTGTCCCTCTTTTCCCCATTTCCACTATCTGTGCTTGGCTTGAGGGCCACATATGCCACACTAGTGTAAAGGTGTCTGTGTTTTTATAGTAGGTTTCTGATTTTCCTCCTGTCATGGTGCTTCACGTAAGTACCTGACTTAGGACTTATATTTAGGGCATTCCCTGTGTCTCCCTTCAGTCTAATTTGGTGTTGAACCCCACCCCCAAGGGTCATAGGGTGACTATTGTATTTGTATGTTTGCTTTTTTTTCTGATCAGGTGTTTTTAAATGGTCACAGTTTGAGGGGATATTTCCCCTTAAATGTTTCCTCAGCTTGGTTGGTTGTGTAAAAGAAGAGAGAGGAAACAGACTCTGGAAAGGATCAGAGTCTTTCAGGCAGTTTTTGTGGAGGATCCGTTGCCAAAGATTGTGTGGTGGGTTTCAATGGCTCCATTGAGTCGTGAGTCTTTCCTGCTGTTTTTCTGAGCCCTGGCCATTGGGTTTTGCTATGTTTTTAGTGAGAGGCTTCCTTCAGCCTCAGCATGTCTATTTTGCACCTGTGTTTGATTGTGTGCCCCCCGTTGGCATGCTGACATTACATGTAGTGTCATTATGTCACGCACTTGCACTTTCACAAGAGTGCAGACGTGCCTTTACTTTTTCAAGTGCTAGACATGCTGGCTCTGTTTCTCTTCTAGTTCAGCATGGCTGGCTGAGAGCAATTTTGCTCTGTATAGCCATTTGAGCTTCTAGGCACTCTCTCTACTTCTGTTGTTTACCCAGAGTCAAAGGCTTGGGTCACAGCAGTGTTCCTCCATTCACACTAGTGCTCCACAATTTGGCTCCCTCCAAGCATCTATCAGCACTTCAGATAGTTTTTCAACTTTATTCTGCTTTTTGGGCATCTGTATGACTAGTGTTTTGGCACCATGGCTTTTTGGAGACCTCTAGTGTTCAAACAATGTAAGATCTGCAAAGGGGTAATGCGACCCTCTCCTTTGGGTTCCTATTGCCCCCATTGTGTTATTCAAGCTAATGTATCTCTTATAGTTCCCTTCAGGCAGAACTCTAAGCTGGGGGGTGCATCTGATGTACCAGCTGGCAGTGGCAAAGTAGTGTTGTGTAAGTATTTGTTGTTGCTCTTAGCAGAGCTTTTGGGCCCTAATTTTCCACAGGACATCCCTTTAGACACACCTGACCCCAAACCACGTTCCTTAGGTTGCGGGGGCACACAGGCATGTCCAAGTGCACCAGAGCAGGACAAGTCTGACAATATGGATCCAGGGGTGCCGATGGGGAGGGGGCAGCTGGGACAATTATCCTGGGCCCAGTGGGTCAGGGGGACACGGGGCAGCATCCGCCCTGTCAGGTGTCAGTTAACAGTTTGCAATGCAGTCTATGCAGAACTCCCCTTAGGCCCCTCCCCCCACTCCACAGGCAACTGACTGGTCCCAACTCCTGACCATGCTCCCTCCCCACGAAACTCCACTGCCCCCTCTGAATTCCAAGTCATTGAGGAAGAGGTGTGTGACTGTCTCCCCAGTCCTCCCCCCATATACCCATTTGGTGCCAAGCTTGGCTGTGCCCTGGCCCTGCACTCTCGACATTACTTGCTGGCAGCTGCAACCTAGGTTGCTGTTGGGGAGGGCCAGTTATGGGCCATGGATGGTGGTTAGTGGTGGCTGGTGTCACTGACATCATGTGGTTCATGCGCACAGCATGTCCTCGCTCCATGGCGCAGTCGCACAGCATTCAGACTAGAGGACCTCGTGGACCAGATCATCATTTCGTCAACTCGATTTTGTTGCTTCAGGGAGGCTGGGGGAGCATAGCCCTTATCAGATTTGTCATCACCAATGACTTACTGACTCATCACCGTCCATCCATCTAGGCAGGGCAGGTGGTTGCGGTTTGTTCCATTAGTTTTTCTTTTTTTGTTAGCCGCTCTGTGTTTGTTTGTGAGGAAGAGCTTGGGCCAGGGCCGGAGACTGTGGAGGAGTGGGCCAGGCAGCGATCGGGACAAGGTTAGACTGACCGGGCACAGACCAGATTGCGGTGCAGAGGAGGCTGCAACTGAAGCCTGCAAAAGCCCGAGTGGAGTAGTTGGAACTTAAGGTAGGAGGACATCCAATCCATTGATCTGACAGTGGAGTAAGTGGGATAGAAGGAACTCAGGAGTGAGAAGGTTAACTTGACTACTGGCCTGGGGAGCTGAGCTGGCAGGCAGCAATGGCCTTATGGCCTGAGGGAATAGAGGGATGCACAGGCCGCAGGAGCACCCTGACTAGGACTAGGGAGTCAGCGACTGGGAGGAGGTAAAAATGGAGGCTTGGAAGGAGCCAAATTGTGGAGCACTAGTACTGTAGCATATTGGGAATGGATGGTGGGAGTCTGGGACTGGGACAGTGCACAGAGGGGGGAGCAGCAAGTGAGAGGGGGGAGTGGGGAACTTCTACTGGGAGATCGATGGCTGGCAGCAGCAGACCCCTGAGCAGTGGATTTGGGATTCAAAAATTGGAATAGAGGATGGATGGAACAAACACAGTCACTGGCCATGGCCACTGCTATCTAGCCCTCATATTGCCAGCACCAGCACCAGCAACCTCCCAGCCCCACCCATGTTACCCAGCTCATGTTCCTCCCATGACATGATTCCTCCATGCTCCGATGGTTGGCATGGTTTCACAGGTGATGAGCAGCAGGCGGCTGCTTGATTGTCATACATAGAGAGAGAGAGTCATCATGGAGGATGATGGGGGTGAAGGAAGACCTTGAAATGAGTCACAGTCACACAGAGCTTGACTGGTTTGGAATTCCCCTGGGAATGTATGCCTGCCCCAGCCTGGTTAAAAAAAATGTTTTAGAAACATCTCTCAGCAATACTGGTGGATGACACAGACTATAACTGGGTGAGGCCACATCCCCTCCCCCCGATGGGGTAGTTGTTCTCTGCTCCTGCTTCCTCTTGTCCTCTCCCCTGTAAGGCTTTAATTCCACACCATCTCCAAATGGGTGGGCAGGCTCATAGGTAGAGCAGAGGTTCTGAATCTGAATAAACTGCTATCCCTGGGACCCTAGCCAAGTCTGAGCATGTGTCTCTCTGGTCCTCCTCCTTATCATAACTGCCATCTACCGACAGTATGTCTCTCATTTCAGTGATAGAAGTTTGACAGGTATCATATGCCAGCACAGTGGCAGACAGAAAATCAATGTATTGTTTGTTGGCCTTGAGTGCAGAATTAACTGGGGCTGGGGGGAAGGGCGATTCCAACAGGGGCTAGCAGCAGCGTACAGAACTTAGCAACTGTTTCAAATGCAGACTTTAAAGCAAAAATTAATATTTTAAGCACCTCAAATAGGCCCCAAATGAAATGTTGTTTCCCAGAATGAATGATCAGAAAAAGGCACTCTGTGGCAGTTTTGGCAAATGCACAGGCAAGGCAATCCAGAAACAATTCTGGTATCATGATTTTGATTGAATATAGGGCATGGGGGAATTAAAAGGTTATTGTTTTACTGCAGTCTGTTTTAGTGTCCCATGGCTCCCCCTCGCCTGCCCAGTGTTGTGGTTTACTACATTATGCTCCTGAGAATTTCTCCTGTCTGCCAAATTGCTTGAAGACCATTAATATTACATAGTTCCAAAGCAGTTCTGTTCCACCTACTTGCTTGAAGGATAGTGGTGACACTTTGTGCTGTAATGTTGCTCTACATGCTTCCTCCTGCTTGCCCGGTTCAACACAGGTGGTGTCATTTACACTGCGTCAGTTTCAGTTGGCTTCCATATCTTGTTCTGTATCACTCTGTTGGGATTTACTTTGAGGCTACAGGGTAGCTGTAGCTGGATTATTTTACATTACAGTCCCAGAAAAGAAAGCCTCCCACTCCCATTTTTTCTGAAATAATTACCAATACTTATTCATTCCACAGTTCTGCAGCTGGCAAATAGAATTAGAAAGGCTTTGCCTGGAGTTCGATGGCCAAGCAGCCAGCCACTCCCACTTCCTGAGCTATATAAGCAGTTCTTCTCAGCCTCATTGTGAAGCACTTTTTCTTTGCAGTCGAAGACTATGTCCGTCTGTCCTCTGAGCTGGTTGGGCCCCCCCCCCACCTTGCTGCTCCTGCTTGTCTGCTGGATTCTGTGTTTATTTCCTACTTCTGGTTAGTATTTAGCCTTCAGCTGTGTGTGCTTCTTCTGTCTTTGTTCCCCATTTTTTTTCTGTTTGTGTGTCTTTGGTTTGTTTTTTCTGGGGGGCTTTTGCTTCCAAGTTCCTAGCATAACACTCCTGAGCTCCTACTATTTTCTCTGTTACTCACAACACTCAAACTACTGCAATGCAACCGCAATAGTTATCTGTGTGTTTCAGCTGAACCTTCGCTGCTTCATGTTACATACTCAATTGTTTTCACTACTGCTTCCCCTACTACAAATTTACTTGCCCCCCATGCTGTCAAGCCTGATTGTTTCCACCTGATTCGAGCTGAACCTTGCTATGCAGTTCAATCATGTTATTCCCTGTTTGTGGAATGCTGTTCTACTCTGAGGCAGTTAAAGGTCCTGCTGAGGCTATTAAACTAGCTTCAGTATCTGCATGTGGTTGTTGGCCCTTCCTTCACTTTCTTGTTTGTCTTGGTGGGGACAGGGAAGTGTTTGGGGAGTTGTAGCCCCATGTGGCTAATTATTTCTGTTTTAAATCCTGCCTTCACCACCAAAAATCCTTAGAGTATTTGTCTTCTTGATTTGGCTTTAACTGCCTTGCTGGCTTGCCCCACTATTCAGTGCTGTTTCATTGCTACTATGTTATGCAGACCTACATGCAGGTCCACGTGTTACTACTCTGTTTACTGACCTACGTGCAGGTCCATTCTTGCTTACGCAATCATTGCTCATTCCTTACGCATATCATTGCTTCATGCCTACTGCCATCCCCTAGGCTTCAGCATCTGGGATTCTGCTACACTCATTCTGCATTCGACCTTGCAAGATCTCAGCACTCACTGCTCATTACGATCTCAGCACACCAGTGCTTAATCAGCTCACCAGCTTCTCAGCTGTCAATCTAATTCTGGGGTATGCCAGCCATTCTATTCTGGTGCAGGTCTCACTCTGCATTTAGTCTGCATCACTAAGCATGTCCAACTTGGGGTGGGATCCTTCTCACCTGGCCCATAGCTGGAAATGTCTGCACCCTGGGCTTGGCTTTTGCTGCTTGCTATGTGACAGCAGCTCCTGTTGTAGAATTTAAGACTAGCGGTGAAGGATGGTTACATAGATCTCCTTTGGCTCTAGTGTTCCACTATAACGGTTGTCCATTGGCCCTAGTGGTTTCCCTAGCAAGGCACCTTCACTGCATTCTCCCTATGACTGCCTCTGGTTTACCTGGTTTGAGTTTAGGGTGGGTAGACCAAGTGAGTGATTCAGCAGTTGTTGATCTCCTCCTCCTCTTCCTTGGTTGCACATGTTGTTGCAGAGTTTTCTCACAACCTTCCACAGCATTCCTGCTAGAGGGTTTGATTGAGAACCTTCCTCCAAATTGGAATATTTTCCACCTCCCTTTAATTGAGTTTTCCAAATTGCAGCTGCAGAGCTGTCACTGAATAAACTATCCCAAGCCTGGAGGGAAGGTGACCTAGGCCTTGGATCCCCAGAGATTTCCTCCTCATAGGGTTTTTTCTCTCTCCTCCATTGCCTCAGGTCATAACTGCTAATTAGCATAGTGTTCCCTAGTTTCTTTAGGTAGGTTCTGCTATTGGATGGAGGTGGACGATGTCCTGCCGTTCCCTCTCTCCTTAGGGGATCCCCTCATTCTCAATGCAAACCATCAGTATCATGCTATGCAAACCTGGGCATTTCATTACATTATCAAACTGAGCATCTCATTACATTATCAACCAGTCTACGCATCTCTACTACTATGTTACAGTTACTGCCCCTATGTCACAGTTACTGCTTGCTCATATGCTCGCATCACCTCATTCTTTGGGATATGATTGTACTACATTTCTTGTGGGGATTCCTAAGGTACCTTTAGCCATGGGAATCATCCCATGGCACCTCTAGGGGTGGAACCCTCTCCAAGGGTTCCTTGCCTTCCGTACCCCTACAGGGTGGTAATTCCTCTGGAATAGAGAGTGCAAATGGCCAAAACCAAACTAACACAATTGCACAAGCATAACACTACACTGGCTGCGCAGGACATTGAACCACAATTGTGTCTCCTGCAACAGATGTCCTGAAGTTTCCTCACTGTTTTTATAGAAGGCGTTGTTGATGTCAGGGTGGCTGAGTGCCAGTGGATTGCAATGGTGTCCCACCCTGGCCTTCAGTACTGCAGCCCAAGGGGGATGGATGTGTAATGGAGCTGCACAACTCAAAATAATGCCTTAATGCCACTGTACTGAGCTAAGTAGACAGGAAATTATTTTCAGGACCCCATGTGTTCTGTGATTCTGCGGTTGCAAACTTGCAGCAGCTGCTGCAGAAACATGGTCCTGCCACAGAAACAGCATTTTTTTGGTGCAGTAAAAATTGATGTAACTGTGACAGACACCACTGAAAAAAAAAAAACAAGTAAAAGGCTAAAATAATTTTGAGGAAACTGTTTGCTATTGTAACCATTTAGTTTGTTTTCTGTGCTGTCACAGTGACAGTCATTTTTACTGGCAATTGCACCAAAAAATGCTGTTTCTGAGACTGCGGCAGCTGGCAGGAGTCAGGACCATGTTTCTGCCGAATGCAGCAGTTTCTGCAACCGCTGAATCACAGAAAACATGGGGTCACCCTGAAAAGAATTTCCTGTCTTCTTAGCTCAGAACAATAGGAAGGTTATAATATATAATGGGTTCAGAACTGAAAGGATCGATCACTAAGTTATACAGATTTCATGCTGTGCCTTGGCTTCTCCTTGGGGTTGACTTTGATGTATGGTAGTCAGAATAAGCATATGCAGACATGGAAGGATATGTTCTGTGCATGATTATCACTCTATTTCACAACCTAGAGATAAAGTTATAGTGAGGCAATTTGGTTTTAATGGGATTGAGCCAGTGGCTGATGATGATCTAGTGGTTTTGGTTTTGCAGCTAGTTCGCAAACCACTAGGCCCCACTGTTTCTCCTGCTGCAATAATTGCTTGTTTTTCAGCCTCCTACATGACAAGTTGTAGCTATGCCTGAGGCCAAGGCTCTACTCTAGATACTGTAGTAACCACATCAACGCATACTGCTACTGACTGTTTTTCCAAAATCCAGCAGGTGGTGTGGCACTATCTGAATGTGGGCTGGTGAAGGTCCTGTCATTAAGTTGTGGCCGTTGGTTTTCAGCATGCAGTCAGTGGTGGTATTGGAAGCTGGATGGGATACAGTGTAGCCAGAGTCCCAGGACAAAGATAAGTAAAGCTAACAGTACTTAGTTGGATTGGAAGGAATTATTAGGCAGGCCAGGAAAGGGTGCTGTTACAGTTAATAATTATAGTCCTGTCTTGCTGTCTACCTACTAACACCTCAGGATCTCTTAGACTACCTTGCTGACCTGTCACCTACCAACCATAATAACCTACCACCTACAGAGTGTGACTAGTCTAGCCTAGATGTGTACATATCTACTAAGTCTTAATGAATGTAAACAATAATTAAAGTTTAATTGTGCTAAAAAAGACCTAAACTGAAATTGTTGTTTTGTGGAATGAAATTGAAGTAAGTCAGCTGTCTGAGAAGACGATGTAGTCAAGTGAAGTCGATTGTCTATCAGTTAGGTCACTGTATAGAGCCGGCACAGCTGCACTCAGTCAGTTCATAGACTGCGTGCCACTAGGAGTCAAGTCAAGTGCTCATCTCTTACTAGGGTGACCCACAGTCTCAGTAACTATTAACTGGTCGGTCATCTGTCTGCTGCTAAGATGCCTCAAGTCTGACTTTGACTGACTCTCATTAGTTGAAGTCAGGTCTGTACAGTGGTGTCTAATGTTCACGGTCAGTTGTCTACTAGTAGCAAATAACTGAAGTTTAACTGTTGTTTATTAATGAGTGCCTACACAGAACAGAAACTTCCGAGCTGTCTATAGATAACTGGTTGGACATTTGGTGGACCTTCTGTAGTTTGTGTCATTCAACTCTGGTTATTGCTTGGTAACTCGGTGTGTGGGCAACCAGGTCATCCACTTGACTTGGTTAGTAGTAGCTGTGGTCTGCTGCTAAGTTGTCTCATGTTTGATTAGTGAAGTGAAG
Organism: Neoceratodus forsteri; assembly: GCA_016271365.2. Classification (NCBI taxonomy): domain Eukaryota; kingdom Metazoa; phylum Chordata; order Ceratodontiformes; family Ceratodontidae; genus Neoceratodus; species Neoceratodus forsteri. The sequence goes on along the minus strand of CM028131.1, from coordinate 366,028,515 downwards.
TCTCACGACTCAGATGTAGTCACCTGTCACTCTAGCCTATTTTTTTGAGTGCTGGCTGGCTGCTCCCCCCCAAGCCTGTGCTGTGCCTGTCTTGGTGGTGCCTGTATAGTGTGAGTGTATGGGTTCAGCTTGTGCTGTAATTTGATTGAATTTTGAATCAGATCTTCATCTCATGTTTGGTTTTCTGCTGGACTAGCAGCAGTGACCTCTCTCTTTTTTACCAGCTGATCGATCAGATTTGGCTCCCTGCTGCTGCTGGACTGGTGCTGCCCACATGGCCTGGTTCCTTTTTCAGGTTTAGTGGTATGCTGCTGCTTGCCTCACAGGCTGTGTGTCACAGTCAGCTAATCAATTCACACTGCTGCTGAGTGCCTGGGATCTGGTGTTGTTTGTTGAAATTAGAAGGAATAATTCTTAATAAATCCAGAAAAATGTATCACCATAAATTAGGATTTCAAAAGTGAAAAGAAAAAAGGGAACGTGAAAAGGAGGAAGAGGAATTAAGGAAGAAGAAATCAATATTTAAATATTTTAGTAAGCCAGAGCCTCTTCATCAGGAGGACACTGTTAATGAGGAGGAGGAGGATCTAAGGAAAACTCTGTCTGAAGTTTGTACAGAGGAAGAGGAAACAGTGGAGTCAGAGCCAGAGGACCAAGGAGATGAACAAGGCTCTGCACAAAAATTAGATGCACCTGTGGAACAACAGCAACATTTGAACCAAACCTCTCTTGAGGAACAAATGTGTCCTGGGAGTGATGTCAGTGTTGGGGAACTTGGAGATGTGCAGCAGGAGGGAACAGAAGAAGGAGAAACAAAAAAGGCAGTGTTACTAGTTCTGATCCTGATTTTAATAAAGATATCTACAAAGATCCAGGAATGTGGCCGGAAATATTAAGAGACATTGACAGACAATATATAGTGCTTTGTGGCTTGAAAAGTGAAACTGAATTAAGGGAACTGATTACATGCATGCACTCAGATTCTGAAGCACAATCATTTCCCAAATTTTTGCTGTATTCCAAATCATCTAATGGACGTGAGAAATTTCTGAGGGACTGGCTTTCATGGAGCCCTAGCAAAGGTGTGTTATATTGTGTTACATGCCTTCTGTTTTGTTATGACAATCCAAACAAAACATCCAGTTTAATCTGCAAAAAAGAGGGATTTAACCCTTAAAAAAAAAACAAATAGCATAAGTTATATGACAGACTGCCTGAACATGAAAAGAGTAATGTACACAAACAATGTCACTGGAGCTGGAGAAACCTTTAGAGGTCTCTTGGAGGACATGGTGTGGATAGTGAAATAGAAAGGAATGTTAAAAATCAAACTGTCAAGTTTGTTTCTTTGCTACACAGATTACTTGATGTGACCTTGTTTTTGGCATCGAGAAACCCTTACAGAAATATAGATGTGCTGTGTACATGCAGAATGCATACCACATGCTTAATTGTACAATGTTTGAATGCGGTTCATATACACTAGACCTGGATATTCAAAGGGGTTGCACCTGGCGCAACAGAGTTGTGCTGGCACAACCCGCATTGTCTCTGGTGGGATATTGAAAGGGCTGCCAAGCGCCAGTGCACCATCCGATGTGCTGGGGCACAATGTAATTGTAAGCGCAGATGCAGGGGTGTGCCCATGTATATCGGCACATCCGATATTCAGCCCGGATGTGCAGCATATATGCTGATGCAAACCCAGAGCCCCAGAAAAGAGGAACAATCGACCAACCACAGGCGGGCTGCTGTAATGCATGGCACAACACAGCAGCCGCCAGATGTGAGTAGCCTGCCTCCACATAGAACACTGTCCAGTACCCTGGTGGTCTAGTGGTCCCCCCACCCGATCCCGGAAATGTAAAAAGACTGTCCCTGGTGGTCTAGTGGAACTCCACCCCACCCATTGCCATGATCATGGTACAGCTACCTCAAAAGAATTCCATGGTGATCCAGTGGCACCCCTCACACCTCCCACCCACACCAGACCCCTTGCCCACCCCGCTCCCCGTCGTCAGGTGAGCAGCTGCAACCAACCTGCATACTGCCTGGCTGCCCGCCAAATAGAGGTACAGCATGGGCTGTAAGCCCATTGGTCCCAGTGTGGACCTATGGGCTTGCCAAGACATACTAGTACAAGACAGTCTCAAATATGTGAATGAAGTCATTCACATATTTTACACTATCTAGTACAGTATGCCCTGCAAGCTCATTGGTCCACACTGGGGACCAATGGGCTTACAGCCCATAATGTACCTGTCATTTGGCGGGCGGCCAGACAGTATGCGGGTGGATTGCAGCCACCTGCTGATGACAGGGGGGAGTGGGGTGGGCAAGGGGTCTGGTGTGGGTGGGAGGTGTGAGGGGTGCCACTGGATCACCAAGGAATTCTTTGAGGGAGCTGTACCATGATCATGGCAATGGATGGGGGTTGGGTTCCACTAGACCACCAGGGACGGTCTTTTTTACATTTCTCGGGGGATCGGATGTGGGGGACCACTAGACCACCAGGGATGGTCATTCATACATATCTCAGGGAATTGGGGACTTGGGAGGGGGCCACTAGACGATCAGGGATTTCTATGTTTTACATATATCGCACTGGCGGCTACGGGGCGGGGGATGCCCCAGGATCCCCACTGCATATGCCATGCTGTGCAGTGCACCAGGCACAAGTCACCAGGCTGCCCTGCGCAAGGCATGCAAATGGGGCCATAATGACATGCAAATGGACCCATTTGCTCCTTGCATATTCAATGGCCTCATTTGCATGCCTCCTGCTGAATATCATGGGTGATGCACCTAGCGCAACTGCACTTGTGCTGGCACATCCCCAGTTCACTATCTGTGGCTTGCACTGGTGCAGTGCCATTGCACCATGCACAGTATGTGCACCAACCGTGCCATATTCAATGGTGCCTCACCATGGTGCATCACCGTTGAATATCACCTGGCCCTGGCCACGGCGCATCCCATTTGCGTTGTGGCCTGGCTTGTGCCACTGCCTGGGGCAGTCTGAATATCCGGGCCTAAGTGAACCTATGTAAATCAGGTCTAAAGGACAACTCAGGTTTGCATGCTGCAAGCTTGACATGTGTGCAGCAGGTAAACTGGTGTGAACATCTAAAAATGTTATCAGGTTCACGTATTGCATGCTTGAGATGAGTGCAGCAGTTAAGCTAGTGTGAATATCATTTAAATATCACATCAGGTTCACATGCTGCATGCTTGCCATGTGTGCAGCAGCTAAGCTGGTGCAAATCTCATCTAAAAAACATATCAGTTTCTATTTCTTACACTACTGCTAGCAATTAGTCATTAAAATACATTTTTATTTGAATTCCCATAAAAATTAGGTAAACTTATTAATTCTGATTCTTTTGCAAATTGTTTAATGGCTTTTGATTTTTGTCATTAAATCACCATTAATCTGTAAAGTATTGTTTGCCTATTACATTAAATGCCTAGGATACAGCCAGCCAACATTCTCCAGATGTACGAAGTAGGGCCTCTGTGTTGTGAAGCCTATCCTTTTTGGTTTTGGACCATGGAAATCCCTTATGCATATTTAGTGCTATGATGTGTTTCTCCATGACTGTTTCATCTCACTTACTTTCCCTTTGTCATTCTGTACTGAGCATATATACTTTGACCATGCTCAGCAATCTTTGTGCTGAGTAGGGTCTTGGAAGCATGCACCATACCTCACATTTTGTCACTGAAATGAGGGACATGGACATGCAAAATGAGTGACAATGAGAGACACTAACCCACATGATGATCACGACACATCATGAAACATGGAGATATGGTACCTCAGAACACAATGGAAGCCATTGTGTTAGCACCTGAGAATGAATTTCTGCCATTAAGCAGGGGTGCCATTTAAGTAGGGCAGAGGTGTGCAGTTGCCCCCCCCATGCCTTGATTTGTGCCTAGGCTGTTCTTATGGTGTGGTAGTAATGGCTTTAAATTTGGATTTAATCTTTTGCACAATAAGTGCCCACCTAGCCTGTGTGTGCTCACACTGCAGGTACTCTCCAGACTTGACTGTGTCTGCACTGTGTTGTCCACTCTTTCCCCCTATTAACAGCGGCACAATCACATGTGATGTGGATGAGTTCCAGTCAAAAAAGAGCACATGAGCTTTGCAAGTGTGACACTGTCTTTCCAACCACAGAGTAGACAGGCTGAACACTACAGCTTGTAGGAGTCTTTGAGCACTGAACTCTCAATAGCTGTGTTGTGGCAGCATATTTTTGTTGTTTTACTCTTAGTGAGTCTCCATCTCCCCTGGTGGTTGAAGGGGCAGAGGATGAGCTAGAAGCTAAGCTAAGACTAGGCTACCCACTTACTATACTAGGCTCGCCTTACAATAAAAACAGTACAGACCCCCCACAGCAGCAAGCTAGGCTTAGCAGCAGTGGTGACATCAGTGTGAGTGGCCTTCCTTGGCCTTGATCAGTGTAGTGTGGCAGCAGCCACAGCAGCAACCAAGCAAGAAGGAAGTAACCTAGGTTGGGTGGATTCATATGGTGAGGTGACTTGGTCACGGAACATGTTGGAGACCTGTGATGGTTGGTTCTAGCATCCAGCTTCTGGTGAAGGAGAGTGGAGCAGCGGACTAAAAACTGGGCTGATGACATACTGTGTCAAGCTGCAGGTTCTGGCCATATGGCTGGGTAAGTAAAAGTAAATATTTTTTTACAAGAGGATTGGGGAAGGAGCAAGGACTGAAATATTGATGTATTTTTCACATTTCTTCACCTTTGGGTGGCTTCATGACCCATAGAGGATGGGTATTGAATGGAATGGTGTCAGGGAGAAAATTCGGGACAAAGTTATTTTTTGGGGGGGAGCCTAACTTTAGTCAGGAAACAAATTGGTTAGTAACTGGGTGGGGTTAAGCCCAAATCTGATGCACTGCTCCAGGGTATATACAGATGAGCCCTACAAATTTGAATTTTTCTTGATTTACATATCATGTTTTAGTCAAACCAAATAAGTTGTACCTTTTAGAGATGTTACAGACATTCTAAAACTGTCCCTTACATTCACTGACAGTTAAGCGGTATGGTATGCACAGAATATTGGAGCCTAGCTATAGTCAGGCTTATACCACCCCCTCCTGTGAATCTGACCGCCACATCCCCACGCTCAGGCACATTATGACAAAGGGCAAAGGAGACTGCAGGGGTGTGCACCATTGAAATGAATGGGGGTATTTTTTAATTACTATTTTATATATTATTGATGGAGAGTTGGAGATTAATGAAGGCCACCACTCGACTAACAAGGGCTTTGTTAGTAGAACAGTGGCCTTCATTATTCTTCAACTCACCGTCATAATGTATAAAATAGTAACAGAAAATAACTCCATTCATTTCAAGGGGGTACACCCCAGCACTCTGACCCATGGACATCATCTCTTAAAGACTCCAGCCTCTGGCTCAATAGTACTCATGTAAGAGACTATTTACTTATATCTATACTTGGTGGGTTGTCTGTAGCAGCATGGCTGTACCCACTACGGTGTGCGTGCATGGGGGGACTGGCCATGTGGTGAGTGCATGTGTCAAGTTATTGCTACATTTGTGTTTGAACCCTAAAGTCTATTTGCATGGAAGCATTCAAATCTATGGAGAAAAAATTGTACGAGTACAGGCCAGACAGAAGTAAAAAAGTGGTGTTGTGGGTATGTCAGTGTATTGAAGGTGGGAAAAACATGTATTTCCATTAGTATGACTGCTACAGTTCAACTGTGAAATTGAGATAAGGGAGAGAAGAAAACTGAAAAGCATACACTGGCTGCAAGCATGCCGCATGCATGCAAATGTATTCAATACAGTATGTATTGAAGTACAAGCAAGCTATATGCGTGCAGACAGTATGGCTTAGTTGTTAAAGGCACTGAACTACAAGCCAGGAGACTTGGAAGCATAAAGACCTGTGTTTGAATCTCATTAACTCCCACTTGTGTAGTGTGATCTTGAGCAAGTCACTTAACTTTTCCGCGTGCAGTTATCAGAGACCATTTGCTTTTCTGCATGCAATCCACATGCATGAAGTCTTTCCCAATTTAACATAAAAATCATGGTTTCCACATTTGCTTGCTGCATGCATGCCATATGCATGCAATCAGTTCCAGTTTAACATTTACATCATACTTGCAGCACGCATATCACTAGGGTAGTTTTATGTGAGCAACATTAAATCATTTCATATAATTATTTCTGTAAGGGAACTTAGCAATCCAGGGACAGTCTCAAAAACTTGGAGATCCACACAATGGGAATTTTCTTGGTGTGTTGGAGTTGATTTCTCATTATGATCGTCTATAGCGAGAGCACTTAGAGAAAGTGAAGTGGAGTCAAGAGAAAGGAAAAAGGCTACAAGCTCATTATTTATTAAAGCCGGCTTTCAGATGAGACGTTAAACCGAGGTCCCATCTGCCTGTTCTGGTGGTAGTTCAGGTGGATGTTAAAGATCCCATGGCACTTCTCGAAAAGAGTAGGAGAATTTCCCTGGTGCACTGGCCAAATTTCCCCCCATTCACTAAAATACCACCAACAGCTTAATCTGGTTCAAAGTCAGTTGGCATTCATCTGTATCCCCTTCCCCCGGGTCGTGCCTGAAAATAGGCAGAATTTGTCTAGTGCACTTACCCAGTCAACAAAAACTAAATAAATAAATAAATAAAAATTTATCTTGGAAAACTCTAAATGAGTTTATTTCTTTGTGTGGAAAACATGTATTAGACATCATTCTCTCTCAAAGAAAAGGGGTAATTTATTTCTCAGTAATATGTGATGCCACACCTGATGCGTCTCACACAGAACAGAATGTTCTTATTTTATGATACGTTCACAGAGACTCATTACTTGACAAGTGTATTATTCATGAGAGGTTCATAGAATTCTTCGACTCTTGTCATAAAACTGGTGGGGAGATTGTAGACATGTTACTAAAAAGATTACAGGAACACAGCATTGATATTGTAGATTGCAGGGGTTAAGGATACGATAATGGAGCCAATATGTTAGGCAAAGTAAAAGGATTCCAGGCCCGTATACAGGAAAAGAATCCAACTGCAGTTTTTTTCCCCTTGTGCTTCTCACTCTTTGAATCTTGTGGGTGTACATGCGGCATCATGTTGTACAGATGTGATTAATTTCTTTGGAAGTGTGAATCGCCTACTGTATATACTCTCTTCAGTGGAAGTCTGAAAGGTGGAGTATATTAACTGAAAAAACTGGGTGTTCCTTGCATGGTCTGTCTGACATGAGGTGGGGTGCAAGAGTGCAGGCAGTTCTTCCAATAGCTCAAAAACTTCCAAGTGTTATTGAAGCATTAGAAGTCATTGTGTCCTCTCAAAAACTGTCAATTGAGACTCATTCTTATGCAGTGGGCCTAAAACAGTACTTTTTGTCCTTCAAGGCTGTTTTTCTCTCTACGTTCTGGATCAAGGTTTTGCAAAGTTTTGGAGAGAGAAACTTGATTTTGCAGTCAAGATCCATTTCACTGGAAATTGCATCGGCAAATATTAAGTCTTTCAGTGGAAATGCAATGTCTTAGAGAGCAATGGACAGCTATTCTTTCTGAAGCAAAACTTGTCGCCACTGCATTGAACATACTAGCTGAGTTCAGAATGCAGCCACATCACCAGATGAAAGGAAAGTGGAGAAGTGGATCACAAGGCACAGATGTATCTCAAGCTGCAGAGACAGAATTTAAGAGAAATGTTTTCCTTGTAGTACTGGATTTCATAATTTCTGACCTCGATTTATGGCCTTGGAAGTTATCTTTACTTGATTTGCTCCCATTCTAAGATTTTGAACTACGACTGAGGAAGAAATTTCTGTTTCATGTAAAGCATTGGTTGCCAAATACCCTGGAAGATCTTACATCTTCCCTAGAAAGTGAGATCCTCCATCTTAAAAAGGTTTATGATGACACTTTTTTGTAGTTAATCTTTTTATTATTATTGAAGTATACATACAAATGAACTTCATCTTACAATATCCAATTGTATGAAGTCATAATGGAAGAAAAGAAACATCATATTGTCTGAAGTATTGTACAATAATAGTACAGAGGGAAATGTGTTGAAAGCAATACATGGCAGTACAACCAATGTGATTAAGGAAAATAAGACAGTTTGTGGTACAAGGGGTAAATGGAGTAGATTGAGACAGGAAGTATGTACAGTCATGGTTGTACAATATTGTATTGTAAGTTTATATCAGTATTATATGGGTGTATAAAGAAGGAGCATAGAGAATAAAGGAGGTTATCTAAGAAAGTAATCAAGAATAAAGAATAGAAAGGGAAGAAGAGAGAAAAGAAAGAAGATAAGAAAAAAGGGAGAAAGGAAGAAACAGGAGGAACTAGAAGTGAGATGCCAATGTTAAATATATAACAACCCATAGATAAATTGATGATAGGATTAGGTGAATTCAAATAATTAAAGTAGTCCTGCCAGCATTTATTGTATAAAGTGAGTCTGTCAGAAGAAATATGTGTCATACGATCAAGGGTATCATATTGAGATAATTGTTTGAGAATATCTGGGAGGGTGGGAATAATATTAGATCTCCAATGCATTAGTATAAGATGCTTTACTTGAAGGAATAGTAGGATTAACCATCTATTCCGAGAATGGGATATTTTGAAGGAGTTAAAATTGAAAATACTAAGCATACAGTGTTTGGGGTCTAATGCAAAGGGTTGCCCAATCACTTTCATTGTAAAGAGATGAATATGATGCCAAAGATTATGTACAGGAGGACAGTTCCATAAAATGTGTAGCAAATTACCACCAGGGGAGTTGCAGCACCAGCAGTTATTGTTGTTCATTAAGGTTATATTATAGTTTAAGAGATTACTCCATTTATTTTTTGCAATAATAGATTGGTCTGGAAGTATATCTCTGATGTCTTTGTAAATAGCACTATTTAAGTTAGAGTTTGTTTTAATCCATCTAGAAATGAAGTTATCATATAGAGATTAATTGGAAATAATAGGAAGGTAGAGATTCCATGCCATATGCAACTGTAGATATTTCTAGAAATCGTTATCAAAAAGATCCCATTGGTTGTGCAACTCAGAAAAGGATTTTAATTTAAATGTCTGGGGTTCAAGCATATCTCCTAAGAAAAAAGTGCCCCTGTTTTTCCAGTTACAACAAAAAATTTGGTGGTTGTCGAGAGTAATGTTACAGTTCCCCCACACAGGGGTGTATACAAGAGGGGTTGGGTTTGATTTAAGGTGTCTATGAGTCATTTTCCAGTAGAGTCTGGATGCTGCTATAGTGGGGTGAGATTTTAAATTAGGGAGAAGATGATTATGAATAAACGAAATAGTGACATTGCCCAGACACAGAGATGCTTCCATAGTAACCCAAAACGGTGATTTATTGTTAGGTTTATTAAACCATTTGATAGTTTGGGTGGTACGGAAGGCCCAGACATATGCTTGGAACCAGAGGAGTCTGAAATAACCTTTGGACCAATGGGAACATAGTTTGTTACCACTAAATCTAGGGACTTTACCTTCCCAGATAAAATTAGCAAATATTGCATCAATTTTGCTAAAAACAATTGGTAGGGAGACTTAGATGGATATTAGAAAATAGATACAGTATTTTAGGAGCTATTGGCATTTTGGTAGCAGAGATTTTCCCATTAAAAGAAAGGTTAAGTAGCTTTCATCTGCTGAGAGTGGTTTTAATATTTGCTAACAAGGGGGAAAGATTGACGTCTCGTATCTTGTCTAGTTTCGGGGTAATCCGGATACCAAGATAAGAGAGACCATGAGGTGCCCAGAAAAAAACCTAATATTGTAATCATAGAAGATTTACAGAAATTGTTCAGTGGCAATGTTTTGTTTAGGTTCAGAGCAAGTCCAGAGAATGAGGTGAATTCACTAAGTAACTTAATTAAGGGTAGCCCTGAGATTTCAGAGTTTTCGAGTAGAATGAGAAGGTTGTCAGTGTAGGACAATAAGGTGTAATGAGAATTACCGATAGGGATGCCTTGGATCATGGAGGATTGATGAAGAGAGGCCGATAGGAGTTCCAGGGCAAGAATAAATAAGGAGGGGGATAAGGGGCATCTTTGTCTAGTATCTCTTGCCAGGTGAAAGGGTGAGGATACGGTAGAGTTAGTAAGGACCCGAGCAGAGGGTAAGGTGTATAGTAATTGAATCCATGCACAAAATTTATTAGTGACACCAAAATGGGATAGTACGTGGTATAGATAATTCCAGTTGAGAGAGAGTTGAATGCCTTCTCGAAATCAATGGCTATAGCAGTGGCTGGTGATTTAAGGGATTTTGCTTTGTAGATTAAATTAAATAGAGAGTGTAGATGATCTGAACCAGCTCTATTTTTGATGAATCCAGCTTGGAAATTATGGACAAGTTTTGGAACTATTGATTCTACATGGAGATTTAATAATTTTGCAAAAATGTTTCCATCTGTATTGAGTAGTGATATCGGTCTGTATCTAGATGGAAGAGTGGGGTCTTTATCATTTCTTGGTAAGATGGTTATAATGGCTTCAGGCATAGAATGAGGAAGTTTACCCTGCAAAGATGCTTCCCTGAAGACCTTGAAAAGTAAGGGACATAAAACGTCAGCTAGGGGTTTGTAAATGTCTACAGGAAAACCGTCACTTCCAGGAGCTTTACTAGATTTTAAGGAGGCTAACACTGTTTGTATCACTTTTAAGGTGAAGGGTTCATCTAGCATAGCCATGTCTTGTTGAGGGAGATGTGTTAAGTGTAAATTTTCCAGAAATTGTTGTATATGATCGGGTTGTGGGGGGTTGGATGGGAATATAATTTCTGGAAGAAGGAGTGCATGACATGGTTAATTGAGGGATTGTTATTGTGGATTTTGCCTGAAGGGTCATTCAGATCTGCAAAATGTCTCTCCATCTGTTGATTTCTGAGATGGTAAGAGAGCAACTTCCCTCATTTATCCCCCTTATTCCCAGTATTGGTGTTTGAGTTTTAAGAGGGCGAGTTCAGCTTTCCTGGATATTAATTCATTGATTTTAATTCTAAGCTGAAGAATTTTGAGATGGAGCTGTGAGTTATTGTCTGGATTGTTTGTTTTATAATATTGGGTTTCTTTATCTTTGAGAGATTTTTCTAAATCAGACAATTGTTGTTCTCTTAGCTTTTTCCTGTGTGCTGCACAGCTAATGATTTTACCTCTGATTGTTTGTTTTAAGTGCTTCCCATTTGGTCCCATGAGATACATCAGGAGTATTGTTAAAAGAGAGAAAGTCTTGGATCTGGTATTTGACCCAGGGTAAGAAATCAGGGTCTCTCAATAGGAGTGGGTCTAGATGCCAAGAGGGAGATTTAGAAGGGTGCAGGCCCAAAGAAGATGCAAATTTATAGGAGAGTGATCTGATATAGTAATTGGGAGAATAGTTGTATCGATAGTTTTTTCAGTGATGGATGGGGATGGGAACCAGTAATCAATTCTGCTATAGGACTTATGTAACAGGTAATAAAAGATATAGTCATGTTGTCTTGGGTGGTGTAGTCTCCAGATGTCGGTAAGACCTAAATCTTTCGTTAGCATTGAAAGTGCAGTGATACTTCTAGGGTGGGAATCACATGAAGAATTACTTCTGTCTAACTGTGCCTCCAGTGCTAAGTTGAAATCTCCACCTCCTAGTATAGGAGAATTGTTATTATTGTTCAGAATTTGTTGGGCCAGATTGTGAAAGAATTCAGGTGAGTCAGAGTTAGGGGCATAGACATTAACTAACATAAAGGGACCTGCAGAGGTATTTAAGTGGGCTATAACCCATCTGCCATCTGAATCAGAGATGAATCTGGTAAAAGTCCAGTTGAGGGATTTATGTAGTAGAATAGCAACCCCACGTTTTTTGGAAGAAGAAGAAGAAGATGCATACACTTGACTGACCCAGTCTCTTCTGAGTCTGTTGATGTCCTCTAATAGAAGTTTAGATTCTTGTGAGAAAGCAATGTGCATTTTATGCTTCTTGAGATAGGTAAATATTTGCTTTCATTTACAAGGTGAGTTGAGTCCCTTAACATTCTATGAATGTAGAATTAGATCACTCATGTTAATAAAGAGATGGATGGGAAGATACGAAAAGGAGGTAAGGGACTCTTGTTGGGAAAAATAGAGGATGTCGCAGGCTCAGAAAGGAAAGGATTAGTATAGTCAAGTGTGTGCAGAATAATTGAGTTGTAAAGATACATTTATTTTGGGTGAATATATCCATTGAGTCTTGCTAAAAAAAGGGGTAGTAAGGAGAGTATAGAAAGCATATACATTATTACCAAACAAAATGTATGTAATTATTATAATTCACTGTAAAATCCTTACGTAGTATAGCCGGATAGGAATTGATGAGAACACCTAGACTCTCTCGCTACACTACAAGTCATGTAAAGAAGTAAGTAAATCTTGGGAGAAAGTAATCTTAAACCCAAGATACAAACTACTGCAAAGACTCCTTTGATGTGAAAATCCTTAACTTGGTGCTAGACTCTGTACTCTCACCACTGACTGATCTCCTTAACCTCTCTCTATGTCTACAGCAGTTTCCAACTGACTGGAAGATGCCCAATATCACACCGATTTTGAAGAATGGTGACCCCACCTCACCCATTAATTACCAGCCCATCTCCTTTCTTCCACCCCTCTCAATAGCCCTGGAAAAAATTGTTGCCACTCAACTCACCGACTACCTGCTTGCACACAACATACTTTGTAGAGAACAACATGGCTTTAGAACAGGGCATAGCATGACAACTACCCTCACAGAGTTCTCTAACTCGCTGCACAAAGCCCTGGATAAAAAACACCTAGCAGGAGCCGTATTTATAGACCTGTCAAAAGCTTTCAATACTGTCTCACACACCCTGCTCCTAAATACTCTCCGCCTCAACAGGCTATCCCCTTGACCCATCACGTGGTTTGCAAGTTACCTCTCAGATAGGTACCAATGTGTGAAGATAAACAGTACTCTCTCAGCTACCCTGCCTGTCCACTCTGGGGTTCCCCAGGGTTCCATCCTCATCCCATTATTATTCAGCATCTTCCTGAACACCTTGCCAAACGTCTGCCCAAGTAAACTTCTGCTCTACGCAGATGATGCGGTACTGTTTGCCACCCACCCAGATCCCATAATCCTACAGTCCTCCCTACAACTTGCCTTCAGCCACATCAAAAATTGGTTCACTGACCACAGAATGATGGTCAACGTAAAAATGACTAAGTTAATGCTTTTTGCCCACCGGCAAAGCATGAACATTAATGCTCAACTAAAAATCTTTTCCAAAGTCCTCCTCCCACTGGAACAGGTCCATACCTATAAATATTTGGGCCTTACATTTGATCCCAGTCTCACATTCCATCCACACATTAATAACCTCTCCTCAGCCATAAATATTCGCACAGGACTACTGTATTGGCATAGAGACTGCCTGCCGCCAGAAGCCCTCAACTTTGTGGTCACCTCCTCTGTTCTCTCTCTAGTGGACTATGGGCTAACCATATATGTTGCCACTGACCACACGGTTCTAAATAAAATCCACTTAGCCATCAACAAAGCATGCAGACTCCTCACCGGGGTAGACTGGCATACCCACAGCTGCACCCTGTATGCCCTAACAAATATCCTCACTCTAGATGAAAGAGTCTGTTATCAAACAAGTCTCCTCACCAAAAAAATTCAACTAGGCCTAACCCCACTTGACATTTCTGCCTCCCTCTGCTCTGCTTATGCCACAGCTCACACCCGCTCGGCTAACAAACTGATATAGGCTGTCCCCAGGGTTATGACCTCACTAGCACAAAGGTCCTTTTACTACAGAGCACTGTTGTGGTACAAAGAGCTCCCTATGGCCATTACCAGTATCACCAGACTGGGTCCATTCAAAATAGCCCTCAAAGACCACATACTCTCCACCTGCTGCTGCCAGTGCACCGGACAGTATGGCTGTGACTCAGCACCACCAACACCTGGCTACTGGGCTCTGGCCAGGCCTGCCTGGTCCTGTCTCAGTAGTAGAGCTGGGATGCAGGTGCCAGCAAGTGCACATAGACCATCAGTATTACCTATACCTCTTAGAGTATGTTTGGGCTAAAGTGCTTTGTACCCTACCGCTGTTAATTCTCAACACAAGATTGACTCTGTAAATAACAAAGTTGGCTTCCCAATAGCTTATTAAATGTACAAGCTGCACCCTCCTTACTACCTGAACTGTACATTGACACTTACATGCTCCTTAGACTGACTTGTATATCTACCCAATTGTATAGGCACCACCCTCATTGTTGTATGAACTGTTCATATCTTGTGTTTTCCTTTACTACTTTGTATTATTGTATACTACATGCTAATTTGATGTTTTGTACTATGCTGATGTCTTGTACTCTGACGAGGAGCCTTTGTAAATGAATCTTTGACTCAAAGGTTGTAAATCCGATTGACTCAACAAATAAATAAATAAATATATGCAGTTATATCTATAAAGTTGTAATTATGACTAGTACTAGGGTAGTCATAATAGTTCCCTGAGGGGAACCATAAACATTGTACCAAGTATGAAAAAGGGATTACAAATAGGTTTTAAATCCCAGATATAATATCGTATCTTGAACTTGAGTTAAACTAGAGGAAGAACTAGGCTGAAACAGTAGTACAATGATAAGGACAATATGCCAGCATAATTTGCTAGGCCCTAAAATACAAAAAAGGCTATACTTGTGTCATCTACTATGTACTTGCACACATAACCATCATGACTAGGCAAAGGGGGATTTATATGAGGAGGATGTTCAGATAATAAGAAAAACTCATAAAAAGAAAAAAAAGGAGGGGGTCCTGATTGTGCAAGGATTTATAGGGTATTGGAGTATTGTAAGGTCCAGTTTGTTATAGAGAGAGTATGATTGAAGTGGAAATCGAGTATTAAACAAGTATACATAGTCACTATAGTGTTGTACTATTTATAATGAATTGAGAATGTTCAGGCTTCGAGGCACTGTGCATATTGATGTTGAATACCAGGTATATTAGTAGTAGCACATGACCCAAAAAATCGCCCTTAGGAAAAGAAAATAAATAGTTATAGTGAGGTGACCAGACCCATTGAGGCCGAACAAACTCAGCTGTGAAATTGTAACGTGAGCTTAGACAAGCCCGTGACTTAAAGGCTTCGAGTCAGAATGTGCTATCTGTTATTAATTGTGGCCCATTAAGTAAGGCAATAAAGGTAAGACACCTCGAAAATAGCCTGCAGTGCCTAATTATGGGAAAAACAGGAAGCTCAGAAATAAATAAATAAGTTAGTGCAAGGTGTTAGTATTCCATGAGCAGAAAGAGGGTATTGAGAAGGAAGAGGGGGGTGGGGGGAAGGGGGCAGAGGGAACGTTAAAGGATTAGATTATAGGTTAGGTTAAAGCAGTAAAAATAGCAATGAGCAGGTAAGGACCTTAATAAAATATCACCAAAGCTCCATAAATCCATAATAATATACAAGTGACATCAGGTATGGGGGGGTGATATTGGGTCACTTATGAATTAAGCAACATCCACCTATAATGATTATGTGAGAAGGACATGGTGTCAAAAGGAACAACTGGCCTCACTAAATAGGTGTAGAAAACATTTAGCAAACCTAAATCAGTTTAGCATCATGGAGTAATAAGCCAATTAATAGTAAATCATATTCCAACACTAGGAGTACTTAGAGACTGGCAACATGTACAACATATATGAGAGCAGGTATGAATAGTATATTGCAAACATTGCACTAAAGCAGAAAATTCTAAAACTGTAATACTAAAGATAGCGCCTAAATAATATGGCATGAATGAGATAAATTTTAACCGGAAGCCTGTAACCGCGATGTACTGCTTAGCTTATTCCAAACCAGCTGGGTGCGATAGTATGCACTCACAGGGAATGCGCTATGCGGTTAAAGGGTAGGCAAATCCAGATATATTAAAGAGCTAAGGTTGACTAAAGGCTCTTCCTATGAGAGGTACTGAAATGAAATGGGTGCCCAGTTATTACTTGTAGCTGATGTGCTTGTGCGTACTCGAGGAGGCAATAGTCAATTTGTTTTTTAGCTTCCCCTTCTGTGTCTTTTTGGGAGACCCTGCTGTTTTGAAGGGGGAGCTGGTCACCAGTTCAGCCCAGGAGGAATCAGGGGACTTGCTGAACTATAGTGCATCTTTGGGTTCATTGACGGTGGGGTCTGTAGCCGAATCTCGAAGGTCTTCTTGTGAAGAGTGCGAGTCATCTTACAGTGAGGAGAATTTGTTGGAGAAGGTGAGCGGTGTAGAGAAATCTATATATCTCCCAGTCTGAGGGGAAGAATTTGATGGGATGGTATCTTCACAACAGGTATGTCTGGTGGGATGAGCATTTAAACTCTTTTTATTTTTATTTTTTTATTTATTTATTGATTCTAGGATTTATTACCTTTGAGCCAAGGCTCTTTTATAAAGGTTCCACATCATTAGTGTACAAATAAGTCAAAATTACATAGGAAGACAAACAAATTATGAAGTGGCATTAAGCAGTATAGTGCAGTACAGTAATGTCAAACTTCGAACAAAAATACTTTAGTATACACAATACTAGCTGATCAGAGGAATACTATAGAGAGAGAACAATGGAGGGGGAAAGAGGAGAAATGGAGAGGCAGACATAGAAAGATTAGAATCACTCAAATGCCTTTGTCAAGAAATGAATCAGAGGTGGGAGGTTTAGGCAAGAAACAGACAAGGGGGAAAAATTAATCGAAGCAGTCACAGGAGCTGGAGGCTGTGAGGTGAAGTTGTAGCTTAGATTTGAAAACTCCTAGAGAGGTGGAGGAGGTGATGTGAGTGCTGAGGGCATTATACCAGCTGGAGGCACGGTAGGCAAAGGATCTTTGGCCCTGGGTGGTGCGGCATCGGGGGATCTGGAGAAGCTGATGTTCCGAACTTCTGGTGAAGTGGATGTTGGTATTCAGGCATAGTAGGTCTTGGATACACAGTGGAGTGAGGCCCATGGAAGATTTTTTTGCCATCAAGCAGGAAAGGACCTTTATGTGATTGGAGAGCTGTAACCATCCTGTTTCAGTGTAGAGCCCACATGTATGAGTGCGTCTTTGGGCACCAGTGAGCAGTCGACAGGCCTTGTTAAGGGAGGTTGTAATGCGCCTGAATGCGGTTGTTGAGGCAGAGCCATAGATAATTAAGCCATAGTCTATGATAGAGATGACTGAGCTTTGGATAGCAATCCTCAGCGCAGACTGGGTAAGGAACTGTCTGTTTCGGTAAAGGATACCAATGCGTTGATTCACAGTTTTCCCAATACTATCAATGTGGGTCTCAAAGGTTAGGCAGGGATCAAAAGTGATTCCAAGGTATTTAAATGTTGTCACTTGTTTGAGGGTATTTCCTGTGTACGTATTGATAGCAAGTGAGATTTGCCTTTTCTTGTTTTGTGAGCTTGAGAAGAGCATGAATTTTGTTTTTTTGTGGTTTAGGACCAGTTTGTGCTCTTGGAACCATTTCTCAACCTTGGAGAAAGCAAGTTGCAGGCTATGGAGTAAGGGTTTCGGATCCTTATGAGAGGAGAGAATCACGGCATCATCAACATAGAGGATTATTTGTTCTGGGCAAGATTGGGGGAGAGAGTTTAGGAATAGGCTGAAGAGAAGAGGGCCTAAGATGGATCCCTGGGGAACACCTGAGAGAACCGGATTTGAGTCTCAGAGAACTCCTGAGATTTTTACTGTTTGAGAGCGTTGGGTGAGGTAACTTTTTACCCAGGCACTAGGGCCCTGAGACAGCCCAATAGCCTGTAGCTGTTTGACAAGTAAGCCATGGTGAACAGTGTCAAACGCTTTGTTAGGTCAATGAAAACAGCTCCGGTTTGGTATCCTTTGTCTGTAGCATTGTGGATTGCTCCTGAAAATTCCAGGAGGGCGGTAGATGTACTGTGTCCTTTCCTGAAGCCGTGTTGCTGTGTGCAGAGGATGTTATACTTTTGCAGGTAGTCTGAAAGTTGGTCCTCCACAATACGTTCAAGGGCCTTGGAGAGGGGTTGGAGTATTGATATAGGTTGATAGTTACCAGGTAGGGACTTGTTACCACTTTTGAACACCGGTGTGACTATTGCAGATTTCCATTTGCTGGGGAATTGACTGAGGCAGAGGAAGAGGTTGAAAATTCTGGTGAGAGGGAGCAGCACCTCTTCCAGGGTAAGGGACAGTAGTTTAAGGTCTATAGTATTGCTGCTTGCTCTGGACTTAGAGATAGCCTTTTTTATATATTTGCGGACTTCATGTGCCCTGACCTTTTTGAAATGGAAGGGCGGTTGATTAGGACAAACAGTAGGCGAGGTTGGTTTTGGGGAGTCTACATCGGAGAAGAAGACCGGGGGGAGGACCCCACTAAGGTAGGTGAAAGTTGCATTTAGGGTCTTTGCCATGACCATTGAATCTAGAGTAGTGGCTCCATCAACAATCATTAGCGTAGGAGAGGATTTGGACTGCTTACCCGTGATATTTCTGATATTGTCACAAAAGGATCTCCCGTCACTCCAGGTGTTGGCGAGGGCATCCTTGAAATAGGAACTCTTCATCATTCGGATTTGTTTAGTGCAGTACTTGCGAGACTGTTTATACCTTTGGATGTCTGGCAGGGAGCCTGTGGCTCTAGCTATAGCCCAGAGGTGGTCCCTTCCTTTGAGTTGGGCCAATAGCTTGGCTGTGAGCCAGGGATTGGAGAGAGCTTTGATTTTGCACTTTTTTACTGGTGCATAGGAGTCGCAAGCAGTATTGAAAGTAGTGATGAAGTAATCAAGGGCTGTGTCAACATCTTGTGAATTGTATATTAGGGACCAGTCATGCTGCCTGAGACAGGCCTTGAGATGAGTCAGATTGCCATAAGGTAGTACTCTGCTTGAGATGGTTTTTGGAGGTGGCTTTCAGAACTTATTTGTCCAGGAACAGATAATAGGGGAATGGTCGCTGAGAGAGTCCGGGAGAATGAAGGTGTTATTTATGTGGGCTGGGTGGCTGGCAAGGATCCAGTCCATGAGGGTGCTAGTCCCTGATTTGTAATTCTTCCTACTAGGGGAGCTAACCATCTGTGTTAGGTTAGCTGACTGGATAGCATCCTTGTGGGACCCTACATCAGGTGCGAGCCAGTTGATATTAAAGTCACCAAGGAGAAGGAGCTCAGTGTCAGGAGGTTGTGATCTTACAAATTCGAGGACAGTCTGGAGGCTGGTCCCTGGGTCTTTTGGTGGGATGTAGACAGCAACAACAGTGAGGACTTTATTTTGGGCACCAAGGAGTAGCTTAACAGGAAGGAATTGCACTGAGGTGTTTGTGGAGGTAGTACAGACAGGGTGACTGGTGAGGTTATCTTTTATGTAAATTGCACAACCCCCCCCTTTTAGTAATCCTGTCATGTCTGAAAATACTGTAGCCTTGCAATGAGATGGCATGGTCAGGAGTATTGGGTGTCAGCCAGGTTTCAACAATGGCCAGGATATTGGGGTTATGTTGGCTGGCAAATATTTGAAGGGAGGCCAGCTTTGGAAGGAGGTTGCAAATATTTAGGGTGGCAATGGTGAGACCCCCCTCCATTTCAGCAAGATTTGTTGAACTGGAGTAAACAGGTCCAGGATTCGGATGGACACTTCCTGACATCAGGAGGAGGAGGAGGAGGAGCAGGAGTTTTAGAGCCATCTGATGCTGCTCATAGTATGTGAAATAATGTCTCTGCTGCTTGTCTGGCAGAATGCAGCGTATACATCTAGAGTCCCAGTGCAGGGTAATGGCTAGAAGCAGAGGTCAGTTTGCCCACGTTCCATCAGCGTGATTTGTCATAAGCAGCCAGTCCTTTGCAGGGGGGTGCCACAGGTGTGGGTAGGGAGGATTTGCCATGGTGCCAAATTGATGGTAATGGGTGTGTATAAGTAGAGTGGAGAGTGGAAAGGGGTAGCAGGTACTAAGAAGATAGCAGAGTGGAGGAAAGAAGGAGAGGGCTAGAAGAGGCAGGAGGAGGTGGCTGCGGAGAGGCATATCAGAAGAACAGAGATGTGTTTTAGAAGGTGGTGAGGTGCAGAGCAGGAAAATAGAAAAAAACGGCAGAGTGCAGGGGGCTGTGAAGCAGGCTTAGTGCAACAAAGAAACTAGCAGGAAATGCAGGTGGAGGGGGAGTGGTATAGCTAGGGGACAGGATGGGAAGCAGAATCAGGGGTGGGTCCTGAGAGCAGGGGGCACAGAGAAGAGACTATTTAATAAAGGTCGGAGGGGGGAAGGGGTGGGCATAAAATTTCGGCACTGAGCAGTGCAAGTGAATGGGCGCTGAGCCCAGCAACGCATAGTCTCAGAAACACCAATCTGTAGGCAGTGGCTGGAACCGGAGGCCAATCAGTGAGTGGCTCGGAGCGCGGTCGGCCAATAGCAGCCGATCACAGCTTCCCGAGCCCAGGGATGTCCTTACCCAGCTTTCAGGAGCCCAAAGGTGGCAGGTGGAGGAGTCAGGGGTGGCGTGGTTAACGGACACTGAACCTTGCCTACGAGGCACACGGCTGGCCCATTCAGGGCTCAATCTGGAGAGGGGAGAGGGGAGAGAGAGCAACAGACTGGAGTGAGTTGGCAATTAAGCAATTTGGAAACAAAAGGTTGTGACATAGTTTCACTAAGCTTGAGGTGGGGGGAAAATGCTGGAGAATGGCAGCAAGAGGGGGAGGCAGAAGAATTAAGTATTACAGGTGTAAATTGGAATGGTAGGGGGGCGGGGGTGGCAGCCAGAAATGATTGGACTCAACAACTTGATCTGGCGCCAGCTGGAAGGGACGGTAGGGGGCTGGGTAATTTTACCAGGAGCGAGAGAGAGGGAGGGAGATCAGAGAGAAAAAAAGAATTAAAACAACGAGAGTAGTTTTAAGAGGCAGGGGATAGACAGAGCAAGCAGGCAGGGCAACGACAGGGACAGAGAGACAGAGTCGGCACAGCATGGCACAGTGTAGAGCAAACTCTATTCAGGCGAGAAAAAACAGTAGAAATCACTGCTCAGGATCGGTTACAGGGAAAGACAGAGCATTCAGGAGGAGAGTTAACAACAGGCTTTACAGAGCATTCAGGAGGAGAGCTAACAACAGGCTTTACAGGGCTAGTGCAATATATCGGATTCGGCAGCTTAACTCAAAAAAATCATAAATATTCAGTAAAACACTGTGGCTACAGGATACAACGAAGCATATTTTTTGAAAAAGGAAAAGAATTCAGGCAGCAAGTCCAGGAGTAAAATTTCAGCACTGAGCAGTGCAAGTAAATGGGCACTGATGCCTGCAAAGCACAGTCTCAGAAACACCAATCGGTAGGCAGTGGCTGGAACCAGAGGCCAATCAGTGAGTGGCTCAGAGCACGGTCGGCCAATAGCAGCTGATCACAGCTTCCCCAGCCCAGGGGTGTCCTTAACCGGTTTTCAGGAGCCCAACGGCAGCAGGTGGAGGCATCAGGAGTGGCGGTTCACGGACACCGAACCGCGCCTGTTAAGGCACACGGCTGGCCCGCTGGGGCCCAATCCGCTTTCGAGCCCAATGGCAGGTGGGAGGCGCCAGGGCTGGCGGGTTCATGGACACCGAAACGTGCCTACGAGGCACACGGCTGGCCTGTTTGGGGCTCATCCGGCTTTTCGGAGCCCAACAGTGGCAGGTGGAGGCATCAGGGTGGCATGGTTCATGGACACTGAACCGTGCCTATGAGGCACATGGCTGGCCTGTTCAGGGCTCAATCTGGCTTTTGGGAGCCCAACAGTTGCAGGTGGAGGCATCAGGGGTGGCGTGGTTCACGGACACCGAACCGTGCCTACGAGGCACACGGCTGGCCCGTTTGGGGCTCAATCTGGAGAGGGGAGAAAGAAACAGACTGGAGTGAGTTGGCAATTAAGCAATTTGGAAACAAAAGGTTGTGACATAGTTTCGCTAAGCTTGGGGCGGGGGAAAATGCCGGAGAATGGCAGCAAGAGGGGGAGGCGGAAGAATTAAGTAATACAGGTGTAAATTGGAATGGTAGGGGGGCGAGGGTGGCAGCCAGAAACGATTGGACTCAACAACTTGATCTGGCGCCAGCTGGAAGGGGCAGGGGGGCTGGGTAATTTTACTGGGAGCGAGAGAGAGGGAGGGAGAGCAGAGAGAAAAAAAAATTAAACCGACGAGAGTAGTTTTAAGAGGCAGCGGATAGACAGAGCAAGCAGGCAGGGCAATGAGAGGGACAGAGAGACAGAGTCAGCACAGCATGGCACAGTGTAGAGCAAACTCTACTCAGGCGAGAAAAAACAGTAGAAATCACTGCACAGGATCAGTAACAGGGAAAGACAGAGCATTCAGGAGGAGAGTTAACAACAGGCTTTACAGGGCTAGTGCAATATATCGGATTCGGCAGCTTAACTCAAAATAATCATAAATATGCAGTAAAACACTGTGGCTACAGGATACAATGAAGCATATTTTTTGAAAAACAAGAAGAATTCAGGCAGCAAGTCCAGGAGTAAAATTTCAGCACTGAGCAGTGCAAGTGAATGGGTGCCGAGCCCAGCAAAGCACAGTCTCAGAAACACCAACTGGTAGGCAGTGGCTGGAACCAGAGGCCAATCAGTGAGTGGCTTGGGCAGTCAGCCAATAGCAGCCGATCACAACTTCCCCAACCCGAGGGATGTCCTTACCGGCTTCCAAGAATAGCGGCGGCAGGTGGGAGCATCAGGGTGGCGTGGTTCACAGACACCGAACCGTGCCTACGAGGCACACGGCTGGCCTGTTCGGGGCTCAATCTGGCTTTCAGGAGCCCAACGGCGGCAGAGGGAGGCGTCAGGGGTGGTGTGGCTCACGGACACCGAACTGTGCCTACGAGGCACACGGCTAGCCTGTTCGGGGCTCAATCTGGAGAGGGGAGAGGGGAGAGAGAAACAGACTGGAGTGAGTTGGCAATTAAGCAATTTGGAAACAAAAGGTTGTGACGTAGTTTCGCTGAGCTTGGGGCGGGGGTAAACACCGGAGAATGGCAGCGAGAGGGGGAGGCATAAGAATTAAGTAATACAGGTGTAAATTGGAATGGTAGGGGGGCAGGGGTGGCAGCCAGAAATGATTGGACTCAACAACTTGATCTGGCGCCAGCTGGAAGGGGCAGTAGGGGGCTGGGTAATTTTACCGGGAGTGAGAGAGAGGGAGGGAGAGCAGAGAGGAAAAAAAAATTAAAACAACAAGAGTAGTTTTAAGAGGCAGCAGATAGACAGAGCAAGCAGGCAGGGCAACAAGAGGGAAAGAGAGACAGAGTCAGCACAGCATGGCACAGTGTAGAGCAAACTCTATTCAGGCGAGAAAAAACAGTAGAAATCACTGCTCAGGATCAGTTACAGGGAAAGACAGAGCATTCAGGAGGAGAGTTAACAACAGGCTTTACAGAGCATTAGGGAGGAGAGCTAGCAACAGGCATTATAGGGCTAGTGCAATATATCGGATCCGGCAGCTTAACTCAAAATAATCATAAACATTCAGTAAAACACTGTGGCTACAGGATACAATGAAGCATATTTTTTGAAAAAGGAAAAGAATTCAGGCAGCAAGTCCAGGAGTAAAATTTCAGCACTGAGCAGTGCAAGTGAATGGGCACCGAGCCCAGCAAAGCACAGTCTCAGAAACACCAATTGGTACGGAGTGGCTGGAACCGGAGGCCAATCAGTGAGTGGCTCAGAGCACGGTCGGCCAATAGCAGCCGATCACAGCTTCCTCAGCCCAAGGATGTCCTTACCCGGCTTTCAGGAGCCCAAAGTGGCAGGTGGAGGCATCAGGGGAGGCATGGTTCACAGACACTGAACCGTGCCTATGAGGCACATGGCTGGCCTGTTCGGGGCTCAATCCAGCTTTCAGGAGCCCAACAGCGACAGGTGGAGGTGTCAGGGGTGGCGTGGTTCAAGGACACCGAACCGTGCCTATGAGGCACACGGCTGTATTTGGGCTCAATCCGACTTCCGGGAGACAGTGGCGGCAGGTGGAGGCATCAGGGGTGGCGTGGTTCACGGACACCGAACCGTGCCTATGAGGCACACGGCTGGCCCATTCGGGGCTCAATACGGCTTTCGAGCCCAATGGCAGCAGGTGGAGGTGTCAGGGGTGGCGTGGTTCACGGACACCAAACCGTGCCTACAAGGCACACAGCTGGCCCGATCAGGGCTCAATCTGGCTTTCGGGAGCCCAATGGTGGCAGGTGGAGGCGTCAGGGGTGGCGTGGTTCACGGACACTGAACCGTGCCTACGAGGCACACGGCTGGCCCGTTCGGGGCTCAATCTGGCTTTCGGGAGCCCAATGGCGGCAGGTGGAGGCATCAGGGGAGGCGTGGTTCACGGACACTGAACTGTGCCTACGAGGCACATGGCTGGCCTGTTCGGGGCTCAATCCAGCTTTCAGGAGCCCAACGGCAGCAGGTGGAGGTGTCAGGGGTGGCGTGGTTCAACGACACCGAACCGTGCCTATGAGGCACACGGCTGGCCCATTTGGGGCTCAATCCGGCTTTCGGGAGCCCAATGGCGGCAGGTGGAGGCATCAGGGGTGGCGTGGTTCACGGACACCGAACCGTGCCTATGAGGCACACGGCTGGCCCATTCGGGGCTCAATCCAGCTTTCAGGAGCCCAATGGCAGCAGGTGGAGGTGTCAGGGGTGGCGTGGTTCACGGACACCGAACCGCGCCTACAAGGCACACAGCTGGCCCATTCGGGGCTCAATCCTGCTTTCGGGAGCCCAACGGTGGCAGGTGGAGGCGTCAGGGGTGGCGTGGTTCACAGACACTGAACCGTGCCTATGAGGCACATGGCTGGCCTGTTCGGGGCTCAATCCAGCTTTCAGGAGCCCAACGGCAGCAGGTGGAAGTGACAGGGGTGGCGTGGTTCAAGGACACCGAACTGTGCCTATGAGGCACATGGCTGGCCCATTTGGGGCTCAATCCGGCTTTCGGGAGCCCAATGGCAGCAGGTGGAGGCATCAGGGGTGGCGTGGTTCACGGACACCGAACTGTGCCTACGAGGCACACGGCTGGCCCATTCGGGGCTCAATCCAGCTTTTGGGAGCCCAATGGCAGCAGGTGGAGGTGTCAGGGGTGGCGTGGTTCACGGACACCAAACCGTGCCTACAAGGCACACAGCTGGCCCGTTCAGGGCTCAATCCGGCTTTTGGGAGCCCAACGGTGGCAGGTGGGCGTCAGGGTGGCGTGGTTCACGGACACTGAACCGCGCTTCTACGAGGCATTACGGCTGGTTCGCTTGGGGCTCAATCCGCTTAGGGAGCCCAACGACGGCAGGTGGAGTGCATCGGGCGGCGTGGTTCACGGACACTGAACCATGCCTACGAGGCACACGGCTGGCCCGCTCGGGCTCAATCCGCTTTCAGGAGCCCAATGGCGGCAGGTGGGCATCAGGGTGGCGGGTTCACGGACACTGAACCATGCCTACGAGGCACACGGGGCCGGTCTGCTCGCTCCGTAATCAACCGCTGAGCCCAACGGCGTGCAGGTGGCGGCGCTAGTGCAAGGGTTCACGGATGACCGAACAATGCCTACGAGGCACACAGCTGGCTCGTTCGGGGCTCAATCTGGCTTTTGGGAGCCCAACGGTGGCAGGTGGAGGCGTCAGGGGTGGCGTGGTTCACGGACACCGAACCGTGCCTACGAGGCACACAGCTGGCCTGTTCCGGGCTCAATCTGGAGAGGGGAGCTAAGGGACGAACAGGAGGTTCTGTAGAAGCCTGTAGTGCTGTGGGTTTCTAGGGGCATTTAGAATTTGTCACTGTATCATGGGTGTGTTGGCCTGGTTGTGGATTTGCAATGTTGGTGGGATGGAGGGTTGAAGCAGTGTTGTCAGACATGGTGGTTAAAGGCAAGGGCTCACCAAGAAATGTAGCAAGGGCTTCGAGGGTATTGAAGCCTTTGGATGAGTCCCCCAGAAATAGGCGCATGACGGCCTGGTGGCACAATGCAAATTTAATTCCTCACTGGAGTAAAACAGCTTTGATGGGGTTGAACGCTTTGTGTTTGTTGGCTAGATCCTTTGAGAAGTTTCTGAAAATGGATATTCTATGCTCTTGCCATATAAGCGTTCCCACTTGTTTTGCACAGTTAATGATCCGTTCAGTATGGGCATAGTTTAGGAATCTGGAGATGATAGGCCTCGGTTTCTGATTCAGACAAGGCCTCGGACCCAAGGTGCAGCGTGATCTCTTAGTAGTGAGGTCTTGACCGGGTGGAAGTTTAAGCAGGACTGGTAACACATGTATTAGAAATGCACTAGTATCCCCAAGTTCTGCACCTTCAGGAAAGCCCAGGAATCTAAGATTATTGCATCTATTTCTATTTTCGATGTCATCAATTTTATCTTGTAGGTTTCTGATAACTCTGTCTTGTTCCCTGATGGTGGCACACAGGTCATTGATGGAGCTCTCATTTTGAGTTACTTTAACTTCAGTGTCATTCATTTTATGGTCAAGCATTTGCATATTAGTGCTGTTTTGCTGATAGGTTATTTTTAAGTCATTAATCTCATTGATAAGTTGCTGAAACATTGATTCCACTCTGCTAAGGGAGTTGTTTTACAGAGATTGCTCGGCCATTGTTGTAGGCCTGCATAAAGGAGCAATATAGCTGTAAAGAAATATATCTGTAGAGTTATAGTATGAAGAAAATATTTTACCAGAGCTGATCTGTGATGTTAGTAGAGTTAAGTTTTAGTTGCTGACAAACATTGGTAATCTAGGAGCAGGAGGATGGATGATGATAGATGGTAGTCCCAGGGAGAAGTAGAATTAAGCAGCCATCTTTAGCACAGCCAAGCCACGCCCTTTATGATGACACTTTTAAGAAAAGGATCTCAGCTCCTCTTGAACTATTGAATGCTATTTATAACTTACAGCTGGAAGGAATATTTGGAGAAATATGCATCGCACTCAGGATCTTGTGTACTCTTCCAGTGTGTGTGGCCGAGGGAGAAAGAGCATTCAGCAAGCTTTCAATAATAAAAAAACTACATGCAATCAACAATGAGTGAAGAACGCCTCAGCAATCTTGCAATTCTGTCAATTGAGCATGAACTTGCTGGAATAATAAATTTCAATGATATCATTAGAGGGTTTGCCAGTATGAAAGTGAGGAGATGGTATTCATCTTTATGGACTTTAAACTGAATTTAGCGGGAGGGTGTACATGGAATTTGCCTAATTTCATTATGTAACTTAGTTAAGTATAAGTAAAGTACGTTCTGTTATATAAAATTTACAGTTTTTTTTGTTAACTGGCGAGACGGCGCATTATTTATTTAAATATAAATTTGCTAATTTATTGATTTTATGTATGTCTTACAAGGGGATGGGATGGGAGGGTGAGGGGGGCCCAGTCCTAAAGGTGTGTCCAGGGCCCAGAAATTTCTATTGGCACCCCTGTATGGATCTGCAGGCAGATCCTGACCCTGACCATACAGAGGGTCAGGATGAGGATATCAGGGATCTTGGGGAAAATCCTGACCTAAAGAAGTTGCTGAATGATGATAAGTTCAAGTTTGTTAGTTTATTGTTGATCCACTATTTAAACCATTACAACATAAATACATTTAAAATACAATAAAAAATACAGTGGTCTGTAAATTAAACAATACATATAGTATTCCAGGAGTCCATTAATAGCAGGTACAGATAATCTTTCATCAATCTATTAACAAGAAGTAAGTCACAAGTAACCTGTTAATCTCAAATTCTATGTATTACTGATTTTGTAATATATGGATAAGCCGCAGTAATACTATACTAAGTTATACAAATATTTCCCAGTATTAAATCACTACTCTCAATAATACTATCCTGAAAAGTGATAATACTATTGTTTTTGCTGATAATACAGTACTGCAGTTCAAAGGTCATCTCCAACTGTAGTATTATCAATGGATAAATATATTACAAAAATAACAGAAAGATAAGTGTTTTACAAGGCAGTAATACCATTTCAAAGTTTTGGGGACTTTAGGACCTTTCAAGCTTCACTCTCGAGGTTCCATGTCCCCAAAACCTCTCAATGGTATTACTGTCTTGCAATACACACTTGTCTATTTTTTTTTTTACTCCTCCCGCACCTAGCCAGTCACTCTTTCGGACCCCCTCATGATCTTGCCCCATTGCTGCTTCCCCCGACCCCTACCGACCCACATTGCAACCAGCCCCAGCTGACCCCGGTGTATCCCTTCACCGGGGGGGGGGCTCTTACCTCTGTAGAACGGCCTGGTGGCCAACCAACGATCCTGGGGTGCTGCTGTGCCAGCATATTAAGGTCCAGGAGCCTGGTTGTGAGGGTTCTGGAGGGTCATCACCCGATCTGTCTGGTGCCATTTTTTCTGTGTTACTCCCCAGAGAGTGACGTGCCACTGATGTCAAGGTGAACGCCGACGTCTGTCACTCCCTCGTCTACTGGGGCTGACATCCTGCTGTGCTCCCAGCCTCCACTAGGAGCCAGCAGGCACCGAGCTGCAAATCCACCTCCCCTGAGAAGGCGCAGCCGCCGCCGGACGCCATTTCCCAGCCTCTCGGCTGGCCCTCCAGCAACACGCAGTCCATTCTCGAACCTGGGTCGCTAGCGCTGCAGACGGAAATCCAACCGTTGCGCCGGTGTGCCAGCCACTTATCTATTAATCTATTTAGAAATCTTTCTTTGACCCCTTTCCTTCAATTTACTTTTTTTATTTAATTTAACCAAGGATCCAAGTAGGCAAACTGCAGTATTTTTAGGAGACAGCCTACCCAGGCTCTCCCAAAGACTTATTTACCGCTCTGACTAATATATTCCTTGTTCAGGGGTCCATCAATGTGCCCAGCCAGAGACAAGTTCAAGACATAGAAATTTGACCTTATACTGAAAGCCATTAGTTAGTGCATAAGACTACTCCCAAATAAATTTATTTATCCCAAATAAAAACTAACAGATCACTGCCTCATCACCCAGATTGAAGCAACATGTAATACCTGCTTGGGCCCAACCCTGGGTCCTAATGGGGGTACCTCACAGTGCATGCTGCCCTGTATCCATCTTATATGACCTCTAGGTCAGGCACTGTCTGCCAGCCTGTATTACAGGCCACAAATACCGGGTCAAGGAGCTCGAGCTATGATTACACATTAAGTCATTTCACTTCATGCACAGATCAGAATTCAGTAATGGGCACAATAACATAACATGGCTATGCCACTCTACTGTATGGCCAGTGATATCCACTTGCTATAGAAATTAACAATCACCTCGTAGTGAGCTTCTATGGGCATTCTCAGATAACCTCTCTAAATTTACCACAGATATACTGCCATATAGCTCCATATGAACTTCCCAGATGGTATCTAAATAGTTCAAACTATAGGTTACAACAGGAGTCACTTACATAATAAGATGTATATTTCATGCATAGCCTATAAGTCCTGCATTTTCCATACAATATAACAGAAACATAGAAACATAGAAGTTGACGGCAGATAAGTATCGCAAGGCCCATCCAGTCTGCCCATTTTTTCTACCTTATGAATGTGCCATAGGCCTTTACTCTGTCAATGGCCTATCTATTCATACTCATCTGTATTGCTCCCTTATGCCTATCCCATGTCTGTTTGAAGCCCTGCACAGTATTCATATCCACCACTTTCTGAGGTAGGCCGTTCCATGCATCTACCACCTTTTCTGTGAAAAAGAACTTCCTCACCTTATCCCTTAATCAGCCTCCCTCTAATCTCATGCTGTGTCCTCTTGTTCTGCTATTTTTGTTATATTGAAACATGTTAGACTCTTTCACCTTGTTAATGCCCTTAATATGTTTGAATGTTTCGATCACATCACCTCTCTCCCTCCTTTGCTTTAGGTATACATATTGAACTCCGTTAATCTGTCCTCATATGTTTTCTGATGCAGTCCCTGCAACATTTTGGTTGCCCTTCTCTGGACTGCCTCCATTTTGCTAATGTCCATGTGCAGGTGCGGCCTCCAGTACTACACACAGTACTCCAGATGGGGCCTAACCAGTGTCTTATAAAGAGGGATTATTACCTCCCTCTTACAACTTGCAATACCCCTACTAATACACCCCAATATCCCTTGAGCCTTACCTACTGCTTTAGTAGTCTGCTTGGATGCTTTCAGGTCATTGGTGATGATGATGCCCAAGTCTGTTTCTTTCCTTGTGATTTCCAGTAACTCCCCTCCCAACCTATAAGTGGCGTCAGGGTTTCTCTTCCCTATGTGCATGATCTTGTACTTCTTTGCATTAAACCCCATTTGCCATTCTTCCAACCATTTTGCCTGTTTATCCAACTCTCTTCTCATTCTGCCCACCCAATCTTGATCATCTACTCTGTTGCAGATCTTGGTGTCATCTGCAAACAGACAAACTTTACCCTCCAGTCCAACTGCAATGTCACTGATGAAGATATTGAAGAGGACTGGCCCCAGGACTGATCCTTGAGGTACCCCACTTGTGACTTGCATCTCTCCTGACTGTATACCGTTTACCACCGCTCTCTGTTTTCTGCCCGCCAACCAGTTTGCCACCCAGTTTATCAATTTCTGACCCACCCTGAGCCTACCCAGCTTAGTAATCAATCTTCTATGTGGAAGAGTATAGAAAGCTTTGCTGAAGTCAAAGTAGGCTACATCAACTGCACCCCCTTGGTCCATCACTCTGAGATTATGAGATTAGTTTGACAGGACCTTCTTGTTGTAAACCCATGCTGTCTTGGATCCTGTGCTCCTATGGATTCCAGGTGTTGCACTATCCTTTCCTTAAGGAGTGTCTCCATAATCTATTTTTAATTTTTATTGCTTTTTCATTTCTCATATATATCCATACAGGAGGACAGGTGAGACATATTTGATAGAGTACAGGGTTGTTCACATGAGTATACATAAGATAAAGCTAATATATTACTGATACATTCTGAGGTACAGGAGTCCATAAATAGGAGCAAATCATGATACATAAGCCCTGTGGTAGAGCATTCGTTAAGAAACTAAGAATGTCTAATCTGTAATTAACTGAGTAAATGTTAAGCCGAAATGTTAGCCTGTTTAATACATCCTCTGTGTCTTCTCTATATATTGATTTATTCAACAGACTATACTAATATGCAAAAAGAACCCATTTTCTCCATCTAATTTCAAATGCAGTATCTGGTTTGGGTCCCCTCGAACAAAGATTTTTTAGTACATACAAGTTCTTCATTATTTGAAACCAATCACTGAGTCAAGGGGAGCAATTGCCTTTTTGGCTGCCAAAAGATATGTTACTAAGAAAGATCCTCATTGAATACGGAGACCCTCAGGTGGGATCGTCAAGAGAACCACTTCAGTGGTGAGCACCAACTCTTCTCCTACCAGTTCAGCCAGTGCAGATGCTATGTCCCGCCAAAAGCTCATGAGAGCAGGACATGACCAAAAGATATGGCAGTGGCCCGCCTTCTCCTCTCCGCATTTCCTCCAGCATTCCCCATGAAGGTCACCTAATGTTTTGGCTACTTTGGCTGGGGTATTAAAAAATCTGTTTCTTGTTTTCCAAGAGAATTCTCTCCAGTAGAAGGCCAAGGGAACCCCCATAAAAAGTTTCATATATTTATACCAGTTCTCTTCAGAAACAGGAATCTCTAATTCCTGATTCCAGAGTTCCTGCAATCCCCCATAGGTCACCTCAATAAGGTGTGGCCATTGTTGCCCTCTGACAGTGGCAATAAAAAGCTGCAAGATCGTAGGGAGTGGATTGGGCAGTGCTTCTCTGCAAGGGCCCCTCTGCATGAGAGAATACCTTAACGAAGTGTAAGTCTGAGAGTCTGCCAAGGGGATCCCATATATCTCATGAATCATCTGGAAAGGAAGGATCCCTTCTGAATCCATCACTTGAAACAAGAACCGTAAGCCCCTCTCATCCCATTGTTCCAGAGTCTGCAATGCGTGCAGGAGAAGGGGGGACATTTCTGACTTGATAAGCTTTAAGAAATAAGAAACTAACTCCCAGTCTCCCAAGGTCTTCAGCTTATACCAGATTTTTAAGTTGGTGCACATACCTTGAAAGTATGCATGGGTACCTTCCAGGGAAAAATTTGCAAAAAAGAGGACCTGTATGAAATCTTGAATTCGGTTGAGGGTTTGATCAAAAGTTTTCCATGGGAGAGTATATGTTGAGTTGCTCCAGTGCATGATCCTCACCAATACAGTGGGCTGGGCATATTTTAGCAGATTGGGGAGAGCAAGGCCCCCCCCACCTTAGGAAGTTGTAGAATAGGCCACCTAATATGGGGTCTCTGACCTCACCAGACAAATCCGGCCAGGGTATGATTCCAGGAAGTGAAATAGGAGGGGGTTGGAAACATCGGGATAGTCTGGAATAAATATAGCAGCCCAGGAAGAATATTCATATGTATAAGATAAATCTTAAGGTAGAACGGGAGATGAAGATGAGATCATGCTTGAATGTCCCCTTCTATTCTTTGGGAAAGTGGTTCATAATTCAATAAAAGTGTATTTTGGACATTCTGTGGAAGAATCACTCCTATATATTTAATTTTGGTACTCCACCACTTAAAAGGGAACCGAGTTTTAATATGATGAGGAGGGGTATAATGGAAGGAAATTACTTCAGTTTTTGAGGAGTTTATACTATAACCAGAGACCTGGGCAACATTTTCTAGTATATCCCAGAGGGGTGGGAGAGACCAAACTGGGTAAAGTATGGAAAGAAAAGTATCATCTGCATTGAGAGCCAATCTCCATTCCCTCTGAACAATTGCTATTCCCGAGATGGCCTGGAAGTCGTGGATAGCCATAGCCAAGGGCTCAATGTAGAGGGCAAATAACAGTGGGGATAGAGGGCATCCCTGCCAGGTGTCTCTCTCAAGTGGTATCAGAGAGGATCCCCCATTAAGTTTAATATATGCTTTTGGGGAGGTATACATCCCCTTCAGTGATTTAAGCACCTCGTCTGGGAAACCGAAAGCTGTCAGGACCTCCCAGAGATATCCCCAGGAAACTCTGTCAAAGGCCCTGTAGGCATCTAGGCTAAACAACATGGAGGAGGAGGAAGGGATCTGGGACATATTCTCCATTAGGTGAATAGTTCACTGAACATTGTCAGTGGTTTGCCGAGCCCTCAGGAAACCGGCTTGATCCAAATGAATCAGACCCGGCAGGATATCCTCTAATCTACAGGCCCATATAGACATGTAAAGTTTGTAGTCACAATTAAGGACCGAGATGGGTCTATAAGAATCTGTTGCTATGGGATCTTTATCCAGTTTCAGTATGGTAGTTACAGTTGCATATGCCCACGAGGCTGGGGGGGCACCTTACTGTATGTCCACGAAAGCCTGACGAGGCGTGGGGGAGGTAGTAGAGTAGGTGCCAGTACCTTGTACCCCTCAATAGCGAATCCTTCTGGGCCTGGGGATTTTAAGGTCTTAGCTCTGCTGATTGCTGATTGAATTTCAACATCTGTGATAGGACTTAACAGACTGGCTGTATGGTAGTCTGTAAGCTTGGGGAATGTCAAAGTGGATAAAAATTTCCTAATGGCTTCAGGGGTAGGTGGGGACTACTCTGCATATAATGCTTTGTAAAAAGTTTGAAAAATATCCATGATTTCTGCACACCTATACTTCACCTCCCCTGTTTTAGAGTCCCGGATTTTGGTGATAGTGCCCATGTGTTTAAAGGCCCGGACCTGTTTTGCTAAATTTCTGGCCCCCCGAGAACCCCCCTCATAATAGAATTTCTTAGTATATAGGAGTGCGGCCTGTACCTTATAGTCTAATATCTTCTGTATTTCAGCTTGTACCAGTCTAAACTCAGCAAGGGGGACCCTTTCACCCTTTGCTGATCTACCCTGTAACTCTGAAAGGTTCGCCAATAGGGTCTTATATTTGGTTTCTTGTTGTTTGGCCTTACCAGCTGAGTAGGCTATTATTTCTCCCCTAATTACTGCTTTTAGCGTGTCCCAAATTACTGCAGGAGATATATCCAGGGTAAGATTACCAGTGAGGATTTGGGGAATGCATGTTTGCATCTTTAAAATAAACTCAGGGTCTTGAAGGTGGGAAACATTAAGTCTCCAATGAGTAGTTTTTATAGAGGCTCCCAAAATAACTTTTAGCATTAAGGGTGCGTGGTCCGAGAGAACCTGAGCCTCTATCTCAATATCCTGTATCTTGTCTAGTATTTGGTAGAGGCAAAAATGTAATCCAATTTGGAGAATGTATGATGCCTTGCTGAATAGAAGGTGTATCCCTCCGTGATAGGAAAAAAATGTCTCCAGACATCAGTTAGGCCCAGCTGGGAAAGCTGCGCCAGAAGAAGTTTTTGAGTAGAGGAGTTTCTGTATGCCTGGGGATGGGAAGAATCCTTCTGAGGTGAGAGGGTAATATTAAAATCATCTCCAGCTAGTATTATTCCTTTGTGTATATCTATTCATTTGTTTAAGAATCTGTGAAGTATCTGTGTGGGATCCCCGTGGGTAAATATATATTAACAAGAGTAACCTCCTGATTAGCCAAATGGCCCTGAACAACAATGAATTACCCATCTGGGTCAGCATATTCTTGCTCCTTTATAAAAGAAGTGGTTCAAGGGATCAATATGGCCACACCCCTATGTTTTCCAGTTCTGCTTGAGGAGGAGGAGAAGACCATTTAAGGGCTGCCCGCAGCAAGTTTGGCATGCTCTAAAGGAGATAGATGTGTCTCCTGTAAATAAATTATATTGGCTCCCTGTTTATGTAAGTACTGCTGGAGCCTGGATCTTTTAATTGGGTTATTGATCCCATTTATGTTCAGGGACAGGAGGTGGATTATTTTATCAGCCATTTTAAATTTAGAATAAAACCAGGCCTTATTGAAAAATGCTGCCTCTCCCAGCCAGACATGGTCCGTCTCCCAGGCCTCCCCAACTGATCCCAGGCATTACCCTCTGCCCCCCTTCCTCACCAAGAATTATTCCCCCAATCTCCTCCCTCAAATATGTACCACGGTAATACAATTATTTACATTTTTTGTATATAAAGGTTTCCATACCCTTTCTGTAGAGCTTCAATTCATTGCTTTACATCTCTACCTATATGAAAATCTGTCTCACTGTATATCCAAGCAAAATAACCATCATACATAACATTGATCATTAATCTTAACCTGTCTATGTGCATTAAAAATGCAAAATTATGTACAGTTATTGCAGCTTTGTTAAGCAGCCAGTGTATTATTCAGACTTCCAAATGTGGGGAGGTGACATTTCTCCTTCCTGTGCCAATAAGGAGAATTTTACAGCATGGTGTTCTCCTCAGTGGTGGAGGTAATCCCAATGCCCGAGAGCTCGGGGCCTCCAAGGAACCAGAAAAGTGTTCCCTCAAAACTAAGGAAAACAACAACAAAACATAAATCTCAGGTAAGGGAAATCGGCGAATAGGTAAACTGCAGCTAGTTAACCCCTTCCTCTGCCCTGACTATCTGAGGTATCCAAAACAACAACAACAACAAAAAAAAAAAACACTAAAACAAGTGCCTGTTTTGTTGGGTGCTTTTAAATGCAAGGACTAAAGGCACATAAGTAGCCCATACTAGGGCCTTCTTGTTATATGTAAAAAAGCAAGGCAATGTGGGAGATGAGGTAACATTTCTCTCCCTGAACGTTTAGCCTAGAGATAGTAGCATGCATTTGTATTTTCACTAGTGCAAGGCTTAAATTTCATGACCAGCATTTAAACTGTAAGCAAACTAAAATGTATAATGTTGCAGCCTGATCAATAGTCCATGAATGTCCAAATCCAGGATTGCCATAGCCCCTGAAATATATAGTAGGGGTCCAAATTTACCCCTATGCATATAATATGCTTATAAAGGGGGGAATGCCTCACCTCATGGCTGGCCAGCAAGTGACGCCAAGCTAGCCCAAATTAGAGGGTCTGCTCAAGGTCTAGAGCCACATCAGCATTGAGGGAAGCCAATGACCCCATTAAATGGGTGTCCCCCTCTTCCCAGACCCAGTAACCTGTAAAAATCACAATGTTTTAAGGCCTCAGTCCAGTCGAGTATCCCAGGTCAGTTTGCCCGTGCTGCAGCGATAGTCATCATGGAGACATCCCCGACAGCGACAGCCGCAGTGCTGACTGTCTGCATTGCTTCCGAGTATCTATCGGGAGGCTCCACCCCCCACACTCCCAGTCTTTAGGATTCTAACTCTGAGTCAGAGTTGGACTGGGGGGACAAACACCCAGCGAGGTAGTCCCGATCGCCATACAGACCACCACAGTGACTGGCGGATTTTGCCCGATTCCTGTTGCTGTGGTGGTCTTCGTGATCAGGGAGTCGCTGCAGCAATGGTATACACCCCAGGTCCAGCATCTCTTCAGTAAGCTGCCAGCACAGTGTGGACTGCAGTAAGTGCCTGTTGTCTGTCTTTGGATTTGGAAGGGACAGTCTGCCATCTCGCTGGTTGTGGCCGGATATCTCCAGGTCCATTTGCTTTATCTGGAAAACGCAAGCCAACTTTGGCGTCCTGGGCTGTGGTAAACTCCATCTTTCCTGTTGGTAATTGCACTACAAGCTGAGCAGGGTATGGTGAGGTGAATTTGTATCCAGCTGCTTTAATAACCGGTAGCAATGGTAGATATGCTCTCCGCAGTCGCATCATTTTTGGAGCATAATCATGTTCAAAATATATGCATGTCTGTCCATAAAATGTCTTCTGTTTTCTCCAGGCTATTAGTAGTATCTGCCCTTTTGTGGCATAGCTGTTAAAGTGCAGGATAATCGAGCGAGGTGGAGCATTTTGTGTTGTGGGATTCAGGGCCAAGGCCCTGTGTACATGTTTCAATTGCAGTTCGAAACCCTGGGGCAACTCTAGGGAGGTGTGTAATAAGGCCTCTATGAATTCTTTTATGTTTGAGCCTTTGGTGCCCTCTGGGACACTACATATCCTGATATTTTTTCACCTTGTATGATTCTCAAAGTCCTCCTGTCATGCTTCTAGCATTTCCTGCTGGTCCTGTAATTGCTGGTCCTTGGTTTCAAGGTCATCTACCCTATTTTCAGTCTCTGTCCCTTGCCTCTCCTGCTCGTCCATGTGCTGCTCTAATTGCATAACGTCATGGCGTAATTCACTATACATTTCTTTAATTTCAGCTTGGAAAGTTAACAGTTCCTGGTATATCACATCCAATTTTGCTTTTTTAGCTTTTGGTTTACCATGCTTCTGTTTAGTTTTAGCCGAGAGTCGATGAGTTTCTCGAGATGCCATCGCTCATTGCTCTGAGCAGTCAGAAGCCTCAGAATCGGATTGGGCTGCAGGATCTTCCATCCCGGAAGACAAAAGATTACTTGCTCTCTATTTTTACTATTCTCCTTTCCCCACAGTTGTCGGCTGTGATATTTGAGGTGCAGGACCACGATGTTTGCTGAGGCAAAGGAGATTTTAGTCAGGGCAGATTCCAGTAGCTCGTCTAAGCTGCCATTCTCCCCAGAGCGGAACCGAAAGTCCCTCGAGTGTCTCCATAATCTTGTCCAATACTGAGGTAAAACTGACTGATCTGTAGTTCCCTGTCTCCTCCCTGCTACTACTCTTATGGAGCGGGATCACATGAGCCCTTCTCCAGTCTTGTGGGACCTCTCCTGTGCTCAGAGACTCAATAAACAGTTCTGCTAATGGCTCTGCTAGTTCCACCCTTAGCTCCTTTAGTACCCTGGGATGTATGTCATCAGGTCCCATTGCCTTGTCCACCCTGAGCTTATCATGCTCTTGTAAGACCCTTTCATTTTGTGAAGGAACATGTGCACACCCCCTCCCCCCTGTGTCCATGGTGCCGAGCAGTGGGCCCTGCCCTACCTTCTCCTCAGTAAATACTGAGCAGAAGTATCTATTTAGGATAGATGCTTTTCCTTGGTCCTCTCCACACACTTCCCCTTATCCCCTTTGATCTTAGCAATACCCCCTCTGGACTTTTACATTTTACTAATGTATCTATAGAAAGTCTTGCCCCTTCTTTTACTGTTCATGCTAGTGTTTCCTTGGTTTTGACCTTTGCCTGCCTGCCTTCCCTGCTTCCCATAGGGAAGTTTGGTATGCCTTCCTATCTTCATCCTACTGTGTTCCCTTATATTGCCTGAAGGCCAGCCTTTTGGCTCTGACCTTTTCTGATACTGTATTTGAGAACCAAAGTGCTTTCCTCCTTTTTTTGCTCTTGCTTTTCTCTCTAACACAATGGGATGTTGCTTCAATTATTGCATCCTTAATGCTTGCCCACTTTGCCTGTACCCCCGCATCTGTATTTCTTCTTGCCAGGGCTAGCTTAACTCTGTTGGCCATCTTATCAAAGTCAGATCCTCTGAAGTCCCTTATTTTTGCCTTGGAATGGGATGATTTAGTTCTAGTGGCCAAATTGAACCATACCATGTGATGGTCACTGGACACCAGGTGACCTTCTACTTGGAGATCTGTGATCCTTTCCCCATTAGTTAGTACTAGATCATCTAGGATTGCCCTGTCTCTTGTGGGTTGTTGTACAAGTTGTTTGGAGCCCTCCCCCTGCAGGGAATCCACCATGTGTCTAGTTCTGGTGGATGTTCCTGCTGAAGTCTCCCATTATCAGAACCTCCCCTTTAGCTGTCTTGTTTCTTATATCTTCTGACAGTAATGTGTCTATGTCCTCCCCCTGGTCTGGAGGCCCGTAGACAACCCCAGATCATATGGCTGTCCCATTTCCTGTTTCCAGGGTGACCCACAGTTCTTCTGGCTCCTTATGTGTATTCTGAATTTCTGTGGCTTTGATATCTTCATTAACATAAAGGGCCACTCCACCCCGCTCCCCCTTTTTGAACCTTGGTCTCTTCTGAACAGTACCTAGCTGGATACTGAAGTCTCCCAAGTGTGGTTACTGGTGAACCATGTCTTGCTAATGGCTACTATGTCCAGTTTAGCCTCTGTCATTGTTGCCTCCAAGTGTGGGATCTTGTTTCCCTCACTGCAGGCATTTGCATACATGATTTTCCATTGGGCAGATTTCGTGTGTTAGTTGGTGGGGAGGTCCGCATTTCTTCTTTGTGCTGGTATGGGGAGCCTGACCTTTTTCCTTATCTGGTGATGCAAATGAACTATAAACATGCTGAACTCCTGTTTGATGACTAGCTGAGGGGGGAGGGGTGTTCTTCCCATTTGATGTATTGGGGGCTGCACCCCTCTCTCCATTTGCTAGTTTAAATATTCTGCAAAGACATCAAACTTCTGCCCCAAAAAGCACTGACTCCCTCCTTAGTCAGATGCACTCCATCGAATTTAAAGAACTTTCACTCCCAAAACTGTTGCCAGTTACCTACAAATTTATGTCCTTCTTCCTGGCACCAGCCCTTGAGCCACATGTTTAGCTCCCCTATCTTCCCTTCTCTGACCTTCCATCTGTCTGATCCCCTCTCCTAGACTGCCAGGATCTCAGAGAAGGAAATGTTGGATGAAATGGATGACAGTGTGTCTCCCAGCCTGGTCAGGTGTTCCTTGGTCTCTACAACTGACCAGTTAGTGAGATTGTTTGTCCCTATGTGTACCAGGGCATTGATGTTTTCTCCTGCTTCCTGCACAATTTTAGCAATGCGGTCAGTGTCTCTCCACACTGATGTACCTGGGAGACAGCTGACCATTACCCCAGGCTGGAGGTAGATATCAACTTCCCAAATCATGGAGTCTCCTTTGATCAGAAGTGTTTTGGATTTACTTTTTGCTATTTTTGTTTTGGTCCCTATTTTGGGTTAGTTTTGTTGTGCTAGTTCCTATGCTGCAGTGTCCTGCTCTGCAATGTCCTCTGCCCCTTTGTTTGATTTTGGAGATAGAGGCAGACACCTGTTTGTAGTTTTTATATGGTTTGTGGAGGTGATATATTAGAGAGCACAGAGTGATGGGGCACCCAATATGCCCCTCCTAACCACCTGCCAACCTCCTGGACCAATTACCCTCTGTGGTCGAGGTGCTTCAGTTGGATGTTGGACTTAAGATACTTAAGAAACAATTGCTAAAACACTACATATAGACAACTACAAAAATATTAAACAGATAATATATGCAAGCCATCAACACATCAAAAAAACACATCAAATGAAAACAACTTAAAATTCTTTGTGGGAGTTCCAATCTACTCCTGACTTATAAAGTCAGAGCATCTCACGTGTTCACACCTTTACCATTCAGGAGAAAATCTCACCCAAACAGGAGTTGAAGGCTCTATTTTACACTGGAGTCCATTAATTCTATATGGCAGTACTGTGTAAGTTTGTGGGACTATAGTCAGTTAATGCTAATGACATGTCTTAGTCTTTATTGAATTCCAAAATGTTGTCAACATTTCAGGCTAAACTCAAGACCAAGAGCATAGTCATAAGTAGTGCTTCCCTGTGCAAAACGCTTCCCTTTTGCCACTTAACAGGCCACTGCCAACCATTTTTCGTAGTGAGATAAAGACATCTGGCTGTGTATCTACAAATGCTGGCCCAGTAAAATGTTCTCTCAAAATCATGCTCTTTCTCTCTCACAAAGACTTCTGGCTATTGTTTCACCTTGCTTTATTTCAATATTAATTCCCATTATAAACTGGCTGCTGTTTCCAAAGGCTTTAGAGGATTTACCTGTGTGTAAGGATTATTTCCAGTCACTCCTAGAAGCACATTTTCAGAGTCAAATAACTGTTGTACAGTTAACTCAGCAATGAATCATTCCCTTGAAGTCTGCCATAAAAATGCCTTTTGATGAATGAACTGTTAACTCTAATTGAATAAAATGGTCTGAGACACTGGGATGCTGTAGCTAAAACAAAAGAGAGTCTAACATATGGGGAGCAAACATTCACTTAGCTGCTACTTTCTTTCTCTATCACAGAGTCCAGCAGCCATCAAAAGGTATCTCCATCCTTTTAAAGTAATTGGAGGTCTTTTTACCTATTAAGGTTTAATGTCTCCCACATTAAATTTTCACCTCCGTTTCACTGAGACACCGATAGCACTTGTAGGCTTATTAAACAGGATCAGCTCTCGGCCTTTAAACACTCTACCATTCCCAGAGATTGAGGCACCTCCATCCATCGGTTCACCTCCAATACATCTGTGAACAGACACAAAAGAAAAAACACTCCTCCAAGAGCAGTCACCTGGCAGTTTCATGCTTTACCCAGACTCCCAGCCCTTATCGACAAATGGCATACCTGTACATGAAAAAGAATACCTTTCAGCATGCAAGGGCCTACAGTTTATCAGAAAAATCCTTCTTTGGTTCTCACCAAATTATCAGGGATAGCACACAAACAGGGTATCCACATCCCAATGTGACAAAGGGCAACTCACTAATGGTTTGACACCCTTTATCAGACTTTTCAATGTTCCTTTAGTATGCTGTAAATTTAAGTTTACTTATCACGAGGATGCTCCTCTCGGTGACCAGCCGAGCTTTCGGACACCTCACTCACAGTTGGTGCACTCGAGTAACTAGAAGCTGAGCAGAGCCCAAACAGCCTGCTTTGTTAGCTGATAAAGCTTAAACAGCTGTAAATAAGCAAAACAACCATAGGGAAAAAATGCAGAAATGTCTAGGCAAACACAGGACCATGAGGAGAAGAGCAGCAGTGTGACCACCTTGCCGCTCCTTGCTTGAACTTGAATTTGAAGATAAGGAGGAACTCTTTGAGGAGGAGGAGGAAGAGAAAGAGGAAGGGGAGTGTACAGAGCTGAAGAGGAAGATTACAATCCCTCCCCTGTTTGATAACAAATCCTTGTCCTGTCTGATAACTGAGGCTTGTAGGACATTACAGCTGAATAAGGTGCAATCCATGGAGGCATTAGATGTAAATCCTATCTTGTCTGTGTCCTCCTCCACTACAAAGTGGTTTCAAAACTTTATTCACTGTGATCAGATTATTGAACAAGAATGGACAGGTGTGGAACAAAGAAAATATCTGCCAAAACCCAAGGTATGGCATTTCGCCTTTTTGGAAGAAAATACCCACAAGTGGGAAACCCCTCCCCTGGCAGATAAGCTATACATAATTTTGTCAGACGCACTACTATCCCAACTGAAGAGTCTTTGGCCTTAGTGGATTCACATGACAAGTGAGTGGATGCATTGCGTAGGAAAGCCTTCGCCTCTGATGGCGCAAACCTCTGCACCTCCTATGCCTTCTTTATTGTTGTCAGAGCCATAAACTTGGGTAGTACATCAAGTTGGTGAGAGAAAATCCAGCATGATCAGAAACAGTGCAGATAAAGCCGTGAAAGTCAAAACCACACATGCAGAATACAGCTGGGGACAGAAGAAAATGTAAGTTACAAAATTTTACCGGAGCTATGATCCATGGCGGTGTGGTTGTTGTAATAGTAAATCACACTTTCCCAAAAATTCTCACCAGTATTCTGCATGCACAGTTTTGACTTTCCTGGTCCACCCTTCTCCTGGACTCCCTAGACCATAAACGTATCCTTTGCTCGCTGCTCCTTGGCACTAGCATTCACTGGTGACATCAGCATCCCAGCACTTACCCCCACTGTCTTGCCCAACCCTGGCACTTCGTGTCCTCTGACAATGCCTCCTGGCTGCAGCCCTCCCTCCCTCCCTCTTTTTCCCCCTCCCTCCCTTTATCCCACCACTTCTGCCTTCATTTCCACCTGTTTCTCCTCCACCTACCTCCCTTTACACCCTTCCTCTACCACTCCCCTGCCTTTCTGATGCCTATTTTCTCTTCCTCTCCTTCTATTTCTTCCTCCTTATTCCCCCTCACCTCTATAATGCCCCTGCTAGCAATAGTTATTGTTTAGAACTATGTCATGTAAAATATTTGTTACAAACTGTTATTATGTACTGTCTTGTTGTAATCCTTGATGTGGAACCTTTGTAAAAGAGCCCTGTCTCAAAGGTATTTGTAATCCTAGACCTGAATAAATAAAAAATTAAAAATGGTTTTCACCACACTGTTTTTATCATGCTGTATTTCTTCTCACCAACTTGATGTGAAGCCTTAAACTTGTGGGGTACAACCCTGGGCAGCTTTGTTCCCCCAGATTCAGAGGAGGCAAGCATTTTGCAGTTGGTATCCATGGCCACCACCTTTCCAGGGGATGCTACAATGGAGAACTTATACATGTCAGCTCACACTTCTTATCATATTGTGTCCACCATGTGAGACATGTGCCTTTGACATTGGGTCACTGATCAGGTGTTAAAGACCAAGCTGTTTAACTTATCCTTCAAGGGAGGCTTATTCTTTGGTTCAGGCCTGCATGATATTATGAAGGATATCAAGGATAAAAAGGGCCACCTTCTAGTATCAAAACAACAGCAATGGGTCAGTTCAACTCCAAAAGGTCAAAGAGGAGGTTGATTGAGGCAGTATCAAGGGGGCCGGTTGTCCCTTCGAAACATTGGGAACCAGAGGAGCAAAGGCTCCTATTCTGGTTTCAAGAGCAATAGAAGCAGAGGAGCCCTTGCTCGAAGACATAATGGAGGCCCAAGGTGAAGAGGGAGTACCTCACAATGAGAGTACATAGACCCATCTCTGCCTCCCATCTCTTGATGGAAGACTGCACAATTTTTACACAAGATAGGCCCAGATAACATCAAATGCTTGGGTTCTGAAGATTCTGGCTTTATGTTATGCAATAGAGTTTTCAGTCATTCCCTCAAAGAGGTATTTTCTGCTGTCCCCTGTACCAAAGGATCCCATGAAGAGGAAAGCGGTGTTGCAGACATTAGATCACCTCTCACAAATTAGGAATATTGTTCCGTGTCTCCCAGTGAGCATGGTCAGGGATTCTATTTGATTTATTTTGTAGTTCCCAAGAAGTCACTTGGAGGGGGTAAGTATCAGATCTATTCTGCATCTGAAACACCTAAACAAGTTTGCTTGCTACATGACTTTCAGGATGGAGTCCTTACATTCAATTATCCAGGTTGTCCAATGGGGGGATTATCTAGCATTCATAGACCTGAGGGATGAGTAGCTCCACATTTCCATCTGGCAGTCTCATCAGAGGTTCCTCAGGTTCACAGTCCTGAAACAACACTTCTAGTACAGGGCTCTCCCATTTGGGCTGGCAACAGCCCCCAGGGTGTTTTTGAAGGTGCTCATAGTCTTGGTGGCTTAACTCTGACAGGAGGAAAATCATGTCTGCCCCTACCTGGATGACTTGCTCATTTGAGCACATCTGCACCATTGGTAAGTAAGTCAGTGATGAGGACTCTGGAGATTTTGGAGTCCCACGGCTGGGTAATAAATTGGGAGAAAAAGCTGTCTTGCACTGCCACAGACCCTGGAGCACCTGGGAGCAGTGTCCAAGATGGATAAGGGGAAGGCCTCCCTCTCGTCAGCCAGGAAGGGGACCATGTTGCAAGAGGTTCAGTGACTGAGGAGCAAATCGTCAGCTTCAGCTCATGGTTCTATGTGGATTTGGGCTTCATGATGGAGACAATAGAGCTAGTCTCATGGGCTCACCTTCACATGTGGGCCCTGGGATCTGACCTCAGAGGACTATCAGGTCAGGATCCCAGTTTCCCCACTCCTATGGCAGTCTCTGAGTTGGTAGGTGAGTTTTTAGTATATGAGTAGGGGGTGTCCCTTGGAAGTTCCCCCAGAGTTGATTCTGAGAATCAATGCCAGCCTGTCTAGTTGGGGGCAGTGCTAGACAACATTCCCATGCAGGATACTTGATCAGTACAGGAACAGCTCCTATACATCAATGCCCTGGAGGTGAGGGCTGTGTGCCTTGCTCTCCTTTAT
This sequence comes from Neoceratodus forsteri, assembly GCA_016271365.2. Lineage (NCBI taxonomy): Eukaryota > Metazoa > Chordata > Ceratodontiformes > Ceratodontidae > Neoceratodus > Neoceratodus forsteri. Next base: position 365,983,665 of record CM028131.1, on the reverse strand, counting down.
TTTCAAAATTGGGTGCAGTCAAAAGCTGTGGAAATAAGGTAAGATAATGCTGTCACAGTGGCATACATAAACAATCAAGGGGACACAAAGAGCAGAGAGATGTTAAAAGAAGTCACCAATCTCCTGCTCTGGGCAGAGAAAAACCTTCTCTAATAGCAGTTCACTAGGCAGGAGAGTTAAACATTCAGGCTGATTAGCTAAGCCTCGAAAATGTCCATTCAGGAGGTTGGATGCTGCAAGCATAGGTGTTTGACCTTCTGTGCCAAAGATTCAGTCGTCCACAGATCAACCTGTTTGCCTCCAGCTAGAATATTCAAGTGCAGTGGTTCTTCTTCCACTACAGGTGTCCACAGGTGGAGGCAGTGGGTGTCCTGTCACAATCAAGGAATTTTGGAAGCATGTATGCCTTCCCTCCTCTGCCCCTCAGCACTCAAGAAGAAGCTTTCTTCTAATAGCTCCAGAGTGGTCAGAAGGCTGTAGTTCTTGGACTTAGTGAACCTAGCTCAACACCCACCATTTCAACTTCCAAAATGGGGGGTACATTCTATCCCAAGGTCCAATTTTGCATCCAAATCCAGGAGCAATGCAGCACAAGGTCTGGCTTCTGAAAGGAGGAAACTCCTAAAACAGGGTTTCTCTAAGACAGTAGTGGACACCCTAATGGCTGCCAGAAGGAATTCCACATCAGCAGCTCATGCACATGTATGGACCACCTTTTCAGCTTGTGCCGGAGAGAAAAAGTTCAGGCCTTCTAAAGCCATGGTTCTGCAGATTCTGGATTTTCTGCAGGAAGGAGTGGAAAAAGGTTTGGCATTGAGAACCATGAGATGTCAGGTGTTGGCTCTGGGAGCCTCCTTGGGATCATCCTTAGGGACTAACCTGAAGGATATTCATTTTCTGTGAGCTGTCAGCGGGAGCTGACCTCTGTTACAATCCCCTGCTCCTCTGTGGAATCTGAATCTAGTCCTAAATGCTCTTTGTAAAGAACCCTTTGAACCACTGTCATTGATACCACTGGATGTGCGTTCTTACAAGGTGTACTTTTTAATTGCTATGTGCTCAGCCAGGAGGATTGGTGAACTCCAGGCTTTGTCCTGCAAACAGCCTTACCTCGTCATGCATAAGGACAAGGTGATGCTCAGAGCAGTTTCATCTTTCATTCTGAAGGTCTCTACAGTCTATCATGCGAACCAGGAAATTTGTTTCCAATCCTTCTGTCTACAACCAACTCACCCAAAAGAGAAGGAGTTGCACAAGTTAGATTTGCAATGGGCAGTTAGGACATACCTTAGCTGGACTGCTGAGTTCTGGAAATTGGATAGATTGTTCGTACTTTTTGAAGCAGCCAAGAAAGGACAAAAAGCCTCCAAGGAGACACTGGCAAGGTTGGTGAAGGCATACATTGCCAAAGCTTATGTTGCAGAAAAGGAGAGGGCTCCGGCTCTCATTAGGGCTTACTCCACAAGAGCTATGACCACCTCCTGGGCAGAGAAAGGTGAGGCATCTGTTTTAGACTTGTTCAAGGCAGTAATGTGGTCCTCTGTCCACATATTCACCAAGCATTACAGATTGGTTGTTCAAAGTTCCACTGATGCAGCCTTTGGTCACAGAGTTTTACAAGCGGCAGTTAGCAGGTAAACTATTTTCCTGTTTTGCAGTTGATGTATGGGATAACATTCTCCCCTGCCCATTTTTTCATGGGTACTGCTTCTTAGAACCCATTTGTAATGAATCCCATTAACAATGTGGAGTGCTGCAGAAAGAAGAAATTTCTTTATACTTACCATAATTTCTTTTTCTGTTAATGCCAAAATTGTCAGTGTGGCCCAACCATGAGCCTTGCTGCTGTGAGAGAATATTGTCTGGTTTGCTAGCACTGGGATGTTCATTGTTTTGTAATAAACTTCTGATTGTAAGCCTGTCTGGACATTCTTCTGTGTTTACCTGCTGAATTTGTATATATAGATATGCAAATAAAAAGAGCAGTTCCACATTTAAATATTGGTTACTGGCAAGCAGAATTAACAGGTTTGATTCTGAGGATAAATAAGGGTACCTATTTTGCTACAGGTGAGTGCTTACACTGTTTGAAGTCTTTTTTCACCAATGTCATTTGTTTACATTAAATCTTCTGATAAACTTCTTCTAGTTGGCTTGGTACCACAAGGAATTTCCATGCCATTAGAGTACTGGAAGATGAGCCTTGGTTCCTGCCCCCCACTTGCCTGATGAGGTAGGGAACTGTTTACTGTATCTTAATCTGGCTTAAGATAGAATAGTCATCCCACAAAACTATATTCCAATCACATATGGCATATTCCTTCCAGTCAGACACCCCAGTATATGGCACCCAATATTCCATTCACCATCCTTGTACTCATTATGTGTGTGACTGTCATGGCCCTCATTGGGATATATATGTACTGTACATATTGTAGATATTAGTTTAACCTTCTCTTAACCGAGTTTCAACATGTGAATTCACTGTATATTATTGTGTTATAAACATCATTATTTGTTCTGTATGTATAACTGTCTTATAAGTATGTGATGTAATTGCTGTGTATCAACTCGAACCTTGACCTTATCAGGTCCATCTTGTAAATGAGCCTTGCTCAATGATGATCGCCTGAATAAATAAAGATTTGATTGATTGATTGATTGATTGATTGATTAAGTACTATCTATGTAGGCAGTTTATACTATATGTGTTGCTTCATGATGAGATGAATGGTATGATCTATATGGATCTATTTTCTCATATTTAGAGGCACTGTGTGAACAAAAGTGATTGGAGACTTGCTGCTGTCCAGAATGTTCAGATGCCCAGGATTCCATGCTGATTATAGTCTTGGGCTATACCATTTCCACTAGCAGGGGTGCACATAATCCATTCATAATGAATCCCATTGACAATGTTGGAGCTATCAGAAAAGGAAATTGTGGTAAGCATGAAGAAATTTCTTCTTTAATGCCAATGAAGACCTATTAACATGTAGCATTTTGTGGCAAAATATTTAGAGCACAGTATATAATATTAATAGGAAAAATATTTCTAACATATTTACCCATCACACACAAATACGAGTTAATCCAAAATGTAACTTATTATTTCACAGTAATTTCTAACCCCAACACTAAATCACTGAATTGTGATATATAACAAGTCACACTGACACTTTAAAATGACATCAGTATTGTTAGACCACAGGAAATTCATCTTCTTAAAAGTCACAGCAAAACACATTGATGCATTTTATTTAATTCATAAATTGTGTAGATTTTTAAAACTGAGAAACAACAGGTCCATTTTAAAAACTACAAGAAACATGTCTAGAAATGAAGAGATTTTTACTTAACACTCATATTGAGCCCTATTCACGAATGCCTATGATCGAATGCTGCACAGTGGGGTCCAGCGGACCCCCTGCTTCATTCACAACAGGGGCACTAGAAACTTGCACACCAGATCCCCCAGCCACCTGCACAGTTACATGCCATGGGCAGTCTGGGAATGTGCCAGGGGGCATGACTGCACTCACACCATTCACGACAGTTCTGAGGTGGTATGGAGTGCTGGGCCAGGGAGCAAATGTTACATGATGGGGGGCTAGCTGTAACTGCTATGTGCCCCCTAGCAGACACCAGCCAGTGGCTTTGGCACAGAGACCCACACCACACTGCTGCTGCAGCCCACCATGCTGCTCGGGAGGGCTGGGGCAGCCATTCAGACAGTCACCAATTGGATCATGATTCCTGGGATCTTCACCTTCTGAGGATCCCCTGCATGTGCACAGCAGGGGATCCACTTTGGTACCCAGACCAGGTATCCCACTGGATGCCCACCTGCACCCCGTGATTCAGCCCCCTGCATGGCTGTGATCCACCTCTGCACAGCTGCATGCCAGGGGGTGGGGTCATGGACAGGTGCCCTGCTGGTGCTCAGAGTCATGGATTCTACACACCCTGCACCTGTCCGGGGCTACGTTGCCACGTGGGTGTTATATGCACATTTCATGAGTATAAACTGCACTTTTAAGAATAGCGCCCACAGTACGTATATATCAAAACCTACACATATCAAATTCATCATAAAACATAAACGTAAAACCTTCCAAATCATTTTAAAATATTTGCAACCCATGAAAACTGTCATATAATACAAAAACTTTAGAAGTACTTTACATCCTATTGCATAATTTTGAAACCAGGGCATGGGACATAAACTGTCATACAACATATATACTACAAAAATATTATAAAAATATTCACACTGCACATTGACTTTATAGTAAAAGACTAATATTTTTGAAAAGTTTGTATACAAAGGTGGGATATTCAGAAGGGTTGGACATGGCGCAACACAGTTGCACTGTGCACAACCCACTGATGTGCCCTGGTGCAATATTCAAAAGGGGTATGTGCCTGGCACAAATCCTGATGCGCCGGAGTGCATCAGTAATGTATGTGGCGCAAGTGGGGGGGGGTGCGTGCCATGCATGCTCCACACATCCCGATATTCAGCCAGGGATGTGATAAGCCCATGCAGTTGCAACCCCTACTTGCGCTGCACACAGTTGATCCAAAAAGAAGAGGAGCAACAGCTGGCCACCCACAGGTGAGCTGCCATATAGCAGGGCACAACACAGCAGCTGCCAGCTGTGGGTGGCCACCCGAGATCCGGTGGCACCTTCATGGTAGCACCCCCCCATGCCTGATCGCAGGCATTAGTATTGTAATAAAGGTCCTATATCCCTGGTGGTCCAGTGGACTGCTCCCAGCCCGATCGTGAGCATATGTGATAAAATGAAAGTCCAGTATACCTGGTGGTTCAGTGGACAGCTCCCAGCCCGATCGTGGGCATATGTACTAATATTAAAATGTCCAATATCCCTGGTGGTCCAGTGGACCACTCGCAGCCTGATCGTGGGCATCAGTAATAAAATATGACAAACCAATCCATCCCTGGTGGTCAAGCGGTACCTCCTCCCACCCGCCCACTGAGCCCCACCACCCGCTCCCCGGTCAGTGGTGGGTGACAGCTCCCCACCACATGCCACCCACCGCGCGTCAGCTGACTCTATGCGGTAGGGCTGTCGCCCGTGGTCCTGGCGTGAGCCAATGGGCATGCAGCCAGTACCCATTCCTGAACCAGATATGTGAATGGATCCATTCACATTTCTGACTATGGTATCAATCTGAGCTGCACACCCGATAACTCACACTGTGGACCAATGGGCGTACAACTCCACCATAGGAGTCAGTCAAGCGATAGCGACAGCGGTGGCGGCTAACGACACCCGCTGACGGAAGACAATGAAATCAATGAAGTGGAAAGAAGTGCGATTCCTCAGAGAGATAATTGGTTTGTCATATTTATTACTGATGCCCACAATCAGGCTGTGAGCAGTCCACTGACCACCAAGCAGTGTGGATCCATTCACATTTCTGACTGTGTAGTACGGTATGGGCTGCACGCCCATTGGCTCACACTGTGGACCAATGGGCGTACAGCCCACCATAGAGTCAGTCAGCGGGCGGTGGGGCAGCAAGCGGGTGGGGAGCTGCCACCCACCGCTGACCGGGGGGAGTAGATTGGTGGGTTTCATTGGGTGGGTGGGAAGGGGGTACCGCTGGACCACCAGGGATGGATTGGTTTGTCATATTTTATTACTGATGCCCGCAATCGGGCTGCAAGCAGTCCACTGGACCACCCGGGATATTGGACGTTTTAATATTAGTACATATGCCTGCGATTGGGCTGCGAGTGGTCCACTGGACCACCAGGGATCTTGGACTCTCATTTTCAATCCCCATGCCTGTGATCAGGCAGTGGGGCACTTTGCCACTTGTGCAGGGGACATCAGTCCCCGACGGCTGCAGCCTGGCAGGGCACCAGGCGCAAGTCACCGGGGATCGGCGCAACTGCATGCAAATGGGGCCATAATGACATTCAAATGGCCCCATTTGTGCCTTGCATGCATTATGGCCCCATTTGCATGTGCACTTTTGAATATCACGGTTGATGCACCTAGCGCAACGGCAGTTGCGCTAGTGCACCCCCCTGCCCCTCTCTGGCAACTTGTACTGGTGCAGTACCACTGCACCATGCGCTATGCAGGTGGCAACAGTGTGATATTCAACAGTGCTGAGCCATGGCAGAGCACCATTGAATATCACCCTGTCAGCACCCTGGCACATCCCAGTTGCACTGCGCCCAGACTTGCGCCACAGCCTGGCGCAGTCTGGAAATCCCACCCAAAGACTTCTTTTTACTTTTTATTTTGGAAAATGTTCAATATAATTAATATTGAAGTCAAGTTTCCAAATGCATCATTAAGGAAATTATGTTTAATGGCTACCTCCACCCAAAGAACTAGTTCTCCCTATTTGGAGAATCATATTATTCTTAATATAGTGTTATACGTAGTTAATAATTAGTCCATAATAACTGGTGCCCATTTTTTCTCATAAGGAAACTGGGTTGTAATTTTGCTGGTTATAATGAAAAACACGTGCCCGGTTTCTCTACCTGTGCACATGTGCTAGTCGCGATCGGCCCAATCCGTGCCGTATTCAGTGGTTCCCACTTCTGAGTGTTGTTCAGGTCAGTTCCTTGACAGAAGGAGCCAGTGGTAACTTCCTTTTTTAACAAAAATATCACTGGGCAGAGCAGAAATTACACTTTCCCTGAGAAATAATAAAAAACTAAATGCAGCTTCACCTCAGCAGCCGCCACAGATCGTGCTGAAACCCCAACAGTCTGGTAGCTCGACTCAGCACACACAACCATTTATTTTGTGTAACTGCAGTGGTAAAAACATGATCCCCAGCAATTATACAAAATACAGGATGAGTAGGGGGTTAAAATTCAGATTTTACACACACCCTTGGGGTGGGATGCCTTAATAAACCCCTTGAGCTTCGCTCTCATGGTTTATGTGGCATCCCACCCTCAGCCGTGTGTGTAAAATTCTCATTATATCCCCCTACCCATTATTCTCTGTTTAAATGAAGGAAAGAAAAATTATATTCAGGCCTTCCTGGTGGTACAAAGGGTTGAAACACTGGACGACACCCTCACATCACACTGGCGACCTGAGTTCAGGAATGGACTCGGGTCACTTGGGGGTCAGCAGGGGGAGGAAGGATAGAGCAACTGTAGACAGCTCTCCTCTCTTGGGGGGGCAGTGCAGCTCGCTGTAGACTGACACCCAGCGGTGGCTGGATGTTGGCACAAGCGAGTCACCCAGAAGAGGGGAAGACACACGTGCAGGGCATATGGCTGCTTCCATGGAGGTGGGGGCAGCTGCCTCAGCCATTGCATAGTTTGGGTGCCCAAGGAAGAAAAGTGGAAAAAGCTGAGAGCTGATTGGGTCCATGATGATGCAAGACTTTTAGGTCAGAGAAAGAGTCCCTCAGAGGGAGGGCCAGAGCTACCCATTGGCTCTGTGGAGGAAAGATAAAGTATAAATTAAAAATAAATAAAAAAAAAGTATATCCGAGCATGCTTAAGGCTCACCTAGAAATATTTCTTCATGTAACATTCTATATAGCACACACTATATATACAATGTATGTAACACTACAGTGCTTGCAATTAACTGTTATAGCCATTACTACAAGGACTAAGACAGCCTTACTGTTGTAAAAATAACTCAAATACAGTACTGAGTAAAATTATAGTATATTATATAATAAGCAGTTATTGTTCATTCCAAAGTCCAGGTCCAAAGGAACAATAAGTCTGTTTAGCCCGCAAAGTCCATTTCATAGCATATTTGATAAGTTATTTTATTTTTAACAAGCTTGAAACAGCACTGCGTTTCCCTTCATAATGAAGACCAAAGTCCAGATCATACTTCTGATGAACACACAAGATAGCACAATTCAGCAAGTACTGTTAGTTCAGGGAATGCCAACTCTGTGTACCATCACTTTGAAAAACAGCTGTTCCAGCAAGCTCTATGGAACAGACACTGATTTTAGGAATTCCTATGCCATTTATACTTATCTCAGTTGTTTGTCCAATATCAGGATCACTTTCTTCAAATGCTGTAGTATCTCTTTGAATTTTAGCATTGCGGCAAATCAAAAACTCAGAAACTTGGTTTGGATCAAAATAGATATAGTGAACTGAGTCCTAAATAAGCAATACAAAAAATTCCGGCATTTACCACCTCATAGAATTATATGGACACCACTGGAAATTTTTCAGTTACAAAATCTTATTTATTTAACATTTATCACACCAAACATCTGGCTGATGCTTCTCGAACCTGAATGGTCCTTTATCAAAGGCTGACAAAAGACACAGAACACACAATATATATAGAGAATACCAATTATGACATCACATATAAAACATCATGTGATTGGTTAAAAAGATTTCAAATCTAATTATCAGTTACAAAATGAATCGAAGTTAAAGGCACACTAAATAGTGTCCATAGCTGGAGCCTTTTTATAACACAGTCTTGGTCGGTGTGAAGCAAGATCTCTAAGGCCTGCATCTGTAGCTAGAACGTGCCAATGTTTCTGTACAATGTTCTCCAAACTCAAAGCTTGCATAGAATAACCAGTCACAAAATTAAATCTCAAATCCCCTTCTCTCTCTGTCTCATGGGTCTGTAGAAGTGTTTATCTATCGATATTCTCTGCCATTTCCTTTGCTATGTTAACTTTATTCCAGCGGTAGCATCTCTCATAAAGTTTTGGTTCGAGAGCATCAGCTCCTTTTTCAGAAGCAATTTTCTGGCTACAATTGCTTCTCGCTCTAAGGAATTGACCCTTGGTGATATTTCTAGAGACATGGGGGAGGGGGGGTGACAACCTGAAGCAAGTAGTAAAGTGTTACCAACTATGCTTTTTCTTAAAATATCACTCTCAGTTTTGTCACTTTCACTTCTGACCAATGTCAAGTCCAAGAAATTAACCTTGCCTCTGCCATAGTCATAATTGTAAGTAAATTTCAAATTAGAGTTCATGGTATGTAAAAAGGCTACACAACATCTCAATTGCTCACGGGTCCCTCTCCATATTAACATTATATCATCAATATATCATATTATATGTATTCACTATATACTGTATATTGTGTGTTCTGTATCTTTTGTCCACATTTGATAAAGGACCAATCGGGTTTGAAACACGTCAGGCAGGTGTTTGGTGTGATAAATGTTAAATAAATAGTTTCTGTAACTGAAAAATGTCCAGTGGTGTCTGTAAAATTCTATGAAGTGGTGAGTGCTGGAATTTTTTGTATTGCTGAACTGGCTTTCTCAGGCACCTCCGACCCTACTGCACACTTTTACTGGTTCTTGAGTCCTAAATAACATGTGCTTTGCATGGATATGACAAAGAGAATTTAATGCCCTTCTGTTGGACTTCTGATCTGAAGTGAATGAACCTGCACTGGCAAGCTTGAATCTCTGGACTGGAAATGTAAACCTTGGCATTTCTAAAATTAATTGCACCTTTAATTATGTTTTATTACAAGCTCCTGGTAGCTTTCCAAAGCAAACCAAACCAACATATTTGGTGTTTTTTTACACAGACATATTAGTAGCAGAAATGAAGACAGGGTAGCATGTGAGGTGGGTACCTGAATCATGGTGCCGTCCAAAACAGTGACGCTATATGGGTGAAAGCCTGAAAGGCGAGGGGGCAGGGAGGGTGACCAGATGTGGTGGGGTGGGCAACCCTAGTGACAGGAATTCACTACATGTACATACGCATAAGGTGCGAGCACAGTGGGCATGGCCTGGGAGAGGGCAGAGGGGATGTTGGTTGTGGTGCTGCAGTTGTCTGCTGAGCTGAACTGTGGCATTGGGGTTGGCCTCCGCTTGTGGTGCTGGGGTTCCTGGTTTGGGTCTGGGGCCGGGCGCTACTGTGCTTTTCTTGCACCTGGCCCAAAACCTTATTTTTTTTGCTTTCACCCCCCCAACATGCACCCCCCTGGTGTTGAGAATCCTTAAGTAGGAGAGGGTGCAGGGGCAAAGCCCCCCTAGTGAGGGGTTGGGGGTGCAGCCCCCCACAGAAAGCAATTTTTTTCTGTCCCTGGTTCTGTTTTCCATGCACCAAGGTTGTCAGGGTGGCAAAATTGTTTTCACGGCCCTGGCGTCGTTCTACTGCAGGTCACCCTTCCGTGGTCGCCCATATCACATAGAACCGGAGACAGGTGTATTTGGGTTACCAAGTGCATGTTGTGAAGCATATAGCCAAGACTTTCAATGAAGAACTGTTTGACTAAGTCACAAGTTAGAATTTTTGAATTTTCCAAATCAGGTAAGCCCACCAGGTGCTGATTATTTTTCCAAACCACATTTTCCAAGTTCTCGATCTTCCTTACTTGGGATACAGTGTTCCTAAACATTATACCCACAAGTGAGGAAGAAGATTAAACTTTTTTTTCCTGTAGTAGTTAAGTTTTTTTGTAACGTGGTCAAAGAACTTTCTTTAATTGTTAAGTGGTGTTCTGTCCCCTCACAGTGTATCACTAGGAAGTCTAATTTTTTGTCAAATTTCTTTAGCTTGAAGTAATGCCTGATAAGCTTTGTTCACCTCTGAAAATGAGCTGAGTTTTTGTGGAAGGCTTCTCTTGACTTTGTGAAAAACTGTAACTTGAAAAAGACTGTCGGGACTGGGACTCATAGCCTCAGCTGCAGATGATGGGCTAATTTTCTTGGCACTACCCAAGACTGCAGTGGACAAGAAGCAGTCCATTGGGCAAACACACTCCCACTAGTCCAGTATAACACGATCAGATGGAGAGGTACCCAGTTGCCTCCTTTTTTGTCATTTCTCTCCCTCTCTTGAAGCTTTTATCACTCCTTATTTGATAGCTTGCCAAGTTTCTCCTCTGATAGTTCCATTTGTGAAACTTTTTGCAAAGTTTGCTGGTTCTCATCCTCCAAAAGCAATCTTTCTCTTTGGCATGTTGCAGAGCAGCTCAGGTGTCCTTCTGCCTTTGTCAGGCATCTTGCCCATAGACTTTCATTTTCAAAGATAATGAATTAATCTTAATAGATTAAGAAAACAAACATAGTATGACCTGTACTAACCCTCCTTCCCAAAATATTAAACTATCATCCTTTACTATTAACAGTTTGAAAAATTATAACATCCTAAAGTTTTTGTTCATATTGCAATTTAACATGAAAAAGTTGACATGTTGTTTTAGCTATTTTTTAATGATGATTATTTTTTAACATGCATGCACAACTATTTAATCGTAATTAACTTAAAATTAATATTTTTAATAAACCTCCCAAAATGATCAATTTCCAAGTAATATCTACAATATCTGGAAATCTCAACTCTGTATTGCTTTCAAGAAAAGTAAGGGTAAAAACTAGAGTAGCAAATTGACACAAATATGTAGTATTGGCTCTTAACCCTTAGGCTGCTGGAAGATTTAGAACGCATAGGTTTTTAGGACAAGATATCTTGTTGGCGGCAGCCTAAGGGTTAATATCCCAAAAAGTACAAAAAAGATCCTTATGAACTCTGGGTGATTTAGAGACTCTAGGAATGAACAGAAACATACCAATTGTCACAGTCCTATGGTTTAAAACAGCTAAGATATAAAGTTCTGAAAATTGACTTTTTTTAAGAAACTTCAAAGCAACCCTAATATAGTCTTGGCACTGTTCCAGTACAATAATAGTTTAAAAAGTCAAAGACATTGACAAAGGATGTGGTGCTAAACCTCTTGCTTTCAAATGTGGTGACATCATTCACACTGATAAGTACTAGGAAATCAGAAATGGTAAATTTAGATCTGAGCCCAGAGCAGCAGTTGTGGAAATGGGTCAAGTACAAATCAGGTACAGTATAGGACAGAAAAGCCTAGAATGTGTCAAATTTGTCAGCTATGCCAGCTCTGTTGCCTGAGATTACCACTGTCAGGGATCTAACAATTTTTTGCCTGATGTAGATTAACTGTCACTTTTTTACTTCTCCATGAAAAGAAAAGATGAGACACCATCTAGTGTTGTCCAAAGATCAACTTATGGGACACTAAGAACTGAAAGGATTGTTGAAAACTTGCTCCTTGTCTGCAATTGTAGAATACATTCATGTCTGATGTTTTCAAGTGTTCTACATGTGTGCTATGGTTTTGTGCCTTTCTGCATTTACTGGTGCACATGTTACTAAGCGGGAAAAAAGAGGTGGGAACATGAGACAGGGATCCAGATAAACCAGAAACAATGGGAAAGGAGGTTGACACCGGACTGGCCGGTGACTTCCTCCCCCACTTGGTGGGAGTTTAGCTAACTGGAAAGTTTTAATTAGATTCATCTGTATAACGACTGTAGCAAAGCATTTCAATTCCACATACATGGATCTTTGTTGGAGTGGGTGTAATGGCATAGGCTCTCACTACTACATATTTTGTGCTTGCCCAAAGATAATAGGATAATGGCAAGCAGTACATTTTGAATTTCAAACTTTAACTGGTCTTACAATACCCTTTATAAGCACAGACTTAGCTTTGGGATTCACAACCTTAGTGTCCTGTGCTCCTAATGTTAGGTTCATAGGCCAAATACTTAAAGTAGGAGCACTAAAGGGTATCACCTCCAGATGGCTAACTTCCACAATACTAACCTTGGGGGACTGGAGGACTAGGATATCAGAACTAGAAAGACTAGAAAGAATAACCAACCATGACTCTCTCATAAGGAATTTGTGGAGATATGGCTCCCTTGGCATTAGGCACATGCACCTTAAATTGGAAAATGAAGGCAAAGTTAATTAAAATAAAGGGGAAAAAAAGGGGGACTGAAAGACTGTAACACTGAGGGGTGGGGCATTGGGGAAGACAACAGAATAACACACCTATGTTTACTGCTTTCATACATTTATGTTCTAGTTTAGAAAATAGACATGTTAAAAGCTGGTGCCTAGAAAGGCATTTCCATATATATATATATATATATATATATATATATATATATATATATACTGTATATATATATATATATATATATACTGTATATATATATATATATATATATATATATATATATATATATATATATATATATATATATATATAAAAAGCTGGAAGCCGAGGTCTACATCTCTACATAACAGAAAGCACCATTTGATATCTTATATCTCCTACATGAAGATTTTCATTTTTATTGACAACCACAAGATGGACTCATATAGACCTTTGGTAGTTAACAGTTACATAACTTTTATAGGTATTGGTGACCCATTGGGTGCACTGTAATGGTCACCAATACACCTACTTAGGTTACTTATACCAATGTATAATACCCAGATTTATTTTCTCTAGACACAGTGGAATGCTTTTACAATGATTAAATTATGTATAGAAGCTAAGAGCCTGTATCTTTATCTGAATAAAGGATAATGAAAGAACTCCTGTGCCCTTATTGCCCCACCCGCTCACTCCAATCATCTGGTGAGGGATTGCTGGAGATTCTCAGGGTATCCCTTAAAACATCTGGGGGAAGATCTTTTCCCTTTATGGCACCTACCCTGTGGAATTCTTTGCCTCACTAGATACGAGATAGCCTGACCATAGAAGATTTTTAAAAGTTGCTGAAAACCTATCTGTTTAACCAGGCATTTTCAGGAACTTATTGAAAATGTGTATTTATGTATTTTATTGGTATGTTTTAATTGTTTTAAGCTGTAATATTGTGTTTTTAAGGAGTATTGTAAAGGCGCCCTGAGCATTGGAAGGGTGCCTTATATAAATAAAGTGATGATGATGAAAAAAAAGTGAGAAAAAGAGGTATAATCTTTGTGCTAATATTTTATGCAAAGTCAGTTTAAGCCAGTAGATGTCAAGGTGGTATAGATGTAAGGTACTGCTGTATAGTTACTGCTGTATTTTGCACTGTGTTTCAATGCTTGATTGCCAAAGTGAGTGTATGAAAGGTTCATGAAAGGTTCAAAGGAAGGTTCATAAAAAGTACAAGCCTTGTGGTCAGGAGCTAGTTGAAACTGACATTATTCTGACCTGACATTATTCTCACCTGATGTTGAGTACATGATGGAAAGAACATATTAACTTTGCAAGTCTTCAGTAGCTATTTGTCTGTTCAATAGGCTATTCATTAGCCCTATTCATTAGTTATCTGTGTACCTTCCAATAGGCCATTCATTAGCTCTTAGCTCTATTCATTCACTCTCATTTGAATATTTGCATACCTTCTCTGGAAGCAGCTATCAGGCAGAGTGTAAAATGTATATAAACTGGCTGAATTAGCCAGAGCTGAGCTGCAAATCCTGACATCCTAAGAACCTGCTGTCAGCTTCCAGGAGAACAGGTAATATCCTTGCTCTATTATCTTGTAAACTATTGCCAGCTATATTTTTATTATAGTTCCTGTAATGCTAATGCCTATATGCTGAAATAAACCTCCTCCAGGCGAGGAAACAAGAACTCACTGTATTGAGTGGCATTTGTACTATTCTCAGTACTGGGATCCCAGAGTCATAAGTCCAAATCCTGCAAGAATCTTACAGTGGTGGCCGTGTGGCAGGACCTCTGGCTAATCCTGAAGGCTGACAGTAAGTCAGGCAAGCATTACAGGCTGTGTCCTCGATAAGGTTTGCAACCTAACAAGGTACAGGGGAGAAAGACTGGAAACAGTCTGAGTGTTTGTGTAGTTCACAAACCAATAGTAAAAATAGCAGTGAAAGACATTCTTAGTTTAGAACATCTTATCAATCCATAAGTTACTAAGGTTAAACCGTACGCATCCTTACAGGATGACCTCCAGGCACCTGTGCCATGGAGGGCAGTATTAATATCTATATTTAGGCAGTGTGCCAACAAGAAATTGTCCAAGAAACAGGCGATCAAATTATCTACGAGAGGAGCCACTGTGATAGCTAAACATAATGATGCCCTAAATAAGGAACGTACAGATAGACAATTACAAGATCAGGCAAGAATCGAAGACCTCACTGAGAGGTTGCAACAGTCTATTCTGTTAGCACAGGGCAATGTAATGAAACAACAATATGTTACATGTTTGACAGAAGAAAATGTGGAACTAAACAAACAAGTTGATGAATTAAGTCACTCTTTGGAAGATGCCCAAGCCACCATCCATTACCATCTGGATTCTGTAGGTGAAGATAGAGATCCATATGGCATGGAGCATTACGGATTTAAACAAAAAGCTAAGCAATTAGAAAGTGAAGTACAGCATTTGTCATCAGTCATAATGGCTATCAGTGGCAAAAAGGTGCTGCTGTATTTAAGAGCAATGGACTATCACAGTTCCGATGATGAGCCGGATTCTGAAGATGCCCGTAGCCAACATAATCATTGAACAGATGACTGGGACTTGGAGAGTGAAAATTATAGAGACCATTGTAGAAAATACCCTGATGATTGCTCTCTGACAATCCCATCGGCACCGCACTTCCCTGAAGCGCCTGTTTGCATCATTACCTCTACAGTGGGAACAGGAAATGATGCACGAACAACCACAACTAAAAAGACTGAACCCCTCACCTATACAGACTGGCAAGCATTGGCGAGGGAATTAGGAGATATTTGCCCGGGGGATAATGGTTCTGACATCGTCCACCGGGCAAACATGTTCAACAAGGTCCACTCTTAGTTGGAAGACGCAGACATCATAGATCTACTGTGTACTGCCATGCATGAGGACTTACAGTCCGTGATGTCATCTAAAAAGAATGATGAAAAGTTCAATGAGATATTGGGGAAAATTGTTACTTTTGCCATGTGAGGGACCCATGACTTTCTGGCTGATTTTGTAAATGCCCAGCAAAAGGACCAGGAGTGCTTTAGTTCTTGGAGCTACCACTTATGGGTAAAATATGTTCAAGTCTATCTGACTGGGGATGATACCTTGTAGGGAAACCCCCTTGCCCGAGAAGACAAACCCAGAAATGATGATGTCACTTTTAAATGTAGGCTGATAGCGGGACTAAGACCTGCTCTCAAAAGTATGGTAGGAGTGATAGTTAATCACAAGTCCCTGTTTAAAGATATTGATGCAGTTGCTTCAAGGGTGGATGCCATGCTTCCCCCAGAAGAGAAGTCAAAGAAAGGTAAGGTGGCGGCAGTCAAAGGATCAACCAAAGGAGGCCGTCCCAAACAAAACAAAGCGAGGAGAGACACAGACTAGATAATTTGTCATAATTGTGACAAGCCCGGGCACATCCGCCCTAATTGTCCAGAGTTCAAGAGAGAGATTCAACGATGTGGAGTAAGGCACTGCAGATGGGTAAGAGATGGGATGGGTCCCCCTATGCAGAAGTAGCAAGGCAGTTGGAAGAGCTCCACTGAAAGTATGGAGAGACATCTCCGAATGTGGACTCAGATAGTAAATAGGGATTACAGATCTCCCCCGTCACTCCATGTGTGAAGTTACAGAGAGACGCATGGAATCACCCAGTTGTCCAGGAGGCTGAGAAGGGAGGCCCACAGCAAACTATGCTGGTGGATACTGGAGCGTCCATGACAATTGTACATACCTCGCAGCCAATTTTGCACCCCCTAGCTACAAAACAATGTAAATCTATGATGGCATTTGAAGGAACTGAGATTAAAGCAGTAGTTGCAAAGGAAACAAAACTGTGTTTTGATAATAACAATGAATTTGCTTGTGCACCTTTTCTTATGTGTTTGCCTGATGGTAGAGGTATTCTAGGTTCTGACTTTCTAAAAAAAACACAATGTGCTGTTAGATATGACTAGTAACTGTATGTGGTTTAGTGAATTTGAGTCACAGGCTGGAATGATTGATGATGCATTTGTTGTTGCTGCTATTTAGAGCATGGGACACTTAGAGCTACCCACCTCATCCGATCAGTCAGTTGCTGCTATAATCTGAAAACATGCTGATGTGTTTGCTACCCATAAACATGATTGTGGTAGGATGGAAAGGGAAGAGCATGTCACAGGCAAAGCATACTCACTGCAAAAGCAGTATAAAATCCCCAAAGAATGTGAACAGGCAATTGACCAAATGATCCAGTCACTTTTGGATCAAGGGACTTTGAGAGAGTGTGAGTCTACAACCAACTCCCCCATTTGGCCGGTGAAAAAGCCAGACTCTTTGTGGAAACTAATGTAGACTATAGGGCTTTAAATGCTGCTGCCCCACTAATGGCACCTGTAGTCCATGAGGCTCCTACCCTCCTAAGTAAAGTGCCACTCAAAGCTCAGTGGTTCTCCACTTTGGACATAGCTAACGGATTTTGGAGTGTGCCTCTGGCTAGAGAATGTCAGTATAAATTTGCCTTCACTTGGAGGGATAGACAGTACACTTGGACTGCCCTCCCACAAGGGTTTCATTGCAGCTCAACCATTTTTCACAAATGAATGGCAGCCATTTTAACACACTTTTCCAAGCCAAATTATTTGTTGCTGTATGTGGATGACTTGCTTTTAGCAACTGAGACAAGGGAGGAGCATGTAGCATTGTTAGATGAGTTGCTCGCTTTGTTAAAAGCAGCTGGATTAAAAGTAAATCAAAAAAAATGTCAATTGGTTGTGTCAGAAGCTTCCTTTTTGGGTGTGGTAGTTTCCAGAGATGGCAAGTCCCTGGACCCTGCCAAAGTGGCCCTCATTAAAAGAATTCAGCCCCCAATGGCAATTACTGCTCTGTGCTCCTTCTTGGGCTTAGTTAACTATCAGAGAGATTTTATTCCCCACTTCGCTGAAACAGCATGTCCTTTGTATGATTTGTTAAAGTGAATTAAGGATCTGCTGAGTGACTCGATTGCCGAGCATTGGACTACGAAACATGCTGAGGCTTTCAGGGCACTACAAGCAGTGGTGGTGGAAGCCTCTCTGCTCATCATCCCTGACCCACAGCAGCCATTTCATGTTGAAGTGGCAGCCCCTCCCAAGGCCATTTTGGATGTGCTGTGTCAGGAGTGTCATGGCAGACTCTGCCCCCTTGCATACGCTCCGCGTGTTTTGATAGAAGTGGAAAAAAAGTTTACAGCCTGTGAAAAGCATCTTTTGGCTACATTTTGGGCTGTTCAGCATTTTACATACATTATGGGGCTACAACATTTAGTCATCCACACACCACACACAGCCTTAAGTTATCTCCTGAAGGCAGGAGATACCCACATCTCCTTCCAGCGCTTGTCCAAGTGGACCCTTATGCTTATGCAGAGAGACATTGATGTCACTTGCCGACAACTCATGATGCTGCCTGCCCTTGCTCTTGCAACTGGAGAGCATCATCAGTGCCCTGATGGCATGGCAGCATGCAACATACCCCTTCCCCCACCTCTGATCCAACATACTCCAATTGCAAATGCCTGTCATTGGTATATGGATGGCACATGCTATTATAAGGATGGTCAGCCCAATACAGGCTTTGCAGTAGTCACTGAAACCAACACCCACAGTTATCGCTGTTTGCCCCATTCTGTCCAAGTGGCTGAATTGTTCACGATCATTTGTGCAGTTTGTTTGGCAGACTCCCTTCCAACAAACATCTATTCTGACAGTGCTTATGTGTGTAATGCCTTTTCCATACTTCCCCTTTACCATCAAATTAATTATCTTGCTACTGATGGAAAACCCCTTAAACACAAGAATGTTTTGCAACTTTTACATGGTTTGTTGCCTACCACTACCATTTCGATTGCTATTGTTAAAGTTAAGGGACATTCTAAGGGCATGATGCATGCTGATGGTAATCAAAAAGCTCACAATGTGGCACAGCTGGTGGCTATCTCGGGAAACTTGTGGGTACTCCCCACATGTCATCTTCTCATTATAGCGGCAGCTACCCCCGTCACTATGGACTTGCTATCTATCCAAAATTCTCATCCACCTTTTGTGGAGATTCGAGACATTTTTCAAGGCTCTGCATCAGATCCTCCTCCCTATGACTGGGCTAAGTACTGTATGTCATTTTGTCACCCAGTGGGGAAGAATCAGCACCAAAACTTTTAATGTATTTCAAAGATACTTCACTACCACCAGTAGTCTGTGAGCCTCTAGCACTTTTCCCAGAGATATGGCATCTGTACCACTCCCATCCATCCGCCGGCCATTTCTCGCTAGACAAAACTCTCTCTAAAATCACACAACACCTGTGGTGCCCAGACCTCCATCAGCTTTGTCAAGATGCCTATGCTTCTTGCCTGCCCTGTCTTCAGACTAACCCTCCCTCATCTACTAAACAAGCCCTTCTGTACTCTGCCGTGTCCCCCTCTGGTCCTTGGTGTCATATACAAGTAGACTTTATTGAAGGGCTCCCTAAAACTAAGGGTCACTATGCGCATACTCTAGTCATAGTTGTCTTGTTCACCAAGTGGATAGAGACATTCCCCACCAGAGACAGCAAGGCTTCCACTCCGGCATGCCCACTGGTTACATAATTATTTCCATGTTAGGGCTTACCTCACATTATCTCTTCAGACCAGGGGCCTGCCTTTGCTGGCAAAGTCTTTCAACACTTGCAACAGATGTTACAGATCCAACAACAACTCCACATCCCCTACCATCCTCAGTCCTATGGAGTCGTGGAGAGGGGCAATTGTACATTCAAAACTATGCTCACTAAATTCTGTTACCAACATCCTACCCAGTGGGCTGCTACATTGACTCTTTGCCTTATGGTGATTCACTCCACTCCACTCCATCTGCCTCCACAGGAATTTCACCTTACCAGGCTATGACTGGACGCCTAATGTGTACTCCAGCACAACTGCTGCTGCCATCTCAAACTCCATGTCTCAATGCTCCCATAACTAATGCATGGCTTGAGACATATCTGCAATACATTTTAGAGGTTAACAAATTTGCTGCCTCTCAGTTGGGTAAATCTAAAAAGCAAATCAAAAAGTATTTTGATAACAAGGTTAATCCATTTCAGTATGAAGTGGGGGACTCGATCATGATTAAGAACTATGCTCCAAAACAACACACATTTGATGTAAAATGGAAAGGGCCCTTCCCCATTGTGGGGAAGGCCAGCCCCTCTGTGTATCTGATTAAGATGACAGGAAAAAATAATGCTGTCATACTAAAATGGTTCCACATTAACCAGATGAAATCAGTGAACTAAGGAACAGATAGTAACCTTGATGTTTTTATTTTAGGTGTACAGAGTTGTAAAATGGTATGGGTGTGGCTACTCCTATATGTGTCCATATCCACTGGCCTACAATATATGGATCCCAGTTGAAAACATCACGTGTAAGCCCCAGCAAACAGTACTTTATTGACTTCATATGACTGGGATGCTGAGGACGATTTAAATGATGGGGCATACTGGAATGTAACATGGAAAAAGGACAGTGGTACTGTTATAGCAGATAGAGGACAATGTGCATGTTTGACCAAATGTCCACAGCTGATCTCATGTACTTCAGGGTACAGCACCCTTGCCCCCGTCCTACTGTATTGAAATACAGGGTCCATGATTATTAAGAGAGCTCAGGTGAATGACACAGGCACTTACACCATGCAAGTGAAATACTGTATTAGGATCTGGACTGGGTGAAGCCCAGACAGATCTAAAGACCCCAATATATGAAACATCACTGAAAGATCAGTTCATGTGCAGGTTCTACCACTCCAGTGCCCTAATGTAACTCAAGGACCACCCAGTGGACTAACATCTTCCCCACTGAAAAAGATTTTAATAAATAATGTACAATATGTTAGATTACCAGTGGTACTTAACTTTTCCGCTTGGGACTTAAAAACCATTGGACAATGCACTCACAAAAATGTGTCAACGTTTTTTGCTACCATGTTAGTAGATATGGTTAGTGCTTTTCATGCCAAACAAATGGAATGGGATACAAAAGGTCCTGTAGGTAGGAAGAATGTTAGTGAAAGTAGATATAGGAGGAAAAGGGACCTGTTAGGAGACATTACGGGTCTGTTTGGATCAGGCATGAGTATATGGAACTGGGCAGACTTGAATGCTCTAACAGAGCATACTGCCCAGTCACAAAGTAAAATAGCATAGGAAGCTTTATTGCCCCTGGCAGTTAATCAAGAGGGTTTGGCTTAGGAAGAATGCTTGACTGTATATGATATGCATGAAATTGTTAACCTTTTTAAGGAAGTACAAAATAAGATTAATGAAATTATTCAAGATCATAATCAGCAAATAAAAGATAAGACTATAGGGTCATCTACTGTAAGTACAGCTTATGGATCATATGTACTCACAACTATCACTAAGCGTTTTGAGCAACTCGAGCTGGGAAAACTTCCAGATATGGTATCAGATGCCCAAATTAAGTTATGGTACTGTCCCATGTATAATGGAACTGACAATAACTTCTTAGAACAGTGCACTAAGCATGAGATGCCACCTATCTCGGTGATAAGAAGGCTCGCTACCACAATGCCTCACAAGTCTAGGTTTAATTGCCAGCCTAGCTGCACCCTTAGTCCAACAATGGTTGTCTTCTTTACTGTAAACCTCCCACAGATGGATGTGCAGACCCAGCTATTCAAAAAGAGTAGTTAAAATACATTCAGTGGAACACTTATTAGAAGGCTATTATGCCAAGCAGGTTAATCCCCCTGAATTTTTTGGTATGGAATAATAATAACACCTGGATGCAACCTAGTCTCCAGTGCTGCAGGGACCTTGAGGACATTTGGCAATGTAACTATGATGTATTGTCATTAGCCAGTCCTGTCTGTGGGCTAGAACCACTGGAGGGGCAATTTAATGGGTTGATCCTGTGTCCAGTGCAGTTGTCCAAATGGACTACTGAGCAGATACAGATCACTTATAACAGTACCAACCAAAACTGTGTGGTCACTAATCTTCCCTTTATGACTCACCAAGGACTTCAATGTCTAATTCCCTATCCAAATTTTTGTTCTGTGCCCCTTGGGAACACTCAGATATGAAACCAAGTCATACATCCTATAGACCAATACTCCTCCACTTATTACATCAACAGCTCCACCCCTAGACAAAGCATGATGATTAAATAATACGCCCCAGCATTTGGAGTACCCATACTGCCCTTAACATTAAATGTGCAAAAGTTACTTGATAGAAAAGATACTCATCTCATTCAAGCTGAGAACTCAGCCAAAAAGGTTCAGGTTATTGCCAAAGAATTAATGTATGACGGGGATCTGGTGATCATGTCCTCCAGCTCATGGTTGACACTTACATTTAAGGGCTTACTACTATTACAAGTTGTATTGGTGTTCATTTTATTAATTTCCCTCTGCAAAATGCATATGATGATGAGACACATGAGAAATGAAATGTTTATGATCCGAGCTACAGGTATCACTCGCACTATGCTGTAGCTTACGCCATGTGAATGATCGAGTTCTTTCTCTCCTTCAAGTGGGGGACTGTAAGGTACTGCTGTATAGCTACTGCTGTATTATGCACTGTGTTTCAATGCTTGATGGCCAAAGTGAGTGTATGAAAGGTTCATGAAAGGTTCAAAGGAAGGTTCATAAAAAGTACAAGTCTTGTGGTCAGGAGCTAGTTGAAACTGACATTATTCTCAACTGATGTTGAGTACATGATGGAAAGAACATACTAACTTTGCAAGTCTTCAGTAGTTATTTGTCTGTTCAATAGGCTATTCATTAGCCCTATTCAATAGTTATCTGTGTACCTTCCAATAGGCCATTCATTAGCTCTTTGTTCTATTCATTCACTCTCATTTGAATATTTGCATACCTTCTCTGGAAGCAGCTATCAGGCAGAGTGTACAATGTTTATAAACTGGCTGAAATAGCCAGAGTTGAGATGCAAATCCTGACATCCTAAGAACCTGCTGTCAGCTTCCAGGAGAACAGGTAATGTCCATTCTCTATTATCTTGTAAACTATTGCCAGCTATATTTTTATTATAGTGCCTGTAATGCTAATGCTTATATGCTGAAATAAACCTCCTCCAGGTGAGGAAACAAGAACTTCATGTGTTGAGTGGCATTTATACTATTCTCAGTACTGGGATCCCAGAGTCATAAGTCCAAATCCTGCAAGAATCTTACATAGATAGGTACTGCCTAGATCATGTGTTGTTGTCTGAAAATGGATAATCTAAATAGAAGAAAAGTGTTTTCTGCTCCTCGTTTTCTTGCTAAGTATGCAACACTCAACTTACAAATTAACATATTAGGGACCTCATTTTCAAAGTTGGTTGGCTGCGTGCGTAAATAGGTGAACCAAGCAGAAAAAATATGGCTGTCCGGCTCTCGCGCATATTCAAACAGATGGCATGATCCCAACTGACCACACTATCTGTCTGAATATGGGACCATGGTAGCATGGTGTACATCAAGCAGCTGCCGTGCTTGGCACAGTGCTACCAGAGTGCTAGGCTGAAGACCACTCATAGAGGTAATGCGTGGCACACACTGGTAAGTGCCATGGCCCCCGTGGGTGATATACAACACAAACATGCATATCAGCCCATTGGGCATGCACAGCACTAAGAGGCAATTTGCATTCCCATTATGGGCTCATCTGCATGTGAGTGCTGACTGAGTGCACCAGGCCAGGTCCCCCCAAGCCCTGATCCCTGTAAGGAAATTATTGGTGGTCCGGTGGTTCCTCCTCTACCCTGATCCCTATCCCCATACATAAAAAAAAATGTCAATGGTAGTTCAGCAATCCCTCCCCGTCCTGATCCCTGTACCCATATATAAAAATATTATCATTGGTGGTTCAGTGGTCCCTACCCTGCCCTGATCTTAGTCCCCATATGTAACAAAATTATCAGTGGTGGTCCAGTCAAGTCAAGTCACATTTATTTAAAAAGACACCCAATCCTGAAGGCTCTGGGCACCGTACAAAAACTTAACAGCATTTCATACTGTATAATCATAAAATTTACAACAAATTTAAAAACATATAAAAAACAAAATGAACAAAATTACACCCCAAAAACTTGCATAAATAAGAAGGTCTTCAGGCGAACCTTGAAGGCAATTATAGTGGGAACCTCCCTAACTACTGCTGGCAGAGAGTTCCAAAAAGTGGGAGTGGCAACACTAAAGGCTCGGTCGGCTGCAGATTTTAACCTCACTCTTGGAACATTTAGGAGGCCACCACTAGAAGAGTGGAGATTTTGGGTAGAGGAAGAAGGTACCAGGAGATCTGACAGGTAACCAGGGCCCTGTCCATGTAGGGCCTTATAGGTGAGAAAACCCACCTTGAAGAGCACTCTCCACCTGACAGGCAGCCAGTGCAATTTGCGCAACACAGGGGTAATGTGACAAAATTTACTTTGCCTGGAAAAAAGCCAGGCAGCAGAGTTTTGCACTAGCTGCAGTCTGTGGAGAGAGCCCCCAGAGACCCCGAGATAGAGAGCATTACAGTAGTCAAGCCTAGAAGTGACTAAGGCATGTATCAAGGTAGGGAGGTCCAGAGACGGAACAAGGGGCTTAATCCTGGCAATGTTTCTAAGACGGAAAAAACAGGAACGTACCATGGAAGAAATTTGAGCCTCCATGGACAAATTCCTGTCAAGAATCACCCCAAGATTTCGCACCCAAGGGGAGGCCATCAATGACACAGCTCCTGGCACAAATCCAGTTGCAGAGTCAGAGGCCATCCCATCACAAACTCTGTTTGACTCCACTACCAATACCTCAGTCTTGTCAGGGTTCAGTCATAGCCAGCTAGCGGCCATCCAGTCACTATTCTCAGCCAGACAGATATTTAACACATCAACTGCGTTTGATGTTCCTGGGGCAAAGGATAAGTATAGCTGAGTATCATCAGCATAGCAATGAAAACTCAGACCATGCTTCCTAATGATCCCCCCCAGGGGCAGCATGTATACTGCGAACAACATTGGGGCCAGTATCAAACCCTGAGGGACTCCACACAAAAGGGGGCAGGATGTAGATGAGAAATTTCCCATCACAACCCGCTGTCTCCTATTGGTGAGAAAGGACTCAAACCACTTGATGACATTACCGGTGAGTCCGCACAACTCCCTCAGGTGAAAAAGCAACACACAATGGTCCACAGTATCAAATGCTGATGAGAGATCGAGGAGAACAAGAATTGTCTTGTCCCCTCGGTCTCTAGCCCTGAGGAGGTCATTTTGCACTCAAACTAATGCAGTTTCAGTGCTATGTCTGGCCCGAAAAACCGACTGGAAAGGATCATATAACTCATGAGTCATGAGGTGTTCCTCCAACTGAAGTGATACCACCTTCTCAACAATCTTCTCCAAAAATGGGAGATTGGAGATAGGACGGTAATTTGCCCTGACCTCTGGGTCCAAAGAAGATTTCTTTAAAAAGGGTCTCACCAGAGCCTCCTTCAAGGCATCTGGGAAGGCACCCTGACTCAAGGAGCACGGACAATCAGGGCAAACACCGGGCCAACAGAGTCAATGCATCTCATTAAGAAACGCGTTGGCACTGGGTCCAGCTCACAAAAGCTATGCTTCAAGTTGACTGCCACCTCAATAACCTCACGGACCTCCACTGGCCTAAACTCTCCCCAACTAGGCAGAGTGCACTCAGCACACAACTGGTGACCACTGTCAGCAATGGTATTGCTGGCTGAAGAAACCTCCTGCCAGATCAAAGACACTCTGTCTGAGAAAAACTGAGCAAAATCCTCACAATCCTCATTTGAGGAAATTCTTCAGGGCTGGAGACAAACAGGATGGAGAAGTCTGTCAACAGTCCGGAAAAGTGAGGCGGTCAGTTTCTCCCAGCAGCAATCTCCCGAGACAAAAATGCTGTCTTCTTTTGGTTGAATGCCTCCTGATATGTGCAGTAATGCGCACGCAAGACCAGTTTGTCCGTCTTCAGATGGGACTTCCTCCAGCAGCGCTCTAATCTCCGACCCATCTTCTTCATTTCCCTGAGATCTCTGTCGTACCACGGAGACCTCAGGTATGAAGTTTTGGGTCATACACGGATAGGTGCGAGGGAGTTGATAGTGTCAGATAGCACCTTATTATAGGTGTCCACCCCGACATCAACAGCCCTGACGCATGCACCACCCATAATAGATAAGTCAACTGCCGCCATAAAACCCTCAGGGGTAAGATCATGTAAAGGACGGCAGCGAGTCATCTCAGCAGGGGAAGAACTTATGGTGGGAGCCCCAAGCCTGAACTTCACCGTGCAATGATCAGACCAAAACACCTGATCAATCACAAGATCAACAATCTCAATTCCAAGTGAGAACACCAGGTCCAATGTGTGGCCATCCCGGTGAGTGGGTACATCAGCAAACTGCATCAGCCCTAATAGGGACATACTTTGCAAAAATTCACCGGTGCACCTTTGAGCTTTATCCTCAGCCCAGACATTGAAATCCCCCAGAAAAACACATCTGGGGAATCCAATGTCTTGCTGGCAACAAACTCAGCAAATTCCTGCAGGAAACCCCCCCATTGGGCCAGGAGGGCGATAGATGAGGAGAATCCTGCAGCCAATGCTGAGTCCACCACGAATGGCCACACACTCAAAGGAACCTGGGGTTCCCACTGGATGCACGGTGAAGGTCAGGCTAGATCTAAAACAGATGGCTACACCACCACACCTGTAATTTCCTCAGGGGCACTGCACAACGGTATATCCTGGGGGGACTGCAGCCTCAAAAACAGGGCCAGCATCATCTCCCACCCAGGTCTCCGTAATGCAAGCCAGGTCAACCAATGAAACCAAGGCAGCAATAATTGCCGTCTTGTTTCTGATTGACCTGGCATTGCACAGCACTGCCGTCAGAGATGTAGAGGGCGGTGTAGCCCCTCTGGTTACCTGACCACTCGGTCTGGTGGTCTCCCTGGAAATGGGCACCAACCACGTCTGGCTTTGCCTAGATACCCTAAAATATCCAGGGCATCTCGTGGACCTAACCACCTCTATCCTTCCATCAACCCACTCCTGGTCCCTACTTCTTCCCCATTTCCCAACCGCTGCCTCGTTTCATAAAAATAAATCCCCAGTGGTCCAGTACTCCCCCCCATTTTCTAGTCACCATCCCAATGAAAAGCACAATACCCTGGTAGTCTGGTGCCCCCCAACCCAGCAGGTAGTGACCCACCACCCTTCTCCCCCAACCTGACCTGTGTCTGTGACTGACACAGCTCTTCTCACACTGCCACAGCCAGCCACCGACTGAACTTTCACTGAGTGTGTACAGTAGACAGTATACACTAATTGGTTGACCTTTTAAAAATGGGGCCCTGGATGACTAGGTTCAGTGAGGGCTGCACAGATGTTCTATACCACCCCAACATGTGTGGCTTGCTCAAGGATAAGTACTGAAAAGGAAAAATAAGACTAGAAACTTGCTTTACAATAATGCAAAATTGCCTCTTCCAATATAGCTCCTTGCATTAGTGAGTGCTATGTTTTCTTATTTTTGGTTTGCCCAAAATAGCTTTATTTGTAATAATAATTATACAATGGCAAGAAAATTTCCTGGACTCTGATTGGTCAGTGTGTGCCTGAGACAGTGATGATATTACACAATAACATCACTGTGATTTTGTTTGGATGATTATATTTTTTTTTTTCAGAAACAAAGAAACACTGCCTCACTAAAAATCTACTAAAAACATTTGTATTGTTTTGTATAACCTTGAGCCATTGTATAATTGCAATAAGGCAGTCAAGGTGTGTGTTATCACGTAATAACATCACCCTAGGGGTAGTGGAAGCACTCAGCTTTGCCCGTGCATTCAAGCTATTCCCCAGGAGTGACAGTTATACCATAACACACCTTGAGTGCCTTATTGCTTAAGTATCACACAGTGCAGCACATGTTTGCTTTGATATTTACTAGAGCAATGATTTTGGTCCTATAACAAATGCATCATACCAATAGGGGTTGGGGTGTTATTCACTGTACACATCTGTGATAAAACTGGCAAGTTTCTATTAATATCTTGAGGGTTTATGGGGATGGGAGGAGATTGGACTATAAAATGAGAAGGTTACAGTTTTTGGTATGGAAAAAAGGAGAAACAGCCAAGGAAGAACGAAGGAGTTTAGGATCCAACAGAACTGCAGGAATCTAGAAAAGACTTGGATCTATTTTCTTTTATTGCCCTTAGTGAAGACCTTGTATGTTATGAGACCACAAGGAGTGTGTAATTACCATGGGTTGCCTCCTCCTGAAGGGGAGCACCCTGATGGCTGACAGACCCCAGGACAGTCCTCCTGAAGCTTGCAGTGTTCTGCTCTGGTGGGGGCATAGAAATAGAATTCGATGACAGATAAGGACTGCTTGGCCCATCCAGTCTGCCCATTTCTCCCTACCTATACTATTACTGCAGACCAGGCCTGATCTACAGCTCTTTCTCCCACCAGCTTCCGTTCCACTAGGATTCACTTGTGTTTATCCCATGTATTCTTGAACCCACCACTGTTGTTTGCCCCCACCACCTATGCTGGAAGGCTCTTCCAGGAATCTATCACTCTTCCTATGAAGAAGTACAGTATAAGTCACATTAAACTGTTCCCTCAACTCACTGGTATAGCATTGTTCAATGAGTTTCCTAATCTGTGCAGTGTTTAATTCGTGAATTAGTAAAAGGTTAGTCTTGGCTTGCAACTAACTGTTATGTACTATAAGCTTTATTTTCAGCTGAGTGCTTATGAGTTTCATTTCAGAAGGCAGACTAAACAACTCTTAAGGAATGCTGTGATATTTATAAACAATGCCATGAAAATGAAAATACATTGCATAAACACTGCAAAACAGCTACTGCCATTTCACTAAATAGTTATAAGTGAGTTAAATAGGCAGTGAAGGATGGTTGGAAAACAGTTGAAAGCTTCAACAGTTCGACTTGCCACTGCAGTAGCATCACAAAAAATAAATGCTACACCAGTGAGCTGATGGAATAGTTTAATGTGACTTGTTCTGTACTTCCTCACCTCTCTCCTGAATTTACCCCTTTCAGCTTCATAGCAGGTCCCTTTGTTCTTGAGCATCTTTTATTCTGAAAATACTTCCCTTCTGTATCTTATTTACCCCCTGTGAGGTATTTAAATGTTTCAATAATATCGCCCCTCCTTCCTCTATTCCAGAGTGTACATATTGAGCTATTTTAGTCTCTCCTTATAGGCTTTTGATGCAGGCCCTGCACCATTTTAGTTGCCCTCCTCTGGATCGCCTCCACTGTGTCTATGTCCTTCTAGAGATGTGGTCTCCAGAACTGGACATTACTCTAGGTTGGGTCTTACCTGTGATCTATACAGAGACAACAACACCACCTCCCTCTTTCTGTTGGTGATACCCCTCACTATGCATCCCAGCATCCCACTAGCCCAGCCTACTGCCTTGTCACACTGCCTGGCCACCTTTAGATCATCCAATGTAATTATCCCAGGTCTCTTTCCTGCTTGGTAGTTGTCAATACCACCCCACCCATTTTGCACTCTGGCCCTGGGTTTCTGTGCCCCATATGCATTATTTTGTACTTTTGCACTTGATGCCCAGCTTTCATATTCTTGACCACTCTACTAGCTTTCTCAGGTCCTGCTCATCCTTTCCACCCCTCTGAAGCGTACATTCTACTGCAGATTTTGGTGTTATCCACAAAGAGGCAGACTTTTCCTTCCAGCTTCTCTGCAGTGTCACTTATAAAGACATTAAAGAGGACTGATCCCAACACTGATCTCTGATGCACCCAGCTAGTCACCCTCCCTTCCTTGGAGTAAACTCTGTTTACCACCATCCTCTGTCACCTATCCCCTAACCAATTTCTTATCCAGTTTTTTACCTTTCTAAGCTACCCAGCTTGTGTGCTTATCTCCTATGTGGAACGGTGTCAAAGCCTTACTGAAATCTAAGTAAGCCACATCCACCACCTGTGAGAGAATTTTTATATATGTTTCTTTTTATATCCTAAAGCTATATTTGCTATAATATGCCTTGAAGTTATGCTTGCTTTAAAAGCCATGCTGTAACAAAGTAATAATGAATGTAGTAGACATTTCTGAGTTCATGTTTTCTTTTTAAGGGTTATAGAATTTGTACTGAGGTTACTTGAGGTACATTTGGGAAAACAGAAAGCTAGATAAAACTGAGCAGAACTGGTTGTACCAGCCTGAATAGCAGGCTTGGACAAAATATAGAGATAGGAGCATGCCTGGGCAAAATATAATAACAGCACTTAGTGGCATTGAAGAGCAAGCTGTACGTTGTTATGGTGTGAGTGAAACTCATTGTCTCTTTCAGGTCAGCTTGACCCAGGCATATGTATCAAGCAGTAATGGGAAAGAAATGAAATAAGCAAGTGGAAAAGTACCTCATGCATATCAATGTGTTTTTACATTGCTGAAAACTTGTTATGCTGTTTATGATTGGCTTATACTGAAATGTTGGTATTTTTCAGGATAAAAGTGCAAAATCTAGCTTATAAAAAGCTGCTGTAAACTGTAATCGGAGAACTTCTCCATTGTAGAAGTCCCACATGCATGTGTGAGATATTTGATCAAATAAAGCGATGTTAAGACAAAACCCAGTGGTGTGGTTTTTGTCCCATGACGACGGGAGTGGTTGCTCAGGTAATACTTACAGTGAGAGAATTTGCGATCACACACCCCACCCTGATCTAAATTCTTCATCACCCAGTCAAAGACATCTGTCAGATTTATCTGACATGACCTTCCTGCTCAAAACCATGCTGCCTCGGGTCTTGCAACCAACTGGATTCAAGATATTCCACAATATTTTCCTTCAGCAGTAATTCCATTAACATTCCAACCACTGATGTCAGACTGACTGGCCTATAATTGCCAGCCTTCTCCCTGCTACTACGTCTGTGTACTGGAACTACATCTGCCCTCCTCCAGTCATCCAGAACCACTCCTGTTTCCAGTGAGCTATCAAATAGGACTGTCAGAGGTTCTGCCAGCATTTCCCTGAGATCCCTCAATACTCTTGGATGCACCCCATCTGGCCCCATTGCTTTGTCCACCTTCAGATTAGCAAATCCCTTTAGCACTCTCACCTCCAAAAAAAGGACTAGTGTCCACCTCCCTCCCTCCAATGCTTTTAATACTTTTTTTGGTGTGAGTAGATCTGACTTGTTCCTAGGGACAGGCCCACAGAAATACCACATGGAGTGTCCAGAGAAGGAGGTGCTGCAGAAAAGGTAGAAGATTTGTCTCCACATTGCTTCTGGTTTTCCAAGGAAGGCCATGATGGGGATGGGTGCTAGCAGATCCCATAATTCACAATGATTTCACCTTTCTCAAGTGTAATTCATTTTTTACTGTTATGTTTTCTCAACCTGAGCCTGATCTAAGCATGCCATCTGCTGAGATAAAGATTATTATTATCCCCAAGTATGCCTTGAATTCATCCAGACCTCGTCATGGTGAAGGATGGGGAAAAGTAGTTGCTAATAAAGCATCAAAGTCCCATCTTTTTTGCTGAAATATATGATATGTGGCCTTATGCCATGAGGCTTGGCTCTATTTTCTTTTACTGCACTTAGTGAAGGCACAGGGTGCTATGGGACCACCAGAAGGATGTGGGAGCTGGGGGGTAGTCTTCTTAAGGAACACACACTGTTGTATGACTGGCCAGAGGATGGTCACTCTGAAGCTTGAAAGAAGACCAGGGTGGGGGGGGAGTTGGATGGTGCCTATGCCATGGAAGAGGCACACAATACTATCAGATGGTATACCCAGAGAAGGAGGCACTGCTGAAAAAGGAGGTACATCTCCAGATTGCCACAGGTTTTCTGTGGGAAGACCTGAGTGGGTGGGTGTTATCCAGCCCCATGGCCTACAATGACTTCACCTCTCCTAAGTGTATATGGTCCTGATACTGTTAGGCTTTCTTAGACAGAGCCTAATCCAAACAGACGCTGAGACAAAGATATTTATAATCACCAAGTATGTCATGAAGTCAGCCAGATGTCCCCTCTGTAGATGATCACTGCTTGTGAAGCATCGAGACCCCAACCACTTTTGCTGAAATGTGTGATACTTATGTATTCTTGTCCAGTTTTGATAGCCTTATGCTCCAAGGGAGAGAACTAAGAGATAGAAAACTTTACATTCTGAATTCAGATTTTAACAGACAGCCAGTCCAGCAGTCCCATGTGCAGGTGGACAATTGATTTACAGTACCTTCTCCAAGAACAGAATTTTCTAGAAATGGGACAGGTAATCATACACACCGTGTAATAGAGTCTTACTTTGCCATGGCACTTATGCCTGTTGTTCTACAAAGTGTGAGTGCTGGTGGAGCCTTTCTCATATTTTATTTATTTATTTAAAGTTGTTAACAGGAAAGGCACACTGAGCCAGGGCTTGTTTCCAGGTGTGACCTGGGGGAGGGTTAGTAGGAGAAACATATTACAAGTGCAGTTCAATATACCAATAATACAGGTCAAAATTTAGCAGGATAAACACATGGAAGTTGGTACAGCTCTGAGGAAGTAGCAAGAAGTTTAGTACTCAAATGTGGTACATCACTGTAGCAGACATGATTAGGTGGGTAGTCATAAAAGACAAGAGGAGACAATTTACACTAAGTCAGAAAACAGTGTAATAGGAGGCAGCAGTAGGAGTGAAAATGGCACCAGGGAACCACAGAAAGTCCAGAAACATTTCTGCAGCAGACAAAAGTGCAAGCAACAAAAGGGTAGCAGTTGAGGAATGAGGGGGGGAAGAAGGGTAGAGTTAGGGAGGATAACAGGAGTAGGAGGATGTTGTTTGTTGCCTCAGGTGAAGCCAAAAGGCGGGGAGTGAGGCAGATAGGCAGAGAAGAGAAGAGAAGAGAAGAGAAGAGAAGAGAAGAGAAGAGAAGAGAAGATAGCTGATTGCAGAGGGAGGAGAGGCAATGGGAGAAGGCTGCATGACCATCAGAATGATGGGGGGGGAGGAGAAGTTGAGGGAATCCCTGGACAGAGATGAGCAGGAAGAGCTGGGAGCAGAGGATAGCAGGGAGGAGAGACAGGAGGGCAGAGACCCAAACCAATATTTGGTGATAAAGGCAGCACAGCGGGCCTGATGAAGTGATGTCAAGGGGGGAGGGAAGAAGAGGGACATATAGAGGGAACAGTGGTGGGTATGAGGGGAAGAGTTGGTGGCGAAGTGACAGAAGTCTTTGCATAGAGTATCTAGTCTGTTGAGGGAGGAGGAAGGGGTGATGCTGTAGACTATATCAGTGTAACTTGAAAACTGGGAGCACCACTGTGGTTATCAACTCCTTATGGACCTTAAGGGGGAGTGATTTTTTGTTTCTGAATAAGGCACCCAGATTGGGCCATACATTAGAATGGATGGTATCTATATGGACAGAAAAGTCAAGCTTGCCACTGTCCAACTACACTCCAAGGTATTTGAACATGGTAACCACTTGCAATTGAGTACCATCTAGGGTGGTGATGATTGGGGGGGGGGACAACAGCCTGGCCAGTTTCTCAGAGGAGCTGAAGTTCATGGTCACTGTCTTTTTGGTATTTAGCTTAAACTTCGTGTCATGAAACAAGTGTAGGACATTATGGCAGTCCCGTTGGAGTGGACTGAACACAGCTGAGGCCATAGGGTCAGACATGTAGATGACTGTGTCGTCCGCATACATATGGATATTTGAGGAGACACACACACACACACACACACACACACACACACAAGGTTGTAGAGAAAGATGAAGAAAAGAATTGGCCCTAATATGGAGCCCCGTGGGACTCCTGCAAAGATAGGGATGGGGTGACAGAATGGCCCCCACCTGAACTGACGGTTGACAGCCCAAGAGATGTGAATGCAACCAATTGACAGCTGTAGTAGAGAGGCCAGTGGAGCACAGTTTGTTGAGGAGGAGGGGGTGAAACACAAAGTCAAAGGCTTTGGCCAGGTCGATGAAAATAGCAGAGGTGATGTGGCCCTGATCCATCCATGTAAGGATGGATTCCATAGCCTACAGTTAGGAGGATATGGTAGAGTGGTGCTTTCTAAAGCCAGACTGTAATGGTGAGAGGAAGACTGATGACTGTAAGACGTTACCAAGTCTGGAGTAGATGAGGGATTCCTGGAGCTTAGCAAGGGATGGGAGGAGAGATATAGACCGGTAGTTGCCAGGGGAGGAGGAGTCTTCCCCTTTATGTCGGAGGAGAATCTTGGCAAATTTCCAGGCCTTGGGAACTGTGCAGTGGGAGAATGAGAGGTTAATGATATGAGCTAGGGATGAGGCAATGGCTGGGGCTGAGATATGCAGAAGCCTAGGGTCCCTATCGGTGCTGAACTTGGAGGGGTTGAGGGAAGAGAGGGTGATGAGCATTTTGCAGGGGGAGATAGGAGGGAAGTGCTACTGTTTGGAGATGATGGGTTGGGGTAAGGAGGACTGGGGAATGGGGGCTTCAGGGAGGAGGTGCAGGTGGTGAAGAATTAATTGAAGTTGCTAGAAAATGAGGAGGGGTCCAAGACTAAGAAGCCATTTACTCTGAGGATGGGGGGGAGAATTGGTCTGGGGGTTCAAAAATGGAGTGGGTTACGTTCCAGAATTCAGAAGGGGAGTTTTGATTGGACTGGAGGTAGTTTTTGAAATATAGGGCTTTGGCAGCTCTGGTAGCCTTGGTAAGGCAAGGCAAATTTTATTTGTATGGCGTCCATTCCCGGAGGCTCTGGGCACCTCAAAGAAAAATAATAATAAACATATAATGCGTAAGTATAAAATAACATCATACAGTTTAATAACTGAAATATCAAACACCTAAAAACTAGAAAGTATCCTACATTGGAACTAGACAATTTGTTGTAATTCAGAATTCATTAAATGCCAGGCTGAAGAGGTGTGCCTTCAACCTCTGCTTAAAGACCTCTACCAAGGGAGCTTCCCAGACTGCAGATGGTAATGTGTTCCACAGGGGTGGCCCAGAAATGCTAAAAGCACGATCTTCAGAAGTCTTGAGCCGTACCCTGGGAACAACCAGGAGGCCCCTTGAAGAGGCGTGGAGGGAGCGGACAGAGGTCACCATTGTCTGGAGCTCTAACAGATAACTAGGACCCAGTCCATTTATGGCCTTGTAGGTGAGAAGTCCCACCTTGAAAAGGACCCTCCACTTGACCGGCAGCCAGTGCAGAGCATGCAGAACAAAGGTCACATGGCCAATCCTAGAGAAGCCAGTCAGTAGCCAAGCTGCTGCATTCTGCACAAGCTGCAGCCTGCAGAGGGTCCCTCCCATGACTCTGAAGTAAAGAGCATTGCAGCAGTTGAGTCTGGAGGAAACAAAGGTGTGCACTAGTGTTGGCAGGTCTTTGGGCAGAATGAGGGCTTAATCTGGGCAATGTTCCGTAGATGGTAAAAGCCACTGCTGACAACAAACGACACCTGATCTTCAAAAGTCAGCCTGCTGTCAAGGATCATGTCCAGATTTGACACCTTTGGGGAAGCCGTCAATGGAGTAGAACCTAGAACAAGACCAGAATCAGCCATGGACAGCAACCCATCAGGCCCATGATCAGGCTCAATCACCAGCACCTCCATCTTAGCCAGGTTGAGTCTCAGCCAGCTGGAAGCCATCCAGACATTGATTTTAACCAGACAGATGTTAAGCACATCCACAGCTCCTGATGTACTGGGAGCAAAAAACAAATACAGTTGGTTATCATCTGCATAGAAGTGAAACTCCACAATGTATTGTTGAGTAATCTCACCTAGGGGCAGCATATACACTGCGAACAACATCAGTGACAGGATTGAGTCTTGTGGAACTCCACAAGACAGAGGCCTTGGGGAGGAGGAGAGATTCCCCATCACCACCCACAGCACCCTGTCTGAGAGATAGGACTCAAACCACCTGATGACAGTACCAGCGAGTCCATAAAACTCACAGAGCCAATCCAGTAACATGACATGATCCACAGTGTCAAAAGCTGAGGAGAGACTGAGGAGCACAAGAACTGACCTGTCTCCTCTGTCTCTAGCCCTGAGTAGATCATTATGCACCCCCATTAGAGCTGTTTCAGTGCTGTGTCAAGCCCGAAAACCCTGCTGAAATGGCTCATAAATGTCAGAGGACACCAGGTGATCCTTGAGCTGTTGTGCCACCAGCTTCTCTACAGCCTTGCTCAAAAAAGGCAGGTTGGAGATAGGATGGTAATTGGCCAGGACATCAGGGTTGAGGGAAGATTTCTTAAGGAGGGGCCTCATCAGCTCCTCTTTCAAGGCAGCTGGGAGAACCCCCTCCACCATCGAGCACCTGACAATCCTGGTGAACACCAGGCCAACAGCCTCGACATATCCCATTAAGAACCGTGTTGGGGCTGGGTCCAGTTCATAAAACGTGTGCTTCAGCTGCACGATCACCTTAGTCACATCGGACACCTCAACTGGTCTAAACTCTTCCCAGATAGGCGGAGTGCCTCTATTCCCCCCAGCCCAACCACTGCTAGGCCAAAGACCAACTGGCGGAATCCCCGACAGGATGGCTGACATTCTGTTGGAGAAGAACAGAGCAAACTCTTCACATAAAGTGAATGAAAAAGCTGTTTTCAGCTGAAAACAGGTAGGATGTAAAAGCCTGTCTACAGGTCGAAACAGCTGAGAAGGTCTGTTCCTCCCCACAGCAATCTCCCCGGACAAGAATTCTGTCTTTTTGTGGGACATTGCCCCCAGTACTCGCCATAGTGGACACACAGGACCAGCTTGGTATATGAGTTTCTAAGTGATCTGTATGCTAGAAAGTCAGGTAGGGAGTTGAAGGCTTTGAAACAGGCTCAGGTCAGGTCACAGGATCTGCATAGGACAATAAGGTCATTTGTGATCCATGGATGGTGAGCATGTTTGGCTCTTGATTTTCTGAGGGGGTGGCATGCACATTCCACATATGAAAGAGACTGGCTAGGATGTGGGATACGGCAGTGTTGACATCCGGGGTGTAGTAGACAGGGGATCAGTTCAAGCTACAAAGGTCGTGGGCCAGGGCATGAGTGTCAAGCGATGTTAGGGATCTAGTCCATATATATTTGGGGGCGGGATGGGCAGGTTTCACTTTTCTGATGCAGTAGGTTATGCTGTGATTGCTGAAAGTATCTGGTAATGTGCCAGCAGTTATAATGCAATGGGGTGGGAGACTAGTACCCAGTCTAGCAGGGAGTGACTGGAGGAATGATAATATAATCAGGTTGGTTTAGAGATTTGCTGGGTGAGATTGAAGGACTCTCTATCCTTTGGAGCATGGGTTTGGAAGAAAGGGTCAGCTAGTTTAGGTTGAAATAACCAGGAAGATGAGTTCACCGAAAGTAGTCTGGGAGACCAGAGATGATATGTTTTCAAGAAGGGAGGAGGAGGAGATATAAAGGGAGGCATAAAGGACATTTACAAAGATGGTTGAGGGGATGGAAGTGTTGGCCAGTAGGAGTTTGTGTGATGATGGGACTGATTACTTGAGGAGGACTGAGCAGCACAGGATTTCACGAACATACAGTGTGACCCCTCCGCTGCACTTGCCACTGTCCTGGTGGAATAGGTGGAAGTTCAGGAGTGCTAAGTTTGAGTTGGGAACTCTTGAAGAGAGCCAGGATGCAGATATGCATATAATGCTGGGGAGAGTACTGAGAGACCCACACTTTAAGTAGGTCAAACTTCGGGATGAGGCTCCTAACACTGATGGAAAATACTAAGGCCTTTAGGAAGAGTAAGGGATTGAGTGGGGGACTAGGATTTGGTGCAATGTGACCAGCCAGAAAGAGCAGCATGAAGAGGGGGAGGAGGAGGAAGAGGGAGTGTAGTTTCCACCTCCTAGAGTGAGTGGGGGAGGGAGAAGGAGAGATATAGGAGGAGAGGAAGATGTGGTGAAGAACTTCCAGGTTGAGCGAAGGAGAGTGGAGAAGTGCAGGATGTAAAGCTATTGTGTAGTGGGGGGGAGATGAAATGGAGGGGGGAAGGAAACAGGCGATGGGAGGAGAAATAAAAGAAGGGTTTAGAGAGGGAGGTGGAGGAGCATTTGATAGGGCCTGGGAGGGATAGAAGGTAGGGAGGGGAAGGGATGGAGAAAAGTGGAGGGGATGGGATGGATAGAAAGAAGACACAGTAGGGGGAGGAGGCAGAGCATAGTGAGGGAGGTTGGAGGCACACCAGAACAGCATAAAGGAAATACCTGTTAGCGAGAGGAAGAGAGCCACAAAACTGAGTTAGTAACTTTAGTAGGAGAGAAGGGTGGAGGTGTAGCTTAGCAACAGGGTATCTAGATAAAGAGGCAGGTAGGAGTATGCTAAATTAAGGACCCCCAAAAGGTGTAGGAGAAAGAAAAAGCAGGTACAATACTTAAGGTAGGTAAAATGAAGACTAGCAGCAATTTAACAGGATAAGTAACTAGCTGGCAGTTGGACAGAAGGCATTGTAAAATTAGGCAGGTAGACAATATGTGAGTACTCGTAGTAGCAGGCAGGATAACTAAACTACTAATAAACGGAAACTGTGTCAACAAACTATGGCTAGGTATACCGAGAAATCAGCGTAATGGAAACAATTGTAGTAAACTGTTGCTGAGTATAAAACTGTAAGCACTTGAGCTGGAAGGCTAACTTAATGAGAACACAATGTAGCGAACACAATAATACAATTTAAGCTGTAGGGAGAAAGTAAGGAAACTAAGGCTAGGTAAGCTGAGTAAAACAGACATAATGCTGTTG
Organism: Neoceratodus forsteri; assembly: GCA_016271365.2. Classification (NCBI taxonomy): domain Eukaryota; kingdom Metazoa; phylum Chordata; order Ceratodontiformes; family Ceratodontidae; genus Neoceratodus; species Neoceratodus forsteri. The sequence continues at coordinate 365,945,082 of CM028131.1, read as the reverse complement.
AATTAAGCAGCTAACTGAAAAGGTTTGAAATTGTGGTCTCAGACCCAGGCTATACCGTAGACAGAGTGGCAGGCAGCAGAATGGTTCTATCAACAAACAATGCAGCAAAGGAGATACCTAGGAAGAGTCCCAAACCGGAACTGCACACAGACCTGGGAGAAGCACAAGTGTGCAGCAGAGTCCAGATATGAGGCTGAGAGAGCACTGATTGGGGCTGTGTGCTGGCTGATGGCTGACTCCCACAGCTGACACCCACAGCATAACACCCTTAGTTCTGTGGACCTTAGCAGTCCAGACTACAAGTGTGGAGGACTGCTAGGGTGGGAGTTAATTTAAGGGGGAGGACCTGGACCTTGATTTGTTGCAGCAAAGGGGAGTGGTGTTCCAAGGGTTCCAGTGGGTCAGGCATGGCATTCTCTGGTCATCTCCTGGAGATCACAGGTGAGGGCGGAGAGGTGGCTCATTTGTTGGGATGAAGCCACCTCTAACACCCCATAGCTTGCGGCACAGTCTGTGGCAGTGTCCATTTGAAAAGAGGTGCAATGTCACACTTACACTTGGTGCTCAGTTCTTTGTGTGAGAGTTCTGGGTCTCAGTTGGTTGCAGTAAGGGGGGGGTGTTCAGAGGGTCCTGGTGGGTCAGACAGGGCATTCTCTGGTTGGATCCTTGAGGTCATTGGTAAGGTGGTAAGAGGGAGTACCTGTGTTGGGACAAAGCCACCTCTAACACCCCACAGCTTGTGACACAGTCTGTGGCAGTATAGTGGTTATGAGATGAGAGTGTTGATAGAGCTATACTCATGAATTTGCTGTAAGGCTAGTGAAGTGTATTGTACATGCACATGAACTAAGGTCTTTGAGTCCCAGTATAGATAACTATAGTCTACTACAGTTTATTACAAAGTAATTCTCTGTGTGCTTCACTAAATACATCTCATCTCTCCCTTATTCCAGTGAGATTATAGTTTTGGGTGACTTTAACACAAATTGACTAGCAGGAACAGCTGCCCACTATAAAGATGCCTCATTGGCTATGGGCCTGACTCAAGCTGTGCAATCCCCCACAAGACATAGCCACAGGACAGGGGCCGCTGCTTTGCTGTACCTAATTTTCACAAACCACCCTAACAGAATCTCAAAGGTCTTAGTGTTCCCTGAAGCCATCAGCGATCAGTTGCGTCTACTGTGCTGGTGGTCCTGTAAGGTCCATAGTAGCCCTCCCCCCCAAAATAAAGCAAGGTTCACTAGCCCGGTTAAAACACCACCTCTCAAACTTTGTCTGGTCATCCATAGATACAGCAAGTAGCATAGATGATGCACTTACCTATTTCATTACCTCCATCAATTCTGCATGTGACCTTTTTGCCCAGTTACAAAGCAGGTAGTAAAAAACTGGGATACCCCCTGGCTATCTCAAACACTACTCGACCTCATGCACCCTCGGGATAATCTCTGGCATACAGCCCTTGCTTCAAGACTGCCTCAGGACAAACAACAGTACAAGGAAGCAAGGAACAAATGTACCTGTGTCCTGCATCAGGCCAAAGCCATTTATTATCAAAATGTCTTCACCTCTTCTAGGGGCTCAGGTCATAAATTCTGGGATACTATCAAAGAACTAAATTGTAAAACCTCCCCCCCCACCATCCCAACTCTCAGTTAATGGGACCATATCCCAGGACCCGCTACAAATTGCCAATGCCTTAAACTCTTCTTTCTCTTACCTTAGTAGTGTGCTCCCCCCTAACGTTTTTGCCCTCTGCACCCTACAGCTTCTTCATCTTCATATGCTCCCCCTTCATGCTCCCCACCTTTCAGGTTTCAAGTAATAACACTAAAAGAGGCTAAGTCATACATCTCTAATATCCTGGGTAAAAGCTGCCAGAGCAGAGAATCCCTGGATTTAAAACTCCACCTTTCTCTCAAAGCTGTCCTAGTCCCCTTCACTAAAATCCTTAACCGCTTCCTCTGTCTGGGGGAGCTCCCCACCCCTTGGAAAAGGGCTTTCATCACCCCGCTTCTGAAAGGTGGTGAATGCACAGCCCCTGCTAACTACCTGCCGATCTCTATTCTGCCCCCTCTCTCTAAGGCCCTTGACAAAATTGTAGCCGACCTGCTCGCTGAACACCTATCAAAATATAACTTCTTCTGCCCTGAGCAGCATGGGTTCCACAGGGGCCACAGCACCACCACAGCTCTCCTTGAATATACCTCCTACATTCACAAGGCCATGGCTCTAGGGCACTTAGTTGCATCAGTTTACATCGACCTAACTAAGGCATTTTCTACTGTCCATCATGCCCTTCTCCTTAGATCCCTGACTGATGTGGGACTGACCCCCAATACTACGGCCTGGTTTGAAAACTATCTATCCAACAGGTCACAGCAGGTCAAGCATGGCACTACCTTCTCCTCCTGCCTTCAAGTTCACTCTGGGGTCCCTCAAGGCTTCATTCTAGGCCCCCTTCTGTTTAGTCTTTTCTTAAACTCACTACCCAGATCCTGTTCTGGTCAGTTACTTTTTTATGCCGATGACGCAGTCATTTTCTGGAGCAACCCTCAGCCTCAACCATTGCAGGATGCCCTACAGAAGTCTTTTTCTGAAGCCGAGACCTGGTTCACAGAGCACAGGCCAGCAATAAACTATAAAAAAAACAAAGACTATGATCTCCGCACACCGTCAGAACCCCTACAATGACTCCACTCTACTTGTCCACACCTCCCAAGACTCCAGGTTTGAGCAGGTAAACACATTAAAATAACTGGGCATCACCCCTAACTCCTCTTTTACCTATCATGCACATATCCATATCCTCTGTAACACCATCAACTCCAGAATTGGCTTCCTTTATTGGATTGAGCACTGTCTGCCTAATGATGTGCTACACCTTGCTGTGTTGTCCTCGGTCCCCTCTGTGCTGGACTATGGAATTGTGTTCTATGGCTCAGCTGATAACACTGCTCTCTGTCGCATTAAGACAACGCTAAACAAGGCCTGTTGCCTGGTGACAGCCTGCGATAGAAATACCCACACGTGTGACCTCTACAGTCGCTCAAACTGACTAAACTTCAAATGTTGTCTTAAGTATCACACATGTCTCCTGGCTAAGAAAATCCAGTGGAAACTCACCCCACCTAGCCTACAGGGCCTCATCCAACCATCCCTTACCCAAAGATTCACCAGAAGTACCTCCAAGGTCCCTTTTCTGGTCCCCTGCTGGAGGACATCCATGGGTCAAGAGCCTTTTATCATAGGGCTCCTAGTTGGCTAAATGATCTACCTGCTGCTTTGACTGATGGCACAAAAATAAGCCCTTTTAAAACCTCAATCAAGGAATTTCTCACTAGCAAATCAACTTGTGACTGCTCCTAGTAGTACTATACTACCTCAGCTCCTGCCACCTCCTTCACATTGACTAATTTTTCTTAGAGTATTTATGTCATATTATTTTGCATTATGTAATTTTAGTGCATTTCCTCAGTTTATCTCTCAACCATATTATCTTCTTGCATTGTAATCAGTTATTACGATAAACCTCCTGCCTTACAATCTGTATTTCATTTACCATATTTTGTTTTCTGTTTTGCACATGACTCTGGGCTGTCTCTGCCCTCTGTTATGGAATGTTGCTCAGTTCTATACCTTCCCTCCTAATTGCAATATATGAACTGACTGATGTCATGCACCATTTATTTTTTACTCCCTTGTATTTGTATTGTTTTTACTATGTCTACTGATGAGGAGCCTTTGCCAAAGGGTCTATTGACTCAAAGAGTATAATTCCGATTTCCTAATAAATAAATAATGGCATGCATGATTATTGGATACAAGGGCTATAGGGCTGAACCCAGCACAGCTACATCTTTAAGTGATGCCAGGATCTGGAAATATATGTAAATATTACTGTGAGGGACCCCTTGCATTCAGTGTCACCCCTAGAAAGGAACTGCCCAATACATACAATGGGAGATGAGGGTGATCCCTGATGGGGGTGGCATTATGTGGTCACATTTCATGATCACAAAACTGAACATTATGACTACAAATATTTCTAAGGAATTTAATTTCAAAATGTCCATGCTTTTCATATCATAGTATGAGTTTTAACATACTGTACGTAATTTCTCTTAAATGAAAGCCATTAAATCTGTACAGTTAAAACTAGCATTTCATTATTGAAAGGTATTGACAGCTATGAAATGTAATCATTTAAGCAAAATGATCTTGGTAACAGCATGCAACAAATAAAGCCATCTCACAAAGAAATCCTAGTTATCATTCATAAATGGAATGTTTTACATTAGTGTACCCTAGAGGCCTTTCGGATGTCTGGTGGCTGACCAGAAAGACAATGGGGAGCTAGTAACAAGTGAGTTTCTGTCATCTGCATAAACAGTTGAAGGAGGACTGCACTAAGTTCCAGGATATGCAGTTCAGTGTGGTAATTGAGCTACAGGGACACTCTACATGTAAATATCTTGTGATACATAAAGATTTTTTCTTCCACTGCTTTATGCTTATATTTTTGTAAGACTGTACAGTACTGAGGGCAAGAGAGGGGCACAAGGGAGACATTTAAGGGCAAAATGAACCCATTCTAAAATAGCAAAGTGGGTCTCATTCAATTTCTCTATGGGGCACCATTATATTTTACATATTGGCTGGTAGTAATTGAGAAAGAATCAAGTTATGTATTTTATACCATAAAATATTAAATCATTGTAATACAGTCTTGAATGTCATTGAGGAGAAAGTATGTGCTGAGATCTTAACTACATGCTATGGACATAGCAAAATAGGAACGTAATTAGCAGTGATGCCAGAGAGCAGTATTTTAAAAGAATCTTATACAACTTTGCATTTCAAGACTTAAACTGTTAGTTTCAGCCTGCAGACACCTCCTTACAAAAAGCATAGACAGTCAGTCACCAAAATAGCAGTCCCACGAAAAGAAAAACCTCCTGGTGGCAACTTTTCTTGCTCAAGGGTGAGTAAGGGGTTGAGGTAGGCAAACGGTCCCAGTAATAGGCTTATGGTGTGAGGAGTTTGGTTCAAGCAATCAGCTCTGAAATAGAGCTCCTGTTGGCCACATTTCTCAACAGAGGGAATGAGGATGGAATTGGGACAATTGAATAGCCCTGAGGATGGATTCCCAGTGGTCACATTTCTTGAAGATATTAACCTGCTGACATTGAGGACTGGCTCCCAATATCACAGACATTTTGGAGGTTGGGCAACACTGGGGATAGGCTCCTGCTGTTGGAAATTTAAAATCACAGTTCAAGGGCACTACAGTCAATGCACATGTATCTGTGACAAAGTTGGCTGCATACCAGTTAAGTACATGTGTCTGGAAACACCTTATGGAAAGCTGTGACAAATGGGGCAATCCTGAAGGGGTACAGACCAGAATAATTCTACAGTTGCAGCAATAGAGTTTGTCAGATATTTCAAATTATTTCTAAAGAGACTCTCTCTGGCAGCCCTACAGTGGTACTGCAGGCAGGGAAGGAATTTCTCTAGAGATATCACAGAAATTTCAAGAAATATCTGACCATGTTAATTGCTGCAACTGTAGCATAGCGTACCAACAACAGCCAGCTCATGGTTGTAATTTTTTTGACCAATTTGTTTTGAGTTGGGGGCATTGTCCCCACACCCTCATTTCAAATTGAAAAGGAAATAACTCCAATAAATTGATAAAAAACATCACAATCACATACCCTAAGTAACATAATTAGGATATCACACCTGGCTACGCTGCTCACAGTGGTCTGTAATCCTCCACCAATGTCAAGAAAAGAGCCATTCATGCATAGCCATGGGCTGTTAAGAGAAGTTATATCTTTAGTGTTTTTCATTTTTTCATTACAAAAACAACAAAAGGCACCATTTTGTTGATAGTAACTAACACACCTAATATTAAAGTTTCAGACTTCAAATCAATACCAGTTTTCTGTTTTTTGTTGAAAAAAGTATCTTAAAGAAGAATTGCATTGGGCCTGCGAATCTATATTTATTGCTGAAGCTGTTTCAAAGATGGGTTCACATTCTGTTATTATTTCATCTTTACTAGCCTTTTAGTACATTCAGTTAGGTGTTTCTGATTTATGCACTGGTGGTAAGGACCATTTTAGAACTATATGTTGTAGCTGATGTCCTTGTTAAGAACTTACATTGTTTTTATAAAGAATCCATGTTTTACTAAGCAACACTATGGTTCATGGAGCACTAAATAAGTACAGTACATCTAGTTCTAAATGGTACTTGCCACTAATGTTTGTGACTCAAAAACACCCACTAAGTTTAGAAAAAGGCCAATAAAGACTGAATAATAACAGAACGTGAGTCAATATACTGTATGAAAAGATCTGTGTGAAAAAAAGCATAACATTTTTGAATAAGGGGAATTCCACCAGTTACAAATCAAAGTACTAATGGTACTGAATGATGTCAAGCAGTCCCAAAACATAGAGATCATACATATATAATAACAACTAGAGGGGACATCACATGGGATACTAAGAGCTTTCATGCCACCATATGCAAGTGGTCTCTGCTATGTCTATGTGATAGTATGCAAATGAGTGCAGGGGTCACATGATGATCCTGTAGTTTTTATGTTGCTTGCGCACAAGCACAAATAACATATTGGGGTAGCAGCACTTTCAGAGGTGTGTCAGTGTTCTGGTGAATGCAGGGCACATTTTAGTAGGTGCTTCTCTCATTCCCCAGTGAGCAAGCATGCTAGCACTGACACAAATATTATGCAAAGTGCCACCAACTTCAGAGAAATGTGCCACTGCAATCAGAGACAAGCTTGTCATGCACACTGGGAGCCCACACCAGTGTGCTGCCTCTCACAGAAAGCCGATTGCATCAGCATGTTACTGCCCCAGCCCCACCCCCATTGTGTGGCCAACATCACCCACAAAAGTCATAGGGCACACTGGGAGCCCACTCCAGTGTGCCCAGCATTTGTTCTATTTCACCTGTAAAGAAAGAAAACCATCCCGCTGCACAGGGTCTGTATTTTTTTTTGTACTTGAAAAACTGAAAATGGCCCATTGTCCACGGCGCCCCCCCCCAACCTGCACCCACCTTTTCACACCCCACCTCCCACCCCCCACCCCATACTTACATCTGGAGGTATGGTGCTGTGATCTTTGATGGAGCGGAACATGTCTGGACTCTTCAAAGCCGAACTGCAAAATGAAGAAATGCCGGTAAGCTGTGTAATGGCATAAATGGGGGTGGGGGTCAATTTAGGTGGATATCTCAGACTTTTTTTGAATTTTGGCTTCAGGTTTTCAACATGGGGTTCTTGAGACCCCACCTCATGAACACATGCACTGTCATCTTGTTATTCGGTCCCGAAAGTTCCTTTCACCGTCACTGCATGGAATCACCTTTTGGGACTGAGTAATGAAACAACAGTGCCACAGTTCATGAGGTGGGGTCCCAAAAAGCCTGTGCTGCAAATTTGGTGAAAGAATTAAAAAAAAATTACTGTTATGAGTGTGCATTGCGCAGTTTCCATGCACACTCATAACTTCGACCATTTTTAATATTTTCACTCCAGATTTTCAACATTGCCATTTTTTCACACTTCCTTATGAACAGTACAGCTGTCATTTTTCACATCCTGCCCAAAATGTGTTTTTGCACATGTGGCGCACAATGGCGCTGTTGCTGTGGTAATCAATGTTCGGAACAGATTAACAAAATCACAATGACACTTTTCATGAACAGAGGTCCCAAAATGTCTATGTTGAAAATCTGGTTAAAAAAAATTCCCAAAATAATTGTGTTACAGTAAGCATTATGCAGTTTATATGCATGCTCTTGACTTCTCAAATTTTTCATATTTTCACTCCAGATTTTCAACATTGCTATTTTTTACACCTCTTCATGAAAAATACACGCTGTCATTTTTTACATCCTGCCCAAATGTAAGCCAAGACCTATGGCACCAAATCACGAGTCACAAAAATCACCATTCAGCTAACAATAAACTGACAGGGCCACTGTTCATGAGGTGGGGTCATAAAAAGCTCATGCTGAAAATTTGGAGTGAAAATACCAACAAATGCCCAGGGCTTTAGGGTTTCCAATGGTAACGCCCCACCCTGGGGTCTCCAGAACTGACATGCATCAGGGGTGTGACTTGGGATCGTCATCTGTAATGCTCACATCATTTCACTTCCACCCCCACCCTGCAGCCAGTGACAGGCATCGAGGTGTGCCTTGGACTCTTCTTCCCCAAGGTTCACCCCATTCTCCTATACTGCACCCACCTCAGCATATTTCCTTATGGAATGGGATGAGCATAAGGCCTGAAGACCCCAAGGCACAACCCGACAGTTGTCGGTGTCTGCAGGGTAGGGTGAGGTGAAATGGCATGAGTGTTATGGCCGATGACCCAAAGGCACACCCCAATGCCTGTCAGTCTCTGCAGGGTGGGGATGGGGTTGGCATCACTTCAATACTTCACTGCCATTCCTATTACGCATCTGTCTAACTCTTGCACTGATAATGCCAATGCCAACAAGACAACATTCGGCATTGACAAATGCTTGTTATATATACAATCTGTTTGGTCCTAAGCAGAACAGGACCTCACAATAAATGAAATGTGGCATCCCAGCTAGGCTATACTGTGTAAACAAATTGCTTGCACATCACTTTGGGATACAGTATACTGTATGAAAAGCTCAATATAATTTAAATCCCATACTATTATACAGTTCACATGCTGAGAGGTGCTAAGCTATCCATCTGACATTGCCTTAAATTCATCAGTCTTCTCTTCACTTTATTTCAAACTTTCCTTCCATTACATCTTCAGGATTGTATGGTTCAATGGGCATACACAATCTAGCTTATGCAAAACTGTTGATAGTGTGGAGGTAGTTGAATGAATGAGTTGTTTGACTGTTATATGTGGATACTTTGGCCATTCACAGTCTCTGTTCCCTAAGGGAATACCACCCTGTCAGGGTACTGTGAAAGTAAAGGTACCCTTTTGAAGGGTTCCACCTCCTATACATACCATGGGAACATAATTTCTTTAGGCTAATCATGCCTTATGAAGGAGCCCCAAGGAGAGAGAGGCACACAGCTGGAGGAGGGGAGTATGGTGGGGCAAATAAACAGTGCTTCTGAATGGTCTTTGGTACATAGGAGGGAAAACACACTATGAAGGAAATCTCTGGAGACCCATGGCCTCAGCCACCAATTCTCCTTGTATGGATACTTATTGTGACAGCTCAGTTTTGCTAATTTGGAATTTGAATTTAGGGGATGTTTTTAGAGTGATAACTCATTCTCTCTCTCTCTATCCCTCTAACAGAATAACCCTGTGGGTTGCCGCTAATCAATCTCTGTAGCTGTAGGAAGTTTCCCACAAAAGGGGCCCACCCTTTCAAAGCATAGAATGAGGAGAGTAGTGACTACTGAAAGGCTATCACCCAGCCTTGATACCATGAGGAGGCCTAACCTTGACTCGAAGCTAAAGAAAGAGTATATGGAATGAGACTAGATGGACTTTAGGCAGATGCAGGAGAATAGCTTTCCGAGGTGCTGCCAACATGGTCTGAAACATGGAAACATAGATTTTGATAGCAGATAAGGAGCACTTATCCCACCCAGTCTGCCCATTTCCCTACCTATTGGATAAGCTGCAGATCCTAGTTAACCAAAAGCCTACTTCTTCCTACCCCCCCACCAGAATTGCCTTAAGTCTGTCCCATGAATTCTTGAATTTCACCGCTGTTTTTGACCCATGACCTCCTCAGGAAGGCCGTTCCATGTGTCTACCACCCTATCCATGAAAAAGTACTTCCTCACATTGCTCCTGAGTCATCCCCCCTCTATCTTCAAATTGTGCCTCCTTGTTTTTGCACATCTCTTTTTCTGAAAGATACTACCCTCTTGAACTTTTTTGATTACCTTGAGGTTCTTGAAAGTTTCTATCATGTCCCCCCATCCCTTCTTTCCTCAACAGTATACATATTAAAATCCTTTAGTCTCTCTTTGTATTGCTTCTGGTGCAGACCCTGCACCATTTTAGTTGCCCTCCTCTAGACTGCCTCCATCCTGTCTATGTCCTTGCAGAGATGGGGTCTCCAGAACTGCACACAGTACTCCAGATGGGGTCTCACCAACTGTCTGTACAGAGGTATAACAACTTCCTGTTTTCTACTGGTGATGCCTCTCCCTATACAGCCCAGTATGCTCCCAGTCTTCCTTACTGCCTTCTTAAATTGATTGCTTACCTTTAGGTCATCTGATATGATTACTCCCAGGTCCCTTTCCATGTTTGTTGTTAGTACCTCCCCCTCATTGTGTACTCTTCCCCTGGGTTTCTGTTTTCCATGTGCATTATTTTGCACGTCTTTCCATTGAATCTAAGCTGCCATACTTTTGACCATTCCTCCAACCTTGCCAAGTCATTCTCATCCTTTCCACCCCCTTGTGTATCAACCCTGTTGCAGATCTTTGTGTCATCTGTAAAGAGGCTACCACTCTGGGACCCACTCCCAGGCTAGCTAATTTGTTTATTAATCTTTTGTGTGAGACTGTCAAATGCCTTGCTAAAGTCTAGGTAGGCAATGTCCACAGCCCCTTCCTGGTCTACTACTTTGGTCACCCAGTCAAAGAAATCTATTAGATTCATCTGACATGACCTTCTCACTGTGAATCCATGATTCCTTGGGTCTTGTGTCCCACTGGCCTCTAGATACTCAACAATTCTTTCTTTCAGAAGTGATTCCATCATTTTCCCTACCACTGAATTCAAACTAACAGGTCTGTAGTTTCCTGCCTCTGCTTTGCTCCCACTTTTGTGAAAGGGAATCACATCCACCATCCTCCAGTCCTCAGGTACCACATCATGCTCCCATGATTTGTTAAAAAGGGTAGTCAGTGGTGTCACTAGTTCTCCCCTTAGTTCTTTTAGAATTCTGGTGTAAATCCCATCAGGCCCCATTGCTTTGTCCACCTTAAGTTTTAGGAGTTCTTTCAGAACCCTTTCTTCCATGAAAGGACTAGTATTGACCCCCCTATCCAAAGTGCTTCTATTGATTGGATTAGGTACCTCTACCTCATCTCTTTTGTGAATATTGAGAAGAATTATTCATTCAGTATCCCTGCTTTTCATTGTCACCCTCTCCCCACCACCCTCCCTCCCTTTATTAAGCCTCACTATCCCTCTCTTGGTCCTTATTTGTTCCATAATGTACTTATAAAAGATTTTATCCCCCTTCTTAACCGAGTTGGCTATCTTTTCATCATTTTGGGCATTGCTATTCTGACTGCCTTCCCCACTTCCTTCTAATTTCACTGGTACAGTCATCTGTTCTGCTCCTTCTGTGTTTCCTTATACATCCCGAATGCTATCTTTTTCTCCCTATCCTTCCCTGCCATCTCATCTGAGAACCATAGTGTTTTTTTCCTTCATTTTAATTTGTTTATTTGCTTCACACAAAGGCATGTTGCCTCTGTGATGGCAGTTTTGATGTTTCCCCATTGTTCCCTCACCCCTCTTTCTTGTACGTTTGCTAATGCTTTTCTGAGGCAGTCTCCCATTTTGCCAAAGTCAGCCCTCCTAAAGTCCAGTATCTTCACTTTTGTGTGGCTTGACTATATGGGTGTGTTTATCATGAACCACACTGTTTGGTGGTCACTTGCTCCCAGATGGCTACCCAATTCTAAATTTAAGATCCTCTCTCTGTCCCCATTTGAGAGTACCAGGTCTAAGATTGTTCCCTCTTGAGTGGGTTCCAACACTAGCTGTCTAAGGTATGACCCCTGTAGGGCATCTAGAATGAACCTGCTCTTAGATGTGGCTGCAGCAAAGATGCCTGAGTTAACTACTGGTTTATTCAGGTCCCCCATCAACAATACCTCCACATTTTTCTGCCATCCTAAGGATGTCTTGTATCATTTCCTTCTCCATTTCCTCCTCCTGGCACAGGGAACTGTATATAACCCCCTGTGTGGATTGTGGTGCCATTTCTGTCTCCAGGGTGACCCACAGTGCCTCCACTCCTCCCTGTTTACCCTTTAGTTCCATTGCGTTGATCCCTTCCCTTCCCTTACATAGAGAGCTGCTCCTCCTCCTCTTCTACCCTCTGTGTCCCTCCTGTCTACACATTTAAAGCAAAACATGTGGGCCTAGGGCTCCACTCTCTGGCAGCAGAAGTCTTAAATGCTATACCATGAGGTACCACTGACCAAAGGTCTGCATTGCTAATGCTTCCCATTGAGCATTGGACCTTACCACATTGTGGAACTGCTGTGAGGTGCAACAGGGGAAGAGCAGCCTACTGAGAAGGACCTCACCTAAGATGAGGGACTCACCCTCAAGATACAGAGTTCAAGGGTAGCAAGAGCATGTCTACACACAAGGCAATCCCAGAGGGCAAGATTCTGACTGAATGATGACTGCTGAACAGAATGACTGATAATGATGGAGAGTGCAATAACTGAAATGTACTGAAAAGGGAATGCACATAAAAGGTCAAAATGACAGGCAAACCCCAGCATCAAGCAGGAAAGGAGCTCTATACACACTAAGACTAATGCCTACGATATGAGAGTGCCTGACAGTGAAGAGCTTTAAAACTGCTTTAAAAACTTATTTATTTGGACTCACCTTTGGAGAGGTTTCTTAATTTATGTCTGATCATAGTAGCTGTGTCTTATATAAAGATGGATATCTGATTTTAGAATGTTACTGTTTTCATTGTTATTTTGTGGATTGTACAGTGATTTGATACTTTGTGAATATGGCTGATAAATAAAGGTATTATTATTATTATTATTATAATGTAATAAATTCTGAAGCAGACTGAGTAAAACTAATTGAAACAACAGAGCAGAAGTGCAAGTGGCTGTCTTTCTTAGAAGCCAGATGGATTAAATTGGGGTGGAATGCAGTGAAACTAAGGGAGGTTTACATGTTACTTGGTAAGAACAGCAAATCAAAAACACTGAGATAGCACAAGCCAAAACAGCAGAATGACATATATAGGGCAAGCTGTGAAAACTAGTAAGCACACCAAATACCAAAACAGAAAGAAACACAGGTGCAACATGAGAACATGAATTCAGTAGGATTAGCTGACTGAGAGAAAGAAGAATATACAAGCTATAGCCAGAAAAAGCAGAAACTAGAAAGCTGCAGATGGCACAAACCAAACAGAAAACCCAAAAGCACAGAGGAAAGAGGCAGACAGACATGAGGTGAAAGGGGGTCAGAGCCCTGGGAGAGTTTCTGGTTGGAGCAAAGAACAGTGCTTCCAAATTATGTCTTTCAGATGAGACATTAAGCTGAGGTCCCATCTGCCTGTTCTGGTGGTTATTCATATGGACGTTAAAGATATAATGGCACTTCTCTAAAAGAGTAGGGGAACTTTTACTGAAATAGCATAAATGGCATTATATACAGAAACAGAAAAGTCATAAATAATAATTTATATCCACATCATATATGCATAGGCAGCTTACTATATATTTATATTTTTCAATAATCTCCTACAGTTTATCCAACTCCTGTAAACTCATTTTACTGGTACAACCAAAAAATTAATACAACACATAAGATAATTATCCCCTAACCACGTTAATTTATCCAGATCTTCTATCTTTCCTATCCCACCCTAACACCAAGTTTTATACAGAGTGTTAAATGTTCATTTACACTCCCTCCCTTTCTTCTTCATATGTTTGAAAAGTTTTTCCATAATTTTGATGCTTCCATGACTGATATCATGTTTGTTTCCATATCCATAAATGCCTTCACATCATTTTTAATAGTACTGAACAATTGTTCCTGGTTTATATGTTGTTGTTGTATAGAAAATCTACATCTACTCTGCCAAATACAATGCTTCAGAAATGAAAATAGTACATATACACTACTGATTTCAAAGGTTGTCCAGTGATTTGATATTATTCCTAGTACAAATGTATCATAATTTAAGTATTGAAAAGATAAACTTGTCCAAGTTGTCCTAACTATCTTTCAAAATTCTGTTATTAACAGGCATTCAAAAAATAGATGCTGAATAGTTTCTAGAGTTGTTGTGCAGCATGGTCTCATACAATATCTTTCCATGACTTCTCTGTGTATTAGACTATTCTTAACATTTATTTTCTCCTGGCCCCTAACCATACTGCATCCCATGTTTTGCTTGGTGTTCTTATCTCTGTAAGTATCTGGCATATGTTTGCTTTTTCATTTTCGTTCCTGCCTCCAAAAGGTTCTGCTATATAATACTTTTCCATATTTTGTGTATGTACATATTTCCTAGTATATGTAAGAAATATTTCTTTTTCCAATCACCATTGTTTAGTTTATCTACACAATACTTCATGTGTTTGGGTAAAACATGGGTCTTAATATTTCTTGACAATGCCAGATTATCAACCCATTTTATTAGAATAGGCTGTATCTTCGGCAATAGCCAGACTCCCCAGGGTAGGTTCTCCTGTTTTTAATAAGGGTGTCAGGTTTGTAAAGAAGAATATATAAAAGTAAAATACTGTTGGGTTTATCATACTGAGTCCCCCCTTCTGCCTCAATATGTGTGTGATTCGTCTTTCCACTGGGTTCAGTCAGCTCCCCCATATACATGAAAAAAAATCCAAATATTTGAGATTCCAGTTGTTTGGGTACCAAATAAATGTGACTTTCTGTATGTGAAAGAACATTGGTATTAAGTACGTTTTAACTTCATTAATTCATTTCAGTTCCCCCATATTCCATTTCTGCTATTGTGCAGTTCTTGGCAGTGCTATGTTCAATAATGTATTCTTATTTACTACTGACATATCTCCAGGGCCACAATATACCCCCCAAATTTTATAGGATTCATATACTACATGAATTACCATAAAATGCATCTCATCTTTTTTCATACAGATTTACTATTTGGCATATCGGTTCTTGTAAGAACAGATCCAGAAGCAAATAATTTGATACCTTTTATTGGACCAACATAGATTTAACAAAAAGAACAAACTTTTGGACCAACTAGTCCCTCCTCGGAAGCTAAATGACAGTTATTTAAAAAAATCTCATACTTTTAACACCCAAATCATGCAGAAAAAAATAGAAAAAAAAATCCCCATTGGTTCAAAATACTCATTTAAAAAATAACAGAAGAAAATGTCAGAGAAGCTTAATAGCACCAGTTCACCTTCAGTTTAAAGGGCCTAAATGTCAGAGGTGCTTAGTGCAGAACAAAATTCAAGGAGTGCACTGCACATAAATTAAAATGATTTAGAGATACTTTCAGAATAAGATGACAACTACTCAAGCAGAGAGCTCCTAAACCCTGTTGGTGGATGCATGGAACAATCTTCCTGAGGAGGTTGTGTGGTCTAAAACTATGGGAAAATTCAAGAATGCATGGGACAGACATAAGGCAATTCTTGTGGGGGGGTAGGAAGAAATAGGCTGTTGGTTAACTAGGATCTGCAGCTTATCCTGTAGGTAGGGAAATGGGCAGACTAGGTGGGCCAAGCGGTCCTTATCTGCCATCAAAGTCTATGTTTCTATGTTTCTATTATGAGTGTCACAGTGCGTATAAGAATAACAGTTACTGAAAAGCAAAACCAACCTGGATTAAAGACATGCTAAAATTGTAAGTTAAAAACAAGCCCCTCAAAATAGAACTATAAAAAAGTATCTATATATGGCATACAAAGAGTAAACAGTAAAGTTTTCCTAAAGTGAGAAATAGTTACACACTGTATGGAATGTAAAACTTAGCTGGAACAATTACCCAACTATACTCTCAAATTAGATATTATGCCCCACAAACCTTAAGGTCTATGGTGTGGTAACATAAGTTTATAAATGATAATATACATTGGCAGTATAAGTATCAAACAAAAAACTGCTTGTCAAGGACCACCAAGAAATTGCAGCCTGACATGTACAGATTTCAATAAATTTTCAATGTACAATATAACAGCTTGATGTACTGAAAATGTCCAAGGAATCTGAATAAGAAATTATAGGAACTAAATTCTCTCACCCACCCCCACCCCCATATGTGGGGAAGAAAATAACTAGTTTTAAGGAGACACACGAACACACTCACACGTCTTAATGCACCATCATTCACATCAAGCACTGCAATTGCTACCCAAAGGATTTAAATATTCATGAAATTCCAAGTAAAAGGGATCATGTATCCTAATGTGTACAGAGTTCAAAATACAACACTATATAACCATACTACTATCTGTGCAGTTACAGTCCAAGGATTCTGAATAGAACCACAATAAAATAGGATTTCAACCCTCCCAAGGGTAAGGTAACTAGAAGTAAATGTACAGTATGTATTTAAGACGAGAGTCCTAACATACCTTTATTTCCACAAATCACAACAATATTAGCCCAATGTAATTTGATCTGTCAAGGACCCCCATGCAAATGAGATACCACACCCCAGTATATTCGGGGTTCACAAATGTGACAGTATTTAATAAAACTACTGCATGTACAGTAATAGGCTAGGGAATCTGAATAAGATCCAATGAAATTAACCCCACCCCCCAGGGAAGATAAATAGTAAGAAGGAATTAATATTCATTATGTGTGTGAACTATGAGTCATAACACACTGTAACTCCATGTAACTGAATAGAAACCCACCTCAATGTAACGGCAACCCCCACACCTGCCATACTCACATACCCCCCCTACACACACACGGAGAAGCCAAAGTCATATAATATATCTATCCTATGAAGAAAAAGTCTATGGATGCTAAGTCCTATAATGTGCCATAAACCCCAAATCTGTGTTCATGCCATTTGCTACCATATTGAGAAGTAAAATAAGTTTGATCTCAAAAGCCCATTTCTGTTGTGTACTTTTGAGATTTCCTTTTAAGACCATTACTGATATATCTGAGATTGAGTGGTCAGGCCAAGAGAAGTGTTGCCCCACTGGTTTTTCAGCCATCTTCAGTTTAATATGATGTCTGTGTGAGTTCATCCTAGTGTGAAGCGGTTGGCTTGTCTCTCCAACATAACCTGTTTGTGGAGATCTCTTACATTGAATGAAATAAACAACATGTCATGATGTACATGTATAATTTCTCTGTACTTTGAATTGTCTGTTTTGTGATATAACCACACAGTCCAAAGTTGAAATGTGCTCTCAAGTCTTACTGTTGCATTGATTGCAGGGTCATGTTCCATTTAGTGTCATGGTATTCTGTTCTTGTGAAAGCTAACTCTTAATAATTAGGCTGACTAAGTTTGCTGGTTGTTTAAAAGATAGTAGTGGTAGTTCCTTAAAAATACAGTTAAGGGTCTCATCCTCACTAAATATTGGATGGAGGTCCTTAATAATCTTGTGCATAACTTCAAGGTCTGATGATATGTGATTACTAAGGATATTGTGTTGGTAACTGTCCTTTCCTTATACTGAAGTAGTTGTTTTCTTGGTACTTGTGTTGCACATTCTATTGTCCTGTGAATTTCTCTGAAAGAGTGTCCCTGTTCAATAAAGATGTTTTTCAACTTAGCCAAATGTGTATCTCTGTCCTCCTCATTTGAACAGATGCAGTGATATCAAAATGCTTGACTGTACAGGACAGATTTTTTTGTGGCTTGAGTGATTACTATTCCTGTGTAAATATATCTGTCTGTCTGTTGGCTTCCTGTAAATACATGTATGTAAGGTTCCATCCTTAATGGTGACCATGGTGTCCAGAAAATGAACACTGGTGGCAGAATACTCCAGGGTAAGCTTTATAGTAGGGTGAAGGTTATTAAGTTCCTGATCAAAATCTTTAAGTGCATCTGTGCCCTCTGTCCAAATGATAAATCATCAATGTAATGAAAATAAGTGAGTGGTTTGTGGGAACAATGCCTTAAGAAGTCCTCCTCCAAATTTGCCATAAAGAGGTTAGCATACTGTGGAGCCATTCTGGTGCCCATTGCTGTTCCCATAGCTTGAACACCATGTTTACTATTGAAGCTGAAGTTATGTGTCAAAATGAATTCCATAAGTTTTGCCACCACTTCAGGATTGATGTTTTGGTCCAGTCCTTTCTCCAGTATGTAGTGAATGCAGGCTGAAATGCTATTCGTGTGTAGAATATTAGTGTAGAGGGATGTTACATTCATCGTCACTAAAATGGTATCAGGTGGTAAGTCCTTATAACCAGAAAATATATGCAGGAAGTGTGTAGTATCCTAAATATAATTATCTCTTTCCATAACCAGTGGTTTCAAAATGGTTTCTACAAACCCTGAGATCCCCTTAGTCAGGGTACCATTACCAGAGACTATGCGTCTTCCCGGATTGCCAGGTTTATGTGTTTTAGGCAGCATGTAGAATGTCCTTGGCTTGTGTTCAGCAGGGATGAGGTCTGTTAGTCTTTTTTGGATATGGTTTGTAAAAGTTCTAATTAAGTCCTGTAGCACTTTTTTATATGTTGTAGTGGGGTCACTCTCCAGTTCTTTGTAGTAGGTATGATCAGTTATCTGTCTGTTGGCTTCATTAATATAATCCTCTTGGTTTAATATCGCTTCTGCAGAGCCTTTATCAGCTTTTTTGATGACAATGTTGTGGTTTGATTTCAGTGTTCATATAGCCCTCCGTTCCAATGGAGACAGGTTATAACAGGCCTGTTTTTGGCTAGTAAAGATCTGACCACTAACTTGCTGGCAGAAACAATGAATGTAATTGTCTAGTTTTTTGTTTTGCCCACTTGAGGGTGGGGGTAAATTCAGATTTTTTTTTCGTATCCATTAAATTGTTACTGATTTTGACGTCTTCACTACCTGTGATTTCTTCCTTGTCATGAAATAATTCTTTAAGTCTCAATCTATGGAAGTATTCCTCCAGTTCACCACAAAACTATTTTGTCCAGTGGTTTTGTTGGGCAGAAAGTGAGGCCCTTTGAAAGTACATTTAATTCTCCAGTAGTCAATGTGTGGTTGGACAAATTAACAACTGAAAGGTGCCCATCTGGGTAGTGCTGTTGTTCAATCACTCCATTATGTTCTTCATGGTTGTTAGGAAGTATGGTATGTTGAAGGGCATCTAACTTCCTGTTTTTGATAAGCATGGCTTTTCTTACAGTCCTTTGGTAGTTAATGTGTATCTCTTGCAAGATGTCTGGAATAGATTCACCAGACATCCTCTCCAGTGTGGTAATAATTTCATCAGACTGTTTGTTCAAATATGGTTTGTGGCATATGACATGTGAATCTGGTAATTTCTCAATTTCTCAGAGGTCCTACGACAGAGTTGTTCAGCATATATAGAACTGTAGGTGTTTTTTAATGGATTCCAAATAGTAATCACCCAAGCCACACAAAACAAAATCTGTCATGTGCAGTCAAACACTTCGATATCACTGTGTCTGTTTAAATGAAGAGGACAGAGATACACATTCGGCTACGTTAAAAAACACCTTTGATTAAGCAGGGACACTCTTCCTAAGAAATTGACAGGACAATAGAACGTACAACACAAGTACCAAGACAACAGCTACTTCAGTATAAGGAAAGGACAGCTACCAACAGAATACCCTTAGTAGTCACATGTCATCCAGACCTTGAAGTTATGTGCAAGATTATTAAGGACCTCCATCCAATATTTAGTGAGGATGAGACCCTTAACTGTATTTTTAAGGAACTACCACTACTATCTTTTAAACAACCACCAAGCTTAGCCAGCCTAATAAATAAGAGTAATCTTTCTCCAGAACAGAATGTCACGACACTACAGTGCTCCCAGATCTATGGGGATTCCCGTATTTTATGGGGTTTAGGGTCTCAAAACGGGATACGGGAATGATTTCCTTAATTGTGTAAATATACAGGGTTTTTGGCACCATCACTTTAAATCCATGGTTATTAGTTGCTTCTGACTCTCCCGGGAGTTCATTTAGATATCCAGACAAGGTTTCAGCAAAAGTCAGCTGCCCCGATTGGTTCAGAGACCCGGTCATGCTCTGATCATGCACTGTCTGGTCTCCAATTGGCTATGCTTGATTTCTTTGATGCAGTGTAGCCCTGGGAATATTTAAACTCTGTCTGTGGCCGTGTTGGTCCTACTCGACCTTTGCAAGCCTTTTTGCTGCTGCCCATGATGAGAGAGAGAGAGAAGTCCGCGATTGTCCATGGCCTGCTGCCACATGTTTTTGGCGTTCTTTACCCCAGCATCCACCACTGAGAGACCTGGAGCACCCCACCCGCCTGTCCATTCCAGGACTTTGGCTTATTTATCGTAGCTAGACACCAGAACATTTGGGAGATGAGAGCTCAGCTGAGCCCCTCTGAGTAACCTGCTTCTTCTTTTCACTGGGAGACAGTCAGGAGAGATAAGCAATTGAATTCAGGTAAAACACTCACACTTTAACAACTGAACTCTCTGTGTCAGGGACCGATGGCAATGAATATCTTTTCATAAATAATACAAGCCAACACACAGGTACTTATCTTCCATTTTTTTCCTAAAATCATCGATCATGCATCAGATCACATATTCAGACAACTTGTGCTGCTTTTGGCTGTGAGACTGCTGCAGTGGTGGGACATAGTCATATACTCAGGGAGCCAGGTATAGAAGATCAGAGTTTTTCTTTGAATATTAATATTAAAAAAAAAACCTCCTTCAGTCATCAGAGGATCAGGTAAAACTATAACCAACTATCTTGGTGTGTGTATGAAATCATTCATTATGTTGGGGCTGCTTTAAAATTTGGCTATGACTGTGTCGATGGGGCAGAGTGTACTACTCTGAGGAGTTGAGGACATGAGTTTTTTTAAATATAATTAATAATAAAAAACTTCTGTTTCAGGACTGATTAATAAAAAACTACTGTTTTGCTTTCAGGACTGTATCATGCATGATTGTTGTTGGCTGCTTTGGCAATCTGTTCATTGGACAGAGTGTTTACAAACTCAGGGGAGGTTGTGGGAGCTGATTTTTTTTATTTAATATAATATTAATACAAAAACTGTGCATCATTCATTGGCTGCTTTGGCTATGAGTATGTCGATCAGACAGAGTGCATGGTCTTTTACATTGTTGACTACTAGAGTGTTTAAAAACTTGGGAGAGGTCAAGGAGATAATTGTTTAAATATAATAATATTAATATTCAGGCAATAATATTCATTATTATTTCCCATACTTGTGAATCATGATTTAGTCCTGTGGAGAAGAGAGAGTCTGCTGTGCTGCATGATCACAGAACCAGTCACCCGACATGGAGAACTCTGTAGTGTACAGCTTGTAAACTTTTAATTTTTGCACTGTGGTCCCTGGTTTCCTTGTTGTTGCTCAAGTAAGTTAGGTAGAATATTATTTCTAAACTCGGTCTGTGTAGCATATTATTTTCATGTGCACATTGATGTGTGATATTTACCCAGGATGTTGCATGGAAAGCTAGCTGTCAAGATGCTTTACTAATTTATTTATTACTTTTGTGCTTTTGTGATGTAATATATATATCTATCCTCAAAATGCATAAAATTAGGATTTTCCATTAGCTGTGATGGCAACTTTTTTAATATTGCAATCAACACCAAGCAGATAATGAATCAAGTAAGCAGCATGGATACATGCAGGAATAAAAGCAAAGAGGTCAGGTTTGCACTGGAAGCAGCAGTGCCTGAGGGCAGAGCAGCCAGCTCAGAGTTCACAAGTGCGGTCTTGTGCAGGTTTATTTGGCAATTAGTACTGTATTGCAAGAAGCCTTGGAAATCAGCCTGTAGCCCCTAGCGCCTCAACCCTTCACTTGTAAATATATTTTAGTTGTAATGTAATCATGTGATAGGTTTTTAGGTCAGTTTTAAATTTTAAAGTAAATAGGAACACTTAGAACAGCCAGAACATGTTTTTGTAGTGATTTTATTCATGACTATAATGATGCCAATTGCAAAAATAAGTTGGTTTTCACATACAGGAAAATCTACAGGAATTTCACCCAAGTTGTACAGGGAAAATACAGGAAAAATTAGGGTCTGCTACAGGAAAATGTTTTGGCTGATCTGGGAGCACTGACACTAAATGGTACACGACCCTGCAATCAATGCAACTGTAAGACTTGCGAGCACAGTTCCACTTTGAACTGTGTGGTTACATCACAAAACAGACAATTCAAGGTACAGACAAATTATACATGTACATATCTTCTTTATTACAAATATTCCCCACAAAAGAGGTCCAGTAAGTACACAGGCACATATAAAAACATTTAACTTCGCAGAAAAATGGCAGTCCCGTTAACAGCAAACATGCCACATTGTATGGCAAGATTAACCTTATGTTACACTCCAGGTAGGTGGAGCTTCATCAGATGAACCATTTATCTGCTAAGCTAAATGTTTTTATATATGCCTGTGTACTAGCTGGACTTCTTTTTGTGTGGGATATTTGTAATGAAGATATGTGAGTACAAATCTCATTTTTTTCTATATGGTCTTTTATTAGCTAGCACCATTTAGTAGGAAGTATAGAGTGCTAATGGAAATATGGCAGAGTGGATGATCCTGATTTGAGCTGCATTGAAATTACATCCCAAATGCCCTTTTTACGTAGTTGTCTATTTCTTGTAAGATTTCCTGTTTATTAGAGACTATATTTCCTGTATCTGTTTGTGGTTGTGTTATATTTTTCTTTGCACTCCATTTCTACAGTTCTCATATGGATTAATTATATGAGATTTTCCCTGTGTGCCAAATTTTTGCTCTGCTTCTAATGATATATATCTATTATAATGTAGTAATTTTAGTTCTTTTTTCTGCTTTTAATCTGTTGTGAAATGTTTTGGTTTCCCCTGGTCCTCTCCTGTAAATACTTAATTGTTTTCTCAATTCTGTATATCTTTTTTATTTATTGTAATTTTGGTCTCTGAAAATGTTTTCAAAACAATTAATAAAATTCATTTTTGTATCTAACCACCATGATATATGGTCCTCATATAAACACCAAACCAATTTCCTTGCCATAATTACTTGTTGTAATTGTTCTCTATTCTCCAGGCTTTGTAATATGAAGATATTCATCCTCCATATTCCTCTTCCAATAGAGACTTCTGAAAAAATTGATATCTTTACACTTATAAACAATGATGTGAAGTGGCTACCATTTGTGTTTGTGATTTTGTTACAGGTATCTCTTCTGATACAAACCAATCCTGGTGGATAAAGTCCCTTTATGAATTATATGTAATGGTGGAGTTCTACAAGATTCTTGATCATCTTTTAATTTTGTTTGTGCTAATACAGATTTTAGAAAATTAACCTCCCAAAATACTTTCTTTGTTTGGATTTCTCTGTCAGATCTAAGAAGCCTACAATTAAAATCTCCCCCAAATAACACATTTTTTTGCAGTAAAGTAAGGTTGTATTTCTTTCATTAAATCTATACATGCTGTTTTAGTTTGTGTTACATAAAAATTTTTTAATTGAAAGATTTGTCCTTGGAATACAATATCTAACAAAAAAGCTCTGCCCTGTTGAATCTCCACCATTTTTAAGACCTTTATGCCGGGTTCTATCAGACAAATACCTAGTCTGCCTCAAGGGTCTGTTCCTAAGAACCAGAAGCTAGTTCCCCATTTCCAATCTGCAGTTGCTCTGTTTTCCTCAGTTTGTAAGTGTAATCTTGTCTCCTGAAAAAAGATTACATCATACCTTTGTTGCTCAAATGAAGCAAAAGATGTTTTTCTTTTCTTTTCATTTTTATACTATTTGTGCTGAGTAAGGCTACCATAAGTTCTAGCATCTGGTGTATGTTTGTGTATTTCCCTTCACATTACATGGGGGTGAATCAGTTTAGCCTTTGATCTAGTCCCCCATTGTTTTTTCTTCACCTGTGGCTTACTTCCTGGGGATTCCTCAATTTTCAAGGATTGCTTAATAATTGAACATACAAAGATATGAAATTGCCAGCACATACAGGCCGTTCGGTCTATCTAGTCTGCTTGAGTGTGCAGCACTTCAGTCCATTAGACTGCAGCTGCCTCTCTCCCTTATATGCCCTCCCCCCATCTGAGGAGGTATCTGACAAATCTTCCATCTCTGTTTTTCACCATAGTAATGCTTCATACTTATTTTGCATGGGTACAATATTTGGAGTGGGGTTCCCAGAGTTTTCCTTTCCTTTCCCTTTTGTTACTGTCTGGAAAGAGTCTGAATCTGAGGGTGGCATGTCAGGGGGGAATTGTTTCTCTACTAACCTCTGCATGGGAGGGTTCAGGTTCTATATTTGTACCTCCTGTCTCTGCAGTTTCTGCTGTTTCTGCAGTTTCATTTCTCTGCTCAGGGATATCTGTACTTGTTCTAGGGGTTTCTGCCCTATACATGATGGAGGCTGCTGGCTGTGTTCATGTCTGTAATTGTGTATATTTATTAACAGCTTTATTCACATAAAATTCACATTCTGCAATATCTGCATCTACTGTGTTATGGAACGCCCATGGGCATGATGTGAAAGTGTGTCCTTCATTATCACACAGACTACAGCAGGGTGTAATGGTGCAATGTTTCCCTGGATGACGAATCATGCCACACTTGTACATCTTATTTTTTCAAATTCACTACTCACATGTCTTGGGAAAATACACTTATAACAAGATCTAGGTTGTCATGGATAAAATAAAATTCCTCAGTCTCTCCCAAGAAAAAAATTACTTGGGAGATGTTGTATCTCTGCTTCTGGGTGCTTCAACTGTATTTTAAACTTCCACCCACCCATCCAGAATTCTTCACTGTCTATAATGGGGTCAGAAAATTCTTGGGCCTCACACTTTTATTCCAGCCAATACAATATATCCTTCACATTTACCCCCTCATTCCCAAATAATACCATTATTATTTTCATTGTTGGTTTGGATAAGGGTATTACATAAAAGGGGCTCCATATTGGGCTATCTTTTACTCCTTGATAGTGCTGCCAAAATCTGTCTAACAAAAATGATGAATGAAAACTGATATCGAACATTTGTTCTCCTGGTGCATGTATAAATGCAAATATGTCTGATGGGGAAAACTTTAAATAAATTTAGGGCTATGCCCATAGTTAAATGGGGGAATAGCTCCTCCCCCACATCCTATTTATACCAGCAGGCAGCACACCGTCCTGCTTAGAGCGAGTCGCACTTGCTGCGTGCTGCTGTGCCATGGTTGCTTCTCTGTTTCCTCCTCTCCTCTCCTTGCCGCTGCCCCCCCATCCCATCCATCTCCTGTTTTGCTCATTTTTTGTTTGCTCCATTCTCCCTCCTCTTTGTGCTTTTTACCCTGTTTGTTTGTCCATTTTTTCTTTTGGGGGGGGTTCTGTGCCTGGCTATTGCTTTTTGCTCTTTATTGTACACTTTCCGGCTGTTGTTTAGGCGCCACTGTTCATTTCTACTCATGCTAACCTGGCTGTTCACTCCTTTCATTGCAACCATGGCCTTGCAGCCACTTCAGTCTCCATTCTCCTGAATACCTTCCCCTCTGGCTACCAACCTTCCTACCTGGGCAGCCTCCTTTCTGTTGGATGCAACCGAACTCTTCATTTCCAGTCAGCATTCTACTTTCACCCAGGAACCTCGCAGGTCAGCTTGACATCACGAATATCCTCTCCATTGTGTTCTGCTGCTTCCACCATATATCAGGTGGATATGGAGCATAACAACCATTGTGCAATTGCCTGCATGCCACTTTCAGTGGTAGACCTCCCTCTGCTACACACACACCTGTCTGGCCTTGCTCTACATGGACTTGACCTATGTACCAAGCCCTATCTTCATTTCTGACCCGTGGCATCACACTGCTGCCTGCCTTCTAGCTTCTCTCATCCAATCCTGCTGCTAGTGTTTATCCAGTCGCACTTCAGTGCCTCCTGGGCTGTCCCATGCAATGTAGATCTGCTGCTATAAATATGAATTCTGTGAGCTGACATTTGTACAGGACTCCAACTGGTCCCAGTTAGTCAGATAGGCACTTCTTGCTTATCTTTTCGGTGTTTCTCCCTATCCTACATTTATTGCAGTCTGATCTATCCCTGCACTTTCTGCATCAGACTGCTTGATGGCGCCATAGTTTGGTACAGCCTCTAGTTTCTATGGTTGTATTCCACAACTCAGTTCAGACAATGGGAAACCACAATTGTTTCGGTTCTGAAAGAATCTAATCATGCAGGTCCCTCAGTTCTGTCCCACCAGTACCTGGATATCTGCATCCACTTTTTATACCTGCTTTCATTCATTTGCAATGTGTTCATCTAACCTAGCTTCTGCACAAGCATGTATCTTCTGCCCCTTATGACTTCTGTTACTCAGCTAATCAGGTGATTCCTTATGGCATGGACAGCTTCACTCCAAGATCTTTTGGCCCCACCTATGGATTCAGATGCTGCTTTCTCATTCTATGTTCGTTCCTCCATCCCTCCAAGACCAACTGTGCTTATTCTGAAGATTGTACTCTTATACCTGGATGCTTGACCCATTGCTTCACTTCAATTGCACCTACTGCATTACTGCTGACTGACCTATGTCTGGTCCAGTCATACTAGCTCACCTTTGGAGCCTTACTACCTTTTCACTTCTCTCACCAGCTGATCTACATGGGATCTAGCTGCAGGTGCTAACCTTATGAGTTAGGCTGCCACTCTTTATCTACCTACCAGCTGACCTTCTTGGGGTCTGGCTGCACTTGCTAGCTTATGTGGGGCTGGCTGCCGCTCTACTTCCCTTACCAGCTGACTTACAAGGGGTCCTGCTGTGCATGCTGGCTTACGTGGGGCTAGCTGCCACTCTACTTCCCTTACCAGCTGACCTACGAGGGGTCCAGCTGCACATGCTGGTCTATGTGGGGCTCGCTCCCACTCTCCATTTACTTACTAGCTGACCTTCATGTGGTCACCACCACTCCTGCTACTTCCTACCTCATCTAACCTACACAGTTCAGCTGCATATCCTCACCTACTGGGCTCACTCATATACTCCCTTGGATGCTTCCTACCGACATGGTGCATTGATTCAGATATACTGCCTTCAGTTCCTGCCTGGATTCTCAGCACAGCTCTACTGCCTTTGGCCTTTTGATATCATGACTTAAACATACAATCTATCCTCTTCAGTGCTATTGACTTAACTGTGGTTTCGTCTCTTGGGGAAGACTTCCTCG
Organism: Neoceratodus forsteri; assembly: GCA_016271365.2. Taxonomy (NCBI): domain Eukaryota; kingdom Metazoa; phylum Chordata; order Ceratodontiformes; family Ceratodontidae; genus Neoceratodus; species Neoceratodus forsteri. Next base: position 365,917,922 of record CM028131.1, on the reverse strand, counting down.
CTTCGGATTGCTCGATTCATGCTACTCATCGTTTGAGTTCATTATGCTCATCATGGAATTTCTGGACTATCACTACTGCAACTTGTCATTTCCAACTGTATTTCAACATGGATTCCATTCTCCTACCATTCCAGCCTGCTCATGGATTTTCAAACTTGGAGTTTACTCGATGGATGCTTGCTCTGTTCACCTTCATGTCTCGATTCCATATGTCTTCAGTTCTCCATTTCTCTGGATTTGGTTCTACCACTTTGGGATTCAGATTAGCTGATTAATTAAAACATTTAGGATTACTCTCCTTTAGTATGCCCAGAAGGACGGGCAGATCAGTAGCCATGGGTCCTCAGAGGTTTCCCCCCAAGAGGGTTTTTCCTCTCCTGCATGCTACTGGTCACACTCTCCAGAGTTGGAGGAGGTGATCATTCTGCTACTCCTTTTCTTGGGGGGGGTGTCTTCCTACTCAACTCGTTCAACAGTCAGGACACAGAACAATTGTTGATATCATTATTTTTGGGGGGTCTCATAATACTGGACTAAGCATCCTTCCTATGGTGGGATACAGAGAAAAGCCAAAACTATCAAATCATAACAAGTGACTCATCAGTTCAAGCATCTAAGCACCTTGCATATACTATCCAGTTCAGATGTACTATAATCACTGACTTACTCATGTCTATGCTAAAGTACCTAAGCATGAATCATGTCATACAACTAGTACCTTGCAAGCATTATCCTACTTACTGGTCTGGCCTCTGTATCCAAGCACAACTTTCAGCATTCAGCTACAGTATGTAACATAAGCACTGAGCTCTGAACCACAGTTCATTTTTAATTAAGTGTCTTCCAACTTATGTCCTGTTGAGGGGTGTTTCAAGGCCTCCTTTATACTGAATTCATACTGCATGTCTTCTTTTTGCATTTTCTGGTGGTCGGTGAAACAAACTTGCAAAGCTTGATTTCATCTACAGTCAGTAGCTGACTGGGTTGTACTTTCAGGGTCTAGGATTATAAGTATTTGATTATCTGTAATGTTATTTTGCCTTTAATTTTGTTCTCAATTATTTACAGAAATATGTGCAGTACCCGAAGGCTTCCCCATAGTGTGCGATGGTGTGGTGTTCTCCTGGGTTGCCATTGATCTGGGACCTCAGCTCCGTGTTCAACATGATTTTCTGCTTGTGGCCTAGTTGTGTTTGGATCCATAATCCTTTCTTTATCACTTGTTCCTGGAATTTGTATGTTCAGGTCTGGGATCCAGACCCCAGTTTCTGTTTGTATCCAACCCGTATTTTGTAATGCACCTCCTGGTGTCTAGTTGTCAGTTCTTTGCTGGTTTATTTCCTCAGGTAAGTGGACTGTTGTTTTTTCTGTCGCACCAAACTTAAACATCGTTGTTGGGAACTTCCACCTATTTACTTCGAGGATTGTTGTTTGTCTTTTTCTTTTCTTTTTTTCTTCATCTAGTTTATTTTTTTCTTGTGTATATTGGCATTCTGCTACTGTGAGAATTTTCTCCTCTAGATTTTTTTGCAGGTTTTGCTCAGTCTCATCGAGATCCGTATCCATTTCTCTGTCAGATGTTTTACTTTTATCTGCTTTTGTTCTTTCTCATTCCTCGGTCTCCTCTATAATGATCGCCTGTGCTTAAGCTGCAGGTAGGGAGATCAGCTTCACCGCAGGTACACCAGCCAACTCCTCACTCTGACTGCCATCCACCATTGCATACATGGGTCCCCCCTGCTGTCAAGAGTAGGAGAATTTTTTATTTACTATATACACATATATATTTCTATATATGTACACACACATACATATGTACTGGAAAGAAAAATCATGCATCAAGTACAAAAGAAATACTCACAGGGAAGAATTAAAGAAAAGGAATATATATATATATATATATATATATATATATATATATATAGATAGATAGATATATCTGCATACAAAGAAAACATAAAATTAAACATTTAAAAGAAAATGACAGATAAAAATTGAAACAAACATAAACAAAGTTACAGCTCCACATTGACTTTTTTTCTATCTGGCTGGCCAGCCTTTAACAAATTATAGAAACAAAATATGAAAAGGGAAAGGGAAAAAACAACAATAGATATTTCTATTAAAAAGAAATACATATCCAAGCTGACTTAGGTTTCCAAAAACACGGATTTCAACTCCATAAAGCATGGAATCTATCAGGCCATAATTTACCTTGTTCTGAAACATACTTTATCTTAAAACAGTTATCTACTTGTATTACAACATATTCGGGAGTAAAAATCTTTTGTTGTAATAAAAGCAAACATCTAGCCTACCATAGGTAAAAGGCATAGGCTGCAAATATAATTCTTAAAGTACTCACTTCATATTTCCTAAGTTTAGGTGTATAAATGCCTAGGACATCTATCTCATATGTTACTTGTAAGTATTGGAGTGTTATCCATTTTGTGCCTAAAGCTGTCCAAAAAGCTTGTGCAAATGGGCATTGTAAAAAGTAATGCCCCTGTGTTTCTAAAGACTGTGGAGATATTGTTCTGGGACACATTCATTCTTCTATGGGCTTGTTTTGTATTTATTTATTTATTGAAATAAATGTTTCACCAGGAAGGCACACTGAGCAACAAGTTGCTCGTCTCCCGGTGTGACCTGGGGGTAGGGGAACATGAGGATAGTTTACAGAAATTTGGTACACAATATAAATTTACAGTAGATTACATTCAAATAATTTGAGCAGACTGTACAGAAGTACTGAAATAGTGGGATGCTAACAGTTTTGAACTAGATAGATACTATGCCAACACTTTTGGACTAGATAGATACAACAACACAAAATAGCATTTAGTCATACACTAAATGACACATAACTGTGTAGCTAGAAAATGGCTGAATAGAAGTGTTGTAGTTTGATCTAGGGAAGGTAGTGAGGAGTAAAGACGTGCAGAACAGGTTGGCTAAGGTATAACAGAAGTGCAAGTTAACTACAAGTGTAGTAGAGATTAGGGGTCAGCCATAACAGAAGTGCAAGTTAACTACAAGTGCATTAGAGATTAGGAGTCAGCCATAGCTAGGGCTATGTAAGGGGGAGAAGGAAAGGTGAGACAGAGGTAGGTATGTAGGTAGGCAGAGAAGTGGGGGGTGATGGAAGGGGATGGAATGAGGAGGCGAAGGAAGAGGTAGGAGGAGAAATGTCAGCTGGGGCCTGACCCCTCCAGTATGCTGAGGACCCTGTCTGCACAAGGCAGAGGTCAAGCATGACAGGAAGGGAGCAGATTGTGGCAGTGAGAGGTGGAGTACAATAGGAGGGAAGCAGGTTGTAGGCAGTGAGGGGGAATAGGCTTTAGAAGAACAGAAGAGAGGGTGAAGGTGAAAGAGAAGAGAGGCTGAATCCCAGCCCATTCAGAATGTGGAGAAGTGGAGGGAAGAGTTGGGTTAATGGTGTAAGGATAGGGTAGGGACTGGCCCTTAGTACAACTTTGGATGATTGAGAAATCACAGTAAGAGAACAATGGAAGGTCTGAAGGGAAGGAATTGGAGGAAGGGAAGGAATGCTGTTTTTTTAGGTGGGTTGGGGTGGAGCTGCAGCAGGGGCATTGCATGGGTACTGAAGAGGGGTAAGATTTGTCAGGGGCTTAGAGGGAGGAGTTAGGGAAGGTTGTAGCAGGAACAGCTAGGTGCAAGTGCATTTTTAAGGGCATAGCTGATGGAGTAGTAGGAGGATGAGTGGTGAATTTGAGGAGGGAGGGGATTCCACATTTTTGGGAGGTGGTGAGAGTAACCGGATTGACTGATGATGGTTGATCTCCAGGGGACTGCCACAGTACAGGAGTCAGATGATCTAAGGGAGTGAGAGGGAGGGGGGTGTTATAAGTGAGGGGAGAGGTAGGAAGGGAGTTCACCCAGCCAATGCTTGGAGGTGAATTTAGTGCAGTGGGAGAGTTATCTGTTTGCAAGAGAGGGAAAAGATAGGGCACGTTAGAGATCACAGTAGTGGGTACAAGAGGGAGCATCAAGAGCGAAATGGCAGAAGGAATTGAAGATGGTATCCAATCTGGACAGGAAGGACTTGGGAGCAACACCGTACACTACATCACAGTAGTCAAAGATGGACAGGATCATCTTCTGAACAAGTTCACGCCTAACCATAGAGGGATACAACTATGGTTTCTGAACAGAGCACCAAACTTAGGAAACAATTTATTTGGATGGCGTCAGTATGTCTGGAGAAGTTTAGGTGTTGATCCAGCCAAACTCCTAGGTACCTGAAGGAGGATGTGTCCTCAAGTAAAGTCCAATCAAGGGCGTGGAAAGTGGGCAGGGAAGGAAGCCTAGAGAGTCTCTGCCTTGTGCCAAAGGTCTTGGAGACAGTCTTCTTGTATTCAGAAAAAGTTGATGGTTAGCAAACCAGAGCTGAACCTTGTCAAAGTCTTGCTGAAAGTTGGATGTAACCACAGCTGGGCAAGAGCCAGATACATACAGGACCATATCATCAGCATACATGTGAATGGCAGTGACAGAGGAACAGACAGATGGAAGATCATTTAGGAAGATGGAGAATAATAGAGGCCCTAGCACTGAGCCCTGAGGGACTCCAGTATTAATCAAGAGGGGAGGAGAAATGACATCAGAGATCCTAACTGACTGGGTTCTACCAGTGAGATAGGCCTTGAACCAGCTAATGGCTGAAGGAGATAGGCCAGCTGTTGAGAGGGAGTCAAGGAGGAGGGAATGGGAAACAGTGTCAGTTGTACTTTAATGTGTTTCTCACTCCCAGTCTACCATGACATAGGAGCCATACCACATCCCACATTTGGTAGGGGATTCTGACATCTATCAGCTGTTTACAGACTTTGGTCATAAGAGTGTCTGTACATTGTGGAAAAAGGGGTGGTTCAAACAAAATATCCTGTATAGTGCTAGAGTAAAAAAAGATTCCTATTAGTGGCTAAAGTAAAGTGTTGTGTAATTTTCCAATGTCTCAGTTTAGTAAGGCTGGATTTTATGAATGCTGGTATATTTCTGGTATAAGTTATCATGGAAACAGATAAAGTTCCTAAACTCCACTTGTCTCTAAAAGGGGTAAACCAAAGATATGACATTTCTTGCCAAAAAGATTGAGTATTGTTAAGGACAGATATGAAGTTTTTATAGATAAGAATGCTATGAAAAAAAACTATGGGATTAATCATATTAATACACCCTTGGCTAAATCCATAATATGAAAAATTCCTTTTTATGGGGATTAATCTGCTGCCAACATAGGCCTTGAAAGAAAATGTTCAAAACTCGAGCTTCCAAGATAAAAGGGATGGGAAACACTGTAGCTACATGGGTGAACTGAGTGACCAAAAAGGTCTTAATACGATATATTCTTTTCTTTTTTGAGATTGATTGATTTTTGCACTGGTTTACAAGGCCCTGTGTGATATTTAAAACTGTTTCCCAGTTATGGACAGCATCATTCATTGTTCCAAAAGTAATCCCTAAACTTTTTATAGGTTCTGTTCCAAGTTTTATGTTATGTATCTGTGTAATACTGTTATAGGCAATATTTGAGTTAAACCACAAACCTTTTTGTTTTTTGTAAGTATAATTGAGCACCTGACATTTGAATATATTCTGCAAGTGTGGTTGCTAAATGTGGCTCCAGTTTCATCTTTGAAGCTTAAACACAGATCATCTGCATACACACATATGTTTGTAGGAGAGTTTTAGTTGGGTAATACAATTCCAGAGATATTTGAATTGTGGTAGATTTTCCTTATGAAAGGGTCAATTGCAAATAAATATAGTAAAGAGCTAAGGTGACACCTTGTCCTACTCCCTTTTGTATTCTAATGTTTTCCCCTAGTGCTTTATTTATACAAGGTTGTGCAAATGCTGTTCTGTACAGTAGACCAATTCAATTAATAAAAACTGTAGAAATGTTGTAGTGTTTGAACGCTTCAAATGACTGTATATGACAAACATTGTCAAAAGCTTTTTGTTGGTATAAGGATAACAATATTCCCTGACATTGGTTAGAGTGCCCGAGATCCAGCAGGTCTCTTAAAAAAATAGGTTATAAAAAATGGATCTCTCAAGTATAGCACAGGTTTGGACTGGCAAAATTAAATCTTTTGCAACTGTGGATAATCTGTGGACATGTATAGAGGCCCACATTTTGCAATCTACATTAAGTAAACTAATAGGTCTCCAGTTATTTATATATTTTTCTCCCTTTTTTTAAATAACAATATTATGAGTGCTTGTGTTAAGCCTGTAGGTAATTTATCCATTTTTAGCATCAAGTTAAAGAGAAAAGTCAATACTGGACAGATAAAATCTTGAAAAGTTTTGTAAAATTCTGAAGTTAAGCTGTCTATTCCAGGGGAGTTTTTTTTTAAATAGTAAATCTTACTTCTTCTAATAAAATATCAGCTATGAGAATATGTTTTGCTTCCTCCGAGAGGACAGGACTATTTAAATATGTAAAGTAGGAATCTTTCCACACAGTTTTTGGTGGGGATACAAAAATTTGCTGTAAATAGGTTTGTGCAATATCTTGAATATAGTGATAATCCTCCATAGTTTCAATTGTACCAGTTTTGAATAAGGAAGTTATTGTTGCATTTTTTTAGCCTAGCTGCATAACTTTTAAATAAATGTAAAGTTGGTTAATGACCTTGAGTTCCAAATTGTGCTTCTGACTTTAAACTTAGTGATCTATTGTATTGGTATTTAAACATTTCCTGTTTTATATGCTTTATTTATTTATCTAAATTTATTTTACTTTCATGTGCCCTAGAAATTAGTTTATGCAAATTTTCGATTAGTTTAAGGTATTTAAAATACTGTTTATCTTTTCAAATTGCTTGTTTTATGAATAGAGCTTTAATATCTTGTTTAATTATAGCCCACCATTCAGTTATTTAATCATAAGCTTCTATAATTGAAACTCTTGCCTTGATTAATTGTTCATAATGCCACTTAATATCTGCCTCTGTTAATAAAGAATTATTAAGTTTCCATCTTGATTTGGAGTTACAGTATAGTGATATTGTGGCCCTATAGAGCAGAGATAAGAAAGGGCAAAATGGTCTGAGTTTTTGATGGGGATGGTATTTATTTTCTGTACTAGAATTTGTTTGGAGAAAATAAATAATCAATACACATGGCTAAAGTGCCTTTGAAAAATGTTTTCTAGCCTTGCTGACCATGAGTTTTCCCATTATCATATAACTGTGCATTGCTAATGATAGTATTCATATACACCATTTGACTAAAGATTTTCTGTGTTTCTCCCCCCTTCCAAGGGTGATAAGATGCAATTAAAATCTCCCCCCAAAATAATATGTTTTTGTGTGTGCAAGTAAGGCTGTATTAATTTGAACAACATAACTCTAGCTGCTATGCTCTGAGGTACATAAATATTTATTAGTCTGATATCTTGGTTATTACAAGAGATGTCTAGACATAAGGTTCTCCCAGGGGAAATTTCAATAAGTTTCTTAATGGAAAAAAGGGGTACTCTCAGCAAAATGGCCAACCCATTACATACATCCTCCCCTTGGGACCAAAAAGAGACCCCTTCTGACCATGCCAGTTTGGCTTGTGCTAATTCGTAAGAGGTTTTGATCTGAGTGTCTTATAAAAAGTAAATATTGAGGAGTTGTTTGAGAATATGAAAAATAGTAATGCATTTTTAAAGGATTTTATACTGCTCACATTTATGAACAGAGGGTGGAGAAACAGACATTTAGAAAGGAGGGGTGGGTATCTCATCCTTCATGACAGTTTTTTAATTGAGTTTTCCCCACACTTTCTTTGTTTTTGATTATAACATCACAAGCTCCTTGCCTGAGGTAACTGATGAGGTATCAGAGTCTCCCTCATCTTCCTCTCCATCTTCCCATTGTTTCCTTTTAGCAAGAATATTGTATCTGTTTCTAGACAGGATAGTGGAGTCAGGTTTTCTGGTATCTACTTTTTTCTTGGGTGGTCTTTTTCTCTGGTGTTGGACTGTGACCATAGCCTCCTCAGCAGGTACAGAGGGAGGTGACATTGCAGCTGAGGTTTGGGTTGTTTCAGCTGCCCTGACATCAGAGTTTGTAATAACCTGTTCTGAGGGTGGTGTCTGAGTTCTGTCTTCTGATATAAGGCTGGTGCTAGAGCTGGGACCTTCACCTAGCTCTGTCACATCAATGCTGGGTGGAGGCGGGGACTAGGCTCTGTAAATGTTGTCATGGACTTTTTCCTAGCTTGCATAACCTTTACTTACAGCTCAGTTATCAAAGTTTCCTGATCCTGTATTGCCCTGTCCAGTCTGCTCTGTGCTGCCCAGGGGCACTTTTGGTAGGAATGCTCCTGCTTTTTTTTTTGCAAGTAACTTTATTTTCTAAGAACAGATTTTAACATGAACATATAAAGAAAACAAAACAAAATTCCATCATGTGACTAGACAAGCACAAACATGTTCATAATACAGTAACCATAACTAACAAAGGAGAACCAAAAATAATAAGTAACCCCTCCCACCCTGCAGCAGCCCTCTCTTCCATGGCCCAGTTACTCCTAAAAGAATAACAGTATAAACAAATTGGACCCTTATAAGGATTCATGGCACAGACTTTTAACACAAAAAAAAGAACCAAATATAGCGGAAAGGGGGAAATACCTAGAAATCAGAAAATACCAAAAAACCCCAACGTAAGCGTAGTAATGAAGATATCACCTTAAAGGTAAATCCCCTATCAGTATAAATATAAAAGAGGGATCCTAGGCATTGTCAGGAGGAAAGGGGAAAATCTGATGGAAGCTAATTCAATAACCAAATTTATCCTTAAGGATTGAAAAAAGCACTCCCCAACATTCCTGGAATTTCGCACCAGAGTGGGGAAACCTAGCCACACATCTTTCTGCGTTTAAGGCTGTAAGAAATTCTGCCCGCCATTCTCTAAAAGAGGGTTCCCATTCCTCCCTCCAATGTCTTAGAATTACCAACTTTGTAACCAAGGCAACCAATGCTACCTGTACTTTTCGAAAAAAAGTGGAGGATAGATGAATACATGCCTAAAAGGCAGGTGTCCTCATCCAAATATGGGGCAATTTTAAGATAAGGTGCCACCCGCCTTTTGATCGTGTCCCAATATTTAGCTATCTTGGGGCATGACCACAATTTATGATATAATGTAGCAAAATCCAAACCACAGTCTTTACATTCTGCAGAGGACAACCTGCCCATCTGATATAATTTACTAGGTGTATAATATAAATTGTGTAGAAAATTGAACTGGATGTTTCTCAATCAGTCTTGCTTGATTAAGAGATAGTTGACAGTCCAGATAGTTTCCCATGTTTTATCTGAAAAATCCTTGGTGTGATTATTTTTCCAATAATAGGCTATAGGGGAGGGATTTACCAAGGCTTGACTTATGATTCCCTTATACAGTTTGGCTATTGATTTCCGACCCTTAGACAAATCCCAGAGGGTATTTAAAACTTCCCCCGCATGATCCGACCATGGTAATTTGCCCAGAAAATGCTTAATACACTGACGTATTCGCATTAACTGAAACTGAAATTTAGAAGGAACATTGAAATTATTTAGCAAGTTAGAAATAGATACCAATGAGTTCCCCGAAATGAAGTTTTTTAAACATAACTCATTATGAGATTCCCCGAGGTAGGTTTTAACTATGTTCTTGTCTATTTTTAAGTTTGGGTTATTAAACAAAGGTTGCCTCAGATCCTTTGTGGGATGGATCTGAAGCAAAGAACATAATTGTTGTAAAGCTCTCACATCCCACCCGAGAGGAGAGTCTCTGAGCTTAAATGGGATTTTTGACCATGGGTTGAACAACAAAGCTGCCAGGGCCAGATTGCTAGAATTAGATTGCTGGTTATCCAAATGTAACCACACAGGGCTCTCCAAGATATTAGCCTTAGGCATAAACCAATACAAGAATCTGTTAGCATGAATTGCCAAGTAGTAAACGTAAAAATCTGGTAATTGTAGCCCCCCCCATTGCTCTAGGGCGGGTGAGTTTCCCATAAGCCCTACACGGAGCCTTCCATTTCCATAAAAAATCTGAACATATTCTCTGAAGAGACAAAAAGAAGGATTTAGGGAGATAGATGTTGAGGTTATTGAGGGGGTAAAAAAATCAGGGTAAAATTGCCATTTTCAAAACTTTCGACCTCCCCCAAAAGGATGATGGTAAATTTTCCCACCTGGCCAGATCTTTTTTTAGTTGTTTTTATCAAAGGGTCCAAATTAAGTTCCTTAAGTTTAGTAGTATCTTTCAAAATTTTGATACCTAAATAAGTTAGGTACTCTTTCTCCCATTGGAGGCCCATACTTTCAATTTGGTCCCTCATAAGAAGAGGGGATAGGGAATATACCATGCTTTTATTTTTATTGAGTTCATATCCTGAAAACTCACTAAATTGTGATATAATTTGAAGGGCAGGAGGGAGGGACTGCCTGCTATTCGAAATATGCAGGAGCAGATCATCAGTGAACAGGGATAACTTGAGTTCCAAATGATCAAATCGAATACCCCTTATCCCCTGTTCTAAGTTGAGAACTCTAGCTGAAGGTTCTATATAAAACTTAAACAGGTAGGGGGAAGAGGGTATCCCTGCCGTGTGCCTCAACAAAGTGGGAAGGTATCTGAAATATGATTATTACACTGCAAACTTGCTGTTGGGCAATGATACAAAACTTGAATTTGGTCAACAAAGGACTCTGGAATACCAAATTTGGAAAGGACCTCAAACAAATATGTGCACTCTACCCTATCAAACACTTTTTCTGCATCCAGGGACACCAAGACAGCTTCCAGACTGGGGTCCCTGGATGCAGAAATCAGGTGAAGTAGTTTCCTAAAATGGTCTGATGAAGTACGCCCTGCCATAAACCCTGCCTGTTCCAGGCCTATCAAACCCTTACATACTCCCGCCAACCTACTGGCCAAAATTTTTGCATAAATTTTAACATCAATATTAAGCAGGGAAGTAGACCGGTAATTACTAATCACTGTAGGATCTTTCCCTGGTTTGGGCAGTAAAATTATTTTCACTTCCAATAGTGACTGATCTTGGACTGGGAAGGAACCCCAGTAAGTATAAAGCTGTAGCAACAGAGGGATGAGGTACCTTTTCAAGGTTTTGTAGAACAGGCCCGTAAAGCCATCTGAGCCCGGTGCCTTGTCTGGTTCTAAAGAGTCAATCACCGCCGAGATCTCCTCCACAGTGATTGGGACTGTTAAGTGGATCTGGTTATCTCCCGATAGGGTAGGCAAGTCTGCTCTAGTTATAAAGGCTGACATTATTTCATATTGAGTGCCCAATAAGGGGTCCAGGGAGTACAATGCTTTGTAATACTCTCTGAAGAGAGTTAACATCTCAGGTGGATTAGCCACCAAAGAACCTGATTGTGGGTGTTTAATGGCCGCAATCCATTTTGATGCTGACTGTTGCTTTAATTGCCAAGCTAGTAGTTTATTTGCTTTGCTGCCCTGGCCAATATATGAAGCTTTTAATAGAGAAGCAGATCTCTCTACTTTCTCTAATAAAGTGCTTGCATAGTGTGTTCTTAGCCTAGTAAGTTCCTGTTCTTCTAGAGATGAAAGGTTGTCCACTCCCTTAATTTCCAAATTTCTAATTCTCTGCAAGCACGTATTGGTTTGAGTTGACTTTTTCTTTTTTAGTACTGTAGCAATACGTATAAGTTCCCCCCTCCATGTAGCTTTTAAAGCTGCCCAGACCAGATCCACCACAGGGACTGAGTTATAATTAACCTGAATGGAGTCCTGCAAAAATTGTTGAAATCTTGAAATTATTTGTTTGTCCTTTATTAGATTATTATTTAACGATCACGTATGCGACCTAATAGGAACGTTGGGTAATTCTAAACAAAATGCAATTAGGGAATGGTCCGAAATTACCCAGGCTAATATTTTTGATTCAGTGATGCATGAGATTAACTGATGACTGACCAAAAAATAATCAATGCGAGAATAGCTTTTGTGCACTGGGGAAAAAAAAAAGTAAAATCTTTACCTGATGGGTTAAATAATCTCCATGGGTCTACAAGACCTAATGAGGAGATAAATTCCCCTAAGGCCTTTTGAGCTGAAGATAGTCCCACCCCTCTAAGATATGTATGATCCAAATCACTTGTCTGAACTAAATTCCAATCACCACCAATTATAATAGGGTATTGAAGAAAGGGGGCCAATACCAACGCTAGGTGAGTAAAGAAGGAAGGGGTTTCTACATTAGGGCCATAAACTGACCCCAATACTATATCAAGGTTCCCAAATTTACCTAGAACAAAGATGAACCTTCCCTCAGGATTGCTGACCATATCTACAGGAGTAAAGGATAATCTTTTGGCTAGCAACAGGGCCACACCCCGCTTACGAGAGCTGAATCCCGCTCCAAAAACCTGACCCACCCAGCACTTTTTAAAGAACTTTAGCTGTTCTGGAAGCATGTGTGTTTCTTGGAGAAACACTATCATAGGGTCGAATTTAGCAAGGTGGTTTAAAATAACGTATTTTTTTCTATTGTCCTTCCCCCCATTAATATTCCAAGGAAAAAATATTCAGAATGTTAAGCATAGGTTAAAAGATGGTTGTGCCACGCAGTAAAAATGATTTGAAGGGCTATGCTGCCACCACCCCTACCCTCCCAACAACAAGAAAGAGCTACCACCAATATATCCCCTAAACACACTAAAGCTAAACTAAATAATAAAACACTTGAACTATGTACAAATCTCCTCACCCGGTCCCTAAGCTCCCTCCCTAAATCTTGGACCATGATACTCTCAAAGGGAGAGCAACGTTCGATCACCTCCCAACCTATAAAAAAGTCACAAAGATAAACTTCTTTCACACCCTCCTTCATCCCACTAATATAGAATCACCCCCCTCCTCTGAGTATAGGAGTAGTTTCAATAAAGTGAAATAGTAAATACCGTAACCCATCACCTGCTATATACTAACTTCCTCAGTTGGGTACACAAGAAAATAAATAAATAAATAAATAAATAAGAATAATAAGCAGCCTTACTTTCCAGCTGAGATAATCACTGAAAAATGTATATCAGTAGCCTTTTGACTTGGCTCTAAGAAACAAGGAAAAGACAAAAAAAACCCTAAGTTTAGGATCCTGACAATAACTAAATTCCCGTTTATAAACCTTGTAATCCCATACGTAAGAACTGCACCCAAAATAATATTCTGAGGATCATACTGCAAGCACAGTTTAAACTAATATAAAATGCTGCCTCGTAGACCATGGTTTGCGTGTCTAAGCAGTTTTAACCTTCTGTGTATTTTGCCAGACTAATAAAAAAGAATAAAGAAAATAACAGCGCCCAAAAAAAATGGCTAAACCACGTGTAACTGAGCTGTCTCAGTTGGGGCTCCTCTAACTTACTGTCACTTCAAGCCCATGAGATTGCTGCCAAGTTCCCCCTATAAGTCCAGAGGTTTTATATTTAACTCGCTCCCAGCTAATGACACACTGGGCTATATGCAGCATTTAGTTGTAGATCCTTAACTTTACTTTGCAAGGAAGAGTGATAATAATAAAAAAAAACAAAAAAAACGAAGGGCAAAGATAGGGAAAGCCTTTTAAGCATAACTTAAAGTCCTTGGCAATAACCGCTTGCCTGTTAACTAAGGGACATTTGGCACCATCTAGTGGATAAAACCGGGCAGCAAACTACCCAACAGCTTCCTTATGAATTAACATTTGGGTACAAATAAAAAAAAAGATAGACTTAAAACTACTATGGAATGGTGTCTCTGAAACCATACTTTGCATTCTTTAGTAGTTTAATCCTCACAGCTCTCTACCAACAGTCAAGGCAAACAAAGCCACACAGAAACGATTAAACATTCTAATATTAATCTGACTCTTCTCGAATGTTCTTTATGAGTGTCTCTTTAGTCCCATGTTTAAACTACACTACTCCCTTCTTATTTGGGAAATAGGTCGGGGTAATTTCTTTGCAGAGTCTTTGTGGCTTCTTCCACCGAGTCAAAACGCTTCGCACCTTCTGCTAGGGTAACCTCTAATCGGGCAGGATATAGAAGCCAATGCCGTATACCCGCTGCCCACAGCTTTGAAGTGATGGCCCAAAATGAAGCTAGTAACTGGTGGTTTTCTGTTTTAAATCTGGAACCAGTCTCAGTTTTTACCCTCCCAGAGGATAGCTGATAACTTGGCTTCCTCATGGATAAATTCCCGATCTAAATAATTTAACAGTTTAAAGATAATCGGCCTAGGTGGATCAGCTGGGGAGAGTTTTGCCCTAAGAGATCTATGTGCATGTTCAATAATAAATTCCGGGCCATTCGGAGAGGGACCCACAGTCTTTTTCAGAAACCGCTGCAAAAACTGCATGGTATTAGGGCCCTCTTCACCCTCCGTAAGGCCTATCAGCACCAGATTGTTCCTCCTGTTTCTCCCGTCCAGGTCATCAAAACGGTCCTCAAGTTTAGATAGGCTCTTTTTTATCTCCACCACCTCGGGTTCCATCTTATCTTGCTTTCTCTCTCTCTCGAGCTACTCTAGCTTCCGCGTCAGTGACTCTTCGGGTTAGCTGTGTAAGTGCTGGCTTTAAATCAGCTACATCTTCGATGAGTTTCAGCAGAGCCTCCTTAATAGATGTGAGCTCTGAATAAATATGTGAGGATGAAAGCTCCTCTGGAGAGGGGAGTCACGTGATGCCAGCTCCGCAGTAGCAGTCTGATCCTTCACCTCCAGCTTCCCCCCGGTTTTAAAGTTAATTATTTAAAACTTCTCGGGGCATTTACAGCTTTATTTTGGGCTTCACAACAGCATCACTTATCTGGATCGCTATTCTGACACTTTCGTATATGGATTTAAGCAATGAGGAAAAATACATCGCGACACACGCCGCCCGTGTCACCGGCAAAGGCCCAGCCGAAGAAGCCGAGAATTTCTACACCAAATGAAGAACCCGAGGAGTGTGGCTTTACTGGCGAGAATGAACCCCTTACCCTCGCCCAGTTCCTAGCAGAGTTCAAGCCTTTCAGAGCCGAACTGGGCTCGATTGCCGCAGAACTGAAAGCGGTCACGTCGGCACTGGAGGATCTATCCAAACGCACCGGAGACACTGAAGCTAAGGTCTCTTCTTTGGAAAAAAAGGTCTCAAAGCAAGAACCGGAGCTTGTTAACCTTCGCCAGAAGATCTCCAGGATGGAAGCAAAATTAGAAGATTTAGAGGGTCGGAGTCAAAGAAATAATTTAGTGATCATCGGTCTTCCAGAAAGGGAGGAAGGAGCCGATCCGAACCTTTTCGCCCAGGGCTTTTAGGATCTGGTAGGCCCGACGCCCTTTGGAGAGAAATTTATAATCGAACGGGCACATAGAGCCTTACGAGCAGTACCACCATTGGGTGCCCCCCCACGGGTTTTCATTGTCCGCCTGTTAAATTTTCAGGAGCGCCAATATATATTGTTGAAAGCGAGAGAGAAAAAAGAATTGAACTGGAAGGGGACCCCCATTAGAATCGCGCAGGATCTACCGACTACAGTAAGGCAGAAACGAGCGGAATATCACCCGCTGATTTCTAAACTGATTCCTGCCGCATAAGATTTAAAGTTTTGTATCCAGCAAAAGCTGCATGTTTTACTTCATGGGCAATGGGTGTATTCAAGACGCTGCTCGCTAGTAAGGGCCTGACAACCGCCTCCCAGATCTCTTCAAATGACTAGGACTTTACTCAAGAAAATGGTCTGCCTTTCATTTTTCTTCTTCCTGATGTGGTCTATGGGTAAGCGATTCTCGATCGATTGAGAGAAATGCTCCTGTTTTGTTTTTGTTCACACCAACCGCACTGAAAACCTAGAAGGGTGATGTCTTGGCTAAAACTTTCTTTGTCCCGGAGCTCAGGGCCTCACGCTCAGGAAGAGCAACCTGGCTCAACAAACTGTGGTAATATCTAGCTCTCCTTCGATTGAGAGGTTCCTCTCGAGGGTGATTACCAGAACAGTATGTAACCATACGGCTATACTGACGGAAGACTGGTTGCCGTGTTTTTTTTTTTTCCCTCGTCACATTGGTTTTAACTGATCGGTAGTTCACTCCTGTCATTTTCTGTTTTTGGTTATAGTCTGCCCTGGGTGTAATGAGGGACATTGTGAGATGGCAAAATTGGCTTAGAAGAGGATCGCAAGCTGACTCTTGTGCACTGTATTTTGTTTACTTTCCAAGTAGCAGCATGGATAGACTCTGGGAACAGCTTCATTGGCTATGCTTTTGCTTTTGACTGGGATTTAACCATGCTTGCCGATGTTCGATGTCATATCACTATAATTACATTGAGACTACCTAGATCTTTTTTGTACGCTGGATTACTTCAGATGAAGCCTGCCTGGAGAAAAGTTTTTTTTTTTTTTTTTCCAAAAGTGTAGCTACTGCATATTTGATTGAATGTCTGCTAAATGATTTTAAGGAATGTTGGTTTCTGCTGATTTTGGGGTATCTGATGGGATTCGGAGGGAAATGGAATGGACTTAAAGAGTTAACAGTCTTGGGGATCACATAAGGCTAGGGTACCTGAGAAAGAGGGTTCATTATGAAATCAATATGAATAAAGACGGTGAACCAAACGGGTTTAGTTGTAAGGACATGCCGGGGAGTGAGAGGGATTAACTGATGAGTCTGGCCATCATGGACCAAAGAGTGCTGAGAGGGGGTAAGGGGACAATCGAGGTGGGGATATGGGGGTGTTATGGGGGCTGCATTCACTTATTCCTCTATATCTTGGTTTATTACGGATACTATTAGCAGGGTAAGTGGGACGGTAGGGGAAGTGGATAATTTTGGGATATCCGAGGAATGGTTTGGGGGAAATAAGTATGTGGGAGGGTAGTGCCTTGAGGACTATGGAGTCTGTGTTGGGGGATATGCAAGGCCTGCAAAGGTAGAAGTTTTGAATGGTTAGTTATACAACGACAAATTATTGCAGGATTGTATGGAAATGGGGATGGATGTTGCATAAAATTCTTTACACTGAACATTAAAGGGCTAGGGACAAAACAAAGCAATTTAAAATATTGAAGTATATTGATGCACTGAGGGCTAAAATTGTATTTTTGCAAGAAACTCACTTATACAAGAAGAAAGCAATGCTAATGGAGACTTCAGATAGGGAGGGTTTTCGCCACAGGGCACCACACGAGAGCAGGGTCATGTTATTATTCAGAGATCATTGCACTTCATCCCCCTAAAGATTATCCAGGATAATGAAGGAAGGTACATTTTGGTACTAAGGTAAATTGCAGAACAAGGTTATGTTGATTGGTGCAATTTATGGCCCTAACTCGGATTCTCATGACTTTCTGGTCGAATTACTTAAGGTTTTTACAACCTTTCAGCCATTTTCCCCTGATATTAGCTGGTTATTTCAATACTGTACTAGACCTGGCCACTAGATAGACTTTCTAGGACTCAGGCATTTCCTACCCCTGCCTCCCAAGCCTTTGGGGAATTGGTTGACCAATTGGGGCTAGTAGATGTTTGGAGGGTTCTTCATCCTCAAGAGAGGGACTATACATTTGTTTCTCCGACTCATGGGTCACGATCCCGTTGGACTATATCCTAGTGTCCTGCATCTTGATCCCCGGAATTTCAGCTCAGCAATAGTAGCTGCTCCTCTCAGACCATTCTGCTGTAGACCCTCACAGTTTTTCTGCCTCCTGCCGTAAAAGTAACAGATGGAAGATAAATAATCAGTTATTGAGGAGTCCCAAAATAACCAAATATTTGTCAGCTCAAATTACAGAGTTTTTTTCATTTCAATTTGAAGGATCAGGTTTGCCCGGATATTCTTTGGGGAACATTTAAAGCATATATGAGAGGTGTATTGATCAGCCAGGCAGTGCGGAAAAAGAAAGAAAGGGAAATTACAATGGGTGAGTTGTTAGAGCAGATTAAGTCTCTAGAACTTAAGCTTCTTAATACCCCCACTGATGAGGTGAAATTAAGTTTAGTAAAGGCAAAAGATGCATATCTTAATCTATTGGGGAACAGGCCGAGTTGGCTATTATTAAAACTAAAGCAAAGTTCGTGGATCAAGGTGAAAAGTCTGGCAAAATGCTGGCCAGACGATTTCCAATTTGAAGCTTCAATGCTTAATAGAGGGTATTTTTTCAGAAGGGGAGGGTACTATCAAAACTACTCCTGAGGATATGGCCTAGATATTTCAAAATTACTTTACATCTCTTTATGCGGCATGCAGATACCCCGACTGAAACGGATATCGCTTCATTCTTGAACAAACTACTCTCCCTAGTCTCTGCGAATCGGATCACTCAGTGCTCATAGAGATTACGCAGCAGGATGTTGAATTGTGCTTTATGGGTCTTACATCTGACAAAACTCCTGGACCTGATGGGTTCTCTCCCTATTTTTATAAAACATTTGCTTCCCAGTTGTCCCCGATTCTACTCAAACTTTTCCAATATATTTTATCTGGTAAGGAAATAGAGCACTCCCTTACCGAGGCACTCATAGTGCTTATCCCCAAACCTAATAAACCACCTGAAAGTCCGCCAGTTACAGACCAATTTCACTGTTGAATTGCGACATTAAGATTCTAGCCAAGATATTAGCGATCGATTCTGTCAGGTAGTCCCAAAGTTGATTGGACCAGAGCAGGTAGGTTTTATGAGGGGTAGATCCTCTTCGAGCATTTTAGAACTTGCAGATGTTATCTCGGCATCCGAGGAGTCCGAAGCTCCATTGGCTTTGGTCTCCTTGATGTCGAGAAAGCTTTCGATAGGGTCCATTGGGCCTATCTTTGAGGTAATGTACAGATTCGGCTTCCTGAGAAATTCATGGCTTGGATTAAGGCATTATACACGGACCCTCTCAGAGTTGTGTGCAATGGGGCCATTCTCGCACCTTTTAAATTACAGGCGTACTGAGACAGTGGCTCCCCTTTCATCCCTTATTATTCAATTTATATATAGAGCCCCTTATATGAGTATAGTGTTGTACCCTGAAATTCTTGGTATTAATGTATGGGACATACTACTATGTTACGGCTTATGCCGATAACTTACTAATATATCTATCAAGCCTGATTGGTCTATCCTCAACTTATTAAAACTTATTCAGAATTTTAGTGGCTATCTAATTATAAATTGAATCAAGACAAACTGTCGCTTTACCCTTTGAACAATAGGGTAATTAACCGATGTCATAGGACTTGGTTTAGGATGGGACTCTAAACTTTAGATATTTAGGCCTTCCTTGATAAATAGTCTGTGACAGATTGTATCAGCTGAATGTAGAACTTACTCCGCATTATTAAACTTGATCCTTAAAAGATGGAGTAGCCTTTTGTCCTTATGGGCAGAATAAATATTGTAAAATGAATATATTTACCAGGCTTTTCTACCCCTTATCTATGCTGAATATCTGATTCTCTTTCTTGGTTTAAGAAACTTCATGGTAATTGGCTGACTTTGTTTGGGGACATAAGAAGGCCAGGATGTCATATTCTAAATTGGCGGCCCCTAAGAATCTCGTGGTTTGAGAATGCCTCATTTTGCACTTTATTTTGGGCAGCCCATTTAAATAAATATGGAGATGGATGCATTGTGACAATGCCACTATGAATATGGGATACACTCCATTATGGGTTAATTTGGAACTTAGCCTTTATTAAGAATGTAGATATTAACTCTAAGGCTCTACTTTATATACCCACGCGTTTGCTTCCCCCTTTACTGAAAAAATCTCCTATCAGACTTTCCCTTAGAATACATAATCAATTATGTAATTTTCTGAAGTACGAACAAATGTGGGACTGGGGGCAGCCTGTTTGGGGGAACCCGCAATGGCGGATAGGATATCGGACTATTAAACGCAATTGGTTGCCCATCCTAGCTGTCTGCTCCCTGAAGGACTTTATAAATCCGGATGGTAGCGTGATATCAACGGCGCAGATTTTGATGAAGTTTGATTTGTCTCAGAGAGATGTTTTCAAAGTATATCAATTACGTCATGCTCTGATTCAGAGAATCGGTAGCAAACCGGTCTATTCACCCTGCATCTCATTCTGGGAAGACCTCAATATTTTAGTTGGTGCCCCACAGGCTATTTCCAAGATCTACTTAGTATTGTTTAATTGGCTTTTAAGGATAATCTAGCACCTAGTACATATTGGACCAAGGTATTCCCAATATAATCTGGGATTGGGTACGTATTTGGCAGAGTTGCACAAATGGATCCAACAAGATCATCTCAGGTTAGTGCAATTCTAAAATACTGCACAACATCTATTACACACCTCAGAAATTACAGGATTTAAAATTAACACAGAGGTCTCTGTGTTATAGATGTGGCAGGGAGGGGGGAGATCTTCTTCATATCTTTTGGCTCTGTCCTAATATAGCCCCTCTGTGGAATGAAATCAAAAGTAAAACGGATCCATTACTGGGTTTAGAAGACTTGTTCACCCCGGAAATATGTTTATTAGGTGATATGTCGGGTTGTATGGTTAAGCAGAGGAAATTCCATATATCCATGATTTCTTGTGTAGTTAAAAAGTGGTGTTGAGGGCACTGGAAGGACCCTTGTCCAATTTCTTATTCGAATGGTTGGAGAATTCCTTTCATGCCTCAGGACCGAGGATGATTGCTATTCTGCACAGTGTGTTGCCCTGCTTAGAAAAATCTGGTCTCCACTAATGTTAGCTTACTCATAAGGAACTTACAGCAGTGATGCCTCTTTTTTTTTTTATTTCTCTCCCATGTAATCTCTGATTGCAGTGCCTTGCATGGAGGGGTGAAAAGGGAGTGGTTGGGTTGGGGGGGCTTGCGGAGTCCATATGTTTTCTCTTTTAGATTGTATTGATGGTTCGTTGTGTGACCTCATTTGTATCTCAATGCTTATGTTTACAATGTCTCCGCAAGTACATGTAATCAAATACTCAATAAAATGTTAATGGCAAAAAAAAAAAAAAAGCTCCTCTGGAGATAGTTGGGGAGAAGAGCTGCAGCGAGGGCGCTTGGCCTCCGATTCTTGTGTGGCCTCCTCAGCTAACTGCTGTGTGCTTAAAGGAATTCCCGTCTCCAAGTACTGTCAAAAACAGCCTCTGCAATCTCTGATTATTTAACTTTCTGATTTTAGTGCTGGTAAGTGAAATAAATCGGGTGTTTTTTGCAGTTCAGGTCGGAGAAAGAACGGAGCTCCGACGAACACGTCCTATCCCTTGCACAGCATCACGTGACTCTGGAATGCTCCTGCTTTTTCATAAAGATTACATCGGAAAGGGTTGGGACAGCCCAGGCTCACATGGCCATATTCTAAACATAAGATACATCTGGGCTGGCTACAGGTAGAGCTTAGATGTGTCCGTGCACCACACTTATGGCAAGTCTTAGGCTGCCTCGAGTAGAAACAAATTCCCCTATCACTTCTGATATAAAAACTGCCAGGAAGGTGTTTGACCCCAGAATTAGTGAATCTTAGTTTTACCTTGACTTTCCATCCCACCCCCCAACCCGGCCATACTAAACATTCATCTTGAATGGGGGTGGATTTTTGTTGAATATAAAATTTTTATTTTAGCCAATATTGAACATCTTCATTATTAACACCCTCACTTCTAAAGAGTAAGGTAATGGCTTTTAAAGAGGGTTTAGTAAGGGGGATAGGAAAAAATCTTGCCAAATATCTAGATGTTTTACCCCTTCAAACTTTTGCTAGAACTTTTCTATGGTGTATACATTCCTAAAACTGATATCATACACATTCTCCCCTTTAATATGTATAAGTGTAAACAGATCCTGGGCTGGAATACCCATAACAATTTTAGGCAGATTGTGAAGAATACATTTCCTGTCAGGAAACCTGCAGTACCAGTGTACTTGAGTCTCACCACATTTTGGTGATGAACAGGTTCTCCTACTTGTTTAAACAAGTCAGCCATCCGAAAAGTTCTGCCTGGCTAGTCATAGAAACATAGAAACATAGACTTGGATGGCAGATAAGGACTACTTGGCACACCCAGTCTGCCCATTTCACTACCTATTGGATAAGCTGCAGATCCTAGTTAACCAACAGTCTACTTCTTCCAAACCCCTACCAGAATTGCCTTATGTCTGTCCCATGCATTCTTGAATTCCCCCACTGTTTGTGACCCCATGACCTCCTCAGGGAGGCCGTTCCATATGCCCACCACCTTCTCCATGAAAAAATATTCTCTCATGTTGCCCTTGAGCCATCCTCCCCCATCTTCAAATTGTGCCCCCTTGTTCTTGCACATCTCTTTTTCTGAAATATGCTACCCTCCTGGACTTTGTTGATTCACTTGAGGTACTTGAGAGTGTCTATCATGTCCCCCTCTCCCTCCTTTCCTCTAGGATATACATATTAAGCTCCTTTAGTCTCTCTCTTTGTATGGCTTCTGATGCAAATCTTGCACCATTTTATTTGCCCTCCTCTGGACTGTCTCCATCCTGATTATGTCCTTGTGGAGATGGTGTCTCCAGAACTGCACACAGTACTCCAAATGGGGTCTCACCAACTGTCTGTGCAGAGTGATAACAACTTCCTGTTTTCTACAGATGACACCTCTTCCTATGCATCCCAGTATCCCCCCAGCCCTTCTTACTGACTTCTCACATTCCTTGCTTACATTTAGGTCATCTGATATGACTACCCCCTGGTGCCTTTCCATTTTTGTCATTGTTAGTACCCCCCACCCCCATTGTGTACTCTTCCCCTGGGATTTGTTTCCTAGGTGCATTACTTTGCACTTCTTTGAACTGAATCTAAGTTGCAATACTTTTGACCATTCTTCCAACCTTGCCAAGTCCCTTCTCATCCTTTCCACACCCCCCCTTGTGTATCAACCCTGCTGCAGATCTTTGTGTTATCTGCAAAGAGGCATACTTTTGCTTCCAGTCCATGTGCAATGTCACTTATAAAGACATTAAAAAGGACCGGACCCAGTACTGAACCCTGCGGTACCCAGTTAGTAACCCCACTTTCTTCAGAGTGGACTCCATTTACTATTACCCTCTGTGTCCTGTTGTCCAGCCAATTTTTTACCCAGTCTGTCACCCTTTGATCCACTCCCAGACTTTATAATTTATTTATTAATCTTTTGTGTGGGACTGTGTCAAATGCCTTGCTAAAGTCTAGATAGGCCATGTCCACAGCCCCTCCCTGGTCTACTACTTTGGTCACCCAGTCAAAGAAATCTATTAGATTCATCTGACATTACCTTCCCGCTGGGGATTCATGCTTCCTTGGGTCCTGTGCCCCCTGGCCTTTAGGAACTTAACAATTCTTTCTTTCAGAAGTGATTCCATCATTTTTCCTACCACTGAGGTGAAACTAACAGGTCCATAGTTTCCTGCCTCTGCTTTGCTCCCACTTTTGTGAAGGGGAATTACATTCACCCTCCTCCAGTCCTTAGGTACCACACCATCCTCCCATGATTTGTTAAAAAGGGAAGTCAGTGGCATCACTAGTTCTCTCCTTAGTTCTTTTAGAATTCTGGGGTGAATCCCATCAGGGCCCATTACTTTGTCCATCTTCAGTTTTCGGAGTTCTTTCAGAATGTTCTTCTGTGAATGGACTGGTATTGACCTCCCTATCCAGAGTACTTCTATTGACTGGATTTGGTGCCTGCCCCTCGTTTTCTTTTGTGAATATTGAGCAAAAGTAGTCATTCATTATCCTTGCTTTTTCACTGTCACCCTCTGCTCACCCACTCTCCCCTTTATTAAGCCTCACTATCCCTCCCTTGGTCTTTCTTCATTCCCTAATGTACCTATGAAAGGTTTTATCACCCTTCTTAACCGAGTTGGCTATCTTTTCCTCAGTTTGGGCCTTTGCTATTCTGACTGCCTTCCTCGCTTCCTTCTGCTTTAACTGTTACAGTTCTCTGTCCTGCGCCTTCTGTGTTTCCCTATACTTCCTGAATGCTATTTTTTTCCCTAACCTTCCCCACCACCTCTTTTGAGAACCATAATGTTTTTTTTTCTTTGTTTTGATTTATTTGCTTTGCACAAAGGTTTGTTGCCTCTTTGATGGCAGTTTTGATGTTTCCCTGTTGTTTCTCCACCCCTCCTTCTTGCCTGTTTGCTAGTGCTTTTCTGAGACACTATCCTATTTTGACAAAGTCAGCCCTCCTAAAGTCCAGTACTCTCACTTTTGTATGGCTAGACTCTATGACTGTGTTTATCATGAACCACATTGTTTGGTGGTCACTTGTTCCCAGATGGCTACCCACTTCTAAATTTGAGATCCTCTCTCCATCCCCATTTGAGAATACCAGGTCTAAGATTGCTCCCTCCTGAGTGGGTTCCAACACTAGCTGTTTGAGGCATGCCCCCTGTAGGCCACCGAGAATGACCCTGCTCTTCTATGTGGCTGCAGTAAAGGTGCTCCAGTGAACACCTGGCATATACAGGCCCCCCATTAACAATATCTCCCCTTTTTCTGCCATCCTAAATATGTCTTGTATCATTTCCTTGTCCATTTCCTCCCTCTGAGATGAGGGTCTGTATACAACACCCGTGTGGATAATGGTGCCATTTCCTGTCTCCAGGGTCACCCACAGTGCCTCCTCTCCTCCCTGTTTACCCTTTAGTTCTGTTGCTTTGATCTCTTCCCTTACATAGAGAGCTACTCCTCCTCCTCCACTTCTACCCTCCCTGTCCCACCTGTAGACTGTGTAACCTGGTATGTTTACATCCCAGTCATGGTTTTCTGAGTACCATGTTTCTGTGACTGCCACGATATCCGAGTGTCCCTCTTCCATCAAGGCCACTAGTTCAGGGAGCTTGTTACCCAAATTATTGGCATTGGTACTCATTGCCCTCCATTTTTTGATGGCCTTACCCTTTTAGCCCCATCTCGGTCATTACTGCCATTGTCTATTTCTCCATTTACCCCTGCCCTTCTCCATATTGACTTCTCTACCTTGGTGCTTACCTCACTAACTACCAAGTTTGTTCTATGCTATCAGGTGCTACATCAGCATTTTTACCCCTAGTGGCTGATTGCTGAATAGCAGCCTGCAAAGTTTCAGTAAAATCTCAATCAGAAAGAGGCAGTTCAGAAACAGAAAGATTATTTGATTTAATGTCACCTGAGTTTGCATTTGAGCTTTTATTTGGATGGCCATCCTGTGTAATGTGGGAAATGTTTTTTCCCAGCACTTGTCCCCATATTTTAAGAAACAATTTCTGATGTTTTTTCCTGCAGTAACAACAGGAAGTTCAGTGGACAAAATAAACTCTTTACCTCTGGTGAGGATAGACAAATCCACAGAGGCACTTTTCCCCATAGACATCACCTCTTGAGCTGGCACTAGACCAGGAGAAGTCCAGCCTGCTCCATCAACATTTGAAACCCAGCCTGCTGCTTTTAAAGCTGAAGTAGGTGACCAAGATGTAGTAGGGTTTTCTTCAAACATTCTGCCATGTCTGAGAACAGGTATGTTTTCAGTAAAAAGTTCAGCAGCATTATTTGTTGTGGTAATAGTGGGGATGAGTCAAATGAGAATGGTAAATCATCTGATGAGACAAACTGCACAGTTTGTACATTAAGAATGTATGTGTCCATAGGTTTCATGGTCTGTGGCATAGCTATGCGTTCAGGTCTCACAATAGGCATTTCTTCTCTTGTATCATTTAGGAGCTTAGCCACAAAAGTTTTGTTCCTCTGTACTGCTTGCTTTAGGAGCACTTCATCCTGATTTTCATCTTCCACAGTTATCACATTAGAGACAGTGTCCTTACAAACAGTATATTTAGGAGTAGCAGAAGAAATAACCTGGCTGTGTAAGGCATGTCCAGCATCATTTTCTCCATCACTGGTCAGTGTAAATTCCATGAACTCTTCTCCTTCACCAGGTTCTTCTATTTCAATTTCCATCTGTTGGTCCATTCCAGAGTTTTGCTCAGAAATCTGCTCAAGGGATAGTACAACAAGAGGAGGCTCCCATGGGATCTCTTCCCTGCTACTACACCCAGCAATAGCTCAGTCAATAGCTCAGTCCACCATCTTGGATCAAGATGACAAGTGTTCCCCCTACTGGAGAGCAGGGGAATGTCCCTGGTGTCCTGGGCAAATTTCACCCATTCACTAAAAGTACTACCAGCAGCTTACTCTGGTTCAGTTTCAGTTGGTTACCTTCTGTATTCCCCCCCCCCCGGCACCCACTGAAAAAGGGACTTCTAGTCTCAGTGGGCCTACTCAGTTAAAAATTCAATAAATAAATATACAAATGAGGCTGGAGAAAGCTCAGTTAAGTAACTCATGGACGGTGGTGTGGCTATAGAACCTGCCCATTTAACTACAGGCATAGCCTTTGAATTACACTGAGTGTCAAGTTTCTTGAACAGCAACAAAGGGTGACAGTGAGTAATAAACTTGTGTATTCACTGCCAGCCACAAGGGACCAAGTAATATTTTTACAATCATGTAATTCAGTAATAAAAGTTATGGACCAGTCTATGAGACACCAAGTACAATAGCCATGACATGCATGAAAAACAAATGCAGTTTGCAATGAAGACAGTATGTAGAATATATAAATTTACAAAAGACAGATAAAATCCAGTGTGTTTGCTTTTTGTAAATCTCTGCAAAGCATATGCATGCATTCTGAAGCCTAAACCTGAGTGCAAAGCTGCAGGTGTATGTAAATCCTTGGTGGTAAACTGAATTGGAAATCTCTCACATAAACGTAAATTCAGTACTATTCTACAGTCCATGCATTACATTTCGAGGAGTGTTGTACAGCAGATCCATACCCAGCTTCTTGTAAGGGTAGAGGTTGGCACCGTGATATGTGCTGTTGTCCATCCTGAGTGGCTGAAGAAGTGCCAGTTGGCACAATACATGCTGATAAGGACATGGCCACTGATGTGCCTTAGCCAATCAGGACAAAGAAAATTGGAGACCCATTTTATAAACATATTTAAATATTTTTTTATTGTGCATCCCTGTGTTACATGTTGACTGTGAATGTTAGAAAAATTCCATTGCCTACAAACATATTTCAGAACTGCTCTTGCTCCCTCCTCTCCTCCCCATTGTATATATTTTTTTATAGATTGCTGCGCTGGTATATATACATATGTTTTATAGATTGCTGAGTCAGTATACATGTAAAAAGATTGTGTCTGCTGTACTGCTGCTAACATGTTTCTGCATCAGAAGGGAGTATTAGAAATATTTATATGTCGATTGCTGCAGTAATTTTAAAAATCTTTTGTATGCAATGCAATTGCACTTTAAATCTTGCCACATCATTATGATGTCATGTGATGCCTGTATTTAGCTGCTGCTTTAGTCATTCATGCCTTAGCCCTTGATAAAGGATGTGCTACCATCGAAAACGTATGGGGTGGGCATTGCATCTTTTATTATTTTTTATTGTCATGCTAAATTAAATATTTTTAATTATCTAAAGACTGGTGCCCTTGAAATGGAGGTTGTGTGTGCCTGACTTTGGTGGTACAAACAAGTAATCTTTTTTTAGTCTGGAACACCATTGTCCCAGTACAAACTCCACCTCTGTTTTTATAGATGTCAAAGTAAACTGTTGCCATAAATATTTCTGTCTCCTCAACTGTCTTTCATTTTTTCCACTCCATTTTCAGGGTTGTAGGGCTATACTCGGTGTCAATTTGCTTGTTCTGCTACAGCAGACAATGGTGAGCAATCAGCTCATGTAATCAGTACCAACCACGACAGTATTTTATAATGCATATTCCTTCTACAAAACTCCCAGAGTGATCTATGAGACACAAATTTCCATCAGGATGACATGAATTAGAAGCAAAGGCAGTTTGCAGCAAGAGCAGCATGCAGAATACATAAACAATGAAAGCAAATGGATAATTTTTAATATTTTTGATTTTTGTAAATCTCTCTGAGTCATATACTGTACATGCATTCAAAATCTAAAAATCAGTGTGAAGCATCAAGGGTATGTAAATCCTTGTGTTGGGGGATTAAGGTGCATTGAAAGAGTTTCACATGAATGTAAATTTTATACTATTCTTTGGTCAATGCACTACCATTAATTTATGTACCAAAAATGGTGTGAGATGCCAAAGCAACCTTTCTCATTTTACTGTCTTTCATTTTCCCACATTCCATTCCTGTATTGTTGAACCATACTGAGGGCTCAATTTTCAAAAGCCCCATAGACTGATGCAAGGTGCTCAGAAACCCCACTTGTGGCAAAGCAGGGTATGCCAGGGACCCTGCACCAGATTTTAGTACATTGGGGGTCCCAGCACCAAATTCTTTACAGCTGCCATAAGTGGAGTATTTGTGCCAAACCAGTGGCACAAGTGAGGGGCTTGATGGAGGCTGCTGTCTCCCCCTGCCAGTGACAATCTGGCCAAGTAAGTTGTTTGGGAACTATCATGTTTGATTAAGTGTGCCACTGTATGATATGCAGGATGGAAAGCAACATTGCACAGGTGGCAGGCTATGGAAACAGTAGCAAACTATGTGGCCAGGACATCCCCATATCATGTATGTGCAGACACCATGGGGCTCCGGATTGTAGCAGCATACCCTGACACACAGCAGAAAAAGATGGATGTCATGCATATGACTTAACTGCTGTACCCTTCTTTGACTGTGATGCCCTGAAAACAGCGGACATCCCACACCAAAATCCACGTTACTCTATGTGGTATGTGGCAGGGGTTGTAGACAAATGACACCCACTGAATTATCACAATGCTGCTCCAAACTGCTCGAAGGTCATGCATCCATTGCCCAGTACCACGGCAGGTCATGTCACATCACATCCAGGGCAGGGACATGTGGAGCTACCTGTCCATGATACATTGCACTAAACCTGTACACCACACAGCATGATGGCCCCAGCTGGAGTACTTACAGTGACAACCCCCCTACATAACATTAGCACAAACCAGTGTGCCATTTGGCAGGTACCTTTAGCAATGCCTCAGTATGGTACTGTACTGCACAACAGGGACCTGCAGTTGTCCCATTACCCTGAACACTACAGAAGGCAAGATGACAGCTACAGGTACAGGGTGTCATGTCAACACCACGTAGTACTTACAGCGCAAGCATTTTAGCGCAGCCTTATAAGTGCACAGCAATTACAGCTAATATAATAATTAAGCAAAATACCATAACAGCGTATAACATGATCATCCTGAAACATTTAAATTACTTTTACAGTTTGCAAACTCCTGAATGATGTCCCCCCACCACCACCATCTTTCTGCCCCTATGACTGACACCATGTTACTCTGTTTCCTCATACTGTGTTCTCAGTGACTCCGACTTCACCGATGACATGATGCTGGGCACTTTTACAAGATAATGCATAACAGCTCATGCATTTTGAGACATGCCCGTGAGACTTAACAACTTGATTTTACTGGCAAAGGTTTTACCCTGTCTGGTGATTGCAGTTTGTGTACTCCAGTCTATCTCTGCTATGCTGGAATCATCCATTATTATTGCCATGCCATGTTCACACACATTCTCAATTTTGGGTAATACTTTTTCTGCGCATTCAACATTTGCATTGAGCGGTATATAACACATACCGATAATCAGATGTTTGGCATTATTATTTACAATTTTCACCCATTCCTGAGGTACAGATCCACCCTACCTCCTTTTCTACTTATTCTATCCTTGTGATATAGAAAAAAACAGCTTCCAGCTTGATCATTCAGAAGAAAGCACTGTGTGGTGGCCTTCTAAGTTGCTGGCAGTGTGTTTTTGTGTTTTTGTTTCCAACCATAAAATAACACGGCTTAGCACTGAACTGCACTATGAGTGCTAAAGGGATATTTTCATGTGTCCTTAGCACTGAAACCGTATGCACGTGTTCATGCTAGGAATATCGTCTTTTTCTGCACTGGTTGCACCATTACTGAACTGCACTGTGACTGAAAATGGTAAAGGGATATTTCCATGTATCCTCCTGAGAGAGGGAGAGGAGGATCAGGAACTAAATAGCATGGCTTAGCACCGAAAGTGTTTTTTTCCATGTTACTCTTCATGACAGGACATGCCAGGAATATTGGGAAATCACAGTGTTTTTTTCTTCATTCATGACTTGCATTTTATTTAACAACATGGCATCTCTAAGCGCGATGTACTCTGACATTGCATTGAAATTGTTATGCGTGGTTATGCTTTGTGGCCAATTTACTGCACTGCTATTGACTGCGCTGTGATAACATGCACAGTACTGACATGGAGCCCGCCTATAGCACCCCCAATGCAGAGTAGAGACACTCCAGTCTGTACTGTAGTTTCATGCCATGGCTACTAATCGTGCTCACTGATGCATACTGACATCTCTACAGCACTTCAACTGTTCAGGTACCCTTGTACCCGCAGATCATTGCAAGTGGGCAGCCAGGGCGGTCCACTGAGTGTCAGGCACACCACCACAATAGGTGGGCATGGGATCTCCTTCCATCTGGGCCTGTCCCACAGTGTAGTACAAGGATAAGTAGACCAGCTTTCTGCTAGTCTAACAGTTGCAGCCCATGTGGTCTCTGCGGGGCTTTAGAAAATCCCTTTATAGGGGATATGGCAGCCCTGTCACAGTGCAAGCCCCCTACCACCAAGGCACAGCTGTGAATGTGCCACAAGCATGACATAAGCCTTTCTGGTGCAGGGAGCCCCAGGTATGTTGTAAGCTTGCTTTCAAAATTAGGTTTGCACCTTGCATCAATTTTTTTTGGTGCAAGGTCCTTACATTACATTCAGACCTTTGAAAATTGATCCCTGAGTGTCATGTTACTTACATAGATACATAGACAGTGTCGGCAGATAAGGGCCTATGGCCCACCCAGTCTGCCCATTTAAGCTTGTAAGTTCAGTTTATGCTTTCCTAGAAGTCTGTTGCCCCTTACCCCTGACCTCCAGAATTCCTTTATGTCTATCCCATGCATTCTTAAATCCCAAGATTGTTTCAGCCCCCACTACTTGGTGAAAAACAGGGGACAGCAGTGAGCAACCAATATGTGTAATAACAACAAGTCACAGACCACCAAAACACTTTATTAAGGTGCATATTATTGCAATGACACTTCCATACCCGTATATGAAGCACCCATTATGGTCACCAGGACATGCATAAGTTAAAGGTAGTCTGCAACAAGAGCAGTATGCAGACTGCATAAATATGAGAAGATAGATGATTTCCAGTTTTTTTAATCTCTCCAAGGCATATGCATGCATTCTTTTTTTTTTTAGTTTTCTTTTATATATTGATCATATTTGCAAAAGCAAAGCAACAAATAATAATACATAACAACGGCCCTCAACCCCCCACCCACATGCAAGGGAGTAGAGTACAACAGGTTGAGGCCAAATCTGTTAAGGATAAGCAGTACACACATGACAATAGAAGTAACCCAGTGGGGGTGAGTATGAGACTGCACAGCAGAACCACATCACCATGACCACAATATCCAGCAAAATCAAAGGCATAGAGGGCTTCACTCCAAACTCATTAGACTAAATAAAGTGTGTGCTGCCTGCTCCATTTCATAACATAAGAATTAAGCCTATTGTGGAAATGGGATATCATCTTCTCCAATCATAAATTAAAGAGGAGTTCATGTAGCCACTCCTGATAGGGTATAGTATCTTGATCCCACTAGTGCCAGAGGACTACCTGTTTCACTGAGACTGAGATCATGGCTATGGAATACTTTTGTTCTTTGACTGAAATCTTTCTATAATTACCAACTACACTCCTTGGGGGTAAATAGCTGGTCAATATCCAAAAGGGGATTGGCTTTAGATTGCATGGCCTCCCATAAAGGATGAAACTTGCAACACTCCCAAAATCACAGAGGAGGGAGCTGGATGTCATTGTCCACCTAGGGACAAATGACCTGGCTAAGAAAGGGATCAGAGCAGTGCAGGAAGAGTTTGTGGAATTGGGGAGGGGCCTTAGACAAGTAGCACACATGGTAACCTTCTCGGAGGTGCTGCCTGTCTATGGTGTACAAGAAGCTAGGGTGTTCCACACCATGGGATTCAATCAGTGGTTGAAAAATGGGTGCAGAGCTCAGAGATTTGGCTTCATTGGGGACTGGGGGTCCACCTGAAGTGATGCAAACCTATACTGGCATGACGGGCTGCATCTGTCCAGGAGGGGAACCAGGATCCTAGGTGACAGGTTTAAATGCTATATTGGCAAGTATTTAAACTAGCCAAGGGGGGAGGCACTGGAAAGGAGCAGGGAAATCCTAGCCCCCCCCAAAAAAAAGTCACGGTAGTAAGTGCAGTAAACACCAACATAGAGATGACGATAGGGAGTAGGGCAGGGGTAAATGGAGAAAGTGACAAAGGCAAGAAGGACAGGGATGGGGCAAAAAGGAGTAAGGCCATCAGGAAATGGAGGGTAATGAGTACCAATGCCCATAGCCTGGGCAACAAACTCCCTGAACTGGTGGCCTTGATGGAAGAGGGATGCCTGGATATCGTAGCAGTCACAGAAACATGGTACACAGAGAACCATAACTGGGATGTTAACATACCAGGGTATGTAACCTACAGGAGAGACAGGGAGGGGAGAAGAGGGGGAGGAGTAGCTCTCTATGTAAAGGAAGGGGTACAAGCAACTGAGCAAAAGAGTAAACAGGGTGGAGAGGAGGCACTGTGGGTCACCTTGGAGACTGGAAGTGGCACCACAATCTACACAAGGGTTGTATACAGACCCCCAGGTCAGGGGGAGGGAATGGACAAGGATATGATATAAGGCATTCTTAGGATGGCAGACAAAGGGGAGATACTGTTGATGGGAGACCTGAACATGCCAGATGTTAAGTGGAGCACACTTGCTGCAGCCACATCCAAGAGCAGCACCATTCTCAATGCCCTACAGGTGGCATGCCTCAGACAGCTAGTTTCAGAACCCACTCATGAGGGTGCAATCTTAGACCTCGTACTCTCAAATGGGGACAGTGAGAGGATCTCAGATCTAGAAGTAGGTTGCCGTCTGGGAACAAGTGACCATCAAACAGTGTGGTTCACATGAAACTCAGCTACAGAGTCAAGCCATACAAAAGTGAGGGTACTGGACTTCAGGAAAGCTGACTTTGGCAAGATGGGAGAGTGCCTCAGAAAAGCACTAGCAAACAGGCTAGAAGGAGGGGTGGAGCAACAATGGGGAATCATCAAAACTGCCATTACAGAGGCAACAAGCCTTTGTGTGAAGCAAGCAAACAAATCAAAATGAAAGAAAAAGCCACTATGGTTCTCAAAAGAGGTGGTGGGGGAAGTCAGGGAGGAAAAGATGGTATTCAGGAAGTATAAGGAAACACAGAAGGAGCAGGACAGAGAGCTGTACCAGTTAAGGCAGAAGGAAGCAGGGAAGGAAGTCAGAATAGCAAAGGCCCAAACTGAGGAAAGGATAGCCAACTCGGTTAAGAAGGGGTATTAAACCTTTTATAGGTACATCAGGGAGTGTAGAAAGACAAAGGGAGGGATAGTGAGGTTGAATAGAATGAACGGTGGGTGGGCAGAGAGGGATAGTGAAAAAGCAGGGATACTGAACGAATATTTCTGCTCCGTATTTACAAAAGAGGAGGTGGAGGTGCCTAATCCAATTAACAGAAGCACTCTGGATAAGGGGGTCAATCCCAGTCCTTTCACAGAAGAAAGGGTTCTGAAAGAACTCCTAAAACTGAAGGCGGACAAAGCAATGGAGTCTGATGGAATTCACCTCAGAATTCTAAAATAATTACGGGGAGAACTAGTGAAACCACTGACTATCCTTTTTAACAAATCATGGGAGGATGGTGTGGTACCCGAGGACTGGAGGAAGGCGGATGTGATTCCTCTTCACAAAAGTGGGACCAAGACAGAGGCAGGAAACTACAGACCTGTCAGCTTGACCTCTGTGGTAGGGAAAGTGATGGGATCTCTTCTGAAGGAAAGAATTGTTGAGTACCTACAGGTCCGTGGGGCACAGGACCCAAGGCAGCATGGGTTCACAGTGGGAAGGTCATGTCAGACGAATCCAATTGAGTTCTTTGACTGGGTGACCAATGTAGTAGACCAGGGAGGGTCTGTGGACATGGCCTACCTAGACTTTAGAAAGGCATTTGACACAGTCCCACACAAAAGATTAATAATCAAATTAACCAGCCTGGGAGTGGGTCCCAGGGTGGTAGCCTGGGTAAAACATTGACTGGACAACAGGACACAGAAGGTAATTGTAAATGGAGTCCACTCTGAAGAAAGAGGGGTTACTAGTGGGTACCGCAGGGTTCAGTGCTGGGTCCAGTCCTTTCTAATGTCTTTATAAGTGATATTGCAGAGGGACTGGAAGGAAAAGTATGCCTCTTTGTGGATGACACAAAGATCTGCAACAGGCTTGATACACAAGGAGGCATGGAAAGGATGAGAAGGGACTTGGCAAGGTTGGAAGAATGGTCAGAAGTTTGGCAGCTAGGATTCAACGCAAAGAAGTGCAAAATAATGCACCTGGGAAACAAAAACCCAGGGGAAGATTACACAATGGGAGGGTAGTAACAAAAACAAAAAAGGAAAGGGACCTTGAGGTAATCATAACAGATGACCTTAAGGTTAGCAAGCAATATGAGAAGGCAGTAGGGAGAGCTGGGCTTATACTGGGATGCATAGGGGGAGGCATCACCAGCAGAAAACAGGAAGTTGTTATCCCTCTGTACAGACAGTTGGTGAGACCTTATCTGGAGTACTGTGTCCAGTTCTGGAGACCCCATCTCCACAAGGACATAGACAGGATAGAGGCAGTCTAGAGGAGGGCAACTAGAATGGTGCAGGGTCTGCAAAAGAAGCCATACAAGGAGAGACTAAAAGAGCTTAATATGTATACCCTAGATGAAAGGGGAGGACATGATAGAAATGTTTAAGTACCTCAGTGGAATCAACAAAGTCCAAGAGGGTAGCATCTTTCAGAAAAAGAGACATGCAAGAACAAGGGGACACAATTTAAAGATAGAGGGTGGGCGGTTCAGGGGCAATGTGAGGAAGTATTTTTTCACAGAGAGGGTAGTGGATGCATGGAACAGCTTTCCTGAGGAGGTTGTGGGGTCTAAAACTGTGGGAGAATTCAAGAATACATGGGACAGACATAAGGCAATTCTTGTGGGGGATAGAAAGAAATAGGCTGTTGGTTAACTAGGATCTGCAGCTTATCCTGTAGGTAGGGAAATGGGCAGACTAGGTGGGCCAAGCAGTCCTTGTCTGCCGTCAAAGTCTATGTTTCTGTGTTTCTAATATGAAGCAGGTAGCCCGCTGTGTTATCAAATATATCACAGTTCTGTGAGTGAATATAGCCAATTTTGAACAATGTTTCGGAGTATAGTATAGGTTGTGAAGAATGTTAAACTGAGTGAGGCCAATTACAGACTCTTGGACCTCTTTGGTTAGGGTTCAAAAATGAACAAAGCGCAGTGCAGAAGATGACAAACCCTACTTCACTATGGCTTCTAATTCCAAGTCCAGCCAAACTGGTATGTACTTACAGGTGGCCTCATCTTCATCACATACAAGCCACCTAAAATATTTAGTAGCATGGCTAGCAAAGTAATATGCGGTAAATTGAGACAACCTGAACCCCCACCCAATGTTTAGAAATGACCATGTAAGCAATAAGACATGGCTGGGTGTTGGTAGTACTGAGATACCTGCACAACCAGAGGCATAGGTAGGCACAAGACCGTAGGTCAAGTGCCTTCAGCCTCTGGGTGTACTGGTATCTCAGTATTACCAACACCCAGCCATGTTTTATTGCTTATATAAAATGGGCCCATAGGTAAATTTGAAAAAAAAGAACATTCTAAAAGTTTTCAAAGCCACAAAAAAGTATACTAAAATGTTGCCAGATAATGTAAAATAGTCCTTCAACAGATGTCTTTCACCTGTTAGTCATCTGTCTTTCTTCATACTCAATACATTGTGTGATTGTTTACCATGGAATAGAAAAATTCAAAGCTCTGCATTATTCCAATAGTAGAATGCCTCCTCCCCCTTCCCCCACACAGAGAATGGTAACATGGAATACATGAATTCAACATTCTTCAGAGCTCAACTGGCATACACACACAAACACACATACAGGCTTGAAGTGGAGCCAGAACCTCAATTTCATCTGTTGCCAGGTAAGGAACAGTGAGTTCTCTGTCAAAGTGGTAGAGATAGGCAGGGGATTGTTCATGGTCATCAAAGAAACACCTACGATGGAAACTCTGAATAGTACTTGATTTTTTTAAATTTGTGTATGTGTGTAAGGGGGCTCATGAATGTAAATAACATTAAATTATTTACTTACTTTATTTAATTTAATGGACTTTTATTTTTAGGGCCTAGCTAAAGTTTTTTTATATATGAGTAAAGGCTGTAGACATGTTTGTAATGGAAACTAGGAAACAGGTGGCTTATGAATTCTGTGAGTTGCCCTGGTTGGCAAGGACTTGTTTTAGCCAGTGGTGGCACTCTCTTACTGCAATGGCTAGAACCAAGTCTCAGCCAATCAGAACACAGGAATTTCTTTGCTCATTTTATATCTTGTCATAAGCCCATCTG
Source organism: Neoceratodus forsteri (assembly GCA_016271365.2). Lineage (NCBI taxonomy): Eukaryota > Metazoa > Chordata > Ceratodontiformes > Ceratodontidae > Neoceratodus > Neoceratodus forsteri. Next base: position 365,881,313 of record CM028131.1, on the reverse strand, counting down.
GGGCATTTATCTAGCCACATAAAATTAGGTATTAGGGTGTGGACCTTCCGAAACCTGGGCAGGGGAGATAGAGGTTAAGCATATTCAAGGGATAAAATAGGTGGGGAAATATATTCATTTTGATAACATTTATTCTGCCCCAAAGCATTGGGGGCAGTGATTTCCATCTTTGTAAGTCTTGCTTAATCTTCACTAAAAGGTTGTCCAGATTTAACTTTTTAAATTGTGACTGGTTCTTAGTGATATGTTACTCAAGGTACTTGAGCTAATTGAGGGACCAGGAAAGACTTCGCATGAGCACATTGGCCTTGAAAATCCCTGCATTCAAGGGCATCATTACCATCTTGTCAGTATTCAGCTTATAGCTGGCAACTTTACTGAATTGGTGAATGATTTTTAGGGCAGGTGGCATAGATGTGACTAGGTGGGTAATATGGAAAAGGATGCCATCAGCATAGGCCAATAGTAGTAGGGTTCTAGTGTCAACAGGTATCCCAGTGAGAAGGGGATTGTTCTGAAGCTTATAAAACAGAGGTTCAAGGTATAAATTAATTAAAAGGGGAGATGGGGGGCATCCCTGCCTGGTTCCACAGTGCAATTTAATAGAGGAGAAAAACTCTGTTACAATAAATTTTAGCACTGGAGACCAAGTACAGGACCCGTAACCAAGTAAGGAAGGTGTCCGGGAAACAAGATAACAGATTTGCCCAACATGGTGAAAAGAAAGAGCCAGCTAACTTTATCGAAAGCCTTCTCTGCATCTAGGGACACCAGTGCCACAGACTTTGCAGGTTCCCCAGATGCAGAGAAAATATGTGCCAGCTTGCAGAAATGATCTGTGGATGATCTAGTGCACACAAAGTCCACTTGCTCCTGGCAAATTAGATTGGCCCAAACCCAGTTAACTCTAGATGCTAAAATTTTAGCAAGCATTTTAATATTGTAATTCATTAATGATATTGGCCAGTAGTCGTCAACCTGATTAGGGGATTTTCCAGGTTTGGGAAGTAAAATAATCAAGGATTCCAAAAGAGTGAAATCTGAGATGCCATGAGTGTGAATGTCAGTGTACAGACTGTACAACAGAGGGACTCATTCATTCGCATATACTTTATAAAAATTGGCTGACAGCCCATCAGGGCCAGGTGCCTTATCAGTGACAAGATCCTTGATGGCATCTAAGATCTCAGATTGGGAAATGTTTATTTATTTATTTGAAATTTGATAACCGGGAAAGCCCACTGAGACAGTGCAGTCCCTTTTTCAGGGGTGACTTGGGTCAGGGTGCAACATTAACACATAAGACAATAATTACACAGAGTAAGACTATGGAAAATTTAACAGCACATGTACACAAAATAGAATGCATATGTACACAGTCGAACATAGAAGATCAATGTAAAACCTTTATTCAACGGTGCAAAATCTGCAATAAATATACAGTTAGTGATACAAAAATGGTACTAAGGCACAGAATCCAAGTAAAACAAGTACAGGCCTTGGGATGTAGTGGATATTCTACAAGAGAGTGCTTGAAAGTAACAAGAGAGTTGATGGAGAGAGCAGAAAAAGATAGTGAGTTCCAGGTAGTAGGGGCAGAGTAGGCAAATGATCGCTTGCCTATCGCAAGACATGGGAATGGGATGGACAGCAGAGGAGAAGAAGATGATCTAAGTAGCCATGGGGTAGGTTTAAGTATCAGTAAATCACATAGACAGGGGGAGAGAAATGGAAGGTGAGTTTGTAGATGAAGCAGAGGGAGAAATACTGCAGTCTATGGTCATATGTGGGCCAGTCTAGTGCTGCTAAAACTTCTCAGCGATGGCGTTGAGAGTCGGATCCAAGGGCAAATTGACCCACCCTGTGGTACAGCACTCTAAGTTGAGAGAGAATGGGAATCTTGGCTGATAGGAGGAGCAGGGCTCCATAGAAAATTATAGGGAGGAGGGAGGAGGTGGCAATCTTATGGCAGGAGTCATGAGAGAGGAGGGAGTGAATATGATCGAGCAATCCGAGTTTCTGATTCAGCTTTCTTGTATTTAAAGTAACATGTTCCTCAAAGGAGAGGAGAGGATCCAGCAGTATACCAAGGTACTTGAAAGACAAAATTGATTCAAGGGAATTTCCAGAGACTGACCTGATAAGAAGAGTACAATCAGATGTAATGTTTGGGGAGGGATTGTGAAATAACATAGCTTTGGTTTTCTTGGCATTGAGAACCAGGTGATTCTCAAGGAACCAGTTCTCAAGTATTTGGAAGTTCTTTTCTAGATTCTGATTTAGCCACTGGATATTGCTGTGGGACCAGTATAATATGGAGTCATCAGCATATAGTTGTGCCAAGGACTCACTGCAATGAGCTGGAAGATTAATTATAAATATTCTGAACAAAAGAGGCCCCAGGATGGAACCCCGGGGTACACCATGTGTTATGGATCTAAATGAGAAAAGAGCCACAGACCATTTTACCCCTTGGGAGCAACCTGATAGGTAATTGTGGAACCAGGCTATAGAATGAAGGTCAAAGCTTAGAAGATGTAGTTTACGCAATAGCAATGTATGATTAACCAAGTCTAAGGCCTTGGTTAGGTCAACAAAAATGGCACCAGTAAAAAGTCATTTATCAAGAGAGTTGAAGATATCAGAGGTCACCTTGGTAAGAGCTGTGAGGGTGCTATAATTATTTCTGAAGCAATGCTGGTAAACGGTTATGAGATGGTGATATTCCAAATAAGACTGAAGCTGATTGAAGATGAGATGTTCTTGAATCTTGGCTTGGAGGCCGAGGATTGAAACTGGCCTAAAGTTTTCAACTGCAAACATTCCTGCTTTGTACAATAGTACCACAAGAGCCACCTTCCTGGATTTATTTATCAGGTCATGGATGGGAGAAACAAGGGCAGGAGCACCAAGTTTGAGGAAATGTGGTTCAAGAGAGTCCAACCCTGGGGAACCGTCTTCCTTGAGTTTTAACAGCAGTTGCAGTACTTCTTTACGGGTAACCAACTTAAGGAGGAACTCGGGGTGAGAGAGAAGATCCCTGTGAGGGAGGGAGGAGGAATCAATGTCAGGGGGGTAATATGCGAGGTGTAGTTAGAGAGGTTGGTAAAGAAACAATTAAGACCATCCGCAATAGATTGTGGATCAGTAAGGGTAAGGCCACTGGCTTGTAAGGTGCTGGGGGACATGGTGGAATGACCTTTAATAAGTGTATTAATCTGTTTTCAGAACACTTTTGGGTTGCTGAGATTTTTAGTTTGCAGTGAGCAGTAATATGAATGCTTGGTGCTGCAGAGTTTGCTTTTACAAGAATTCCAGAGTTGTCTGGAAGTTTTCCAGTCAGATACATAGATACATAGATACATAGATACATAGATACATAGATACATAGATACATAGACAGTGTCGGCAGATAAGGGCCTATGGCCCACCTAGTCTGCCCATTTGAGCTTGTAAGTTCAGTTTGTTTTCCTAGAAGTCTATTTCCCCTTACCCCTGACCTCTAGAATTCCTTTATGTCTATCCCATGCATTCTTAAATCCGTGATTGTTTCAGCCCCCACCACTTCCTCGGGCAGGGTGTTCACTTGTCCACCACCCGTTCTGTGAAGAAATTATTTCTCATGTTTCCTCTGAATCGTCCTCCCTCCAACTTCATCCCATGCCCTCTAGTCCTGAAACATCTTTTCGCTTAAAAATAGTGTTTTCCTGCACCCTGTTGCTCCCTGTAAGATACTTGTATGTCTCTATCATATCCCTCTCCTCCCTCCTCCAGGGAGTACATGTTCAGTTCCTTCAACCTGTCTTCATAGGACTTGTGATGCAACCCATGCACCATCTTTGTTGCCCTCCTCTGAACCTTCTCTACCCTGTCTATGTCCTTACGTAGGTATGGTCTCCAGAACTGTACACTGTACTCCAGGTGGGGCCTCACTAGTGTCTTGTATAGCTGAATTATGACCTCCCTTTTCCTGCTGGTGATGCCCTGCCTATACATCCCAGCATCCTATTTGCTTTACCTGATGCCTTGTCACACTGTTTCCTACCTTGAGGTCATCAGAGATGACAACCCCAAGATCCCTTTCCTGCTTGGTGCATGCTATATCCTCACCCCCAACTGATATATTGTGCCTCGGTTTTTGTGCCCCATATGCATTATCTTGCACTTCTTTGCATTGAATTTCAACTGCCAAACCCTTGACCATTCTTCAAGTTTCTGCAGGTCCCTTCTCATTCTGTCTACACCCTCTGGTGTGTCTACTCTGTTACAGAGCTTTGTGTCATCAGCGAACAGTGAAATTCTGCCTTCTAGATCCTGTGCAATGTCACTGATGAAGATGTTGAATAGGACTGGTCCCAACACTGATCCCTGTGGTACCCCACTGGTCACTCTTCCCTCTGTGGAGTGACAGCCATTTACCACCACCCTCTGTGTCCTGCCACCCAGCCAGTTACCTACCCACCAGGGTTGCCACTCTTCTTAAAGTTTGTCCAGGCTGAATCCTGGCACGCCGTGAGATGCCTTAATTCCTTAGTGAACCAGGGAGATTTTAGACCTCTGGATCTCCTTCTTGTGAGGGGAGTGTGCATGTTAATTATTGATGTTAATGTATTAACAAAGTAATCCAGGGCCTCATCCACATCAGGCAGAGCTGTGATAGTGTGCCAGTCGGCAGAAATGAGAGATGTCAGAAAGGCTGATGGATCAAAACAAGACATATTTCTGGAAACATTGATTTTGGGAGGAGGTGTCCGGCATTTAGAACTCCAGGCACACAGGATTAGGAAGTGATCACTGAGGCAATCATAAAGCGCCTCCATAGACTGCACCCTATGAGGACAATTGGAAACAAACCAATCCAGTAATGTGTTGTTGCCTGATTTTGTATTTAGTCTAGTAAGATCGGATATATGTTGGGTGAGGTTGGCATTGGCTAGAATTGGATGAGCTTTTTAATTATTTAACCAGTCGAAACTGAAGTTACCACAGAGGAGGAGCCTATGACTTGGGAGGTCAGAGAGGGAGGCTGTAAAGGAGGGGAGAACATTATAAGCATCCTTCAGGGGAAGGTAAACACAACCTGCAGTTAAGTTGTACAACATTGCCCAGGGTCACAGTTAGGAAGATGCATTCAGCGAGAAAAGGAACCGAGGAGGGGTCAGCTACTCATAAGACAGACCATGTGGATTTGACATAGATCAAGATCCCACCCCCTTTTTTACCCATCCAGTCCTACCTGTGACAGGAGTAGCCTTGTAATGCAATTTCATGCTGATGTATATTAGGTTTCAGCCACGTTTTGGTGACTCATATCACATCAGTGTTGTGTAGAGATGCTCAGGCCTCAAACACAGCCATCTCTGGTGCAGACTCTGGGCATTTATATGTGCAAACTTTAGACCCTGATGGTAGGGATGATTACGTGTGGATGGAACAAACTGCGGACCTGCATGTCCAGGGTTTGGCTAGATATCACCCGCAAGTATGAGAAGAAGGAATAGGGGCAATAAATTGGTGATGGGGCTCCAGGGGAAGGAGTCTTGGGAGGTTGTGGGCATACCAAGCACCAAGGCAAGTTGATTCTTTTTTAGATAGGGGAGTAAATATTTGAAAGCAGGGTAGGGGTCTGGGATAGACCGACAATGGAGGTGGTGAGGCAGAGTCAGACAGAGTGGCTAGAACCCTGTGGGCAACCAAATGGTCTGACAGAAGGAAGGAGAAGATGTAGATCAGGGCCATGAGACATCCAGTAAATTGCATGTCTGGCAGCATTTAAGGATCAGGCTTAGAGCTCAGGGGAAGTAAGAAGGGAGACAGCAGATCTAAGCCACTAGGCTGGGGACTGACACTGCAAGAGGCTAGACCTGCCTGGGAAGGTTTGTCCTTTATTTAGATTATAGAGCAGTTTTACTTAATTTTAATTATACGGCAATAATACAGACCAGGACAGGCTGATCTGTATCAGGACATTTAGCTATATGACTAGAGGGGGACACACTATGATCAAAGAAAATAGCTAAAAAAAGAGTGGATGGACATGCTAAAAAATCAAACTAATTAGTGGATAATTAGAAAGACAGAAATAGACATGAGTTACTGAATTTGGGGGAGTGAACGTGCTGGGCTGCCAAGCCTATTCATTACAAGTTCAGAGAAGTAGACTGCCACATAATACAGAGGTGGACATGGAGAGGAGTTACAGGGCCATCTATCGATAGCTTGTTATAAGGAGCAAATGAGAAATTAGGGAGATACACTACATCAGGAGAAGGCAATTTCCCACACATATGAAAGGCTGCACAGCCAAGGGTGGATATGGTGGAGGGTGGGCGGAGAAATGCCACATAGCATCATTAGAAAAAGGCAGGCTGCACTGTGCACTCACAATCCAAGTTCAGTTTAGCTAGCAAAAGAACTGTAATTGAATTTGAAAAAGCCCATCTGATGAAACAATAGCTATCTGGGCTGTGGCATACCTTGATAGTTCTTTCAGTGGCCAGTTTCTGGGGTAGGGGGAGGGAAAGTCAAGCGGATCCTGCAGGAGCTTGGAGGAAAGGAGAGAAGGAGAGGTTATTGCTAGAATTTATTTATGATCTGGACAGGTTGGTAAGTGATGGTAGTTAGGGGGTGGGGTGGAATCGCAACAATGTAGGAGGGAGCAAGAGGAGAAGGAGAGTATACTGGAGAGACAGGGGATGCTGATTACCAGAAACAAGAGAAGGGAGAATAAAAAAAATGTCCCAGCAAAAAAAATGCAAGCAGAGTAGGAGGTGGGGGATAAGTAAAGTAGGTGAGTGAGAGGGGCAGGATGCTCAGCAATGTATGTGAGCTCTTTTGAAGAGTATAAAATTTGAGGTAGCAGGAGATAATAGGAGGGAAAGAGGGAAAGCTTGGAGGCAAACAGGAAAAGCTGTAGTGAGGAGAGAGAAAGCATGAAGACAGAGTAACTCAAATTTGGCAAAGCAGTTGCTCTACTTTATAGAAAAACAAAGCAAAGAACATAGGGCAGCACATTCTGAATGATTAAGCTAGCAGCAGCACAATAGTAATTACAAGTAGGCTACGTCTATGTTTAGAATTAATGATCTATTACAAACAGACTGTGATTAACTATATGTTCACTATAAATTTGTGTAATCAACTACACCTGAGGCAGACTGCACTGTGAGCTGAAGCTCCGGGCTCGGTTTAGCTAGAAAAAGAGCTGTAATGCACTCACTCTAAAAGAAAAGGAGGAAGCTCTGAAAGTCATGGAAAATGTTTTTTTTTTTTGTTTGGATCTCTGTCGAAAATCAACCCTGCATCAATATGCTTTGTAGCCAAGCCGAGGTGTCCAATTATCACTGAGTCAGAAAAGAAGGTGCTCGAATTTGAAAAAGCCCACTCGATGAAACAATAGCTGTCTGGACTGGGGCTTACCTTGATAGCTCTTTTGGCATCTGGTTTCTGGGGTAGGGAGAGAGACAGTCAAGCAGATCCTGCAGGAGCCTTGATAGTTCTTTCAGCAGCCAGTTTCTGGGGGTTGGGAGAGAGACAGTCAAGCAGATCCTGCAGGAGCCTCGATAGCTCTTTCGTTGGCCAGTTTCTGGGATATGGAGAGGGACAGTCAAGCAGATCCTGCAGGAGCCTTGATAGCTCTTTCAGTGGCTGGTTTCTGGGGTAGGCCTGGTTAGTTCTTCCTGCTGCTCAAACGACAGTGCTGGAAGGTCCAGCCCCTTTAGATAGAGTTGAATATCCAGTGTGGATGGGGGATCAGGAATAGGACCATAGAGATTACGATAGAACCATTCCTGCACAACATCCCTAGGGGCAGCCTTTACACTATTATCAAAATCTGATATAGTGGAAGGAATAAACCAGAAAGCTTCCAGCTTTTTGAGTAGAGATGTACGAAATTAGAAAATTTGGTCTGCAAAATATTTTGTGAAATTCACTTATTTCGCGAAATATTTCGTGGGTACAAAATGCTAAATTCCATGGGTGAAATGTGAAATTTCACCACAAAATGCGAAATTTCACCTGTGACATGCAAAATGTCACCTGCAAAATGGCAAAATTGGACAAAATGTGTCAAAATTCAGATGTAACTTGTTGAAATTGCACATTTCGCTGTGAAATTTTGTGTTTTGTGGGCAAAATTTAGCAATTTCACACCTGATGTAAAATTTCACAGAATGGCAGAATTTCGAGAAAAGTTTCACATGGGGAAATTGCTGATTTCAAGGCAATTTTGCTGGCAAAATTTTATTTTGCAACATCTCTATTTTTGAGCTGTAATGCAATCAGGTAGCCTGCCTTTTCCCCTTGATCAATATAGGTGGACAACGTCCTGAAAATAGCATATTTCACTTGTTTGCAGAGTAGCTCTGCATATACTGTATGTCTCTTAGGGAGACCAGTTTAAGCTTAACTGCCGCTGGAGTAGAAGGAGCCATTTGTCCTTCCAAGTTCTGTATATCAGACAACAAGCAGGAGGCTCAAGCCATCCATTGCCTCTTCCATTTAGCAGCTAGGTGGAAAAGTTCACCTCTAATAAAGTATTTAAAGGATGCCCACTCCTGCTCATCTCACTCAATAGACCCAGTATTGAACCTAACATGCAGGCCTATTTAGTCCTAAACTTTCCCAACAATAGTGTCATCTTTCAGGAGTTCATTGTTAAGCTTCTAAATGGTATCTTTGTCCTTCCCCGCCAGAAAGATGTGCTGCATCCAAACTAGGGAATCATCTGAGATGACCCTAAAGGCAATACTGGAACAGTGAGTTCCTCTGAGGATTTCACAACTCACTAGAAAATAATTAATCCTTGAAAAGGAATGATGCACGGCTGAGTAAAAGGGCGTTTTTTTTTTTTTGCAGAGGGGTTTAAGACTCACCAAGGGTCACACAATCCTAAAGAGTCAACCATGTCCCACAAGGTGCATTACCCCAGTAGGGGCCAGTGGAGGTCCTATTAGTTCTATCAAGGTCCAGGGTAAATGTGAGATTCCAGTCACCTCCTATTAAGATAGGTAATGACACAAAGGGAGTGAGCATACTTGTTAATTTTATAATAAAGGAAGGGTAGTCAGTGTTGGGACTGTATATGCTGCACAGGAGGACATCTGTACAGTCCAACATCCCAGAGATAAAAATGTAATGGCCCTCTGGATCCTCTAAACTTTGCAAAAGCTTAAAGTTAACTCTGACTGATCAAAATCGGTACTCTGCTTTGCCTGGTGGCATCCCCAGCTACATAGACTTGACCTATTCTTGCCCTAGGAAAAAAGGTGGATTCAGAAACCATTAGGTGGGTTTCCTGTAGGAAGACTATTCTGCAGTCAAGGCATTTAAGATATTTAATGATCTGATACCTTTTGACCTTGGAGCAAGCCCGTTTTACATTCCACATATGCTATGCAAACCACTTATAATCTGCTATGTAAGTAGTGTTAGAAAACCCATGTGTTAGGGGCCTAGTAACAGATACAATACAGTATTAAAACTCTCCATACCCCGCATATCCCCCAAAAGTAACCCAAGAAGAAATACCCCCACAGGAAACTCTATGGATGAAATAACAAGCAACATCTTTAATAACACAACTATCCCATCCAAAACCCAATAAATCAGAAAGACCTAAACTCCACTCCAAAAAATGGATGACAAGCATAGCTAAATGCAAGCCTCAAACCAGCCCTAGTCCTGAAGACCACTCCTCCACAAACCTTCAGTCCATGATGTATCCTTACTTACCTACCTGGCCCTCACTCCGACACAATAACTGAAAAAGTACCCGAGTGAGACTCAGAGCAGAGAGATAAACCCAACTGTACCTCAGTTGGTCAGGTGTATTACAGCTCCAAAAGGCAGCTGAGTCCAGAATCCCAGGAAAGTAGCAGTAAGTGAAAGAGCCTCAGGACTTTATTTATTTATTTATTTATGTCTTTGATAACTGGGTGGGCACACACTGATCCAAAAGACCGTTTTCAGGCATGACCCAAGCCACAGAATGGCATATAAAGCAATACAGGTGTGGAGAACAACAGTAAACACAGGCCTCAACATGAGATGAGGAAATTACAGAACAAGGGATCATTACATAAAGTGCAATTATGTAAAAATACAAGGACTGAATATCTAAAACCCCTGTGTTGTACCCAGCCTATAAAATAATTCACAGTGGCTGCATCTAACTGGGGAAAGGAGCTCTGATGCCAATGAAACCAAACGATAGTGCAGCCCCTTCAGGTTAAAAGGGACAAAGCATATCCATGCATTCTAAAGCTGAGACCCACTGTAAAGCATCACGGGTGTACACATCCTTTTATGTGTATATATGGGAGAACTGTATAGTTCCAAAGAGATAAGGGGGTGTACTCTCAGCTCTCATATATTTTCTTTTCTTTTCTTTATTGAATACAATAAGAATTACAATCCTTTGAGTCACAAACTCTTTTGCACAGGCTCCACGTTGGTTACAGGGGGTGGAGGGTAAACAAATACAGTCAATGACGAACATAAACAGGCAGTATTTACAGTTTCAGTACTGACAGAGCAGTCCAGGCTAGAACTTATTTAGCAGGTGAGGTAATTAGGTAGCATTCTTGGAATCCCTAGCCAGAGATTTGTAGGATGCCATTTCGTAGGGTCTAGAGAGTCCCTGTGTCAGGAAAAGTGGAGGATTTGGGAGCAAAGAGGGTGGGCAGTGTTAGCCACAGTCACATTTAGCACTCTCCAGTAGTTGAGTTTTAAGGCCTGATTTGAATAGTGAGATGCTATGGGTCTGGGAGAGTGGGGGTGGTAATGTGTTGAGCCAGAGAGAGGCACGGTAGTGGAAGGATCTTTGCCCTAGGGATTTTCTACAAAGGGGGACCAGAAATGATGGGTTTGCTGCGAGTCTTGTATTGCGCCTGTTGGAGGCTACACTGATAATGGGGAGTAGGCCGATGGGGTCTAGCTGAAGGTGTATCTTTTTTGCGAGAATGCAGGTGTGGTACTTTAGTCTTTGTTGGAAGGTTAGCCAACCAGCCAAAGTATAAAGATCGCAGGTGTGGGTTAGTCTGTCACTGCCTGTAACTAGGTGGCAGGCTTTATTCAGGGCAGTGTTTATACTGCTTAGCCTGGTGGGTTCAGCTGAGCCGTATATAGCCACCAAATGCCTGAAAAGCATCAATATATTCCTTATTCAACCACAGTCCCAATGTTTTTTCACTTAGTCTTCCTCAGGGGTTCCAAGCTGCAATTTAATGTGCACAACATACAGTATAATGAACTTATTTATTTATTTAGGTTTTTGCTGACTGGGAAAGGAGGGATAGGCAATTCTGTTCCTTTTCAGCCTCATCCTGGGAGTGGGGTTAAGGTTACCACCTGTCCTGATTTTTGCAGGACAGTCCTGATTTGGGAAGCTGTGTCCTGCAAAAAAACATGAAAAATACTAAATGTCCTGATTTTATAGTAGAAAAAAATATTTTCTAAATTTCCACTAAATGTTGCAGAAAACTACAATACCTTAACTAAAACACCTTAAAATGATAAGAAACAATGGAAGCAACTAGGAAACTACTGCACTTAGCCTTAATTCTGATTATATAGAGAAAACAAGTCTGTTGCATCGGTCGAGATTACCTACTGTCCTGCGAAAAATCATGTTTCAGTAAGAAATGTCCCACTTTGGGCTTCTTAAAAGGTGGTGACCCTAAGTGGAGTACAAATGTAAATTGAAGTATTCAATCAATCAATCAAATCTTTATTTATCCAGGCGGACACCGTTGAGCAAGCTCATTTACAAGGTGGACCTGCATTTCTAAAATGACAGTTATACACACATAACTTAAAGATGAGTTAAACAATGTAAGGAAGGCAAAAGAATAAACTTACAAACATGAGGTGGGTGCAATAAATACAATTCCAAGTATTCACATAGGATTACATGACATCAATTACAGTCTTTAATGACATAGGATTTAGAGTTGCATATTTGTCCATGACTTTACAGGATGGTACAAGTTAATAGCATTACAGGCCCGGAGGTGGTTCAGTGCATAGGAGGTGACCAGGGCTTTGGGGAGCCCATGTTGCTCACGTATTTGGGTGGCAGAGGGAGAAAAAGGAAAAAGAAAAATGTCTACGGTTCTAGTGGTCAGCATGGCAGCTGAATGCTGAATAGGTTTATGTATGGCGGGAGGGGTTCGTTATAGCTGCATATGGTGAGGCTACAGCATGAGCTATCAACAGGACTACTATATATTATGGAAACATTTGCAGATTTCGCAAATGTTCTGTCATACAGGTTCCTAAACACGGAGATACTGATAGGAGAGCTAAGTTTCAGTGAACCTTGTATCTTTCTCCAGAGTGTAGGCAAGGCATGGCTTATAGCTGCCCTACCAAAGTGGTTATTGATTCTGGGGATTTTTAGTGAAGTTAGTGAGAGGCTTCTTATGGCATAGGTGCTTAGGACACAACGGAGGCAATCAACAATGTAGTTAGGGAGTTTGTTGGTAAGTGCACGGAGTATCCAGAGAGCTGCATTTCTATGTCGCTTGTATTGTAGAGAAGGCCACCCTACTGCAGTGTATAACAAGCAGTGATGTGTGGAGGACGGAGGCCAGTAATGAATCTTAATGCTCTATGATACAGTACGTCCAGTTTTGCAAGGTATGAAATAGAGCATTGTCCATATATGATGTCAGCGTAATCGATTAAAGAAAGGAAGGTAGAATGAACTAGCTGTCTTTTGCTGCTACTGTCAGGAGATGTCTGATTCTATAAAATAGGCCAAGCCTCTGCCTTAGTTTTTCATCAATTCTTCAATGTGCTCCATAAAGGAGAGTTTGTTATCCAGCCATAGACCCAGGTATTTGAACTTAGTTACTTAACTCAAGTTTTCACCTAGTAGGGTGGTTATAGGAGGAACTGTACCAGCTAGTGTGGATTTGGCCCCAATGCTGGATGGAGAGAACAGCATGGCCTTTGTTTTTTTTGCATTTAGCAATAGTTTTTTGTTGATAAGCTGGTTTTGTAGCGTATTGAATTCGGCTTGGAGTTCTGAGCATGCGGCTCCAGGAGAGTCACGACTTAGGTAGAGCACTGTATCGTCAGCAAACAGGTGGATACTGGCTTTCTTGATTCCTAAGTCCTGATTATTAATGTAGATATTGAACAGTAGGGGGCCCAATATGGAACCCTGAGGAACTCCTCTTTTTAGCGGTTTGAGCGGAGAAAGTTCTCCTTCAGCTTTGATTTGTTGCTGCCTACCAGACAGGTAGTCCTGGAACCATTTCAGTGAGATAGAGTCCAGACCTATGGTGTTTAGCGTGGAAAAGAAGTAGGCAGGTATCGACGTGTCGAACGCCTTGCTGAGGTCTAGAAACACTACACAAAACAAATTTTTTTATCGAGTTCCCGCTTGCCAGTCATTATAACGCTTGGCCAGTGCCGTAGTAGTACTGTGCTTAGCTCTAAATCTGGACTGCATGGGGTTAAAAAATGCAGAGTTGTCTAGGAATGATCTCAACTGTGTATCCACAACTTTTACCAGCATTTTCGAAAGTATAGGTAGTAGGGAGATTGGTCTATAGTTGTTCAGGTCACTTGGGTCCCCTGCTTTGAAAAGCGGGATAACATGAGCAGTTTTCCATTCTGTAGGGAGAGAGCCTTGAGTTAGGGATAGGTTGAATAAGTGCGAAATGGGTGCGGCAAGTATGTGATAAGCTATTTTCAGAAAGTATGGGTCGAATAAATCAGCTCCTGCGCTTTTCCTAGTGTCCAACCACAGCAGCAGGTCTTCAACTTCTTTTATGTTGATTGTGGAAAAGGAAAAAGTCATACTAATGTTAATTGGTTCATATGGCTGGGCTTTGGAAAGCGGATGAAGACTGCTTACTGGTGCATTATCAAAAGCCATGCCTGCTGTGGCAAAATGGTTATTAAAAGCTTGGAGAATTTCAGATCTGTCAGTGACAGTGACATTGTCAATCATAATTTTAGATGGTAGCATACTACTTGGTGAGTGTCCAGATAGTTCTTTTATAGTGGACCAGAATTTGGTAGGGTTGGTGGATGCAGAGCACAATTCCTTTTGGTAATAAATAGCCTTAGTTTCCCTGATCATTTTTGTACAGGCATTCCTAGCTGACCTAAAGAGATACCAATCAGCATCAGCATGTGATTTTTGGGCATTTGTTCTTATAAAAACAAATTATTTCTTTGTGGCTGCCTTAAAATAAAATTAGAATAATTGTATATTATGTGGTTTGACTTTATTATTTATGAATAATATTAAATCAAGTTAAGCTGTTGTTATTTTAGTGACTAAGGGAATTTGGTCAGGACACCGGGGAATTTTCCTACACTTTCAAGAAATGCAATGGGATCTTTAACGTCCACCTGAACAGCCACCAGCAGGCAGATAGGACTTCAGTTTATCATCTCATCTGAAAGCTGGTACCTCAGGAATTCAGCACCCCTCTCATGCTGCACTGCAGTGTCAGTACTGGGGTTTTATGGACTCTGCTTTCAGAGTCCTTCATTGTAACACAACTCAATTTCATACAGTATGTCTTTAAAAACGAGACTTTTGCAAACCATTTTCCAGCCATGTTCTTAGTGTCATGCTGCCTTATTTGTTCTTATAAAAACAAATTATTTCTTTGTGGCTGCCTTAAAATAAAATTAGAATAATTGTATATTATGTGGTTTGACTTTATTATTTATGAAATTCAGCCAGTTCAAAAACCTTGTTGTGCACAATTTGAATATTGTGCATGTTCTGAAGATGTTGTTGTGCACCTTCCACCAGCTCAGCTGTGTTCCCCCTCAACTCACTCATGCCACTTTCAGTTTCTCTGCTGTCACACAACATTGTACCCCCTCGTGCACACTCCCAAAGCCTCTGCTTTCACTTTCACAGCAGTGCTTGGCAAAAATTACACAAAGGTAACGATCAAAAAAATTTCTGAAACCATATACTATAACAAATATAATATGGGTGATCATGCACAGCTCACCCCGTGTTTCCATCTTGGGTGAGATAACAGCATGGACCTGTTGAGCTTTGCACTCAAGGTCCATATGCTGTTACCTCAACCCATCGATGGAAACACAAACTCGTTGTGTATTGCCACCCATTCATTATTCCTTACATTGTTTCCTGTTTTCAGCACCATATAGTAGTTTATGTCTAGTGCTGCCATCAAATTAATTCTCATACTACCTCCAATAGGTGATCAGGACTGTGTTGCTTTGTACGGCAAAGTGCTTGTAACATTAACTGACCAGATCGTAATCTCAAGCTGCCTTGTGTTTTGTTTTCTCCCATTTTATGTTAACACATCAGCATTATTCCATCTTTTTCTGGAAAACATGTTTTTGTTACCATTTAAATCGGGAGAAATTTTAGAGCTTCTATCTGCATGTACAGACTCTCCCTCTTACACAAAAATCCACTGGCAACACTGAGGCCAGGCTGGCTCTGCCCTCTTTCATCTGCAGTCAACCCAGAAGCCCTGATGTAACTGCTGATATCACTGCTACTGGGGAGCACTCAGATGAGTGCATCTTCATTGGGTCCTAGGCAAAACACTATACATTAACACCATGCTCCATCCAACTCTCTGCAGAGGATGTAGTAACCAGGAAGGCAGAGTGCTGCGATTAACTGCAGGTGCTACTCATAACACTACCAGAGATGTGCTGTAAGCAATCAGTACTTTGACTTAATAGGCCTCAGTAACCTGATTCAAAATAAGGGCAGACTGGATCGGTTACAAGGGCAGACTGGACAGGCCAAGCGGCCCTTATCTGCTGTCAGTTTCTATGTTTCTATGTTTCTACATATGTGATGCTTTGGAGAAAATGGCCACAGCCTGCATTACTGAAATACAACCATTCATTGGTAACATGGTGTGTGCATCTTAGGAGTGCTAGCAAGCCATCAGGGCAGTCAATGCCATCAACTGCTCCATCCCCTACCCCAAAGGACCTTCCAAGTGGATCCACTATTTCCCAAATGGCACAACAGCTTTCAAGGTACAAGGAGTGGCTCAGAGTCATGTGGCATGTCCCAGTCCCTCTCAAATGATGCTTCACACTCAGGCTAAACCCAAAGAGGCTATCCCTTGATTGGCCCCATTGGCACCCAATCATTGCAGCCTCACCTCCTGCCAGCCTTGGTAGGAACCCATCTGTGTTGGAAACAAATTGCACCTGTTACTCCCTTTGTACCCTCCTTGCAAGACTACTGTGGTGCCACGTGTACATGACTTTGATATGCCTGTCTAATACCTGCATTAACTTCCCCACCACAGGAGTAAAACAAATGTAAATCCTCATGGGAAAGACCTTTTTTCAAATTTGGATTTCAAGCTGATTAGATTAGTCAATATTATTTCAGGGAAGGTATTGATACTAGATATACAGTTCTGAAATCTGCATCTTCGCCTTATAAATGTATATGCCCCCCAATTCAAAGGCTGAAAGAGTAGAAGTCTTTTGGCAAATTCATATATTATAGTGGCACGGTAGTGCCACTATAGTTAGGGTTGAGTACCCCATTTAAGGTTAAATCTGAAAGTTTGCACCTGAATAACTTTGTCACCATATGCTGCATTTCCTGAAATTTGGAATGCATGGTCTGGTATCATAGATCTCTGGACCTGCAAAGTTTTGTTACAGTTGGATGCAAGGTTGCAGAGCTACAGGGCACCCAAAAACACATAAATTATGGGTTTTGCATGTTTCTTTGCTTGCGCCTACAGCCTGCACGGTTTGTGCGATCAGTCTGAAAACTTCAGGAACATGCAGCTGGCATCTCCAATGTGCCTTTTGAAAATTTCATGAAAAAATATTAAACAGTTCAAAAGTTATTCAAAAAACACTGAATCCCATCATAGTCTATGGAAAAAGTTAAACTACGCAAAAGTGTCGCAAATGACCCTTTTACTTTCGTGATTCAGCCATTTTTTTTTCAGTTGATGGTCAGAAAAATGCTTGGCATTTAAATTTGGGACCATCTAGGGACACAATTCTTGTTGTGTTCACCTAGTCGAGCCCTGAGGATGCTAGCCATGTCTTTTTTGGGGGGTAAAACAGCCCAGAATTATGTTTTTTAAATTTTTGTAAAAAGTAGTGTTGCAAAGTACTTTTGCAAATGCAACACTTTTGTGATTTTTTTTGCTTAGGTGTCATGATTTGCGAAAGTAATTTGTGACACTATGCCCAAAACAATAGGAAATCGTTGCCACCCTGCTGAAAAACAACAGTTTTGTCTTTCGGGATGAAATTTGCAGGGAAGAAAGCCAGCATCACACAGATGTGCCTTTTGGTGGTTTGGTGTCAAAATACAACTGGGCTGCAAAGTTACGGCACTCTGAAGTTGACAGTGTTTTCCATAGGATAACATTACAGTGTCCGCCGTGTCTTTCAGGTCCTGTATCTCGGGAATGGTTTGAGATACGGCTTTTTCGTCGCAAAAATTCTTAAACTAGCCTTGAAAGTTGTAAATAATAAGATTTTAATTTTTTTTCCACGTGGTACGGTTCCTGAGATATAAGCAATTTAGTATTCCAAGTGCTCATTTTCCTGTCTAAGAGCCACTATTATGCCCATTCTTGGCCACTATTATGCCCATTCTTTGTATTCACTGTGCTTCTGGTAGCACTTCTATCAAACACAAAATGTGTCCATTTGTGTTAGTGTTACCATTTGAGTCACCGTGTGCATTACCATTTGCATTTGAGTTTGAGCTTGCATTACCATTTGTGTTACTGTTTCTTTTTGCATCACCATTGGCGTTGCCATTTGCGTTTGCGTTACCATTTGCATTTCCATTACCATTTTCGTTGGCATTTCCATTTACATCACTGTGTACGTTACTGATTGCGTTTGCGTTTGCATTTGCATTTGCATTACCATTACCGTTTGCGTTTTCATTATCATTTGCGTTACTATTTCCATTTGCGTTTCCGTTACCATTAGTGTTTGCATTGACAATTGTGTTTCCATTGTCACTTGTGTTACTGTATTCTTGTGCATCGCCATTGCTGTTACTGTTTGCATTTGCGTTTGCATTACCATTACCATTTGTGTTTCTGTTACCATTTGCATTAACAATTTTGATTGTGTTTACATTTGCACTTGTGTTTCCATTACCATTTGCGTTATCATTTCCATTTGCATCACCATGTGCGTTATCGTTTGTGTTTGGATTTGCACTTGTGTTCGCATTTCTGTTTGCATTACTGTTACTGTTTGCATTTCCGTTGCCGTTTGTGTTACCATCTGTGTTTGGTTTCACGTTTGCCCTTGCATTTCCATTACCGTTTTTGTTACTGTTTCTGTTTGCTTTTGTGCTTGCATTTGCGTTACCATTTGAGTTACTGTTTCCTTTCTCATCACCATTGGCATTACCATTTCCACTAGTATTTGCATTACCATTACTGTTTACATTTTCATTACCGTTTGTGTTACCATTTCTTGTGCATTTCCATTTCTGTTACTGTTCTTGTTACTGTTACCATTTGCGTTTGCATTACCGTTACCGTTTGTGTTTCCATTACCATTTTCGTTAGCATTTCCATTTGCATCACCATGAGCATTACCATTTACATTTGTGTTTTCACTTGCATTTGCATTTCCATTTGCGTTACTGTTTCCTTTGGCATCACCATTGCCATTGCCATTTGCGTTTGTGTTTCCATTTGCATTACTGTTACCATTTGTATTTTCATTACCGTTTGCATTACCATTTATGTTTGCATTTCTGTTACTGTTAGCTTATGTGTTTGTGCTTGTGCTTCCATTGCTGCTTATGTTACTGTTTCCTTGTGCATCACTGTTGCCGTTACTGTTACCATTTGCATTTGCTTTTGCGTTTGTGTTACCATTACCATTTGCATTTCCATTACCGTTTGCATTACCATTAGTGTTTGCATTTACGTTTGCGCTTGCATTTCCATTACCATTTGCATAATCATTTCCATTTGCATCACCATGTGCATTACCATTTGTGCTTACATTTGTGTTACCATTAGCATTGCTGTTTCCTTTTGAGTCACCGTTGGCATTACTATTTGCGTTTGCGTTACCGATACCGTTTGCGTTTCCGGTACCATTTTCATTTGTGTTTTTGTTAGCATCACCATGTGCTTTTACCATTTGCATTTGTATTTGAGCTTACACTTGTGTTCCCATTTGCATTACCATTTTCATTTTTGTTGCCATTTTGGTTACCATCTATGCTTATGTTCATGTTTGTGCTTGCACTTCATTTACCGTTTGTGTTACCAATTCCATTTGTATTTGCGTTACCATTTGCATTACTGTTTCCTTTCGCGTCACCATTGGCATTACCATTTCTGCTTGCATTTGCGTTACCGTTACCATTTGCATTTTCGTTACTGTTTCTGCTAACATTTGCATCTGCATTTCCATTACCATTACTGTTACCATTACCGTTAGCATTGGCGTTACTGTTAGCATTAACATTCCCATTAGGATTACCATTACTGTTGCTGTTGCCATTACTGTTAGCATTACCATTACTGCTAGGGTTATTACACACAAATGGGAAGCATGGTGGGGGCCCCACGCTCCCACAACCACATACCATTCACTATTTATAGTGCACATTCTTAAAAAGAAGGGAAATTCATGGCAAAAAACTCTGTTTAATGCATCAGGGTCAGTCAGGGTCAGGGTTGTTCCACAGCGACAAAAGCAAGGAAATTCGATGTTAGGGTTGCCACCCCTTGCACCCCACATCCACCCTGCCCCCACCAACAGCCATCAGGGTGTGCGTTGGGGTCATCGGGCCTAACTCTCACCCCATTCTCCTATAATGCACCACTTCAGCTTATTTAGGTGAGGTAAGGTAAAGGTAAGGTAAAAATGTATTTAAAGATGCCCATTCCTGGAAGCTCTGGGCGCTGTACAGATAAATAAGCACATATTCATAGTACATCAATAAAACATAAGAAAAAAGTAATGAAAATACATATATTTATAAAAAACAAAACATCGACCATACTACTCAAATCAGAAATCATAGGTCAATAACTTAATCTAAACCCCTGGGTGAATAGGGAGAGCTTTAAGGCGGGTCTTGAAAACTTCCAAGGTGGGGGCCTCCTTAACCCCAGAGGGAAGTGAGTTCCATAGGACAGCAGCAGCGATACTGAATGCCCTATCACCAGCCGATCTCAACCTTGACCTAGGAACTGCTAGGAGGCCTCCACAGGAAGAACGGAGGGAGCAAAATGAGAAAGCAGGAACCAGGAGGTCTGACAGGTAACCAGGGCCCCGACCATGTAGGGCCCTATAGGTGAGAAGCCGCACCTTGAAGAGGATCCTCTACCTGACCGGCAGCCAATGCAGATCATGCAACACCGGTGTAATATGGCAAAACTTTGGCTGCCCAGTAAGTAACCGGGCAGGTGCATTCTGCACTAGCTGCTGTCTGCGGAGAGATCCTCCGATGACCCTGAGATAGAGCTCATTACAGTAGTCAAGTCTCGATGTAACCAAGGCATGCATCAAAGTGGGGAGGTCCAGAGGTGGAACAAGGGGCTTTATCCTGGTGATATTTCTAAGATGGAAAAAACAGGAATGGATGACAGGAAATCTGAGCCTCCATTGTCAAACTCCTATCAAGAATAACACCAAGATTTTGCACCTTTGAGGAGGTCTTCAATGAGACAGCACCCAGAACAAGTCCAGTCTCTGAATCAGAGGCCAACCTATCATGTACTCTGTTTGACTCCACCACCAATGCCTCCATCCTATCGGGGTTCAGTCACAACCAGCTAGATGCCATCCAATCATTGATCTCAGCAAGGCAGCTGTTTAACACATCCACCTCATTGGATGTTCCTGGGGCAAAGGATAAGTATAGTTGGTTATCATCAGCATAGCAATAAAAACCCAAGCCATAATTCCTAATGACCCCCCCAGGGCAGCATATACACTGCAAACAACATTGGGGCCAAAACTGAACCCTGAGGAACTCTGCAAGAAAGGAGCCTAGGAGAGGAGGAGAAAGTCCCCATCACAACCCATTGCCTCCTATTGGTTAAGAAGGACTCAAACCAGCATATAACAGTGCCGGTGAGTCCACAGAGTTCCCTGAGGTGTTCAAGCAACACACAATGATCTACAGTGTCAAAAGCTGATGAGAGATCAAGGAGAACAAGAATTCTCCTGTCTCCTTGATCTCTATCCCTAAGGAGGTCATTCTGCACCCGAACAAGTGTGGTTTCCATGCTATGCCTTGCTCAAAACCCTGACTGGAACTGTTTGTACAGCTCATGAGTCATGAGATGCTCCTCCCACTGAAGCGCCACTACCTTTTCCACAATCTTTGCTAAAAAGGGAAGATTGGAGATAGGTCAGTAATTTGTCCTGACCTCCTGGTCCAAAGATGATTTCTTTAAGGGTGTTCTCACCAGTACCTCCTTCAAGGCATTGGGAAAGACTCCCTCAGACAAGGAACACCAGACAATCAGAGCAAACACCAGGCCAACGGTGTCAATGCATCTCATCAAGAAATGCGTCGGCACCGGATCCAGTTCACTAAAAGTATGTTTCAGATTGGTCGCCACCACAATAACATCACTTGCATCTACTGGTTTAAACTCCCCCCAACCAGGTGGATCACATTTAGCACCCCTATGGTGACCACTGCCTGCTATAACATTGCTGACTGGAGAGACTCCCTGCCGAATAATGGACACTCTGTCCAAGAAGAACCGAGCAAATGCTTCACATTCAGAATTTGAAAAAAACTTCCTTGACTGCAGACAGGTAGGATGGAGTAGCCTGTCCACAGTCTAAAAAAGTATAGTTGGTCAGTTCTTCCTGGTGGCAATCTCCCAGGACAGGAACAGTGCCTTCTTATGGTTGCTTGCCCCCTGGTATGCATTATAATGCACACACAGGGCCAGTTTGTCTACATCTGGGCTGGACATCCTCCAGCAGCACTCTTTTTTTTTTTCAATTCCAACTTTATTAACAGGTTTTCCACAATACAGGGGACAGAAATTACAACATGTGTAGCATATATATAAGACAATACATGATCTGCCCCACCCCTCCCTTCCCCACCTCATACAGCAGTGAGTAACAATGTTGTAGTATAATAAGATATTACAGTAAGCTTGTATAAGTTGAAGTACACTATAGCAATGACTCATTTATCCATGCTAATCATGATTAGAGTGTGAAGGGGATCCCAAATATGCCTGTAACTCTGTAACCTGTTGTGGAGACTCGCTATAGCTTTCTCTGTGCGAAGATTAGCAAGAATTTCATTGATCCATTCCTGATATGTTGGACTAACCACATCCTTCCAATGCCTAAGTACAATTTTTTTAATGGATAGTGCAATCATGGAAATATGAAATCTCCAGATTTTAACCTTAATGGAGGACAGATCTCCCAGCAAGCAAATGTCTGGGGTGAAGCAATCCTGCAGACCCAATACAGGATCTAAATTAGCCTGGATTGCCTCCCACAATGGAATTATCTTGGGGCATGACCAGAAAATGTGGAGAAGTGTGCCATCTTCCTGACAACCTCTGGTACATTACCCCAACCCTAGAAGGCCCTATTTCATCAACTTTACTGGAGCATAATACATATTATGCATAATGTGATATTGCATAAGCCGTAATCTGTCTTGAGATACATATCTGTGACAAAACTTCCATAAAACCGGCCAGTTGGGGGTATATTGGGGGAGAAGGGAGACCCAGAACTTGGTGGGACCTTCAGGTCTCCCATACCTCCAATGAAATAAAACTTGGTATATTTTAGAAATAACACTTGATGAACCCAATAGGGAGGAAAGCTCAGATATCAATGAAAAAGCAGGCGGACGGGGCGGCGTTTTACCCAGCACTGTGGAAAGCAGGTGCTTTAATTGGACCACCCTAAAATGTTGAGTTACTGGGATATCAAATTTATGAATTATATTGGAAACTGAGAGCCATGCCCCCTCACCGCCCAGAAAAGCAGATACTATCCCATCCTCAATTTGGGGCAACCATGTGTGAGAGATCCTCCGTTTGTTTATAGTGAAGGACGGGGAATTCCAAATGGACTGGGACAGATCCAGATGTGGGGTGTACCACAAAAATGAGCAGAGCTCTGAATGCACTTTTAATGATATCCAAAGGGTGGGTCACCTACAAACGTCTTGAAGGGACGCGACTTTAACATGGAGCATAGTCAAGGGGTCCATGTTCACAGGCTGGATAAAATCTAATTCAATTTTGAGCCAGGCTGGTCTTAAATTCTCAGGACCCGGACTCACCCACCGCAGGTATTTTGCTAGATGACTAGCCCAGTAATAGATTGCCAGATGTGGAATCCGCAACCCTCCATCAGTTTTCGGAGCGGCCAGTTTGTGATATGCCAACCTGGATTGTTTATTGGACCAAATAAAGTTAATAAAAGTTTTGTGCATTCTCTGAAACCAGGATAAAGGAATGAAGGAGTTAAGATGCAAGAGGGGGTAAAACAGACGAGGGAAAACATTCGTTTTAATTATATTAATATGACCCCATAGGGAAAGAGGAAGCTTGGACCATCTGTTGAGGTCCTGGACAATCAACTGGGAAAGGGTCTCCAAGTTCTCTTTGAACCATGAGGAGGGATTACGTGTTAAATTGATACCCAGGTATCTAAGAACACGGGGTGACCAACAGAGACCAAAAGGAGCAATATCATTCTTGAAAACCTTGTGGTTAAGAGGGAAAATGGACAATTTCATAGCATTCAATTTATAATTTGAGAAAGAGCTGAACTTAGCTATCTCCCCTAACATGGCTGGGATAGATGCTGCTGGGTGAGACAGATGGAGGCGAAGATCATCAGCATATGCAGTGATCTTCATCACATTGCTCCCTATCGGAATGCCTCGTATCTCTGGATTATTAAGAATATTTTGGATAAGGGTCTCTAAGTATAAATTGAATAAAAGATGGGAAAGGGGACAACCCTGCCTAGTGCCGGAAAATAAAAGAAAGGGTTTAGAAAATGCTCCATTACCAGAAATTCTGGCTGAGGGGGTCCGATATAGAGCTTAAATCCAGTCTATGAACATGGTAGGAAAATCAAATGCCTTAAGAACCTGGAACAAAAAATTCCAGTTCACACGATGAAATGCCTTCTCGGCTTCCAGGGAAACCAAGCCCACAGGAAAGGTGGCGTCCCTGGACACTGAGAAGACATGCTAAAGAGTGCGTAAATGATCTGATGATGACCGTCCCCTCGTAAATCCCACCTGAGACATACTAATCAGGTCTGGGAGGACCCAGGTTATCCTATCGGCCAATATCTTTGAGAGAATTTTGACATCCTGGTTCAAAAGAGAGATGGGCCTGTTGCTTTGAACTAACTCAGGGTCTTTATCAGGTTTGGGAAGAAGAACAATCAGGGCTTCAAACAAATGTGCATCTACCCCAGCCCCAGAGAGAATATGGAGGTACAACCGGTGAAGTATCGGTAATAATTGTGCTTGGAAAACTTTGTAAAATAGTGCAGAAAAACCATCCGGCCCCGGGACCTTATCTGAGGGCAGAACCCTGATGACCTCCGATATGTCCTCAAGAGACATTGGGGAGGATAAAAGCCTCCTCTGTGAATCTGACAGGGAAGAAAGAGAAGATTCCTTAAGGTACACCTCCAAGGAAGGACTGTCCATATCCTTATATAATTGCTTGTAATACAAGGCAAATTCCTGTACAATCTCTGAAGGGGACACCTTCAAGGATCCATCTGCCTGGGCCCTGATTGAAGGAATAAATCTTGCAGATTCCTGCTGTTTTAATCTTAAAGCAAGCAAATGACCCGCTTTTTCCCCCTGGTCGGTGTAGCTTGCTTTGGTGTGGATAATGGATATCTCTGCCTTTTCCCTCAACAAGTCTAAATATCTATCTTTAGCTACCAAGAGCTTCTTCATGTCCTCTTCCGAGGTACTGGGGGATAAGTTGGCTTCCAGGGACCTTACTAGTGATAGTGAGGATAACAATTCAGCTTCTTGAGCCCTTTTCCTCTTTGTAGCTAGACTAATAATAATCCCTCTCATATAGACCTTAAAGGCGCCCCATAAGATATCAGGTGCCGTACCCTCCACAGAGTTAATGGAAAAAAATAAATCAATCTTTTCTTTTATTAGGTTACAATACTTAACATCTTTCAATAGTTGTTCATTTAAGTCCATCGGGTCTCTTTTTTGGGAATATTAAGGAAAACCAGGTTGCAAACCACCAAGGAATGATCGGACACTGTGCCTGGCTGAATCGAAGCTGTTAAGACCCCCGGTTAGAGCGCCTGGGAAATTAAGAGATAGTCAATGCGGGACTGGGTTCTGTGCACTAGCGAGTTAAAAGTATATTCCCTAGACTTGGAATGTAATACATGCCACACGTCACACAGTCCGCACTGGTCCAGTAAATCCCTGAATGCCCTCTGCCCGGGAGACAGGCTCCTTGACCCACTACCAGACCTGTCCACATCAGGGTCCAAAACCAAATTAAAGTCTCCACCCATAATTATCGCAATAGGAAGCATGGGAAGAATTATGGAGATAAGCTTCATAAAGAAACCCGGGTCATCTGTATTAGGCCCATATATCCTGCAAAGTAGAATTGGCATGGACCACAGATTCCCCTGAACCAGAACATATCTACCACCTGGGTCCCTAAGGACTTGTTTAGAGACAAAGGGGATGCCTCTATTAACCAGGACCATAACCCCGCAACTGTTGGTGGACCCCGAGGTATTAAAGACCTGTCCAACCTGTTACCTCCTAAGTTGCAGAGTTTCACACTCTAGTAAATGAGATTCTTGCAAGAATGTGATCTGGAAACGCAATAGGTTTAGGTGCTTTAACGCTTGATAATGTTTAACTTTTTTCCTAATCCCCTTCACATTCCAAGTAGCCAGGTTAACACTGCTAGCCATCTAAGTAGGGAAAAAAAAGTCTCTTACATAACATCCAGAAATTACTACAACAATAGTTGAATGTCCAGTACCCCCAATTACTGCTGTATCTCCCTCCCAACTCCACACCCTCCTCCCCAAATCTAATCCCCTACAAACCCCCTCTATAATGCACTCCAACATCCCATTGACTAAATAAACCAAGTGTAATAAATTTAACCTTAACCCTACCCACCCCACCACCCCAACTATCACGAACAACGTTCAGCAAACTACCGTTTCTCTTCCTCTCCCCCCAGCCTCCCAAACATGCACCTCCAAACCCAACCCAATTATGCAACACCTTTCTGTAGGAACAAATAATTATTAAATATATATGCAAAAGAAATAATATTATAACTAACATTACTTAAACATTAGGCTCCTGATAGGCAGAGGAGGGCGTTCTCTCTTTAGAAACTGAATAATCAAACCGGAATGCTGGAATGGTAAAATGGTAACATGCAAGATGATGGCTGAGCATGATACCGTAACTGCAGCTACCAGCAACAATAAAACAATTTCAAAGCTGCCCCAGGCCAACAGCAGATCTAAATAATCCTGGGTGAGAAACCTAATATAATCCCAGACCCCCACCAGAAAATTCCATCGGGAAAAAACAAGCTCCCGGATTGTCTAATGGAGCTAAACCTCTAAATTAATAACTAGGGTGCCCTCTGGTGGTACAAGAGCGAAAACACATGGCCATACAAAATTATACAAAGGTAGTGCCCTCCTGAATATTGCTATTGTGAAATAAAATATCGAGCCAGAAGGCATCAATCTGACATTTTAAATAACGCCCTAGTGCCCCTACGAGTATTTACCAAGCACAGTCTTTGCAGGGAAAGAACCCTCCCCCCAGACAAAGTGTACATCTATTGAAACAGTCTCCTGGCACATGCAGCAGCCCTGAGGTATTTAACAATACAATATACTATGAGAATAATATGATCACAGCAAAAAGAAGTCCCTTTGATCTTTACTCGCAAGATCACACAGATTCAGATGGAGATCATCTCTCAGCTCTCATATTTATCTCGAGGAGGACTTCTCCCTTCCAGCTCTGATTTCACTAACACCAAGAAAGTAGATCATGTATCCTGAAACAGGTCAGGCAAGGCAGACTTCAGCCCCAGAAGAGCAGCTTCAGGATCCTCATAGGTTGACCAGGTACCAGCCACCTGTACCTGCAATCTAGCTGGGTAGCCCATCTTAAACCAAAGTCCTGCTGCTATGATCTTTGAGACAATAGGGTGGAATGCTGTACATTTCAATCTGACTGACCCCGGCAAATCTTGTGCGATTCTGAGCTTGGCGTTCTCCCACTTAACTTCCTGCAATTTCTTTAACTTTTGCCAGGAAATGTTGCCATTACAAGTAATTTAAAAAACGGTATATAATGGGACGTGGCATTGCTCCTGGAGGAGGCTTTGGTCACAAGGACCTATGTGCCCTCTCTATAATATACTTGACCCTGAAGGGAGAGGAGCCGGCGATCTTTTCCACCAACTTCTGCCTGAAAGTGATTGTATTCTGGCCCTCTTCTCCTTCTGGGATCCCCAGAATAACAATGTTATTCTTGCGGCTGTGACCCTCAAGATCTTCTAGTTTAGCTTCGAGATGTGTAAACTTCTGCCGCATAGCCACAAGACCGGGGTCAATTTTTTCCACTCGTTTCTCCAGGGATGAAATTTGGGCTGTGTTATCTGAGGCTGCTATGGACACTTCTTCGATCTGTTTAGAAAGGGATTTGAGCTCCGTTGAGATTTCTTTTACTTCCTCATGGAAAGGCTTAAATTTCTCCAAGAATCTGCTCAGCGTTAGCAGCTCTTGTTCAGTGGTCAGGTTCAAGAGCTCTGGCTTATCTGCTGCACTTGAGGCCCATGATTTCTTCGGGCCTTCTCGGGGGTGACCGGTGGGGTATGTTTCTGTGAGGCTTTCTTCATGTAAACCTCCATCACTACCAAAATCCAGCCAGCAGGAGCACAGGATACTAATAAGGTGATGTGAAGCAGTTTTTCAGGGTTTTAGGCTATTATAACCACCCTAAATCTAAAGTTATTAAGTCCGGAGGCTGGAGCTGTACAGAGGAGCTTCTACCCAGTATCCTGCATCATGTGATCTCCCTTCAGCAGCATTCTAACCTCTGACCCTTTATCTTCATCTCCCTGAGGTCCCCATCAAACCAAAGGGACCTGAAGTATGAAGATTTGGGTTGTACAGGACCCTTTTATATGAGTCCACCATGAGACCAGTGCCTCCAATGGATACATTTCCCACATCAGATAGACAAGCTGCTGCCAAAAAGGCCTCCGTGGTCAATCCCCATAAATGGCAACAGCTCATCATCTCTGTAGGGGGAGGGCATCTGGTGGGAGCCCCGAACATGAACTGCACTGTGCAATGATCAGACCAAACCACCCGATCAATCCTGAGATTAGTTATCTCACGCCCCAGTGAGAACACCAGATCCAATGTGTGGCTGCCCTGATGAGTCACTGCAGAAACAGCTTGCAACAGGCCCAAACATGAAATAATTTGAAGGAGATTATGACCAAGCCAAGATGATTCGTTGTTGGTCCAAACATTGAAATCCCCCAGAGTAATACATCTGGGGGCTTCCGCTGTTTCACCGGCGATGAATTTGGCAACCTTCTGCAGGAAATTCCCCACTGTCACAGAAGGCGATTGACAAGGAAAATCCTGCAACCCGTGCCTGGACCCCCATGAACAACCACACATTCAAAAGAACCTAGGGTTTTCCACTGGGTGCATGGTGAAGCCCAGGTCAGATCTAAAGCATATGGCTACACCACCACCCCTACATTCCACTCTGGGGCAGTGCACTACAGGATACCCGCGGGGATGACTGCCTCAAAAACTGGGCCTGCATCGTCCCCAACCTGGGTCTCCATAATGCAAGCCAGATCGACTGAGGAAACAAGTCAGCAATAATTGTGGTTTTGTTCCTAAACGATCCGGCATTGCATAGCACTGTCCTCAGGGGATTTGTGGGAAAAGTAGCCTCTTGGGTTGCCCGACCACTCAGTCTGGTGGTATCCCTGGAGACAGGCACCAAACACATCTGGCATCTCCCTTGAGCCCATCATCCAGGACTCCTCCTGGACCTAATAATCTCAATCCTACCACCCTCCGCTGTACACAGGACATCCCTCTGGCTTCTCCAAATCCCCACCTCCCAGCAATGTCTCACCATAGTGTCTGAAACCGGGAGGTGGGTAAAAGACCATAGATCATGTAAAAGGGATGACCCATACACTATTCTGCCCCACTGGTACACCCAAACAACACCTACACATCACAAAAAACTAAATTATTATTTTTGTTTAACTACCAAGTGCTATTACATGGACTACATACACTCCTAACTCTAAACACACAGCTCTTCAATCTATTACATGTCAGAACACAGACTTTTAAAAAAGCAGTCTTAAACATACAGCACTCAGCCAAACAGGGGACAGTAGAAACACCAGCAAAAGCCGTTAAATATAAACCACAACAATTTAAGTATCCCCTTATTTAAATATATAAAATTTCTGGGCACTATAAATAACAGAACCCTAAGGTTCCTAAGCCCCATAAAATACTCACAATTTATACCTGAAATAATTCAGTTAATACAATCAGATACCTAATTTGTAAGCAACCAAAGCTAAAGTCTGTATATCCTTTTCCTCTGAGGAGCGCCACTCATTATTGTTCACGCTAGCAAGTGGCGCAGAGCTTTCAAACACAGCCCTTCCCCAAGAGCTGTCATCACTGGTAGGAGCCAATGTCCCGATCCCTCTACTCGTCAGTCAAACAAACAGCCAATGGAGTGCAACTGCAGGAGTAATTAACAGGCTCTCACCCTGCACACTCCACCTACAGCCATGGAATGGGGTGAGGGTTAGGGCTGATGACACTAATGCACACCCTGATCCCTGTTGGTTGGGGCAGGGTGGGCATGGGGTGCAAGGGAGGCAACCCTAACACCAATTTTCCTCACTTTTATCACTGTGGGACAACTCTAACTGATGCATTAAATCGAGTTTTTGCCATAAAAATATATATATCTATATATGAATAGAGAAGTCTTTCTCTGTGGAGACATCATGTTTGGATTGGCTGTTTCAGATATGGGTGCATGCATCTCAAAGATTTTTTTCTGATACTGCATTTCTAAAAGTGACCATATCGAAGTAAGACTAAAGGATGCAGTCAGTCAACCTGAAAAGTAGATAAACACACCTTTCATAAAGGTACATTATCTATGTGAATCGATTTGATTTTCCCCATGTACTTGTTTTGTCAAAAAATGAAACAGTCCCAGTGGAGACCATTGGTCATAACAGGGACACCATATTTAAGGGACCCTCTATTCAGAAAAGATTTGGCTAAGGACTTTGATGTCTAAACACCTCTGTGTTGGAAATATTAGAATAAAACTTAAACACTTTCTATTGACAAATAAACTTACCTTAATTTTCTTTCATGATCCAATGCAGTCGTGGTAAGATGTCAAATTGGAAGCTAAAACCTTTTTTCCAAAATCAGTCTAGAAAATTTAAGTAAAAACAATACTTAAAGTATTTAAACTTACATTAGCAATTCAATAGGCTGCTTTCTTTGGCAGAACAAACAGTAATAATCTTCCTTCACAAATAAAAAAACTAAAAAAAATTGTTGGCACTTCAGTATCAACAAATGTCTTCCCTCATTATAAAACAGAAATACACCACTAAAGGGAAAAAATTAGACTACATCCATTTGACAATTGCAAATCTTGAGTAGACTCCAAAACAATAACCTGCCTAAAAAATGAATTGTGAAACCCATTGATAGCAGTCACAGAACAGTTGCCATTTCTGGGATGACACATTCGAAAGATTTTTGGTACTGGGATTCCTTCAGAGGCCTCTCTTACCAATTGCTCACCATGACAGAAATATCAGAACTTTTTACAGATAAGTACAGTATGATATTTTTGATGCAGATGTTATTCAGGAAGACATCAGTACAGCAACTTCCTCAATTAAAATTGGTTCTTCTCCTGGGTCAGATGGCTTTCCTGGGGAATTATATAAATTCATAGCGGAGGTAGTGCTCCCAGAACTTACTATGGCTTTTAACCATATTTTTGTATCACATGTTATAGGGAAGAGTATAGAACAGGAAATTCTCATTTTACTACATATAAAAGTGAAATACCTAAAATCCTTAATCGGACACTGATCAGCCATCTTAATTCTGATCTCATGATTTTGACAAAAATCTTGAAATCAAGGCTGTCACAGACTGCCTCCCTTTTAATTGATGCCTCACAAGTTTGTGGCATTCTAGGCAGGTTGATCCAGGATAATCTTTACCAGATTTGGGAGATTGTTGAATGGGGACATCAAGGTATGCTGTCAAGACTTCTCTTGGCTCTTGACCAGGAGAAGGCCTTTGACTGTTTATCACATGCATACTTGAACCAGGTTTTAAATACTGTGAACTCCCAGATAAATTCATATCCTGGATAAAGATCCTTAATGATACAGCTTTGGTAGCCCCAATAACAATTGGTTGGATGGGGATAACAGTCCCATTTAACTGAGGAATTAGACAGGGTTGCCCCTTAAGCTGTTTTCTGTACATGTTTGGGATTAGACTCTTTATTGCAGAAAATGAGGGTTACTCTCAGTGTAGGCATCCTAACTCCATAAAGTAGGGATGGACAAAATGTTTCTTCTGCCAGAAGAATTCTGGTTAAATGCTGATTTTGCTTCTGTGAAATTTCACAAATTTGCCTTGAAAATTGCATGACATTTTGCCAAAATTGCAATTTTGGTTATGTCCATCTAATTTAAAAAGTATTTTTCCAACTTGCACTACATTTGGTATGGTGTATGTCCCAGTGCTCATACAGAAGTGTAACAAGTTTCAGTTCTCTATATTTAAAACTGAATGAGTTATATACCTTCAAATGTTTGGAAATTTTTAAATTTCAGGTAACAACTATGTCAGCTATATGGTTTTGAGCAAACTGCACCCAATTTGATGTGATAACATTTCCTATACCCATACATACGTGTGCCAAGTTTCAGATCTTTAGCTTTAAGGATACCTGTGTTATAAGCATCCAAACTTTCAGAAATTTTAAAATTACGTAAACTGCTGAATTTTAAGCCACCATACATTTAAATCTAGAGAAAAGAATATCACCAATTTTGCTAGATTCATTGATCCTAAATATTAGGCTTTAAGGCAACCACCACTGTCCAACATCAGAATGCCATGATGCCATTCTGATGACCTGGGTTCAGAAGAGAGCCCCTGGAAGTCATGTTGGGTGGCAGGTCATAACTAAATCTTACAATCTCTGTTTAGACATTTCTATGAATCTTCCAAGAAAGCACGCATCTAAGTTTTCAATTATCTAGCTCCAAAGGTGGCTAAGTTGTAAACAAAGAAATATTTTCAGAAACTTTCACATGAATATTAAATTACTAGATTTTTAGCTCCTATAACTTCCCCACCCTTCATCAAAATGTCATGAAACTTGTCAAGCATTTAGGGATTCTTCCAGAAAATGTGTGTGCCATATTATAGCACCTAGCTTTAACAAGGAACAAGATATGACCAATTAAAGAATTCCAAAAGATTCCAAAAATGTCATAAAATCTCATGAAAATTTGTGGAATTGTGTGAAAATTCTGAAATTTGGGATAAGGAAGGAAACTGCTAATTTTGCCTACCTCTATGATAAGGTCAAAGGTGTCAACTGATTTTGGATTACAAGGATGACATTTGTTTAATGGTACAGGGTGCGGAGTTTCTACATGCAGCCTCTGGTATTGTCGCAGAATAATATGTTAGGGATAGGGCATGCCTAAATTTGCAAACAAGTAAGAGTATGCTAATAGGGCCATGCCAGTCCCCTAGCCCAGACAAGATCTTAGAGATTATCATTATAGAGGGTTGGATCACTGTTTTTGGGATCCAAATCAGATCTGGGGATATGGCTAGTCTTAACTGGTCTACCACATTAGACTTTGTAGTAGGCAAAGAGATGGACTGTAACACTTGGCCCATGACCAAGAAAAAACAAATGTTTTTGGTTAAAACCTTCCTCATCCCAATTTATTGTATCTAAGTCATTTCCCCCCCTCCCAAGACACTGGAATCTTGCTTATATGGTGTTTTCGTCAGGCATCATACATATAGGGGAATTAGAAACATAGAATCATAGCCAATGACAGCACAAAAAGACCATTGGTCTATCAAGACTGCCCATATATTCCTAACAAACCTGGGAGCTACTGTTCATGCAGGGTTCCAACCCATACAATCCACCCCAAGCTCCCCTCCCTACCACTACCACACTAATCAACCACTAAGTCATTCACTCTGTCCCACCCATGTTTGAAACCTCAAACCACTCATAATTTTGGAAACCACCACTTTAGCTGGCAGATTTTCCGGGGCTCCACCACCTTTTTAAAATAAAACTTTTTCACTTCCCTCTTGACCTTCCCTCCCGTCAGTTTCCATTCATGCCTCCATGATCTTTATTCACTACTTATACTAAATAGTGTCTTGTAATTTACCTTGCTCATTTCTTTCAGGAACTTGACGGTCTCTATCATATCTCTTATCTCTCATCTGGCCTCAAGTGAGAACATGTCCAGTGACTTGAACCAATCCTCATAAGATCTGCACTGCTGGCCTAAATGATTTTGGTCAACCTACATTGCACTGTCTCTGGCCTGTTCTTTTCTTTCCTTAGGTGAGGATTCCAGAACTTGGCACAGTATTCCAGATAGAAACATAGAAACATAGAATTTGACAGCAGATAAGGACCACTTGGCCCACCCAGTCTTCCCATTTCCCTACCTACTGGATAAGCTGCAGATCTTAATTAACCAGCAGCCTACTTCTTCCTACCCCCAACCCCTAGAATTGCCTTATGACTGTCCCATGCATGCTTGAATTCCACCACTGATTTTGACTCCACAACCTCCTCCGGAAGGCCGTTCCATGCATCCACAACCCTCTCTGTGAAAAAATACTTCCTTAAATAACGTCTGAGACTCCCCCACTCTATCTTCAAATTGTGCCCTCTTGTTCTTGCACACTTCTTTTTTTGAAAGATGCTACCCTCTTGGACTTTGTTGATTCCCTTGAGGTACTTGAACGTTTCTATCATGTCCCCCCTCTCCCTCCTTTCCTCGAGGCTATACCTATTAAGCTCCTTTCGTCTCTCTTCATATGTCTTCCGGTGCAGACCCTGCACCATTTTAGTTGCCCTCCTCTGGACAGCTTCCAGATGGAGCCTCATTAGTGGTCTATAGAGCAGTAGTAATACCTCCTTCTTTCTGCTGTCAATGCCTCTTCCTATACACCCCAGCATCTTGCTTGCCATACTGTAGGCCTTGTCGCATTGTCTTGATTGTTTTAGGGAGTCATTGATGATGACCCCTATGTCTCTTTCCTCAGAGGTTGTGCCCGGCTTTACCCCCCCAATGCAGTACTCTGTCCTGGGGTTCTTGTTTCCTATATACATCAGCATGCACTTTGTGACATTAAAGTTCATCAGTCAATTCTTTGACCATCTCTCTAGGCTTTGCAAGTCTTTCTGCATCTCCTTAACCCCCATCTCACATTCTACATTGCCACAGAACTTAGTATCATCTGTGAAGAGACACATCTTGCTCTGGATTTCTTCTCCCATGTTGCTGATGAACATACTGAAAACAAATGGGCCCTGGACTAATCCTTGTCACACCCCACTGGTGGCCTCCCTCTTCTGATTTGACTCCATCAACCCCAACCTTCTCCTGTCTCCCTTTCTAACCAGTTTCTCAC
This sequence comes from Neoceratodus forsteri, assembly GCA_016271365.2. Lineage (NCBI taxonomy): Eukaryota > Metazoa > Chordata > Ceratodontiformes > Ceratodontidae > Neoceratodus > Neoceratodus forsteri. The sequence goes on along the minus strand of CM028131.1, from coordinate 365,846,492 downwards.
CCATCTAACTGTGTCCTCCACTGCAACCAGATCCTTTAGCTTCTTCAGCAACCTTCTCTAAAACACCAGGTTGAAAGCCTTGCCAAAATCAAAGCAGAGTAAATAGACAGCGTACCCTTATCCACTACCCTCATTACCACTTCAAAGAATATTATCAGGTTGATTTGACAAGACCTCCCTTTCACAAACCCATGCTATTTAATCTCCTGAAATCAGTTGCTTTTCAAGTAAACCATGAGGTCCTCCTTGACTAGCATTTCCATCAGTTCACCCATAATAGAGGTATGATTGACAGGTCTGTAGTTACCCAGTTACTCCTTGTCCCACTCTTGTAGAGTGGGACTTTGTCCACTACCCTCCAGTCTTTTGGAACTATCCTTGTCCGAACTGATCTACTGAATAACCCTACCAGGGGTTTGATTACTTCTGTTAACAATTTTTGAGCACTCTCAAATGCATCCCATCTGGCCCTGGGCTTTATCTATTTTTAGGGCTGCTAGCCCTTTCTAAACTCTTTCACTGGTAAATACTTGCTGCCTCATTCAAGGATCCCCCTTACTGTCACCTTAATGCCATTCTCTGAGAGTGACCCTCTGTCTTCCTGTGTGAATATAGAGCAGAAGTAGTTCAATGGGCCTAAGCAACTTGGTATCATATTATGCATGTGCAACTTAGATAATCTTTGGCTGTTCACCTCTCTAGCCATGGAATATATTACCATGAAGGGTTACAAAGGCAAGGAACCCTAGAGGAGAGTTCCACCCTTAGATGTGCCATGGGAATGATTCCCTTGGCTAAAGGTACCTTAAGAAGCAGCCCACAGAAGAGAGAGAGAGAGAGAGAGAGAGAGAGAGATACAGAGAGAGATGAGCCACTGGAGGAGGAGAGGAGGATGGTGGGGCAATGGGAAAATGATTGTGGAAGTGGCCTTTTATGACCTGAGCAGGAGCATGGTTAATTGCTCAGCCACATTGAATCACAGGCATAGCATACCAGTTCAATGAGCCTACACGACTTGATATAGTGTTATGCTTGTGCAACTTAGATAATCTTTTGGCTGATAGCCTCTCTATCCATGGGATATACCACCCTGTAGGGGTATGAAGGCAAGGAATCCTAGAGGAGGGTTTCATCCCTAGAGGTGCTGCGGAAATGATCCCCTTAGCTAAAGGTACCTTAGAAAGGGGCCCAAAAAGTATGTTGTGCGGTGCATCAAAGGTGACAAATGCTTATCTGAATCGAAGACCTACAAGTAGGTCGGTAGGTGTATTATGGTCAGGAGCTTGAGTACAACCAATGAATAGTGGCTTGTTTGTAGGTCTAAATGTAAGGCACAGAGGCATTGACTTCCTAAGGAGAGAGGGAACAGCTATGGGGCCACCATCCACCTCCATCCAAGAGTGGAAATCTGACTACATTACCTAGGGAATAATACTACACCTATTTAGGTATGTGACCATTGGCAAGGAGGAGAGGAAAAACCCCTTTGAGGAGGAAACCTCTTGGGATCCAAGGCCTAGTTTGCCTTCCCACCAGGCTTTGGGACATTTAGTTTAGTGATGGGTCTGCTACTGCAATTCATAGAAACATGGAAACATAAAAGTTGACTGCAGATAAGGACCATAAGGCCCATCCAGTCTGCCCATTTTTTCTACCTTATGAATGTGCCATAGGCCTGTACTCTGTCAATGGCCTATCTATTCATACTCATCTGTATTGCTCCCTTATGCCTGTCCCATGCCTATTTGAAGCCCTGCACTATATTCATATCCACCACTTCCTGAGGTAGGCCGTTTCATGCATCCACCACCCTTTCTGTGAAAAAGAACTTCCTCACATTCCCCCTTAATTGGCCTCCCTCTAATCTCATGCTGTGTCCACTTGTCCTGCTATTTTTCTTATATTGAAATACATTAGACTCTTTCACCTTGTTAATGCCCTTAAGATGTTTGAATGTTTTGATCATATCACCTCTCTCCCTCCTTTGCTCAACGGTATATATATTGAGCTCTGTTAATCTGTCCTCATATATTTTCTGATGCAGTCCCTGCACCATTTTGGTTGCCCTTCTCTGGACTGCCTCCATTTTGCTAATGCCCTTGTGCAGGTGCAGCCTCCAATACTGCATGCAGTACTCCAGATGGGGCCTAACCAGTGTCTTGTAAAGAGGGATTATTACCTCCCTCTTACAACTTGTGATACCCCTACTAATACACCCCAACATCCCTCTAGCCTTACCTACTGCTTTAGTGGTCTGCTTGGATGATTTCAGGTCATCTGTGATGATGATGCCTAAGTCTCTGTCTTCCCTTGTGATTGCCAGCAAGTCCCTTCCCAACCTATAGGTGGCTACAGGGTTTCTCTTCCCTATGTGCATGATCTTGCACTTCTTTGCAATAAACCCCAGTTGCCACTCTTCCGACCATTTTACAGTTTATCCAGATCTCCTCTTATTCTGCACACCCCATCTGGATCATCTGTTCTATTGCAGATCTTGGTGTCATCTGCAAACAGACAAACCTTATCATCCAGTCCATCTGCAATGTCACTGAGGAAGATATTGAAGAGAACGTGCCCAAGGACTGATCCCTGAGGTACCCCACTTGTGACTTGCATCTCTTCTGACTGTATACCATTTACTACCACTCTCTGTTTTCTGACCGCCAACCAGTTTATCACCCAGTTGACCAACTTCTGACAAAGCCCAAGCCTACCTAGCTTATTAATCAATCTTCTGTGTGGAACAGTATTGAAAGATTTGCTGAAGTCAAGGTAGGCGACATCAGCTGCTCCCGCTTGGTCCACCACTCTGGTTACCCAGTCAAAGAAATCAATGAGATTAGTTTGACAGGACCTTCCTGATGTAAACCCATGCCATCTTGGATCCTGTGCTCATATAGATTCCAGGTGTTGCACTATTCCAGGAGTGCCTCCATAATCTTGCCCACTACTGAGGTAGGACTGACTGGTCTGTAGTTCCCTGTCTCCTCCCTGCTACCACTCTTGTGAAGCGGGATCACATGAGTCCTTCTCCAGTCTTCTGGGACCTCTCCTGTGCTCAGAGACTCACTAAACAGTTCTGATAATGGCTCTGCTAGTTCCACCCTTAGCTCCTTTAGTACCCTGTGCTGTATGCCATCAGGTCCCATATCCTTGTCCACCATAAGCTTAGTGAGCTCTTGTAGGACCCTTTCTTTTGTGAAGGGACTAGTGCACATCTCCCTCCCCCCCTCGTGTCCATGGTGCGGAGCTGTGGGCCCTGCCCTATCTTTTCATCAGTAAGTGCTGAGCAGCAGTATCTATTTAGAACAGATGCTTTTTTTTGGTCCTCCTCCTCCTCACACTCCTCCTTATTCCCTTTGATCTTAGCAATACCTCCTCTGGACTTTCTCCTTTCTCTAATGTATCTATAGAAAGTCTTGTCACATTCTTTTACTGTTCGTTATTTAGTAGGCCAATCCAAGGCTGGAATTTCCAATTTAGGGGAACACTCTCACTCTATCACTCTAATGGGAATGCCATGAAGGGTTGTGAGTGATCTCTGCAACACAAGGCACACTACACATGGCACTACCTCCAAGGCAAGAGGAACAGAGTAATGACTGCCGAAGCACTCAGCTGGCCTACTGATCTAGGAACAAACTGGGTGAACCAGAAGTGGTAGTAGGAAGAATTGCATAAAGGGTGTCTCTGAACCCACTTGGGCAGCTAAATGGGCCCTGCTGGTGAGCCCGACCCCTCACTGCAGAAGTCTTAATTTCTACATCTAGAGGTGCCACCAGTATGGTTGTTGACTGAAGGTCCACCTGGAGTGAGGACATTCCCACTATGGGCCAGATGAGAGGGACCCAACTCTGAGTTTCACATGCTCAAGATGCAGACTTCGTGAGTGTAGAGTGAGACGGTTGGCTACTGGCTAGCCCTGAGCCACTAAAGTAATGGCTACAGTTGGCATGTATCTGAAGTGGAGATATTATAAAGTCAAGATGTAGTATGGAACCTACACGTGGGTCATGCTCAGATATTTGATTATGATGATTGGAACTTCACGTAGATAGGACTGAGCAATGGGGTACCTTATGTGGTTCTAGATAAGGCAGATGGCAATTTGTAACCACAGGAATGCATGCCAACCAGGTCCATTAAGAAGCCAAATTAGGAGTGAACTGAACTTTTATAAGTGAGACAGATGATAACAGCTGGATGAAGCCCACAGCCAACAGTTAGGTCGGAGGTGGCTTTGAAGCTGGTATGTGAATAAGTGAGGTTCAAGAATGAATAAACTTGATATGCTGATTGCATTAATGCCATGAAGGCTGGTATGTGCACAATTACTAGTAGAGCGATAGGCTGCATTGAGCAGTAGTAGGAGGGCTATGCTGAGTAGCAATAAAAGGCCAGGTAAGTCAGCTCTGATTAAATATATGAGAATTATAAAGCTGCTTCCGCTGCCTGGAGCCATAATGCCCACTGCAACAACACAGTCCCCTGCTGTGGAAAAAACAGGGAAGCCACAAACCAGGCACTGAGACACCAACCAGTGAATAAAGGTTAAGATAAAATAAACTGATTCAATGCCAGGAGCTGTAGCTGGGCCAACAAGTCATTTAGGATAAATAATTTATTAAATGCCTGCTGCCAAAACATCAAGTGAAGCTGAAATCTGGGCTGACCTACTTTGGAGTGTTTTAAATTATAAATGAATACAGGTCCTGCACATAGGACTAGGTCCACAGAAATTATCAACAGTGACATGCAGAGGTAGGGCAAGAAACCCTAAAAGGACGGAGGCAGGCTGGAAGGAAAAGATATATGGGTCCTGACATGGGAAATTAGAGGAGGAGGTGGAAGAAAGGAGAACGATGCAAAGAAGGAAAAGTGCAAAGAATGGAGATCGCAAAAGTAGCTGCATATCACTGAGTGTGTGTCATAGGTTTGCAGCTGTTGACAGAGCACAAAGGGGCAAGCTGGGGGTGACTGAACGCTGCATGAACCCAGAAGAGTGGGGGATGGCTCAAAGCCTCAAGGGGTGACATAGAATGCAACTAGCAGCAGAGAGGAGAACAAAAGGAGAAGTGGTGCACTGGAAAGAGGAAGGTAGCAATGGAATGAGCCACCAGCAGCAAAAAAAAAGAAACCCTAAAGAGGTACAGAGAAGATGTGGGGGGGGGGTCAAACACAAGCAATGACAGGAGAGGCAGCCACCAAGTTCATGGCAGGGAGAGGAGCTAGGACAATGCAGCAAACAAGAATGGGGAGGGAAGGGACAGACAGACAGCATAGAGCAAGTGGCAACTGGGTAGGAGGGGAACAGACAAACAGCCACCAGACAGTGGTAAAAGGGGAGGTAGGAGGGAGGAGGGGAGACAACATGAATGGCTGAAATGCGAGCAGCAGAAAAACAGAGATAGAGAAACAGGCCGGTGGCTGGGGGCAGGCAAAGAAAGTGGAGGGAAAAGCTAGGAAGGCAGAGCCTCTGGCCGCAATGGAAAAATGATCATGGGAGCAGTTAGAAGGAGCGGCCTTTAATGGCCTGAGTGGGGGCGTGGTTAGTTGCACCACCCCATTGAACCACAGGCATGGCCTACCAATTGTTAAGAACAACTGCTTTCTGTCCATTCTCCTGAATTACCCTACCTCCCTCAGCTAGCCTAACAATTCTTATTTGCTTCTTTCTTTTTTCCCTAATACAGAACTACTTTTCCCCTCTCTTGACCCGCTCCACAATGCACAACTCTGTGTCTGTCCTCTTGTTGTCTCTTATTCTTACTTGGTACTATCCCTATTCTTTCTTCCCTTGTTTTTCCTTATACCTGGTGAAGGCCTTTTTTTTGGCTCTCACTGCTTCCCTGACCTTTTCAGACAGCAATATTAGGCTTTGGTACCTGCTTCTTTTGATTACGATTCTCAAGCAAGACATCATTGATTCAAAAATGACCCCTTTGGTTGCCCCTCATCTTTCGTCTACATCACTGTTGCTGTCCACTTTGACTAACTTGTCCCTGACTAGCTCCCTTTTGAATCAAAGAGGGTAGTTGGTGTAATGACAAACCTTTGGTATTTTTTATTGAATTTGTTTCATTCATTTTGTTAAACCATTTTGCTTTCTGCAGGAAAACGTTGGGTTTCATTAGGGAGCTCCTGGTGTGATCCTCCGCTGCATCAATGGGAAGCTGGCAGCAGAGGGCAGTTAGAAAGAGTAATCAGACCTCTTCTATACTATCTTAATTCTTGTTTCATAAATTCAGACAATGTAAACTTACTTTTTAAACGTTACTACTATGTCCAGGGTAAAACTCTATGATTGCATCATTTATTTATTTATTTATTTATTAGCTTTTGGTAACCGGGTAAGTGCGCTAGGCAACAGACCTGCCTATTTTCAGGCACGACCTGGGAGAGCACAGGACATTGGTTACAATATGCAGAAATGCACAGACATAATATAGGTGTACAGGAGCAAAACAAGATATACATTGGGTAGCACAGTAATAGTTACATAAGGGTACATTTTAGGCATAGATCATAATAAGGATGTAAAATAAAGCAATTAGGGTAACCATAAGACAGCTGAGGACAGTAAAGACATCAAGGTTCATAACCCCTTTCTTTATTGACTCCATCTACCGGATGATTTCATACCTAATATACCTTTGCACACCATCACCATTCAGTTACATGATTCCAGGATTCCACCTAGAATGTGGAACCTGTTATGGCTGTGCACCAACTGAAAGCTGCAAGTCAAAGGCAATCACAAACATAGACGTGTTTCTGAATGTGTCTGTCTCTGTGCCTCTTGTGATCAGGAGGAGGAGGAGGAGGACAGCATGAGCCATGTATTCTTCACATGTGCCTATGTAATAGAATTGTTGCATTTATTAGATAGAGTTTGTAAGGAACTTAATTTCTTTGAAATTTCTTATTATTTTATTGTCATTTCCAAGCTTCTTGGAAGGTTTCGGGTCTCAGTAGCCTAGGTCTTTTGATGGCCTGCATCACGTGGTGCATTTGGCAGGCACAGAGTGCTTTACTTTTTCAACAAAAAGTGATACCCCTTGGGGACCTTTAAAAAATGTACATGGAGAAGTGCAACACCTTTATGTGTCAGAATATTGTTTGTTCTTTGCAAAAAAGGTGCTCTACACTTTGGAGAAATGTATCATAGTTATGAACTTAAGATGTTACTTTGTCATTTATATGAGTTATCAAGATGAATTACCAGGATTTTTTTGTTATTTCCTTTGTGGTTCTAAAATATCTGCAATAAATGTGATTATTATTTTTCTGTCTTTTAAAAATCAGTTGTGAATGTTTGTTGTGATGGTCGTTTGTGATTTGGTTTTGTTTGTTGGTGATTATTATTTATTTTAACAAAAATTCACCTACACTTTTTAAGAAGTGTCATGGGATCTTTAACAAACAGATAGACCTCAGTGTAACATTTTACCCAAAAGACAGCACCTTAGAAGTGCAGCACACCTCTTGTGCTGTACTACAGTGTCAGTACTGTGATTTTATGGACCCAGAACTTACAGAGTCCCTTAGTATAACGCAACTTGGTTTCATACTGTTACGTCTTACACATAGTTGCACTTCATGCAGACCATTTTTCCTGTCATGTTCTTAGTGTCATTGCTTTGTTTTTATAAAAACAAATTATTTCTTTATATGGCTACCTAACAATAAAATTACAGGAATGCGCTCATTCATTAAAAGTTCAGTCAGTGGGCGGGCCAGCCATGAAGGAGAGGAGGGATGTTCCAGTCTGCCCGCTGCAGGGTTTAGGGGTGGAAGGGAAGCAGAGTGGGTGGTTGGTTGGACTCTCTTCAGCTGGGGTGGGGGTGGGAGGCACTAGACCTCCAGGGACTGGAGGGATTCAGTGAAAATGTGATCTGACTGGGCTGGGAAGGGATCGGGATGGGATTTCAGGATGGGGAGGGCAGCCTATTATGGAAACGTCAAACCACTAGACCACCAGAGCATTTTTTTTTTTTATGACTGCGGTATACTAGGGAGTGGGATGGACATGAGGGGGTACTATAAATTTATGCACTTGGGGAGAAGGGGTGTAGTGGAGGGACCACTAGCCACCAGGGAATAAGGGCATTTGGATGTGTGGGCACTGCCGGGCGGGGGTGTGCTATTTATACATTTTTTTTATGTCGGGTGACCAGTGGGTGAACTGGTGGGGGGAGGGACCTCTAGCCACCAGGGATTCACTGTGTACCTGTGGGGTGGGTGGAGGGAGGGACCACTAGCCACCAGGGTTTGTTTTTTTAAATATGGGTGAAATTTAAACCCATAAAATTGTATTTTTGGCCCCCTATCTGCGGGTGAAATTTTGCCTCTGTGGGTGGAATTTCACCACGGAAGATGGAATTTTGCCCCGGATGGCAAAATTTCGCCATTCCACCAGGTGAAATTTCACCACTCTGCCAGGTGAAATTTCGCATTTTGCTCCATGAAATGGGTGGAATTTCGCGGATTACTCCATGAAAAGAATTTCGCCCACTTCACCCACCACTTACCACAAAGTGCTTTTTCATTTACTGACTGGACTATAATCATGAGCTGCCTTGAGTCTTGTTTCTCTAATTTCTATGCTAATATATTAGCCTTATTCCACCTTTTTCTGGAAAACATGATTATTTGTTTAATTTATTTATTTATTAATTTTTGCCATTTAAATCAGTGGAAAAGTTATTTAGCTCTCAATTCAAATCTAAAATAGAGTTAAAGATCATAAATGTACTTACCTATATGTAATAAGTCTTCCTCTTACATGGGAATTCACCGGCAGCACTGAAGCCAGGATGGCCCTACCCTCTTGAACCTGCAGTCAATCCAGAAGCCTTGACATCACTGCTGATATCACTGCTACTTGGAAGTGCTTAGATGAGTGCATCCTCATGGGTACCTAGGCAACCCACTCTACTATAACACAATGCCTCATACAACTCTCTGCAGTGAATGTAGTAACTCACAGAGGCAAAGTGCTACAATTAACTACAGGTACTATTCCTAGCCCTACCACAGATGTATTTTATTTATTTATTTATTTATTAGATCATCGGTTTATAGTCCTTTGAGTCAAAGACTCATTTACAAAAGTACCTCATCAAGAGAGCAAAACATCACAGCAAACAAAACAATATAGTACATAGGTTAAAAAAGCAACCAGTGTTATAGGCATTTACTGGTGGTACAAGCTTGGTAATAGGTAGATCACAGTAGTCATAATATAGGTACACAAGTACCACATCCGGTAGCAACCAGAGATATTTTATTACAGATGCACCGCATACACCTGGTTATTTTCATTGATTTCATTGACATTACAGAGCATTTTAAGACCGAAGTCCATGAGATTGCAACTTGAAACCTACGAATAGCCTTTAATTCCTTTACCAATGCAATATTGATCCAACTTTAATTTAAATTCAGATATAGTTTTACTTTCAACCACCTCACAGGGCAATGCATTCCATATTTGAGTTACTCTGTTATTAATCCAATATCTCCTCTTATTTGTATTTGTTCTTTCTTCGATCAGTTAATGGTTATGTGCTCTTGTATTATGACTATGATCCCTTTGCTCCAATCCCATACTATCCCAAAGAAAAGAGTCTGTATGGGCCTTATATATCAGACACATATCCCCCCTCGTCCTTTGATACTCCAGTGAATACAGCCCCAGTGAATTCAACCTCTGATTGTAATTCTGTCCCTCCAATCCTCTAACCGTTTTTGTGATCCTCCTCTGAACTCTCTCCAGTGTTCCCACATCCTGTCTTTTATAGGGTGCCCAAAACTGCACACACTACTCCAAATGGGGCTTCACAAGTGCAGTATACAAAGGGATTACAACTTCCTTTTCTTTACTATTAATATGTTTTTTTATACAATGTACAATACCACTAGATTTTTTCATGATCTTATTACATTGCCTACTGAAATCCAAGTTATTACTGATGTTAATGCCCAGATCTCTGTCATCTTGTGAGACCTTTAATACTGTACCTCCCAAGTTGTATTTAAAGAGTTTATTAGTATTACCAAAATGCATAACAGAGCATTTATCTGTATTAAATACAGATTGTTTTTGGGAGGCCCAGATTTCCAGGTTATTAAGGACTGATTGCAAGATATTGTGTTCGGCATACTATTTACTGGACCCCCTAGCCTAGTATCATCAGCAAATTTGGCTAATCAAACCTCTTTGTCAACCTGCATTGTTGATATATAGAGATTAAAAAGGCAGGGTCCCAACACAGATCCCTGGGGAACACCACTAGTCACACAGGATTTGGCCGAGAATTCACCCCTCACGCATACCTTCTGGCTTCTATTTGCCAGCCAAACCCTAATCCATAGTACAGTCCAATTTGGAAGTTCCAGCTGTAAGATAACTTTAACAAGCTCCTCATGAGGGACCTTATCAAAGGCCTTTGCAAGGTAGAGATAGAAGACCTCAACCGGGATACCCCTATCAATAGCCTTCTAACCTTATTGTAAAATTCCAGTAAATTTGTCTGACATGATCTCCCTTTTCTAAACCCGTGCTGGGATCTATCTTCCTTATTGAGGTTTTCAAGGAAGTCTATAATAAAATCCTTTATTATTCCTTCCAAGATTTTTCCCAACACAGAGGTCAGGCTTATAGGCCTATAGTTGGACACCACTTGTCGTGATCCTTTCTTATGTATAGGGATTACTACTGCTTGGCGCCACACATCTGGGACTTCCCCTGTTTCTATAGATCTTTGAAACAAGTACGTCACAGGATCCACCAGGACCTCTGCTAATTCCTTTAACATCCTAGGATGGATTCCATCTGGTCCCTGTGCCGTATTCTGTTTAACTTGCTTGAGTCTTGTGAGTACATTGGCTCTATCTATCTTATAACTGGAATTTCACTGTATTGTGGCATTGACATCCTGGCCAGAAAGTGGACTGACATTAAAAACTGTGGAGAAGTAATTATTAAATTCCTCAGCTAGTGTCACATTATCAGTTATGTTCTCCCCACTACTAGTTTTAAGGGGTCCTATAGATGTATTTTTCCCTTTTTTACAGTTTATATAGGTATAAAAGGATTTATAGTTATCTTGTACTCTAGCAGCTAAAGTATACTCATAGTTTCTTTTTGCTATAAAGATACCCTTTTTTTGCCAATTTTTGGCTTTTTTTATATGTCACCCAGCTTTCCTCAGTATTTACCTTTTTAGCATAGTGATAGCATCTGTGTTTCTCTTTAATTTGTGATTTAACTAATGGGGTTAGCCATGGTGGAGGGACATTCTTATTTACTCCATTATATTTATTAGTAATGGGCACATACCTTTGAGCCAAATTAGTTAATTTATTAGTTATTTTGCCCCATATTTAAGCAACTGGTTTTGAACCAAAATGGGTTTTCCAATCCCAAACTTCAAGTACACGTCTCATAGATTCAAAGTCTGCTCTGTTGTACCTTTGGAGTACCGTTGTGCCTGTACATTTCCTGTATGCTTCTACATACTGAAAATTAATAATGGAGTGGTCACTAGATCCAAGTGGGGGGGTTTATATTACAATCCATAATGTTCTCGCCCAAGTCACTTAGCACCAGATCCAGGTTATGGTGCCCCCTGGTGTTAGAGACAACAAATTGGTTGATATTGACTAGGCTGAAAGTTTCCAGATATCTTGATTCTATACCTGAGTTTGCTTTTAATATTTCCCAGTTTATACCTGGGAGATTAAAATCCCCCACCAGAATAACATTCCCTGAAAGGCAAAACTGTTTAATGAAAGCTAGGATATCCTCATCCTCTTTCAGTTTGGTGGATGGTGGCCTACATAATACCCCAAAATTTATAATGGCTGATTTAGGGGGGGCTAATCTTAATCCAGAGGGCTTCCAAATCCAGCCAGCTAGTTACATCTAATTGTTCTGTAACTATCGTGTCCTTAATATACACTGCCACCCCCCACCCTTTGATTTGGGATTGATCTTTATTAAAGAGTGTATACCCTTGAATTTGTTTGTCCCATGTATCCTCAGGCTGCCACCATGTCTCTACTATAGCACAAACTTGGATATCTTGACTAGTTAGTAATGCTTGTAACTTATCAAACTTATTATTTAAGCTTCGAGCATTTAGGGACATAAAGTTCCACGTTGTGTTTAGATTATTTGGGTTTGATACCCCCTTGTCCCCCTTCTTGTGGAGTTTAAATGATGGTGAATGGTCTCTTTAAATGTTGGGCCAGTACCCGTTTACCCATTTTAGTAGGATGTAAGCCATCCCTTCCAAATAGGTGTTCCCTCTGGAATTTCTGCCAATATAGAAATAGCCTTCTCTTGCAGTCCATCTTTTAAACCAGCCACTTAATCTATAAATTTCCTGGTTTATTTTGTTGCTTGCTCTAGGAACTGGTAAAATTCCAGAAATCCAGACTTCGCATCCCCTATTTTTTAATGCTATGCCTACTTCTTCAAAATCCCTCTGTAGGTCTGTTATCTCTCTTTTTCCAACGTCATTTACCCCCACATGTAATACAGTAGTTGGTGTATTAGTGTTATGAAGTAGGCCTGGGAGGAGATTTATTATGTCACCAATGCCAGCCCCGGGAAGTACACTAACAGTTGTGGATTCGTTATGATGCTTACACAAAATACCATCTGTATTTCGTAACATGGAGTCCCCAATAAATAGTAAATCTTTATTTTGCCCTGGGACACAGGTTGAATTTGGCTGCCCTTGGTTATTATTTTGTATGCTTGTGCAAACATTACTTAAAGGGCTAATGTCAGGTTTCTGGTCTGTTGTCTGAGTTGCCATAACATCCTCCTCAAGGACAAGGGCCTGGAATCTGTTTGGGGTTAAAATATTGGATACCCCACCAATGTTCCTTCTACCCCCTTTTTAATGTTTGTTTTCCAGTAACTAATGACCAGTCCCTTTCATTTGCCATTTCCCCATTAAGGGTTTCATTAACAATCTGGTCCCCAGTTTCATGTTTGGTCTCTTCCATGATATCATCCACCATTGAGTCAATATATTGCTCAAGTGAGGAAATCTCGACCTGCACCTGTAGTCTATTTTTGAAGGACACAATCTCCTCCTTGAGTTGCTGTATTTCTATACAGTGGCTGCACACATAATTTGCAGCTTCTTCCCCCCATCTTAAACATCACACACTGAATACACCTCAACATGCTTGCTATTCTTACTCACAGTTATGCAGTTTATTTTCCGATTATCAACTGACAACAGCTGACACAGCCGACATGCGCCAGAATGCGCATGTCTCTGCGCACGTCTCCATGTGCGCCGACTGCGTGCCCCGCTCGCAGTGTGGTCAAGCTATATAGCACTATATGACCCGGAAGGTCTACTGTTTATTTGTTTTAGAAGTCTCCATATCTGAATAAATGAGACATACATGATGCTTTTGACAGAACGGCCACAGCCGTGTATTTATTGAAATACAGCCTTACATTAGAAGCATGGTGTGTGCAGCTCAGGATTGTCAGTGAGTATTTGAGGTATTCAATTCAATCAACCAGTCCATCCCCCTATCCCAAGAGATCACCCATGTGGAGCCACTATTTCTCAGAGGCCATTGCCTCTGGAAGGACAATAGCCTCTGAAGCATGAGGGGCAGCTCTGAGTCATATGACATATGCCTGCTTCCTTTTAGATGATGCTTCACATGCAGGCCAAACCCAAAGAGGCTATCCCATGACCAGAATTTATGGCACTCAGTTGCTGAGGCCTCGCCTCTTGCCAACCTGAAGAAGAACCCATCTGTGTCAGAAGCAAATTCCCCATTACCTCCTTAGTACATACCTTGTGTGACTACCATGGCATCACACTTACATGACTGTGATATGCCTAATACCTACATTAACTTTCTCTCCAGAGAAGACAAATACCTGGAAATCCTCAGGGGAAAAACTCGGACAATTTCTCGTCAATCTCTGATGTTATCCTCCATATTGGGACAGCAGGGGTTCCTATCTACCTCCCTACCAGACTTTTTTAATCTTCTTTTATGAGGGTGGCCTGGCAGGAACCTGTTCCAGAGAACGGGAACCAAATGGACTGGGCTTCAATGTGTTGGCCCCTATATACCTCTGTTTCTTCTCTTCTAGGGCTAGAGTCTCTCCCCACCTTTTGGCACTCCTATGCTCCTAACCTAACCCCTTCCCTTTCGTCCAACCCATCCACCCCGCTGGGTATCCTGACTTGCTCATGTGTCAGGGGAGGTGGTCACAGACAAATGGTCACCTGCTTCAAGGCTCTCTTTTTAGACTTTCCATTTCTTGGTTTAACGCAGAATATCAATGACTGACTTGGTTTCTACAGCTTTTAAATGCATATCAATTTAAATAAAATATTAAAAACAAACGTTATGATTAGTCATGTTTCTTGAGATTGCTAATGTAGTTGGTTGCGTGATTCTGATTCCTGTTCTCTATTTAAGAGTGAAACACAGACCATATTGGTGTTACCACACAAAAACATGTTTGTTTACAGTCCAAGACCAACTTCCATTGCATTTTGCCTGGACCTGAAAAACACCACAGACACAGTCCAGCCACTCACAGTGCAATTGGGGGAGAAGAGATGATTGCACTGTGAGTTACTCCACTGTTTGGGGGTTATCTAATATTCAAGAAATACACAATAAGAGTAGATCAAGGATTGACAAGAAAACAAGGTTGGATATAATTACACCATTACCATGCACTTCAGCTCTACCAAGAAAGGAAGCAGATAAAAAACACAGCAACATCAATGAATTTTAGAGATGGTAAGCAATCATAAAATATGGGGTTTCAACTAGAAATAATATGATGCAAAAAGGGTTGACACTGATCCCTTTAAAGAGAAGTATGCCTCCCTATCAAACTCCAATGTTGCCTGTATTCTTTTCACACAATCTGTGATTAAAAGCTACAGTTTTGATAATCTTTATCCAGTTTGATCTCATTGTCATGTGGACACCTATTGAATTGTTATAACTAGAATTGATATATGCCACTATAAGGATACATCATTTAATTGCCATGTGGGGAATGGAGGAGAAACAGAAGGGGTTGTGGCTCTTTATCTGTTTAAACACATTTTGAAAGCAAAGAAAAGGGAATAGTCCTGACACTGTATAGGGAAACTGTCTAAAGCCCTCTACATAACGATGACAGTAAGCACAGGATTCCACTCTGCAGAGGAAGGTCAGCACAGTAAAAAAAAAGGGATAGAGCCTGAAGTTGCAAGACATTCCTTTTTTTAAATTTATATTAAAAAGATAAGCACTCAGAGATACAAGGCAACAAAGCACAAGTCAATTTGCATACAAAGAAGTCCATCCGTATTGCTGAGAATTCTGGTTACCTGACACATAGAGAAGATACATTCAGTGTACTGTTCCAAATGCACATAGAGAGACTCCATTTAAAAAAAAGAAATTAAGAGACTTAGCTCACCCAGTACATCAGGCTTACTTGTTGGTGTGGTGTGGTCGTTATCCATACACAATCTCTGCTATGGACTGAGATAAATCCAAGTGGCAAGAGACCGAAACTCGAACAACCTCAACTTTGTGAGTACTTTCTCCAGTCCAGTGGTAGCCTTGATACACAACACTATTCAGCCTGACAAACGAACCATGTGCCAGCTGTCAGTCACTAAGTGCATACTTTATACAGTATGCGCTCATTCATAGCTCAGTCAGTGGTTGGCCATGGTGGTGAGAGGTGGGCTGTGCCAGTTGCTGGCTGGGTTATGGGATGGGGAAGCTGGAAGGTATGGCATTGCTGGGTGGGGGAGTTCACTAGACCACCAGGTAATTGCAATTTCACTGCACATAGGATCAGGGCTGGGAAAGTGTAATAATGGGAGATTGAGGCTTGGGGGTTTGGAGTCCACTAGACCATCAGGTATTACTGACTTTCACTGAATGGGGTATTGGGACTGGGGGGGCACTAGACCACCAGGGCATTTTATTACTTCACATAATGGTCATCAGGGATCAGGGTGGGAGGGGCACTAGACTAACAGGGCACTTTATTAATGTACAAAATGGTGACCAGCAATCAGGGCTTGGGGGTGGCATTTTACTACAGGGGGGATTGGGACCATGCATTACATTGGCACATCACCAAGGAGATAACTAAGTACACTTAAACCAGCTCCTGGCTGATCTAATGGTACTTAGACAGTTGTCCTCTGGAAGAGATTTTAGAATACTAATTTAGGGGATGTAGCAGCTTGCATCTGCCACAAGCCCCCTAGTGCCATGCCACAGCCTATTTTATGGTGCAAGTCTGGTGCAAGCCCCCTTTGCTGCAAGCAGCATTGTGTTTCTCACAGGCTGCTTTTGAGAATAGCTCCAGGTGCATTTTTTGACTCAAGGTGGCACTTGCATCATTTATGTTTGATGCAGGCACCTTGTGTCATTCTAAGTGCTTTGAGAACTGGGCCCACCTAGTTTCAGATTTCTAGCTCTAAAGGTGCCTGAGTTACATGCAGAAAAAATATTCATGACATTTCCAACAAAAAACTTAAATGATAGACTGTGAGCACCTATAATTTTGAGCAGATATGCCCTAATATCAACATATTCAGCACACTATTAGAGCACCCATCAACATGTAATCATTTCAAATTTCGTATATCTAGCATAATTGTCAACTGAGGTACAACCAATTTAATACATTTCAAAAAATCCACAAACTTCTGCAGAAATTTACAAAATTTTACTGAATTCTGTCAAAATTTCATAAATTCTGAATTTTCTCATTTTGCACAGCTGTAATGATGAGGCACATGGTGCTTGTGCTGAGTACCTTTAGGACTTGGAAGTGCATTAACCGCAGATAACACTTCTGGAGTGTATTGATGGGCTTATGAAATGGTTCCATACTAAAAAAAATGTGATCCCTTTACAAAAAAATTAAAATAAAACACACAAAACAATTACAGTTATACTGTATTTCACTTAAAAAGAATAATCCCTTTTTTATATTTTTGCCAATATGTGGTGCTGTTGCTGAGCAGTTTATGTTAATTTTTTAATTCTGTTTTGAAAACATTAATTTCATTTTATTTATTTTCTATTATCTTTTTATCTCCTCTCCTGTGCCAGCATAGTCAGCTTCTCCTTTGGGCGGCCAAGACCTGCTGCCATGATCCTCTTGTCTGCCGACCTCTGCCCTCATCTTGCCGTCCGGCTAACCCGACTATACACTTGTCGGGGACCCCCTTCTACCCATGGAAGGTGACCGGAAGGGGAGGCTTTCCAGTGCACTTTCTTCATTCTTCTCCGGAACAGCAAGTGTGCAGCATGGGGCATACTCGGGCTACCATGGTGACGGGAGGATGGGCCAACATCATCCAGTGGCTAGGCAGCCATTTTCCTTGTTTCTGTTCTCCTGCCACTTTGGATGTATGCTGTAGCATCCAGGCAGATTACACATGTGGCGTGTGGTCACCCATGTGGCAAAACACAATGCCAAACTTGACCACCTGGAGCCATCAAAGGGCGGTGCATGCACGACCATCCCCCCCAGGAGAAGCATGTCTGGAGGATGCCCTTGAGCCCTTCCTGCCAGCCTCTGCTCCTGTCTCCCCAGGCTTGTGACGTGAATCTG
Source organism: Neoceratodus forsteri (assembly GCA_016271365.2). Taxonomy (NCBI): domain Eukaryota; kingdom Metazoa; phylum Chordata; order Ceratodontiformes; family Ceratodontidae; genus Neoceratodus; species Neoceratodus forsteri. Next base: position 365,828,845 of record CM028131.1, on the reverse strand, counting down.
GGTTGTCAGCATGCCAGGTGATCCTCTATCATCTGGCGCCACAGGGCAGACTCATTTCATTTTTAAATAATTACCTCCCTGACATTGTTTATGGCTGCATTCATTTGTGTCTTTATCCTGCTTTAGGGAGAGTGATAGAAACAGAGCAGGCAAAAAAATACCTCTGCCAACCAAAATAGAGAGAGCAATTCAAAGACCAGAGGCTTTGTGCTGCTGGGCTGTCATAGTAACAGCAAAACCGTGCACAGGTGTTAAACAGCACTGGTCATGAGTGGCAACATATTTCAGTAAATGAAAAGTTTTATGGGACTTTTTAAAAGAATTTGTTTTAAGTTGCACACTGTTCATTCAAATGCTGCCACATGACAGTGCTCAATAACAGGGGAGCAGGTAAAAGCATGCTTTAGCATGATAATGCAACCACCTGTACTTTATTTCATTGACCGCGGGAAGTAGCAGAACTTCAGGAGAGCCAACTAGAAGTGTAGTTGGGATTTTCTGTGGGTGCATGCTGCATACAACTATTGATTTCAGTATTTCAAGACAATGGGGTTTCAAAGTCATTGAGCTATGACAGAGCAGAGGGAGACCAGATTGCCCAAGCGGATCATATTTCATGAGCTGGCACTGATAAGGCAAATGAGAGTATGAATTACAGGCCTAGAAGAAAGAATGCCATTAAATGAAAATGCAATGGCGATTACATTTGTTTCACAACATATAGGATAGTGCATGAGAGCCCATACTCAACAATGCTATTCTTATACAGAGTGGTTTCCATGATGATCGCTCTACCATCATGGAAATCACGAGGTATAAGAATAGTGATGTTGTATATTTGGGCTCTCATATACTATTCTGTTTAGTGTTTGGTCTCAAAATTCAACATCGCTTACTTCTGGATGTTAGATGAGTCAGTTTTTGCCATTCACCAGTAGTGCTTCTCCGCCATCTGCCTACCCACCACCTCACGCATGTGATGCTTGAAATGGCTAACTCACCAATGAACCACACTGCTGGGGACTCCTGTACTGTGATGTAGCTACTAAAGTAGAATGAAAAGTTGTTCTTCTTTAGTAGCTACATCACTACTGCAGCAGAACAACTTTTTCCAGTGTATGGATGTCCTATACTCAACAACATTCCACCATACACTATATCATTATTGAATGTTACTTATACTGTATGCTAAGTGGTTACTGTAAAGTGAGTTTTAAAAACATTGTCATATAAATACTTTTTAGGAAGATAGATCAAATCATTTAGTGTACAACAGTTTACCTAACAAACATGGCTGATAGAAATGTGTTTTAAGCCATCCTACTGGTGCAGCAGTAGTGCTACCGCTTGCAATGCCAATGACCCTAGTTTGGGAATGAGCCCGGTAAGCGGGAGGGTGGGCTGGTGGGAGGAGGATCGAGCATCCAGTGAACTGCTCTCCCCCTCCACAGGGAGGGATTACCAGTGCCCGAGCCACCCCTTTCAGTAGCTGGAGGTGTGACAACTGGGACTCACTATGGGCGGTGTGTCAGATGTTTGATATGCCACCCCAAAATCATTGCACACCAGGTCTCCCTGGGAGAAAAATAGGAAAAACAGAAGGCTCCAACCACCACAAGATGATGTCTTCCTGATGCCACAGATGCCCCACGCCATGGATCCCATGCCGCTGACTGGGCTTTTGTTCCTGCTGTTCCTTTCAGTATCTGTTGGGGGGAAGATGGGGGACACCCCCAATGGCCCCACCCCTTGGGAGTAAACCGGGGTCTTTGGGATTAAGGTAAGTCCTGGGGTGGGTAGCTGCGGCTGAGCATGTAATCAGACTGATGGGGGCCAGCTGAACAAGGAGAAAAAGCATACTAAAAAGCAAAAAAAAAAAATTTCTAGCAAGCATGGCTATGTGGCTGCGTTGTGTCCTGCTTGCCGGAATGGTTCCCAACCTGGTCGTTGTTTACTCTTATGGCACTGGGTTCTGAACTCCTCTTGGCCAATCAGGATGCAGAAAATTCCCTACCCAATTTATAAAAAGACTGACAACAATGTTGCATGATATGAAAGAGTATCATATCTCCAGTATCATATAACATGGGAACAAAACCAGGCATTGAAAAACTTAAAATAATGGCACCACTATAATGATTAAGCCAGCAGATAAAGGGGGTGACATATTTCTACAGGATACACAACAATATGGAGAGATATGTGATCATTTACTAAATGTTACCCAAATCTATAGTTTGCTGAAACACAATTCAACAGAAGACATCAAGAAGCAAATTCGAGACTTAAAGAGAATGTCCACAATTGGCTGGTTGACAGATTGGGAGAGTGAGCCTGTTTCCTCTACTTGCAGTTGTTCATGAATGTTTGGTTTCTTGAATGGTTATTGCACTTCTCCACGTTGTCAGCCTTCCTGTCTATGGCAGGCTGGGGCTTGTTCTGCTGTTTATTTGTGTTGGCTCTGTATATTGTTGTTTTTATATTTGTTTTGAATTTTCACATACTTTGTTCTAAATTTTATTGTAATTGTATTGGTACTTTTTCCCTGTTCTGAACTTCACTGTAATAGTATGTTACTGTATTGTTCTACTGTAGTGCTTCTTTGCTTGTTCCACCAGGTGCCTACTGTTACATGCCTTCTTTTGTTCTCTTCCATGTCATACCTGTAAAAAGGCGTTCAGGTGCCTGTTGTATCTAACTGGGAAACAAAACTGACTAAATACATAAATATGTGCAGCACCAAAGGATACCTGTTTTTTCACAGCATCCATAAAATTCACGAAAAAACAGAACAAGCCTTCAGGTAGGCCCACAGTATTAGGCATTGAAATGATGCTAGCCTATACTCTGTTAACAACCTCCATCTCCAGCCTTTGACTGCAAGCATGGATGACTACAAGCATATTCACCTATTTAGGGATCCAAAAGTCAGAGTTAACCCTATAAAAGATATCAGTCTCAATGACACCCTGCTGCATTTTGTACTAGTCACATGTGACATAAAGGACCTATATAACATGATCCCCCTTACAGAGGGAATTGAGGAAGTGGGCAGATGCTAGATAAAAGATCAGCAGATTTACATCTCCTACCTGTCTACTACAGGAGCTTACAGGCATAGCACTGCAATTTTCTTTTTAATTTGATAATAAATACTGTGAGCAGACCAAAGGAACTCCCATGGGCAGCACAGTGGCTACTGGATTTGCCATCTCTTCTGTGTTTGTCTTTAAAAAGGAACACACTGGAGGGGAGAGGAAGGTGGCTGGCTAAGGTGGTCACTATTTACAAAAGTTCGTGACAACACTAGAAGAGAAGTGGAAGATACAGCTCTTGTTATGGGTATCCAGTCTGAGTTCAATACTTATGGCAATAACCGATAAAGGCATGAGTAAACTCATTTCATCTGGTGAAGGCACAGTTTGGGCCAGCAACAAGCCCTGATGGTCAGAGGAAAGCCAGAGCTGCTGCAGCTTGATAGCTCCATTTCAGCAGCTGTTTCCTCGGTCTCCCCAGGTCCCTCAATGTCTGAACCACATCTGGAGCAGCATTTGCAGTCACCGTTAAAACTCATTTTGGCACTCTGAGTGAGTCGAGTAATGCAGAATCCCTTTGATGCAGGGATGGCAGAACCAGCTGCAACAGCCATTTCTACAGATGGACACCACACATGATTTCTGGTGTGAAAAGGAACCCACAAAGGAAGCTAACACAAGTTAGCTCACCTGGCATTAAGTTGATAAAAGTAGATATGGATGAGCTACTAGAGAGGATAATAAGTACTACACCTGAGCAAAACATTATTCTCTGGGTAGTGTGAGGAAATCCATTGTTTAGATTCTGAAATTGATAAAAAAGATGGATAGGAGATTTGAAGCAATACATCATAAAGTTGACTTCCTACAGCAAAGATAAAAACTATTAAGGGCACAGTAAATTCAGTTTCCAATCAGGTCACAGCTGATACAGAGAACATTGATGCGATTTCCAATAAAGTAAAAGGCGAGGAGGCCACCCGTGACAGACTTGTTAAGGACAATTACAATTTTAGTGGAAAAGTGGAAATGTTGGAGGAACAGGTTCGATATTGGAACCTGAGGGTTTTGGGATTATCAGGGAAAGTTGATACAGAGCACAAAAATGTACATGATCCGATTAAGAATATTCTGTAGAAGTCTTTGATTTTACCTGTGGATAACCTACCATTCATTACCAAGGTATTTAGAGTAGCCAAAAGGGACAGAAGCAGCTGTTTTCATAAGGTCAGACACCTGGCAACTGGGATTTAATGCCAAAAAGTGCAAGGTGCTGCATTTTGGGATGAAGAACCCAAGGAGGAGTTACCAGCTGGGGGGAGTGCAGCTAGCCCAGACAGAGGAGGAGAAGGATCTGGGTGTGCTCATTACAGGGTCATTGAACAACTCGGCACAATGTAGGAAGGCAGCTGCAAAGGCCAACAAAATGCTGGGTTGTATTGCAAGGGGTATATCCTCGAGGAGGGAGGAGGTGATTCTGCCACTGTATAGGTCATTAGTTAGACCACACCTGGAGTACTGCGTGCAGTACTGGCGCCCGTATATGAAGATGGACATTAAGTTACTGGAAGGGGTGCAGCACAGGGTGACAAAGATGATCAAGGGGCTGGGGGACTCATCATATGAGAGGAGGTTGAAGGAGTTGAACATGTACTTACTGGAGGAGAGGAGGGACAGGGGTGACATGATTGAAACCTTTAAATACATGAAAGGAATAAACAAGATGGGTACAGAGGGGCTGTTCAAAGTAAGGGAGGGGAGGGCCACCAGGGGACATGATATGAGACTGGAGGGAGGAAGGTTCAGGAGGGAGATGGGGAGACACTTTTTTACAGAGAGGGTGGTGGCTGGGTGGAATGCGTTACCTGCAGAAGTGGTATCCAGTAGAACAGTGGACTGCTTCAAAAGGGGATGGGACAGGACAAGGGGGAGGGTTAATGAAGGGGAAGGATGGAAGGGAGGGGCAGCTGCAGAATAAGGGGTGCTAGCTGCACATTCGAGCAGACTTGATAGACCTCTAGGCTTTAATCTGCTGGCAAATTTTGTATGTTCGTACGTATATACAGAAACTATCAACAACAGACCCAGATGCAAAGATAACAATTTTCACTGCTCTAGCATTTGAAACTGACTGAGATCGAATTGTGACACTGTCTAGAGTTAAAGAGACACTGTTTTATAAGCAACATCAATTCTGTGTATTTGCAGATCTCACATTCTCAATGCAACAAAGGCAAAGGAAATGGTTGTTAATGAGACACGATACTTTAGAGTTGGGTGCTCAATTTCAACTGCTATCAGCAGCAAAGGTTTGAATAAGTCATATCAATAAGCAGTTCATCCTTTTTGAGCCAAACCAAGTAGATGTTCTTCTGTGGGCCCAATATGAGCTAGATTCCAAAGGTGAGGTTGAATCTCCAGTTGCTTTGAACATGAAATGTCCCTTATGGTTGAAGCAGCTGAAGCAGTCGCTTAAGTAATAACAGAATGTTTCAATATTCATCTGGTAACCATCTCAATTATCTAAATTATGACAATTTTTTTTTCAGTTTTAGTTGTATGCTATTTGTATTCTGTGATGGAAGAGTAGTATACATAATTAATGGATTTATCACAGATGACCTTTTGTTACATATATCACATCCGGCTGAGTCTATACCAGCACTACTAGAAATTATACAGCGTTTCAGTGAAGTTTCCAATTACAAACTAAATGTGGAGAAACCGGTGGTATTCCCTCTTAATAACAGAACTTTCAAACATGAAGTAGCCGCCTTAGGGATTTTTTGGAAAACTGAAAATATAAAGTATCTAGGGCTTACCCTCACTAGGAATCCGGCCCGTACTCAACAGTTAAATTTAGATTCCCTGATTCATGTTATCGAATTAGATTTAAAGAGATGGGCAATGCTTCCACTCTCTTTATGGGGGAAAATTAATTTAATCAAAATGAATGTTTTTCCCCGTTTGTTTTACCCTCTAAACATGTTAAACATTTGGCTCCCTTTAACATGGTTTAAGAGAATCCATGGGACAATTTCCAATTTTATCTGGAATGGCAAAAGATCTAGAATGGCTTACCATAAATTAGCTGCTCCTAAAGTAGTTGGAGGTCTAAGACTCCCCCATTTTGGTCTTTATTACTGGGCTAGCCATGCTAACAAATATCTCAGAAGGTTGCAGATAATTGATCCATTGGATCAGAGCATATATGTTCCATTTTTGGTTAAAGTTGGAGCTATCTCTATTAAAGAATGGCTCTTTCCCTAAAGGCTTTGCTGCACATTAACTCCTAGGTTTTCTCCCGCCACTGGAACTCTCCTATCGGCATTTCTGTTAAAACCCATTCGCAGCTGTGTGAGTTCTTAAAATACAGGCATACTAAGGATCTATCATAACCTTTAGGAGGTAATCCCTGTCTCATACTTGATGGTAAACCTCTCAACATCTCCTGGCTTCCACAACTTAGAGATTGTCAACTAACCGAACTAGTCTCGGAGGATGGGCAGTGGCTTTCTTCGGTTGATATTCTGAGTAAATTCCAGCTACAACGCGTGGATACATTTAAAGTGTTTCAATTCCATCACCTATTGTTAAAAGTGATGGGCATAGCTTGCCCGATTAGGCCTAAGGTGCATTTCCAAACGGAACTAGGCCCCCTAGCAGGTACGGCTCATGCTGTATCTAAACTGTACTGCACTTTATATAGTTAGGCATATCCTCAAACTCTTGTAACCGCCAACTTTTGGTCCTCATTGTTTCCCGATAAGAGGTTTGACTGGACATCACTATGGCACAGCTGCCATAAATACATTTCACAAGACAGGCTCAGGCTGATGCAATTTAAACTATTACATAACATTTACTACTCTCCCCAGAAGTTGGCAAGGTTAGGCATTATATCCTCCTCTACATGTATCAGGTGTCACCTGGGGAAGGGTGACCTTCTCCATATTTTCTGGAATTGCCCTAAAGTAGCCCATTATGGTCCACAATCAAACAAAGGGTGGATCCCCTTCTGGGACTAATGATCACTTTACTGTGGAGGTGTGTCTGCTGGGGGATGTCTCAGGTATCCCGGTGCAAAATAGAAAATATCATATGGCTTTAATTTCCGCATCCGTTAAAAAGGTTGTTCCCAAGCATTGGAAAGACACTTCAGAAATCACCTATACAGAGTGGTTACAGGAAATACTCGCCAATCTTAGAATGGAAAGAACCATTGCTAGTCTCCAGAATAAATTACCAAAGTTTAACAACATTTGGGGTCCCTTGTACACTTTATACTCGTTACACTCAGAGGAGAATTTCTTCCTTATCCTAATCGTCGCAGGTGCGGGATAACCTGCTGTGCTCGAATTGGGGTGTATGAGGAGCAGGATGGGTGTAGGTTAGGGAGAGTATGGATCCTGACATTTTCTGTTATATCCATGCATGTTAAATCGACTATGTACCCTTGTCTTGGATATATTCTCTGTATTGAAAAACTTCAATAAAATGTGAATAATTAATGGATTTATAATACATATATAATGATTTAAGGTAGTAAACGGAAGATGGAGTTGTTATATAACCATTTGTACTATTGAAATGCCGACCCAAGTTGTACATTTTCCATTTAAGAATAAAATGGCAAATAATTTCCAGTAAGTTACATATGAAAATGTAGATGATTTAAATCTATTGCTAAATGTTGAAGGACTTGGAGGTTAGATTAAGGGCATATTATCTTTATTATTTGTTATTGAACTTATGCCTTATTTACAATATTTAATGAGGCACACCTAGTTATAAATATCTTATAAAAGGATAACCCCTTTTTTTGTTGTTTGTTCTTCCTCCAGATGTCATGAGCTTGTTATTTGCTCTCAGTTGGTGAGGGTCAGGACTATGAAACTGAACTACACAATACAGTAAGATGATTTTAGACCTGAGGATATAATCCTGGCATTTTAAGAAAATCAATGCAGAGAATAATACAGGTTCATAAGTATGATACCCTAATACATAAACAGAAAAGTACAGCACAGTTAGAAAGAACTGTATTCTCAACCAGAACAGAAGACAAAGTAGTAAGATAACAAAATAAATAAATAAACACTGGGGAGTCCTTCAGGGACATTAAGCATCTAACATGCTATTTATTCATAAACCTCTGATAACAGTCAAAAGGGTGTCTAATTTCAGAGAAAAATAGTGGACACTGAATACTACAAGCCAGAAAGACATCGTAGCAGCTGGCCAATTGTCTGGTGCCCTCCTCCCTCCTGGACCTGGAAGGTATAAAGAGGACCTCCCCTGGGGAGTACAGATGTCATGTCAATGCCATGAGGGGAGGTCCCATAAGGCTGCCCAGAGGAGGTGGCATTCAGAGGAGGGTAGGGAAAGAGGAGTCAAGTGAGCTGTGGGCCAGCAGCTCTCCCTTCTTTCCCTTCCATTCATCGAACTGCAAATAACTCATGTGACAAGATATCAGACAGAGGTAAGGACCTTTTCCTAGGCCTTGCAGTTGGGGGGAAGGGAAGTGCACAGGATGTTTCCTGGCCTTACAAGTAAATGCAGTACTGAAATAGATTAAAGAGCTGCCCCTAGTGCTCAACATATCTATCAGCAGCTACAGTATGAATTTCTGTTTCACATTTATTCTTACTTCACATGGTTTACTGATGGTTTTAAAATGTTAGGGCTATGGATCATTGATCTAAGTGACAGAAACATTCATTAACTATACCACTATCAGTTGACATAAAATTGTTTAAAATAAGGTGACTGGGGCTTGGGAGGAGAGCTGAGGTTGTGGCTGAGGTAGCAGAGGAAAGTACAGCCTACTTGGTTCCCCCTCTTCTGCCTCATGGCTGCATTTTGACCAGCCTTTCCTCCACTATTTGTACCGCTGGGATCCCCCTGAGGAATGGCTGCAGCAGCTGCTGCAGATTAGGGCCCCAGGCTCGGATACCACCAGGGGCTGATGTAGCATTGTACCAGGCATATTCCCCTTTATTTTCCGGCAGCTGAGGGGATGATTCCCCAGTCAGCACTGGCTGAGTACAGGACCACTGGCAGCGGGGCTTCACCGTGCTGAGCTTGCAGCAGGAGAGGTGGATCGCCCGTTTTGGCTTAAGCAGGGAAAATCCCCTGCCTCTCCTGTATTGGTCACATCATGGACCTCGTACAGCACTGGCACAGCTTCTTTTAAATATAATAGTAATAACATTCAAAGGTCAGAAATAAATAGAATGTGGCAATGACCCAGGAGGTACAACAATCATCAGGCCCACACTAGGGTGGCCCCAAGAATTAGGGGCAACAGTGTGGGAGGTCTGCATGAAGGCTACATATCCTCCTGGCAGCACACGCTGCTCCTAAAAAGGTGGTGATTTATTTCAATAAATGCATGGCTGCAACCATTTCCTCCAAGACCCGTGTTGTGTGGTTATTTCAGGGGAAGGGAAAGTGGAGGGCTACCAGACAAAGGCCAAATAGATCTATAGATTGCAATACCACAGGCTGTATGTATGTAATCCAGTGCCAGTGTAACCATTTGTATGTGGGAAAAACACAGAAAGCATTAAAAATGAGGATACTTGAACTCTTGACTCTGAGACTGGAAGACCAGACGGCTGTGGGTTCTAGCTCACACCAGGAATTTGGGGTAAATCTCAGTACTGACACCACAGTGCACCTCAAGCGGGGGGGAGGGGGAAGGGCTGCACTCCTGAGGTGCTGTCTTTCATATGAGGTGTTAAACTGATGTCCCATTTTCCTGGTCTGGTGGTTGCTTAGGTGCATGTTAAAGATTCCATGGCACTTCTCAAAAAGACTATGGGAATTTTCTCCATTAAATAAAATACCACAAACAGCTTAATTTGTTTCATTTTATCAGTTTGCATCAATCCCCACCCCTTCCCCTGGGATGAGGCTGAAAATAGGCAGAGCTGCCTAACATTCTTTTTCCAGTCAACAAAAACTACATGCATACATACATACATACAAACATACATAAATAAATAAATACATACATACAAGTGCCTTTAAAACATACAGCACACGTCATCCTCTGTAGATAGCATTTTAAAGAAAGAAGCCACATAGGAGCTTCTCTACAGTTTGGAGGAATTGAGGTGATAGATCTATCTTCCAGGGGAGGAAATGTCAACAAATTAGTTTAAAGGGCAGAAACAAGGAGTATATTTAACCTGGGTACTTTGGACAAATCAAAAGGGTTAAATGAGGACTGGAAGTTGAGTTGTCTGGTGTGTTACCAGAAACAGCAAAACAGGGATTTTTTATGGATAGAAACATTTTTTAGGGATAAAAGAATTTATTTCAGTATATGGCTCAGCATTATGTAGCTATGACAGTCACTACTGATCATAACTGTATTAGCTTTATGTTTGTGTGAAAATTATACATTGAACTTTAAATAGCTTTCCAATTCGGTATCAGCACCCCTCTTTATTTTGCTTTCTATCCACATTTAAACAGCCACATTCCCCAACCCCTTCCCTTCCCCCTTCCATACACAGCCATATACCTATTCCATTTATAAAAATTCAAAAAGGTGTTCACATTACACTGAGACCAGATTAGATAAAGATTGTCAGCACTGCAGATTTAATTTGCAGACAGCATGAAAAGAATAAAGGCAACATTGGGGTCAGTCAGGGAGAAATATATCCATTTAAAAATATGTATACCTTGCAGGGGTTAAACTGCACTGAGAGAAAGTGATATTTCTAACATTGGTTCCTAGTTGCATAATTGCGCAACACTAGAGAAAGGAATGTGTGTGTGGCTGTAAGGAAATTCCTCAGACGCTTTGATCAGTGAGCCTGTAGCTTAATGGTTAGAGTGCTGGAACGGCATACCAGAGATCTGAGGTTCGAATCCCAGTAGGCCACACTTTTCCTTTCTCATTTCCATCCTTGATTTAAAAATATGTATACCTTGCAGGGGTTAAACTGCACTGAGAGAAAGTGATATTTCTAACATTGGTTCCTAGTTGCATAATTGCGCAACACTAGAGAAAGGAATGTGTGTGTGGCTGTAAGGAAATTCCTCAGATGCTTTGATCAGTGAGCCTGTAGCTTAATGGTTAGAGTGCTGGAACGGCATACCAGAGATCTGAGGTTCGAATCCCAGTAGGCCACACTTTTCCTTTCTCATTTCCATCCTTGATTTAAAAATATGTATATCTTGCAGGGGTTAAACTGCACTAAGAGAAAGTGATATTTCTAACATTGGTTCCTAGTTGCATAATTGCACAACACTAGAGAAAGGAATGTGTGTGTGGCTGTAAGGAAATTCCTCAGACACTTTGATCAGTGAGCCTGTAGCTTAATGGTTAGAGTGCTGGAATGGCATACCAGAGATCTGAGGTTCGAATCCCAGTAGGCCACACTTTTCCTTTCTCATTTCCATCCTTGATTTAAAATATGTATACCTTGCAGGGGTTAAACTGCACTGAGAGAAAGTGATATTTCTAACATTGGTTCCTAGTTGCATAATTGCGCAACACTAGAGAAAAGAATGTGTGTGTGGCTGTAAGGAAATTCCTCAGACGCTTTGATCAGTGAGCCTGTAGCTTAATGGTTAGAGTGCTGGAATGGCATACCAGAGATCTGAGGTTCGAATCCCAGTAGGCCACACTTTTCCTTTCTCATTTCCATCCTTGATTTATCCATTTAATAATTAATTTAAATTGGTATGCAATTACAAGTTGTAAAAACAACACTTCAGTCATTGATATTCCAGGATAATCCAGGGAAAGAACTGACTGTATGCAACACACCTCTGGTAATGCAAGGTTTAGTGCAGTGAATCCCAATACTCTGCCTCCATGAGCTTCTGCAGTACATATTCTGTGGAGAGAGGGTAGAGGCATGATGTTCTAGTAGGGTGTCTAGCAACACAAGAGGATGCAATCATCTGAGTGCTCCCAAGTAGTGATGACATCAGCAGTGATGTCAGTGCTCCTGTTGCTTGATTGACTGTGCATGTAAAGGGACAGGGCCACACCAACTTCTATGCTGCCAATGGATCCTTGTAAAGGAGAGAGAGAGAGCAAGTAGGAGCATTTGAGCTGTATAACTCTGTTTTAACATAAAATTGAGAGATAAGGAACAACTACCATGCAGATTTAGCCAGTAAAACAAATTTTAAACATATTTTTTCCAGAAGAAGTCAGAGTAAGGCTAACATATTAGCATGGAAATAGAAAGAAACAACTGTAAGCAGACTGAGATTACAGTCTGGTCAGTTACAGTAAATGAAAAAACAAACAGAAAAAACAATACAGTCATGAGCACTTGTTTGTGGTGGTATGGGATTTGATTCAGTGGCAGCACTAAGGATATTTCCTAGCTCTTAGCTCCTAGCTCTGCGAAACTGTTAGATATCTCATGCCAAGTTATTGTAAGATTGTACCACTCATGTTCTCCAGGTTACTTGAGTAGCATCTCACCTGTTAGCTTTCTGTTGCACTGTATAGCTTTCTAAATCTTTATATTGCATCCAAAGAGATAGCATTATGAAGCACTGTATGTACTACAGAACCTTTGTATTCATAGACTACTTAAGTGCACTCTGATTTACTGTTTATTCTAAATACCCATGTCTTGTACCTTCAGTTTCATTGTAAGCACCATCTTTATGGCCTGGGCCATGCCTGAAAACAGTCCCTGGAATCAGTGTACCTACCCGGTTAACAAATAAATAAATAAAATAAATAAATGACAAATAGTGTTAAAAACAAGAAACAGTAAAGTGTCCTCTACTTTTATACTTAGGTGGCGATATAAAAGGCAGCATGAAACTAAGACCATAACTGAAGAAAACGGTATGCAGAAAGTCTGGTTATTACGTACAATAAATCTAAAACTGAGTTGTTATAGTAAAAGACTCTGTAATTACTGAGTCCATGATTTCATTATATATTGTTAAAATTAAACTGCAGATTGTGCCCCCTGAAGAAGCCTAAGTGGCAAAATGTTGTAACTGTGTTTGAATAAGTAAAGCATATATTGCTGCATTTTAAGCATGTGGTTGCATACTTCAGAGCTGAAAGAGCCCCATTCCCATTTTTAGAGCTGCAGTGTGTTGAGTCCTGCAGACCTTTTGCTTTGAGAAAAGGACTCAGCACATTCCTTCTGACCAAACGACATGCTAGAGTTGTACCACAGTCGCCTCCGTATCCATGGAGCACCCCGCTTGTTGTCCCCAGTTGCACTGCACTATTTTTCAGCTGATCGTGACACTGGGGGATTGGGCACCCCCAGTGTCACTCTTGTGTTTCAGGGGTGGTGGTGGGTGCTGAAAGGGATGGTCAGGTGGGGGGGATATTTATAATTTAAAAGAAAAAATCAGCAGGTCACAGAGGAACACGGCACACTCCAGTGTGTCCAAGATGGCTGCCACACTCTATTGCCACAATTTTTTTAAATGAAGTTATACATAAAACACCACCCTGCCTCCCTCTTAGCAACCCCCCCCCCAGAAACAACATAATAGTGACACTGGGGGTGCTCAATCCCCATGTTGTGATCACGCTTATTTTGTGACCCCCCGTCCACTACCCTGATGAACATTTTTTTTTTAAATCAGCCACCTGACCCTCCCTCTCAGCACCCACCACACCATTCCCCCCCAAGATATGTAATACTGACAGTGGGGGGTGCCCAATCACCCAATGCAAGAATACTCATTTTTTTTATACTTGTAAAAATAAAACTGTCCATCAATGTGTTTTGCAACTGTTAGACTCCCCCTACCCAACCCTTCCACTCAGCAGCCACCCTCCTGCATCCCCGCCAAGCCCTTACTTACCAGTTAGGGGTCCAATGCCATAATCCTCTCTTGACTGCAGACATGTCTTCACTTTTGAAAGTTGGACTGTGAACTGAAGAAATCAGGTATGCTGTTCAATGTATTTCAATGGAGGTTTGAATTTAGTAGCATAACCTAAGCATTTTTACATATTTTTGGCCCAGATTTTCAACATGCCTTCTTTGGGACCTCACCTCATGAAGAATTGCACTGTCATTAGGCAGATCTGTCCTGAAAGGTGATTTTGTGGTCCCTGTGCAAAATCACCTTTTGGGCAGTAGTTGAAAATGTTCTCTTCCTTGTTCAAGAGGTGGGGCCATAAGAAGACTATGTTGAAAAGTTGGTGTAAAAATATTAAAAACCAAAAAGTTATGAGCCTACGTTGAATTTTATAAATGCTGGCTCATAACTTTGGTCATTTTCAATATTTTTCTGCCAAATTCATAACATAGTCATATCTTTATAGCACCTCATGAGTGTGACAGCTGTCATTTTTCAAATCCTGCCCAAAATGTTTTTTTTTTTTACTTACTAAAAGGTGATTTTGCAGTCCTTGTGAGAAATCATCATTTGGGCAGGAATTGAAAATGTTCTCTGCCCTTGTTCATGAGGTGGGATAATAAGAAGGCTATGTTGAAAATTTGGTATAAAAATATTAAAAAAAACAACCAAGTTATGAGCATACTTGCAGGCTATAACTTTGGTAATTTTCAATATTTTCCCCAAATTTACAACATAGCCATATCTTTACAGTATCTCATGAGTGTGACACCTGTCATTTTTCAAATCCTGGACAAAATGATTTTTTACATACCGAAAGGTGATGTTGTGGTCCTTGTGCAAAATCACCTTTTGGACAGGAGTTGTAAACTTTATCTTTCCTTGTTCATGAGCTGGGGTGATAAGAAGGCTATGTTGAAAACTTGGTGTAAAAATATTTGAAAAAACAGGCAAGTTATGAGCCTATATTGACTTTGGTGTGAAAATATTAAGAAACAACCAAGTAATGAGCCTACGTTGACATTTGCGAAAGCAGGCTCATAACTTTGGTAATTTTCAATATTTTTCCCCCAAATTCACAACATAGCTATATGTTTACAGCACCTCATGAGTGTGAGTGCTGTCATTTTTCAAATCCTGGCCAAAATGTTTTTTTTTTGTTTTTTTTACATCCTGCAAAGTGATTTTGCAGTCCCTCTGCGAAATCACCTTTTGGGCAGGAGTTACAATTTTCCCTGTCCTTGTTCATGAGGTGGGGTCATAAGAAGGCTATATTGAAAATTTGGTGTAAAAATATTAAAAAAAACAAGTTATGAGCCTACATTTACTTTGATTTAAAAATATAAAAAAAAAACAACCTAGTTATGAGCCTATGTTAACTTTTGTGAACATAGGCTTGTAACTTTGGTAAGTTTCAATATGTTTAACCCAAATTTGCATCATAGCCATATCTTTACAGCACCTCATGAATGCGACAGCTGTAATTTTTAAATCCTGGCCAAAATGTTTTTTCACATCTCAAAAGGTGATTTTGTGGTCCCTGCACGACATCACCTTTAGGCCAGGAGATAAACATTTGTACTACAATAAGGCTGTTTTCTGCAACTTGATTATGTGTTTTTGCAGTGTTTCTGGTGCCTGATCTTGATGTGGTGTGTGCTCAATTTGAACTCGTGAATTCTGTATTGTGGTCTACACCACCATTGAACTTGATTGCAACCTGCCCCCTCTCTACAAATAAAATAAATAAATAAATGTTCTACTCCCCACCAAATTTCTGTGAGTGCCACTAATTTTATTTATTTATTTATTTATTGAAAATGTTTCACCAGGAAAGGCACACTGAGCAAAAAGATGCTCATCTCATGGTGCAACCTGGGGGTGGGGGTTACAGAGGAGGCAGGAATACATACAATAGTTGAACTTATAGTAGCATAATATGGAAAATGTACATAGTTGGGAGGGATTACATTTGAACTATTATATAGGCGGTGCAGTTCAGCACACCGCAGGCACAGCAAGTACAGGTTATACAAATCGTGGTTACACAATGAGGTAAACAGTACAGAACATGATCTTAAGGCAAGGTATACAATACAAGGGTACCCATTGAGGCTAAACATGAAATAAATAAGTGCCAGTTACAGAACAGCGGTAGTAGTAGCAGAACTTGAATGTAGTAGCGGAGGTTGAGCTACAGGGAGATGCATAAAGTAGCAAGGAAGGATTTGGAGAGTGAGAAGGGGGAGATGGAGAGTGTAGAAACATAGGTGTATAGGGAGAGGTCAAGGTGAGGGGGAGGGAGTGGGGAAGGGGAGCTTAGGTTGATTGGGAAGGGAAGGAGCAATTACAGTGAGAGAGTAGGTACTAGGGAGGGTATAAGACAGGTAGCATATAAGCCAGACTATTGGCGTGGCCAGGCCGGGCTGGTCAGGTACGGGTGGAGCGGGGAGGTGCCAATGGGAGGGTGGTCAGGGCAGCAAAAGTTAGGTGAAGGAAGTTAGAGAGAGCATAGGAAAGGGAGAGCTTGGATGAAGAATGTCGGACCTGGGTGGGCAGGCCGCTCCAGAGTTTAGGGAAGAGATAAGAGAATGCAGATTGGCCAGTGGGGTCCTTACCAAGTAGGGATGAATAGTAGTCTAGGGTCAGTGGATCTGAGGGCGTGTGAGGGGTGTGGGTGGGAGGTTAGGGCGGATGCTAGATAGGGAGGGAGGGAGCCAAACCAGAAGTTGAGGTGAATTTAGCACAATGAATTAGGCACCGGTTGCTCAGAGAAGGTAGGGACAGGGAACGATAAAGCATGCAGTGATGTGATCGAGGGGGGGCATCAAGGGCAAAGCGGCAAAAAGCATTAAAGAGGGGGTCTAATCTGGCTAGGGTGGTCTGTGCAGCGGAACTGTAAACTACATCACAGTAGTCGAAGGAGGGTATAATCATTTTCTGAACAATTTTGCTTCTGACAGGAAGAGGGAGACTAGTGCGGTTTCTATAGAGGGCACCAAGTTTTGGGTGCAGTTTGGAAATGATGGCATTGACATGAGTGGAAAAGGAGAGGTGGCGGTCAAGCCAAACCCTAAGATACCTGAAGGAGGGTACTTCTTCGAGGACGGTGTTATTTAGGGTGTGGAATCTCAGAAGGGAGGTGAGTTTGGAAAGGTGTTGTCTGGTGCTGAAAGTCATAGAGTTGGTTTTCTTAGCATTTAGGAAGAGTTGGTTGCTATTGAACCAGAGTTGGATTTTGTTGAAGTCAGTTTGAAGTTTGGAAGCGACTTCTTCATGGGTCCGGCCAGAGGTGAAGAGGACTGTGTCGTCTGCATACATGTGTATGGCGGAAGAGGAGCAGGAGTTTGGCAGGTCGTTTAGGAGGATGGAGAAGAGGATGGGGCTGAGAACTGAGCCTTGCAGAACGCCGGAGGTGATAGGGAGGGGGGGAGATGCGGTCAGCTATTTTAGTGGATTGGGTTCTGTTTAGAAGGTAGGCACTGAACCAGTTAATGGCGGATTCAGCTAAACCAGCTTTGGAAAGGCAGGATAGTAGGAGAGAATGGGAAACAGTGTCGAAGGCTTTTGCGAGGTCAATGAAAATAGCGGCAGTGATTAGCCCTTTGTCCATTCCAGTGAGGATGTAGTCTGTGAGTCTGAGCAGGGAGGAGGTAGTGGAGTGGTGTTTTCTGAACCCGGACTGGAAAGGGGTGAAGAAGTTAGTTTCAGCGAGGAAGTGGGAGAGTTGGGATAGCACAAGGTGTTCCTGGAATTTTGCGAGGGTGGGAAGGAGGGAGATGGGGCGGTAGTTGGATGCAGAGGTAGAGTCACCGCCTTTGGGAAGGGGGAGAACAGTGGCATGCTTCCATATGGAGGGGAGTGACTCGGTACTGAAGGATAGATTTAGTAGGGCTGCGAGGGGGGTAGCGATGGCGGGAGCAGATAAGAAGAGGAGTTTGTTGTCAAGACCATCAGGGGATTTGCCTTTGGAGGGGTTTAGGGCACAAAGGGCACCTAAGGTTTCAGAGGGGGAAATGTGTCTAAAGTAGAAGGGGTTCATGCCGGATAGGTGGGGGATGGGAGACTGAGGAGATGGAGTGTTTGCAGGCGGAAGAGCTTCGAGGAGGGCCTGGGCACAGGTAGTGAAATATGAATTAAACTCGGTGGCGACTTCCAGGGGTTCAGAAAGAAGAGTACCTTGGGCAAGGAGAAGAGGTGGAGGGTTAACTGTTTGGAGGGAAAAAAGGGAGCTAATGACTTTCCAGAATTTGGAAGGTCTTTCAAGGTTTACATTAAGTGTGTTATTAAAATATTCAGACTTAGCTAGGCGGGTGGCCTTCATGCACCTATTGCAGAGCATGCGATAGGAGGTATAGTCGCCGGGGAGGAGTGAGGATTTGTGGATTCACCAGGCCTTATCACGGGCTTGTTGGCAAGCAATCAGCTTGGGAGTGATCCAGGGTAGATGGGAACCACGGACTCTAGCCCGGCGTAGGGGGGCGTGTTTGTCCCAGGCGGAGAGAAAGGTATTCTGAAAGTGCATAAGGGCTGAGTCCATATTAGAGTGGTTAGTTGCCCATGGATATGTTGAAAACACACCAACTATTGCTTTTGACTTTCACATATAATATTCTTTTGTTTAACAGAATGCGACGCAGGTTTCATGGTCATCAAACTGCATCAGGCTTGTGAGCGCATTCCTTCTGCTGGGCTTGCACCTCATATTTTCCTGCATTCAGAAGAACATATTTGCCCCTCTGCATTCCCACCTGTCCAGGGTCTCCTCTCCTGGTGCTCCCTTGATCGAATGACCTTCCATTAGTGACCCCCTGCATCTGCCTCCTGCCCTCAGTGGCCCCTGCTTGAGCCCCTTCTTAATGTTTTCTACCTTAAGTCCTCTTGACTTTCCTCTCTTTTCTTCTAACAAGCACCTCCATTCACTCCTGTTACAGGTGCAGCCCATCCTGGGTGTGGGGCAGACCACAGAAATGTTCACTCTAAATACATTTCCCTTCCAAAACATCCCTAGTTCCATGAATTCCTTTCTTTTGCCCTTGGGACCTGTGCATTCTATATTGTTGGCAGCAACAAAGATGATGAGTCTCTTCTTCCCCTAGCTGCATTGCTTGACCTTCAGTAGTAGTCATCTGACCCAGGCACAAGGCTATCAAACCACCTCACTCAAGCTATTATACCTCCCCAAGCTACCATCCTGGGCCAGCAAAGCCCCCACTATGACACCCACTTCCCTATCTATAGCATTCATATGACTATTACCTTTCTGTCCTTCTTCACAACCTTTCCCTTCCTCCTTCCTAACAGGTCAGGTGTCTTACTGTATGTCCAGATTGTACCAGCATCTGTAGCGTGTGCCCTCCCCCCTTAGCATAGACAGCCTGACATTGTAACATTTTTCTGGTGTCCATTGATGATGACACTCCATTATGACCATACCTGTTACCACCCTTCTCCACTCTGCTTTGTCCCCTAGGACTACTACTAGAGATCACTGTCCTGGCTACACTACTCCTTACCCTAACTAGCTATGCCAATTGCCCCCATGCCTATTGCCCATGTCACTTTCCTTGCCTACTCTCAACCTCCTCAGTGTACTGCTCATCTTGCTGCAACCCCCATGATGCCTCCAACTGCCACTCAAACCTGGCAATATATATATTTATTAAGAGTGCCAAACAACCCCCAGTGGTTGCAATTATATCCCCTGGTCCTCCATACACAGCACTTTGTACACTGCAAAGCCCTAGCAGTTTTTACATCATTAAGCATTCCCATCATTATTTAGCCATGTAATATGGTAGTGAATTCTCTATCAAATGTCTTGTTAATTTACTGTACATTGTCACTGCTTGATGATCAATACTGGTATCTAGCATATCATGACCCTCTTAAATTAAGGTTGCTTCTTCCCAAATCCTAACTTTTAATCAAATAATCAAAATTTAGTTTAAACCCTCCCTTTAGACAAGCCCACCTAGAACATGGGGTGTAAAACATTAAGTGAAATACCAGAACAATAAGGCAACACTTCAATGACAACAGAAATCATCCAACATACAAGATATGCCAAAAAAATGTCATCTAATGCAAATGTGTTTCTTGGTGATTCATGAACATGGTGACAGTTGGTAAATATCAAGCAGTTGTTTGAAGGGACACAAGGCCACATACTTTGTCCCCAAACATTGACATGCATGACCCACATGCAAAAACCTACCCACAAATCATGGATGCAAGTGAATAAGTGTGTTAGTTGGTTGTTTAGTTAGGCTATTAAATTAAATAGTTTGATAGTAGCACTACGAGGTACCAGTAGGTCACCAAATTAGGTAACTATTCTTATCCTAGCTAGGTCTTTCTAGGCTAACAAGCTAATCTGACATCTTAGATACCAACTGTCTAACAAACAGTACAGATCACACAAAAAAAGCATACCAGACTATTATACACTGTACCTGTATTGAGTTTTGCCTACACAGAACACAATTAACCAACCACTGAGAAATAATTAGTTGCCCATGGATATGTTGAAAATACACTAACTATTGCTTTTGACTTTCACGTATAATATTATTTTGCTTAACAGAATGCGACTCAGGTTTCTTTCTAAAATAATGATAACCAAGGCAGTAGTACTTAGTCAGGACTGTGAATCAGGAAATCTTTAAAAAAAAGATGTATCCATGAAGCCATCTTTAAATTATGTGCTGGTAGCTGAGCCCATGCTAACACAAATGGATATTCTTGTAATGCCACCCCTAGGAATTTGACGTTGATCCTGTCAAAGCCTAGGTTATTTGCCTTAGGGATGCCTAATGGAGGGGTTATTATAACATTGTCCACAGATTGGTGTCTTGAGAGAGATAGGGCTATAATACTTCATTGACAGCTGATACATTTTACTGCTGCAGTATCTCTGTGGTCAAAGGTCTGATCTCCTGCTTAATATTTTAGTAAAGATATTTGAATAGGGCAAAAACAACTTTGGCTGTCAATGTCCACTGCTGGTCAATTTGCAAGTACCTTTGCCATGTCAGGCTAATTTTGGAACCTATTAGAATGCAAGGTAAACTTTCATAAATCCATCTTTTTTCATATGACCTTGGAAATGACAGCTGCAAAGCTAACAATGATTTGTAATGCAAAAGGGGATTGACAGAGCCAAGGAATATAGAACACAGCGCAGTAAACTAAAGACTTTGTCCAATAAAAGTCTTAAAATGCATCCAAACAGTCATTCATGAAAAACTACACTGAGCTCAAGATATACATGAAGAAAGAAAACGCTTTAATTTCTAAAGTAATCAATACCTCTTAATCTTTCAGTATGCTGGCAGCAAACAATTCCTTCTGCTTCAATAATTCTGCTGAAGAAAATCTGAACTTACTTAAAGTGATTTTATTTGGATGATTATTTCTCCAAAACATGTAAACATGTCCTCTGTCTGTCTACAGTTCATAATTTAGCCAGTTTTGCATCCACAAGGACAGACATTGGAAAATCTAATAGCTCCTCAGTTAAACCTATTTGAAACTTTACAGAAGAAGGCTGTAGTACTGTATGTTTAATGAATGCCCTTCGGTGGAACAAAAAGAGAAGAAAAAGGGTATTAGCTTAAGAAGTAACTACTATATGTAGTTACAATCTAGTTAAATGTAAAAAGTGAATGTCAGAGTGGCCGATTGGTTAGACCACTGTACTGAAAAAACAGGAGTTAACATTTATATATACTATTATAGCCAGCCTGGTAATGCAGTGGTAATGCTAGTGCTCACTACATCAGCAACACAGGTTTGGGGAATAGACTCAGGTCACTCAGAGGCTGGCTAGGAAGACATAGAATCGAGCATCCCCTGGATGGCTCTCCTCTCTTGGTGGTCACCTGGAGAAATCTGGATGGCTGTGCAGCAGGGCTGCATACCGGGAAGTGATCCCACACCCAGACATTGAGGGTGTTTTCACAGGGGTGGAGCCCCCACACTGCATCATTGCATGCATGTGGCTCCTTGGGAGAAAATGGAGGAAAATCACTGATGGTGGTTACAGGATGGCCAGGTGCTCTGCAGGCTGTGGACTGTGACTGCACCTCTGACTGGTCCGTTAGCCAAAGATACCCAGAAATGTCAAGTTATAGGGCTGGGGTGACAGGTCCTCTTGAGGGCAGGTCAGCCATCTGGAGTAGAAAGAAAGGATTGAAAATAAAATACCACCGTAGCCACTGACTATCTATGTGACCTATAGCACACATCTCCCCCCCCCCATGTGATTCATCTCCTTCTGCTGTTAAACTGGACAAAAATAGGACACCAGTGAAAATGAGATGCTGCACCCTAGGTACAGTAGATTATCACAGAATGCACCAAAATGGTGATGTGCACAGCCTTCGACATTCTGTACTTAGAACTTGTAAATGCTGACTTTAGAAGTCAAGTTAAATAGCAAATTGCATGGTTTTCAAGGGCTGCTTGTGCTGTCACCCATATTTGGTGATGGATACAAACAGTAAAGGTGAAGTAATTACTAAGGGCACAAATAATTTATAGCACAATTTCAGACAGATACTGGAAAACAACTTAAAAGCTAAGACACTCATAACTTTGTAGATGAAACATCAAGTAGTATAGTCCAAAATGAACACATTCCACTTGAGGATCATGCTTAATTTAAAATGTATGGAGGCTTTTTGTTGTTGTGGTCTGTATGCAGATCTGAGAAGCTGGAGACTCAGGTCTGAGTCCCACCACTGACCCTGTGCAGGTAACATTATTGCTCTCAAATCTAACTTTATGCTATTTAAATCTCCCTATGTGCATAGCAGCAGCAACAGTCTCACCCTTCTTTCTCCTGTATTATAAAAATAGTTGGGACACAGTTCAAGTAAAAATGCTTTACAAACATGCACTCCTTGCCTGTATTTATTTGATTTATAGCAGCAGTGCATGTTACAGATAATATTTTGACCGATACCTTTGTCTTCAGTTTTTAGAGTGCACTTGTTTTCTGGTCTTCTAAAATGCTCTTGTTTCCCCTGTTCTGCATCTGCTTTAGTATATTTTCTTTACATCAAGCTGAGAACAATGATGAAACCTGAGTCATAGCCATACTAAAAGGAGTGTTTCTTTTTTTTTCAAATCTTAAAAAAAATGTTGAATCAGACTTAAAATGGGGAAATTGGGCATTTTACAAGGCAGAAGAAAAAGGGTACTCTAAAACAGAATAAAAAGATACGGATCAGAAGTTTTGCACCCTAACATGCCCTGCTGCTTATGTAGAATTTTACACAAAAGACACGTAATGCCTAGTTTTCAAGGGAGTTCTGGTAGAAGTTTTGGGAGGGAGAAGACAGTTACAGCACCTGGGTGCTTCTTAAGCAATAAGACACAACAGGGTGCGCGATGTGTTGGGATCATTTCACACTTTATGTCAGTTGAAGCATGGGGCTGAAGGCAGGGTTCTTCTTCCACCCAAGAAGTGCTATTAGCCCAGAACAATGAACACCCTAGAGTACCATATTTATATTGTGAAATGGGTAATACAAATGGGTAATGAGATATTTTCAATAATAAAAAAATCTTTTTTTATAATTAAAAATAAATAATAAATATAAAATAAATTTTAAGATGAAAATTCATCCTATTTGATACCTTTTACTGTTGCTACCAGGGCAGTAGGTAGAGCCAGGGTTGCATATCAGCAGCTGTATTTGTCTGAGTCCAGTAAGAGCAATAGTGAGGGCAAATGTGGCTTCACTGGGGAGTGTGTTGTTGTCAATAGTTTCAGGGAGAAACAGTTCAGTCTGGGTGCTTCAGGAGCTGTGGTAATTGTAATGAGTTGGGCCTGATCAGCAATAGTCACAGAGAAATCCACCCAAGCATTTAAATAAATGTTCAGTGGCTAGAGCTGTGGTCAGTTTGTTGCATCTGGTATTGTGAGCTGGAGTTATGGGGCTCAATTTTCAATCTGCCCAGTAGAGTGATGCAAGCTTTTGTTTGTTGCAGCTTGTGTTAAAGCTGAGTGCAGCAGGGACCCAGCAGCTGATTTTGGAACAGGAAGATCCCCAACGCTAAAAAAAACATATTTGTCACAACCGCACTCATACATGGCACATGGGAGAGGATTGCTGCAAGCTGCAGGATGGTCATGTGGCATGACAGCCAGCAGCAGAGTCCCACTAGCCATGTGCCCAGGTGACTGGCAGGGACTGTGGATGACTGAAGGGGTCGAGTTGACAGGTCTGTGTTTGGGGAAGGGGGTCATCATCTGACAGGCACTGTAGGGGGAGAAGGACTCTGAGGGCATGTATCTGCCACAGTGGGATACTGCTAGCTGCTCTGTGTGACATACAATGTGTTTGCAGGAAACAGGTGGTGTGACGTGTCCAGGTGCTGTGTGGGCATGGGATTCCATAGGTGACAGTTGGTAACAGAGGGGGCACAGGTTCACCTTCCACTCAGCAACTTCTCCAGAAGTGGCACGTTGGCTGTTAGACCAACTCTAGCTGGTGTAAACCTTTGTAAGCCATACACCCTTTGGGAGGATTGGAGACTCCCAAATGAGGGGATGGTGCAACACTGCCATAGTGCAAGCCCCCTTCTGCCGTGGTGCAGTCATGTGCCCACTGCAAGTCCAGCTATTGTAGGTGTTCCCCCAACTGGCACAGGCTGCATTAGAAAATGAGGAATGACACAAGGTGTGCACAGTGAGCCCCTTGCATCATTTCTCTTTGATGCAAGCACCTTGCGTCATTCCCAATGCTTTCAAAATCAGGCCCATAATTTGACATTCAGCAGCTGCTGTGTTAGTTATCAATGTATTGAATCTGGACTAACCAGCAGCTGTTTTACTACCAGCGCTGTGAATGCTGGTCATGTCCCTTTAGAAAACAAGTCCTGATTGTTGAGGTAAAATCAGTAGGACCATGATCCAGTACGTGACTGCGCCACATCAGTTACTAACGAGAGCATGGTCAGCAGGCAGAAGATGTGGGGTAAATGAAAAAAGCAAAGATTACAGTATAGGGTATATAAAAACAGGCTTGCCTGTATGGTACAAAGTTAACTTACCTTTTTTGTCTTTCGTATGTGAAGTAATGCCAGGTCAGCCATGGGAGCTTGCCAGGAACAGATGCATTTTTAACAAATTGATTAACAGCTGAAGTGATGCAGGGCAGTCATGTTTAGTGTGGGCATTGTTTGCCAAGCTGATGGTATAATGATTCTGTAAATGGTTCTAATAGTAAGCAGTTCATGGATCTTGTTCCTGTACCATTGTGCTGTGATACTGGTGCTGGGTTTTGAGGCTTTTAGATTTTGTATTCCCATTTTATAATAACAAATAAAGTCTACATATGTCAATATTTACTGTATATATTTATACATACTGTACATTCACTAATACTGGGTATTACATGACATAAATGTATATTAGTATATATGATACAGTAGCCAGTATTTGTATAGGTTGATCTCGATATAAGACAAAAGAGTATATGAGGAATGCTAGATGGAAGGAGAGTAACTTTCTTTGAAACAATGGGAAAACAATCTGTAAAAAAAGTTTGTAAATGCTAGGTTAGAATAGCTAGTGATGCTTTATGAATTAGATACACTAGTGTGTGTTTTCTAATTTATACACTTCTTAAAATAGTTGTCTGATTGGTTTAACAACACAGACAATAAGGCATCTATAACATTAGACAGAAATAGCCTTCACAAAGGCAGTCTTGCCCACCTTTATTTGGAGCCGAAAGGTTCCAGTCATACCTATTCAAGTTTTGGCATCTCTAGTCACTTCCTGTGAACTGCCCATAGCTCATGAACCTTATAAACATAGCATTAGATTCTTTTGAAAGCTGTTTTCTGCTCAGGGTAGCTGATGTGTTTGCTGAATAATGGTGTCTGAACTATTGCTGTTCACCCAGAATGGGGGTCATTGTAACCCAGTCAGAAGCACAATGATCTCTGTGGAATATCAACGGTAAACAACCAGCTAATAGACAGAATGCTACAAGAATGATATGTCAAAGGGCACTTAAAAATGTGTACTCTTCCAATGAATGATCATGGTAATCATGCATGGCTAAGTCTACTGCTCGATTTACCTCCTCGCTTTGAAGGGTTTATTTAAAAATATACAGCACTGAGTGGGTGTGTTTCATTTTCTGGTTTCTGAGTAACAGGTACATTTTTATAAATATTTTATTGCACATGAATGCACTTTCACTGTTTTATGTTTATAATTCATTTATCCATGCCAAGCTAGCCCAGCTAAGCTTTAACACCTTATTTTCAGTGTAGAATTCTTTTACCATGCCAAGGTAGCCCAGCTAACCTTAATACCTTATTTTCAGTGGGGTTCTGCTTCAACCCATGTGACAGGTGGGTGGCTGAACTGAAGCACAGGGAGGTTTAATGACTTGCTCAAGGTCAGTTGGTGTTCCAGTGGCTCTGGTGGGAGTTATTCCAGGCTTTCCTGGTTCCAAGCCAATATACTAAATACAAGACCACACTACCTTTCAAAATTATTTTCACATGTTATGTAATAATGCACATGAGACAATTCAGTTGATCTAAGTCATAAAACAAGTTCCTACTCAGTGAGAAAAATAAACAAGCAAACTGGAACAAAAATGCTGCATCAGTTGCTGGATCCACGTAAACTAGTGTTGGCTAAAGCACCTGAATGAATAGTTGTAATTGAGCATCTTGAAGAGGGTCTAGTCAAGATCAAAATACGTATTTTCTCCACTAGAGGTCTCTCTTGTAACAGCACTGGTTCTGCTCTGATCAATTAATTGTTTCACTGAATGCAGATACTCCTGTCTTTAATTTACAATGCCACATTTTAAGTGTTACGCTAGGAGAAGATATAATACCCTTTAGCTTGTTCTGTTGCTGATGAATAGATGATAGGTTTGAGAATGAATCATGTTGGATATTTTAATAGGCAAAATAGATAAAGATATTTTGGAAAAGGATTCTAGGCTTCCAACCTTGCAGCCAGAGAATAGTGGCCTTGACTGGGCGAGGAAATATGAGACAGTGAAAGATGCCATTGCTATTAGGAGGCACACTGGAAGGATGCTCTATGCCCTGATCGACCACCTTCATTGTCTTTTTTTTACAGGCCAGCTTTGATGGGGTCTCTTTTTGAAAAACCTCTGTTCTGTTGACGTGCCCTGCTCACTAAAGTTTATCCATGACTGTGATGGGCCTAGAAAACTGGGACAATATGAAATCACAACATTAAATAAAAATAAAAAGCCAAGAAGAGAATAATATTCCACTTGGAAAATTTCTGGCATTTATTCATCTTTAACTAATTACAGCTCTTGCTTACAGCAGGACTGATATATTTTTTAGACTGTCTGCAGGCTTGAGTAAAAGTACTTGCCAGTAGCTATTTAATACATAAGTTGAGAAAATTGCTTTGTTTACAACAAATGCTTAGTATAAATAAACACAAAGGGTGAACTAGCACTGTCTTGCTTTTAGCAGCCAGCACTGTAAATCACACTCAAACTGTCATCATGAGTTGAAACAAGTCTATATATTTAGCACCATGTTTGGATTACCTAATCGGTACAATATGTCTTGTGTTAGTGCATAGGAGACTCTGCCAAGCCAAAATTATTTACAAGTTGCATTTGTCTTTAGGAAATTTGGAAAGCGTATTCAGTTCTGAATAAGGAAAAATAAACATACAAGCTTCAACTGAATTTTTTGATAAACAATAAGCCTATTTGTAAATGACTTATCAGTTATCTATCATGGAGGGCCTTTAATATATGTTCTGCAGAGGTCTGTTTCCAAAACCAAACTGCATCAATTGTACTTCATCAACTGAACATTAAAATGATGGATTTTTCTGCTAGCAATTACACCAGATTATATAACTGCAGAGTAGCCAGCCTTTTAAGAATCATTGATTTAAAGATTTTCAAATTATTGCTTTGTCCATATATTGTATTCTTGCAGAACTTTCTGTGTGGGGCCAAAGATCAAGGGGCATGCAGTATTCTGAGCTGTAATTGTAGGTGGCACAGACCAGGTACAATCCACCTGTTCTGTTGTGCTACTACCTAACTGCGCTTTAACAAACACAGTCTCATACCACGTGAAGATATTCCCTCATGAATGCAGCACAAAAATACTCAGTGACTCAGATGTCAGCCAGTGCCATTGAGAATAGCACCCGCTGACACCATGGTGGGTGCTCACACATGCAGCATTGTGTGGTACTGTGACATTCATGCAGTGCCTGGTGGCATTGCATCTGTGGCACTGGAACACGCTTATTTATTTATTTATTTATTTGCTTTTGTTAACCGGGTTAACACACTAGAGAGCCAAGTGCCTATTTTCAGGTGCCACCTGGGAGGTTTACAAGGTACATACATTCAAGAACAGTAGGAGGAGTCAAAGTTAATGTTCACTAAATAACAGGCATTAACAGGGATTAATAGGTAGCTAACAGCATAAGAGACTACAGGCACAAAACGGAACATGTCTAGATAACTACATAATGGTACATACTGGATGAATTAGGTAGCGAACAGCATAATACATAACAGGTTCAATCAGTGCAAACAGGACTAAAAATAAGTGCCAGTGGGGGGTGGGGGGACTAGGCAGGTAATCAGGAGGAGTAAAAAACTAGAGGGAAGAGACTAGAGGGCCAGGTGTTCTATTGGGACAGGTGGGCAGGGAGTGGGCCCAGTGCAAGGGTGCCAAGTAATAATTAGCTCGACCAGTTACTGGAGGATAAGTGCTTATTAGCGCTGGAGCCAATGCCCCCACCATCAAAAGGCTGGGGGGGAGAGAGTATGGCTCTGCTAGTGAGCTATGAGGCACAGGGACAGGTGGAGGCTGATTTCAGGAAGCCCCAAAGGGAGGCTTTAAAGCTGGGATGGGAGGAGGGGGAACGAGTTAGGGCAGGAAGGGAGTTCCACATTTTTGGAGCATAGGTGGTGAAGGCCCGATCGCCTGCAAGGGTGCGAGTTTTAGGAACCAAGCGATCCAGCGTAGCCCTCGATCTTAAGTGGTAGGATGGGGTGCCAAGTTTGAGGGGAAGGGCGAGGACAGAGGGGCTGGCTGATCTGACAATGTTGTCAATGAAGTTTCTGAGTACAAAGGTGCGGTGCTTCTCCGGAGGAAGCCACTCCAGACGCGTGTAGAGATCACAGCGGTGCGTGAGAGGAGGGGCCGAGAGTGCAAAGCAGCAGATATTGTTGTAAGCCATGTCCCATTTCGAGAGACTGGATTTAGGTACCGGGGAAAGGATACAAGCCCACAGCAGAGTGTTGGAAGGAGGATCCCCCTGGCTAGGGCCACACAAGCAGCTGGGGTATGGCAGCTTTTAGCTCTATAGGCAAGACCGAGCTTACCATTAGCTGCCTTACAAATGTTCCAAATGTGTATGGTAAGATCCAGTTGTGGGTCCAGGGTGACACCCAAATACTTGACAGCAGCCACCATCTGCAGGGGAGAGCCATCAGTCCCACAGATCTGTAAGGGAGCGGGGCAGGTTTTTGTCTTTATCAAGGAACCAAAAAGCATGGCTTGGGTTTTCTTGAGATTCAGGGTATGCTTATGGTCCACTAGCCAGGTTTGAATGTGCTTAAAGTCAGAATTTTGCTGGGAGTTTATTGTAGAGATGTCCTGGGAACTGGCCAGGATGACGAGGTCATCCACATAAAGGGTAGTATGCCCATGAGCAGTGACGGACGGCAGTTCGTTAATGAAAAGTGAGAATAGGGTGGGACCAAGGATGGATCCCTGAGGGACCCCGTAGAGGACTGATGAGGGGTTGGAGAGGGTCCGATTAAAGTTGGTGTACTGCTGCCTCTAGAGAGGTAGTTTGAGAACCAGGCATGGGCAGGGGGGAGAACCCAGGGGATAGAAGCGTGGAGTTGAGGAGGGAGTGATCGACCCAATCAAAGGCCTTGGAGAGATCCATGAAGATAGCTCCAGTAAGATTGCCTTGGTCAGCAGCAGTCCTAATCAACGAGGTGACCACAGCAAGAGTGGTAGATGTGCTGTGCCCTTTCCTAAAGCCGTGTTGTGTGGGGGAGAGGAGTTTGTGGTTCTGGATGTAGTCGGAGAGCTGAGAGGCAACAATCTTTGGGGTTACCCTGTTTTAAGACAGGGATGACCTTGGACACTTTCCATATGTCGGAGATGATCTCAGAGTTTAGGGAGGTATTGAAGATGTGCATGACAGGCCTTGCAAGGAGGCCTGAGCAGTTTCGGTTCAAGGCTGTCGTGCCCCACCCCGCTGTGAGGGGAGAGGCCAACGAGCAGCTTCTGGGTCTCTTTTACTGAAACCTGTTGTAGGTAAAAGGGAGGCCGGGAGGTGACTCCATATTGGGGGGGCTAGGAGACTTGGGGGCAGAGGACTGGGAAGGGGGGCAGACAATTCAGAAAACATGGAGTTAAAGGCATTGGAAATAGTAAGTGGGTTATTGCAGCTGACCTCGCCGATAAGCAAGTCAGTGACCTGTACTGTGGCGGACCCACCAACCGCATTTTTGATATTTTTGCCAGAAGCTCCTCAGGTTGCTTGCAGAGGAAAGCAGGGCAGATTGGCAGAACTCACTCTTAGCTGAGCGGATGGCTCTTTTACACGAGTTTCTGAGGTGCCGGTATGCTAGGAGGTCATTGTTGTTACGGGAGGCCTTGTAAGTCTCCCAGCATTTGTCCCTGAGCTTCATGAGGGAGAATAGGCCGCCATGAAGCCATTTGGTAACAGCACCCCACACCCTCCTTCTAGTGAAGGGGGCATGTTTGTTCTGCAAGGGGACAAACTCCGCTAAGAAGAAGTCAAGAGCTTGTGCAGGGTCATTTGTGGCTGTGACCCTTGACCAGTCAACTAGTAGTAGGTCAGCAAGGAAGTTGTGTAGGTTAAAGTTAGAGGAATCCCTCAACTGGATCACTTTACTGGGGATTTTAGGCTGGGAGATGCCCCATATGCAATAGATTGGTGAGTGGTCAGAGATGACATCTGGGAGAATACCTGAGGATATAATTCTGTCAGGTCTATTGGACAGGATCCAGTCAATAAGGGACCCTTTATCCCCCCCCCCCCCGGGAGGACAGCCTAGTGGGTTCAGTTATAATTTGGCTTAGGGCAAAGCCCAAGAGCAGGGGCTCATATTGTTTGGAGTTGGACCCCATCCAGTTAAGGTTAAAGTCCCCCATAACTAGAACTTCATTGAGGCCTGCCTTATCACTAATGCAGTCAAGAAGTGAGGAAAGTCCTAGCAGACCTCCTTTAGGAGGGGTGTAGGCACAGACCAGGTGTATTTTTTGTGTGTGACCTAGCAGAAGAAGGGCGAGCAGGAACTCACATGCTGGGGAGGTAGGTGGTGAGTGATCGATGGTAGAGATGTTCAGGTGCACCTTATAATAGAGGAGCACCCCCGCCACCACGCTTTTTCCCTACCCTATCGCGTCTGATGTGGCTGTAGCCTGGGAGGGTACACATTGCATCAGGGATGTGAGGCTTCAGCCAAGTTTCTTGAGATACCCATTATATCCGGGTTGTAGTGGGCGACCCAGGCAGTAAGTTCGGCTAGGTTGTGTAAGAGGCTGCGTACGTTCAGGTGGGCAATTTTTAGCCCTTAGAGGAGTGCCAGGTGGGAGGGGACTTGAGAGAGGGCAAGTTGGCTTGCTGACTAAGTAGTTTGGCCATGCCCCCAGTGGGTCCAGGGAGGGCTGGGGAGACGGTCATGTAGGCAGCAGGTAACGGTGTGATAATGGGCAAATGAGCTGCCAGGGGGACGAGAGCTGCAGAGGAGAACAGGGAGAAAAGAAAATGACCAGACAGGAATTTCAAGAGGAAATAATGCCAAAATAAATGTGCTGTCCGCTAGTTCATAACTAAACACCCTCCAGTGACAGCACAAGGGTGCACTAAATGCTATAATACACAGAGGTATTAAGTGGTAGCTGAAACTGCGGTGTTAAGAACTGCAGAGTTGCTAGCAAGAAAGGCAGGTAGTAGGAGCAGTATGAGCTGGGCTAAAAGGGTAGCTGCTAGTGGCGAGAGGAGATAAACTGCAAATGGGAAACAGGGCTGATAGGTGGTTATTTTCGTCCTCACATGACATGCAACAGCCTATTTAAGAGAGAGACGACCAAGGGTGGTGGTGGGGGCGGTAGGGAGCAAAACGCACAGCGTTCGGCGGGGCAAAAACACACAGCAGCAGTCTGCTGGGCTGGGCTTCAACGGTCGCAAGCAGGCAGCGAGAAGAAGCACTGTACCTGGGCAGGTTGAGCACGAAGGCTCCTTTCAGCTGTGGGGGAGGGCTGAAGCGAGCCCTCATGACCTCCGTCTCTGGGGGGCTGCTGTGGAAGGACAAAGAAAAAGCCGGTTAAGAAGGTAGGGGGGTTGAGAGGAAATACTGACAAAAGGGGGTGTGCTGAATCGGGATTAAGGGAGGGATCAAAGCTGCATTAATTAAGCTGGCTCCACAGGCTCAAAAACAAGGGCTGAATTAAAGTAGGCACTGTTAACTTTTACTAGTACGTTTTCCTGAATTAAGCTAAACTGAGCAGACTTTTACCAGGGAAATTAGTGCACAGCAGGCTCAAAAACAGGGGCCAAATTAAAGTAGGCACAGTTAACTTTTACTAGTACATTTTTCTACATTAAGGTAAACTGAGCAGACTTTTCCCAGGGAAATTAGTGCACACAAGTTATATAGGAGTCCACTGATGAATTAAATTAAATTAAAGGGGAATTTCATTAAAGTGGCATGCAGAAAGGTCTGGTCACATCAGTACAAATTCACAGTTTTGCTTAATAAACAGACTATCTCCACTTCTACATCAAGAGAAAAGTTCATTAAAAAGGCGCCAAGGAGCAGGATTTGAATTCTCTAACACACAGCAGCAGTCTGCTGGGCTGGGCTTCAATGGTCACGAGCAGGCAGCGAGGAGAAGCACTGTACCTGGGCAGGTTGAGCACGGAGGTTCCTTTCGGCTGTAGGGGAGGGCTGAAGTGAGCCCTCGCAACCTCCATTCTCCGGGAGGTCTGCTGGGCAGGTTGAGCACGGAGGCTCCTTTCGACTGTGGGGAGGGCTGAGCGAGCCCTGGTGAGCCTCAGTTCTCTGGGGGTCTGCTGGGCAGGTTGAGAACACATGGAGCTCCTTTTTCAGCTGTGGAGGAGGGCTGAGGCGAGCCCCGCAACTTCCTCCGGGGTCTGCTGGGTGGTTGAGCAGAGGCTCCTTCTACCTGGACTCTCATATACACAGTCCACCATTACAAGCCATCTGATTCTATTCCATTGTGTCCACTGCCTCCCCTCAATCACCTGATAGAGTCCTCCCAGTCTTTTGGTTCGAGTTCATTTTCCCAGCCACAAACACAGTTAGAAATACCGAAAAATCAACTTTGTTGACAGAAGGAGACCAATGATCCACTAAATCTGCCCTTACTCTACTACATTCCACCGACCTACTGCCACTGTGGACTGTTTATCTCGCCTCCCCCTCTGTCCCCCTCCTCAAACTCTTGCTGTCCCCACTGGGGACTATGTGTCCCCCTTGCCCTGTCTCAACAGTGATTGAACCAATTAAAGATAGCTGCCCCCACCACTTCCAATAGCTGTCTGTTGAATGGTTCCACCACCCTCTCAGTAAAGTAGAACTTTCTCATGTTTCTCCTGAACTTGCCCCCACCAGCCGCCAGTCATTCCCCATAGAGACTGAATGCCTATTTCTTACAAATGGGTCCTCACCATTTACCTTGTTTATGCCTTGGAGAAATATATATGTTTTAATCATGACCCCCGGCTCCTGCCTAGCCTCCAGTGAATATATGTGAGTAATGAGCTGTGAATGATCTTGGTATATCCAGCAGACCTGGGTTTGATTCATACAACCTCCACTTTCATACTATGTGACTCTGAACAAGTCACTTAACCTCCCCAGTGCTCCTGAGTCACACCTGAAAAAAGGCATTTGTGCCAAGTGGGCCTTATCCAGTTACTATTGAATTTAAAAAAAAAGTTTAGGGCCTCCAGCCATTTCCCATAGGATCTGCCCTGCTAGCTCTCTATCATCTTGGTGACCAATTGCTGTACCACCTCTAATCTGTTAATGTCCTTCCTCAGGTGAGGGCTCCTGAACTGTACAGAGTACTCCAAATGAGGCCTCACTAGGAATCTGTACAATGGCAGATTCACCTCACTTCTCCTACTGTCAAAGCCCCTCCCTATACATCCCAGCATCCTCGAAGTCTTGATGTCTGCTTCATTGCATTAACTTGTTTGCTTGAGGGGGTCACTGATTATGACCTCAAGATCCCTCTCTCTCTCTCCTCCCATCCAGTACACTGTGTGTGGATTCTGTCTATCCAAGTGCATTACTTTGCTCTTCTTGGCATTGAACTTCAGCTGAAAGAATTTAGACCATTTCAATAGATTCTCTAGGTCCTTCTGGAGCTTCTTCACCCTTTCTTCATGATCCACCCTGCCACATAGTTTTGTGCCATCATCAGAGACACAACTTTCATTGGATATTCCCCCGTGTCAGTAATGAACATATTAAACAGCAACGGTCCAAGGGCTGATCCTTGCAGCACTCTGCTCAAACCTCTCTATTCACTGGTTTACCCTGTTAACCACATCTCTCTACTGCTTCCGCCTTAGCCAATATTCTACCCACCTAACGTAACCTTGCTCCACTCCCAAGTCCTCCAATTTTTTCAATAGCCTTCTATGTGGTACCAAAGAAAGGCCTTGTTGAAGTCGAAGTAGAGCAGATCTATTGCCCTTCCCCTGTCTTTCGCCTAGGTGACCAATAAAAAAAAGTATCAGACTGAGCTGGCATGACCTCCATGATAACAAATCATGCTGCTTTTTATTCTGTAGTCTGTCATCCTCTAGGTAGGCTACCCAACTATCCTTCACTAGGATCTCTATCAGCTTAGCTATGATGCAGGTAAGGCTGACTGTCCTGGATCCTCCCTGCCCTCCCACCCTTGTGGCGTGGTACTACATCTGCAGAGCTCCAAATCTGCTTCCACCACTTCAGACTGCAGTGAATTGTTGTATAGATGGGTAAAGGGTACTGTCAATACTGCAACCAATTCTTTTAGCAATTCTGGGGTGCAGGCCATCCAGGCCTGGTGCTTTCTACCCCAAGAACATCTATTCCCTTTTGTACCCTACTCACTAAAAAATGTACTCTGCCCATTTCCTAGACCCCCTCACGGCAGCCTTGATACCACTGTTTGACAGAAAACCCTGGTCCTCTACCACGAATACCAGTAGTTTAGTACAGTTGACATCTGCTCATTATCGTCCACTACCCTTCCCCCCCCTCAGCTGTCCTAACAATCCCCCCTCTTGTTTTCCTTTTTTCCCTTAAGTACCTGAAACATTCTCTTTCCCCACTTTTTGCTTCCCTCAGCAGTTCACAGCTCTGTGTTGGCCTTTACCCTCCTGATCTACCGCTTTGCCTCTTGAGTTTAGCCTGATACTCTTGCCAGGCTTCGTTTCCCTTATTTCTCTCATATTCAGTGAAGACCCTTCTTTTCACCCCAGCTGCTTCTCTTGACCCCTTCAAGAACCAGATTGGCCTTTTATGCTTGCTTCTTTTGGTGACTTTCTTTGCATAAGTTTCAGATGCATCTAGGGGTGCCCTTTGATCCTGCTCCATTGTTCTTCCACCACTTCTGTCTGGTCTACACCAGTTCCTCCATTTCCCAATTCATGTACCCCCAAAATGTCCAATATAGCCCTATTTCCAGATACAAGGCCCACCAAACATCATATGTTATCCACTTAGAAAATGGGTTGGGGTAATATGTGCTACCTAATTGACTAGTGACATGCTGATGCTATATATTTATGTCCTATCATCACCCTCCAAAAAACAAGAGCTGGTGTCAGCCTGGACCATCATTTAAAAAAGTACCTAAGCCTCACCACCATTACTGCCTTTGAATCTTATAATCACTCTTTCACTGTATCTCCTTCCAGTGGATGCAGCCACACTTCTCTCACTTGGACTCATACTTTATTTCTCTACCAAGCACTGCCTTCTATATTTAAAAATGACAACAGTAAAACAAAATGAAGACAAGAATTATGACAAAATATAATAAAAGATACAAGTACAACACAAAATCTTACATCCAGTACAGACCCAACAAGATGCTAACTACACAGAAAAAAAGTCAGGCACTCACGGAGCATCATCATTGGTCTAATGCCCTTTAAAACCTACTGCTGCAAGGACTATTTTAATAACTTGCCTGTTTTAAAATGTTTCTTAATTTTTCTCTTCACAGTCTGACACAAAACCAAGTTTTAAGTGCAACACGACATGACACTGTGGGTGGTGTTTGTGGATACCCACTTTTTCTGAAGCTACAAAGTCCTCTGTTTGCAATAATGGGCCTCACTATGCCCATGGGCATGCAGGTTGTCTTCAGCACTGTCCACCCTGCATTTACCTACACCGCAGTGACAGTAATGCAGCCGACATCCCAACATTGACAGACATAATACCGAGTGTTGGCATTGTGCTGTCGGGGATGTCTGCCACCCACACACCTGGCATTCAATTATCCAACACTGAGTCAGAGTTGTCTCGTGGAGGGGGCAAAACACCAGGAGATGCACTGCCAGTGTCAGCTGGGACCATTATAGTGACCTGTCAATTTATGTCAATTTTTGTTGCTGTAATTGCCTTCACTGAGGATGTTTCGTTGTGTGGTCAGCATACATCCACCCTGTCCGGCCTTAATACTTAATCTTGATAGATTAACTAGGAGATTGCCAGGGTCAAAGTCTGATGCATCTTAGGATAATGAAACCTAAGCATAAAAACTCTAAGAAGGATCCATGTTATTGTGACAAGTAATGTATAACTAAAACTATGAATATGTGCATATTATTATTATTTTGTCAGTATTTTAAATATTAATGTATAAAAGTTTTCTATATTTGTACTGATATTGTATTTTTAATCTTGTGTATGTAATGACAATATATGTCAAACAATAAACTTAAACTAACTAAAACTAATACTTAATCTCCTGATCCAATCCTTCCATGAGTACCCAAAGCAGTTTCCCTCGAACATCTCCTGATAAACGGCCCTGTGAGCACTCAGTACAGTCTTCTGATCCCATGATCCAAATCCCTTATTCCCTAACATTCAATGTAATTTCCTTCCCTCTCTTTAACCT
This sequence comes from Neoceratodus forsteri, assembly GCA_016271365.2. NCBI lineage: Eukaryota > Metazoa > Chordata > Ceratodontiformes > Ceratodontidae > Neoceratodus > Neoceratodus forsteri. Next base: position 365,791,784 of record CM028131.1, on the reverse strand, counting down.
ATCCTTGTATTCTCTGTTCTCCTGTGGTTCCAGCCATGTCCTCCACATACAGTATTCTGCTGCAAACCCTCTGCGGGTGCCAGTACAATCCTCCTGCGTCCCCCATTATTGATTGCACAATTGTGACCACTGCAGCCTTTGACCAATGTTGTAAATGGCTGCAAGGACCATTACCACTCTGACCTTCACCCTCCTTTCCTGGTGCTCACAAATGATCCCGAAGGAGTCTATGGACCTACTGAGCATGGTTTAATGGAGTTTCAAATTTACTGTAGAGCAGGTACAGCAGCATTTGTGACTAATCCACCCCCACCCCATCCTACACACACATGCACACCTTCTCTCAGTAATCCAACTGTCCCTATTTCTGAACATCAAGACTTACCTGGGAAGGAGGGATGCATGGTGACCTTTGCAAATGAAGCCAATGCTAATGCACAATTTGCTGATAGGGGTTCATAAATGCCAATTAATCCCCACTCTTGCTGAGAGGACTACCTCATCTCCAAGAGGTGAACAACCCTCACTAGCCTCAGGGCAAGAAATATGGTACAAAACTTTGTTTCCTAGGTGATAATGCAGAGTGCTGCCAGATCATTGAGCCAGCCCTTACCACACATAGATTTAATAGATTTATTATCCTGCCCCAGTTGTCTGGGGCAGTTAAGCCTTTACTAGTATGATGCTTTAGCATCATATTTTACTTTGTTCCTGTGGTGGAACTCATTAACTCCAGCGACAGATTTCTTTCCAGAAACTGGTTTACATGCCAAGGGATGTACTGTAACTGATGCCAGGAGATATTGGGTTTGGAGAAGAACATTAAACAATAACAAAGGGTGGGGGGCCTACATCAATACAAAACTAATATACTTTTAAGTAAAAATACCAAAACTAATGACTTCTGTGGCAATGCACATATTCTGTGTCAGGATGATCACAATTTTTCTTTAAAAGGACACTGTCAACCCCCTTAGGCTTCAAAGTGTCATTAGTTTAAAAAACAAATATAATGTATGGGGGGCCCTTATTACTAACTGAAATCAAGCAGATTACAACCTTGTTATGCCATCGTTCTGATATCACTCTGTTGTTAAGCCATCTTGAGTATGTCATATCAATGGTATAACAAAATGGAATGCTCACAGCATTCAATGTTCCACCTTGAGAAAAATGTTTAAAATGTTTATAATTACTGGTGACCATAAATATCAACTGAATTACCATTTTGTTAAAAATGCATATCAACCTATTTAAGGTTATTATGCTCCAAAGGCAATATTAACCTGAAATTCGGTTGTTATGACACTTCATAATAACCCAAAATCTAGGTGATATGACATTCCCCAAAGAAAATACTTTAAAACTGTTGCATTCCATTGTTTCACAAAAAGTATTTCAACTGCAGTATTTTCAACTGTGTTTTAATCATGAACAGTTCAATTTCTTCAAAAATAAAACTGCACTCTAGCTAAAAAAAAATCCTTCTCTTTCAATCTGCTAGAAATACAGTCAAAACCTCCACACCAGCAATTATGGAAAATAAAGGAGAAGTAAATTTGTGTTATGGAGTTTTTCACACACTCTCGGTGTGTGATGACCCCATGAACCTCTCGAGCTTCAATCTCGAGGTTTATGGGTCATCATACACCTTGGGTGTGTGAAGAAAATCCATAACACACACTTACCTATCTATTATTCTCTATGTATTAAATTAATTGATTTGTGCCAGGCTGTACCGATGAATAGTGTTGCAAAGAATACACAAAAAACATTGTTGAGGAGTCTGTCTGCATGATTTACGACTGCTTAAGGAAAGAATTACTCAGAAAAGTAATTCAATCTGCAATTACAGAATCTTGGTAGCCCATACACTGTAAAATTAAATGTATGGTCTTTGGTTAATAACCGCACTGAGAACACTTCTCAAGGTTGCCATGACATCTGAAAACCTCTCGAGCTATGCTCTTGAGGTTTATAATGATGTCATGGCAACCTCTCAAAGTGTTTACAGCATGGTTATTAACCAAAAACCATACATTATTCTGTGTGTTATGCTTGGTTACATTCTGTAGAGACTGCTGATGTAGCTGGTAGTTCTATTAGGATTCTTTTTTTTCTCTTCAAAAGTTAAAAACAGACTGCACACCATATTGGTGTTTCCCTACTAAAATGTGTTTGTTTACAGTCCTTGATCAACTCCCACTGCATCTTTCCTGGAGTCAGGAATACTCCCAACACAGTCTAGTCTCTTATGATGCAGTGTGAGGAGAGGAGACTATTGCACCATGAGTGGTTACAGTGTTTGGGAGTGTTCTCAATGTCCAGAAAGTATGCAATAAGACTAGATCAAGGATTTGAATCAGAACATGTTTGGGTATAAATACACCATTAGCATGCTCTTTAGTTCAACTTAGAAAGCAAGCAGGTAAAACACCCAGCAATATCACTGCATGTTACAGAAGATAAGCAAACACAAAATGTGTGTGTTTTCAACTAGAAGAAGTAAGATACAAAAAGAGTTGACAGTGCCCCTTTAAAGCAGTTATAGTACAAAACTACAGTTCAGCTCAAATATTTAGAAGGTACATACCTTCTTAAACATGTGAAATTATTCTGAAGTAGAAAGGAACCTTCGAGAGGTAGCATATCTTCAAACTGAGCAGATGCATGGAACAGTAGCTCTGACTAAGTCCATAAAAAAATACTTTTAAACAGACAAAAGCTTACTGAGACCCCACCAGAACCAGTTATTTGATAGAATTAATCCTCATTTGCTACAGTATCTACTTAAAGTGCAGTTTGCAAGATCATATGAAGCCAAAAAACAATGAACATCTCTAACAGTGTGCAGCACTTAAATCTGAAGAACAATGGTGGCGCATCATCCGTAACAAAAAGGCAAACCAGAACCCTCAATACCCTCCCTGATGCAAGTTATCAAATATTTGTACAAGGATGAAGCCTCCAAAAACAGAACTGCATTATGGATAAGATACTGTGCAGACAGAGGAAATGTCAGCAGCAAGAACAATGAAGAAGGTGCTGTTTATGTCTTTAGGCCTTAATGAACTGCATGTCAAAGGCACACCTTCAATGACTTTCTGATTATCTGAAAAAAAAAAACAATATCAGCATTATCAGGATTCAAATGTTATAAGATTTCCAAGAATCTGTATTCGTGGACAATCTATTCCATATTACTCAAGATATTTGCATGAAAACTGGCTATTTGCTCCTCACACTTCATCTAGCATTGCTACTTTCCCTGCTTTGAAGTCCTAATCCACTGCTTTTGACACCTGAATCATATCCGTAGTAACCGGTTGTGATATAACAGACATAGGATTATGATTTCACAGCAGGAATAAGCAATTAGAACAGATGAAGTTTAGAGGAGAAAGATCCTAGTTTAATAAAAAATGTTTTCAGTAACAAAACAGGAAGGTCCTGAAATTTAAATTTCTGAGTAATTTTCTATAGCTCAGTTCTAATGATGTCAACTGCGAATATTTTGCTGCAAATGAGAAACTTTTTTTACACATCTTGAAAATTCTGTTCAGACAGCCAATGTTTTGACACATCATTGGCCCCCTTGAAAGAGTAGAAGGGAATGATCCCTAGTTTTACCAGACCTGGAATACAGAATCTCTTGCTGTGGAACAACCATTACCATATCAGTGCTCCACAAATGCTACATCACAGCCAGAAGAGCACCAGCTGAGGGAGAAGTGCACCAGACTAAGCTCCTTGTTACTGTAAACATAGAGAAATGGGAAAACATACTGCAAGTGTTAAAAGCAATTGTTAATCTGCAATATGTAGAGGCAGCAGTTCAACTCTGTTCCAATTTAAGTTACAACTCCCAGAAAAGAATGAAGGGTTTTGAAGGTGTGAAGTGTCTACCTGGTGTTAGGCATGAGTAATTATCTCCTTCCACCTGCTAATTTAAAGTTACACTATGGCAGTAAGATATATTTTCCTAATCCTGCAGATATAAGCAGGTTGCTGGACAAAATCTGGAAAGAATAATACTCTTGACTGGATGGCTTAAGCAATCAAATTTATACACAGTATGTGTCTGATGCTAAGTTTACTAAACGTTTATTTTGTGGACTAACTGCTTTGGGGTTTGCCAAAAGGTAGTGCTATCTGGTCTGTGTGAGTAACAAATGAAATTACTGTATGGTTACTGTGATAGTCATGCTCATTTCTGCTGCCAAATGTTTGGGACCTAAACCAAGGGAATGGCTTAACAACATGCCACAAATGAACAATAAGTCATGGTATAGGCTGTACTGTGGTGGGATAATGCAACATCTTGGGTAGGTTGAAGTACAAGTTGCAGCTGTGCGCTTACACCATCTAAGAAGTGCCATTATTCCACCACAGCATACCCTTGGAGTATCTTATTGTGATTATGAAATTGAACCTTTCATGAGTAAATCAACAAATAAAGTAAGTAAATGTAGTTAGTGGATTTAAAATAGTTTAAATGAGAGAAAAATACAAGACAAAAGAAAGGTTCCTGTCATCCGTTGCTATCATTAAGGTTGCCCAGTAGCTGGCATCCATGCAGCATACTGTATGTTCTCATATGGATAGCATTAGGTTAGAAAGGGCATGTGGGGCAGAGCATCAGCTTCAGCATGCCATCGTACCTGGAGGTAAAGGAGTTCACTGGACAGCAAATGTAGACTGGTAGCTGGGAACAGGTGTTCACTGGGTTTCCTGTGTAGCTTAGGAGGTGAAAACAAGATTCCCCAGAGAGGACCATCATCTGTGTAACATAAAACATAGAAACACAGACACTGCAGTCAGAAAAAGACCAAGGGTCCATTCAGTCTGCCCAGAAAAATTTCATGCCTTGCCCCCTCGACCACCTATCTTTTAAGATTATTTAGGTACTGTATGATGCCTCCTACTTTTGGTCTAACCAGTCCCCTATACCTGTCCCACCCATTCCCTAGGGTCAGATGGCATGTACCCAAGGTTGCTAAGAGAACTGGAGTCTGTTCTTGCAGCACCCCTGGCTGGCCTGTTCAGCTGCTCTCTGGATGCATGCATGGTTCCACACAAGGGGAGAAAAACTGATGTGGTATCCTGCATAACAGTAGACTAAGAGATGAACCAGGGAACTATAGACCAGTCAGCTTAATATCAAGCATGGCAAGTTAATGGACACCATTCTAAAGGAAAGGTTGGTCGAGTTCCTTGAGGCCAGTGGGCTCCAGGATAGCAGGCAGCATGAGTTTATGGTAATGTGATCATGCCAAACAAAATTGATAAGCATTTTCAGTTGAGTCACTAAGACAGTAGGCAGGGCCCAGGTGGTAGATATTCTGTACCAGAAAACACAATTGCACATACCCCAATAATGCAAAGCATCATGGGAAACATATGCAAATCCCCATGAGAGAATGTGGACTGGTTCAACTTTAAGCAGAATTGTATGGTTCCAGAAGGCCTCACAGTGCAATCAGCAAAGGCTTAGAACAGCAGACACAAACATGTGTTTCATCCTATTTGGAATCATCAGTGTGCCATATCTGTGTCTTAGCCCAGGGAAAGGGAGCCAGCCACCCCTTAAGGGGGGTGTTATTTGTTTGGGTCTTGGGGAGCCCAAAGTAGAGAAGGAAAAGAACTACAAGAGAACCCGAGAGGAAATGCCCTGAGACACGGGTTATCCTGGAGGATATTAGCCATACAGTCAAATTTTAAAGAAAACACAACTGCACATACCCTAATAATGCAAGGGGGGGGTTGCTCCTTATGTGAGAGATAGAATGGTGCTGACTGCACAATGAAACATCCATTACTGCAACAGAAATTGACGGGTCACTGTTATGGTCCCCACTGACACTGGCAGTACAGTAACATCACCCAGTGTTTCGCCCCCTCCCTGAGACAACTTCAACTCAAAGTTGGGTATTTAAATACCGGGGTGTGTGTGGGGGTTCAAGGGCATAGCTCCCTGAAGAAAACACGCTGATATCCCTGACAGCACAATGCCGACATTCAGCAGTGTGTCTGTCGATGTCGGGGATGTCAGTAGTGTTGCTGTTGCCACACTATAGGTAAACCCCAAGGAAGCAGTATAGCGCAGTGGTTTAAGGCTCTGAGCTGCAAATCTGGTGACATCCAGTGGATCAGACCTGGGTTTGAATCCCACAGCTTCCACTTGCATACTGTGTGATCCGGAGCAAGTCACAGGTATAGTGAATACAGGGAGGGGCAAGGTATTGTGGGTCACACTAGAGACAGAGAATGGAGCCACTATTCACAATGGCATGGTCTACATACCTCCAACCCAGGGAAGGGAGTCAGATATGGTTATTTGGGAAGCCATCCATAAGATGACAAATAAGAGGGAGGTGCTACTGTTGGGAGACTTCAGTCTGCCAGATGTAGATTGAAGCATCCCAGTTTCAGCTACAACTAGGAGCAGGGTCATCTTGGACTCCCTGCAGGGTGCATTCCTCAGGCAAATAGAGATCCCATTCATGAGGGGGCCATACTGGACCTTGTACTAACAAATGGGGACAGTGTGCAGATGTCATGGTGGGTGGCCACCTGGGGACCAGTGATCATCATGCTGTGTGGTTCAATATAAGGACTGGGGCAGAATCGAGTAACACAAGGACAAAGGTCCTGGACTTCAGAAGGGCTAATTTTAAAAGATGAGGGAATGCCTCAGGGATGCCTTAGTGGTGGTGGGGGGGACTTTGGTGGCATGGGTGAACTTAAAAGGGGCATAGAGAAGGCAAAAAATCTGTATCTGGCTAGTAAACAAAGCCAAGAGGAAAAAGAGACTACTATGGTTCTTTACAGAAGTGGCTGGGAAGGTAAGGGTAAAACAGTTAGCATTCAGGAGATATAAGAGTACACAGAAAAAGGAGGATAGGGAGCTGTATCTGGGCAAAGAGAGAGAGAGGCAGGGTAATCAGTTAGGAGTGCAATGGTGCAAACAGAGGAGAAAATAGCCATGGAAATAAAGAAAGGGGACAAGACATTTTTTAGGTATGTAATTGAAAAGAGAAAGATCTGTGGAGAGATTGTAAAACTAAGAAGGGAAGGGGGAGATTTTGTGCAGAGGGACCAAGAAAAAGCAAACATCTTGAACAAATACTTTTGCTCAATGTTCACAGAAGAAAGGGAAGGAAAAGGGCCACAAAAGCATGACAGAAGCATCAAAGGAAATGAAGTGGACATTAGTCCATTTACAGAGGCAAGCATTATAAAGGAACTCTTAAATTTGAAAGTGGATAAGGCAGTGAATCCAAACTGGGTCCATCCAAGGATTACAAGGGAACTCAGGGAGCTGCTGGCTGCACCCCGGACATTCCCGTTCAACATTTCACTGGCGACAGGAGAGGTTCCAGGCTTCACAAAAGTGGTAGTAGGGAGAAGGCCAGCACCTACAGGCCTGTCAGCCTGACTTCGGTGGTGGGGACATTAGATGAAAGCACTACTAAAGGAAAGGATAGTTCGATACAGTATCTTGAATCCAGTGACTTACAGGACACAAGACAGCATAGATTCACAAGGGTTGTGGTGGGGTCTTGTCAAATGATAATAGATTTCTTTGACTGGGTGACCAGGGAATTGGATCAGGGAGAAGTGATGGATGTGGCCTACTTGGAATTCAGCAAGGCCTTCGACATTGTCCCACACAGGAGATTAGTAAGTGAACTGGGTAGCCTAGGAGTGGGACCAAAAGTGGTAAGCTGGTTTAGTGCCAAACAAGCGTTTATGCAACTGGAAAGAACAGTGCAGAAATTAAAAGGACTGCAGTGGGAGGAAATCAATTTAAAGGCATATTTGGAGGTATAAAGAGCACCTCATGGCCTGAGAGTGACTAAAAAGCCAAATTGTGGAAACAATAGAGTGGGCTTTCTAGATAAATGGCAGGCTATTAGCCAGCGGGCCAGTATGGAGTACATTGATCTTATACTCCAAGAAAATCTAATTATTCAGAAAGAGGTGGAAATTGATACTAATAAAAAGGAAGAAATATTAAGGACATTCTCACACACTCCACTTTATGAGCAGCTTCTGGAAAACTTTGCTGAAAATATAAAGAAATAGAAGAAAAATAAAGCTGAGTAAAGGCAGAAGTTTGAAAGGGACGAGTGTGATTATAAAGATGGCAGGATCTTTGAATGGACTAATCCCACTTTATATGATAAAGAATGCACTGCTGAAAATCCCACCACTCTGAATAATTTGATTGTTACCAATTCAGTAGCACCTGAGGAAGAGGAAACTTTTTTAAGAGAAGAAATAATAGAAAAATGTGCTACTCCAATGACTTCACAGTTACCACCGGGTCCATCAGGCCCATGGCGCAGCCAGAGGACAACATGCTGGAAGCCAGGTACAAAAAACACACAAGAAGAGGGGGAATTAAACATAAGAGGAGGTTTCAATGAAAGACGGGGAAGATAATGGAGAACATGACGAGGAAGGGGCAGACTCTACCAATGAATATTATAAATATCTCAAGTTATGTATTTACTGTTGCTGAAATTAGTGCACTAAATAAGGGACTTTCTTTTACACCCACCAGGAGATCTGACACTTTTGGGACCATAATTGATTTACATAAATTATGATGTAACTTAAGCCTTAAATCATTCTAACTAGAAAAGAAATGAACTATGGAGATACTGTTCAAAAATCAGGTGAGATAACAAATGATACACCTTATGACTATTTTAAACCAAAGCCTGATTTTTGTCCACCTATGTCAGGAGCATTACAAGTTTTCTTAAAAAGCTGTGAAAAGGACATTGAACTTCTTTCTGATAATTTGGATAAAAAATATTTTCATAATATGAGTATAAATGAGAATAAAGCTCTAGAGGAACTAGAAAAAAACCAGAGCATTAATATAAAAGAAGCTGACAAGCGAGGAGCAGTAGTTATTATGGACAGTACACAGTATGAAGCTGAAGTAATGAGACAACTTAGGGATGTGGATTTTTATGGTAAGTTGAGTTACGATCCTACTGTAGAATTTAAAAAGATCATTGATGGACACCTAGATGTGGCTAGAGAGAATTTCTGGTTACCGGAAACTGTGATCAATTTTCTTAGGGTAGAGTTTCCAGTACGTCAGACCTTCTATTGTCTCCCCAAAATACACAAAAGTTTGAATAATCCCCCAGGGCGACCTATTGTTTCAGACAATAATTCACTTACAGAGCCACTGGCCAAATATGTAAATTCTCTAATTGCTGATTTTGTTAAAAGGTACCTTCTTACATTAAGGACACTAGTACTATTTTAGAAATATTAGTTAATATAGAGATACAAGATGAATGGTATTTGGTGACCCTTGATGTTACAGCATTATATACCAATATACCCCATAAGGAAGGGTTGGAAGCTATGGAATTTTGTCTTAATTCTAGAACTAATGCTGTGCCTTTAACTGAAGCCATCATTCAGTTGGCAGAATTTAACTTGTAACACCTTCCGTTTCAAAAATGACTTTTATTTACAAAAGAAGGGTACGGCCATGGGTGCGAGTTTTGCACCCAACTGTGCCAATCTTTATATGGCAAAATGGGAAAATGATGTTGTACGAAATCACAATAATCCATTTCTTTTTTCCTTTTTTTTTACTAATTTATATTTTATTGTTTTACGCAAAAACAACAGCATTCAGTTGATACCTCCTACCAGGCATACAATCTTAAGTGTAAGGGTCCATTCAGTGGATGACAGAATAAATGAAGCCTCAACAGGCTGATGTAAGGAGATGGGGTATTCCCAATAATCCATTTCTACAAAAACTTGATTTGTGGAAATGCTTTATTGATGACATACTGATCATATGGAAGGGTACACATGCTGAACTTATGTCATTTGTAAGGCACCTTGAAGAAAGTAATGGCAATTTAAAGTTTAGTACTAATGTTGATTTGCTTGAAATTCCCTTTCTGGACTTGATTATTAAAAAGGATGGACAGGGTGGGCTTACTACTGACATATATCCCAAACCTACAGATCAAAACACCATACTGTTAGCCAGTAGTAATCACCCACAACATGTTATTAGGGCTATGCCTAAGGGACAGTTCATCAGAACCAAAAGAAATTGTGGTTCTGACTCCACTTTTCAGGTGAGAGCAGATGAATTGATAAACAGGCTCACTGAGAGAGGTTATTCACAAACCCTTTTGAATAATACCAAGGAAGTTGTGGACCAGATACCAAGAAAAGACTTGTTTCAGAATAATAAACAGGTTGAGAATAAAAAAAGAGATCCACAACTGACCTTTGTTAGCACTTATAACCCTCAATCAAATACTATAGCCAATATTATCAAAACACATTGGCATATAGTTAAACAGGATTCAGGCCTTGTCAATCTAGAAGAGGAAGGGCCTAAATTTGCATACCGCAGGGGTCACACTATAAAAGACAGAACTGTACATTCCCTTAAGCCCATACAACATAATCCTGGAATGTGGATGCCAAAAAGGGAAAACAGCTGTAATAAATGTGGGAACTGTAAATTCTGTTCTAAAGTAATAACTGCGAGATTTGTAAAGGACCCTATTAAAGGTACAGATGTACCGATTAGGGGTTTCATTACTTGTAGTACCATGGGTGTAATATACCTAGCCACATGCAAATGTGGCTGTTTTTACATCGGTAAGACAGTTAGAGCATTCAGAACCTGAACTGGAGAACATGAAAGAGACATCTTAAATGAGGACCTGACTAATGCATTATCTATGCATGTTTTTAAGACTAGAAACAAAAATCAACACATGTTTACTTATACAGGTTTAGAGAAACCAGTTATGTCCAGAAGGGGGGTGGGGGTGATTTCTACAATTTACTGCTAAACAGAGAACAATATTGGATTTTCACATTTAAAGCTATGGATGGTAAAGGTTTAAATGGTAGATTTGAAGTGAAACCATTTTTGAAAGTGTAAAATGTATAATGTGTGATTGTGACATTAACATGTTTTTAATTTTCTTTCTTTTTTCACTTTCTATACAGATTTGCACCAGCATATTCTGCTGTCTGAGTTTACAAAACTGGATGCAATCTTTCTCACTTTACAGGTTTGATTTTAACAATGTCAATGAAAGCAATATGGTTTAGTGCTATGAAAATGCTGCATTTCATGCTTGGTGCAAAATGTATCTGTTATTGAATCACTGGAGATTATAAATACCAGCTAGATTGTTTGTACAATAATGATTTAACAGTTTACGTACATGTACATTTTAATTTTAATTTCTTTAGTTTTTATATGATGTGTTCTTTTGGGTTTGGTGGTAGTATCCCTTTAAATTTTGTTTTATTTAAGGTCCTGGTGTAACAGTGTCTCAATACCTTTTAGAAAGCCCCTGATTGGGCGAAACACATCAGGTGATGAGACTTCACACCAGGAAGTGTATAGCTGTGTGCTGAGTTGTTTGTTCTTTGTATTTCACCGTGGATATTACTCTTTTTTGGATCATTAAATTATACTGTGGACACAGTCATTTATGATTCTGGAGTCGGTGAGTCATTTAAAGAACTTTTAGTCTCGAGTGAGACTTTGTTTACATGAGCCTTGGTTACGGTGCTGGTTTTCTGTCTGTCTTCAGCAGTACAATATATGCTGGTGAAATAACATATTGCAAAGCACCATGTTAATAAACAAATGCAATACAAATTTACAGAATGAATACATACAATAAAAATTAAAAAATAAAATACATTACTGTTGTCCAGACATGATGTATAGGCAGTCAGTAAGAGTAACACAAAATATAGAAGTAAACAATGCAAAGAATACATAATACATAATTGTAATACAGTACTTGGGGCACACATCGGATAAAGAGCAGATTTCTACTCCCCAGTGTATGAAGGTGAATGAACTATCAATGCTAGTGCACCAAGATAGGCACCTGGGCAAATCTTTATTAGATATGAGTAATTGATAAGGAGCAGTATAAGTCATTATGTCTTTTCCTTCATTTTGCAGATTTTGTGAGCTGTTTTATTTATTTTTGCATTGCAGTTGTTCTTGTTTTTTTTGGTGTGGGGAGGAAAGGGAAAGATGACTTTTATTCTGCTTCCTAAGCATGCTATTTTTCTTAAAAGGATGATGTCAACCTGTTGTATCATATACATTTTTAGTTTAAAACCCACATTTCATGATTACTTACCTCCGCTAAAATACATTGATGCTGCTGGTTGTTTTATCTGCTTCCTTTCTTAGTAGAACTGGAAAGCTTGGAAATAGTGCAATTATATCCAACTTTGTTTTGTTTCAAATCCTTGAACTACTCCTATTTCATATTTTGTGAACATTACGATCACTCCTAAACAGTGCAACCACTTATGATGCAGTAGTTTCCTTTCCTCCCAATGCATCATGTGTGGCTAGACTGTGTGGTGCTGTTCCCAAGTCCAGGAAAGATGCAATGGGAGTTGATCAACAAATGTAAGCAAACATGTATTTTTGTGTGATAACACCAGTATAGTGGTCAGTCTGTTTTTCACTTTTAAAAAGAAAAGGACATCACACTCAAACAACCAGTTTCATCAGCAATCTATGCGGAACGTCAGCAGTCACACAATGTGTTGTTTAAACCTGGAACAATTTGAGCCCAAAGGGAGTTGACAGTGTCCCATTAACTGACTGATACCAATTGGTTCACCTTTTCCAGCTGTAGCACTACAGTAGCAGCACTAGTAAAATGAAATTACATTTTTGCAGCTTTTTTTTCTGACCAGCTGCTTCTCTCTTTCACAGGCTTCTGCGGGCCAGGTAACAGCAAAGCACTTTGCCAGCACGGGGCACTGCCAGCCAATAGCTATAAGCTTTCATTTTTGTGCTAATACGTATAGATAGTACTTAAAGAAAATTATTTTGTTCTACTTATTTAGTGATCTGTAGTTTGGTTTATTTGGTACTACTGGGCCTTGCTTTGTCATTCTGTACAGAAGCAGTTTTGATATTAGGAGGGAATCTACGTCACTAACACTGACTTGCATCACACATATCCTAGTGGGGTATTTATATATTAATCAGTTCCCTAGATAAAGTATTATGTATTAGTACTGGGCCTTGTTTCATCATCATACTGAAGCAATTTTAAATGGGGGGGTCTCTGTACTTATGACAGCAACTTGTGTAACACAGAACTCAGTGACATATTTATATACACAATAAATTATTGTGCTAGTTATAGTACAAGATAGCTGTACATCAGCGTGCTTCATCATCATACAGACGCAATGTTGACGTTTTAGTACGCATCAGTGCGGTAACAGCACCTTATGTCACACTGATCCCATGGCATAGTGTGCATCAAGCATAACATCTCCTTCACCATTTCAATATATATTCCATACATTATAGCAGTACTTATTTATGGATCTAGTGGAATCCCTTAGTAAATGCTAAGTGAAAAGCAAAAGAGCTGATGTGATGCACCCAGTGATCATAATTGACCTACATGAACAATTACCACTTGCAATAATCCTTCAGGAGTGGTGTCATTGCACCACCACCCACTAACACTATACACAACAGAAGGTGATGAGAGGAAGATTGTTGCTTGAAGCTGCTACTGCTGAGGAGAAGCTGAATGGCTAGTGTGTTTGTGCTTGACTGTACCTTATTACAGGTATGCCACCATTGCCTCAAAAGGAAATCTATTACAGATGCATTGTGAACTTTTAAGCTGCATTGTTTGAGAGTTTATTGTGTTTTCTTACATATAGCAGCCTACAGAAAACCAAAGACATCTGAAGACGTGAGATCGGTCTGAACTGAAGTGAACCAAGCAGAATAAAAGGCGAGGAGCCAAGTGGTGTATTTGGTTTGGAGACCAGATCACAGAGAATAGTACACCAGGCTGCAAAGAGTATTATGAAGTTTCCAGAGTAATTTGGAGGACAAGAATTCATTTTGAACCATTGGAAACTGCTTTGAGGTATATAGATGCTGACTGTCGGTAACTGTCGATGAACTATTAAGGAACTAAGGGAAAACCCCCAAACGTTTAAACTAGGAAATTAATGATGTGGCAGAGATCAGGAATCATTGAAGCAGGGACAGATTACTAGAGAATGGAGAACAGAATAGAATGATTAAATATTAAAGTTAAGAGCTACTGTAAATCTTGTAAAAGATGAAAAAGAGCAAATAAATGTGGCTTGTACCATCATGATATTGTAGCGTAAAGATTCATGCAGTAGCCTCTTGTACCACACAATAACCAGCACATCATAAAGATTTGTATTAATATTGGGGAATTTTTTTCAATTTTATTTAATAGTACTCTTTTGGAATTTATCATTTTGCATGCTTCTGACAGTCATGTGTTTGACAGTTGTCATAAAAGGACATCCTATCATCAGCAACTGTTTTCACTTCCTATAGAAGCTGCATGGCAAGAAGAAGAATGTTGTGCTAGTTAAGCTAAAATGTTTTGGTATACTCCGTTAGACAAAGTATGCCGATATATAATTTATATTATTTTATATAAAAACATTAAATATTCATCTTTAATTAACTTTCTTAGGACCATAAGGATTTTACCAATGCAAGATAGGCCATATGCTTTAATAACTGAAGGAAAAGATCCAACTTTGAATTTAAAAAGAAGGTGGAGCATTGCAACAGGTGACTATTCCTTAATAAAAACCTCTTCCTTTTTGTTGGGGAAAAGGTGTGTTGGTAGGATGGTAAGTTAGTGAGAAATGTGTTCTGATGCTAGTTACTTTCTTTGGTTAAACACTTTTACAGCATTAGCACCATGCACTTCAGCAGAAGACCATATCATAAAATGTGAACACTGCAATCGGCTTCAGTGGAAACAAGAAAGCAGGCCTACTTAAAAAGAAAAAAAAAACTACTGCAGTCTCTTAAAAACTCAAGACTGGATGTGGAAAGAGACTGATTTTTTATGCTAACAGTTTGAAATATTATAATTTTTTGTGATTATTTATGGTAATAACTGAAAGCACCGTGTTATTCATTTTATATTACTACAGTACGGATTAGAATTATTGAAAACTGGCACAAATAAGGCTAAAAAAAAAAAAATAACTTTGCTGCTGCTAGCAAACCCCCTTAAACAGCAAATGATCATTAAAAAGGATAAGACAGGCACAGCACAAGGGGAAGGGAAGCTAATTACTAATTATTTTATCATGTCTGCAACAAACTTTTGCACAGACCAAGTAAACCAAATAATGACTCAAAGAGGTTTATATTATTAGTCAGATATTTCCCACCTCCTCAGTTAATGAAATCAAAGAGAACCCCTTGTCAAATTAAAAGATTAGCCAACTCTATGAACACAACAGCCTCTGAGACAATTCAAGAGCTAAAACAGCTCAAACTGTATAAATTAAGAAATTATTTTTTTTATTTAAACTATCGCATGAGCAAATGCAGGATGGAAATAAAGGAACGGAATTAGTACCAATTAATGATACTGATACAAAGACAGAAACTGTAAAACACAAAGAGACAGAAAAAGAAGGCAAAACAGGAAAGAATATAGAAGCAGAAATAGTTCAATGTCATGTAGCAGAGAAATTGGCAAACATAAACTTAAATAAACTACAGCAATGTCAAAATGACCAGGTCAAATAATGTAGAAATTATAAATAATTTCTTAATGACTTAGACAATTTTATTTCCCCATAATTCAGTAGATTTTGTCTTCATCCTCCCTCTATTGCCCCACTAGATTTACCTCTCTTGCGACAATCTCTCAATAATGCTTGAATAGCTGCCAATGTAGCAAAGGCCTGAGAAAGTCAGACAACACAGAGGCAAGTTGTTGCATGATAGGCCTAGATTAATTTATGTGGGTTTATATTGTATATGTTGTAATGTAAAACAGCTTAATCTGGTTCAAGGTCAGTTGGCATTCATCTGTATCCCCCTCCCCTGGGTCGTGCCTGAAAATAGGCAGAATTTGTCTAGTGCACTTACCCGGTCAACAAAAGCTAAAAAAAAAAAAAAAGTACTTTAGAATTAAGACACTGTCTCTTTAAAAGGCTTTTAGAAATGAACCTACAAAAATAGCCTTAATTGTTCTAATGGCTATTTTTTAATCTGGTACGTCTCCAGGTAAGGGAAACAGTTTTACTGAGCCAGGAAAATATAACTCTTGGAGAAAACTGGGTATCCAGCTTTCCATGACAGGAAGAGGTCAGGAGGATGACCAAATGCATGGACCAGGTATCACTGGTGTTGACATGAAGCCACAGTGACATCTGCAGGAAAAGGCAAACCGTTACACCATAATATCTGTATTGTCTTGGAACCATTTAACTCCACCCCAGAGGGAAAAAAGTAGGTGTATCAAAAAAAAAGACCATCATGTATATAATCAGACACATTTTGAATTCAGGGCAGTTGATAAACAGTTTAGCTGTTGGATCAGGTCACCTGTCCAGCTGGCATATACTTGAGGACAAGAAATAAATGTGTAGGCCTGGAAAAAACTCTAAAACCAGACCTGAGTGTGTGGAAAGTTTGACTTGTCACACACTGAACAGAAAATTCTGATTTTAAGTCAGAATTTTGAAAACCAAGACGTTTCACCAAGGAAAGCACCTGAAGTTTCTTTTTAAAAGGACATTCAGAGGAACCGACTTGGAATAGACACTTGCTACAGAACTGTTGCTTAAGGGCTCATCTCTACAAGGACATTTAAAATCTTATCTGGACTCACATCAGAAC
The DNA here is from genome assembly GCA_016271365.2 of Neoceratodus forsteri. Taxonomy (NCBI): domain Eukaryota; kingdom Metazoa; phylum Chordata; order Ceratodontiformes; family Ceratodontidae; genus Neoceratodus; species Neoceratodus forsteri. The sequence continues at coordinate 365,775,055 of CM028131.1, read as the reverse complement.
AAGGTATAGTTCAGAATAACAGTATCTAGTGTTTTCTGTAAACCATCCAGTTTTACTTTTGTTATTGTCTGCATTTCAAAGTTCTTCCAAACTGTAGACTTTTCTGTATTGCTTTTTATTTTAAGTAAACATTTATTATTTTCTTATCAGCTCTACCTGGGGGTCTGATTGTGTGATCTAACATTTTAACAGAAGGGTTTTGAAAAGACTGTGTGCCTTAAAAGATAGTACCGCCCAGCTATTGTACCCAAATTACTTAGGCAAGATGTAGCCAGTGGCTGTGGTGGGCTTCAAACACTGAACATAGTGCAGAGTCAAGGGAACTCAAAACTACAGTTTCCACCCTCTCACTGGGAAAAGGAAGGTTGGTAACTCTTTCTGAACCCTTATTCCTGCTCACAAGTTCTTGAAAAAGGGGATTCCTCTCTGCAAACAGGAAGTCCTACCCAGATGCCAGGGGTTTGGGGGCCAGGGGCTTGTAACACAAGTAACAAGGCTTAACTCCCTTTGCAGTACCCTCTTTTGTTGTGCAAGACATATTTATAGCTCACTCCATAGTGTGAAGGGCTGGGGTGCTGGGCACATAACCTTCTGTCACACTGGTGATCCGAGGTCAGAAATAGATGCAGATCACTCATGGGATGACTGCGGAGGGAGGACTGAGCACCCTGAGGACAGGCTTCCTCCCTGAAGGTGGCAGGACAGGACAACTCACTCAGTGGCTGACATTTAGTATTTCTGGGCAGCACAGGGTGGCTTCAGGGAAGATGACCCACCCATCAATGCTAGGGGCCATATCTGTGGAGGCAGAGTACAAACAATACATCATTGCACGTGATGTGGACCCTGGAGAGAAAAACAAGGTGGAAAATCCCCAACCTGGCAGGATGGCTGGTCAATCCCTCACAGACCCCACACTTGTGACTGGGCTCTATCAATGTCCTCTGCATGAGGGGCAATGGCAAGGTGATCCCCATGGAATCCAGGTGATGGGACTGTGGGGTGACAGTCCTGAAGAGGTCAGGTTGTTAGTAGAAATCAGCAAATTTTGTTACGCAAAATATTTCGGGAAATTGATGCATTTCGTGAAATATTTCACAGCTGAGAAATGTGAAATTCTGTTGGTGAAATGCAGAATTTTGCCCACAAACAGCAGAATTTCACCACTTGCAGGTGGAATTTCACATTTCGCCAGTGAAATTCCACCATTCGTTGACTGAATTCCGCATTTAGCACCCAGAAAATATTTTGCAGAATGCGCAAATTCACTAATATTTCACGTGGTGAAATTCATGATTTCAGTTGGTGAACAGAGATAAATTACTAATAATAAAAAAAGTAGTTATAATAGCATTATTGCAAATTAAAAGAGAAATACATGGGGGAATTAAATCTTGGAAGAAATGAAAAATCTTATGCTAAAGAAGGAAAAGGAAAGAGTATTAGAAAGGAAGAAAATATCAATAGAAAGACATGAAAACCAGGATAGGTGAGAGCAAAAGTAGAATACTAAAGAGGATATATATCTATATATACATATATATATATATATGTGTGTGTGTGTGTGTGTGTGTGTGTGTGTGTGTGTGTGTAGAGAGAGAGAGAGAGAGAGAGAGAGAGAGAGAGAACAAGAACTAAAGACCATCACAGAAAGAACAACTGAAACTGAGCTGAGAGAGATGGAAAAACTAAGCAATAAAAATAAAGGTAATAAAGCAGCAGAGAAAGCAAAGGTGGGGGGAGAGTCATCAACAAGAGGGAAATACAATGTTGTGCACATTATGTGGACAATATAACAAATGGCCTGGAAAAGACAGAGAGCGGTTGAAAAACAGCTAAGTCTACAAAGTCAGAGGAGACAAAAAAAAGTGGAAGAAGGACAATACACAGGGGAAAAAGCATCAGGGAGACAGAAAGGTAAAATTCATTAAGGGAAGGAAAGAAGTAAATATACCTGAACACTCACATTTGACAAGCCCAGATGAGGAACTCATAATACAACTGGAGAAAATGAAAACTAGGAAGAACTATACATTATTGGATATTATACAATGGCAAAAAAGAATCTTGGACTGTGATTGGTCATCTTGGTCTGGACCCATGGCGTTATCCCAGCACGACGCCACAGGTCTAGTCTCAGCCTCACTGTGAACCTGGAGATCATCTTGAGCACATTGATCATCTTGAGCACATTGTTTCATCTGCTCTTAAAAAACAAAGATATTTTTCCACACAAAAACATCTTTAAAAGTATTTTTTTAATTCTGTATAACAACGAGCCATTGTATAATAGGAATAATGCACTCCAGGGTGTGTGTCATTTGGGATAACACCACGCCTGGGCATTGGATGCACTCAGCCTGCGGCCTCGTGCCCAACCCCCCAGGTGTGGCGTTATCCCAGCACGACACACACCCTGTCATGCATTATTCCTTTAATGACACCAGATAAATTTTACAAAAGAGAGGTCTAATATTGCCAACCATGTACCTGAAAGGCTTACCTAAAGATCATGCTGTATCATACATGCAAAGACACTGTGGATATTACTGCATGTGTTGGTCTGATAGTACATGTTTATAGGTATCAACGGGCATCAGAGAAGGGTTGGATCTGTGAAACATTAAAAAATCCAGATATTAGAGCTTTTTTATTTAAGCAATAAGGCATGACAGGGGATGCATTATGTAAGTAGTAATACCCAACGGGCTGGGCATTATTGGGATATATCGGACCACCCAGGGGTGTAATGAGGCCCAACACTGCAGGCGGAGGGCCTTATAGTCCCTGGAAGGTCCGTTATATTCCATAACGCCAACCCTGGAGGGTATTTTTGCACTTAGAAAATAGGCTTACATTATATATTTTTTTTTTTATAATGATTTTACAAAAGAAGATTAAAATATTATTAAAAATTAACAGACATGTTGGGTTGTGTAAAATAGTCCCTATGGTACCACTTGAGGGTGTGCTATAGTTTCTTTGGTGCCACTAGAGGGTGTTGCTGTTTGTGATATATTTTTATTTTTATTAACTTGGAGTGTCAGTTTTGAATAGCGCTACTCAGTGAATTGTTAGTTGTAATTTTTCATCCTCTCAGTTATTTATTCACAGTATGTGTATTAATGTGCTTTTGGTTCCCAGAGTTAGAGTGGGGAGCAAGTGACTCAGGTGTGGAGCGGGAATGGCTCGGTGTCTTGTGACACGCTATCTGGGGGTATGGAAGTCAGCTGATGACCTCTGAATAAAAAAAAGGAGGTACTTAATTTTGGTTTACAAATATGAAGGTTGCAATACAGGTGAATACTTACTTAACAGAGGAGTGGGAGTTTGACTTGTTGAAAGAGATGGAGTCACACTACCGGGTAGTGGCAGTTGGAACAGTGGGTAGAGGAATGGAGGCCTTGAGTCAGGCCTGGTTTAGTAGCGAAAAAACAACAAAAGAAGATTATGTTTTTTTTTTTAATACTTGTTACTTTTTGTATTTTGTTATTATGGACTGCTTTGAGGAGTGAGACTGTATGTGTGTGGGAGGGCTGTATCTCACTCTCTTGGTAAGTGAACAGTAAAAAATGACAGCTATTGGAGCATAAGCACAGTGATACTAGATGGTAATCGGTGCTGCCAGGAAGAACTTGTTATTTGCAGGGCATTGTTAAGAAATAACAGCCTGGTTGCAAGGGTGTTTTAGCCAATCAAAATTAAGCTTTAGTGGTGCCCATTTTCTAAAGTGGGATAACAGACTGCCTTGGGTGGGTTGAAGCATGAAAAGGCTGAGTGCTTTCACCCAAGAAATGTCCTTAGCCCACTGTAACACACCCCCTGGAGCTCATCATTGTGATTATGAAATGGGTCACAAGAGTATTAACAAATACAAATTTAAAACAGTGAAATCAGTGTTTGTTTTAATTGGTAACAAACTTGGTAAAATATAAAAATAAATTGAAAAAAAGGATTACCTGCAGAGTGTCATGTTGTCATCTGGGCAGCAGTTGGTACCAATGCTGCACATAGGCAACAAGTATGGGCAAAATTCAGGAGAGGGAGAATAGTGGCAGCTTCACATAGCATGACATGTATACAAGATGGTAAGTGTGATCTACTGCAGTTTCATATCAGCAGCCCTATAGATAGTAGCCGAGATAAGCAGCAGTAAGAGGAGCACAGTCTGTAGAACAGCTTCACAGTTTATGGAGTGGCACATGGTTTGTCAGTCTTGCTGGGGCCTTCTAAGGATTGTTGTAATCAGCAGCAGATTCGGGAGCCTGCCTGTCATTTTATTCTCTGAAAAACCAATCTTGGGTCTTAGCAGTAGCCATTCACCTGAATGACAGTTGGTGGCTGTGGTTGGAGGAATTTTGTTTAAAACAAAAAAAAGATCCGGTGCAGTGACAGTGACCAGAGCCAGCAGTACTGCAAGCCTGGATCAGGTGTGCTTTGCTGGAAAGAGATTCAACAGTAGCCATGTTTGCTGAGGTACATTTCCTTTGAATTAGGTGTGTATGGGTATCATTCATGGCTGAGTCCTAATTGCCAGGCACTACTGTTAGCTGGGCTGTTGTGCTGGAGCCAACATTCCTTCTACCCATCTCATAGTAAAATATAAAGAAGACATTAAGAATATGGAGTTTCCCATCTCCCCAGAATAAACCTAGCATCCCCCCATGGCAGTAAGTAACAAGAGGATGGCCGAGGAAAAAGTCAAAATCAGAACAACAGGGGAAGCAGCTCAACAGGAGGCAACATTCCAGGAGTAGGCAACATAGATTTCCACCCTCGGATGTTAGCAGCTACTCTCCAGGGGTGACACCTATAAAGACATCAAATAGGTATGAACTCCTGAGGGAGCTTATGCCAACAGCCTTGGATTAATCCATGAACCAAAATGATGAGGGGACGCCCCCAAGTGACAATAATCTGGACCCCAGTGAGTGGTCTCCCCAAAGGGAAGACTGGGCAGATTGTTTTCAAGAGGCAAGAGCTGAGGAGGAAGACTCCATTGAGCATCTTGTGGCATTGCTCGATGCATCAGACAATCAGGCACAAATGGGCTGACTTAGGCTTTTCCTGAGATATACCCATCAGGGCTAAAAAGTGCTGCTTGGTACATATGAGCTGCTAAAGGAAGGGAAGGGGAAATTGTTTAACCAGGAGAGGCACACTAAGTTAAAGCTTGATTGTAGGTGTGATCTGGGAGCAAAAGGAAGTTAAGTAACTTGCTCAGGGTCACACAGTACGCAAGTGGGAAGCTGTGGGATTCAAACCCAGGTCTCCAGGTTTGCAGCTCAGAACCTTAAACCACTGTGCCATACTGCCTCAAGGTACATGGGTATTGCTTTATTGAAATATCTGCCCAGTGAAAAAAGGGAAGGGACTGAGGCCTGGATTTAAATGGGATGGTAGCCGCAAAAGTTTAGAAACGCATGCTTCAAGTTGTGTTCAACGTCTCCCCAGAGTAAGGGGTAATAGCAATAGTAATGAAATGTATTTTTATTCATATATATATATATATATATATATATATATATATATATATATATATATATATGTATATACACACACAAAGGATAAACTTGATTAAGCCTAAACTCATTTACAACGAGATCCTTAAGTCAGCTTTGATTAAGATCTTGCCTTATAACAACATACAATAACATACAACCACAAAATACAGTAATGCATATCACATTTCAATATCGTTAAATTTAAAACCAAGCAACTTCACCTTGTGTCATCATGGTTGCGGACTCCATCTTATTGTAGTCTACATTATTATGTGTACATTCAGAACATTCATATAACATCATATATCCCATGTAATGCTGCTTACTCGATTGTCCTGCTAGCATCAAATAGGCAGGCAGCAATTGTGAGAGTCGTTGTATTTTTTATCTAGCCATACTTTTATATCCTTCCATCCGTAATAAGGTTTCGTAGCCTTCCCCTTTCCTCTTATGGACCAAACACAGGTTCACACAGAGCTTGGAGTGTAGCACTCCCCCTTCTAGGGGTTTGAGATGTTCTATGGGCCATTCAGCACAGAGTGGCTGCTGCCTTGCTCACACAAGGCACTGGGAGAAACATGGATAACTCTGTTTAAAAATAGCTGGATTCGCTGGACGTTCTGATGCTTGATAAGAGGTTCCTCACCCTGATCCTCCAAGCATTGGAAGGGAATAGGGCTTTTTGTGACTTTGTTTGTCTACACATTTATGAAAGACTTGGGACCAAAGAGAGCAGTTGATGTTACCGTATAAGATTTCCTGTTGCATTTTGTTTTTACACTCTTGGCCCAAGCTTTTATAGGGATAGTGGGGATGCTTCTTATGTGGAGGGAGGCAAATGAGATGCCCTGTGATAACTAAAAATAACAGAGGGGGAAGGGTCCCTATCCTAGATGGAACTGGGTTACACTCCTAGGTCAACCACAGACAGGTGGTAGAATCTCCCGCAGATATGTAGATTACTATTTACAAACAGTACTCCATGGTTGACCCAAACGAGCACTTCAAGCACTACCCCCCACACAACTTGAGATGAACAAGTAAGGGGAGATCAGATTAGTCTGTACCCCAGATAACGTCTAGCTGCAGGTGCTCACTGTCCACAAATAAAGCCCCATTGCATGGCACACAGAAGTGCAAGGGGGGGTGGCCTTGCCGCCCCAACTCCCGTTGATGGCTGTACTTGTATACTGGCCCAGGAATCCTCTGATCACAAGACAAAGAATGTTAGATGGGGCCAGACTAGTTCAGAGGCCCAGGCTGATATGATTTTTTGTCCCCTAGAGAGGACCACTAAGGTCATTGGAGGATCGGATGGCCAGATCCCGCAGACTGTAGAGGTGGCTCCATCTCCAGTTGTTGAGGAGGGCAGAGAGGCCATCACCTCACGAAAGGGGGGACTACCCCCAATCTCAAAGCCATATAAAAAATCCACTGCAATTGTTAAAGCACTGGATTGTGTTACCAAGGAGGTTGTCAGACTGCACTCCAAAAATGTTTGTTTGAATGTTGTGAATTCCAATAGTTATATGTTGAAAAAAGAGGAAATCTTGGAGGAAGGTTCGAAGACTACTAGTAGGCTCCGGATGCTAGATATACAAACTGATGGAACAGTGCTTCTGGGGAAGGGACCAAGAGAACAAGACCAGGATGGGGGTCCAAGCATACTGAGAGTGGAGGGCAAGAGACGGGCCTTACGATGATGAAGGGAATAGATGGCATTTATATTGTTTCATTATGGTGTCCCCAACTCCAGTGACATTCACTTCATGGAATGTCAGAGATATGGATAACCTGATTAAAAGGAAGAAGGTTATGTCCTGACTTAAAAAACTCAAAAACTAAATGTCCTTCCTCCAAGAGACAAAAGTTAAACCGGGTGGAGCAAAGAAGTTTGCAAGAGATTGGGTAGGATGAGAAATGTATAGCATGTCGGGGAAAGCCAAAAAGGGGATTCAGTCTTGTGCTACAAGCAACTCAAATGGTACTTCTTGGAGCATCATGGAGACAAGGAAGGGAAGTGGGTCATTTTTAAGGTTCAAATCAATCGTGGGCCCTTGATTCTAGGTAATATATATGCCCCTAATGAAGACAAACTGGAACTGTTTAATAATATTTCTCAGACACTTTTAGAGATGGCAGGTGATAATCCAGATATTATTTTGGGAGAAGAGAGACCTAAATTTGACCCTAGACCACTTGCAGGGACAGGTCAAATGATAGGCCTGAACCACACGTAAAGGCCAGACAAACCCTGCTGGATATGATGACACTCCATCAACTACCTGACACATGGAGGACCTTTAATCCTTTCACAAAGGACTTTACATTTTATTCAGAGGCGAGGTCAATGTTAGATTACTGGCTCTCCTCAACTAGATTAAACCTGGCAATAGCTGGGGTGACATGGGCATTACTCCCATGTATATAGCTGACCACGCTCTGATACAGTTGCACGCATATGTAAACTCCAAAAAATCTAGGTTAGACACGTGGCAGCTGTACCCACTCCTGCAAGATGATACTGACTTTCAGCAATGGCTCAGGCAGGAAGTGGCCAATTATTTCATGGACAATCCAGAGGGTAGTGGCTCCCCAGAGATGATTTGAGAAGCCTTTAAGGCCACCATAAAAGGCTGGGTTATCAGCTATTCCACATATAGAAGGAAAAAGAGGGGCGGTGAGGCCCAACAGCTTGAGGTACAACTTAAACAGAAAGAGGCAATATACAAAAAAGACCCCACGCAACTAAATAACCTGGCCCTGTGATCAGAAATAATAGCCCTTAGAATCCAATTAAACACCCTGGCCACCTGGAAGGCAGAGCTTCAAATCACTACAGTAAAACACAAATACTGGGGCCTGGGGGAAAAATCAGGGAAGCTTCTTTCATATAGGTTGAGAAAGCAGCAGGCCAAAAGTTATATTAAAATATTACGAGACACAACAGGGAAGGTAGTTAGCTCCCCACAGGCCATAAATCAGGCCATGGCAAAATTCTATCAGACCTTATATTAGGCACAAACTCCCTTCCACAGCCAATCCTTTTCCACTTTTCTGGCACAAACCAATCTTTCATCCCTCTTGGAGAATCAAAAACGGGAGCTTGATGAGTTCATTGTAGCAGAAGAAGCAGACTAGGCCATAGCTGGTATGGCCTCACATATGGCTCCGGGAAACAATGGCTTCCCGGCTGACTTTTATCAGAAAATAAAGCCCCAAGTGACCACTCCAATGCTTCAAATGCTGAAGGAGGCACATAAAAACAAGACTCTACCGGGCTTACTCAAGGAGGTGGTCATTATGGTCCTTCCCAAGGAGGGCAAGGACCCTTTGCTCCCAGCAAGTTTCAGGCCCATATCCTTGATCAATGCAGATGCAAAGATATTGGTCCAAATCCTCACCACATGCCTGGAAAGGGTCCTGCCATGCCTCATTCATACATCGCAGGTAGGATTGGTCAAGGGTAGGGCAAGTGCTGATCACTTGAGAGCCCTGGTCACTCTCTTTCAAAAGGCTGCAGATCTTCTCTCCCCCCACAACAGCAACTGAAATAGACTTTGAAAAAGCCATTGATTCGGTGGAATGGGAGTACCCACAGGCAGTACTAAGGCACTTCAACCTGGGCCCAGATTTCTGTGCCTGGACTGGCACTTTATACAAAGCTCCAACTGCAAGAGTTCTTACCAATGGCCTCCTCTCTGACCCCTTTATACTTCAAAGGGACACAAGACAAGGCTGCTTCCTCTCCCCATCGCTCTTCATCCTGGCCATAGAGCCTCTAGCCTCTGCCACAAGATCTAATGACCAGATCATGGGGATAGTAGTGGGGCAGGTTGGGTACAAGGCCAAGTTATATGCTGATGATTGCCTAATTCTAACTAGTAATCTGCAGGAAGGCCTCACACCCATACTAGATACTCTAGAAGAGTCTGAGCGGCTCTCTGGGCTAAAGATTAATAGAAGTAAATCCAAAATATTACCCCTAAATAAATCTACCACACCCCAAATGGGGAGGCACTCAGGATTAGCCTGGGTTGAATCAGGTATTAAATATCTGGGGGTCCACCTATCCCCTCAGCTACACAAATTGGTGCCCCTGAACTGGAACCTGTCAATTACCACCTTCCAAACTGAACTAAACAGATGGAATCACCTGAACCTGATTCTTATGGGAAACATTTATTCATTAAAAATTATGCTGGCTCCAAGAGTATACTACCTTCTGGCTCACCTACCCATTATTATTCTGGAGAAATGCTTTCAATGTCTTGATTCACTCATAGGTCACTACCTTTGGGGCTCTTCCCCACCCAGGTTTAGCGAGCGAAGCTAAGAGTACACTGGATGCAGGGGGGCTGGAACCTCACAAACATTAGGTACAACATGTATGCCTTTCATACTGCAAGGACCTTACAGGTTTTTCATGAACCGGGCCCAACCTACCTCCATGGGTATAGATAGAAGCAGATGTGACTGAGGGTGTGCACCCTGCTGGACTGGTGGGTAACCAGCTGCTAGCTAAACAAGCACAATGGGTAGCTATCAAGGCGACCCACACTGTATGGCCAAAACTCACTAACACCACTAAACAGTGTCACAAACCAGGTATATATGTATAACTATGGGCAATCCCTCCTTCTGTATAGGAGGTGCTCCGTTTTACTGGAACAGCTGGGAAAGGAGGTCCATACGAAGGCTGGTAGACCTGATTACTGCAGACCATAGAAACTTTGACTCCTTTCAGTATTTTCAGACTAAATTTGACCTTCCAAAATCTGACTTTTGGTGGTACTTACAATTCAGGACTCTCTACACTCTTGGGTGTAAATCTTCATGCAGGTGCCCCTCCTATAAACATGGCTGCAGTGGTAACCTAAAATCCCCTCCCCATATCCACAAAAATGGCCAGGGTGGGAAAGATATATCAATGCATGTAAAATGTGTTGTCTGACCCCACCACAAATGCAAGAGAAAAATGGCAAACTGCCCTTCAAATAGTCATCCCAGATCATGAATGGCAGAAGTGTTGGTGGCTAGCCCACCGGCATGTATAGATCAAAAAAGACACTATATTTAAAACAAGATACTCCAATAGTAGTACCCTACTCTGGCTCAGCTTCAGGTGCAATATCTAATTCCAAACAATAACTACTGGAGATGTGATGGGAAAGGGGCAAACTTGCTCCACGTATTCTGGGCCTGTCCTAACATAGTCCATTTTTGGAAACAAGTTACCCAGCTGTGTACCTCAATTATGGGTACTGAAGTCGGGATGATCCTCAAACCCTACTCTTGGGTTACAAGACTCAAGACCTGGTTATGGATAATGCGAACCTAAACTGGCTAATAGCAGCCTCAGTGGAAGTCAAAAGGCGTATGGTTAGAAAATGGAGATCCCCCAATATCCTGACAATCCAAGAGTGGGCTAAGGCCCTAGAGCTACTGGCAATGAATGTGAGGTTAGTATGTAAGGCCCTTAAGCAGGAACAGGAATATCAAAGGATATGGGCCCCTTACATGAACTACATAAAGCAGCAAGCAAATTCTAACCCACTGTTGACCTACATACTACTATGGAGGCCCCCCTAAATAACCTCAAGCCCCGTCTTGATCACCTGGCAATAAGGTAACTGTAACCCCCCAAGTGATTCTGACTAGAATAAATAACTGTAAGAAAATGTGTATGTCATATACATATATATACATAAGCCTGTATGCTATCCTCTGTATGTACTGTATCAAGCCTGAGCACAAAAAATATGCCAATTTGTATGTATGTAACTTAAAGATTTCCAATAAAAAGATTAACTGTAAGAAAGAATATGGAGTTAAACTAGAGACAGCTTTGACAGGTCATCAACCAGCTGAAACTAACAAAAGCCAATATTTATCAGAAAAAATATAAAAAGGCAGGATACAAGGAACAAAAGGAAGGCATAAAATCGAATAAAGCAAACAAAATAAAAAACAAATCCAACCAAGGATAGTCAGGTAAAACAGCAAAAGATTACAGAATTATCATGCCTAATATAGATCTCTTCTTATTCCTTTGAGAAAGCATAACATAAAACATGAAATAGATCATGACAAGTGGCAGAAAACAAAAGTACACCTGTGTAAATACAAGTGCAGTTTTAGAAGCCAGCCCTATGTTGGCATTAGCAACACTTTTCCCAGTACACAGCAACTATAATGTCACAGAGTTTGACTCAGATGAGGAAATAGTAGTGCCACCGATAGAGCTCAATTGTTCACTGTCACAACCTGTCCACACTCAGGATGCAGTCTGCAATATGTTGCCAAGTTTCTCACCTCTCAACACCTGTAAGGGTACCTCAGTAGCTGCCACCACTCAGAAGTGATTCTCATACCTGAGAATTCTCTTGATCACAAGCCCACCACAGCCACTGCTGTTGTGGTACAGTGCTCCTTTGGCTATGGGCAAATGGCCTCTCCATCACTTACTCCTGAGAAAACACTTCACTTCTTAGAATATGGTAATGGTAGCCATCTTCTCCCTCCTCAGACACAGACTGTGGATTTGTCAATACCAACAGTTAACTATTCCCCCAAAAGATTCAGTCACAGAGGCCTCAAGTATATAAACTTAATATTTACTACTTCACAATAGTTACACAATCTACTGGATATCACAGTACACAAGACTATGGGAATTGCAGGGTTACTACAGGAATTAAAAATAAATGGTTTTCACACAGCAGAAGAAGCAAATAGAAGAAACCTTTCTGTAACCTCTTAAAACTAACAGAGTTGAAAGACTTTTAACACCTGGGATATCATATTGAGCCATGGCAGATTATCACTGTTAGATGTTTTACGCCTAGAGTCCCAACACTGACTGACTTGCTAAGGCCTTGCAAGACTCAAAAGCCTTCAGCTGCTAACCCCTCATGCTGCATCATCAAATATGTCACTCTGACATCATGAATCTGACACTTTTTCTGTCTTCTGGGGTTACCACCTCAATGGAAAGCTGGCCTAAACTGGATCTTTAGGTTTTGTGTAATCACAGATCCCTTCTTTTTGTTCTGAGACATGTCAGCCATGTCTGCAGGTGGTGGCTGCATGGCCAGGACAGTTTTCTAACATGAATGGCCTTGGACTTCATGAAGCTCCCTTTTTAACTGATCAGAGGCCTGTCATTACAGGACAAAGGGGTTGTAATTACTCTCAAGGGCAGCTGGTTCTGCCTCTGGCAACAATTGTAATCTCATTTCCACAGCCTATCTTTGTCTCTTTAGCATATGCAGTAAAACAAAACTGAAAAAAGTACAACATTATTGTTACATTCCCTCCCCAGAGAAATGAAAAACACATTCCTTTAGCACCCCTAAAGAATGTTGTTGATTTTCAAGTGAGCCCCACACTAGTTCCTCACCGTATTGCTCCCCCCTTATTTCTAGGTTCTAGCTATTATCTAGACAACCCATCAGTGTTTCTGTGCTGCAAGCGACTGTTGTGCCTAATGTCCAAACTATAAGACTGCAGGACCTGGCTCCACCTTAGCAACTTGGGGTTTTGACTGCTGTTTCTATGCAGCCATGTGAAGGGGGTTGTGATCATTGACCAGGGTGAACTCCCTCAAATACAGATAAGGTTGCAGCATCTGCAAAGCCCAGATGATCTCTAGACACTCCTTTTCAACTGTGGCATAGGCCTCCTCTCTGAGCAGCTGCTTTCTGCTCAGGTACATGACTGGGTGTTCTTCTCCTAAGTGCATAACCTGACTCAGAATCATGTCAACCTCATGGTCAGATGCATCAATGTGTACAAGTGCACAATTAACCTTACAGAATATAGATATCTTAAACATATAATGAAGAATATGGGAAAAATCTGCAGATAGCAGTAAATGAAAAAGACAACAGAGCATTCTGGGACTTACAAAATCACACATGCCCACACAATGCAAAGCATCATGGGCTGCATATGCAAATCACCACAGAATGTTATGCTGGTTCAATTTTAAGCAGAATTGCATGGTGCCGAAAGGCCCCTCACACAGTTTGCAAAGAGTGCTAACAGATGACATAGACACGTGTTTAATCCTACCAGGACTCATCAGTATGCCTCGTCTGTTTGACACCCCAGTGACATGAACCAGCTACCCTAAGACGGTCTGTCTGGGTTATGTTGTGGTGAACCCATTAAAATAAAAAACTATTTAAAAGACAAAGGACCTCTGTGCGCAAACACTGAGGCAAGGGATACCCCAAAGGGCATTTGGCTGGGAAGCCAAGTTTCAAGAAAATACAAAATCACACATGCCCACACAATGCAAAGCGTCATGGGCTGCATATGCAAATCACCACAGAATGTTATGCTGGTTCAACTTTAAGCAGAATTGCATGGTGCCGAAAGGCCTCTCACACAGTTTGCAAAGGGTGCTAACAGATGACATAGACATGTGTTTCGTCCTACCAGGACTCATCAATATGCTTCGTCTGTTTGACACCCCAGTGGAATGAACCTTGCCTTAGGAATAAACAATAGGGATGTTAATACTGATTGTATAATTACACCTACCATATGATTTAACCATTACAACTCTTTATATGGTTCAAGTGGAACAAAGTAGTGTAATAGTAAACCCACTGAAACGATGGCTGATGCATGGTTATCAGTCATTACAGCTGAAGTGGTCTAGGCTATTAGTCAGCAAAAAATAGAAAATCTTTTGGTATTGACAGAATCCCCATTGAAATGTATAAAGTTGGGCCAGAATGGCAGGCAAAGCTCCAGTGATAGTATTTACAGCTATAAATAACAAATTAGTACAACCTTAAGTGTTTAAAGAAGGAAACCAAAATTAGCTGCTCAACTCATGTAATATCACACACATTAAATTGCATATCTCATTGGGGTGCTACTGTTCTAGCATACACAGTCAAAACAAAACAAAATATCCAGTGCACATCCTCCCCCCAAAATTGGCAAATCATTAAATGTGCTTTCTGACTCAAATGGCTGCTCACTTATTTCATCCCAAATGGGGAGTGGGGGTCTCTTAGTCTTTTAAATCAGAACTCTGGTGTGAAATTAAGCTCAGCCAGCAGTCAGCAAGGTGGACCTCCCATTGGCTGAGGCCCTATTCTAAAATGCTAACTGACAAATTTGTTTGCCTTTTAAAACATGACCACTGGTGTATTGGCTTGGTTCTGATTTCACAAGAGCAAGTTGAGAACTACCACCCTATATCTGTCCTTTGCATCCCAAGCAAATTGCTGGAGAGAGTTGTTTACAATCAAGTCCCTTTCCATAGAACCTCTCAAGGTCAAAGGTCTTTGAATATTGTGCACCAATCTGGCTCAACTCTCTCAGCAAAGAACTACTTTCGGAAACCAAACTTGGCCTATTTAAACTTCGATCTGCACTAACTCTGGCCAGTGCCTGCGACTGTGACTCCTAGCTCCCTCCCTCTCTATATTGCCTTGACTTTCTCCTTTCTATCTCTCCTTACCTCCCTTCTTTCCTCCTTCCTCATCTTATCCTCCTTTAACTTCATCTCCACTCTCCCTCTAATCTCAACACTCTCCACTGCCTATACCTCTCTGGCCTCTTTTGAACCGATGAGTAACTGGCCCTGCTGCTCTTAGTTTCCAGAACGTAGTCCATCTTCCATATTTTCCAGTTTCCTGTTATGGTTTCCTCCCCTTTCCTTCCATCACGCTCGTCTTTATTCATTCTTCTCCTATCTCTACCCCTCTCCCTAACCAATCTCTGCCTTACCTACCTCCAACCACAACCTGTGGGACCCTACATTCCTTCTGCAATCCATATCCTGTAATAAATTGTACCAAATTTAGCACTTCACATATCTTGGCTGTACTCCTTGTGGCTAGACTTGTGTTTGCACTTTGACAATAGACCTGTTCTTATTTGCACAGGTCTGGCTACTTTTATATTTCTTGCAACAAGTTTGTACATGTCTGCTTGCTTATCTTACTTAATCCACATGATTGTTATAGTCTGTTCTTTCACTACTATTTTAACTGTATGTATTATTGTTTCATTGTTTTATTATTATCATGATGTGGAGCCTCTGTAAATGAGTCTATGACTCAAGGTTTATTCCAAGATTGAAATAAATAAAAAAATTAAAAGTCCAGGAATTTATTGAACAATGGGGCACACTCATTGCTCATCAACATGGCTTTAAAGAAAACCATGGGATGGACACTGCCCTAATCTGAATCACTACAGATATCCTATATGCCCTATATTCTGGTTTATTGACTGGTGCGGTCTTTATAGACCTCACCAAGGCATTTGATTTGCTGACTCATCAATTACTTATAACTAAATTGAAATCCCTTGGTCTAGATTGCCTATCTCTATGGTGGTTCTCCAACTACCTCTGTAATAGGTCTCACATTGCCAAATGGAAGGGTGCATTATCAAATAAATGCCCAATCCTTGACAGAGTCCCACAAAGTTCAATACTGGAACCCCTACTTTTCCCCATATATGTAAATGATATGCCAAAAAATTGTGGTGGTGCAAAACTTCTCTTTTAAACAGATGATGCACTATTGTGCAGAGATTCTCATGATACTGCCCACTTGGAGGGATTACTTGCAAATGACCTACAAATACTAGATAATTGGTTTCACACCCCTGAATTAGTTCTTAACACTAAAAAGATAAAGGCTATCCTTTTTGGCCCTAAAAGTCTAGGTCGCCATAGGCTACAAATGCTGACCAGTATGTTTGCAAATTGATCTGTGATTAAGCTATTGGAATACATTAAGTACCTTGCTATACACTTAGACCAAGATGTTACCTTCAAAATAAGCAGAGAACATCTAACCAAATCTCTCAACAGTAAGATCAGCTTCAGGTATCACCTTAGTCCCTATCTCACCATTGAGTCATGCTTATGTATTGCCAATGGTATCCTTCTCCCTACTCCACTCTATGGGTCTTTGGTCTTACATTCTATCAGGATCTTGGAGTTGCAAAAGCTTAAAACTTTGTATCATAAGACAGGATGGTTCGCAGTCAGGGCCTACCCAAGGGAGGACCCCTGTAATGTTCTTCAGTCACGAAACTGGCCTTCACTTGAGGGTAGATTAGCTTGTTTCTCCCTGTGTTTAGCTTTTAACTTTAGGATCAGTGATGCTTCACCTAGCCTAAAGGACCTGTTAATCGCCAAACCAAGTAGGCGGTCCCTCAGATCCTCTGACCAATTGTTTCTCTATGTCCTCAGAGTCAGGACTTTCCTAGGCTATAGGTTGTTTACCACGTCTACTCCAATCTTGTAGAATGCCATTCCTACTAACCTTTAAGAATGCACTTCTTTTGGGGGTTTTAAGAAAGGCCTAGAAACCTACTTGCTGGAACGTAGCTTATGCAACTGTAATTGCTGATGGGTTCCACTTGTGTAGACTGTGCTGAATCAATTAGTTTGTTCACCGCCTTGTCTTTGGTGTTTAAGTATCAATTTTTTTAGCAGACATTACCATTAGAATGCAAGCTTTTCTCCTGTTGTGCACTTTAATTTGGATTTTATCTTTGACATCTATAGTTGCTACTTGTCTTATTGCCACTTCTGTCATTGCATAACGTGATTAGTTTATGACACTGTATCTTTTGCATAAACTATTTTGTCAGTGTTACTGAACCCTTTGTAACTTACAAATTGTTATCGAAGGTAGAATTAACTGTGCTTGTCTGTATATTTTCTTGTATTTAACTCCGGGTCACCCCTGAAAAAAGGACTCATGTGGTCTCAGTGGGCACGCCCGGTTAACAAAATTAAATAAATAATTAAATATAAGGCAAATGTACATCCTACAGCTAAATCTATTGTCCAATACTTACAACCTCTGCACCTCCCTTTTCTGCCCCTTCTGCAGAAGCAAATTTTCACTTCAACAGTAATTACAAAAGGACCATGACTGAATGAAGGAGGTGCAGCCAGTAAATGTTCCAGCAAGTACAGAGAGCAAACTTGCACAACTCACCATTCTGTAAAAAGATAAAACAAAAACCAGGAATGCTTTCTGTAGCATTTATTTGAAGTTCAAGGCAGCAATCCAGAGTCAGGCAAAAAGTCAGTATGGAATGACACTTAATGTTTCACATGTATGCGCTTGTGAAGAGTCTATGAGTAAGTGTATGCGCATGAAACGTTGAGTGTCATTCCATCCTGACTTTTGCCTGATGCTGGATTGGTGCCTTAAATTTCAGTTAAACACTACAGAAAGTATTCCTGGTTTGCATTTTATCATTTTACAGCATGGTGAGTTGTGCAAATTCTCACTTTCCTGATTTCAGCAGAGGAACCCAGATACAGCTATAGAGAAACTTAAAAATAATGAAAGCCTAGGCCTGGATGGCTACACTGCTGAATTTTACACATCTTTCTGGGCTTCCCTAGGTGCACCATTGATATGCACCTGTGAGGGGGCCCTAAGCAAGGGGCTTGCTCCCCTCTCCTCGAAAACAGGTGACAACTTCTGCCATTCCAAAACCTGAGAAGGATCATAACAATTGTTCCTGATATAGACCCATAGCAGTTCTTAGTATTAATTATAATCTCCTTGCCTCCATTATAGTAAACAGCTAGAACCTGTTCTCCCTTTTTTAATAACAAGGATCAAACCAGATTTGTCACTTCCTGCCAAACTCAAGACAATATTAAATGGGCACTACACATCACTCAGCCCAGTCAAATAACTTATTCCTCCTTTTATGTGTTGATGCAGAGAAAGCTTTTGACTGTATTGCATGGTCCTTTCTGTTTCAGACTGTATGTCATTTTGGACTTTACCAGCAGTATGTCACAATGCTAGAAGCTGTGTATTCCAACCAAGTAATGTATGTGAATGTGAACTGGTGCATTTCTCAAACTTTAGCGCTTGAATGTGGCAATCAACAGGGTTGCCCATCCCCTTTTTATTTGCCCTTTATTTGGAACCCCTAGCTCAAACCATGTGGCAAGATCAGGTGATCACAGGAATTCATCTATCACATATGGAATAAAGAGCAAAATTTGGTGCTGTATGCCAACAACCTGCTTGCAGTATGCAACAATATCTCACAAACCCAGAGCATGTGCTGCCACACCTGTGGCATCAATTGACCAAGTTTGGGAAGACCACTGGATACAGTCTCAGTACAAGAAAAACAGAAGTATTCCAGATTTATTATGCACTCACTAATACAATCAAACAGCAATATCACTTTCAGTGGGATGTACCACATTGTGAATATTTGGGTCTCCTTTTATCTAGGGATGCGTCTGAAGTCTGCACCCTTAATTATGATACTCTTACTCAAGACATTACTAAAGATATTGAGATTTGGTCCCATCTCCCAATCCCCTTGATTCAGTAGGTAGATAGTATCTGTACAAATGTGCTGAGATTATTATATTTGGCCCAAACACTGCCTGTCATGCCTCCACAGAAGCATTTAAAGTCTGGAATAGAATGAATACTCAGTATGTTTGGCACAAAAAAAAAACAACAATTCGATATGCAGTGCTGCAGCTCCCCAAATCACAGAGTGGCTTGGCACTTCTAAATCTATTTCTATACAATGTAGCATCAAAGCTGCACACTGCTTTGTTATTGCCTAGCAGATAGTTGTGGTGTGCACTGAAAATACTTAAAGATGATCAAAGAGGGCTTGCTAGATAATTCTAAAGTGTTATTATAATAGAAACATAGAATTTGACGGCAGATAAGGACCGCTTGGCCCACCCAGTCTGTCCATTTCCCTACCTAATGGATAAGCTGCAGATCCTAGTTAACCAGCAGCCTACTTCTTCCTACCCCCACCCCCTAGATTTGCCTTATGACTGTCCCATGCATGCTTGAATTCCACCACTGTTTTTGACTCCACAACCTCCTCCGGAAGGCCATTCCATGCATCCACAACCCTCTCTGTGAAAAATACTTCCTTAAATTACCTCTGAGCCACCTCCCTCTATCTTCAAATTGTGCCCCCTTGTTCTTGCACACCTTTTTTTTGGAAGATGCTACCCTCTTGGACTTTGTTGATTCCCTTGAGGTACTTGAAAGTTTCTATCATGTCCCCCCCTCTCTCTCCTTTCATCGAGGCTGTACATATTAATCTCCTTAAGTCTCTCTTCATATGTCTTCCAGTGCAGACCCTGCACCATTTAGTTCCCTCCTCTGGACAGCTTCCATCCTGTCTATGTCTCTTGGAGATTGGGTCTCCAGAACTGCATGCAGTACTCCAGATGGGGTCTCACCAGCTGTCTGTACAGAGGGATAATAACTTCCTGTTTTCTACTGGTGATGCCTCTCCCTATGCATCCCAGTATCCCCCCAGCCCTCCTTGCTGCCCTCTCACATTACTTGCCCACCTTTAGGTCATCTGATATGACTACCCCAGGTCCCTTTCCATTTTTGTTGTTAGTATCTCAACCACCATTGCGTACTCTTCCCCAGGGTTTTTGTTTCCCAGGTGCATTACCTTGCACTTCTTAGCATTGAATCTAAGCTGCCATACATTTGACCATTCCTCTAAGCTTGCCAAGTCCCTTCTCATCCTTTCCACCCCACCTTGTGCATCAACTCTGTTGCAGATCTTTGTGTCATCTGCAAAGAGACATACTTTTCCTTCAGTCCCTCTGCAATGTAAACTCATAAAGACATTGAAGAGGACTAGTCTAACTCTGAACCCTGCGGTACCCACTAGTAACCCCTTTCTTCAGAGTGAACTCCATTTACTATTATCTCTGTGTCCTATTCTCCAGCCAATTCTTTACCCAGGCTGTCATCTTGGGACCCACTCCCAGGCTGGCTAACTTGTACATTAATCTTTTGTGTGGGAATGTGTCAAATGCCTTGCTAAAGTCTAGGTAGGCCATGTCCACAGCCCTCCCTGATCTACTACTTCGGTCACCCAGTCAAAGAAATCTATCAGATTCATCTGGCATGACCTTCCCGCTGTGAATCCATGCTGCCTTGGGTCCTGTGCCCCTCTGGCCTTTAGATACTCGACAATTCTTTCCTTCAGAAGTGATTCCATCATTTTCCATATCACTGAGGTTAAACTAACAGGTCTGTAGTTTCCTGCTTCTGCCTTGCTCCCACTTTTATGAAGAGGAATCACATCTGCCCTTCTCCAGTACTAGAGTACCACCCCATCCTCCCATGATTTGTTAAAGAGGATAGTCAGTGGTGTCACTAGTTCTACCTTAGTTCTTTTAGAATTCTGGGAAGAATCCCATCAGGCCCCATTGCTTTGTCCACCTTCAGTTTTAAGAGTTCTTTCAGAACCCTTTCTTCTGTAAATGGGCTGGTATCAACTTCTGTATCCAGGCGTTTCTACTGTTTGTTTTAGGTACCTCCCCCTCTTCATTTGTAAATAATGAGCAAAAATATTTGTTTAGTATCTCTGCCTTTTCACAGTCACCCTCTGCCCACCCTCCCTCCCTCTCCTTTATTAAGCCTCACTATCCCTCCCTTGGTCTTCCTTGGCTCCCTGATGTACCTATAAAGGGTTTTATCCCCTTCTTAACTCGGGTTGGCTGTCTTTTCCTCGGTTTGGCCCTTTGCTGTTCTGACTGCCTTCCCAGCTTCCTTTTGCTTTAACTGATACAGTTCTCTGTCCTGCTCCTTCTGTGATTCCTTGTACTTCCTGAATGCTTTCTTTTTCTCTTGAACCTTCACTGCCACTTCCTTTGAGAACCATAGTGGCTTCTTACATCACTTTGTTTTGTTTATTTGCTTCACACAAAGGCTTGTTACCTCTGTGATGGCAGTTTTAATTATTCCCCATTATTCTTCCACCCCTCCTTCCTGCCCATTTGCTAGTGCATTCCTTAGGCACTCACCCATTTTGGCAAAGTCAGCCCTCCTAAAGTCCAGTACTTTTGCCTTTGTATGGCTTGACTCTACTGCTGTGTTTATTGTGAACCATACTGTTCGATGGTTGCTAGTTCCCAGATGGCTACCCACTTCTAATTAAACGAATCAGTGGGGGTAGCCCTTGCTTAAACCTTTCATTCTCTATCAACTGTCATAGACAGACTATGGCCTGCAATAATCCTCCCCAACCATGGACTGCAGAGAGTAGACACTCCCTACACAGTGCATACTATTACTCTCTGGTTTAATACTCTTAAAGCTAAACAACTACTACCTTTTAGATTTCTAGTGCTCTCTATGATGGAAACAGGAGATGTCTTATCAAACAAAACTGATAATAGTTTCTCTAGATGGGCAAGATTGTATCTTAGATGTTGGTGCAAATGTTGCAGAACAATGTAATAATGTCTTTTGAAGAAATAGTAACCACATTTAATGTGCCCCATGTCCACTTCTTTAGGTACTTGCAGGCCATAGTCGTCTATGACAGTTGATAGAGATTGAAAGGTTTAAGCAAGGCTTACCCCCACTGATTCATTTAATAATAATGACATTAAAAGGTTGAAGTAGCACTAGGCATTTCATTTCTAGGTTATATCAGGCCCTCTTACCCCTTCAGGATGTGTATGTTCTTCACATACAAAGAGCATGTGAAAACAATTTGAACATAGTAATCCCAAACCAACAATGAGAAATTTCCCTTAAGAATACACATAATGTTACCTCATCCCTCATATGGAAGAACTATTCATGGAAGGCAGTTATACAGTTTTTATCACACCTGATAAACAAGTAAAGTACTTTCCTCAGCAGGGAGCCCATTACTGGCACATCTGTGGAGAGCTATATGCTACCCATGGACATATTTTTGGGGCTTTTCCAAACTTAGGCTCATTTATCCAAGCCCTTCAGGGGGCACTCCGTGAGATAAGGGACACAGAGCTTCATTAATGGCCTCATTATTTCTGTTTTTTGATATACCAGACAGATATTGGTCATCTAGTAAACTACAAAAAACTTCTCAATATAGCTGTCGTGACAGCTAAAAACACCATTATAAAACTGTGGCTTACACAGACAGTCCCTCAGCTAGCACTATGACAGGATACAATTTATCCTGTCTATCAAATTGAGAAAATAACTGCTAATGTTAATTTTAAATATCCACCCTTCAAACTCAGATGGCGGAGAGGGGTGCTATATATTATGATGCACAATCCAGCATTCATACCATGAAGAGTCCCCTTATTAATTACTTTTCTGTATTTTGTGTTTTTTAACTGTCTTTTTCATTAAGTTAATTTTAGGACTATAACAAAGGAATCCTCATGTATGCTGCTGGGCCAATGAGTGTAGACTGTGACATACAGCACAAGACACATTAAACTGTTGCACCAACTCACTGCTCTTCAATATTTTTCTCTGCCGACAATGCAGTGGCAATTCAAAATGCTTAAAATACAAACTCTGTTTCAACCAACCATCAACTCATGTGCAATCCACATGCAATGCGCTTTCAGCCACTGTAAACTCCCATCCAATGTTTATGCAATGCATTTTCAAATGCATTTGCAGTGCTGTAGTTACTGGCATTCAGTCAAAAGCAGGCTCCAACCCTGTGATTCAGCATTTTTTTATGGGGTGCATAAAGGGAATCTTCAGCAGCTATCACTGAACATGTGTGCCTGTAATAATATCTATGGCAAAATTACCTATTCATATGACCCAGTATGAGTAACAGTAGGATTTGTCACCTAAATTATAAAAATATGTACTTTAGCTCGGACCTAGCACATTATGTTAGTGTCCAATCTTCTGCTGCCAGATGCCTCTTCTCAATGTGGACACACATTGCACGTGTGCAAATTTTCTTAACAAGTATGAATGATAATTGGGGCTAAAAGTACATTGTCTTCTGAGCAAGGGGATCTTTGTAAGAGCAAAGAAGAATGTTGCAAGCCTTACTTTTACTACTTTGAAAAACAGGATTGTGATCCTGAGCATGCGCATGATGTTGCCATGAACATGACATGCATACTCAGGATCGTGGGCCTGTTTTTCAGAGTGGTAAAAGTAAGACTTTTAATGTTCTTTTTTATTCTTACAAAAATCCCCATATTCAGAAGAGCATGTACTTCTCAGGTGGTGGGCTGGAGAAAGTCCACTGAGGGAAAATGTTTGGCGGGTGACATCCCAAAGGCTGTCAATATCATCGCTGCTGCCAGACAGGTGAGTGCCGCACAATCCTCTCAGCATGCTTCCACCTTGTCTGCAAACCCTACACTACTGTACCTCCCCAAAGTGAACACAAACATATACAGCACTTTCTTCTGCCAGTAGTGGCTCCCAAACACAATCTCCCACAGAAAAGATGACGGGACATACTCCCAAGTATACATAACTCCAGACATCTGTCAACATCAGCTCCACCTAATGACAATCCCACATTACAGAGTGATGTGGTTCCTAGTCTGAATGTCATTTGTGCAGTGATTCTCAAGCCTCTTGCCTGAATCCTACTGTTACACATACTGGGGTACATGAATAGTTTATGTTGTCATACTGTAAATGTTATTACAGGCACACTGGTCACACAAGTTCGGTGATACAGTAGCTGCTGAAAGCTGACAGTGTCGCTTTAATGTATGCACTGCTCAATTACTGCACTGATAACAGTTTCCAGAGAGCTGCAAAGTAACCTGACACTGAATAGCAGATAAAAACGAACCATTAGGAAACTTTTATTAATTCATTGCAGTGAGCTGTGTACACATTAAGTAACTCATTGAAAAATGCTAAACCAGTGATTTGGAGAAACAGTTTAATGTGACTTGTACTGTACATTGCATTGTAGCTGTGGAAATATTGGCAGCTAAATTGTTATTGTTTGTACTGTTGTGCTGTTGTCTTTGGTGATATCAGTATGAAAATATAATAAAAAGACACATTTGAAAAAAAAGAAAATGGATTTGGAGGTAAAAGTAGACAGCAAATTATTGTATAGGGCAGACGTTTCAGCAATTGGCTGTAATTCAAGAGAATTGGAAACCATCCAAGCATTTTTATTAAAGTATGTCTGTGGCTACTGAATTACAATAGAATGATGAGGCTGTTCACCAAATGTATCAGATAAAAAGAATTTATTCATTCACACATGGTATTGGTTGTCTCAAAACAGCAACATTTCGAGGCAATAAAACCCCTTTGTCAGGGTGAATGGCGTACCTAAAAGTACATATAACAATTTTCTTATTTTACTCCATAATTATATGTTTTTATATGCAATACAGCAGCATACAAAACCTCTACCTAGTAAAGCTCAGCAGTGTTAACAAAACCCATAAGCTCTTAGTATTACTGTTACACAAGCTAACTCAAAAAGTAGGCCTCGTTATTTCTCTTTCTCTTTTTTGTAACCTGCAAGTGTCACACATAAAAAAGAACATGCTGAACTCCTTAAGTATACTACAACTGAAATGCCTTTTTAGCACCTCTACATTAAAAACCTTCCAAAAACTTGGAACGTATTCTTTCTTCTAGTTTCTTTTCTCATGTGCCAGACTAGGCTTCTGTGGAAGCCAAATACCATGTGTGTGTGAATAAATTATTTTAATCTGATACATTTGGTGTCTGGCCTCATCATTCCTATGTGCACTGGTGTTTTGCTGTGACTCACATAGGAATAGGTTGCTTCCTAGTTTGTGTTCTGTTGTTTACATGGTCTCTGAGGCTCCCAGATTTCCCTTGAAAGCTACCATATAACACCCCAACTGTAATATGTGCCTAGAAGCTTGAATGAAATCCCTAGAACTGCAGTTAATAAATGAAGATAGTTGTATACTGGGGGTGAAATTATATCAATGGTGGACAACAGAATACCCTGAATGTGCTGGGGAGAATCATTAAGATTATAACATAATGATACCTGGTTCCGTAAAGTAAATAATAAGCTGGTAAAAGCAGGTCCACGCTCCATTTTTAACTCAGAAGTGTCTTTGGGTATATAGCATATACCAACATGGCAAGGTAATGCCTGAAAGACAACTTAGAAATAAGAGACAGGAAACCACGAACACCACAAAAGCAAACAGAAGCCATTCAAATCAAGATTAATTCTTCTTTTAATTGCAGAAAAACTGGAGACAAATGGAGAACCACTCAGATTCTGTGTTCTTGTCCATTGTCTTTGTCTTTGCTGCTACCAAAAGAAGCCTTAAGCTTGATTTGAGTGTGGATTCTGTGTGTTTGTCATAGTTTGAATTCCGAGGGCCAGGCTGAAGACCTCATGGGATCATTCCTTCGAGGTGGCCAGCTCGGCCTTCTGGACTTCGCTTCCAAGATTTCTAAGGGAGGCCCAAATGGTGGAGGCTTTTAAGGGGTGCCTAAAGACCTATCTGTTTAAACAAGCTTTCCAAGACAGTTTTTAAATTAATTTTAAAATCTTAATTTTAATTCTGATTTTGTAGAGACGCTGTATGTTCCATCAATAAAACTATCTGGAATTAAACTATCTGGAAGGTGCCTAGGGTCAGGACCACCCTGGCCCAGTGATCCCTCCCCCTTAGAGCTCCATCCTGGTACAATGCCCTCCCACCGGCCATCACGTCAATCACCAACCTAGGTCCTTTTAAAACTGCCTTAAGGGCTCATATCCTCTCCTCATGTCAATGTCAGTGTAACCAGTAACCTGTGAATCCTGTACCTTGCCACTAAACCACGCATCCACCCTTGGTCTGGCAGTGGAGAGCCCTCACTATTTCTAGCCTACAGGCTCCTCACCTCTCTCGGTTACCATATAGTTGCACTGGACTATGAATGCATTGTATTATGTATAAGACAAGGCCTTCCTGAGGCAGCTTACTACCAGCTCATATCATACATTGCTTTAGCTACCAATTGTATAGGTCTTAATCATTCATTAGGTAAATATGTCGATAGCTCTGCCCTGTTTGAGCTGCCAAATGTGTAGGCATTAACCCCTGCTCATTGTACTTATACTCTGTATGATTACTAACCCACATTTATTCTGTGTATGTACTGTATGAATGTCTATGCTTTATTCTGATGTGGAGCCTTTGAAAATGAGTCTATGACTCAAAGGGTTGTAATTCCGATTTCCTAAATAAATAAATGTATAAAAATATTTACAAGTGAGAAAATGAATATTAAGCGTGAAATGTATTTAAAATACTGCGAAGATGTAAAACACAAAAAAGCATTGTATAGGATGCAATGGAGTTTCAGATACAGATCAAATTCCTGGATAAGTTATTGGATTGCTATTTTATAAGATAATTATTGTAAATGCAACTCTAACCATAGATTGTATGTGGAACATTTGCTATTGCAATGTGCTTTGATTGAAAAAGAAAGGGTTAGTCTCATCTTTACAGTATTGCATAACAGTATGGAACATAGTAAAGAATTCAATCTGCCAAAAGTATTGTTCTCAAATGAAACAGCTGTGCTATTTTCAACTGCAACATTTTGCACAGAAGGCTTTGCTCATCCTAGATAGAAATAGATGTTGTTAGGTCATTTTTATGTTGTCTTGCACATGCACAAGCAACATCTTGTGGTAGTAGAAGAAATGCAGAGGTGAGTCAGTGTTGGCGAATGTAGGGCACACTTTAGTAGGTGCATCCCTCATTCCCCAATTAGCCAGCATGCTAGCACTGACACAAGAATTATGTGTAGTGCCATCAACTTGAAAGAAATGTGCCACTGTAATCGGAGACAAGCTCATCATGCAGCAGCAGAGATGACACACCTCCTGTACGTATCTTTCCTGGTGAAACATTTCAATAAACATGGCAGAAACATAGTGGCAGTTCCTGCCACAGCCACATGATCCCCAAACAAAGCTGACTTCAGGAGTGCAGTCCCTGTCTCAGCATGTCCCCCAACCCCCACATTGTGTGGCACATTGGGAGCCCACCCCAGTGCACTGCCACTCACAGAAAGCCAACCATGGCGGCATGTTCCTCCCCCCAAGCCCATTGAGTGACACACAGGGAGTCCACCCCAAAGTGGTCAACATCCCCCCTAAAAGTCATGGGGCACACTAGGAGCCCACCCCAGTGTTCCCAACATTTGTTTTATTTCACCTGTAAAAAAAGAAAACCGTCTGCAATGTTAAATTTTTTCTGTATCTGAAAAACAGCAAATGGTCCCTTGTTGTCTGCGGCATCCCCTCCCCAACCCTCACCCACCCTCTGCACACCCCACTTCCCCACTCCCCATCCCTTACTTACCTCCCGGGTCTGGTGAAGCGATCTTCGGTGGAGCAGGAATGCATCTGAGTCTACAAAGCTGAACCAAAAATGAAGAAATGCCAGTAAGCTATATAATGACATCAATGGGGTGGGGGGTTCAACTTAGGTGGCTATCTGAGCTGTTGTTTTTGAATTTTGGCTCCAAATTTTCAACATGGGTTTTTTGGGACCCCACCTCATGAACACATGCACTGTCATCTCATTATTCGGTCCTGAAAGATCATTTCATGGTCACTGTGCAGCATCACCTTTCAGGAATGATTAATGAAATGACAGTGCTACTGTTCAGCAGGTGGGGTCCCAAAAAGTCGATGTTGCAAATTTGATGAAAAAATTCCAAAAAATGACTGTGTTGTGAGCGTGCATTGTTCATAACTTCGACAATGTTTAATATTTTCACTCCACATTTTCAACATTGCCATTTTTTACACCTCCTTATGAACAGTACAGCTGTCACTTTTCACATCCTGCCCCAAATGTGTTTTCATATATCTGGCACACAATGGTGCGATCGTTGTGGGAAATCAATTTTCAGTACAGATTAACAAACTCACAGTGCCACTGTTCATGAGCAGAGGTCCCAAAATGAATATGTTGAAAACCTGGTTAAAAAAATCCCCAAAATAATTGCGTTACAGGTGTGCATTATGCAGTTTCTACGCATGCTTGTGACTTCACAAATTTTTCATATTTTCACTCCAGATTTTCAGCATTGCCATTTGTTTACATTTCCTCAAGAACAGTACAACTGTCATTTTTCATATCCTGGCCTAAATTTGTTTTCGCACCTGTGGCACCAAATGGTGCAGTCACTGTGTAAAATCACCTTTCGGCTAACAAACTGACAGTGTCACTGTTCATAAGGTGGGATCAGAAAAAGCCCATGTTAAAAATTTGGAGTGAAAATACCAACAAATTCCTGGGGTATTAGGGTTTCCAACCATAACACCCCACCCTGTAGAGACTGGCAGATGTCAGGTGTGTGACTTGGGATTGTCAGCTGTAATGCTCACATCATTCCACCCCATCAGTGACAGGCATCAAGGTGCGCGTTGGACTCTTTGGCCCCCAAAGTTCACCCCATTCTCCTATACTGCATCCATCTCAGTGTATTTCCTTATGGAAATGGGTGAGCGGCGTAAGGTCAAAAGACACCAAGGCACACCGCAACACTTGTTGGACAGGGCAGGGTGAGGTGAAATGGCATGAGCATTATGGCTGATGACCCAAAGGCATACCCCAATGCCTCCCCAGTCTCTGCAGGGTGGGGATGGGGTTGGTGTCAGTTCAATACTTCACTGCCATTCCTATTATGCATCTCTCTAACTCCTGCACTACCAATGCCAATACCAGCAACACAACATTCAGCATTGACAAATGCTTGTTATAGTTACTGTTATGTCTTTGTTACCATGCTTTTTTTTTTGAATGTAGGCATGCCATAAATGTATTATTTGTACACATGTTCTTTTTGCTAATAGACTTGAAAATTGAATGCTAAGCAAAAATGTCTAATAAAGCTAGGAAAAGAGTATCATCCCATGATGTCTATACAAAAGGTCAAGAGAAAAAGTCAGTCATTAGCAACAGAGAGGAAGACAGGAGGTGGCCAATCCAGTTTAACAAAGTGATAAAAGTGTTTATCTGTTTAAGTGGTGTTGGGGATACTAATACTAGTAAGGAAAAAACAGTTGGTGTAACTTCAAGTAGTTTGAATTCCACAGTGAAGGCTGCCCCCCTTCCCAGATTGAAGGCAGTACAGTTCTAGCTGGGCTTGTCCATGACAATGGTCTAGCACTGGCTAACATCAACATACAGTAACAAATAAAACAGAAATGTTGGCTCAAAGTAGAAGGCACACATACATAATGCATACAATATAAACATTCTGAGTTGATGGTGCTGCTGAAGTAGGAGGACCAGGAATATCATGTGGTTCACCACATAATCATGTTGGAGGAGGAGGAGGAGGAGAAGAAGAAGGCGGAAGACAGCGATAAATTAATTACATTTATGTCTCTGTCATTTGTCTTTCAGGACAACTACGGGGAATCAACATAATGTCATCAAAATCAATTGTTATTGACAAAGTTAGCTCAGGTTGGGTGGAGCATTTCCATATCTTAAAATTACTCATCAATTTAATAAAATCCACCACTACAGCAGGCTCTGGCCAGGAGAGAGACTTGTTGGATATTCTATTTGGGTGCCTTCTCCTGGCTGGGACTCCACAACAAGTTTAAGTTATCTGCTTTTTATGAACTTTGTTTGATAAGTTTTTTACCAAACCATATACAGGTAAATCTAATTCATTTTATCACGTTTACTAATGTTCAGACATGTTAGATTAAATATTGGACTATGATTAATTAGTGTTAAATAAATGTATGCCTTGTTTCCTCCCCCACACTATCTTTTGCAGCAGCATTGAGGAGTACAAGATATCATAATGGTACAAATGATCCTATATTTGGTTGCCTCATAACCTGTACTGAGATGTCTAATCGGAATCCTTGATTCTAGTTATGTGCTGATTTTAAAACTTTTTTGTCAAGTTGGTATCTTCACTTTGTATTTTATTGACAGTATCCCTTAATTGTACTATAAGACATTGCTGTCTCTTTAATTGTATCCTACATGCCATCAATTATATTGATACAGTTCACGCCAGGTGGGTGGGTAATCCCTATACCTTACCATTAATCAATTTAATAAAATTCACTACCAGTGTACACTGATAACCACAATAAAGCTCATATCAAGAACAGATACAGAATTTGGACATGTTTTTTAACAGGAAGTAAATAGTTCAGTTCAGGACAGATCAAAATTTCAGCTTAGTGTGCTACTCCTGGTTAAACAATTAAAAAAAAACTATGTATCATATCATATTATAGTGTATTGTATCGTATCATATCATATCATATTGTATCATATATCATCTTCAATAAATGTCCATACCAGGAATCCCTCATTAAAATGCAACACCTAGTTCAAGAGGGTCTCAGGAGTGGGCAACAGATTAGCTACAAATAATTGTGTGTGTATGAATATATATATATATATATATATATATATATATTATTCATTGCAAAAAACTTTGTTAATGCATCAGTTAGGGTTGATAGCACAGCAACAAACATATGGAAATGTGATGTTAGGGTTACCATCTTCATCACCCCATCCCAACCCCCTCCACCCTCCTCACACCAACAGACATCGGGGTGTGCCATGGGGTCATCAGGCTCAACTCTCTCTCCATTCCATATGTAGACAGGCTGACATGCTACAGTATAGAATAATGGGGTGAGAGTTAGGCCTGATGACCCCATAGCACACCCCAATGTCTGTTGGTGTGTGGAGGGTGGAGGGGGTGGGGTGGGGTAGTAGGGGTGGTAACCCTAACATCACACTTCCATACTTTTGTCACTGTGCTATCAACCCTAACTGATGCATTAATGAAGATTTTGTGCAATGAATTTCCCTTCTTTTTGAGAAAGTGTAATGCAACTGGTAACTGGTTTGTGTTTGTGGGAGCGTGGGCCCTTCAGGCCCCGTGCTTCCTTCATGTTCCCCATTTTTTGGTGTAATGCTATGCATATGTGGGAGTGCAAGCCCCTTCAGCCCAGTGCTCCTACTTAAACATAAGTATGCAGCCATACAGCAACCCCATAGTACTGAAAAGGAACTCTGGTAACACTTATTTGGCAACATCTCAGTAACCACAGCAACTATGACAAAAGTTCCACTGTAGTTGTAATTATGACTTTGAAACCTCCACACAAGCTTAGTCCACCAAAAGGGGTGGACTAAGCAACCGGGAGTGAAAAATCTGTATCTTGAATTGTTTTTCAGATACGGCCACCACAATGTTATCCTATGGGAAATTTCACTTATTTGGAGTGCTGTAACTATTGAACCATTGCAAATTTTTTCACCAAACCAGCAACAGGCACATCTGTGGGGCAAAGGCTTACCACCCTGCAAATTTCAGCCCAAAACCCTCAACTGTTTATTTGCTATGAAGTGGCAAAGAAACTGAAGTTTTTGGGTTGGTACTTTCGAAAATTTGTGATACTTTCGCAAATGTACTTTTGCAAAAGTATTGTACTTTCGCAAATTTTCATGAAAGAATGTTTGTGAAAATACCGCAGTGTTTGTGAAAACAGCTTAATTTCATTTTCGCAAGCAATGATTCATTTTTGAAAATGGCCATTTTCGTGCTGAACACAAGTTTTCCTATAGGAAACAATGGGAAACTTAAAACATTAATAACTTTTGAATGGATTAATATTTTTTTTGCCAAACCTTCAAAAGGCACATCTGTGACCCAATCACAGCCTACCCAGAAAATGTCAGAACTCAACCTAAAACCATTTCTGAGCTGCAGGTAGACAAAGAAATGTAAAAAAATGGTAACTTTAGGTTTTTTTCATACTGTATCTCAGAAACTGCAAAACTGATTCATGTGTAATTTAGCCAATCAAGAAACACACACATAGAGATTATGCATGCCAAATTGTGTGCTAATCCATTCAATGGTTCCAGAGTTAATAAGGTTCAAAATAAAGGGTTTAACATAGAAGTTTGAACTCAACCCTAACTTGCGAAAATACCCCAGTGTTTGTGAAAACAGCTTAGTTTCATTTTTGTAAGCAATGATTCATTTTCAAACAGCCATTTTCATGCTGAACACTTAACTTTTCCGATAAGAATTAATGGGAAATTTAAAACTTTGATAACTTTTGAATGGATTAATATTTATTCACCAAACCTTCAAAAGACACATCTGTGACCCAAACATAGTCTACTCTGAAACAGTTTCTGTGATACAGGTGGACAAAGAAATATAAAACAACAGTAATTTTACATCTTATTGACAGTCCATATCTCAAAAACCACAGAACCCATCCACACAAAATTTGACAAGTCAAGAGTTTTTCCCATAGAGATTATGCATACCAAATGTTGTGCAAATCCATTGAATAGTTCCGGAGTTATTAACATTCACAATTTAAACATCTTAGTTAAATTTCCTGAAGCAATGATTCATTTTCAAAAATGCCCATTCATTTTACAATTTTTGACAATCCATATCTCAACAACCACAAAACTTATCCACTCAAAATGTGGCATGCCAAGAGATCTACCCCAGAGATTATGCGTGCCAAATTTCCTGAAAATCTATTGGACGGTTCCAGAGTTATTAATGTTCAAACATTAAACAACTTGGTTTCATTTTCGCAAGCAGATTCAGTTTCGTAAATGGCAATTTTTGTGCTAAACACTTAACTTTTCCCATAGGAAATAATGGGAAACTTAAAACATTAACAGCTTTTGAACTGATTAATATTTTTTCACCAAACCTTCAAAAGGCACATGTGTGACCCAAGCATAGTCTATCCTGAAAATTTCAGAACACAACCTAAAACAGTTTATGAGATACAGGTGAACAAAGAAATGTAATGGTAATTTTACATTTTTGTGGACAGTCCATATCTCAGAAACCACATAACCCAACCAGACAAAAGTTAGCAGGTCAAGAGAACTACCCTATGAGATAATGCTTGCCAAATTTCATGCAAATCCATTGAAGAGTCCCAGAGTTATTAATGTTCAAACGTTCAAGTTTAAAATAGAAATGTGCACCCAACCCTAACTATACTGGTGCTATCACACAGTATAATATAATATAATATAATATAATATAATATAATATAATATAATATAATATAATATAATATAATATAATATATCTGTATATATATATATATTTATTATAGTGGCATGGTAAAGCCACTACAGTTAGGGTTGAGCAGGGATTTCTATGTTAAACCTCAAACGTTGCACTTTAATAATTTTGCAACCGTTCAACAGATTGGCACAAAAGTTTGCATGCACTGCCTTGTGTGCTAGATCTCTTGACATGCTTAGTTTTGTTTTGGTTGGATTTGTGGATTCTGAGCTGCACATAGTGCTATAACATTAAAAATCACTGCTTTTTTTGCACCTTTTTTGTTGTCTTGCTCCACCCAGATGGCTTGGAATTTTGGTCTGACATGTTCAGGGTAGAAAGGGCTTGCTGCACAGAATTACCTTTCACTGGTTTAGTGAAAAAAATATTAATCCATTCCAAAGTTATTTAATTTTAAAATTCTGAGTTCTGAACATGCTCAGTACAGTCTTTTGGATAGCTTCCAGGACTGGCAAATAATTTGTTCTCATGAAAAATTATTCGTTGTTGTGAGAGGCCAATTCTTTTACATAAGAAAAAAAAATCCTTTTTCATGAAATGCTGTCTTTTCACTTTAATATCTTTGCACCCATTCAACAGATTTGCATGAAATGTTGCATGCAAGTTCTCAGAGAGTAGATCTCTTGACTTGCCAAGATTCCTTCTGAATGCAAGTGCAGATTCCAAGATCTAGAGATTGAAAAAAAGTTTAAAAATTGCCATGTTTTGCTGTGGGGTTTTTTTTGTCATCATCTAGCAGCCAGACGGTTTGGAATTTGGTCTGAAATTTTCAGGGTAAAAAGGGCTTGGACTACAGATGTACCTTTCACTGGTTTGGTGAAGAAATATTAATCAATTGCCAAATTATAAGGTTTTAACATTTCAGTTCTGTGCATGCTCACTAGGGTCTTTTGGATAGACATTTTATACCCTGCTGAGCCTGCTCAGAACCAAAGTTTTAAATGCTTATAACTTGGGAATGGATAAATATTTTTTCACCGAGCCAATGCAAGATACCATTCTGCAGCATACACGTTCTACCCTGAAAATTTCAGACCAACATTTCAAACCATCGGAGCTGTAGATGATGTCAAAAAAAAGCAAAAAAAAAAAACAATTTTTCCTAAAAATGCACTATCCGGATCTTGGAATCCTCACATCCAACTGGAACAAAACTTGGCAAATCAAGACACCTTGCCCCCTCCAGACTATGCATGCAAAATGTAGTACAATTCCCTTGAATGGGGGCAAAGCTATTAATAGATTTATGTACAGTGTATACCTATATACAGTATTATGATGGTGCAGTAGTGCCACTATATTTAGGGTTGAACAGGGGTTTGTGTGTTAAACTTCAAAATGTGGACTTTAATAACTTTGCAACTATTCAATGGATTTGCACAAAATCTTGCATGTGCAGTCTTGCATGGTAGACCTCCTCCAGCTAATGACTATGCTGTGCCTCACACAGGTTATTTCCTCTGTGACTCGCATTGGTGGTCATTCATTGGATCTAGTGTTCCTCCTGGGGATGGAGATCTCTGATTTGGTGGTGGAACCAGTTAGTTGGTCTGACCATCACACCACGGGGTTTGGTTTCAGGGCTCCCCCTAATGGGCCAGCCCCTACAGAGAGGGTCTGGTACCACCCTTTAAGGGAGGTAACCCCAGAGGGCCTATTTGTGGTGCTAGACCTATTGGGCTTACTGAGTGGATGCATGGATCCAGGGGATCTTGTACTTGCCTATAATAGAATGGTAATGGATGTCCTGGATTCCATTGCTCCTGCTCATGTTTGACTACTCACCCTTCGCCCGAGGTCCCCATGGTTTGATGGGACCTTGAAGGAGTTGAGGAGATTGGGTTGAATGTTAGAGAAGGCTTGGTGGAAGTCTAACCTGGAGGTTGACAGGCTTAGATTGATGGATGATTATGCTGTCTATCAATCGACAATCACCTGCAAGAAGGCAGAACTCCTGTCCAGGGAGATTGCAGCTGCGAAAAATTGACCAGCTCAGCTCTTTCAGACTGTGGACAGATTGTGTAATTGAATCTGGCTACAGCCAGGTGGAACATTGTCACAAGAAAGATGTGATGATTTGCTTGCTTCTTCATGGATAAGGTTCTCAACATCGGGTCTAGTATCCATCCAGCCCCCTCTGTGGGGTGTGGCAGAGGTCAGTGGGAGGCTGCAAGCACCCAGCTTGGCTGGTCTGATTTTGGCTGACAAGATATCATGGACATTGTGAGGATCATTCAGACTCTGCGGTCAACTAGCTGTGGTTTGGATCTGGGTCCAACGTGTCTCCTTGTGGGATGCAATGAGGAAATCAGCCTGGTCCTGGCTGAGATGGTCTGGCAATCATCGGAGAGTGGGATCTTTTCAGATCCCCTGAAGGAGGTGCTTGTATGACCTCTCCTGAAAAAATCCTCCCTTGATCTAGGTAATCCCGCTAACTACAGACCAGTCTCTAACCTGCCCTTTGTGGGTAAGGTTATTGAGAAGGTGGTTGCGCTGCAGCTGGATGATCATCTGTCCATCCACAATGTCTATGACTCCCTCCAGTCTGGATTTAGGAAGAGGCATAGCACGGAGACAGCCCTTGTTCAGGTGCTTAATGATCTCCTAATAGCAAGAGATTGGAGGGCCTATTCCATCTTGGTCCTCCTTGACCTCTTGACAGAGTTGGACATGATGGATCATGGTGTGCTATTGGAGCACCTGTGGTTCATCTGTGAACTATCGGGTACCATCCTCAGGTGGTTTTGATCTTACCTTGAGGGTAGGACACAGAGACTGGTCTCAGGAATTTATTCCTCTGATCCTGTCTCCCTATCCTGCAATGTGCTGCAGGACTCCATGTTCGCACCTATGTTGTTTGCTGTGTATATGCTGCCACTTGGGGACATTATTAGGCAGTACAGTCTGAGTTTTCACTGCTATACAGATGATATTCAGCTGTATATGTCCTTTGTACCCAAACAGGAAGATGTTTTCTTGGTGTTTAACAACTGCCTATCCGAGATCCAAGACTGGATGAGTACTAGCTGGCTGAGGTTGAACTCAGATAAGACTGAGGTGTTGGTTGTGGATCCTGATCTTTGGAAGGTGGGTGTATCGGCAGGAGAAACCGCAGGTCTTTGGCTCGAGGGTGTCCACCTTACCACCTCAGACTGGGTGTGAAACCTGTGTGTTATTTTTGATGATGGTTTGATCCTAAAATCAGAGGTGTCAGCCATTGTCAAGACCTCTTTTTACCATCTGCGGAATATCACCCAGGTGAAATACCTGGTTCCTTCTGATGATCTTCCTACCCTGGTCCACACTTTCATGACCACTCGCCTTGACTACTGGAACACCCTGTACCTGGGGTTGATATCTGTTACCTGCAGCTGCTGCAGCCAGGCTTTTGACTGGTATGTCTAGGACCAGTCATATAACACCTGTGCTGCTCAGACTGCATTGGCCACCAGTGCGATGGCGTAATACCTTCAAGGTCAGTTTGCTGACCTATAAAGCCCTTTGCAATCAGGAACCCCATTACCTGCAAGATCTGCTTTCTCCCTACTGCCCCTCCTAACCACTCTGATCCACTGATGAGGGAGTGTTAGAGATTCCCAGGGTGCGACTTCAAACATCTTGGGCCCACTCTTTTGCATTTATGGCTCCAACCCTGTGAAATTCTCTACCTTATTGGATAAGGGACTGCCTGACCATCCAGAGTTGTAAGATACAATTGAAATCATACCTATTTAGCCTAGCATTTTTGGAAGAATTGTAAATTTAGTGGGGACCGTCATCTG
This sequence comes from Neoceratodus forsteri, assembly GCA_016271365.2. Lineage (NCBI taxonomy): Eukaryota > Metazoa > Chordata > Ceratodontiformes > Ceratodontidae > Neoceratodus > Neoceratodus forsteri. Next base: position 365,737,867 of record CM028131.1, on the reverse strand, counting down.
CTTGTGAATTTAAATGTTATTTAAAATTTTAAATATTTTTAGTGGTTTTAGTATGTTAATTTTGGTGATTATAATTTTGAATAGGTGCCTTGATCATTGGAAAGACACCTATTAAATAAATAAAGATTGATTTGATTTGATTTGATGTGCCAAGTTTCGTTTCGGTTAGATATGTGGATTCTGAGGTGCGCATAGTGTTAAAATGTTAGCAATCACTGCTTTTTAAACTTTTTATTGTCATCTCACTGCACCCAGATGGCTTGGAATTTTAGTCTGACATTTTCAGGATAGAAAAGGCTTGCCTCACAGAAGTGCCTTTAGCTGGTTTACAGAAGAAATATTAATCCTTTTCCAAGTTATAAAGATTTGAAATTTAAGTTCTGAGCATGCTCAATAGGGTCTTTTGGATAGACGTTTGATACTCTACTGAGCATGCTCATGACCAAAATTTCAAATGCTTATAACTTTGGAAAGAATTTATATTTTTTCACCAAACCAATGAAAGGCACTGTTCTGTGGCTTACCCTTTCTACCCTGAAAATTTCAGACCAAAATTCCAAATCACCTGGGCTATAGGTGATGGAAAAAAAAGGCACCCCCTCCCAATTTTTCCTAAAAATGCACCATCCAGATCTTGGAATCCTCAAATCCAAGTGGAACAAAACATAGCAAATCAATACACCTTGCCCCGAAGACTGTGCATGAAAAATTTAGTGCAATTCTGTTGAGCGGGGGCAAAGCTATTAATTATAGTGGCGCAGTAGTGCCACTATAGTTATGGTTGAGCAGTGTTTTCTGTTAAACCTCAAATTTTGCACTTTAATATCTTTGCAATTGTTTAATGGATTTGCATGAAATGTTGCATGTGTGGTCTTGAAGGGCAGATTCCTTGATGTGCCAAGTTTCATTCCAGATGACTGTGCAGAATCTGAGATGCGGATAGCAAGAAATATAGAAAATCGCAGTATTTTGCTATATTTTTTACATCTTGTGACTAGATGGTTTGGAATTTTAGTCTGAAATTTTCAGGGTAGAATGGGCTTGGCCCACATATGTTCCTTTAGCTGGTTTGGTGAAGAAATACTAGTCCATTCTAAAGTTATTAAATTTAAAAAATTGTGGTTTTTAGCAGGCTCAGTCAGCACTTCAAAACAGCTGTTTGAAGTTTTCATATGGGAACCCTTTTTCATAGTTTTTCTTTGTATGGCCACCATCTTGTTTTCTGTTTTCTCCTAACAATTCTAATTTGGAAACCACAAAAGTGACATTCTGCAGAGCAACCAACACATATAGTTTGCTTATCTGGAGCCCCAAGCTGAATTCTGCACTTAACTGAAGGAGAAATGCCTTTGAAATGTTGTTTTATAAGATTATAATTTGTACGTAGAGTCACAAAAAAAGATCCTTTTTCATGTGGGAAACATTGTTTTTCTTTTGCTGGCATCTGTTCTATGGTGTCTAGTGGCACTCCCACCTTCTGATTGGGTTTCCCATAATACCACTACATCTCCCTGGTGTCTAGTGGAACCACTACACTCCAATTGCCCTCCCCGTATTTTTTTTATTATTCCTTGTGTCTAGTGGATCCTCCAGTGTTTGATTGCTGCCCATGTATCTATTGGCTATTTCCCTTGTGTCTAGTGGCAACCCCCACACTCTGATAACTGCCCCCATAATTATTTATTTGTTTACATGGTGTCTAGTGGTGCCCCCACCCTGCCCTCCCTCATCCCTGTAATATGTTTCTTTATGGTACCTGGTGTCCAGTGGCACCCCCCACACTCCAGTCACCATCCCTGTCATATTTGATTTTCTCTTTGGTGTCCAGTGGTTCCCCCCACCCTCTGACCCCCACTCTTGTTGGACCTATAATAAATAAAATGGTTTCTCAATGTCTTTTTTCTTTGAACCTTTAAAAAATAAAACATTCCCTCAGTGATATGACTCGCCCAACCCCAACCTCCCACTGAGCTGCCACGACTCTGCACCCCTCATACACCAGGCACATAATCTCACTCACCTGAACAGCTGGCTGTCTGAAGTTCCACTCTTCAATATAAGACACGTCTTGCTGCTGAAACTGCTGACTGCAATATTAGAAGGTAAGGTCAATTTGGTTTAGAGTATTTCAATGGGGTAATCAACTTTGACTCAAAACTTGGGCATTTTTGCATATTTTGCCACCAAATTTTTAACATGGCCTTTTTGGGACCCCACCTCATGAATAATGTCAGTGGAATTCTGCAAATCCAGCCCAAAAGGTGATTTCACAGTTGTTTGGCAAAATCAACTTTTGGGTAGGATCTGAAAAATGTCACTGCCCTTGTTCATAAGGTAGGGCAACAAGAAGGCTTTGTTAAAAATTTGGGGTCAAAATATATAAAAATGGCAAAATTATGAGCATATGTTGAGATTTTGCTATGCTTGCTCATAACTTTTTCAATATACTGAAACCAAATGTTCAACATGTATAGATATTTTTACACCACCTCATGAACATGACAGATGCCATTTTTCATATTCTAGTGATACTGTCTTTTAGCACCTGTGGTGTAGAATGATGTTGCAATGATGTGGAATCACATTTTGGTGGGGATTTGGAAATTGTCAGTGTCAGATTCATGGGGTTGGGTAATAAGAAGCCTATGGTGACAATTTGGTTGTGGTTTTGCTAGAATTGGAAGCACAGGGCCCAGTGAGCCTGTGCTTCAACAGCAACATACATATATGCATCTATTGAGGGATGGGAGTGCAATGCCCAGAGGTTCCTGTGCTCCCACAGGCAAATAAAGATACTATTACACTATCTCAAAAAGTATCAGTGGATGGGAGTGCAGAGCTTGGAGGGCACTGAGCTTCCACAGGTAAATGAGGATGTAATTATACTATCTCAAAGAGTAAGGAAATTAATTGCAAAAAAACTTCATTAATGCACCAGTTATGGTTAAAGCGACAAAAGTAAGGAAATGTGGCATTAGGTTTTCCAACCCTAACATCCCACTTCTACCCTACAGGCAGCAACAGGCATGGGGTGTGCTTTGGGGCTGTCAACCTTAACGCTCACTCCATTCTCTTATACTGTACCCATCTCAGCTTATTTTCTCATGGAATGAGGTGAGCATTAGAGTTGGCAACCCTGAAGCACACCCCACACCAGTTGCTGCCTGTAGCGTAGAGGTGGGGTATTAGGATTGAAATCCCTAATGCCACATTAACCTACTTTTGTTGCTTTAACCCTAACCGTAGCAGTAACCAAGTTTTTACAGTCTCTCTCTCTCTCTCTCTCTCTCTCTCTATATATATATATATATATAATATTACATATTCTTTACCCACATTCTCAGATCCTGAATGTGTTTTTATTTGACTGGACCTGCCGCTTTATCATAGCACTCTTTATTTCCAAGGCTGCCTGTTTAATAATTGTCCATCATCATACACAATCACAAGCACAAGTCATGCCTGCACTGTTAACTTGACTAGGCTTGACACTTCATTGTACCATTTGCCAGCTGTATGTTTAATAATTGGACATCATCATCAGTTATGATCATAAGCTGAAATCATGACCATGTTGCTAACTTACTTGACTGGGCCGGACAATCAATCATACCATTCTTCAACCACTAGTTTGCCTATTTAAATAATTTCACATCTTTATTTGCGAAAACACAGACAAGTGTTTCATTCTTCTCAAGAAGATGATGGATTGGCCAGCTCGGTGGTACTGAGGGTTAAGGCGCTGGACGCCACACCTCAAGCCACACCAGTGACCTGGATTCAGGAATGGACTTGGGTCATCAGTGGTTGGCAGGGGCAGGAGAGGATTGAGCATCTGCAGACTGCTCTCCTCTTCTGGGAGGGGGGAAGCAATGTCGGCAGCTGTAGGAGCAACCTCTAGCAGTGGCTGGAGATCCCAAGCAGTGGAGACAAATATATGGGTATGGGAGTTGCTGCGGATGTCCTGTGGGCAGGTACGGGAGTTCACTCATCTTGTGCCGGATGTCATTACATGTCCAGACTCTTGGGAAACCAAGAAAAAGGGAAAATAGCTGGCACCTGGGTAGGCAAAAGCCTACTCACCACTCCCAGCCATGCTCAACGCAGGACTCACCCAGAGAACTTCTTTGACTTTCTGACCTTCAGATGGGAGCCTGGACCCTATAGATAGAGCACCAGAGGAGTTGGTGGCCCTTACCCGGAGGGCTCAGAGCTGGGAAGCCTGTTGCCTGGAGAGAATGGGAGGAGATTTGGAGACTGAACATCAGAGACAGTGGGACATTGGGGGTGAGTGAGTAGAGCTGGAAAGAGACCTAAAGGACCAGTGAGGGGAGAAAGAAATAATACAAAAAAAAAAGAAGATTGTGAATCATTTGTACTTTTAGCAGGATCAGAGGAGAAGCCAGAGACTTGGAACACAGTGTTAAGCTGTTATTATTAGGTGTTCTATAAAATAAGAAATGATAAGCCGTTGTTGCCTTATAATTTTCCTATCTGAAGGATTTTTTTCTGCTGCTACTTTATGGTCTACCTTGAAGCAGATTCTTCCTCTGTTCATTTATTCACAGCTGCCCACATTTGGAGGCGGTAGGAGAAATGGTTTCCAAGGGTTTCCTGCTAGTCAGACTGGAGATAGCTAGTGGTGATCTAGAGAGAGATGGAGAACAGATAAGGAAGAGCAGGTGACCAAGAAAATGCCAAAGAATGCCAAGGAAAGGACTCAGTTTCATTGACTGACTGATAGAATAAACTATGAACCACAGCAAAATTAAAAGTATTGGGCGATTGCTTCCTCAATCCCAACTTTCAAACTTACAGTAAAAACCTAGTAATAGGAAAAATATAGACTTAGTTGTGGACTACGACCAAATCCAGACTGGGCTGAAAATTCAATCTTTGTTAAAGAACTGCTAATACAAACATTCTTGACTCAATATTTGATTTTTTTTTCAAGCCCCAGTAATCCTTCACTATGCTTAACAACTGCAGTCATTTCCCTGGAAAGAATGAGTTGCCATCGAGCATAGAACTTTATGCTAATTACTGAATCTTAGAATGAAATTGAAAACTCTGTGTGTTCGTGCTCACTCCTCCCCTTTAAGGTCAGATTTATTTTTTTGCCTGAGGAAGAAGTCACTCCCAAAGTACTCTCAGCATCTTCTGTGCTATTTGATGGATTATTTTTTACTAGTCTTTAGTAACATTTATTTTATTTAGTTTCTCGATACTATGTGTTAATTAGGGTGTTAATTTCGGTTATTTGGCATTTTTCATCTTTTTCCCCAGTTCCTCATCAGTTCCCAGGAACAGGAGAAAAGGATCTTATGTCACAGTTCCCACTTCCAGGGGACCATGTTAGTTGAAAAAAAAGGTATTTTATTTTGGTAACTGCTTTGTGGTTTTCTCCTTCTCATCCCGATTCCTCTTTTTATTGGAACCTAGATGCTATTTGGCTTATTTTCTTCAAAAACAGAATTCTTTCAGTGGTTTTCCTTTTTATAAGGAACTGAATTGCAATCTTATAGACATTAAGAACTGAAGTGTTTTTTGGTTGTCAGGGACTGGCATGACTGACATGCCAAAAATGAGAACAGGACTCAAAGGCTTTACAAATTTTAAAAATTGTTTTCAACTCCTGGCAAAGGCAGATTGTCACAAGCTGTGTTTGTGATGCCTCAGTCCAAATCTCAAATTTTTTTTAATTGTGAGCTTTGTATAAAGTTTTGCCTAAAACTATCAAGAAAAAGGCAAAAAAATTGGGAGACATTATGGCTTCTCTCTCTGCCTCTATGTCACCTAAAGCCTCAGAAGAGGGTCCAGTTCCTCAGAGTAAACAGAAGGACAAGGCTGCTGAAAATGGTTCAGAGGTCAGGGTGTATGAACAGGACAACCCTGAGTCCAGTAAAAATAAAAGAGTCTCTGAGCAAACACCGGAGACGGTGCTTGCCAAGAAAAAAGAAAAGCATGTTGTTGCCCCCCCCCTCCTGAAGAAAGGAAAGGAGATGTCAGTGGACATAAATAAGATGCCTTCACTACAGGACATGAATAAAGCATGGCTATTCTTCTAGGCTATGGGGACCTTCATGGGTATGTCTTGCCCCCTTACCCAGGCTCCAGTACCTGTTCTAGTGCCTGTGGAAGAGAAGGCTGAATTTTATTATGAAGAGGAGGCAGAAGAAGGGGAACCTATAAAACCTGATGGTTCCCCTGAGCAGGAGTTCAGTTCCCCTCTTTGTGCACCCGGGCAGTTTTACCTCACACTACTCTTTTGTGAAGCAAATTGTCAATACCCTCAACCTCTCTATGCAGGAGACTGCTGAGGATGAGGTGGAATTTCTAGACATGATGGACTTATAGGAGGCAGTATAGCATAGTGGTTAAGGGCACTGAGCTGCAAACCTGGAGACCTGGGTTTGAATCCCATTAGCCCCTACTTGTATACTGTGTGACCCTGAGCAAGTCACTCAACTTTGTGCTTCCAGGTCACACCTGGAAACAAGCTTCGGCTTAGTGTGTCTTTCCTGGTTAAACAATTTCCCCTTCCCTTCCCTAACTCCCACTAAGAGACTGTGCTGCCCATCCACAAATCCCTCAAAAGAGCCACCTGCAAAAGTTCAGGCTGCACCCACTTCAGCTGCTAGGTTTTTTAAGGAAATAGAAATGAAGTATCAAGTGGACATGCAGGGTGCAGAGTACATGTATTGTGACCCCGACCATGAGGGAGTGGTCCAGACTGAAGTCTGTGACAAGGCCAAAGTCCCCCTTTCCTGTCAGCCCCCAGAGAAGGACTCAAGGAAACTGGATAGTATAGTTCAGCCTCCCTGCTTTTATGACAGGCAGCCTACTTGGCTTACACAGCTGTATACCAAAAGGCCCTATGGAGCTCTGTTTTGGCTATGAGTGAAAAGGCCTCTGGTATCTTGGCTCAGGATCTGGCAGACACAGCAAAAACAGTCATGGATGCCATGAGGTACCAGTTTCACATGGCAGTGGATACCAATGACACTGCTTCAAGAGTCATGACACATGCAATGTTTTTGAAGAGGTTTGCTTGGCTCAGAACCACAAAACTCTCTCAGGACACATAGACAAAGGCTATGGACTTCCCCTGTGAGGGAAATTCCCTGTTTGGTGACAGAAGAGAGGCTTGTATGAAGAAGGTGGATGAACACAAAGCTACCTACAAGAGCAACACTGAGAATGAGAAGGTCTCCATCTCCAGCTGACATTCTGGAAGGGCAGGTAGAACTAGGGACTACTTTATCTAAACTTTCTTTACCTTTGACTATCCCCAGAAGAGGGGATTTTTCAGAGTTAGAAGGGGTCCCATGCATGCTGTTACTGCTTCAACAACCAGTGGCCAGACAAATCAGAATCCGTGACAAGTTTGTACAGGTCACCTAACTACTGAAGGTAATGGAAAGACTTGTTCTTTATTTCCAGGAGTGGAAAAGAATTACCACAGACAGGTGGATCCTAGAAGTAATGAGTCAAGGTTTGGCTCTGCAGTTCAAAAACATCCCAAATCTGTAGGCTCACAGAAACTTCACACCACCTACTCCAACAGAAAAACTCCTGTAGGAGTTAGAGGTAAAGAAGTGAATGCAAGCCAATGCAGTCAAGAAAGTCTCCCCACCTTCATACACACACACTGGAGAGAGGGTTTTTATTCCTGGTACTTACTGATCTACAAGAGCACGTAAACCTCTTGAGCTCAGAGCAGTGTATCTTGCAAAGCAGGTTTTCTCCACCCATGATAGAGGTCAGACCATTCAGGTCAGGACAGACAACACCCCTACAATTTATTACATCAACAAACAAGGGGGAACAAGATCTATGCACAGAAGCAATGAAAATTTGGATTCTGGTCCATGCCCTAGTGGAGCAGCTGTCAGTAGTTCCGCTGAGAGGGAAAGACAATGTTTTGGCAGATTCCCTGAGCAGAATCAACCAGGGACATCATGAATATACCCTGAACTGGTAGGTGTTAGCTACAGTGTTCAGAAGAGGGGGTAAACCAGAGATAGACCTGTTTGTATCATGGAAAAACCACCAGCTTTCCATGTTCTGCTGCAGACCCCCCTTGGTAGGGACAGTCACAGTGGATGCCCTAATCCTCAGCTGGGCAGAGAAGTTTATTTGTGCCTTCCCTTCATTTACACTAATGCTGATGGTGTTGTTGAAATTAACAGGAGAGACTGCAACCATGATCCTGATAGCTCAATACTTGATCAGGCAGACTTGATACTCACTGTTCTTGTCCCTCTCCATCACGCACCCTATCAGGCTTCCCCTGTGATACAACCTGCTGACCTTGTCTCAGTGCAAGATAGCATTTCCAGACACAAGATTCCTTGGCCTCAAGGCATGGTTCAAAAAACAAGAGATCAATGGGCTGAATCTTTCTCAAAAGGTTTTAGATATGCTTAAGGTGTCCAGAAAACAGGCAGCAAGGAAGACCTATGTCTCCAACTGGAAAAGGTTTTCACGTGGTTCTCCTCTAGGTAACTCATCTCACTCCAGGTAGACCTTCCTATGATCCTGGACCATCTGGCCCACCTTCATTCCCTGGGCCTCAGGGACTGAAGGTGGCCTAGGGACTGAAGGTGGATCAGATAGTCCAGGATCATAGGGAGATCTATCTGGCCCATCTTCAGTCCCTGGGACTAACTCTGAAGGTACATCTGGTAAGTGTGTCAACTAACATCTCATCTGGCAAGTACAGGTCATTTTCAAGAAGTTCTTTGAAGGCCTTAACCACCTATATCCTCTTGTCAGAGATTCATGTACCACCATGGGATCTGAGTCTGTGCATTGCCCAGCTCAAGGAGCCTCCATTTGAGCCAATGACATATGCTGATTTGAAATATGTCACCTGGAAAGCAGTTTTCCTGGTGGCTGTGACAATGCTAGGATGGTGAGTGAGCTGCAAGCTCTCTACACAGATCCTACATCTATCATTTTCCATGGGGACAAGGTAGTCTTAAGAACAAACAGAACATTCCTCCCAAGTGGGGTGTGAATTTCATCTGAACAAGTCAGCTGCACTTCCAGTGTTCTTAACAGCAAAATCCAATACAGAAGAGCACAAATACCACGGTTTGGATGTTAAGACAGCACTGAGCTACTATCTGGGCCACACAAAGGAGGTGAGGTCCACCAATACTGAGTTGTTTGTCAACCATATTCAAACTATGGTGAAGTGGATAAAGGTAATCCAGCATTCAAGAGAACAATTTCTCATTGGATAGTCTCCTGAATACAGTTCTGTTACAGCAAAGGTGGTAACCTGCCACCTCAGGGCCTCAGGGCTCACTCTATACATGGTGCTTCTGCTATAGTGGCAGCATCAACGGTATTTTCTTAAAGGAAATTTGTAAAGCAGCTACATGGAAAACAGTACAAACCCGAACAAAGCACTATTGTCTGGAAGTACAATCCAGAAAGGATGCCAGCTTTGGCACTACTGCCTTGCTGAACCTTTTCCTTGAATAGGGTCTATTCCCAGCTTCCCAAGGTAGTGTTTTGTAGTCTGCATTTGTTAAGCATAGTGAGGGATTCCTGAGGCTTGAAGAAAAAAATTACTCACCATAGTAATGTCATTTCTTCCAAGAGATCCTTCACTATGCTTAACAATCCCATCCTTACCTCCCCTTCCAGAATCTGGAAAATGTTCACACCAGAAACAGTTATTTTCTGCTTGCTTGAGCATTACTTGTTATAGGGCCTTACAAACAATACTTAGGGATTTCAACTTTTTAAAATTTTTTCTGCTGTATTGAGAGTCTCCTGAGACCCTCTTCTTTTTAATATTTTTTGGTAGTCATTCAGCTAATTTAGCAGCCACTGCTCACCCTAGTTTCAAAAATAACTATGGGCCACATATTCAGACAAGATGCACAGTGCATCCCTGGATGTGCTGCGCTTCTCTGGACTTGCACGGGCCATCAGCAGCATGGGTATGTTCAAAGGTCACTGATGCACCGCACACCCCCGACTGCACTGCCGCTCACAATAATATAATGTGCCTATGCAAATAAGGGGTGCCCCATGAATAAGCCCACACATCACACTATTGAAATGCCCTGAAGCATAAAAATGGACAGCTGCACTGGCACATAGAAACCCTACTTTAACTATGAATGGGGTAGGTTGGTGCCCCGCACACAGTTTAGGGCTGGGTACACAGTACCCCCACCCCATAAGCCCCAATCACTGTAAAAAATAAAATAAGTCCCCGATGCCCATTTTCATAGTGTAGTGTCCCTTCTCCCAAGCCCAGATCACCATAAGAAATAAAGCAAGTCCCCCATCCCTGTTTCCATAGTGTAGTGTCCCCCAATCCCCAGCCCTGGTCACTGTAAAAAATAAAATAATTTTTTTTGTTGTTTTATTTCAATTGTTTTGCTGTGAGTAGCACACTAAGCTGTAAGCTAGTTTACAGGTGTGACCTGGGAGCACAGGGAAGTTAAGTGACTTCCTCAGGGTCACACAGTATGCAAGTGGGGGCTGTGGGATTCAAACCCTGGTCTCCAGATTTGCAGCTCAGAGCCTTAAACCACTGTGCTATACTGCCTCCTTGAGACAACAAATGAGCGCATACTATTTACTGTATGCACTTCAGTACTGATATTTCGACAGCTAGCCATGGCAGGGTGAGGAGGGCAGTATCATTCACAAGCATGTGTCAGGATTGGGGGGTGGGGTGATGGGCTACTGCCTACCAGGTGGGGCAGGGTGGGGGACCACTAGCCACCAGGGAATGGGGATCGTGGTTTTTATTGTTGTGTCAGTGATTTGGGCTGGGGGGGACACTACACTATGATTGGGATTGGGGAGTATTTTATTTAACAGTGATCAGGCATGGAAGGACTGGCTGGTTGCAGAACACGGCAGCACAGCCATGCAGATGAGCCCATAATGGGGATGCAAATGGATCCATCACACTGTGCACCCCCAATGGGCTTATCTACATATTTGGGTTAAATATCGACTATTGGGGGGTGCTGGGAATACCCATGTGTGCCGTGCAGTTCCTCAATGGATGGTATTCAGCCTCAGACCATGGCTGCAATGCACGGCACATGGCAACGCCTTGCTGTGCACCATGCAAACAGGGTCTGATATTCAAACAGACTGTGTAGTCTGTTCCAATCACGCATTCTGTTTGAATATTGTGCCTGAGCCAGCCGGCCTAACTTATTTGCACAGCGCACCATTGTGTGTGCACATCTGACCAGCTCCAAAAGATTTCATAATTAGCAAAAAAAATCTAGAATCTGGGACAGCTCATTCATTCCAGGGGAATGATTGCAGTTGTTAAGCATAGTGAGGGATCCTTTGTAAGAAACAGCATTACTACAGTGAGTAATTTTTTCTTACTTGTGGTGGATTTGTTTCTTATCATTTTAAAATAATTTTATATCATATTATATACAGATTATTGATCTATAATTTTAATTTTTGTACTTTTAATTTGAATTTCCCGGGCCATCTGTCATGTGGGTCATTCTCTCAATAAGAATGCACACACTATATTAATTGGCCCTGTAGACACTCACCTGGCAAGGAGAAGTGAAAGCAGCCGTAGTGGGTGGTAGTTTGTAAAACGGCAAATATAAATAGATGTATTTTTTCTTTTTGTTAATAAATATTTTTAGCAATAGTTTAAATAAAATTGCTGCTATTGATATTTAGTTTGCTAAAATCAAAGCATCTCTTAACCTTGTAAGTACCCATGAGATCAGCTATACCTAGCCTGCGCTGAATAAATTAAGAAGTTGGGCTATGTAATATTTTATAGCCAACTTAAATCTGACCCATATCCTCCTTAGCCACCACAGTCACCATACTTGGTGAAAAGGAGATTTTTCAGAAAGTCATTTAGAAGTGAATGTTAAGACCCTGAAAACAGATGACTGTATCAGTTCCATTTCCTTTGGATACATGGGGAAACAGAGCCTTGTTAACTGTGTAAGCACACATGGCTTACAACATTTCTTTTCCTTTTGCCACATTTTTGTTATACCACTACTTATTAGTTGAATACTCAATACACACACTATAATGAAGTCTGTACTAAGGTTTGTATGGAGGTGTGCCATCCTTCTTAAATATTATGAAAGGGATTTCATTAGCATCTAGTATAAATGGGGTTCTTCAGAATAAACAGTGAATTCACTGTTAGTATTCTTTGTGTTTTTCCTCATCAAACAGTAAAATGGACACTAGATGCTATTGCCAAAAGAACAATATATAAAGGAATCACACACCTTGAAACTGAGAAGATGCAGTCACACAGGACAAATAAAGAAACTCCAGAGGCTATAGAATTCTGTCCAGTTAAGTACCCTGAATCAGTTTGAAGATGCCACAGCCAGTAACTATTAGTGAAGCATCTCCTGCTTATATGCTACTAGAAGCTAACTGATAATGGCTGGTGGCATAGAGGCCTGAGGCAATGGATGACTTTCCTCATGCCATGCCGGTGACCCAAGTTCAGGAATGAGCTAGGGTCATCAGAGAGCCAGTGGGGGGAGGGGGAGCAGGATTGAGCAGCCATAATGGCAGCTGTCCTCTCCCAGAGAGGATCTCTGTACCCCTCATAGTTCCGCTACCATCAGGTGGAGGTCCAATGGACAGTGCAGGCAGGTTGGGGTGGCAAGTAGTGGGAGGGCACCTCAGTAACATGGTGTGCACATGCCTCCACATGCATGCACATATGCAACCAAGGCATGGGGTGGTGTAAACCAGGGGAAGAAAATTGAGGGCATAAACATCTCTATAGAAGAAGCTAACTGATAAACATTCTTGTCCATATGAACAATTATTTTTTTGCCACCAGTTGTGTATCATAAGAAGAAATTGACTTTTACTAGTTATCAGCACATCATGCAACCAATCTACATAAGTGATAGATACTTTCACAAATGCACTCCACAGGTAAGGCCCTCTGCTCCCACAGTGCCAACCTCGAAATGCAATAGTGTGAAGAGGGGACAGACAGGGTAACCCTCCTGTCTGTTTTGGGTCTGATTCATCTACTTGCCTCGAGTCCTGGGGGTCAAATGTGAACCTTATGCTAGCACACCCAGTTAACAGGCTCAGATATACAATCTCTTTGGGGAAATGCAAAACAATCTTTCGCTCAGAGGCACTCAGCCGAGTTTCCAAAATGTACCCTTACAACTCAATATGAGATATAGGTATATTCTTACCTTTAACAAGATTAGTAACACTTTCAAGCCCTTAACAGCTGTCAGACTTAAACACTGGTTCAGCACTCACATGTAAAAGAAAACTGAGAAGACATAGGCAGTATTTCAAGGAAAAAATTGTTTACTAAAAATTGTAAAATAGGTAAAATATCAAACACAGAACAATATATATCAAATAACTTACAGTCACATAAAATAAATGGGAAGTAACAGAACACAAATATGCCTACCACAAATACTTAAAAGTTCTTGCCTAGCTAGATGTTACCATACCGGGCTACAACCTCATCAGACAGGACAGGGCAGGGAAGACACATGGGGGAGGAGGAGTGTTCCTCTACTTTAAGGTGCACCTAAATGTGTATGCTGTTGATCATACACCCCCTACATCCCCAACCTATGAGTTCCTGCATGCACTCCTTCTGCTAGGAAATGCAAAAAAGGTACACCTGGTCTGTGCCTACAATCCTCCGAAGGGAGGAATACTAGGGCTCTCCTCACTACTCGACTGCCTTAGTGACAAGTTGGGCTCAAATGAGATGCTAGTCCTGGGAGACCTTAACATAGATTGGATGGGACCCAACACCAAGCATTACAAGCCCCTTCTCTCAGGGCTTGCCCACAATCAGCTCATTATGGTACTCATAAGGCTCTCCTCCCGGGGAAATAAAGGATCTCTCATCGACTGGATACTGAGCAATAGACCGGATAGAATAGTCTCCACAGGAATTCTCCCCCACGGCATCTCCAGTCACTCTCCAACCTACTGCATATGGGGTATCTCTGTGCCCAAAATCCCCAGTAAAGTAATTTAAACTAAATGACTATCTTGCGGACCTATGACAAGCTGACTGGTCCAGGGTCACTACCACCAACGACCCTGCAGGAGCTCTTGACCATTCCTCACAGTGTTTACCCCTGTGCAAAACAAACATCCCCCCCTCACAAAAAGGAGGGTGAGGGGTACCAGCACAAAGTGGCTCCACAGTGGCCTATTCTCCCTCATGAAGCATAGGAACAAATGCTGGGAGAAGTACAACATCTCCCGCAACTATAATGACCTTCTTGAATATTGGCAACTCAGAAACTCTTGTAAAAGAGCCATTCACTCCACCAAGAGTGAGTACTGTCAATCTGCCCTGCTATCCTCAGCCAGAAATCCAAGGAGTTTCTGGCAAAACATCAATAACTTGGTTGGAGAGTCCACTAGGGTTCAGGTTACCAACATGCATATTAGTGAAGTCAGCTGCAACAACCCATGGACCATCGCAAATGCTTTCAACTTCATGTTCTCTGACCTGCCTACCCCCCTCCATCTCAGTCTCCTGCCCCTAAGTCTCTTTGTGGGCATACCCTCTGACCACCATGCTACCTAAAATGGGTCTGTGTCATGGAGACCCAGAAGCTCCTTGCTGGGCTCTCCCACCACACTGGGGTGGGGCACGATAGCTTTGAACCCAAATTGCTCAGCCTGGGAGCTCCCGTCCTAGCCAGGCTTATCACCTACATCTTTAACACCTCTCTAATCTCAGGGATCATCCCTGATATGTGGAAAGTGGCCAAGGTCATCCTTGTCTTCAAACAAGGCGACCCTAAAGACGTCAAGAATTACCACCCCATCGCTATCCTGCCTGTAATCTGCAAACTTCTTGAAAAGGTTATTGCCACGCAGCTCTCCCACTACCTTCACAGTTATGGACTTCTCTCCTCTGCTCAACATGGCTTCAGAAAAGGACATAGTACATCCACTGCCCTTGCTGTTGTCACCTCTAAGATCAGGACCGCTGCAGATCAAGGCAAACTGACCTGAGCCATATTCATGGACCTCTCAAAGGCCTACAACCATGTTGACCACTCCCTCCTCTGCTCCACTCTTCGCTCTCTTGGATTCTCACCCCCTGCCCATGCCTGGTTCTCCAGCTACCTCTCAGGCAGGCAGCAATTCACCACCTTCAACCATGATCTCTCTGACCCCTTCTCTGTCAACTGCGGGGTCCCCCAGGGTTCCGTCCATGGACCCATTCTGTTTTCCCTATTCATTAATGAACTGCCCACTCTTGCTACCCAAGGGTGCACCACCCTCTATGTGGATGATCTCGTAGTCCTGGCCAGCTCCCAGGACATCACCACCATTAACTCCAGGCTAAATTCTGACTTCACATTTATTCAAAACTGGCTAGTGGGCCATAAGCTGACCATCAACCTGGAAAAGACCCAGACCATGGCTCCTTAGCCAAGACTAAAACTTGCCCTGCTCCCTTAAATATCTATGGAGCTGATGGTACCCTCCTGCAGGCCATGGACTCAGTCAAGTATCTGGGAGTAACCCTTGACCCACAACTGGACCTCACCCTGCACATTCGGAAAATATGCAAGTCAACAAACTGCAAGCTTGGACTTGCCTACAGAGCAAAACATTGCCTCACCCCAGCTGCAGGGGTTGCCCTAGCCAGGGAGGTCCTCCTACCCATGCTCTGCTATGGGCTTATATCCTTTGCCCCAGTCCTGAAATCAAGTCTCACAAAATGGGACACTGCATACAACAATACATGCCACTTTGCACTCTCTACACCTCGCCTCATGCATCGCTGTGATCTATACTCGCGTCTGGAGTGGCTCCCCCTGAAAAGCACTGCACTTTTGTACTCGGCAACTTCATCGACTACATAGTAAGAACAGCTACCCCTTCTGCACTTGTCCTTCCCCTCAAACATGGAACCCCTGCCTACCACTTAAGATCCAGTGCCTCGTTGGCCTGCCTGGTTCCCAGGACCCATACCCTTGCTGGGGATCGAGCCTTCTCTGTCCACATGCCCAGGATGTGGAACTCCCTTCCTGCATGAACTCTCTCTCTTCTCCCTCCCATCCTTGCTTTAAAGTCTCCCTATGAAACTTCCTTAAATTGGCCTCTGCCTGTCTATGTGCCATATAGACTCCAGCTGAGGCACTCTCTTCCCAAACTGACTGATAGGGGGTGACACTCCTGTGTGCTTGGTGCCACGATATGGTGCCACAATATGCTGAAATTTGCCCTGGGCACTTTTCCCTGCCTAGTTGTTCCTGGGTGGGGTCCCCTGTGGCTTACCCCATATCATTAGCCTTGTTGATATTGTCTGTATTTTGTTGTTTGTTCTACCAGGCAATATGTTATGTATTTTGTTGCTATCTTCCTATCAACCTCTTATGCTTGAAATCCTGCATGCTGTTATCTACCTATCTACTTGTTATGCTGGATGATCTTGTATGTTACCTTGACTATGCTTGATGCTTTGTATGTACCTTGTATCCTCCCTGTTCGCACCTGAAAACAGGCACTTGGATGTCAAGTGTGCTTACCTGGTTAACAAAAGCAAATACATAAATAAATAAAGTGCCTTCTTAAGTCCAGAGAACTAAGTGTCTCTTTTCAGTCCAGAATAAAAAGCAATGTTTACCTCAGCTGCCTGATCCTTTCAAAATCCATCTCCCCACCCCCTTTGGTGAGGTCGCAGTTAGATCCTCCTATAACTTTAACTTCTTAGCATAAATATCCACAAGGATGCATGTTATTACTGTGAAAATCAGCAGCTAGCAATTTCCCAAAATATGAGTCTCTTTGATCAAAACATTTCATTTGACATTTCATAACTCCACAATTTTTTCACTGGACCAGGGTAACCTTGTTGGCGCGGCCTTTATTTATCTAACAAAGGCCTTTGACACGGTCAGTCCCTCCCTACTACTTCAACAACTCTTCTCAACAGGCCTCTCTAACCCTGCTAATAACTGGTTCAAAAGCTATCTAGCTGATCATTACCAACAGGTAAAGATTGGAAACATCACATCTGGGCCCCTGCCAGTTCATTGTGGGGTCCCCCAGGGGTCAGTCCTAGAACCCCTCCTTTTCAGCATCTTTCTAAATAGCTTACCTCAATCGTGTGACCAACGGATACTTCTCTATGCAGATGATGCTGTTATTTTTACTTCTCAACATGACCCTCACACCCTAAACTATCAGCTACAACATGCTTTTAAACAAACTGAAGATTTGTTCAGAGCCCACAAGATGGTTCAGAACTATAAAAAGACAAAAGTAATGCTTTTTAGCAGTGCTAGAAGCAAACACAAAGCAGCATCCCTTAACATCACTAACTGCACAGGGGTTTCTCTTGAACAAGTTGAGAAATTCAAATACCTGGGAGTTACGCTTGACAGTTCCCTCTTCTATGCAAAACACATTGAGAATGTGGCCAAAACAGTCAACATAAGAATTGGGCTCCTGCACAGGCACAAGAAATGCCTAACACCTGAAGAACTCCAAACCACAATCCATAGCACAGTTGTCTCCGTCATCGACTATGGATTGGTCATATACAGCTCAGCCACTCCCACCTCACTACATAGGATAGCAGTGGCCCTAAACAAAGTCTGCAGACTGCTCACCAATTCCCCCTGACTAACGCACACATGTGACCTTTATGAGCAAACCGGGTGGCTACAACTTGAAAACAGGATACAATACCAAACCTGCCTCTTAGCTAAAAAATCACTACTCAGACTTCAGCCTCCTGGAGTCACAAGCCTATTAAGCTTATTCACAGGCCCACACCGCACCAGGAACTCTGACCATCAGGTTCTCACCATTCCTCGATGCAGAACCTCACAAGGGCAGAGGTCATATGCCTACTGAGCACCACTTTGGCTCAATAACCTTGGCACTGAACATAACGCCAAGCAGAGATTGGGGCTTTTCAAGACCAAGCTAAGACAACACCTACTGAAGAAAAGCTCCTGTGACTGTACTTTATAATTACTCCACACACACACACTTCTGACCCTGGTCTTATTCACCTTTCAGGTTATTACCATCTCTTCGCTACTCCTACTTTGTCCTTCTACCCTGAATTGTCCCCATTTTTGCCCTGCAATACCCTGCACTTTCCTCTCCCACCTCCCCCTAAATAGTCATCATGCTTCTCGCCCCACTCAGTGCCCCCTACTCTCCTTTCTGGATAGCTGCTTACTGTCTTTTACCTGACAATGCCACCTAGGCTGCTACTGTTACCTGAATTATCCTAGTGTTAAAACCATCTCTGTCTCCTATTTACAATGTATTTTTGTCTATGTTTACTCACCTAGCTAGATACTCCTAAACCCACAATGTATGTATACCCACCCTTTGTGACGTGGAACCTTTGTGAAAGAGTGGTCTCCCACTCAAAGGTATTGTAATCCAAGATTGAATAAATAAAAAAAAAATAATAGTCACTGGTTCTCTTCTAGTTGAGAAAACCATAAAGGATCAGCCAAATGACTTCCCTTCCTGCTATGTCATAAAATACATACTTAGTTTCCAACTTCAAAAACAGGAGCAGGTTATAAGGGGTAATAAACTGTCCCTCTGGAAGGAAGGCTTTGATTAGTGATTTCCCTGGTCTGTTTACCTCATCCTGCTATTTCTTCACACTGACACCTCTGAGGTCAAAGGTGAAGTCTCTCACACCCTGGATGATTTGAGTGCCAAGCAGTCAGCATAGACATTTATTTATAATACAAATATCATACATATAACCATAAGCAGAGGGCAGAGCGTCACAGACCTCCCCACCTAGACTGAATTTGGGTGCTCTATCCCCTACATGTGATGAGCTCCCCAAGTCAGTTCATTGCTCAAATTGACTGAAAAGTCCATCTGTGTTTTCATTGGCTGCCCCTTCCCTGTGTGAGACTGTCATGTCATACCCTTGCAAGGCAAGGCTCCATCTTAGTAGTCTACCATTCGTTTTACACATTTGTGCCAGCCAAACCAGGGGGATGTGGTCAGTTTGTACCTCAACATGCCGCCCATATAGGTGTGGCTCTAACTCATTTATTGCCCACACCATGGCAACACACTCTTTTTCCACAGTAGAGTAAGCCTGCTCTCTGGGAAGTAACTTTTTACTGAGGTACACTATGGGATGATCTTTCCCTTGGTTGGATGTCTGACTCAACACTGCCCCAATACCCACACTTGAAACATCAGTCTGTACTACAAAGGGTCTTCTATAGTCTGAACTTGTCAATACAGGAGCAGTGCCTCCTTCAGTCTGGTAAGGGCTTGTTCACAGGCTGGTTCCCAGGTAATTTTCTTAGGCATCCTTTTCTTTAACAGGCCTGATGGGGAGTTGCCAGGGCACTGTAATTTAGTACAAATTTCCTATAGTACCCTGCTGTCCCTAGAAAACTCCTGACCTGCTTCTGCATTTCTGGTGTGGGCCATACCTTGATTGCCTCTATTTTCACTTGGTTAGGATGGAGCTGTCCCCTGCCTACAACGTGACTGAATTATGCCACCTCAGCCATGGCCACCTGGCACTTCTCATCTTTTACAGTGAGTCCAGCTCTCTGTATCTTGCCCAGCACTTCCCTAAGGTGGGACAGGTGTTCCTCCCAGCTGGCACTAAAGATGGCAATGTCATCCAGGTATGCCATGGCATACTCCTCAACACCATTTAACACCTGGTTCACCAACCCTTTGAAAGTGGCCGGGGTGTCTTCATTCTGAAAGGCTTTACTTTAAATTCAAATAACCCTATTGGAGTGATGAAGGCTGACCTTTCCCTAGTTCTGGCAGTTAACTCTACCTGCCAATACCCCTTTGTCAGGTCAATAGTTGTAAGGTATGTCACCCCTCCCAACTTGTCTAGGAGTTCATCCGTCCATGGCATTGGGTGGGCATCTGACTTTGTGACTGCATTCAGTCCACGATAGTCCACAAAAAATGAGTAGAGCCATCTGGCTTGGGAACATGGACTATGGGTGAGGCCCATGGGCTGTAGGATTTCTGAATTACCTCTAAATCCAGCATTTCCTCCACCTCCCCCTTAATGTCCTTTTGGACAGCCTCTGACACCTGATGTGCTGTCTGTCATATGGGTGCCTGCGTCCCTGTCTCCACATCATGCGTTGCTAAGGGGATTAGTCCAGGCTTGGTGCTAAACAGTGGGGCAAAGTCTGCTAACAACTCCCTTACTTCATGGATCTGGCCCAATGTCAACTGGGGTGACATTTTAATTGCCTCCCCAGAGGGCTCCCATTTGCTTTCTTCCAGCAAATCCAGAACGAGGTCTCCTTCATCCATCCCCTCCCCAGGACAACATACTGCAAACACCATGTCATCCCTATTAGTAAATGGCTTCATCATGTTGACATGGTACATTCTTTGTGTATGTCTCCTGTCAGGTAGCTCTATAATGTAGTTTACATCATTTTACTGTATGACTACTTTGTATGGTCTTGCCCACTTGACCTGCAGCTTGTCTTTCAGGACTGGGATTAGGACCATGACTTCCTGACCCACAGTGTATGAGCAAGCTCTGGCTCTGCGGTCATACCACACCTTTTGTTTTTGTTGGACAGCTGTCAGGCTGCTATGGACTGTCCCCATAAGCTCCTTCAGCCTTTCCTTAAACCTAAGGACATAATTCACTATGGGAGTTCCTTGGGTGGTGTGCTTCCCTTCCCAGTCCTCCCAGATCAAGTCTAGGGGCCCACGTACCCTATGACCATATAAGAGCTCGAAGGGGGGAAATCCTGTCAACTCTTGGGGCACCTCCCTGTACGTATACAACAAGTGGGGAAGGTATTTCTCCCAGTCCCTCTCATGCTGTTCAGCAAATGCTTGGAGCATTGACTTAAGGGTACCATTACATCTTTCCACAAGCCCATTGGCTTGTGGGTGATAAGTTGTCGTGCATCTTTGCACCACCCCACACTTCTCCCACAAACATTTCATCAGGTCCAACATGAAGGAACCCCCTCAATTGGTGATAACCTCCTGTGGAAACCCAACACAGGAAAAGATCCCTAGCAAGGCATCTGACACTTTGTCTGTCCTCAGTGAGGGTAGGACGACTGCCTCTGGGTACTGAGTGGCATAATCCACCACAGTTAGGATGAACCTTTTCCCAGAGCAGCTGGGGGTATTTAATGGCCCCACAATATCAATTCCCACCCTCTGGAATAGCTCCTCCACTATGGGCAAGGGAATTAGGGTGGCTTGGGTTTTCTTACCTGCTTTCCATATTTATTGGCACCGGTGACAAGACCTACAATACTCCTTCACTTGCTGGGTGAAGTTGGGCCAATAGAAATTCTGGGCCAACTGCTGTGTAGTGTGCATGATTCCAAGATGGCCAGACATGGGAATATCATGTGCAGTCTTGAGCAACTGCTATCTGTACCCCTGGGGAATGACAAGCTGCCTGCCCATCACCCCCCCTCTGTCTTAGCATCCTGCATATACATTAGTCCATTGTCCCAATAAACTTTATGTTTCCCGTCACCTCCCTGTGCTCCATCAGAGTCTGCCCAAGCCCTCAGCTTCTCTAGATGAGGGACACTTTTATGAGCAGTTGCAAACTCCTTACACATTCCTAAGACATGGGACAGGTCCCCTTCAGTGTCTAAGCTAGAGTCCCTAGCTCTAGTGTCAGGGCATTCAGGATCACTGTCATCCTTAACCCTCTGACAATGGGTCACACCTTCCCCTCAGAGTAATCCTCCATAGCTGTTCTATTAACTGCTACCAGGGGAATTTCTACCCCCTTTTCCTTATCCTCTATATCAGAAGACACATGCTGGGAAACAGCTTCCCAGTGGTTTCCACAGGGGCTTCTATGGGGTCCAGGGAACTACAATTTTCCTTTGCCACTTGGTTGTGGGTAACTGCACACACCATCCTGTTTGATATTGTGGCAATAATTACGTCGACAGCCAAAGTCTCAGCTACAGCAACTCTTACACAGTCCCCCCATCTCACCCCAGTCTAGGAGGACACTAGAGAGTGGCAATGTTTTCTCCTCCCAAGTGAATCCCCCATAGAGTCACACATTGATTGGGTATAAGCTGACCAGGCTCTACCAAATCCCCTTTTGCCAAAGTCAGGTATGCCCCTATGTCCCTTAACCCATGTGTCTGTACACCATTCACAGTGACTGGTGCATGTGTTCACTCATGTTTGCTGGCATGCTTTCAGGGACATACAAACAACCCACTTCTTTCCTAGCACCACTTTGAGCACTGCTCATCATTTTGGGATACTACCTGGCCAGATGATCAGGTTCTTTGCAAACCCAACATTCATTTATTTTCTCAGGTAAATCTTTTCTTTGTAACCTGGGGCTACCAGGTCAGCATGGTTCAGTTGGTAGCACATCTGTCTCTGGACCAGAAGGTCATGGGTTCTCATCCCACACCAGGATTGGACTTGCACCTAAAAATCCCTGCCATCCGAGTGCAGTATTGGGGGGTGCTGTACTGCTGGGGTGTGCCGTCCTTCAGATGAGACGTTAAACCAAGGTCTCTTCTGCCCATCCTGGTGTTGTCCTGGTGGGTGTCCAGGAGGAAGTAAAAGAACCCAGGGCACTCTTCGCAAAGAGCAGGGAACATTCCCAGTGTTCTGGCCAACATTCCCCATCCCATAAACAGGTTCATGCAATTATCCAGGCTGTGTGTGGGTGATGATGTGCGATATGGCTGCCACTGCACATTCATTCATTCACTTCACTTCACTACCAGTCTAGCATTGCTTGTAAAGCGCTTTGGGTGTATGAAAAGCGCTATATAAATGCTGATTCTTCTTTTTCTACCATGATTCAGTGGAGGCATGGAGGGTTTTAGCTGCACTGAAGGCATGCTTTTTCCTTTCTGCCCTGTCATGCCAGCCTCATTCCCTCTCAGAGCAGGTCTGCTCCTGGCATAGTCGTCCGAGAGTTCAGCAGCCTCTTGAACTGTTTTTGGATCTTGTTCCTTCTGCCAGGTTTTTAGCTCTGCTGGACGCCCCCAATAAAACTGTTCTAACAGTACAGCATTTTAATTTTTTTTCTACCGTGTTTGCTTCAATTTCTTCCCACCAATGTTTTTAAAACTGACATTGTTTAGTGGCTAGCTCCTTATAACTCATGTCAGGGCTTCTCCTGAGCTTGCAGACTTTAGCTCTGTATGCCTCTGCTGTTAGCTCATATTTTTTTGAAAGTGCAGCTTTAAGTTTACTGTAATCATTACTGCCCTCACTGTACATTTGGCCCAATGCATCCCGAGCTTTTCTGGTAAGTAGCGGGGATAGCTGGAAGCTCCAGGACCCTCTAGGAATATTTGCCTGAATGCATACTTTTTCAAAGTAATTTAAAAAGGCATCCATATCTTCACCCTCTTTAAATTCAGCTATCAATTTGGAATTTAATTTGTAACCCAGTCCTGGAGTCCCAGTTAATCCCAGGCCACTTACCTGCTCTGGTGCTGGTGTTTGGAGTTGTAGCTTCTCCAGTTCATGTTGCCTCTGGTGCTCACACTCTTCTCGCTCAGCTTCTCACTGCTGTTGCTCAGCCTCTCACTGTTTATGCCTCTCTTCTGTCTGAAACTCCAGCTCCATTCTCCACAACTCCATCTGTATCTTGAGCACCACTGGCTCCTGAATGTTGATGACCTTCCCCTGATGCTGTGGCCCTTTACTTGCACTGGTCCTGCTGTCCTCTTACTGGATCTGGACACTGCACTGGACCCTGGACCCTCCATGCACAAGGTTCAGTCATTTTCAGTCACAGACTGTGACTTGAGGTTTTGGGCATCGGCTGCCACAAGAGCCTCTACGAGGTGCTTTTTGGTTCTGCCCTCATGCTGGACTCTTCTCTCTTGGCACAACTGCCTCAGTTGGTCTGCAGTGTGTTTGCTGTCATTGGAAGCCCTTCTTCTTCCCTAACTACAGCTACACTAACTTACACTAGAAAAAAAAAAACAGGTAGGGAACTTAGACTGTAAGTGCAATGATATAGTTCTGTTTATTTTTTTTTAAATCACTGCCTTATTTTACATGTGAGCTGTGCAGTATTAAACTGACACATTGGAATGTTAATGCTCGTGTTACCAAATATTTTTAAATCACACCGCTGCCAACCAAATCTGTTACAAACATGTTCCGCAGGTCAGGCTCTCTGCTCCCACAGTGCCAACCTCAAAATGCAATAGTGTGAACAGGGGACAGACAGGGTAACCCTCCTGTCTGTTTTGGGTCCAAATCACCTACTAGCCTCAAGTCTTGGGGGTCAAATGTGAACCTTATGCTAGTGCACCCAGTTAACAGGCTCAGATATATATTCTCTTTGGCAAAATGCAATATAATCTTTCACCCAGTAGCACCCAGCCAGGTTTCCAAAATGTACTCTTATGACTCAATATGAGACCTAGGTATATTCTTACCTTTAGCAAGATTAGTAACACATTCAAGCCCTTAACAGCTGTCAGACATAAACACTGGTTCAGCATTCACGTGCAAATGAAAACTGAGAAGACACAGGCAGTATTTCAAGGAAAATATTGTTTACTAAAAATTGTAAAATAGGTAAAATATCAAACACAGAACAAATATATCAATAACTTACAGTCACATAAAACAAATGGGAAGTTACAGAACACAAATATGCCTACCACAAATACTTAAAAGTTCTTGCCCATCTAGATGTTGCCATAAAGTGCCTTTTTAAGTCCAGAGAACTGTGTCTCTTGAGTCCAGAATAAAAAGCAACGTTTCCCTCAGATGCTGATTCTTTCAAAATCCATCTCCCCACCCCCTTTGGTGAGGTCACAGTTAGATAGAAACATAGAAACATAGACTTTGGTGGCAGATAAGGACCACTTGGCCCACCCAGTCTGCCCATTTCCCTACCTACTGGATAAGCTGCAGATTCTAGTTAACCAACAGCCTACTTCCTGCCACCCCCTACTACAATTACCTTGTGTCTGTCCCATGCATGTTTGAATTCCCTCACTGTTTTAGCCCCAACAACCTCCCCAGGAAGGCAGTTCCACGATCCACCACTCTCTCCGTGAAAAGATTTCTCACATTGCCCTTAGCTGTCCCCTCTATCTTTAAATTGTGTCCCCTTGTTCTTACACATCTCTTTTCTGAAAGATGCTACCCTCCTGGACTTTGTTGATTCCCTTGAGGTACTTGAAAGTTTCTATCATGTCCCCCTCCCTCCTTTCATCAAGGGTATACATATTAAGCTCTCTCAGTCTCTCTTCATATGATTTCTGATGCAGACCCTGCACCATTTTAGTTGCCCTCCTCTGGACTGCTTCCATCCTGTCTATGTCCTTGCATAGATGAGGTCTCCAAAACTGCACACAGTACTCCAGATGGGGTCTCACCAACTGTCTGTACAGAGGGATAACCACTTCCCCTTTTCTACTTGTGATGCCCCTTCCTATGCATCCCAGTATCCCCCTGGCTCTCCTTACTGACTTCTCACATTGCTTACCCACCTTTAGATCATCTGATATGACTACCCCCAAGTCCCATTCCATTTTTGTTGTTGTTAGTACCTCCCCTGCTATTGTGTACTCTTCTCCTGGGTTTTTGTTTCCCAGGTGCATTACTTTGCACTTCTTTGCATTGAATCTAAGTTGCCATATGTCTGACCATTCCTCCAACCTTGTCAAGTCCCTTCTCATCCTTTCTACCCCCCCTTGTGTATCAACTCTGTTACAGATCTTTGTATCATCTGCAAAGAGGCATACCTTTCCCTCCAGACCCTCTGCAATGTCACCTCTAAAGATGTTAAAGAGGACTGGACCCAGTACTTAGCCCTGAGGTACTCCACTAGTGACCCCCCTTTCTTCAGAATGTGTTCCACTCACTATAACCTTCTGTGTCCTGTTGTGCAGCCAGTTTTCAACCCAGGCTACCACCCTGGGACCCACTCCCAAGCTGGCTAACTTGATTATTAATCTTTTGTGCTGGACTGTGTCAAGTGCCTTGCTAAAGTCTAGGTAGGCCATATCCACAGCCCCTCCCTGGTCTATTACTTTGGTCACCCAGTCAAAGAAATCTATTAGATTCATCTGACATGACCGTCCTACTGTAAATCCATGCTGCTTTGGGTCCTGTGCCCCGCTGGCCTCTAGGTACTCAACAATTCTTTCTTTCAGAAGTGATTCCATCATTTTCCCTACCACTGAGATCAAACTTACAGGTCTGTAGTTTCCTGCTTCTGCCTTGTTCCCACTTTTGTGAAGGGGAATCACATCTGCCCTTCTCCAGTCCTCAGGTACTACCCCATCCTCCCATGATTTGTTAAAAAGTGTGGTCAGTGGTGTCACTAGGTCCTCCCTTAGTTCTTTTAGGATTCTGGGGTGAATCCCATCAGGCCCCATTGCTTTGTCCACCTTGAGATCCTCCTATAACGTTAACTTCTTAGCATAAATATCCACAAGGATGCATGTTATTACTATGAAAATCAGCAACTAGCAATTTTCCAAAATGTGAGTCTCTTTGATCAAAGCATTTCCTTTGACATTTCATATCCTCCACAGTTTGTCACTGGTTCTCTTCTAGGTGAGAAAACCATGAAGGATCAGCCAAATGACTTCCCTTCCTGCTATGTCAAAAAATATGTATTTAGTTTCCAACTTCAAAAGCAGGGGCAGGTTATAAGGAGTAATAAACTGTCCCACTCGAAGGAAGGCTTTGATTAGTGGTTTCCCTGGTATGTTTACCACATCCTGCTGTTTCTTCACACTGACAACTCTGAGGTCAAAGGGCAAGTCTGTCACACCCAGGCTGACTTGAGTGCCAAGCAATCAGCAAATACATTTATTTATAATACAAATATCATCCATATAACCATAAGCAGAGGGCAGAGCATCACAGATACTATTACCACACTATATAGTTTTTTTCAAATGAAGTTATATAGATTGCTATTAGTATATCTATGGTTTGATTCTGTATATGCAATTTTTAGAACAGTAATATTTTTAGACTTGTAACACCTCCAATATAGTTGCAAGAAAAGTAAATAAGCCAAGTAACTAAATTACTCAAAGAGATATATTTTAAGCACTTTATTTGGAGAGCAGTGAATCAGGTATAAGCTTGTGACTAATCTGATTTGAATAGTAACTATGAGGTCCCGATGTTTTATGTATATATTTATTTATTTATTTATTTAATTATTTGTTTAGTTTGGACATACACTTTTGAGCCAGAGTAGCTCATTTACAAAGGTTCCTCATCATCAGTAGAATACAGCAAAAGTTCAAATAGCACATATGGTTTCACTTGCTAGATACATGATAGTCACATGATACAAATATAATATTGCAGTAAATTACAGCTCAGTTTACAATCAAGACATCATACAATGTGGCATTGTCATGGTAAAAATCAAGCAATGTAGGGCGAGCGTTAAGAGCAGGGGAAATAGCAACTCCAAGAGCATTGTTAGGTGCAGAGGAGATGGCATATGCTAGATGGAGGTATATCAGTGGCAGGTACAGTTGGCACTGGAGGTGATTACTTGTGGTAAACCTGTCATAAACTGACCAATTTTGAGGATGCTCAATAGGGATTCTAGTAGATCATTCAACCACAGAGGTGTCCTAATGGCAAAAGAGCACAAGGCTAGGGTTGTTCTGAAATAAGGAACATTTAAGAGCATTCCTGGTCACATTTTTAGTGGTGTATTGATTTATTACTGGACATAGGAGGTTCTGTGGCAATGGAAGCATGTGTCCCATCAGAGCTTTTTTGCCAAGGAGTCATGTTTGGAATTTGATTCTATCCTGCAGGGTGAGCCATTTGGTCTGGCAGTAGAAGGGACTTGTGTGTTAGCCTATCGGCACCAAGAATGAATCAACAGGCCTTATTCAGAGCTAGTTTGACCATGTTGAAATCAACGCTGGAGGCCAAGACGTATACTGTGATTCCATAGTCAATAATGTGGTGGACAGAACTGGTCATAGCTACATGCTTGGCTTTCTGTGTGAGATTGTGCGTGTGTCTATACAGTTACCCTAGTTTTTTATTGATTGAATGGATGAGATTGTCTGCATGGGGCACAAATGAAAGGGCATCATCAATTGTGACACCTAGGTGTTTAAAGGTGCTGACCTGTTCTAGAGTGTCACCATTCTCATTTAAGATTGATAGGGGATAAGCCTTTTTCCTCATCCGTGGTCCATTTGATAATATTGCTTTAGTCTTCTTGTAATTCAAGACTAATGTATTCTGCTTTTCTGCTTGAACCAATCCTCAAGTGACTGGAAACTATGCTGTAGGTCACATGTGAGAGTGTCCTGGAATGGGCTACTAGAAACATAGACTTTGATGGCAGATAAGGATATCTTTGCCCACCCAAACAGCCCATTTCCCTACCTATTGGATAAGCTGCAGATCCCAGTTAACAAACAGCCTACTTTCTCCTACCCATCTACTAGAATTGCCTTATGTCTGTCCCATGCATTCTTGAATTGCCCACAGTTTCAAC
Source organism: Neoceratodus forsteri (assembly GCA_016271365.2). Taxonomy (NCBI): domain Eukaryota; kingdom Metazoa; phylum Chordata; order Ceratodontiformes; family Ceratodontidae; genus Neoceratodus; species Neoceratodus forsteri. The sequence continues at coordinate 365,709,363 of CM028131.1, read as the reverse complement.
CTCACGATCTCCTCAAGAAGGCCATTCCATACATCCACCAGCTTCTCCATGAAAAAATATTTCCTCACATTGCCTCTGAGCCATTTCCCCTCCATCTTCAGATTGTGCCCCCTTGTTCTTGCACATCTCCTTTTCTGAAAGATGCTATCATCTTGGATTTTGTTGATTCCCATGAGATACTTGAAAGTTTCTAACATGTCATCCCTCTACCTCCTTTCCTTGAGGGTATACATATTAAGCTCCTTTAGTCTCTCTTTGTATGGCTTCTGGTGCAGACCCTGCACCACTTTAGTTGCCCTCCTCTGGACTGCCTCCATCCTGTCTGTGTCCTTGTAGAGATGGGGTCTCCAGAACTGCATGTAGTACAACAGATGAGGTCTCTCCAACTGTCTGTACAGAGGGCTAACAACTTCTTGTTTTCAACTGGTGATGCCTCTCCCTATGTATTCCAGTATCCCCCCCAGCCCTCCTTACTGCCATCTAACATTGCTTGCCTACCTTTAGGTTGTCTGATATGACTACCGCCAGGTCCCTTGCCATTTTTGTTGTTGTTAGTACCTCTCCCCCCACTGAGTATTCTTCCCCTGGGTTTTTGTTTCTCATGTGCATTACTTTGCACTTCTTTGCATTGAGTCTAAGCTGCCATACTTTTGACCATTCTTCCAACCTTGCCAAGTCCCTTTTCATCCTTTCCAACCCCGTTGTGTATCAACCCTGTTACAGATCTTTGTGTCATCTGCAGAAAGGCATACTTTACCTCCCTAGTCCCTCCACAATGTCACCTCTAAAGACGTTAAAGAGGACGAGTCAGAGTACTGAACCCTGTAGTACCCTGATAGTAACTCCCCTTTCTTCTTAGTGGACTCCATTTACTAGTACCCTCTGTGTCCTGTTGTCCAGCCAATTTTTTTCCCAGGCTACCACCCTGGAACCCGCTCCAAGGCTGACTAGCTTGTTTATTAATCTTTTGTTTGGGACTGTGTCAAATGCCTTGCTAATGTCTACGTAGGCCATGTCCACAGCCCCTTCCTGGTCTACTACATTCACCCAGTCAAAAAAATCTATTAGAATCATCTGACATGACCTTTCCGCTGTGAATCCATGCTGCCTTGGGTCCTGTGTCCAGTTGGCCTTCAGGTATTCAACAATTCTTTCTTTCAAAAGTGATTCCATCATTTTCCTACCACTGAGGTCAATCTAACCAGTCTGTAGTTTCCTGCCTCTGCCTTACTTCCACTTTTGTGAAGGGGAATTACATCCACCCACCTCCAGTCCTCAGGTACCACACCATCCTCTCATGATTTGTTAAAAAGTGTAGTCAGTGGTGTCACTAGTTCTCCCCTTAGTTCTTTTAGAATTCTGGGGTGAGTCAGATCAGGCCCCATTGCTTGTCCACCCTCAGTTTTAGGAGTTCTTTCAGGACCCTTTCTTCTGTGCATTGGCTGGTATTGACTGCCCTATCCAGAGTGCTTCTATTGTTTGGTTTGGGTACCTCCCCCTCCTCTTCTTTTGTGAATACTAAGCAGAAGTATGCATTCAGTATCCCTGCTTTTTCACTGTCACCCTCTTCCCACACACCCTACTCTTTATTAAGCCTCACTATCCTTCCCCTGGTCTTTCTTCACTCCCTAATGTACCTATAAAAGGTTTTATCCCCCTTCTTAATTGAGTTGGCTATCTTTTCTTCAGTTTTGGCCTCTGCTATTCTGACTGCCTTCCCTGCTTCCTATTTTGAGAACCATAGTGTTTTTCTTCCTTCATTTTGTTTTGTTTATTTGCTTCACACAAAGGTTTGTTGGCTCTGTGATGGCAGTTCTGATTTTTTCCCATTGCTCCTCCACCCCTCCTTCTTGCCTATTTGCTAGTGCTTTTCTGAGGCACTCTACCATTTTGCCAAAGTCACCCCTCATAAAGTCCGGTTCCCTCAATTTTGTTTTACTTGACTCTACTGCTGTGTTTATCATGAACCACACTGTTTGTTGGTCACTAGTTCCCAGATGGCTACCCACTTCTAAATCTGAGATCCTCTCTCCATCTCCGTTTGAGAGTACCATGTCTAAGATCACTCCCTCCCGAGTGGATACGAACACTAGCTGTCTGAGGCATGCCCCCTTTGGGGCATCAAGAATGACCCTGCTCTTGGATGTGGCTGCAGCAAAGTTGTTCCAGTTAACATCTGGCTTATTCAGGTCCCCCATCAACAATATCTCCCCTTTTTTCTGCCATTCTAAGGATGCCTTCTATTATTTCCTTGTCCATTTCTGTCCCTGAGATGGGGTCTGTATACAACCCCCATGTGGATTGTGGTGCCATTTCCAGTCTCCAGGGAGACCCACTGTGCCTCCTCTCCTCCCCTCCCTCTTTATCCTTTAGTTGTGTTGTTTCGATCCCTTCTCTTAAATAGAGAGCTACTCCTTCTCCTCTTTTACCCTTCCCATCCCTCCTTTAGTTTGTGTACCCTGATATGTTGACATCCCAGTCATGGTCTTCTGTTTACCATGTTTCTGTGACTGCCATGATATCCAGGCATCCCTCTTCCATCAAGGCCACTAGTTCAGGGAGCTTGCTACCCAGACTATGGGCATTGGTACCAATCACCCTCCATTCTTAGCCCCATCCCTGTCATTACTTCCTTTGACTTTTTCTCCATTTACCTCTGTCCTGCTCCCTATCGACTTCTCTAACTTGGTGTTTACCTCACTAACTACCCTGTTTTGTGGGGAGGGGCTTGGATTTCCCAGCTCCTTTTCAGTGCCTCCCACCTTGACTAGTTTAAATGCTTGCCAATGAAGCATTAAACCTATCACCTAGGATCCTGGCTCCCTTCCCAGACAGATGCAGATCATCATGCCAGTATAGACCTGTATTCCTCCAGGTGGAACCCCAGTCCCCAGAGAAGGCAAACCTCTGAGCTCTGCCCCAGTTTCTCAACCATTTATTGAATCTCATAGTGCAGAGTACCATAGCCTCACCCATGCCATAGACAGGCAGCACCTCTGAGAAGGTTACTGTGCATGCTACATGTCTAAGACCCCTTCCTAACTCTACAAATTCCTTCTGCACTGCTCCATTTCCATTCCCAGCCATGTAATTTCTCCCTAGGAGGACAATGAAGTTAAGCTCCCTCTCCCATGCAGCTGTTCCCATAATCCTGAGGATTCACTTCCTAAACCTCCAAGCCATGGTGCCAGGCAGGCACCTTACCTCCCTCACCCAGTTAAATCCTCCTAATGATCGAGTCCACCACCAGGAGTTGTTTCCTTCCCCTCTGGGTTTCCATGCCACCCTCCTGTGGATCTCCTTTGTGGAGGTTCCCAGCATCCTCCTTGGTCTCTACTGTGGGTTCCTCCATAGAGGAACCAGAACAGTATATGAAGTGTGGAGAGGTACAACTGGAGGAATGCACCTCTGTTCCACCACCCTAATCCTCCCTGAGCCCACCATGGTCCAACCATTCCTCTTTCTTGGCAACCTCTGAGGCAATGGCAGCAGCCCTGGTGGTCCCTGGGTGGGGGAGGAGGTTTAGCGAATCATTGCCAGGTGGCCTGGAGATGGGCAACCTCCTCCCTCAGACCAGAGAGGTGCCTGCAAATAGGGCAGCATCATAGCCTCCAGAATCTCTCATGGAAGACTGCCACCCCATAGCCAGTGCATTGCACCACTCCCCACATGGCTCTTCCTATTTAATTCTTTTTTCTTTTATGTTATTGTGTGAGAGTGTGTCTGTGTGTTTACCTCCTACACAGCATACTGGGCTGTTAAGCATATGTCCTTTGCTCTTTTGGAGAAGTAATGTCAGAACCCCTTGTATAAAGGAAATGATGCACTTGGGTGGGTGGGGTGGGAGATAGGGTGACTGAGACCAAGCCCGTGCCCTCCAGAAACAATCAGCTACAGCTCTGACCCATGACCCAAGTGAATGCTTTCCTTCATTTCATCAAAACAACCTGTACAACAATATAACAGAAAATATAATCTCCAAAACACAATATCACAGGTTGTAACTGTCTTGCCCCAGCAACAAGATACTGCCAAATGGTCTGCTAACTACAGCAGTCCCCTTTCCTGGCTACTAAGAATTACAAAACAGCAACCAAAAACAGACCACAAAAAAATCCAAAGCCCTTCTGCTTATTTACTTACACAAACCCTGCAAGCTTAAAATGAAATGGAATGAAATAAATCACCTCTGATGTGTAGTTCTTCCCAACTCTTTTTAACTGAACCCCTTTTTTTAACAAGTTCCCCTTTTAAGCTCTTTTCCTTCAGCAAGTCTGCTTCAGCCCCTTCCCCAAACACACACCTGGTTCACTGGTTGTAACTGTCTTGCCACAGCAACAAGATACTGCCAAATGGTCTGCTAACTACAGCAGTTCCTTTTCCAGGCTACTAATAATTACAGAACAGTAACTAAAAAACAGGACACAAAAAAGCCCTAATCCAAATCCCTTCTGCTTATTTACTTACACAAACCCTGGAAGTTTGAAATGAAATAAAATCAATCACCTCTGCTGTATAGTTCTTCCCAGCTCTTCTTGAGAAGATAATGGTATTGTCCACTAAGAGCAGGACCTTTGATGCAGGGCAGGCTTCAGGGAGGCTCTTAATAAAGGGGCTGAAGAGGAGTTGGCCAAGTAGAGAGCCCTGAGGCACCCCTACAGTGACATTTTTGGTGTCTGATAGCACTCCATTGATTTTGACTCACTGAGTTCTTCCAGTGAGATAGCTGCTAAACCAGGACACAGTGTCATATGAGAGACCAAGAGAGCAGAGTTTGGCATTCAGGAGGGAGTGGTTGACTAGATCAAAGGCTTTTGTTAAATTGATATAGATTAATCCAACAAGGTGTCTATTATCGAGGGCTTCATGTAGGTAGTTGGTGTATTCAATTAAGGCAGTGTTAGTGCTGTGTAGCTTACGAAACCTAAGCTGCTGTTGGCATTGAATGTTGTACTCACTGAGGTATGCAACTAGTTGATCTGTTACTATTTTTTTCAGAGCCTTAGACAATGGTGAGAGAATTGAGATGGGCCTTTAGTTGGCTACAATGGAACGGTTCCATTTTTATGAACAGCGTGACTAGTACCATTTTCCAGATGAAAGGGAATTGAGAATATTGCAGGGAGAGGTCAAACATTTTGGTCAGGTTGAGAGCAATCACATCAAGGGACAGAAAAATTAATTTCATGTCCAAGGTATTGCTACCCATTCTGGTTTTACCCAGAGCTCACTTGATATATCTGATGTGGCTTTAAAGTAGAAACTGGGGCAGCTAGTGCCACTGGTGAGATCTGAGGATTGGTTAAGGTGCAGCAGGACTACAGAGTTGTGCTATGGGTCAGGGGGGAGAACTGCACTGAGATTGGAGAAGGTGTTGTTAAACACATTTGTCATCTTTTCTGGGGCTTTAGTGACAGAACCAGTGACACTGAGTGTGAGTCTGCTGTTCCTTGTAGTATGCAGCCTTTACCTGTCTAATGTCTCTAGTGCATTTATTGCATGCTGCCCTTTAATTTTGGAGGTCAACACAGGGGAACCTGAGGCCTTGGTTCAGAGCAATAGGTTATCCCTAGTCCACATCTGGACTAGGAGTGTAGGGGTAACCCACTTAGCTATCTTTCCTCTCTGCATCAGCTATTTGTATGAAGCACATTCATTGCAAGTTGTATTGAATGTAATTACCAAATAGTCCAGCATGGAGTCGATATCTGGAATGAAATCTAAGTGGCCCCAGTTCATCCTTGCCAGATATTCATTGAAAGTCCCCTGTAGCCCTCTCTTGAGTACCCTGTTGTATGCAAGTTTTGGTGGGCACTGGGTAATTTTAGCAGACCAGGTGCATAGTATTGAGGAATGGCCACATCGCATCTGGCAGCAATGTTACCTATGTTAAATGACCTGGGAGGATGGCCAGTACCCAGTCAATGAGAATGCTAGTTCCCATTTTAGAATTAGTTCTGTTGCAATTCTTTACTACCTGGGTGAGGCAGAGGCTAGCCAACTGGTCTTTAACTGCCAGTCTTGATTTGTTAACCCAGTTTATATTGAAATCTCCAGTAATTATAATCTCCCAGTTTTGGCTAGCACATTTGATATTACCTAGGTTAGTCTGGTATTCAATGCTTTTTTAATTATTATTAATGCAATGAAGAATAAGAGAAGTTAGAAATTGTACCAAAAACTATGAACAATGACATAGAATTTACAAAGGAGAAAAATAACATGAAACAGAACAATGTATTTTTCAAGGGGACCTAAGTATCATAGCCTCAACTCCTGGGGAGAATAAAAAGTGACTAAGTTGCTCAAAAGTATTGAATGTACAGTAGAACCAGGAAAAAACAAGCAACTACAGTTAGACTTTAAAGCTGCTGGAAAATCTGATATCAAGCAAAGGGAATGCTAATGATAGAGGTAATATATTTACATGAGGACTACAGTGATGGAAACATCAGTCAGCTGACAAAATTACTAATAATCAAGAACAAACCATAACCAGATTAAAAAATAAAAAGGGAAAGTCAATAAAAAAACAGAAAAAGCAGGAAAATAAATAGATAGTGAAGTAAACAAAAAGGAAGCAGTCACATTTTTTTTTTCCAATATATAATCCCATGGCAATCTAAATACTGAAAAAGAGGCTAAGAGAAGTATTGCCAATCCTAATAATAAACATGCCTCATTTGTTGACATAGAGGATTCAGGAATCTGGCCACAACTCGAGGTACAGGCAGGGGTGTAGCCAGGCATTTCAGATCTGAACACCAACTTGGCACACTGCTACCCCCTCCCCTACTATTGTTCATGTTTGCCCCTCCCCCCACGACTTGAGTCCAAGGTTTCTAGCACCAATTAGATGATTTCCACACTAGACCTGCTGTCTGTCTGCGCTGCTAGTGTGGTGCCTGCTGCCAGACACCACTGACTGCACCACAAGTCCAAGACCACGGCAGAAATGTCTTCTCTCTCTCCCTCCCCCCTCAGGTAGGCAGATTCACTCCACTTGCCACTCTACATGGTCTTTTTTCTTTTAGCTGGCTCTGAGTCTGTTCTTCTGTCTACTGCTCCTAAGTTTTCTACTGCGTCTCTCGCTCCCAGTACAATTGAACTAATAGTATGGCTTCTAACTTTGCTGGGGCATCTAAGCTCACTGCCCTAGACTTGCCATACCCCCTACCAGATGCTGCAGTGTGTCACTATGCAGGCGGACCATGCAGACCTAATTGAGACCTTCAGCTTCAATGTCCGCGGTCCACTCTGCCACCCCTCCAAAACAAAGCTGAAAGAGAAAAGAAAAAGCCTGCAAAGCCAAACTAAGGAATTTAAACATGATGGACTAGAGAGGGCAGAGCAATGCTGACCAGCTTGTTTGCTACCCCTACTGCTAAGCCTGGTATGCCATGGCTTACTTGGAGTATCAGTAGCTACGCCCTTGGGTACAGGAAAGTTTGAGCATTTCAGCTCAATGAACATGTCTATTATTGCTTATAAGTATCTTATGAAGACCCCTGCGTTAAAATTTATAGAACCAACTAATGCAGTCAATTTACAAGATTCTCCCAATACAATTTTGAAAAGTTAAATAATGAAGCTAAAAAACTGAGCTGAACTCAGATTTAACAAATCAGTTCCCTAGTTGTTTAACAAAATACAAATTAAAGGCCCTGGCTCAGCCTATTATGGCTAAAGTAATCATTCTTGAAACACTAAATGATATCAGAAATAGAGTAGAATTTTTTTAGGAAACAAGTTAAGGAAAGATAAGCACTTTGACCATAAAAATGGAACATTCAGAAAAAAAACAGTTTCATAAACACAATTTATCATTTTCAGCAGTAACCATACCAGAAACACCACAACAACTACACATTGATGGGAAAGGAAAAGGGAGTAGAAAAAAGGAAACAAAGTAAAGAAAAAAGGAAAAAGACACAGGAGGCAAAATTATTGAGTTACAGGACACAGACTAGTAATAACGCTTCCATGCCAATAGAAGTCATTCATGTGATAACCAATAATAAGAACAATAGGGGGAGAGAAAAGACAATATCTCAAGAAGCTAAAAAAAGTAAAAGAGGTGATAGTCTGGCACAGAGTCAAGAGAATAGTAACAAATTCAACATACAGCAGTCAATGAGGGAAGGAAACTGCAACAGACTCATATAAAAACATAGCATTGAAAAGGACCCTATGACACCTAATCAGGACATAAAGGGGTCATTAGAAAAAAAATGATATAAATACTGGAAATCATCCAGACATCAAAGTATCAGGAAATGAAACTATCGTATGTATTAAGGACACTTTTCATAAACAGAAGGAGATAAGACGTTCACTGATGGAGCTAATAGTACTTCTATTTCAAGCAGTAAATGGTATTAATAAAGCAAAGGAAAATATATTAACTGTGTATAGAGATATATTACCTGTATATAGAAACATCAAATATGTGGGATATTTGGTGTATGTTATGATGTCTAGTATGGGCTTTGAGAAACATATCTATATATATCTATATATATATATATATGTACACACATACACATATCTATATATATATATATATATATATATATATATATATATATATATATATATATAGGGCCCCTTGTTCACTGTGGCAAACTGGACCTACATTCCGCAGCAGAATCTCATACTTGCTGCTGTCAGGCAATGAGCAATTCTGCAGCGATTCTGTGGCAGTTCTGTGATGGGCTTTACGTTCTCTGACAACTCAAATGAGCCCCAAAATAAAATCTAGTTACCCAGAAAGAATGCTCAGGAAAAGGCAGACTGGGGTAGTTTGGCAGATGTACAGGCAAGGTGATATCACATCACAAGAGTGAACCAAAATGAGCGACTCTTAAATGAGCACATCATTTTGGTGGCTTTCAGGTTCGGTGACTGTGGAGGGATAGTGAAGAAGGGAATAGAGAGTGAGGGAGGGAGGGAAAAAACAGCGAGGTGAGGGAATAGTTATGGGACAGAAGGGAAGGAAGGAAGTAGGAGGAAGAGGGATGGGCTAACTAGGGGCATGGAACGTGATCCTGCCGAGCTACCCGTGTAGCATAGTGGGTAGAGACATCGGCTGCAGTGAAGTTGGTCCTGGGTTTGGGACTACAGACACGTATTTTATTTTGTTTTCAGCAGGTGTTTTTTTTACAGGAACATAGGAATATGATGTCAGAAAATGACCGCCAGGCCCACCTAGTCTGCCCAATTTGCCTAACTGTTCACTTAGGTCTCAACTGTAGTTCCTCCCTTCTCAGCAGCTCCCTGTATTTACCCCATGCCTTCTTGAAACCCCCCCACATTCCTTTCTCCCATCACCTCCCTTAGCAATCTACTCCAGTTTCCCACCACCCTCTCAGTAAAGAAGTTCTTCCTAGTATTACCTCTAAATTTCCCTCCCTCAATTTCTAATTTGTGTCCCCTCACTCTTGGTCACTCTTTTAGCTGGAACACACTCTCCACATTCACTTTATTAAAGCACTTAAGGTATTTAAATGTCTCAATCCTGTCTCCTCTCTCTCTCCTCTGCTCCAGTGAGTATAATCCTAGGTCTTTCAGTCTCTCCTCATATGGCAATTGATCAAGCCCTCTGACCATCTTTGTTGCTCTCCTCTACACGTGCTCCACCCTCTCCATGCCCTTCTTGAGGTACGGTCTCCAGAACTGAACCCCATACTTCAGGTGCAGCCTAACCAGCTCAGTGTACAGGGGAACTATGACCTATTTGCTTCTGCTGGATATTCCCCTCCCTATGCAACCTAGCATCCTGCTGGCCCCTGCCACTGTGCTTTCACACTACCTACCCACCTTCAGGTCTTGTGAAATCATGACACCCAGGTCCCTTTCCTCTTTTGTAATCTGTAGGGCTACACCCCCCAACCAGTACACCACTTTTTTATTATTTCTACCCATGTGCATAATCCTACATTTTGCCATATTGAACGACAATTGCCATTTTTTGGACCACCTCTCCAACCGCTAAAAATTTCTATACATCATCTCCACCCCTTCCTGCCCATCCATTCTGTTGTTGAACTTTGCATTGTCTGCAAACAGACTCATCCTCCCCTCCAGGCCCTCCGCTATATCCCGTATAAAGATATTAAATGGAAGTGGCCCCAGCACTGACCTCTGGGGGCCCCACTGATGACTGCGGACTCCTCTAAGGGTGCTCCATTGACCAATACTCTCTGTGTTCTGCCCTCCAGCCAGTTCTTGACCCACTTAATCACCCCCTCCTCCAACCCCAGGTGATCCATTTTGTGTAGCAACCTCATGTGCAGCACTGAGTCAAATGCTTTTTTGAAATCAAGGTAGGCCACATCCACTGAACCCCTAATCCACTACCTTAGTGACCCAGTCAAAGAACTCTATCAAGTTCTTTTGATAGGATCTGCCCTCGGTGAATCCATGTTGCCTTGGGTCCCTACAGCCATTAGCCTCCAGATACTGCTGATTCTAATTTTGAGCAGCTTCTCCATGAGTTTTCCAACCACGGATGTCAAGCTCATTGGCCTATAATTGCCAACCTTCTCCCTCCCCCCCTTATGAACAGGTACTGCATCTGCCCGTTTCCAGTCATTGGGTACCACCCCTGAACTTAATGACTTGTTGAAAAGGATGGTCAAGGGAGCAGCTAGTACCTCTCACAGTTCCCTCAAAACCCTAGGATGCACACCATCTGGCCCCATGGCCTTGTTCACTTTCAGATCTCAAAGTTGCCTTAGGATTTCCTCTTCCCAAAATGGACACATATCCATCCCTTCCCCTGCAACCTGTGTACTCCTATAGTTAAACCCCTTCCATTACTCTTCTATCATGAATGCTGAACAGAAATATCTGTTCAGCAGTTCAGCTTTCACCCTGTCCCCGACCCATTTTTCAGGCTTTGAATCCCCTCCTCTGTCTTCCTCCTTTTGCTTATATATTGAAAGAAGGTCTTGTCCCCCTTCTTAACCTCCTTAGCAATGCTCTCCTCCATCCTTGCGTTTGCCCAACTGACTTCATTGCCCACCTCCCTCTGTCTGGCCTGACATTCTTCCCAAGCTCCCTCCTTCTACATCATTTTGAACCTCCTGAAGGCTATTCTCTTAGCACTGATGCTATTCTTCACTTCTCTGTTGAACCATAATGGCTTTCTTTTTTTTTTGTTTTTGTTCACCCTCCTTGCACAGTGGTCAGTGGCACCAACTATGGCCCCCTTTATTGAGTACCACATGTCCTTCACCCCATGCAGTTCCCCCACTCCTACAAGAGCCTGACAAACATATTCCACCATCCTATTAAAATCCACTCATCTGAAATCCAGCACCTTCACCTTGATCTGGTTAATGGTGATGGATGTGCATATCATGCACCACACAGTACCGTGGTCACTTGTTCTAAGGTTCTCTCCCACTCATACATTCCCAACCCTCTCCCCATTGGTTAGTATCACATCTAATACTGCCCTCTCCCTAGTTGGCTCAGTGACCATCTGTCTCAGCAAGGCCACTTGGAAGGAGTTGAGAATCACCCTACTTTTGGGTGATGCTGCTGACATCATGTCCCACACCACATCTGATAGGTTGAGGTCCCCCATCAGTAAAACCTCCCCCCTAGTTACCATTCTTGGTATTTCTTCCATCATCTGGCTGTCCACATTCTCTTCCAGCCCTGGTGGTCTGTAGGCCAGTCCTTTCCTCACCACCTCACCCTTCCTCATGGTTAATGAAACCCACAGTGCCTCTGTGTCCCCCCATCTGCCCTGTCTTTTTTTAAAGGGGGATGCTGGGGGTGTAGCCCGCTGCATTAAACATCTATTTAGATATGCACTGATTTAGTATTCGGTGAGTATGACTGTGTGCTGCATTTGTGTTTGCCAGGATGTACTCGCTGTTAAGCGAGTCACTAATTTCACTTTGCTCTTATGACATGGAACCAGCAAGGCAATGCAAAGCAATTCTGGCATCATGATATGAATTAGATGTAGGGTGTGGGGGAATTGAATGGTTATTTATTTATTTTTTTTACTGCAGTCTGTTTTATTGCCTCATGTCTCCCTCCCACATGCTCAGTGCTGGTTTACCACAGCAATGCTTCTGAAAATGTATCCCCCTACCTGCCCAGTTGCTTGAAGACCAGTATTGCTTGGTTACAAAACAGTGCTGCTCCAATAGCTTCCTCCCACCCATTTGCTTAAAGCCTGGTCATGATGATTTGTGCTATAACGCTGCTCTATTTGCTTCCTACTGCTCAGGCAGTTCAGCACTGGTGGTGTTGTTTATGTCAATGTCACTTGACTTCCATATCTTCTTCTCTTCCACTCTGTAAGGATTTACTGTAAGGCTAGAGAGTAGCTGGACCACTTTACATTAGACAAAGGTACAGAAATCCTCCCATTTTATGTCTGCAATAATTACTAATACTTTTTTCATTCCATAGTTCTGTGATTAGCAAATAGAACCACCATTCTTTCTCATGAAACAGACTTCCTGAAGTTCCCTCAGTGTTTGTAGAAGGCCATAATGGTCTAAGCTTCAGGGCTGAGTGCCAGTGGATTGGAAAGTGGTGGCCCCACTGACTACTGCAACCGGGGTAGACGTATAATGGAGCTGCCAACAAATCACATCAATGCCATTTTAAGCTTGCTCACAATCATTTTAGCCATTTAGTTGGGTTTTTCAGTGGTGATGGCCATTTTTACTGAACCAGAAAATGCTGTTTCTATAACAGAGGCTTGCTTCAGTGGCATGACCATGTTTCTCTAGCAGTTGCTGCAACCACAGAATCGCAGAAAACATGGGACCCTGATTATATGGACCAGAAGACAGAGACATTTTTGCAAGATGAATGATATCACACAGGCTTTAATAATAGAGGATAATTTAAAAAGACTGTTTACTCTACTTCATCCAATATTATGTATTAATAATAAAAGTAGTGTTCCTAAGATACAATCTTGGTTTAATGAGTCTTGTAAACAAGCCAAAAAGGTATTAATGAGCTTAATTAGCTGGATCAAGAAACTTTCCCCAAAAAGTCAATTTTAATCACCTAAATGTAATAAGGTTATGATATAACATTTTTTGAGTAATCAAAAGTTAGATTTTCAAGAAAACAGGTGGTTAGAAATGTTTTAATTTCATTGAAAGGATCAGAACAGTTTCTGGACTATGGTTGCAAAAAAGATGTATTCATTTCATTCTTCCGTATCAGTATAGTCTCAGGCTTATGCTTAAATGAAAAGTAGTAATAGAGTATCATACCATATTTTTGACTACACACCTACTCCTCAGGTTTTTTCTTCCATTTAAGTAGAAAATGCTATATTAAATTTCTGCATCAAATAAAACACCAGGCCTGGATGCCATTCCATGCGAGGTTTATAAGGAGAATCTAAATTTATGGATTCCCATTTGCACTACTTTTTTCAACTTTTGCCTCATGCAAATATTTATTCCCACATTTTGGAAGACCAATATAATAGAGACTATTCATAAGAAAGGCTCAGTTTATGAACCAAGCAATTTTTGTCCAGTAAGTGTATTGGGTACTCTGTCCAAGATATTTAGCAAAATACTATTGCATAGACTATCCACATGGTTACAGAATAACAAACCACTATCACAATTTCAGGCAGGTTTCAGATCAGGCTTCTCTATAGTTGATAATGTTTATATCTCCATGCATTTATTAGAAAACTATATTGGCCTTAACCAAAGTAAACTTTTCACATTATTTGTGGACTTTTCATCCGCTTTCAATTTGATGGAAAGAGACTTCTTATGGAAAATAAGGATGGCTATGGAAATTAATCACTCATTATTTATACCCACATACCAGTTATATGCAGTTATTGAAATGGTTATTCGATATGATAATAAGAGGAATTTAATAGAACCATTTAAAGCAGCACTACTAGATTATCAGGAAGTGATTATCAAAATTCTGTTCTTAGGCTGGAATCATGCAGCCATAGTTTGGGCTTCCATATCTGTAAATATTTGTTTCTAGCGATCTTTCATTTTTCAGATACTTACAATGTATTTCCTTTGTTGTGCATCCACAGTAAATATGGCTGCTACCTAATCTGCAGCTGAACTCCCCCCCTCATGTTGCTTCATGTCCTTTGTTTACTTCCTTGGGACCCTGTGCTGCAAGGTCCCACTGTCCCTGTGTAGTGATGCGAGTCATGAGCATGTGCGGTTGGCAGCAGAGGGTTCCAATTCAACATGGTGGGTGGGAGAAATGCAAACAAAAACAAAGAAAAATGAAGCAAATTACGATGTGTTAGTACAACAAAAACAAGACAGATTACCAAGTAAGTGCTCAACAGAGCACAGGAAACAAACTGTTGCAAAATATTCAATTTTGTTATCTAGTACTGCTGCTTTGAAAAGGATTGTGGCACATTAGAACTGAAAATAAATTCTGGCAAAACTAAAATCATGACTTTTGGAGCTATTACAAGGGGTCCCATATTCAAAAGTCCCAGGCTGCATTGAGCAAGTGCCTACACCATGCAACTGAGATGCGCTGGCACAAAATAATGAGATATTAAAAAAATGCACCATAAGATGTGATTGCACAAGTCCAGCTGAATATCCCGAACATATGCAATCATACAGTGGGAGATATGCAGTGTGGCAGGTGACCTGAGCCCCATGCGGAGCATAGGGAAATGTGTGATGCAAAGCCATTTGCATGGTGTGCAATACTGCAGTATTCAGCTGTATTATGCAAATGGCCTCATTGCACATTCCAAGCTCATTCCCCACATTCACAGCTCATTACTGTAATGTATTCAGGGCATTTGCATACTCCCAGGCATGCTCATTTCCAGCTGTGCAGGGCTGCCCCTCCACCCCACAAAGGTTAACAGGAGATACTGCAGCCTAGTACAAAGGTGTGATGGAATGTGAGTGTGTGTTGGTGGGTGAGTGGACTGCATTGGCCTGGTACAGTGCTATCACCCATAACCATGTACAGTGTCGGACTGTGGTACAGGTGGCCCACCTGGACAGTGGCCAGATGGGCCCACCTGGACAAGCAACAGGGGAGGGCACAGGGTAACACAGTCTGATCAGTATATCACATGCATGTGCTAGACCAGCCCCATATGCTGCATACAGTCACCTGCAGTGCCCCACACCCCACCATATGAGAAGAACATGGTGAGAACTGCAAGGGATGGCAGTGTGCAGATGGTTACCAGGTACCCAGGTGGGTCCCACGGATGGGTGTATCCCACCTGTGTGCACCTATGGTGTCCACTGTGGGTGTGTGCCATGGGTCAGTCCATGGTCCATGCCATGTGGCCATTAGTACCACCACCACCACGATACCTGGGCACTGTTACCACAGACATCACCCTGGGTACATGCCACCACCAGGTGACACCCTGCAGGCTGCATGGGTGCAGGCCATGCCCCTGGTACATGTACTGCAGTGTGGCTCTCCACTCTGCTGATGTGCCCAGGGGGCACCTGACAGCACTGGCATGTGGCTGCTGGGTATCTACATCCAGGGTGAAGTGTGGGGGGTTGCCCTTTGGATGCTGCTGGTGGTGACATAGCACCTGTGGCTCTGAGTATATCCATCCTGGCATGACTGCTGTGTGTGGGTGCCTGGAGCATGTTCTGGTGCACCTCTGAGGGCTGTCTCTGGATGGCCTGCCTGTGGGTGACTGGCTAATTTAGCCATCCTTTTATTTGCCTAACTTTGAGCTGCTCATTTCTGAGATGCACGGCAGATGTGATATACATTTTGGCTGAATATAGCGATACATGGCATATTCATGGAACCGCCACCTTTATTTGCACTTCATACTTTATTTCTGCATAGATGCACATTCAGAAATGTGTGACACATCTCTCTCTTTTGAGTATCATGCTTCTGCACAATTTCTGAGATGCACCACATGTCTCAATTTTGGGCTGTGCATCTCCTTTGAAAATGTGGGCCAAGAAACACATCATTTTTCATAGATAAAGCTGAAGTTGTTAAAGAATATACAGTACATATCTTTGAATCAGATTGATGTCTAATGGAAAATGGGTTCAACATATTAAAGAACAAATCTCAAAAGCCACACATGTGGCAAAAGCATTACAGAGATTTAATTATACACATGGGAGGCATACCTTAAATGCAGCATTAGTAGCAGCAGATATGAAAGTCAATAATACATTACTACAGTATATGGAGTAAAAGCCTAGGGCACAAACTTTCAAACAAATATAAAAACTCCATTACTGTACTTTTATAAGGCCTTATTAATGGTACCACTTTACATAGAAATATAGAAGTTGATGGCAGATAAGGACCGCAAGGCCCATCCAGTCTGCCCATTTATTTTTCTGTCTTATGAATGTGCCATCGGCCTTTGTTTTGTCAATGGTCTCTCTATTCATACTCATCTGCATTGCTACCATATGCCTATCCCATGGCTGTCTGAAGCCCTGCACTGTATTCATATCACCCACTTCCTGAGGTAGACCATTTTATGCATCCACCACCCATTCTTTGAAAAAGAACTTCCTCACATTACCCCTTAATCGGCCTCCCTCTAATTTCACGCTGTGTCCTCTTGTCCTGCTATTTTTCTTATATTGAAACATGTTAGACTCTTTCACCTTGTTAATGCCCTTAAGATGTTTGAATATTTCGATCATATCACCTCTCTCCCTCCTTTGCTCTAGGGTATTGAGCTCAGTTAATCTGTCCTCATATGTTTTCAGATGCAGTCCCTGCACCATTTTGGTTGCCATTTTGGTTGCCTTTCCCTGGACTGCCTCAATTTGGTTAATGTCATTGTGAAGGCGAGGCTTCCAGTACTGCATGCAGTACTCCAAATGGGGCCTAACCAGTGTCTTGTAAAGAGGGATTATTACCCCCCTCTTCTGACTTTTGTACTCCTACTAATACACCCCAACATCCCCCTAGGCTTACCTACTGCTTTAGTGGTCTGCTTGGATGATTTCAGGTCATCGGTGATGATGACGCCCAAGTCTCTTTCTTCCCTTGTGATTGACAGCAACTCCCCTCCCAGCCTATAGGTGGCTTCAGGGTTTTTCTTCCCTATGAGCATGATCTTGCACTTCTTTGCATTAAACTCCAGTTGCCACTCTTCCAACCATTTTACTAGTTTATCCAGATCTCTTCTCATCCTGCCCACCCCATCTGGATCATCTACTCTGTTGCAGATTTTGGTGTCATCTGCAAACAGACACACCTTACCCTCCAGTCCTTCTGCAATGTCACTGATGAAGATATTGAAGAGGACTGATCCCTGAGGTACCCCACTTGTGACTTGAATCTCTTCTGACTGTATACCGTTTACCACCAGTCTCTGTTTTCTGCCAGCCGACCAGTTTGCCACACAGTTGACCAACTTCTGATCCACCCGAGCCTACTCAACTTATTAATCAATCTTCTATGTGGAACAGTATCAAAAGCTTTGCAGAAGTCAAGGTAGGCGACATCAACTGCTCCCCCTTGGTCTACCACTCTGGTTACCCAGTCAAAGAAATCTATCAGATTAGTTTGACAGGAACTTCCTTTTGTAAACTTATGCTGTCTTGGATCCTGTGCTCGTATGGATTCCAGGTATTGCACTATCCTTTCTTTAATGAGTGCCTCCATAATCTTGCCCAATACTGAGGTGAGACTGACTGGTCTGTAGTTCCCTACCTTCTCTCTGCTACCACTGTTATGGAGTGGGATCACATGAGCTCTTCTCCAGTCTTCTGGGACCTCTCCTGTGCTCAGAGACTCACTAAACAGTTCTGATAATTGCTCTGCTAGTTCTATCCTTAGCTTCTTTAGTACCCTGGGATGTATGCCATCAGGTCCCATTGTCTTGTCCACCCTGAGCTTATCGAGCTCTTGTAGGACCCTTTCTTTTGTGAAGGGACTAGTGCACACTTCCCTCCCCCCTGTGTCCACGTTGCTGAGCTGTGGACCCTGCCCTACCTTCTCTTCAGTAAATACTGAGCAGAAATATCTATTTAGGATAGATGCTTTTACATGGTCCTCCTCCTCACATGCCCCCTTATCCCCTTTGATCTTAGCAATAACCCCTCTGGACTTTCTCCTTTCACTAATGTATTTATAGAAAGTCTTGTCACCTTCTTTTACTGTTTGTGCTAGTGTTTCCTCAGTTTGGGCCTTTGCCTGCCTTATTGCCTTCCCTGCTTCCCTTAGGGAAGTTTGGTATGCCTCCCTATCTTCATCCTGCTGCATTCCCTCATATTTCCTGAAGGCCGGCCTTTTGGCTCTGACCTTTTCTAGTACTGTTTTTGAGAACCAGCATGGTTTCCTTCTTCTTTTGCACTTCCTTTTCTCTCTAAAACAATGGAACGTTGCTTAAAGTATTGCATCTTTAATGCTTGCCCACTTTGCCTGTACCCCCTAACCTGTATTTCTTTTTGCCAGGGCTCACTTAACTCTGTTGGCCATCTTATCAAAGTCAGCTCCTCTGAAGTCCCATATTTTTGCCATGGAATGGGATGATTTAATTCTGGTGGCCAAATTGAACCATACCATGTGATGGTCACTGACCTCCAGGTGATCTTCCACCTGGAGATCTGTAATCCTTTCCCTGTTAGTCAGTACTAGATCTAGGCTAGCCCTGTCTCTTGTGGGTTGTTGTACCAGTTGTTTGAGTCCCTCCTCCTGCAGGGAATCCACCATGTGTCTAGTTCTGGCAGATGTTCCTGCTGGTATTGATCAATCTGTATCTGGCATGTTGAAGTCTCCCATTATCAGAACCTCCCCTTTAGCTGTCATGTTTTGTATATCTTCTAACAGTAATGTGTCTATGTCCTCCCCTGGTCTGGAGGCCTGTACACAACCCCAGTTCATATGGCTGTCCCATTTCCTGTTTCCAGGGTGACCCACAGTTCTTCTGGCTCCTCTTGTATATTCTGAATTTCTGTAGCTTTGATATTTTCATTGACATAAAGGACCACTCCACCCCGCCCCCTTTTTGCACCTCGGCCTCTTCTGAACAGTAGATAGTCAGGTACTGAAGTCTCCCAAATGTGGTTACTGGTAAACCATGTCTCGCTAACGGCTACTATGTCCAGTTTAGCCTCTGTCATTATTGCCTGCAGGTCTGGGATCTTGTTTCCCAGACTGTGAACATTTGTGTACATGATTTTTCATTGGCCAGATTTCAGTGTGTTAGTTGTTGGGCGAGGTCTGGTGTTTCTCCTGTGCATCATATGGGGAGCTGGACCTTTTTCCTTACCTGGTGATGCAAATGAACTACAAACATGCTGATCTCCTGTTTGACCACTAGCTGAGGGGGAGAGATGTTCTTCCCATTCTACGTATGGAGTGCCGCACCCCTCTCCCCATTTGCTAGTTTAAATATTCTGCAAAGACGTCAAACTTCTGCCCCAGTGCGCAGACTCCCTCCTTAGTCAGATGCAGTCCAATAGATTTAAAGAACTTTTGCTCCCAAAACTGTTGTCAGTTCCCTTTCAACCTTTACAGCAACAGGCAGGGCAGAATTAGACAGAATGACTTTTCAGGCACAGATGGTATTCAGACTGATCATATACTGTTTGAAAATAATAAATAACAGGAATAATAAACTACCATTAGAATACCTAACAGAAAAAGTTACATGACTAAATTTAAATAAGAAATCTCAATGGTTTACTGTCCCAATGTCTTCCCTCATCAAAATGAAATTATATTATCTTTGGGCAGATTATCAAAGAAAATAATTATGTATCTCTTTCCTATAGATCTATCATTGAAATAAATTGTACATAAATGCATAAAGCATGGATATAAACAAAATAAGGGAGCAAATGTGTGCTCCACAGTATAAAATTAATAAACTCTTGTATGGTATGGAGGATTATCTTGCACTATCAATTCTCCCTAAGCAAAGGAGAGTTATTATAGTGACAATATTTTAAATTTTTCATTTCAAAATATCATGCACCCAAAAAATTCTTAAATCACAATATTGTAAGTGCAATTCCAAAATGCCCATGTAAAGGGTCAGCTTGCTGACCTACAAGGCCCTACACGGACAGGGACCGAGTTAGCAGCAAGAGCTCCTTTGTCCCTACTACCCCCTCTGACTGCTCCTCTCTGCTGATGAGGGATTGCTGGAGATTCACAGGGTTTGTCTGAAGACCTTTGGAGCCTGTGCATTTGCTTTTGTGGTTCCTACCCTGTAGAATTATTTACCTCATTGGATAAGTGGGTGCCTGACTATGGAAAGCTTTAAATCTGCTCTTAAAACATTTTTATTCTTTCTTGCTTATCCTGATAATTAATCTATGGAATTCTGTCACTTTAATGGTTTTAAATATTTACTGTTTTTAGGTTTTCTGTAAAAGCACTTTGGTATTTATTGAATTGAGCTTGTGACAAAATAAAGCTTCTTCTTATTATTATTATTATCATTATAAAATGAGCATAGAGCTGACAGTATAGAGTAGAGGTTAAAGTAATGAGCTATGAATGAGCTTGGTACATCCAGCAGACCAGATTCCTACAACCTCCACTTGCATACTGTATGACTCTGAGTACAGTAAGTCATTTAACCTTCCCAGTGTTCCCGGGTCACCCCTGAAAACAGGCACTTGTGCCTGGTGGGCCTTACCTGCTTACCAAAGATTAAAAAAAGAAAGAAATAGGTTTTGAAAAAACACTTTATCATTTAACTGTGCAATGCAGTCTCTAAAAAGGGGCAAGAGATAGACATCTTAACACTTTATTAAAGAGATATTTTAATTTGTTTATATGATGTCCTGTTAATTCTATTTCATCTCATGATAAAGAAAGATGCTGAAACCACTGCAGTGTTTTTCTCATCTGTAATAGGATGCATCTGGAAGCGAGCTACTATTCAGCTCAGTATGTCTTTCCTGGAAGAACTTTTTAAATTAAAAAATAAATACAAAAAGAGAAACAAACATGGGAGAATTGATAGAGTAGGACGAAGCTGGATTCAACTGCCTTTTGTGCTTATATAACACATCTTTCATTACAGGATTGTCTTCTGGAATGAGGTTGCTGGTAAGGATTCCCAAGATCACCAGTACTCATCAGTAGGTTTACACATTCCAAAAACAGGGGCATCAGTTAATGCTGTACAACTAACTTCTCCTTCCAACTGTCATTATGTGGTATATTTTTATCTAACATGAAATGTTAAACCCTTTGTAGTCTTCTGTCAAACAATTACTTACCAGGGCTATGTAAACAAAACCTGCAAGTATACAGAGAGGTGAAATGGTATTCATTGTATTTATTGTACTTTATTGCAATATGTTATAATGACTGTGTTGATTTTATCTATTATAGTCACACAAATAATCTTACTTATTTACACATATTTATGGTTAGAAGCTCAGTTCATGAACATATTACCTGGGACTGCCCTGCACCTTAACACCATCAGATGTGCTTCTGCCACCACCCTGCCTGTTTAATAACTGCATATCATCATCCACAACCACACACTTCAAAGAGCTTCTAGCCTAGGCAACAAGTCATAACACATTTCTTCAAATGTAATGGAGGATGTTCCCCTTATTAAAGGCAGAACAGTGCCTGGTGGGACAGTCCTTGACCATGGCACTGATGTGTGAATAAAGGTGAGTTGTGCCATGCAGTCTGGTTCTGCTGTGCCTCTTGCAGGGTAAACAAATAGTTATGGGAACATGGTACAGTACATGCTTAGCCAGCTCAAAGAAGAAGCAAGTGCAGAATTGGGATTGAGAACAAGCAAGCAGGTGGTGGTGCTTCCAAGATAGGAAGTTGAGGGAGATGAGGCTTTATTCATGTCATCTCACAGTAATATCAAAGAGGTTCATGTTTATTTTATTTTGTAAAGTTCACCATCAAATGTGCCCAGAATGCAACAAATCAACCAAACAATTGCTAATTTATATTACCAAAAATCTTCTCCTATTTTCTTTTGTGTCTGGTGAGGGATTTAATTTGTTCTTGGCCTTGCACACAGTTTTGAACATATCAAAGCTTGTTTTCCTCTGAAAAATAGCTGTCCTGTACAGTATATACACCTGCATCATAGCATTTTTCAGCCACAGAGCTGCCTGTTTAATTAGCCATTGGACACCATTTGTCCAACTAGATTTGCAGGTTCATCCTCTCCTGTGAATGGTCTACCCACCATTGTCTGCTGTATAACCAGGTTAACTTACAAGTTCCTCAAGCAGACATAACTACAGCTGGCTTTCTTTGTTGTATAACTGAGACCAAGGAAAAGCCAATGTATCCCTCACCATTAATTAAAAAAAGGACCAGAACCACAAGCAACCAATAAGGTAATAAAAAAGAAGCACCGCATAGAAAACTCCAGCAAAAGTAGGATGAAGCAAGGGACAAAACACAAGGAGGGAACAAAAAGATGCCACATTTCATGGAAGGTCATGCATACAAATGTTCGCAGTCTGGGGAACAAGATCCCAGACCTGGTGGCTGCAATGATGGAGGCTGATCTGGACATACTGGTGAAAACCGAAACATGGTACACCAGTAACCACAGCTGGGACATAAGTGTACTGAATTATGCCCTGTTCAGAAAAGATAGGGAGGATAAGGGGGGGGGGGTACTCTCTACATCAAAGAGAGCATAAAGGTGACTGTAATTTAAAACAGGCATGAGCAAACAGAGGAAGTGTGGGTCACCCTTGAGTCAAGCAACTGAACAGCCATTCACACAGGGGTCATTTACAGACCCCCAGCTCAGGCGAAGGAAACTAATAAGCAGCTGCTAGAAAACATCCATGCAATGACAGCAATGGGGGAGGTACTGCTAATGGGAGACTTTAACATGCTGGAGGTAGAATGGTCCATCCCAGCAGGGGCCTCAGCTAGGACACAGAACTTTGTGGACTCCCTTGAGGGGGCTGGCTTTAGGCAACTGGTTCAGGAACCTACCAGGGATTGGGCAATCCTGGACCTGGTGTTGACCAGCGGGGACAGAGTAGCAAATCTTAGGGTGGAAAGTAAGTTTTATTTTATTTTTATTTAGTTTTTGTTGACCAGGTAAGTGCACTAGACAAATCCTGCCTATTTTCAGGCACGACCCGGGGGGGGTGGATACAGATGAATGCCAACTGACCTTGAACCAGATTAAGCTGTTGGTGGTATTTTTAGTGAATGAGGGAAATCTGGCCAGGACACCGGGGGAAATTTCCCTACTCTTTCATAGGGGAATACTCTGTCCAAGATGGCGGATGCTCTGGTGACCATGACAGAGCTAGCTGGTGAGGCAGGGGACTTGGTCTCTGCTCCTGTCTCCGATTTACTAGAGACCGTTTCAGACAGAATTTTGTATGAACATGTACTTACTGTGCCTGAAGCTGCTCCCATGGATTGTACTGTTCTTCCTCCTGCTCGATGCAGTAGCCCTGACGGAGATCGTAGAGATGCCTCTGCAGTTGTGTCCAGCGAATTGGAGGTGCTGCAGCCCGCTGTGCACAGTGGGCTGGTGGAGGTAGTGAATGCTACGCGTTTGGTGGATGACGGAGAAAACTTGTCTGTGCGGATGTCGCAACAAGATGCGATGCCTTTTGCGAAAGCAGCCATGGAGGGGGATCGTCCCCTGGCAGTTCCTGGATCCCATCCTATTTTTGGACCTTCTGTTGACCCGCTGTTGCCCTGAACTGAGTCAACGTCTTTTTTGTTCACTGCCGCGGCACGGCCGCCCACGCAGCAGAGGGTGCACAGCTCGGGGATTGCATCACAGGATTCCCCACCTACTATGTTGGAAAACTGACAGCCTGATGTCCTTTCTGAGATATTGCCCCAACCTAAGCCTGTGTGTGGTCTGTGGAGCAGGCTTTGCAAGGCAGGCTGGATACAGGACCCCAGGAAGAGACAGTGGATCTCTGGTCCATCCCCTACTCGGTCCCCTAAACCTGAAGACTTCCTGGAGGAACAACTGAAGGGACCGAATTGAATGACTCTCCTGACCCCTTGAGTTTGCCAGGGGAATTGTCACCACCCAAACCCTGTATTATCTCTCCCACAGTATACGACCTCTAAGGCATCTCCTATGATGGAATCCATGGATTTTACAGCTGCAGACCCTGATCTACCTCTCCCTGATCAGGGAAAGACTCATTGCTCTTTTCTTCCTCTTCAAGGCACCTGTTGTAGCTGCGAGCATAATGCTGTCCGTCTTATTTATAGAGGTGGACTATCTGACCCCAGATCGTGTCTTTGTGGCTAGATCCTGATAAAAGACTCTTTAAAATTTTCTGCTCACGAGATATATGCCTTGATACATGTGTCTGGAGAATCTTCCTTGACGTCAGTTTTCTGACATCTCAGGGACTTGAACGATTTTGGTCTAGATACATGCTTTGAAGAATACCTCTATAGACCCCCTTCCAGGCCATCCCCTGTCGAGCCTGCCTTTTAAATTTATTACGGTTATGTTCCGTAATGAAGGTGTTGATGTCTCTGATGTGATGTACTGGCTGAAACAGCGCTGCATGGTACAGGGTCAGCCTGAAGCCATTCTAGACACTGGAAAATATTTGGACTGGGGGTTGGAGGTTTCGGTGCTGTTGCACACAAATGACTCAGGTCCTGTGCACCTGCCCAATTTCTTTTTTAGGACGAGACAGGGAGTTTTGTTTTATCCTGGCCAACCTAAGGCCTGTTATAGATGTGGGATCCTCACATCTCAGTAGTGTCTGTGATAAGATTAAATTTAATAATTGTGGTGAAATGGGTCATGTGGGGTTCACTGTCGGAATGCTAGTAAATGTAACTTATGCGTTAATTAGGGCATCTATTCCAGACTTGTCGCTGGGCTGCACATGCTCAGGAAGACCATGATGGTAGGGGTTGATCAACGCTTTTGATCACACAAGCACAAAAAGCACGGTACGTGCGATCTGTGGCTAAGAACCCTCTGATACGGGAGATTCAGCGGTGCAGCCCCTACTGCTAGCACCCCCAGAACCCTGTTCCTCAACCTGACAAGAGGGTACCACCCTTTATCGGTACCTGAACCCCCGAATGGAGAAAATCAGGCTTGTTGCTTCTGACGTGGACTCTGTCCCAGGTCCTAGTAAAATGCTACTTCCCCATGAACCTACTGCAGGTACTTTTGGGTCTCTGAGAACTGCTTCTGGCCTTTACCGCTTCCTATGGCATCCTTGTTGCCTGCTCCCATACCCCTGTTGAATCCTTTGAATTACTACAGCCGACTTCGGACAAACCAGGAGGTGAGTCTGACTCATCCTCGGTGTGCCCTCCTCCCTGATGGTCCTGCTGACACTGGACCTCCAGTGGGCATTGGACTTTCACAGAAACGTATACAGTTAGGCTGAAAGGGAAGAATATAGTTGGGAAGAGAAAACTGTGATATGTTATACTTTCCTGTTGTCTACATGGCGCAGGTTTACTTGTCACACTATTAATGTTAATAGTATGAAACGTGTTCCTTAGAGACGGTTAGTTTTTCTTTTTAAGACTTTTACCATTGGGTATTTTCTTATTGCAGGATGCCAGACTCATACGACTCAAGAGATCAGAAGCAAAAAATGATTGGCTCTTAGGCCCCTCATTCTGGTCCATAGGCCACGACCCCTGTTCAGGCCTTGGCATTTTGATAAATATGCCTGACTTTCGTCTTTTGAAACTATTTGATTTGGTACCCGGTAGGGCTCTGGTTTTGGACTTCACCATAGGTAATTGCCCTTATCGAGTTATCAATATTTATGCACCACAACTTAAATCAGCACGCATAGCTCTTTTTGCTGAGATCCGCCCTTACTTGCACACTTCATTCCAAGTTTTATTTTCTGGTGACTTCAACTGTGGCTTGAGTCTTCTGGATAAAAGTTCCTTTGCCACTACTAAAAAACTGTACTGCGACTCACAAGAACTGAGCAAGCTAATACATACTGCCCACTTAGTTGATGCTTATTTTTCTTTTCGGCAACAACATACCCCTACGTTTCATAAAGGTAAATTGGCTACCCGCATTGATTTTGTTTTCTTGTCCTGCATTTTACTAATTGTTTCAGCTATGGTGCAGGCAGTGGCCTTTCGGATCATAGCTTGCTTTCTGTTGGTGTGGGTACTACAAATCCTTATTCAAAAGGGCCGGGGTTGTGGAAATTTAACACCTCCCTATTGCAGGATAAGATGTTTTTGTCGACTCTTCGGTCCTTTCTTTTTGCATGCAAATCTGTGTTTCTCTGTTATGAAGACCCGATACAGTGGTGGTTTGATACAAAACATGCGTTGATATCATTCCTGAAATGGTATAGTTGTGCGAAAAGTAGGAGCCAATATTTGGACTATTTACAAAGAAGAGTGCATCTTCAATCGCTTCTTTCTTTATCATATACCACGGGTCATGACCTTTCCTCTCAAATTCAATTGACGGGGGCAGCTATGTTGCACTTCCAATCTCGACAATCACGGCAATTGTACCACCAACATAAATTTCAGGTTACTGGACCTCGGAGATCATTTGTCCCTTTGAGTCTAACTCTGTCGGACTGCTCAAAGACGATATATATGTCTTACAGATTCCACGGGACTATATGCTCTACTCAAACAGAGATTCAGCAGATAGTTGATAACTACATGACTGCTTTGTTTTCCTCTTTCCTGCTGATCTACCTGACCCTGCTGCCCTGTACGAGAATTTAGAGATCCTCACTTCTTCTACAACAGCAGTGGAGATGGCGTACAGTCCATTACGACCTTGGAGTTGTTAACGACTATATCCTCTCTGCCGTTACGTAAAACTCCTGGCCCGGATGGTCTTCTGGCAGCTCTCTATAAAGTTCTGGGTGACCACTTACTTATTGAACTTACCTCTGTCTTTAATTCTTTGTTGAACAACGAGTCTGTCCCTTTAGAATTTACGACTGGTGTTTTGCTTTATATATATAAACAGAAGGGGGAAGCCCACTCTCTTGAGAATTGGTGCCCTCTTTGTATGCTAAACACTGACTTTAAGATATTGATGAAGATAATAGCAAAACGTTTAACTGGTATTGCAGAAACTGTTCTGCATCCTGCTCAATCTTGTTCTGTCCCCAACAGGAACATCTCGGATCATTTGATTCTGATCCGTGAATTGTTCTCTCACGGATACTCAGCTTTGACTTCTGGATTTGTAGTATCTGTAGATCAACGGGCAGCATTTGATTCGGTGAATCATGATTTTTTTATGGCAAGCACTCAGTTTTTGCATATACCGCTATCATTATCCAATGGTTACATAATTTTTATAGGACAGCTATGGTCATGCCAGTAGTGAATGGTTGTGGGACCTCTGATACCTGTTCAAGGGAGTCTGACAGGGTGTCCTATGAGTCCATTACTATATGTACTGTTTTTGATGTTTTGCTCCACTGTGGATATGCTTCACAGATACATGCTGTATCGTGTCCTGTAACAACAGCACCTTACAAAACATTGCATATGCAGATGATATCTGCTTTTGGTGGCGGACGAGGATTCGTGATAGCCTCCTTGCAGGAATGTTCCTTATTTGGGACATATTCGGGAGCTACTCTGAATTTTGAGAAAAGTGTTGGTATACAGCTGGGATCTGCTATTGTACCGATTAGGAACATCGGACCATTGCAGATTGTAGATGGCCCTGTTCGTATTTTAGGGATTTATTTTGGTACTCGAGCTGATGAGGTTTATAATTGGACCTCCAAACTACAGCAAGGTCGCATAAAGTTAGCCTCTATGGAACAGGAGTCAGATTGGGAAAAGAAAAGTCTATTTAATTAAGACATATTTACTTTCCTCTTCTCTATGTTAGCTATATCTTTCCTAGTCCAAAACAATTGAAACGGTGATTCTTAGCCTTTTTTCAGGCATTATGGGGAGCAGGTTGAACCCAATAAACGGGATGTCACCTATCTCCTCTCACGGATGGTGGTGTTGGCATGACTAACTCCCCTTTGGTTTTTCACCAGTATTTTTTTTATGGCGAATATTAGACCGCTTTTGATTAACTCGCAGAAAGGATTGGAAGCGTGGTTCTATGATTCTTGTAAAATATGGTTTCACCAATGGGGAACATGACTCCGCGCATTCTTATGCTCGAAACACGCCATCTTATGAGGTATAGTTTTACCGTCTGAAGCAATGAGGTTACCCACAAATGCTTCTCACTAATGGCAACAAACCTGTATAGATTGCTTCTTTCCTCTGTGTGTGCAGTTCAGTCCCCTTTTAAATGTCCTGCCCAATATTGTCCTCTCTGCTTATTTTGTTGCATTGTGTACGAATCCCAATACATATGTGGGACTTCCATTGGTTATCCTGCCATGAGAGAATTATTGTTAAATCAAACCATAAACATAAACAGCTTCAAGACAGGCTGTGTTCTAGGCCCTCCTGTATTGATGAATTGGAAACTATTCTCATTTATTTTTTGATTGCCCCTTTATACAATGTTGGTGGGCCTTTCTAGCCCCAAAATGGGGTATGCCATTGCTTCAATTTGTCTCTTACCCGATGATTATGTATGGAGCATTCCCCCCTCAGTGGTCTCTGTGGAACACTGATACTTTAAATCTTATTTTTGTTGTAATTAAATGGCATATTTGGATGGCAAGATGCCAGTTCACCCTGCAGCAGAAAATTTGTACATATATAGAAATTGAACAAAAGATTGTTTGGGATTTGAAAACTGTTTATGCAAGTGAACTTGTATCTCATTCCAGGCCTGGTCTGTTCGCCCTTTGGAAAGCCCTACCTTGGATTACAGACTCGGATGCACCGTGACTTGAAGGACTTTGATCTCTCAGTATCATTTCCTTAGTTTTCTTTCTTTGTTTTCTCCCATACCTTTTGATATGAACACTGTTGTATACTGTCTTGATTTTACCTGGTTTGTTCTTCTTGTGTTTTCTTTATTGTATATTGCCTGATTTCTTGTTTCAATAAAACTTTCCCCTACTCTGCTGATGCTCTGTGGCCAGTAGAAGGCTGTGTTAGTTCTGCAGAATGGCAGATGCAATGCAGGTCTGTATGGAGAAGGAAGTTCGCATAGAGGATCCTGTTGCCGGAGCTATGCAGTTCGCACAAAGTGAAGCAGTTGTTGTCCCGGGAATGGGACACCAGTGAATGGATTGTTTGATTTTTCAATGGAGGAAGGTGGTGAGATGCCGGTTCAGAAGACTGGTCTTTCTTCTGCTGTTCTGGGCTGTACCACTGACTCTTCCCTCCTACCTTGTGACCTAGGAATTTCCTCTGCGATGGGTTCTGTTGCTCCTACGGACCCGTTTTGCATGCCAGCACTTCCAGATATGGTGGTTGATCGTGCTGCAGGATCAGAGCCGCTTTCAGAAAATGGGCAAAACTCTTCCACATCCCAGGTTGTGCAGCAGCAATTTGGTCTTTGGGATAATACTTCTGCTGTGCTTGGGGACTGGTCAGCTGAGAGCTCTCTTTCCCGGGCAGGCTGGCTTCAGGCACCTTCTGGAACTTGGATTCCTGATCCTGACTGGGTGGACGATAGATCATTTTCTTCTAAGCATGCCAACTTACTGAGCTCAGGTACAGAGACTGATCTTTCTTCTTCTAAAAAACATATTAATGGTGCGCACCTTCTTTCAGAGGAGTCTGAGGCCAATTTAGGCCCAAGCACTTCCTCGGGGGGGGGGGGCAGGTTGTACTTTTGAGTCTGGACAGGGTTCTGCAATAACAGGAGGTACAGATCAATCTAGGCATATTCCTATGGCTGATTTATTCAAAAATAAACTAGAGCAAGCCCCTAGGAAGAATGCGGTAAGACTGTGGTATAGAGGTGGTCTTGCACTCATCCTGACAAGATACTATGTGGCTAATATCTTGCTTAGGGATTCTATGAACTTTCTTCCATCTGACTTGTATGCTTTAATTCATGTTTCTGGGAAGACTCATTCATGTAAGTTTTAGGCTCAATCATAGCCTTCTAAAATTTTGGGACAGATATTCAACCCTGAAAATACACCTTTATGGGCCCCTTTTTCGCCATCCCCTTACTAGACCTCAAATTCGGTATGTTACTATCATATTCCGGAATGAAGGGGTGAATGTTGGTGATATTTATCACTGGTTACAGAATAGCTGTGACATACTTGGCCCTCCTGAAGCCCTGTTGGATTTAGAAGGTATCTGGACAGGAGGTTGGAAATTTAAAGTAAAGTTATTTCAGGTTAATTCGGACATTATTCACTTACCTAACAGTTTTTTTTCAAGTAAGGATAGAGGTGTTTGCTTCTATAGTGGATAACCCAGAGCGTGTTACAGATGTGGTTCACGAACTCATATCAGCAGCTCTTGTGACATGTTAAAATGCTCATTATGTGGGGGATATGGACATTCTATGGATTTGTGTGAAAATATCCTTCAGTGTAATTTATGTGATGAAAAGGGCATGCTTTTCATCAGTGCCCTTGGGCTAAACAAAATAGGACTGAAGCTTGGGATCATGATGATTTAGTGGTACAGGCCCAAGAAAAACATCAAGGTCTTTCATCCACAGATCCCACGCCTTTTTCTTCTGAATCACCTTCTGTTATAGCAAAATCTGTTTCTCCTCTTGCTGAGTTCGGCCTACATATCCCTGACAGGGCCCTGCTCTGTTCACTGATTTGTGCTCTAACCCTGATATTGATGATCACACTGTCTCTAAAGGCCTGCCATACCCTCCATATTTGAATCTGTTAAAGGCATGGATTTACTAGGTCCTCTCTGAAGATTCCACCCTGTTCTATTCCTACCACAAACATTTTCTCTCTTCAGGAAGATCTTGAGGACTCTGACTTAGAGTCAGACACTTCATAGATCAGAATTGGTTGCTGAAGATGAAGAGAGTAGATCTACTGAGCTTTCTAAAGACAAAAAAGGGGGAAAAAGGAAAAAAGAGGAAAGCCAGTAGCAGTTTAAAAGGTGGGCCTTGACGAACCTTTTAGATGGCTAATTTAAAACTTATGTCTTTCAATGTCTGCAGTTTAAAAACCTATAAAAAATGGATATCTTTATTTTCATTGTTTGAGTCTCTTCAAGACGATGTTATTTTCTTTCAAAAAACTCATCTTTCCTCACTTACTGAGGTAGAGCTGCTTAAAAAACATTGGCATTGGGGGCCTTCTTTTTGGACTTTTGGTTTAGAAGCTGCAGACGGAATAGGCATTCTCTTTAAATCCACTCACTTTCGCATTTCTCATCTTATTGATATTAAGCCTGGAAGGGCGTTAGTACTTGATGGCTCCCTTGGGGATTTTTGTTTTCGTTTTATTAATATTTACGGCCCTCAAATTAAATCAGCTAGAACTGAGCTGTTTGAGGAGATTAAACCTTTTTTGTTTTCAAAAAAACATATTATCTGGGGAGGTGATTTTAACTGTACTTTGGATGCTACCCTGACAGAGGTCACCCAGAAAAAAATATACTGTGACTCCAATGCTTTGGTACAAATTCTCTCTGGGGCTAGTATGACGGATGCTTTTCGTAATCTACACCCCACAGGTACTGGAGCTACCTATCATATATATATATATATATATATATACCGCATTGACATGTTTTTATCTCCAAACATTTGATTTCTATTTTTTGTAAGTCTCAGCCTTCTGAGTTTTCGGTCCATAATATTATTTTTTGTACTTTAAGTTTACATACTCTCCCTTCTAAAGTTTTCTCTCCACATAACCGTTGGAGGCTTAATATGTGTCTTTCTGATACCCCTCACCTTTTTTCTCAGATTGAAGTTTTCTTTGCCAGTAGGGATTCAGTTATATGTTCTTATGACTCCTTATTGAATTGGTGGCTGGATACTAAAATGGAGCTTAAGAACCTTACACTTTCTTTTGGTAAACATCAGGCTAACTCTATTTAAAATATCTTCTTTTACGGAATCAGTTATATAAATTAATGTCTTTTGCTCCTCATGATAAGTATAGCTTTACTTCTCAAATTTTGGAATTAAAAAAAACAATGAAAACCTATCAATATGATAGAGCTAAATCCTTGGAAATGGAATTTAAATTCAGTACCAGGAAGACACCTGTTTTGGACCCATTTTCTGCATGTGAACAGAGGTTAGATAATACCCTTATGACTCATCTTACCTCTCCTACGGGCACTGTAGTAAAAACGGATTTGGAAATGTTAGCAGTAGTGCAGCAATTTGTTAGCAATACATTTCACTCTAAGTTAGATCAGCCCTGTCCTGTTCTTTCCGGGTTTACTGCACCATTACCCCAGGTTCCTATATCCATGGTAACTCCATTAGTGCAACCTATATCCCATGAGAAAGTTGAGGTTGCCATAGCTCAATTAAGTACTGGTACTTTGCCTGGGTTGGATGGTATCCCCAATGACTTTTACAAAACTTTTTTGCCTCATATGCTTTAATTTTTACCTAAGGTTTTCAACTTTATGTTGACTTCCTCTTCTTCATATTTTGGGATTAATACCTCTTTGCTATATTTTTATTTAAATCAGGAGACAAAGCCCTGTTAGCTAATTGGAGACCATTAAGTTTATTAAACAGTGACTATATTATTTTAGCTAAAATTCTTAATAATACATTGTTACTGGAGGCTGATCTTCTCATACATCCTGCTCAGACTTATGCCATTCCTAACAGGCATATACAACATAATTTGTATCTCCTATGGGATTTATTTGAAGTCAGCCATACAAACAAAATCTCTGGATATGTAGTGGCCTTGGATCAGGCCAAAGCCTTTGATAAAGTTTGGCATGAATATCTCTTTCCCCTACTTCTTCAATATGGTCTTCTGAAACCTTTTGTGTTTTGGATTTCTTCCCTGTATGCTGGAGCTACTATTGTACCAATGGTTAATGGCCTTTTGGTACTGATATTCCTCTTACAGCTGGGGTACGACGAGGCTGTCTCTTAAGTCCCCTTCTATATTCTTTTGTTTTAGACCCAGTAATAAGACAAATTCTTTGGGATAGTAATATTTTGGGTATGGCTCCTTCGCCTTTGTTACCTCATGAGAAAGTTACTGCTTATGCAGATAATGTTACATTGTTAGTTCAGGATATTCCCTCTTTAACTAATGCTTTACAGATTTTCTCCCATTTTGGAACTTTATCTGGAGCTCGGCTTAATATGGAGAAAAGTTTTATTTTTTTCCCTAAATTTAACTCTCCCAGTTCCTTCAGATATTTCTGGTATTCCAGTTGTTTCTTCTCCCCATAAAATTTTGGGTATTTGGTTTGGTCCAGGGGATCTGGCAACTTATAATTGGGAGAAACAGTTACATGTAGGGGAATTTAAGATCCATCAATGGAAGGGATGGAAATTCAGGAAGAAGAAAAGAATTATGATTATTAAACAATTCTTGCTCCCTGTCTTTTTATTTTTATGTTATGTTTTTCCTCCCCCATTGCATCTGGAAACTAGACTTTTTAGTCTCTTTTTCAGATGCTTTAAGTAATAAGATGAATCCAATAGTCGAGACATCACTTATTTACCTATTAATAAGGAAGCCTGGCTATGGTTAACCCTATTGTTTTCTATCACTCCCTGGTTTTTTGGCTCTTTTACTTATTTATGGACCCCTGCTACCCTGTCCTGGCAGTTGTGGACATAATTTATTTGGTCACAATATTCTGATAAATGGTCATTATTGCCACCTAAGATTCTGTTAACAGACCTTTTACCATCTTATGGTATATCTACCTTGAAAAAGATGCAACAGTGGAAAGTCTCTTTTCCTACCTTATTCACTTTCACTAGGAAATCATTTTATAATTTTATTGTATTTGATGTTCAAAAAAGAGTTCTGTTATTTCTAGAATGTGTGCCCACTAAAATGTTATTTTCCTTAAGGAAGCTAACAGATTTTAGGATTCCCCCACCTATTTGGGATATTGTCTGGTTTTCTATGCAAGGGAGATTGGGAGTTAGAGGAAATTTAAAATATAAGCCCGTGATGGAAAGGTTTTGTTTAAGATCTACCTGTATAAACTGTGAAGAAACTATGGTACATTTTTTTGTCACTTGTCTCTATAGTAAAATTTTTTGGCAGGACACTGCCACACATTGGAATTTGCCCTTTTTAAATCATATTTCCTACCAAACCATAGTTTTAGGGGATTATACAGGGATCTGGAGGTTATATCACAAAAGCACTTTGAATGTTTTTTTTTTCCTTTATTCAATATTTTTTATGTCAGGCTCAGTGCCAATTTGTATTACAACAACAGACAGTGTTACAGTACCATATTTTTACAGATTGAGAATGGTTTATCATCTGTCAAAACTAGGGATGTTGCTAAGTTTTATACAGCTAAAGTGGATTCTTTTTGGCAACAATTTTTTTCTTTATAATCTCTGTTATAATGCTTGTTTTCTTATTTATGAATTTTGTATAATACTGTGATATTGTTTTTTTTTTGTGTGTGATGTTGTGTTTCTTTTCAATAAAACTTCCCCTACTCTTTTCGATAAGTGCCATGGGATCTTTAACATCCACCTGAACTACCACCAATCCAGGCAGATGGGACCTCAGTTTAATGTCTCATCTGAAAGTTAGGGTCCAGCAACCACAATATGCTGTGGTTCAAAGTGAACACAGGGATCCAGTCAACCCATACGAAGGCACGAGTCCTAGACTTTAGAAGGGCGGACTTTACCAATACGAGACTACAGCTAAAAGAAACCATGAAAAAGAGGGGAAAGGGCAGGGATGTTTAGGAGAAATGGGTACACATCAAGGAGGCTATAGCTGAAATAACAAAACAATGCATTAGGTCAATAGACAAGAGTAAAAGGAGAAGAAAACCACTTTGGTTCTTGGGGGGGGGGTTGCAGAAAAAGTATGGGCCAAGAGGCTAGCCTTCAGGAAGTATAAGAAGATGCAAATGGGTGAGGACAAGGAAATGTACCAGAAACATCTGAGAGAGGTGGGAAAGGCAGTGAGGAGTGCTAAAGTGCAAACAGAGGAGAGAACAGCTAAATCACTTAAAAAAGGAGATAAGACATTCTTCAGGTACATTGGCAAGAAAGGAAAGGCAAAAGGGGGAGTAGCAAAGCTTGGAGGGGCCTGGGGGGAGATAGTGGAGGGAGATGGGGAAAAAGCAGTGATCCTAAATGAATATTTCTGTTCAGTCTTCACTGTGGAAGGGGATGAGCATGGCCCACAGCTGGACTTCAAAGGAGCTAAGGAAAAGAAGTTAAACACCAGTCCATTCATGGAGGAGAGGGTCCTTGAATAACTAACAAAGCTAAAGGTGGAAAAAGCCATGGGTTCAGATGGCATACATCAAAGGGTCCTAAAGGAACTGAGGAATGAACTGGCAGCTCCTCTGACAGCCCTGTTCAGTGAGTCCTTAGACACTGGAGTGGTCCCAGAGGACTGGGGAAGGCAATCATTGTCACTCTGCACAAAAGAAGTAGTAAAGAGAAAGCCGGAATCTACAGGACAATTAATCTAACCTCTATAGTCAGAAAGATAATGGAGGCACTCCTTAAGGAAAGAATAGTGGAACACTTGGAAGCAAATGGACTGGTGGATCCCAGACAAAATGGATTCTCTGCAGGATGATCCTGTCAGACTAATCTGATAGATTTCTTTGACTGGGTGACAAGGGCAGTAGACTAGAGGGTGGGCAGTAGATATTGCCTATCTTGATTTCAGCAAAGCTTTTGATATGGTCCCACATAGGAGACTGGTAAACAAGCCACGCAGCCTGGGGTTGAGACACAAGGTGATGAAATGGGTTGGAAACTGACTAAGGGACAGAAAACAGGGAGTGAATGGAACTCAATCAGATTAAAGGGAGGTGACCATTGGGTACCTCAGGGATCAGTTCTGGGGCCCGTCCTCTTCAATGTTTTTGCCAGTGACATTGCAGATGGCCTGGAGGGCAAGGTTTGCCTGTTTGTGGATGACACTAAGATCTGCAACAGGGTGGATTTTCCGGAAGAGGGGGAAAGGATGAGAAAAGACCTGAACCTGCTGGAGAGATGGTCAGTGGCATGGCAGTTAAGGTTTAATGTAAAAAAGTGCAACATCATGCAGGTGTGGAGCAGGAACCCTGGGCCAAGCTACAGGTTGGGGGGGGCTGCTGGCAGTAACTAAGGAGGAGAGGGACTTGGGGGTCATAATCACAGATGCCTTGAAGGCCACTAGTCAGACAGTAAACGTGGTGGGAAAGACCAGTGGGACTTTGGGGTGTATTGTAAGGGGCATCACAAGCTGAAGGATAGAGGTAATACTTCCACTGCACAAGACCCTGGTGAGATCTAACCTTGAATACTGTGCACAGTTCTGGAGACCACACTTTGGAAAGGAAATTGACAAAATAGAGATGGTGCAGAGGAGGGCGACCAAAATGGTGAACGGATTACATCACAAGCTTAATGAGGAGAGAGTGAGGGACCTTAGTTTGTACATGCTGGAGCAAAGGAGGGAGCGAGGTGACATGATAGAAACATTCAAGTATCTCAAGGGCATTAACAAGATGGAAGGAGAAAGCATATTCCAGATTAATAGTAGTGCCAGGACAAGAAGACAAGACATGAGACTGAGGGGTGGCCACATAAGGGGAAATGTTAGGAAGTTAATTTTAAGTTTATTGAAAGGGTGGTGGATACATGGAATAGTCTGCCCCAGGAGGTGGTGGCAGCCTGTACAGTGGCAGGCTTCAAAAAGGCATGGGACAGAAACAAAGGAATAACAGAGACCAGAAGAAAAAGGTAAAACTAATGACCATATAAGGTCACCGGACGCTTCGTTAGGTAGCTTAAACGGGCAGACTGGATGGGCTTAGCAGTCCTTATCTGCTGACAGTATCTATGTACGAGTATCTCTTTGCCCTCCTCATACAGTAAAGCAGTGCCACCTCACTACATCAACAGAAGCATTTATCTTCTCAATTTCCAGAATGAAGCATGAATTTGGTAGAATGGCCTTAGCATTTACAGCACCAGACATGTAGAACAAACTCCCTCTTTACCTGAGGAAGGCTTCTAGATTACCTGTCTGCAAGTCCAGTCTTTCCAGCCACCTTACAACTCATGGTGTTCATTTTAGTAGGGAATCTCAATCTAACTGACAATGACCATGTTGGATAACAGCGCTTATGCACTCTGCCTGCAGTAAACCCACTTTGTTAGCTTGTTTTGATTGCTGCTTAGAGGTATTTATCTTTAGAGTTTGTTTGTTTTTCCTCTGTATATTTTAGCCTATATGCAACTATTCCTGCTGGAGTATGTTAACCTGCTGAGTGCAGCTATCTTCCTTGAGATGCCCGTGAAAACAAAGATGCTGCATCTCATGGAGTTATCCCATGTGGAATAATTTCACATACATACATAAAATATATGGGTACACTTTTTGTTTCCATGGCTATTTCCATATAATGGCTATGAGCCACATAAGGCAAACCAAAATTACAAGCCAGACTGATTACTGTACTATGTAGCACTTTATACAAATTGGCATCAGTCTGCCTCTTTCTACATTTACTGTGCTGATTTTTATGCCATTCAGAAACTTTTACAACTTTGAGAAATTGTCTTTAATACAATAATCTCACCACAGGGACAATGTTTGAAAACATCAGTAAAAACTTGCAATGCAGCTTACTGTATACATCATATACTTTAAGTTAATTGCCAAGAAGTTTGGTTTTTGAACAATTAAGTGTTTTACCTATCTTTCTCAGATCAGGATTTCATTTTGCAAAAGCACCCCTTAACAGTACATCAACATACTATCTAGGTGATCTAAAAAAAAAACAGAATTACAGTTTAATACACAGCCAACATAAATGTTCATTTCTGGTGTGCAAAAGTTGTATGCATTTAAGTGGGCTCCATTGTATTGGAATACTACAGTCTGGGTTTGACCCTGACTAACATGGCACTAAAGAATTATAGTACTTACTGTGTAACCCTATGTAAGTCATGTAACTACCTATGCATCTGTACTCCCAGTTTACTCATAACTATAAACTTGGTATAAGTAGGACCTAATGGATAGCAAAATGATGCAGATCATCTGGACTCTCCTGATAAATAAACTGCAGTGAATAAATAATAAGTAAAGCTGACAATGTGACCAGAAGGTTGCAAGACTGAGATGAAGAGGTAGTGTACCATCAAGTGCCAGGGTTTCTATTTTTACACATAACACTACCCTCTGTATTGTATGGCACTTTATCACAAATGAAACCACTTATGCACGAAAGCAAATAACTCACTGTTTAAATGTGCATTGCTTCTCTCTTTGATGACTTGCAAGGGCAAGTACCCCAGTGTTGAAATTATTTTTTCAGAGCTACCAGGGCTCTAAAAATGTGGATCATGGACCATTTGTGGCGGTTTTAAATCGGTGTGACACATGACAATGGGTCAGATGGAAGGCACACTGTACTAAGTAGAACTCATTGGTTTGTGTAGCCCATTTTTCCTTAGTAAAAATAAGCATACAATGCAAAACCTTGTGTTACACCGCTTTTAATGCATTTTCTAAAAAGTATATATTTGAGCATGGCATGTTATTTTTTTGTAAATTAATGTCTGACTAATAATCTTGGGGAACCAATGCAAAGTTTATATAACTTTCTGATCTTGACCAGTGCAAAAAAGAAGCTGGAAGCAATTATATAAGGCTTACAAATGTTACCCTGTTATGTGACTATGTGACACATGTAATGTATCTTGCTGTATACAATCCGTTGTAATAATGTATGTAATCCTCAGGTCGCCCCTGAAAAAGGGACTCTCAGGGCCCAGTGGGCTCACCCGATTATCAAAATTTAATAAATAAATAAAATGGCTAGAGAAAATCCAAGCTACTGATGCCTTAGACAGGCTGACACCAGGGCACTTATCTCAGCATCTGCATAGCATAATGCCATCTAAGGAAAATGTACCAGTGCCAGACTGCCCCAGCTCATCACCTCAAATATTGCACTGCCAGTATAAAATCCACATTTTCAGAAAGATGTCATGTTACCTCACCCAAACTGGTTAGCAAACCAAGGTGAAGAAAACTTGTTTACCGCTATTCATTCACCAAGATTCAATCACATTTCTTATCATAGTACTAAATTTTCTATGGGGTGTCTCTAGAAACATAGAAACATAGAATTTGATGTCAGATAAAGACTGCTTGGCCCCGCTAGTCTGGCCATTTCCCTACCTGGTAGATAGGGTGCAGATCCTAGTTAACCAATAGCCTACTTCCTCCTACCTCCTGCTGTCTCTGCTGTGTGTGTAATGTGTTAGCAGAAAAAAAAATTATCCAATGCACCTCCCATGCTGCTCTAAACAGCCTATCACCCATTTTATAAATGCAATCAGACAGGACAGGGTGCCCCATGTGCTGAGATAACCACCCTTCCAGGAGATACAAGGCCTGGATCTACCAAGCCGCGGTGATATCCCTGACAGCAACATCCCCCACAGCGACAGAACCACAGCAACACATCCTGATGACAACCGGCAACACAACAACACTGACTGGCACACGACTATGCAGCAATGTGGGGGGCTGCACCCCCACCCCCATGTGGCGGGGCTATGCCCCCCGCACCCTCCTACTTTAGATATCTAACTCCACATCACACAGATAGCAGAGTTAGATGCATCCCTCATTGCTGCAATGTCTGTCACTGTGCAACACCCATCACTGCAATGTCTGTCGCCATCGTGGTGTCACTGTGTGGGTTTTGCTGTCGGCATGTTGCTGTGCGGTCGGTATACAATAAGGCCCTCTGTCTTCAGCACTGGGTCTCACAACTCCTCTAGGCAGCCAGTTGGCCAATTATCTGTGCATAAGGCCCACCACCATTCTGGAATGTATTATTGCTGAATCATGAAAGACCCATTCCACAGCAGTTCACCAAAACCTTTTCCCCTTATTTCATTTTATTTTGAATTATCTCCCACCTCCCCTTGTTTTAGGCTAGATAAAAAAAATCCAAAGTCAGGTGCACCACTTCCTATACTTTATTTTATGCTTGACTGGTTTATAATGAGTTAATGAAGCACCTGTGGTGTTTCTTATGGTACAAGGCAATCCGACTCCTCTTTTGAGGTTTGGGCAGTAGCCAGAACAGCTCTACTATGCATTGCACTCCTCTCACCCAAACCTCATGATAGGAGCCTCTTCTACCAAAAGAGACACCCCACGGAGGCCTCAATATTTACAGTATCCAAACCATCATGTTTTGCAATTTCAGTTTTGTAACCCATTTTAAACTGATTTTTAACTAGCAATGCAGTGAAAGAAGGGGTCAGCCAGTAAGATAGTACAATTATTTTTCTGGGGGTAACTGGGTAAGGTCCACTAGACACAAATTTCTGTTTTCAGAGGCAACCTGACAGCACTGGGGAGGTTAAGTGACTTGCTCAGTCACACAGTAGGCAAGTGGAGGTCGTGGTAATCAAACCCAGCTGAGCTGGATTTACCAAGCTCATTTACAGCTCATTACTCTAACCTCTAGGCTAGGCTATACTGTTGCATTGTAAAAATCTAAATATAGTAAGCTATTAAAGAGTAAACAAACTTTTTTTTTAAATACCACAGGTCTTGCTGAACTCAAGTCTATATTCTGCTCTCAGGAAAATACTGCCAACAAATAACCTTAGTCCTAGAGGAAAAACCCTGAAACTAGGACTCAAAGCGGCATCAAGGAGCATGATGTCATATTCCAGTCAGGTAGTACTGAAATGCACAGGGTCATTATAGTGTAAGCAAACACCATTCGTCAATTAATGCCACAAGCAAAACAGCAGCTTTGCCCACAGCATCGGGTACAACAGAGCCAGACAACAAGAGCTCATCCCCATAGAAAACTATGGGAGTTCTTTAGTTTTGGACTTAAATTAATCAACTCCAGGAGGTCGTAGACTCCAGGGATGGAGAGCCTAGGTCTCTTGCTGCACCGTGTGCTGGTACTTTAACCACTCTGCCACATGAGCAGCTCAGTCAGGCTCCCCAGCACACGGCTACTTGATATTTACTTCTTTTAGCATAGAGCAGCAGGGGTAGCGGTAATTCCCTACCACTGTTGTACCCCTGTTGCTCTAAATCCTTTCACTCTTTGTACAGCTCGGTTGTTGCAGCGCTCTTTCTGGTGTGCTATTTTGACCCAGTAGGGTACTGAAAATATGTCCTCTTAATTAACAGCACCTGTGACCTTCCTCCTTCTAAATAATGAATGTTCTTCTGTGTGTTCTCAGACAAGAGGGAGTGCTCTGGTCTTGGTGCCAGCTAGAGAACAGGAGTGTAATTCTTTACAGGGCTTAAAGCATCTAGTGTTGCAATTGCTTAATGCTGAATTTAACAGTTTTCAGGACCTTAACCCATTAATGTCTTGCTTCTTACTGCAGTGGTAGCCTTGCATAGATCCCTTTCTCAAAAGTTTCTCTTTCTTAGGTGTGAAAGGTAAACTTGTGAGTTCCCAGTGAAGGAACAGCTGCCAGGATTATGAGCCCAGCCTTACTGAAGAAATGTATTTTTCATAGCTAGCAGGGCTCCTTGGAGAGCTACCATGCCCGAACCCAGCAGGCCCCGGTATAATTCTCAACAGTGCCCTAGTCTGACTTTGCTATCTACCTTTCTGAAGTTGTTAAATTAAATCCTTAAATATGGTTAAAAAAGACTTACTGTAAACAAACAAAACTGGCTTAATTCAGTTCCCTGTATACGAATCATAAATAATAATAAAAAATAACAATAATCACATATCATGGACATAAATTTATGTTATGCATCATAAAGGCACAAATTAATGTTCTAATGAATGCCGCTCAAAAATATCTTGACACTTTTGGACTTGAGTACATTATGCTTTGTGAAGTCTATCTATTCTTTAATGAGAATCAGACACAGTAAGGAAAATGTTTAAAAAATCAATATGTACTCACTATGAAGCTTATATATCATATATCTTTCTTCTTCTCTTGCTTTATTACTTGTGATATTTGCATGAAAACAGGATCTCTGCCACTAGAATTTTATTTGCTCTGGCTGCTTGCTTACAGGTAGAGGTGCATGAAGTTGGTAAACTTCATTTTGCAAATTAATTTGAAAATTTTGACAAGTTTACAAAGTTTTCAGCAGATGAAGTGGCACTTTTTCAAGCAAAGTCATGCAAATTTGCTGGCAAAGAGCACCTGCACCATGAGTTCACCTGAAAAAGTACCACTGCACCAGGAAAACTCATTGAGAAATGGCGAAGTGGAAACTTCACAAAGTGTCCCACAAAGGTGAATTTCACAGCTTCACAAGAACTTTGCTGGTGTAGTAAAACTTTACAACACCTCTGTCAAGTGACATCATAAACCTCTCATATGACATCACAACTGATTGCTGCAGAAATGGTTATGGTGTCAGAAGAGAGGATTATGATATCACTTGTAGACATGGGGCCCGATTTTCAAAGGTTGCGACAAACCCTGCGTCAATGCCACTGTTTGACGTAAGTGCACCAAACTCCTTTGATGAATCTGCACTCAAGTTTAGTACATTGGGCACAGTTGTGACAGTTAATACAATTTAAGTCAGCTTGCACCAAATATTTGGCACAGGCCCCATAAAAAGGATTTCCCAAATGGTTCAAGTTAGACCAAGGGGGAGCTGGTCTGACTTGCAGCATTTGGCATAC
Organism: Neoceratodus forsteri; assembly: GCA_016271365.2. Taxonomy (NCBI): domain Eukaryota; kingdom Metazoa; phylum Chordata; order Ceratodontiformes; family Ceratodontidae; genus Neoceratodus; species Neoceratodus forsteri. The sequence goes on along the minus strand of CM028131.1, from coordinate 365,666,727 downwards.
AGGACAGAAAATTGCGATTGGCAGTGAGTAAATGCCACAAGCCCCTTGCGCCACACGTTCAGCGTACCAGGGACTTGTGGCATTCACAAGTCCTTTGAAAATGGAGCCCATGTAGTCAAGTCAGATAAAGACCAAGTTGCAATGTTAGCATCAAATCCTGTGTTCATGCAGAAACCCATAGTAGGAAAGAAGAGGGGCACATATACATGGACATATCTTCATTCAAAGTTTACTTCTGACACAATGGTATGTTTTTAAAGTTCTTCTTTGATTTTAAAGACACTTTAAGATGCATAGTTTGATTTTTTTGCATTCCACACAGTGCATAGTGTCTTCACCACAGCATGAATGAGACAGCACATTTTAAACTTTGCTTATTATTGCAACAGAAGTGTTGTCTATTTTGCTTTGATGTCTTTTTATATATATTTTTCTCTGTTTAAAATACAGAGTCTTTTAGCTCTGTCATCAGTTAAAAAATAAATGCCATTTTTGTAAACTGTGTCCAAAAGTGCATTTCTTGACAGAAAGCAAATCAAAAACATTGTCAAATCAAGGGCGTTCCGAATTTATTCCAACTTGAAAACCTAAACCTGAGGTCAAAGTTGCCTAACTATTCCTTTTGCCTAAGGTTACCACCTAAATACCTCTGTAAACAACATGATATATCTTAATTTGACTTTTTAGATAAGCTTTTCAAGTAATAAACATTTAGGACTAAAGGTCAAAGGAGACTAATGGCTTGTACATTGGAATAAATTGAATGAGTTTCACTTCCAGAATGGCAGCACCTTGTGTAGATTTATGGCTATACCACAGACATAATAAACTTCCTTTTATATTACTGTAGTTCAACAAACTGTATGCATGTGGGACATAGCCAGAAAAAGTTCTTTTCAATGGTTTTAAGTCCTTAAAAGGTGCTTGATTTCTTAGTTAAATACAGGGGAGCACTAAGAAATCATGAGCCTTCAAGCTATCTGTGGCAATCTAATCAGTTGCTGTGTATCTCAAACAGCTAGCCTGCCTTCTTGACTCATACTACAGCAACCCCAAATGGTACCTATCAACTATAAAAATGTCATCCAAAGCAAGCGAACACTATCGGCTTAACTGATGTTCCTTTATTTATTTAAAATAAGGAGTGCATTGTCCATAAAAATACTTTAAGATGCAGAATCCTGCCAGTAGGATGTAGTGGAGTGCATTTGAAATATTAAAAGGAATAGTTTATTAAACATCTCCAGCTTTTATTGTAAGGAAGTCAAGTTAAAAATAAAACATGTCCTGAAAAGGTAGTTTAGAAAGTTTTCTTTTTAGATTTAATGACTGTGGTTAAAAACCTGAGATCATACATTATCCATTAGCCAATGCCACAGAAGAATGATATACTTATGAATAAAGCAACTTGGGGAAAAAGACAAATCAAACAACAGCATGTAAGGTGGGAATGCTGAAAACGCATACAAAGTAAGCATTCCTAAATCACTTGATTAATTAGATTACCATACTTTAAGCAATGTTATTTTTTTATTACCCAAGTAGAAGTCCATATTTAAAGCTTTTTATATGACAGTCACATGGGCAAATCTTGTTTTGCCAGGTGGACTGTCTACAGTGTACAGAGCCTTGATAAAATCCAGCTGTAACTGCCTGATACCGGTTTAGTCTGAAAAATCAGACTGTGCAAACAAATATATGTTGGCCTAAGATACTGCCACATCTGCCAACAATTAGTTATATATCAAAAGTAGAAAAGGGGCACAGAATAAACATGATCTTGTTTCAGAGCAAGCAAATAAACAAGGCTTTCAGCATCATTACTCTTCAAGTGGATGTGACACTGCCTCAGTGTAGACTCAAGCACATGACTGTATTTATCCAACCCAGTGAAGTTTTACCCCAGTTGAAAACTAACTATGGAGTTTTGCTGCAGTGTGGACAGATCTTACATCAAATGTGATTTATGCAACACACATGGCAAGTATTCCACAAAAGGCAAACTGCTGTTCTGGATGTTATGAGTAAATCATTTCATTTAATGTTCAAACTGATTGAAAATGGATGGTTTTGTAAATAAGACTGTGTGTGAGTAATAAGACAGTCTGAAACACATCTTGCCAGCAGAGTTATACTCATCAGTAACCTCTCCTCCTCGAGAAAAAAAAAAAACGAAAGCATGATTTAATTGGGTTTCTTACAATTTTGTTTGGGGAGGGATTTCTTAGGAAAGATTATTGATTACCCTCACATGCAGTTCCAGTATAGGCAGGAAAGCACATGTCTGAGAAGTATATTGGCTTGGAAAACCCCTCCCTGTCTTTTCCTTATATAGTGTACATCTGTGAAGAACAGAAATAATTTACATACATAATGATGGCATCAGATGGAGTGTTTTACAACACAATCCAGTCTGTCTAAACTGACCTACTGACCCTGCTCTACTACGGTACCAGAATGTTTTGTTATTCTTCCACATCACAAGAATGCATATTTTAAAATACTGCAACTATTGATCTAATTCACTGCCAGCAGCAGAACTGTTTTATAAATAAGACTCCAGGGTTACCAACTTCAACAGTCATCCTTAAATCTCTAAAATTATTTTTTCTTTTTTTGCAGTTAAACTTTTTATTGATAAAATTATTTTTTCTATGCCCAGTTGGTATTTTTAAGTGAAAATAGTGCTTTTTAAAATCATAACCAAAACAAGAAAAAAGGAAATTATTAACCAGCTATAAAAATAAGAGTTGAGATTAGACTCACAAATTCAGTTTATACCGTACTAATATTTTTCAGGAGGCAGTATAGAGCAGTGGTTTAAGGCTTTGAGCTGCAAATCTGGTGACATCCAGCAGACCAGACCTAGGTTTGAATCCCACAGCTTCCACTTGCATACTGTATGACCCTGAGCAAGTCATTTAACTTCCCTGTGCTCCCAGGTCACTCCCGTAAAAAAGCTTTCAGCTTTCCTGGTTAAACAACTACAAAAAAAAAAAAAAAAACATTTTACATAGTGATAAATAGTACCCAAGTATGTCATGACATTATGCTAATTAAACCTAAGGGGGGAATAAGTAGCAACCTGTCACAGTTTCCCAGCATTTGAGTCACTCAAATATGTGCTCTGATACAAAACTGCAACACGTAACAGCACAGAATCACTAATAACAAAGCAAAATCATTGACTACTATACAAAGGGCCATATGTGAAAGGATATGAACAAGAAAGACCTATAGAATGTTTTGATTGTGCACACCATATTTCTTGCCAAGCAACTTTATAATGGCAGCTGAGTAATGGTGAGCCTTTTCAAATCTGTGCTTTCATGAAAAATGTGGAGACCAGAGTTAATACACAAGGGTTCAGCACTGCTTAACAGAAAAAGAGAATAAATCTGAAAAGCCCCTGACAAAATTATCATTTTGAATGTTCTCCAATTACATAGTTCACTTCTGAGATTTGAAGTTGGGAAAACCTATGCAGGTCTGGGGTACCATGCCTCCTTTTAATGCTACTGTGCTCTTATAGCTTCATCATCAAGATGAATGGGAAGACCACAAACATAAATAGAAAGATGTACAAAAAAAATCCACTGCATTCAAATTTCTGCCAAGCATTACCATCTTTTTTACACCAATAGTGTTAAAAAGGTTAATACTTTATTTTTTATTTGTAAGGCAACAACAATTAATGCTATTTTGATTTACCGGGACATTTTAAAGCACTGTTGCACCAACTACAAGAAGTCCAAACTGTGTGCAAAAAGTGCCATTTAGATATTGTACATCATAAAAGGACACTGGTGTCAAACATATATGCTCCTAAATATTTATTAGAGATTACATTATTAATAAAGTGGACAATTCTAATATATTTCATATATCTCTGCTTCACTTGCTGGTACAGAATAATATTAAATAAAAAAAATGCCTCACTCTACTAATGCAAGAACAAAGGATTACATCAGAACTATTTTGCCTCCAGGCATCCACTTAGTGATGTCACCCAGAGATATGAAAAACAATTACAGACTAGATTATTTTGAGGTGGTATCATAAAATCTATTTCTTAAAATTCCCATCTTTGTATTCAATCTACATAGTTATCATACTGCTGTAATGGACCGAGTGTGGAACACAGGAAATTTGACTGAATCAGGGAACACCACACAGATATTAAGGCCCATTGCTTTCTGTTATAGAAGCAAAATACTGTAACTATATTGTGAATGTTTTGCTTGTTATGAAATCAAGCATTTCAAGACAAAGCTGAGGGTATTTCCTGCATACCAAGACAATCAACTGTGACAGGGCTAGCCCCAGTTCTTTTGGATTATAGTACAATAGGTCCATTTTGGGGCCAAGTTGTATTACATTCTACTAAGTGCCAGCACTACAGTAATTACGCTCACGTTTGGCCCTTCTTCACAAAATATTTCTATCATATACACACAATGGGAGACCCACTTATGTACAGAACTCCAAACTGTGTAGACAATAGTGGTGGGCGAAGTGGCCGAAATTCGCTACGCGAAGTGATTCGCAGAATAACGCTGAATCCACAAAGGGCTCTGCAATGCGAAGCGGAGTACTTTGAATCATAATGAGGAATGCAAAATCCATTGAAATCAATGACTTTGCATTATTCCGCCTTCCCCAAACCACTTCTCCACCAATTTTAAGGCGAAGTACATTGAAATCAATGTACTTCACATCACTTCGCCTTGTTATTGATCTCCATGGAAAATTTTGCAGTTTTTTATCGGATTGCAGGTCACATGGGCTCTAGATTGATCTGCATAGCCACAGTTCTGTGTAGTGTGTGTGTAGTGGAAGATGGAGACAGTTTCCTCTCAGACCTCTGTGATTCAAATCCTCTAAAAGCTGTTAAAAAAGCTTTTTTGAGCCTGTTTTGTTGCTCAAAATTTAGTACATCAATTGTAGGAAACCCTCCTGTGCTTATATCATCAAGTGTTTATTGTTGTGTGTGGATTTTGAATGTTAATTTAGAACAGTCAGTCTGTGTACTGTGAAGTGTGCTTTGAGGGAGGAGTGTATCTGTGGTGTAGGTAGATTAAATGAGAGGAAAAAGACAGTCTTTCTGTTGTGGTTGTATTTTCTTGTATAACTGTGTTAATGTACACAGTAATATTTTCAGTAATTCTTGACTTTTTTCACTGATTGTTGTGGTGCAGCAGTGTATAATTTCTGTTTGTTCAAAACATTTGGTTATATTACTAAAGGTTTTCAATTTGCTATGCATTACTTATAGTGTGTGTGTGTGTGTGTGTGTGTGTGTGTGTGTGTGTGTGTGTGTGTGCGATGTGTGCCATTAAATCAGATACCTTTTATTGTGCCACAGAGTAATTGCAGCAGTATGAACCAGCTATCCACTGCATCTGATTGAATTTTTCATACTGCTTTGTGGTATTTTTCCTGGTAGTGGACTGTTACTGCCATATACTACCCCTCCCAACCTACAAAAGGTATTCTTCTCCAGATATGGATTTGTGATTTGTGAGCACTGGTTAGGTGTTATTGCACATTTGTGTCTGCATCTCTTGAGTGTACAGTGTAATCTTAATCTGTCTGTGCACTTGCAGTACACAATTAATTCTGGAAGACTTTGGATTTCTTGTTACATTTTCATTTCACTTTGTCAGCACTGAGGAATTTTCTGGAAACAAGACAGCAGCATTTTGTGGATGCACATTAATTCTGGTGACTGTGTATGTCCACGGCATGTATGACGGAGTGCACCATTAATTCTGGGAGACTTTGCATTTTTTGTTAACCTCTCATTTCACTTCATCAGCACAGGGGAATTTTCTGGACACAAGACAGTAGCATTTTGGGGATGCACATTAATTCTGGTGACTGTGTGTGTGAGGGTCTGCCAAATTTGTCAATATTGCTGTCACTTCACCTTACTTCACATTAAGGTGGCATGAAAATGCGAAGTAATAATCACAAGGTGAAGTGAGACTTTTGTATTGGCCACTCATGCAATCATGACAATGCCATGGTACTCTATGCACTTCTACTGGCAAAATTTAAATTTGCTGCATCTCTAGTAGACAAGCATTCCTGTTTATAAAAACTGTGACATGCACACTCCATCAAATGGATATGGGAATTATTTATTTCAATTGGTACATTTTTAAGGTAGCAACTAAAGCTTTAGGGCCTCAGGCCCAGGCAAGGATCGCACATAGCCAAAGCTACCAACACTTCCTTGTTAAGTGCCACATTGAGAGTCGTTTCCATTACAGTATTATTAATTGTGTTGCTTAAATTTAGAGATTTGTTTAGGTGACCTGTTCACCTTCCAATCTAAATTCATAGAAACATAGAAATGTAGAAAAATTGGTTGCAGAAGAAGACCAATGGTCCATCAAGTCTGACCATGAGTTTCCACAGACCTATTTCTGGTCCACAGTCCTAACCCCCCTTGTGGTTTCTGTCATTCCCTGATCCATTGCTATCTAATCGAGCCCTTGTTTGTCCCATCCTAGCTTGAATGTTGCCATGGTTTTTGCTCCCACCACCTCGTCAGCAAGTCATTCCATGGTTCCACGACTCTCTTGTTTCTGTAGCTCCCTCTTAAAGCTCCTCACATTCAATTACCATTCATGCCCTCTAGTAGTTGAACTGGTGACCCTGGTAAATAGCTCTGCATAGGCCACCATAATTATAACTCTCAGGAACTTGAAGTTCTCAATCATATCCCCTCTCTCCCTTCTTGTCTAGAGGGAGTACATGTTGAATGGCTTTAGGCACTCCTCCATATGCAAGTCCTTGGAGGCCCTGAATAATTTTTATTGCCCTAAATCATCTTTGTTGCCCCTCTCTGTATGGCCTCCAGCCTGTCCTTATCATTCTTTAGGTGAGGGCTCCAAAATGGGACACAATACTTCTGGTGAGGTCTAACCAAAAACCTATATAGTGGGAGGATCACCTCTTTGCTCTTACTGTTGATTCCTCTCCCTATGCACCCAAACTTTTGATTTGCCTTGCTATATGCTTTGTTGCATTGGTTTGATTGTTTTAGTTGGTCACTTATGATGACCCCCAAGTCCCTTTCTTCTTGGGCCATACTGACCATAACTCCATTGAGCCAATATTCTGTGCTAGGGTTTCCCTTTCCCAGCTGCATCACCTTACATTTACTTGCATTAAACCTCAGCTACCAGATGTTGGACAATCATTCTAGTCTGCGTAGGTCCTTTTGTAGGTCTGTAATCCCTTCTGTGCTGTCAACCCTCCTGATGAGTTTAGTGTCATCTGTGAAGAGGACAAGACTGCCTTGGATTCCTTCACCAATGTCACTAATAAACATATTAAAGAGAACTGGGTCCAAGACTGATCCCTGAGGCATTCCGCTCATGACCTCTCCTTTACTTGATCCCTCCCCATTGATTGCTACTCTCTGACATCAATCTCTGAGCCAGTTTCCTACCCACCTGATAATGCTCTTAGCAGTACCTATGTTCTCCAACTTCTTTAACAGTCACCTATGTTTTGTTTTTGTTTTTTACCAGGAGAGACACGCTAAGCTGAAAGCTTGTTTCCAGGTGTGACCTGGGAGCACAAGGAAATTAAGTGACTTGCTCAGGGTCACACAGTATGTAAGTGAGGCTATGGGATTCAAACCCAGTTCTCCAGATTTGCAGCTCAGAGCCTTAAACCACTGCACTATACTGCTATGTGGCACCAAGTAAGTTCAAGGCCTTGCTGAAATTGAAGTTATCCAATCAAAAAACGTAATGAGGTTCATCTGACATGACCTTTCTACCATGAACCCATGCTGTTTCCCATTTTGAAGACCATTCTTTTTGAGGTATTGCAGTAAGTCCTGTTTGATTAAGATCTCCATAAGTTTACCCACAATAGATGTGAGACTAACCAGTTTGTAACTGCACTCCTTCCCCCATTCCCTCCCTTGTGGAGTCGTACAACATCCGTCCTTCTCCAGTGTCCTGGTATGACCCCTGTCTGCAATGATTAGTTAAACAAATATGCTAAGGGGTCAGACAGTTCCTCAGCAAGCTCCCTCAGTGCTTTTGGGTGCAACCCATCAGGCCCTGATGCCTTGTCCACTTTAAGGTGTACTTGTGCTCTCTTACCCTGTCAGTGGTAAATTGCTGGTGATTCCATTTGTAGGATCCCCTAAACGGTTGCTTTGAGGCCAGTTTCTGGCATCGGTTTCATATTTCCTTACTGAATACTCAGCAGAAGATGTCATTTGTCCTCAATTATCCTGTCACCTTCTAGCAACCATACTATCCCTCCCTCCCCCTTTCTTTCTTTCTTTCTTTCTTTCTTTCTTTCTTTCTTTCTTTCTTTCTTTCTTTCTTTCTTTCTTTTTTCCTGAATATAATAGAAAAAGAGTTTATTCCCAGTTTTGATACCTTTAGCAAACCAAAGCTCAGTTGCCACCTTTGCTTGTTTTACTGACTTCTTTGCTTCCCTGCTTTCCTGGATGCATTCATTCCAGTCTCTATCCCCCTTGTTTCTTGTGTACTTGTGCAAGGCTTCTCTTTTGATCCTGATCGCTTTTCTGTCATCGCTACGGGGAGGGGGGGCATGAGTTCCACCTCTCCTGGTTCACTGCAGAGTTTGTTAACATTCACAAAACCTATGACTTTGCATTACATCTCCACAAGGCCCAGCTCTCTCAAGGACTTTTTGAGATTCAGATATGAGATGGCAGCACCAATGCCACTGGTGAGGCCAAATCAAATGATTTTGCCACTAACCTAGGTAGCTCTTGGAAGTTTATGCATTCCCTATTGGGACCCTCCCCATACCCAGTAATTCACTTCAGTTCTTAAATTAGGGAACTCATCCATCTCTGACCCACTAGAGTTCATAAATGCTTTCATTCAAATTTTCACTTCATGTGCTTTTTCCTTACTCACGTCCCCACCCCATTCTCCTGCCTTCCTACGCCTCCCTTAATCATCCTTTTCCTTCCCTCACTGTAGCTTCTGTCCTCTTCTTCTAGCTCTTGTTTTTCTGTACCACCACCCCTTGGGGCTACCATCACTGCCTTGTGCTATCTGAATCCCTCTCAGGAGCACAACCCTCATAGCTGGGACACTAATCTCCTTCATTTCTTTGCCCCTGCCATTGCTGTCCCTTTTACGTTCCTTTTAAATATTTTGTTTTCAACTTGGGACCATCCCCTAGATCAGGAAGCAAGCTATACAGCTCTGCTTCCCTGAAGAGAGTGATGCCTGCTGCTGAAGGTATTAAAGTCCCATCTACCTCGTACCTGCCCTGGCTAAGATACAAGAAAAACTCATACTGTCTCAGCTCTCCTTTTTCCTTGACTACTTCTCCTTCTCCTTTCTCTATCTTTTCCAGTTTGCTTCTGCAAATGTCACTCCACTATTGTCTCCATCCTCAGGGTCACTGAATCAGTGCTGAATGGCATGGATCAAGTTACCACAGAATAACAACAAAACATCCTGCACTCTATGAAAATTGAGATATAAAAATAACAAAAAGCAGCTGATTCCAGTGCAGCAGTTGTCAAAAAGATTTAGTCTGAAAATTCAAGATTGATTACAGAGGTAAGGTGCTTGTGACACAGCTTATTCCACCACTGTACCAGGTGCCCCAGTGCCACTTGTACAGCTTCATCGGGGGGTAAGTACCTGGACAGACAGACAACCCTTATATATACATTATCTTAAATACATACCAAATTCATTGTCATAATACAAATAGCTTAGGTCTGATTCACTAACATAAAGGGAAATATACATATACAACATCAAGGGAACATGTGTGTACATTAAACAAGACAAGTTTCCAGTTATAGAAAAAGCTTGGTAATAAGAGAAATCCAGAAAAAGTTTAACTTAGCCAGAATAATACAATTCAGGTCCTATGTAAGGGATTTTCGAAATCTGAAACAATAAATTTTATCACTTGTTTCATCCCTCAAGGTAATTATTTTTGCCATTTGTTTCATTCTTTAATAAAATAACCCACTAACTAAAGAAAGATGGTAACAATAGTAAAAGACCACAGAGTCAGGAGCTGTCCCACTTAGACTTCATTCCAATGTGCCTGGGGTGTAGCTGCAGGCAAACCTGCTCTCTCCAAACCTCCAGCATCACATATATGAGAAAGAGAAAAAGAGAGAAAGTTAACATTATTAAATACAGTATATTGTATATATAGACAACAATTTTGGACTGAAACTCACCTATAAGCGGAAGCTATATATATATATATATATATATATATATATATATATATATATATATATATCAAAAATAGCAAGAAGGTGCAATCAAAACATCTATGACTGAGACAATTAAGATGACCTGGAACAATCTCCTTTGGGGGGCAGTTTAGGAAGGACCCAGTATAAATCAAATCCTGTTAAATCTCACAGTTTTATTCTCAGATATATAGAAATAATTGCACAAATGATTTCAGGTCCCAATTAATGTTAAGACCCTTTGGCTGTATACTGTTTAAAGTAAAAATCCAGTAACTTTCTCTTTGTTACAGCCTAGTAAGTATGTTAAAGCCCCCCCGCACCACCACCACCATATGCCAGTCTGAACCTGCTCAATGCCCAACAATCTGAGATCAGTTTTATATTTTTCCTATGTGCTTCTAGAAAGTTCTCTCCCAGTGGGCTATCAACTCAAGGTTTCCCTTTCTAATGTCCCATGCATGTTACTGCATCTGTAGCTTAAGGGCTCTCACTATACATCTAATATAGAGTTTTGAACAAGTACACCAGAGGGCATACACAACAAAATTTGTGCCACAAGAAATAAACTGTCTGATGTCAACTTTTTGGTGCTCTGCTCCCATTGAAATATCATGACCTTTTGACAAAAGTCACAGACATTACAATTGCCACACCTGTGCATAGCAGGTGGGCACATGGGTAACTGAGTGTTCTTTCCACCGTTTTCCTTTCCTGCTGTGAACTAACTATGCATTCACCTGTTTTTTAGATTCTGTGCCAGGCTAAAGGTAATTCTTGATGAATTTCCAAGACTGTATGCTAATATTGGAATACAAAATCACAAATACATCCATAATGCAAAGCATCATGGGCTATATATGCAAATCACCACCACATTTTAGGCTGGTTCAACTTTAAGCAGCAATGCATGGAGCTGAAGGGCCTATCACACAATCTGCAAAGGGTGTAAACAGAAGACAAAGACATGTATTTTATCCTACCCAGGACTCATCAGTGTGCCTCATCTATATGACACCCCTGGAGAAATAAACTCGCTACCCTAAGTTGGTCTTATGGGTTTGTGTCATGGTGAGCCCAAAATAACAAGGTAAAAGACAAAGAACCTTAGTGCAAAAGCACTGAGGCAAATGTTATGGGCCCTAAAGCCAAGTTTCAAAGAAATACAAATGCTAATATTGGGTGTCCTGTAAAATAGGAAAATATATTCCCACAGTATTGCCATCTTGACCTTCAACAAGAATAAACTCAATCACACACACACACACACACAAAAAGGATCTTGCTGATTCTGTACTTTTAATTTTGGTTTTATAACATCAGTTTGGGCTAATATCCTAGTTCTTTCTAGTGCAAAATCTAATACTGTATGTCAGTAGTGTATCCCCTTTGTGTAACTCTCTCCATTAATTTGTTAGCCTGCTGTTCAAACTCAGTTTGGTCATAACAGTTTGGATTAAGCCATAAATACTGCCCACAGTGAATCGAGTCCTTCAGGGGTTGGGGTGAGCATTTGTGGTGTGTAAAAGTCTGTTGGTTGAGATGAGCTTCTGATACCCTTTGGTGATGACTTTATTTTGGCAGTCTACACTGACAGTGGTGTCAAGAAAATTTTATGATTGAGGATCCATGGTGCATGTGAATTTTAAATTAATATCATTGCTGTTAAGTCCATGAATGAATTCTTATACACAATCCATGGATCCTTCCCAGACACAAACAATATCATCAATGTAATGATGCCAAGTAATTATATGTTTATGGATAGAGTTTGAGGTATAGCACAGTACAGTATGTTTTTCCCAAAACCCCAACTAGAGATTGACAAATGAAGGAGGCCATAGCTGCCCCATTGCTATCCCACAGCATTGTAGATAAACGTATCCATTAACCTTGAAATAATTATGAGTTAGAACAAATTCTAATGCTTCTAAAATAAGTGTGCAGGGCATATCGTCTTTTAACAGCTCTTTGGAGACAAAATAACTTCAGGCTACAATCCCTATGTAGATTCTGAATCAAAGAATACAGGAATTCAAACTCTCTCCTTAACCAGATGTAATTTGGTCTCCAAATTTAAAGTTACTGAATTCTTCAGGAATGTGCTTAGTATCTCAGGCATGTTACTCCAAATAGACAATACTCTTTTACAGGAAGAAGTTCAAACATCTTCATAGGCAATCTGTTAGAGATCCCAAGCCCAAGACAATTGGATGACTAGGAAGGTTTTCCAGATCTTTATGCATTTTTGGCAGTATTTAGAATGTCAGAGTTACTGGAAGCTTTGGTCAAAGATATGCAGATTCACTTTTACTAATCTTATGTCTCTGTTATCACTCTCAAGCAAATTTAATAATCTGTTTTTAAATACAGGTGGGGGATCTATAGGGAGTTTTCTGTAGTTCTCAAAATCATTTACTAGCTCTAGTGTTTTATCTTTGTAGAACTCATGATCCAACATAACAATATTTCCTCCACTGTCTGTTGCCTTGAAAATTATAATAGATAGTCCACTGCATGCAGTTGCTTAAGAGATTTAAACTCCTTGTTAGACAGATTTCTGTATACTGTATGAATTGAGCAAACTATTGGCCTCTCTCAGTGCATTTGTTTATAAGCTGAAATCACAGGGTTAAATACAGAAGGACACAAATCAGTTCTACTGTACTTTTGCATAAAGCATTCCTCTTGAGTGAAAAATCCTAATTATTGACATCATACCACAAAGTCCCAGTATTACCTGTGTTCATGCTGTAAGTACTTACAGTGCACAAGTTGGTAGCATGAGCTCCATCCTGGAGATGTATGAAATAAAGCATCAGCCGAAGGCATGAAGTTCCAGTAAAAAGTTCCTTTGTTATGGTACAAAAAAATGTTGTTGGTGCCGTATTGGTCCTTTTAAGAACAGATCCAGCAACAAATGATTTGATAGCTTTTATTGGACCAACATGGATGTTACAGAAAAGAACGAAGTGCTCTAGCTTTTGAACCAACCAGGTCCTTCTTCAGAAGCTTTATGGCAGTTATTTTGAAAATCCCATACTATTAACACTAGATTATGTTGAAAAAACAGAAATAATTCTCATTGGTTTAACATATACATTTAAAACATAACAGAAGATTACATCAGAGAAGCTAATTAACACCAGTATGCTGTTAACTGAGAAGCCTCAGAAGGGCAAAGGTTATCAAGAATTCTCAACAACCAAAGAGTTCTTCTCACATAAATTTTAAAATATCTCAGTATGCTAAGAAAGCATTCTAGTGATAAAAAAAACCTTGGGATAGCATTCTCTCTAATACATGTAAGATGAGCTTACAACTTACATTCCAAGTGTACTGGTGTATTAAAGAACAGATAATGAGAGACAAAATCCTGAAATTAGGTATAATTGCAAGTTGAAAACAAGCCCCAAATTAAACATATACATATATACATGATGCATTATAGTATCACTTGTAAGTATAAGTGCTAAATAAAAATACTTGTCAAGGGGGTTCAAAAGCTAGAGCACTTTGTTCTTTTCTGTAACATCCATGTTGGTCCAATAAAAGGTATCAAATCCTTTGTTATGGTAGAAATCCAAACAATTAAAATCCAAACTCTTGGAGGATGCCACCAGAAGGATGGCTGACCCCTCCCCTTCCCTCTTAACACAGTCTCGTACAATTGAACATTTTCATGTGAGATGCACTTTCTCAAAACTGATAAAACCTAGCAGTTCTAGGTGTTAAGTAATTGACTGTTTAAAGCGACAGTGCTGATTTAATAGTTTATACCATGCAAAGCGTGCAAATTGCAAAGGAACAAGGGTTCTAAAAGCAGCAAAAGTAACCCAGGCAAAGAAAATGAAAAAGTGCAAATTATTTAAAAGTGGGGTTAAAAAGATTCCTTGGGAAGTGTTAGAAAAAATGGTGTGCAGATTAAAACAAGGTATGATTAAAAATGGATAAAATAGTGTCTGAAAGATTTTCTATATATGCAAATCACCATGGGCTGCATATGCAAATCACCACAGAATGTTATGCTGGTCCAACTTTAAGCAGAATGGCATGGTGCCGAAAGGCCTCTCACACAGTTTGCAAAGAGTGCTAACAGAAGACATAGACACGTGTTTCGTCCTACCAGGACTCATCAGTATGCCTCGTCTGTTTGACACCCCAGTGGAATGGACCAGCTACCCCTGAGGCAGTGTGCCTGGAATATATTGTGGTGACCCCATTAAAATAAAAAACTATTTAAAAGACAAAGAACCTCTGTGCGTAAACACTGAGGCAAGGGTTACCCCAAAGGGCATTTGGCTGGGAAGCCAAGTTTCAAGAAAATACAAAATCACACATGCCCCCACAATGCAAATCACCATGGGCTGCATATGCAAATCACCACAGAATGTTATGCTGGTCCAACTTTAAGCAGAATTGCATGGTGCCGAAAGGCCTCTCACACAGTTGCAAAGAGTGCTAACAGAAGACATAGACACGTGTTTCATCCTACCAGGACTCATCAGTATGCCTCGTCTGTGGGTCACCACAATATATCCCAGGCACACTGCCTCAGGGGTAGCTGGTCCATTCCACTGGGGTGTCAAACAGATGAGGCATACTGATGAGTCCTGGTAGGACGAAACACGTGTTCATGTCTTCTGTTAGCACTCTTTGCAAACTGTGTGAGAGGCCTTTCGGCACCATGCAATTCTGCTTAAAGTTGGACCAGCATAACATTCTGTGGTGATTTGCATATGCAGCCCATGGTGATTTGCATTGTGGGGGCATGTGTGATTTTGTATTTTCTTGAAACTTGGCTTCCCAGCCAAATGCCCTTTGGGGTAACCCTTGCCTCAGTGTTTACGCACAGAGGTTCTTTGTCTTTTCTATATATACTGTATGATGTTGGTGAATGCAGTATACATGCAAAAGCTTGGACAATATTAATTGATTTATGCTAAATATAATGATAAATAGTGAAAAAAGGGGGTGGGGTTTAAAAAGGGCATTTAATTGTTGCTGGAATGGCCAAGAGTGCACAGGAAAGAGGGAAGACTGGAACAGAGATGTAACCAGAATCCTAAATAAAAATTCATAAATATATACAAAACATTTTTTATCAGATAAACAGCAAGATTGCTTGGACCATTAACTCATTTGCTCCCAGTGGATATTTTGGGTCCATTCCAGCAATGGATGGTTCCAATGCCGTATGGTGTCTATAGGAACAAATGAGTTAAGGTTTGAATTATTTCAGCAGGGAAAATATTCCTGGGATAGCAATGGGGGCAGTTATAGCCCCTTCATTTGCCAATCTCCTTTAGGTTTTTTAGGGAGAACATAATGTGCTCAGCGGTAAACCCTTTCCAAAAATGTATAATTACTTGGCATCATTACATTGATGATACTGTTTGTGGCTGGGAAGGATCCGTGGATAGTGCATACACATTCATTAACTGACTTAACAGCAATAATATTAATTTAAAATTCACATGCACTGTGGATCGTAAATCATTACATTTTCTTGACATCAGTCTTAGTGTAGACTGCCAAAATAAAGTAATCACCAATGGTACCAGAAGCCAATCTCAACCAACAGTCTTTTACACACAAACAAGTCCTCACCCACTACCCCGAAGGACTCAATTCCCTATGGGCAGTATTTACACCTTAGGCGAAACTGTTCTGAACAAACTGAGCTTAAACATCAGGCTAAAGAACTAACAGAGAGAGTTATAGAAAGAGGATACACTACTGACATCTTAGATTCTACACTAGAAAATGCTAGGCAGTTATCTCAAACTGATTTAACTATAACCAAAAACAAAAGTACAGAATCAACAAATCCCTGTCTGCCTTGTGACCAAGTTTAATCAAGTTGCAGGTCATGTTGTCCATACTGTGAGGAAATATTGACCTATGGGACACACACTATCAGGGTTTTAAATAATTGATTAGCAGTTTTTTTCTTGGGATGAAACTAACTGTACAGAAAGTATTTATATAGATTTTCTAGAAATGCTGTGTTTGTTAGACACAGTGAGGCAAGAGCTATGCATTTTCACAAAGATTTAGCACTTTTATGAGCAAAACGCTAATCAATTTTTAGAGTTAAATTAAACCCTGAGTATTAGTAGATAGTTTTGGAAATTCATCAAGAATTCCCCTTAGTTGGGCACAGAATTCAAAAGACAGGCTAGTGCACAACTAGTGCATATAAGAAAAGAAAAACAGTGGAAAGACCACTTGGTTACCCATATGCCTGCTTGGTATGTACAGATGTGGCAATTGTAATGTCTGGCCTTAAGGCACAAGGTTTCAGTGGGAAGGCAATCACAAATAAGTTGACATCCGACAGTTTATTTCCTGTGGCATAAATTTTTGTTGTATGCCCTATGGTGTAATTGCCAAAAAGTCCATATTGGATGTACAGTGAGAGTGCTTAAGTTATGGATACAGGAACACATATCGGACATTAGAAACAGAAACCTTAAAAGCCCAATGACCCAACACTTTCTAGAAGCACATACTGTAGGACAAATCCAGTTGATCTCAGATTTTTGGGCATTGAACATGCTCTTGTTGGTGAACAAGGGGGTTACAGACTTACTATGCTGTTACAAACAGAAAGTCACTAGATTTTTACTTTAAGCAGTCTACAGCCTAGGGGGTCTTAACATTTACAGGGACATGATAGCCTTATTTGCAATAATCTCTGTGTTTTTGAGAATGAAACAGTGAGATTTAGAGAGATATGATTTATATACAGTAAGTCTTCCCTACCCCCGGAATTGTTCATGGCCATCTTAATCCACTCTCATAGATGCATTGTATGTACCTTCTTGCAATTATTTATATATATATATATTTAAGCTTCTGCTTATCAGTGACTTTCAGTCCAAAATAGTTGTCAGTACATAAAATATATGGTATTAATTAATGCTAACTTTCTCTCTATTACTTTTTCTCATATAGGTGACGCTGGAGGTTTTGAGAGTGCAGTTTCACCTGCAGCTATACCCCATTATCCATGGCATATTGTAATCAGTCTGAATGAGGGCAGCCGCTGACTCCATCCTCACTTACTATTGCCTTATATCTTTATTCATATGGTCATTTTATTATAGGATTAAACAAATGACAAAATGAATTACCTTGAAGGATGACACAAATAATAAAATTTATTGTTTCGTAGTTTGAAACTTCCTTACACCGGACCTGAATCATATGATTCTAGCCAAGTTATATTTTTGAAAGATTTCTTTTATTACCAAGGTTTTTCTATAATTGAAAACATTTTTTTTTAATTCAATGTAGACACATGTTCATTTGGTGGTTATATATATATTTCCCTTTAAGTTACTTAATCAGACCTAGACTATTTGCATTATGACAATGGTTTGCAATAGTATATATTCAAGGTAGTAGATAAGGGTGGCCTGTCTGTCCAAGTACCTGCCCCCTGATGAAGATCTAATAAGCAAAGCACCAGAACATCTGGTGCAGTGGTGGAATGAGCTGTGTCACAAGCACTTTACCTCTGCTGTCAATCTCGAATTTTGGAAATAAATCTATTCGACAACTGCTACACTGCAATCAACTCCTTTTTGTTATTTTTATATCTCAATTTTCAGAGAGTATGTTTTGTGTTGTTACTTGGTGGCAACATCCACCTCGTCCTCATCAAGTGTTGCACCGAAGAGCGTGGACCCCCTACATCTGTTTGGATTCAAATTGCCACAACCACTTTCATTGGCTTGGCCAAGGCCTGCAATACTTTGCTGTACTTCTGGATGAGTGGGAGTGGAGGGTGGGACTGTCTGACCTAGGGGTTGATTGGTTTCACTTCCATTTCTTTGAAAGGTGCCATTCAGTCTAAACTGATGATGCCCTCTCCACACCTCAACTCACCAAGTCTGGTGCCACAAAAGCCTCCATTCTTGGCCCCTTACTCTTTTCTATTCTCTGAATGACATTCTTTCTGCTTGTCTCCTCTAACATCTATATGTTTGTCAATGACGTAACTATATGTTTGTCGATGACATAGTAACCTTTGTCTCTAAAGCCTCAGTCCCTGAGCTGGAATCACCAATTCAGTGGAATTGTTGACACTGTCCAACACTGGTTCTTCCCAAAAAGAATTTCACTTAACACCAGAAATACTGTCTCCATGATTTTTGGCCCTTGCCAGTGACTAGTGAAGCTCCAACATGCCCTGGTCTTGTTTTCCTGATTGGCAATCCACTGAAAGGGATTCCCTTCTTCAAATGTCTTGGTGTATGGGTGGATAAAAACATTATGTTCATCACCCACACTCAATTTCATGCAAATATAACTCTGCCCAATGTTTGACACATTTTACTACAACAAACCCTGCCCTCTACTCCCCGTGCATCGCACTTTTATTCTCAATATGAGCCGACTGGCTTTGACTCCATGGACAGCTTTCAGTGCTCTTACAAGTCCTCTCTTGCCAGAGTGGACACCCTTTTCCAATCTTTCTGCAATTTCCCCCTAATACCCCAATTTTAACCCATTACTGCTCTCTTTATGCTAAATTCTTTCAACCCCTCCCTTGAGGCCTGTCATCTCTCCCACTGTACTTCCTTCATGGCTAAATACTAGCTTGCCACTATTTCCTCTGGGTCTGTGTGATAATGGTGATCGTAAAAAGGCAATCGCCATTAGGGCAAATGTACATCTGTGAAAATCCATTTCGCCAATGTACACTCCTGGCACATGGCAAAAGGGCTCTGGGCACTTGATTTTTTTTGTTTATTCAGGGAGCTGTGCCCCCTGCACCCCCCGGGGAGCTTTGTCCTCCATGACCCCCTATTAAAGATTCTCAACTCCAGGGGTGTGCATGTCATGGGGTGAAAAATTAAAAAAAGTTAATTTCTCAGACTGAGCAAAAATCCCAATGCACCCAGCACCGAATTTGGCACCCTCCCAACCATAACCTGCTATGAACCCACCATGCCAAATGGCCAGCTTAGCAACCCATCATCACGCTACACCTCACAAACCCTCCCTCCCCTTCTGCCTGTCGCACGGTGTGCTCGCTCCCACCCATGCGTGTGTATACATATACCGACAGGATGTCACTATACCCGCATTCGCCCCCCCTTCCACTAGCCCTGAGAACAGGTGCCACTATTGAGTCACCCTTTTTGTAAGCACTCAGTAGCAGTTGACCTTCTCAAGGGATACCATTTCCTCCTACTTCATCTGTCATCTCCTCTCTCCTTATGCCCCCTCCAGTACTCCAACTCCCTTTGCTCATCTAATGCTCATTCTTGCCAGCTCCATCCCTGAAACACTGCATCTGGTCAGTCTGCATTCTCTATCTGCATTACTGCACTTTGGAGTATCCTCCCTCTTCCCATCTGATTCACATCTTCACTCCAGTTTCTTATAAGTGCACTTGCTGGCCCATTTCTTGCCACCTGAATCCCATTCCCATCTCACCTGGTAACTTGTCCACATCCTGGTACAACCCGGTACTGTTCAGTTGGTTACAGCTACTCTTATGTGACTTTTATTTTATTTGTTTTACTAAATGTTTCAGAAAGAATCTTTGAGCACAAGTGCTCATTTACAAAGGTCCCATGTCAGCTGTACAGTTACAGAATAAGACAATTCAAGTGCTGCAAGCAATTTCAGAGGAATGTAGTTGATTCTGGTACAAAATATACAGGGCAGTAGCAATTGCCTACAGGCATGTGCAAAATACAGACAGCTCATGGGTTAGGGGAAATGCAGGGGGTAGAGGATCAGTGGACAAATATGAAGGAGGGCATTGAGAATGCTATAAATCTCTGCATCAGGGAGGTTAACAAGGACATCAAGAAAATTATACAATGGGGACAAAAAAGCTGGCACCTGATTGGTTACCTGGCAAGATTTACAACATGTAAATCCTGCTAGTACCCAATGGGAAAAAGTGCCAGCCACCACTCAGCCACATCAGGAGCCAACTTTTAAATCCCTCCAGCCCAAAAGTCCTGCTCGCTGACTCACACTGCTCAATACTGGCTCCCTCTCACCTTTGCATCCATCACAAGTCAACCTCCCGCTCTCAACCTTCGATCATCCAGTTCTGAACATTTCTGTGGAAAACAAGCACACCAGAAAAAAATGTAAAAAAAAAGGAAAATTTATTTCACCTGTTGCCTCTCACTAACATCAAGCTTTCACTCAGAGATCCGCTCCCACCAATAAATGCCAATCCGTGCCACCAACCAACCACAGCAAACAGATGTGCACTCTGCTCCAATGACTGATATGGCATTTCACATACTACAACAGACCTTAAACTTCTTCCCGTTGCCACTTAGCACCCTGTAACTCAATGCAGTATCGCTACCATTGTCCCCATGTTTGTTACCTGCCTGCTGCTTTGACTCTCGCTCCATGTTCAGTACTGCTGCTGATCCTTGTCCCCAACTCTTCATCCTCTGATACGGAAACCATACGCACAATTACAGTAAAAAACAGAGCCACTGCCCATATTTAAAATAAAGCCACTTGAGAAATAAAAAAAAAACTGTCCCGGTTCCTACAAAAACAACAACACAACCGGGACAGAGTCAGCTAGCAAAATAACACACAATGTTCAAGCAGGAAAAAGCCAAATGCTCCCCTGTACACACACAAAATGAAATCACCAAAAACATCCCTACCAAACAAGTACTGCACCCCTAGCAATCTAGAACTACTTCGTCTCGTGGAGCAACAAATACAACAAAATAACAAAAAATATATAATAAAATGTAAAAAAAAACTTTTGTCATATTTTTCCAACAAAACAACACAGCTGTCATTGTATAACTGCAACATCCCACTCAAGGTTGTGGGTGATGCCAGGATTTACCCACTACTGGTGTGTTGTTGTTCACTCGGCTGTGCCTCATGACCAAATAACACACCAGGCATGGGTAAATCCTGGCATACACACCCTCTCATGGCATATTGCTTAAAGAGACCACTGTGGTTCTCCAAGGAGGTGGCAGAGAAAGTAAAAGCAAAGAAATTGGCATTTAAAAGATGTAAACTAACACAGGCAGAGGGGGACAGAGAAAGTTACCAGGAGAAGCAAAGGGAGGCAAGGAAGACAGTTAGGAGAACAGAAGCAAAAACTGAGGAAAAGATCACCAAATCAGTGAAAAGAGGGGGATAAAACATTTTTTATTTATTTTATTTATTTATTTAAATTTCAGATTACACCTTTGAGCCAGAGGCTCTTTTACATAGCTTCCACATCGTTGTACATAAATATGTCAAACAAACAATACAGGATAACATTTGTACAATTCAATTCAAGAACTACTGTCAAAATAAAAGAAGTGGGAAAGAAGCAGCTGGAAGCCTTGTCAGCAGGAGAAAATTGGGCAACATTAAGGATTTAGAGGGCACTGAGGAGGACACACTTGAATCATGGAGAAGTTTTAGGAGAGCCCATAATGGGAAATATGGCAGAGGTGAAAGTTAGAAAAGGTAGCAGTGTTGACAAAGGACAACAGAGAGAGTGTGGAACTGTATTACTAAAGTGCAAAGGGGACATAAGGGGATTAGAAATGAGGGGTGGATGGGGGTAGAGGCAGGAGGCAGGAGGCTATGGGGACAGACAAAGGAGGGAGGGCTGAGAGTGGGCTAGGCTGGTAATGAGTGCAGAGGCTATGGGAAAGTGCTGGACTAGTCACCCTACAGGTAGCTGCAAGGTCAGCTGGCACTGATGTGAGGCAGACACAGTGGGGTATTGGGCATCTGTAGCGGGACCTCAGTGCACTTAACAAGCCAACAGGATTTAGGTGAAGCTATCTCAGTAAGCACTGGATACCCAGAAGTGATGTAGTTTCTGCTTAAAGGGCCCCAGGGTGGCAGTGTTTGCTATCTCAGAAGGCATGGAGTTAAACAACTTGGGTGCTCTGATAGCAAAAGATCTCTGAGTTTGAGAAGTATGACTAAGGGTAACCTGGAAGGTTAGATTTACTGAGCTTTTTGTGTGACAGGCACCACAATAGGGACTGAGGAACTGCTGGGACCCTTGAGGCAAGATACCAAGAGTGGTCTTCTTAGCTAAAAGGCAGAATTGATAAGAGATACAACCCGGAAGTTGAAGCCAGTTTGCTTGTTCGTAGAGGTTGCAGGTGTGGGCGTGATGCATGGCTCCTGTTAGTATGTAGCAGATCTTATTCACAGCAATTGCAAGTCACTGAAGAGCAGTGTCCACAGCAGCACCATAGATTACCAACCAGTAATCAATGGCTGACACAATTGAGCTATGGATAGCAAGGTCGAGGGCTTCGGACATTAAGCAGTACTTATGTTTGTGGAGAAGTCCAATGCAGATGTTAACCAACATGGCAACATTATCTACAGTACGTAATTGGAAAAGGTGAGCATACTGTCCAGTGTCACACTTAGGTATTTAAAAGTCTGTGTCCGTTCAAGGACTACACCCAAGAAATTCTTAATTATCAATTGTTTTGTTTTATGCTTATTGTGTGTTCCATGGAATAACATAACTTTTGTTTTTTTGTAGTTAAGCACCAGCTTCTGTGTGAAGAACCATGCTTCTGCTTCAACAAAACTGTTCTGCATTTGAAACTTTAGGTGGGCAGTATCAGCATTTTTTGAGAAAATAACCACATCGTCTGCATATAGGAGTACAGAATTGGAGCAAGAAGCAGGGAGATTGTTGCGGAAAATGCTGAACAGTAAAGGTCCCAATATTGAACCTTGAGGAACACCTGACTGGCCTGGCAGCCTGGCAGAGAGGGTATCACCTATCCTCACTTGTTGTGTGCGGTTGGATAGGTAGCTGTCAAACCATCTTAGTGCATTGTGGGATATTTCTAGCTCAGCGAGCTAGTCAATCAGCAGAGGATGACTGACCTTGTCAAATGCTTTAGACAGGTCAATAAAGATAGCACAGATGAGTAGCCCTTGATCAAGTGTATGGTGAATGAAACCTGTGAATTCCAGGAATGCAGTGGTGGTACTGTATCCTTTATGTAAACCATGTTGCTGGACACATTGCAGATCATATTTTTCCATATATTCAACGAGTTGGTCAGCTATAATTTTTTCAAGTGCTTTGGATAGTGGGGGCAGAATGGTTATAGGACTATAATTACCAGCTAGGGATCTAGCTCTGCTCTTATGAACCAGCATCGCCAAACCTGACTCCAGATCAGAGAGAAATAGGAGAGCATGAGGAAGCAGCTGAGGATCGTGGTGAGGGGGGATAGGTCTTCGTCTAAGGTGAGGGCAAGCAGTTTTAGGTCAAGGGAATCACCACTCAATTTAGGTCTTTCAAGAACTTTAAGAAGGTATTTCTTGCCTTCTCTTTTAGAAATAGCTTTAAAAGAAAACTGTGGATGTGTCTGCACCCTATCGGGCTTGAAAGTGAAATGAGCTTCATCAGGTGGATCAAAGAAATTTGGGGGTAGCACTTGACTAAGATCAGTGGAAGATGAATTTGAAAGTGTTAGTAATTTTAGCAGGGTCCAGGGTTACAGTACCATCAACATTTAGCATGGTTGGTGCCTGTTTGGATGTCTTCCCAGTAAATTCTGATAAATTATCCCAAAATTTCCTTCCATCTGTCCAAGACTTGGACAGGGCATTTTTATAATAGTTAGCTTTTTCCACCCTGATGGCCACAACACAGGCATTTCTTGTGGCTTTGTAAGCTTGGATGTCCACCTGTCTGCCAGAGGCATTTGCCCTATACCATAGGTGATCATGGGCCTTCATTTGTTTTAAGAGGTTATAGGTGATCCAGGGATTGTCTGTACCCCTCGTTTTATGTTTCTTAGTGGGAGTATGCATGTCGCATGCATTGTTAAAGTGGGATATAAAATATTGCAATGCAGAGTCAATATCAGAAGAGGTTTCAATATATGTCCAATCTTGTTGATGAAGGATAGACTTTAGTGATTCCAGGTGTCCATGAGTGAGCACTCTACTTGTGACTGTCCTTGCCAAAGGTTTGATAAATTTTTTAGACCACATGCACAAGGTGGGAGAGTGATCACTAATAGTGTCAGGCAGAACTTCAGAGTGTGAAATACGAGCAGGGCGATTAGTGAGCACCCAGTCCAAGAGTGTACTGGTTCCCAATTTATAGTCAACCCTAGTGGCCGATGTAATTAGCTGAGTAAAATTTACAGCAGCCTGGGCATCCCTGTAGTTACTAGCCCAAGGTGAGAGCCAGTTCATGTTGAAGTCACCTAGCAGGATGACTTCAGAGTCATGCTTTAAACTGTTGATGCAGTTCAAGAGGGGGTATAGGCCTTGTCCTCTCAGATTAGGAGGAATATAAACAGACCCAACAGTGAGGGCCTTATTGTGTGCTCTAAGCAATACCTTGATGGTAAGATCTGTATATAAACACCAGGAGGGGGGAGGCACAAGGTATGCCCCATGGCAGACTCTTTCTGGTATGTAGCACATCCACCACCTTTTCTTGATTCTTAATTCTAGTCATTTTATTTCTAGATTAAGGAAGGGGAGATTTATTGGAAACTCCACATTTTGTCCCAATATTCAAAACATTACCATGCAGGTTTTTGAGAAAACTGTTTGCAAATACCATAATTTTACCAGAAACCAAATAATTGCATTGGATAACTTGTTTAAGAACCAGTCTGTGGTTATTAAGCCAGCAGCCAAAGGAGTGAATATTATAATCATGAATCCAGAGCATTATTGGGATATAGTTATGTCACTGTTACAGGCTGAGATGAATTACATCAAAATACAAACTGATCCCACCATAAAATTTAAAAAGGAACTTTAGCTTCTGTTGAAGAATGCTTTAGATAGTGGTTCTATCACAGATAAGGAATATGATTTTATTTGGCAGGACACCCCCACCATCCTTTGTTTTTACATAATGCCCAAGATTCATAAAAACATTTGAGATCCCCCAGGCAGGCCCATTGTTTCAAGCTGTAATTCCCTCTCACAGAATTTAGGTAAATGTATTGATTTTCTTCTGCAGTTTAAGGTGTTAGAACTACCTTCCTACATTAGAGACAGTATGGATTTTCTGAATAAAATGCAGAATACTGATTGGTGCGAGGAATACAGATGGATTGGGATTGACATAGAGTCTTAATATACATCAATAAAACATAAGAAGGACATTGCATCTGTTAAATACTGGATGTAAGAGTTATCAGCCACAGAGAACATACCAGCAACTTTTTTCTACGAGGCCATAGAGTTTTTGTTAACCCATAATTACTTTGAAGTTCAGGGTAATTTTTACTTACATAGTTGTGGCACAGTTATGGGTGCCGAAATGGCACCCAGCTTTGGCAACCTGTTTTTGGGTCATTGGGATCGACATGATTTATTTCTGATAACAACCCCTTCCATATGCGCATAAAACACTGGTATCATTTTATTGATGACATCTTGTGCATATGAAAGGGAGATGAAAGCACTGTGACAAAATTCTTGGAATGGCTTTGCAACAATTAATATAATTTAAGATTTACCCATGTCACTGACCCACATCAAATCAATGTTTTGGACCTTGCTCTAACTGCCAATCAGTACAAAATTGAGATGGCATGTTTCAGAAAACCAAAAGCCACTAACTCTTTGCTGTTGGCATCCAGTGCACATCCACATAATTTAAAGAATTCCATCCCTTATGGGCAAATCTTAAGACTAAGAAGAAACTGTAGTTCTGATGCAGAATTTGAAACATAGACTAAAGTACTTATTAAAAGACTTGAAGAAAGAGGCTACAGTAGAAAGTTGCTATTCGAATCAAAGGATAAAGTCTGTGTCTTAGATAGGAAAGAACTCTTTAATGATGTAAAAACAGACAGGGACCCAGTTAACTTATCACC
The DNA here is from genome assembly GCA_016271365.2 of Neoceratodus forsteri. Taxonomy (NCBI): domain Eukaryota; kingdom Metazoa; phylum Chordata; order Ceratodontiformes; family Ceratodontidae; genus Neoceratodus; species Neoceratodus forsteri. The sequence continues at coordinate 365,640,630 of CM028131.1, read as the reverse complement.
ATGTACTTTTGTGATCGAGTTTAATCATGTTGCACACCAAATAGGGAACATTCTATATAGAAATTGGCCAAATCCTTTAGCTGATGTTGCAGTAAGCATATCTGTAGGTGCAAAACCTAGGTCACATTCAATAGTGGTAATAACATAAGGGATAGATTGGTGCACAGTAGGACACCAAAAAAGACCTTACACATAGGATGTGGCTTCCTCAGAGATCTAAAGGCTACTACAAATGTAACCAGTGTAATATCTGCAGATATGAGTTACCTTCTAAAACATTTTCACACCCTAAATTGAAACACATTACGGTCCAAATTAAAGAGGTTATAACTTGCGACACCTCATATGTGGTGTATGTCGTATGGTGTCCCTGTAAATTGGTGTATGTAGGGAAAACTGTCAGACCTCTTAAACAGAGGATTCAGGAACATATGCATTCCATTCTGAATGAAAAACAGGATACTCCAGTTGGGGTACACTTCACATGGATGCATGAGTCTAAACTGGATGATTTAAGGTTTTTGGGACTGAAATATATACCACCTTTACCCAACCATGGTGATAGATCTAATTTACTTCTACAGGGGGACAGCATGTGGATTTATAGGCTCCAGAGTGCGAAACTGGGAG